>CM077087.1:60370973-61678939 GCA_039513925.1 Platanthera zijinensis | reverse complement strand
GTCCAGCACAACCCGTCGGCTCAGAGGTGGGGTTACCACATGACCCACACGGCTCAGAGGTGGGGTTACCACATGTCCACGGTTGCCTGACCCACCGACCCACACAGGTAGAAGGGAAAAATCAGGAATTAATAGCGCCCCCCCGTCTTGAACTCGTAACCTCCTCTGATACCAATTGAAGGATTAAGCGCATACCCACTGCACTAAAAGCCCGGACTATTGGAGAGGGCGCTACTTAATTTTTTATATAAGTAGCAGAGTGCCACGGGTCAAGTGAAGGAACCCGGACCCAACAGAATATCATTCTTATCCAACACTGTATTTTTCTCAGCTGATTTAGCTAATCTCACTGATGTTTAATCTAGCAAGTTAAAGTAATTAACTGCTACCTATCTATCTAACCTTGCTAAAGTTATACTTTAACACTAAGGCAGATGGACTACATTATGAATTGAAAACAAAAATATAGACATATAGATCTATAACTAAAACACTTAATGTACATGGGTCTTTCAATATTAAGCATTCCTAACTCAATTTTGAAAGAATTGAACTTATCCTCATCCAATGACTTAGTGAAGATATCAACAACTTGGTTGTTAGTGGAGACAAATTCAAGGCAAATGTCTTCACTTACTACATGTTCTCTAGTAAAATGATATCTAAATTCTATAAACTTAGTCCTGCTATGTGAGATAGGATTCTTAGAAGTAGAAATTGCACTGGATGAGTCACACTATAAGGGTGAATAACTTACCTTGAGATTGTAGTTCTCTAGCTGATATTGTATCCACAAACATCTTCATTTCTGTCCCTGGAAGAAACTCTTTCTTCTGAGTCAGCCATCATATACTCTGATGAATGTACATCAGCATGTACATCAATACCAGCATTGCATTTGTTAGACTTAAAGGAGTCAATGTTATACACTGTATCTTGAGCAGGGAGTTCAGTGTGAATCTCCCCCTCAAACTCAGTATTATCCCTAAAGACAATCTGTTCTCCTACAATAATGTTTTGAACCTTTTTGTCACTATTACAGAAGCTTGTTCATCCACAACAAGATTATTGGGAACTTGCCACAGAGGCACATCAGGAATCTGATCTAATCTTTCCTGGAGAGTCTCTAGATAAGAGACAAGCTTGTCCTGAATATCAAACTGAACTTACTCCCCTCAACAGGTGCATCTCTCTTCTCAGTTTATAACTCCTTTGTTATCCTGCAAGGATTAATACTACCTGCAACAAAAATGCCTAAAGAGCAACTGAAGTTATACTAAGTTCATCATACCCAATTCAAATTTGAAGGTATTGAACTTGGCTACATCTAGTGGCTTGCTGAAAATATCAGCCACTTACTTGTCAGTAGAGACAAACTCAAGACTAGTATCCTCACATTTTACACACTCTCTAATGAAATGATACCTAATCTCTATGTGCTTAGTCCTGCTACGACAAACATGATTCCTAGCAATAGAGATTGCACTAGTAGAATCACAAAACATTGGAGTTCTACTTATCTTGAGATTGTAATCTTGGAGCTGATGTTAGATCCACAGTAGCTATGCACAACAACTTCTAGCTGAGATGTACTCTAATTCAGCTGTTGAGATAACAACACTTGTTTGCTTCTTGCTGCTCCAAGAGATAAATCTTTCTCCTAAAAATTGACAGGTGCCAGAGGTGCTTTTCCTGTCTTCTCCGCAACCAGCAAAGTCTGCATCTGAATACCCAGTTAGTTCAAAGTCATTATTCCTAGGGCACCACAGACCAAGATCAGGTGTGCCCTTGAGATATCTCAAAATTCTTTTAGCTGCAGAATAATGAGATTCCTTAGGGCTAGTCTGGTATCTACCACAAATACATGTAGCATACATAATGTCTGGCCTACTAGCAGTAAGGTAGAGGAGGGAGCCAATTATGCCTTTATACAAGGTTTCATCAACATGTTTCCCAGTTTCATCCATGTCTATTGACACACTTGACCCCATAAGAGTTTTCATTATGGAGGCACTCCCCATTCCAAATTTTTTAATCAACTCCCTAGTGAACTTAGACTGAGAGATGGATAGTCCATCCTCTGATTGTCTAACTTGGAGGCCCAAGAAATACTTGAGTTCACCCATACTGCTCATCTCAAACTGTCATTGCATAAGTTTGGCAAACTTTTTGCAGAGGCCATCATTAGTAGACCCAAATATTATGTCATCTACATAAATTTAGATAAGAATGATCTTACCCTTAACTTCCCTTAGAAATAATGTCTTGTCTATCTTTTTCTTGAGAATTTGTTCTCAATGAGAAAGCTAGACAGTGTTTCATACCATGCCCTAGGGGCTTGCTTCAACCCATAAAAAGTTTTTCAAAGCCTAAAACATAATCAAGAAAGTTAGAATTAACAAAACTTTAGGGTTGTTCAACATAAACCTTTTCTTTTAGGTCACCATTTAGGAAAGCTCACTTCACATCCATTTGTGGGGACCTTGAATCCTTTATGTACAGCATATGCAAGAAATAGTATTATAGCTTCCAATTTGGCTACTGGTTCAAAGGTTTGATCAAAATCAATACCTTCCTCTTGCCTGTATCCCTTGACCACCAGTCTAGCTTTATTCTTTGTTATAACACCATTCTCATCAAGTTTATTTCCCGTAGATCCACTTTGATTCCAATGATGTTATGTCCTTGAGGTCTGGTAACAAGCTTCCAGACCTTTCATCTCTTGAACTGGTTCAGTTCCTCTTGCATAGCCACAATCCAAAATGGATCTATGTTGGCATCTTCAAATCGTTTAGGTTCAATCTTAGACAAGAAGCTGGAGTACATAGAAATGTTGAGGCTTCTGCTTCTTGTTTTAACCCCTTGGATAGCATTTCCTATGATCTGAGTTCTGGGATGATCCGTCAAATGCCTGACTAAAGGAGGCATTCTTACTTCAACATCATAAACTTCAGTGGCTGAATCCTGTTGGTCTTCAACCATATCTTGAGAACTTTGTCCTTCTTTAGGAATGCATGCACCATCATCTTCTTATTGGCCAGTTGGAGGAGTGTCCTTGATTGTTAGGTTATCCATCTCTAACTCTACACCTGTAGATCTAGAGGAGCTAGACAACTCACTGTTAATCATTGATGATTCATCATAGAATACATTCACAGACTCTTCTACAACTTGATTTTTCAAGTTGTAGACCCCATATGGATTTGCTATGATTGCTATGCCCAACAAATATCCCTTCATTGGATTTGAAAACAAACTTAGTCAAGTAGGACTTCCCATTATTAAGCACAAAGCACTTACTACCAAAGATCCTGAGATAGGCTAGATTTGATTTTTTGCCTTTCATAACCTCATAGGGAGTCTTTTTGTGGTACTTGTTGATAGAGGCTCTATTCAAGACATGACAAACAGTGTTTACTGCCTCAGCCCAGAAGTATTCTGGGAGAGAAGTGTCACTGAGCAGTCCTTCCAGCCTCTATAAGAGTCCTGTTATTCCTCTCAGCTATCCCATTTTGCTGGGGTGTTCTTGGAGAGAAAAACTCCTGACAAATCCCTAGTTCTTCACAGAACTTTGTCATGCCTTCAGACTGAAATTCAGTACCATGGTCACTTCTGATTTTGATCATAGAACTGTCTTTTTTATTCTGAACTTGCCTAACAAAGGTTATAAAGATGTCTAGGGAGTCATCTATGACACTAACAATTACGTTTTCCGCCCTCTTGTCCATGGTTGCCAGGATGACCTCATCCTTGGTCATCTCAGTGTACTTCTTTGGGGTTTGGACACTGGCATCTAGGACAGAATTCTTCATGGGGATGAAGGGTCTTCCTGAACTGTGATGAAGATCCTTGGGTCTGAGCCTTCCATAAACAACCTGACCCTCTCTTTCCAGATACTAAAATTTTCCTTTCTGCAGATTGGGAGCTTCATATAGCCAAACTCCTTGTGGTTCTCTCCTAAACTCATAAGGATAATCCTTAGCTACCCTTGGAGATCTGTTCAGACTATTAAGTTCTTTTTGAACAATCTCCTTCTGATACCACTTGAAAGTCTTTGTTTCAAGAGTAGCTAAACACCTGGGGGGGGGGGGTGAATAGGTTTTTATCTTTTGGCTCTGTTTACTTTGGTGCGTTGTGATTTAGTTTTATGTTAGCTTTCAAGACCACACAACATCAGACAAGTTATTATACTGATTCCCCAAGGTATGAGTACATCCACTGTCCCTGCCATCTTTCTAACAGTGTTTTAGACAAGGTCAACTTCTCCAATCTCATCTCAATGAGCTTACAACATAGTCCCTCAGGATCTCTCAGACTCCTCCAAGTCCTACCTCATGACCAAAGCCCTACACTCAGAGATATAATCTCCTTCAGTTAAGTAATCTGCACTAGATCACTTACCTCAAACTTTATCCAAAGTCCTACACTTAGGCTAGGAGAATAGCCCTACACTCAGATCCACCACAGGATCCTACCTCAGAGAATAAATCTCCTACAGTTCAGGCATACATGCCCAACCTCAGATCCACAAAAGGATCCTACAACTTAGCCTTTATATATCAGGCTTACAGCTCAGATCTGTTAAGATCCTACAGAGTGTTAGTTTTTTGATGATAACTTGCTTCAGAGGTGTGTCCTCTGAGCCTTCTCTCTGAACTAAGTGAACTCAGCCCCACTTCTTCTCAGCACCAAGGAAGTAGATCTTCAGGATGGTTTTGCTTGTGCTGGAAGAATCTCAGAAACTGGAGCTTCTGAACTTGCTGATAAAGACTAAATGATGTTGATATTCTTTCTTATTCAATCAGCTAACCTTATTTGAAGTTCTCAGACTTGCTGTTGAACTCGAGTTGCAGAGCTCTTCTTCTTTTTTAGGAATAAAATGATGCATAGTAATTTTCTCCAAAAGTTCAACTGCTTTCGATTTCCCGGAACCTGTTTTTTATTTCCCGTAAATCCATCCACGCTCTATGTGCAACAAGACCACCTATAGTTGGTAACTGTAGCACTCCTTTTGCAATAAATGCAATACTAAAGGCAAGCGGCGCCTTTTGTCTTCTAGCAAGCAAATCCCATGATATTTGAATTTCTGCTGACGTTAGCATGACTCAGCTCCTGTGGACTTAGAAATTCTGGACAATCTACAGAGGCGTTGAGTGAAGCATTGTCACTCAACACAAAAGTACTTAGCTGAATTCTACGACTTGAGGCATTGTGTGCGTTGAGTGAGCCATCCTCACTCAACGCATAGTGACTTTTATAGTCTAACAGCTTAGGCGTCGAGCGAGCCTCATCACTCGATGCATCTCGACTTAGTTGGATTTCTCTGAATGAAGGTGTTGAGTGCAACTTCTTCACGTAACGCTTTCTGTCTTTGCCTGGCTTCTTGATAAAGCATTGAGTGGTCTGTCTTCACTCAATGCTTCTGTACTAGTTGAATTGTCTATTGAGTAGGCATTGAGTGAACTGCCTTTACTAAATGCTTCTGGACTTAGACAGATTTTCTGTCTGCTCCTTTTGATTCTTTGACTGCTTGAGCTTTTGTCAACGCTTCTGCTCTTCTGGCGTTGAGTGAAGTGAGTTCACTCAACGCTTCTGGACTTGGTGTATTTTCTACCTGTCCAGTAACCAGTCTTCTTGATTTAGGCATTGAGTGAACTGCCTTCACTCAATGCTTCTGGACTTAGCCAGATATCTTATTGAGTTGGCTTTGAGTGAGCTTCCTTCACTCAATGCTTTTGGACTTAGCCAGATTTCTAGTCAGCAACACTGCGACTTTGACTGTATGTAGTTCTCTAACCGCTTTTGCTCTTATGACATCGAGTGAACTACCTTCACTCGTCGCTTCTGGACTTAGCCAGATTTCTTCTTTGCCAACATCTTGTCTTGAGTACATCTGTCATTGTGACTCATACATCCTGTTTAATCATGGTATAGTAGACAACCTGCATACACTGAGCTTGAACATACATCAAATACAATTATGCACTTAGCATTGATGGTGATGCCTTTTCAAATTCAGGGAACATTAAAGGGAAATATTCCCAACACATTCATCGCTTCAAAGAAGAAGACAACCTTGGAGCAGCCGTCTCCGCAGGGGGAGCCCAGGGGGCAGAAAAATCCGAGCACCTGTACCTCGGGAGTAGGACCGCCATGGCCACCAAAAGTAGTGATTCTACCTAGAGAGACCGAACAAGGCGCCGCGCTATCGTCACCACGAGAAACTACAGTGGCCTTCCTCTTACGACCGCAATCCAAAGATGTCTCAGTAATCCGTATAGAGTCTGAAGAAATGCCGCACTGCAACAAGTGTTTCTCTTCCACAAATGTGGAAATACTGAACAGCCGATTCGCCAACTCACGGGGCTCTGAGAATCCTAACACTGAGGAAAACTCCCGCTCCTTCCCCTTTTGGTGGCGGCAAAGACCAGGCAATGCATTCCACAGCTCTGGCAAGCCCCAAATTTCTTGACATAGCCAAATAGAGTATTTCCGTGACGGCGGTACGTTCGAGTCTCAAAATCAAGCCAGCTTTTGTTGCTATGAATTTCCACACGCTCACCACCATTAGAGAAAATGTCGCACCAATCTCAGAAGCAGTCCAAAGAGAAATTCCCGCCATGTTCGCGAAAGAAGACAACCAATCCCATGAGGCGTACTACTCCCAGTGGAATAAACTAGAAAATTGGTACGCCGCAAAATTTCAGAATCTCGATCACTTCCTCGTATGGGGGGAATCAGAAATCCGATCTCAAAGTAGTCTCGCAGATCGTCAACCAATCGCGAGGAGGATTTTGAACCCTCTCCTCGACACGCGGTATCTTTACATCAAGGTCGGCAGGCAGACCGAACCTTCTTCTCCAAATTGCAACCTGATCATCAGTAAGGGTGGAATGCAGACGCATCGGTCATGCAGTATGCTTCGAACCCTGACATAAAAAATTTAGGAGCAGTCTTAGATAAAAAATCTACAAATCAAAATTTTTCTTCCCCCGTCGTGCGCATAAAGGCACATCGCGTAGTAAAACCAAAACCATACGACCCGCCCAAGTATGCATGCACAAGCAATCCTATGCGCGCGTATGCGCAAGCCGGACTGCACACAACCTGGAGAGTACGCGCACAACATCAAGAGCACGCTCACGCGCGCTTCCTAACACGCACACACCGGGGCACGCAATTGAGCGCGCGGGCAGGCACGCATGCAGGGTCTGGGGCGGGGGGGGGGGGGGTCAAGAACGCGTACGCGGGGTCAGGCTCGCACGCGGTCAGGCAACTGTGAGCGCGCGCGCGTCTGGCGACCGGGAGCGCGCGCGCGCGGTCAGGCGACCGGGAGCGCGCGCCCACGCACGATCAGGCCTCCACAACTACATGCACGGACTGGTGCGCGCGCACGGCCCGCACGCGCACCCCGCAAATGTAGGAATGCCAACTGCCTTCTCCGGGCGCATTCACCGCCTCCCCTTCTCCTCCCTAGCATATTCTAACATTTTAGCTGAGTTTGTAGGGCGCCGCCATCCACCGTCTCAGGCCTTTCCACATTCGTCATCATCGCCACCATGAAGAAGCGAGAGATCCCTGCTCTTTCGCTCGTTCCAATCTCTAGTAGCACAGAATCTCGGGGGCAAATGATGGGATGAGATCCCTTTTAAAAAGAGTCGGACTGCACATATCCACCCCCCAAGATCTCCATCCAAAAGTAGTGGGATCATGGGTTTGATCGCACACACGATCGTCGTGCCCGATCTCTTACACACCTATATATCCCATCACGCGCAATGACAGAACTGCCGCGGACTCCGCCTCATCGGCGTCGGGCAGCTTGCCTCATCCCCGGATGCTGGCCGTCACCTCCTCTCGCCGCGCCGACCGCTCCCCCTCGGTCGCCCGCACGTGACCGAAGGAGCGGCTCGTCCGGCCGCTCCCCCTCGGCCGGCTGTACACTACCGAGGGGCGACCCCGACAGCCGCTCCCCCGCTCGTCGTCACAACCCGCGGCTGAGCGTGCGGCCGCAATGGCTGCTCCCCCTCGGCCGCTGGCCGCGGCCAAGATAGCAGCAGCGCGAGCCGCTCTCCCTCGGCCACCGATCGTAGCCGAGAGATCGACCGCAATGGCCGCTCCTCCTCGGCCGCCGGTCGCGCCCGAAAGAGCGGCCGCGCGGCCCGCTCTCCCTCGGTCGCCAGCCGCGGCCGAGCGAGAGCGACCACGCTAGGCCGCGACCGAGAGAGCAGTCATGCGACGACATTTTACCTCGGCCATCGGGGCACGGTCGAGGAAGCGGTTGCGCCGTCTGCTCCTCCTTTTCCACCGGTGCACGATCGAGGGAGCGGACGAGCCGACCTCCCCTCCTCAGCCTCCAGAGCACGACTGAGGAAGCGGCTGCACTGGTCGCTCCTCCTCGTCCAGCGGCGCGCGACCGAGGGAGAGGCCGAGCCGACCGCCCCTCCTCGGCCGCCGCCGACGGTTCCCCCCTCACCGGTGAGTTCGGCGACGAGTTCGCCGGCCCCCCCGTGGAAGTCCGTCCCCGCCATCCGATCGTTTGGGGTCATTTTTTGCCGTCCGATTCGCGTGTAACCACCCACTAACCGTCGGGTTAGTGAGAGAATTTGATTAATAATTTAATTAGGGTGCAAATACCGGGATTAATTATCATGATGCACACCCCTAAACTATAGGAAAAATATTAATTTTGGGTGGTTATGGTGTGCGGATAGCCGCATAACGACCATAACCACCACCTGGAGGCTATAAAAGGAGCCCCAGGCTTCCTCATTTCTCACTTTTTTCCTCCGAGTCTTCTTCTTACTCAGGTTGAAGCTCTGCCGAATTTTTCCTACGAGCAACGTTCGAGCCTCTCTCAAGCCGCACCCGAGCCACGTACGATCCATGTTCAAGCCACCTAATGAAGCCCAATCTCTCAGTTTGAAAGTGGCCTCCGCAACCGCAAGTCCAAGTGCTCTGCTCCCACATTCAGAGTCAGCGGGTCGCGCAACGAAGCCCATCGCCGCAAAGTGCAATTTGTAATAAACTTCCAGCGCGATGACCCATCGTTCGCCGTGTGCTAAGTGTTTTCTCACCCCAAAATTATAACGAGAGGTAGCCTGCCGCCCTCGATTCAACAAACAAGTTGTAATAACCAAGAAATAGTGAACTTTGACCGGCACAGATCCGGTCACGTGATTTTTTACCCGGTTGAGGGGTTTTTCCACGTTAAAACTTTGTGTGTACGATCGATCTACTTCATTACTGTGTGTATGCTTGACCGTTCCAAGAGCTAAGACGGTCCAGGTCATTCCGGTCCGACCGGGACGTCGAGTTAGACCGTAATAATTTTATCTTTAATTTTAAATTCTCATACACATTTAATAATTACTTTATATATTGTTTTACATGTGTGCAGAAATTCAAAACCTTCAAAACATATTACACGCTTATTTAGCTCCCATGAAACGGAATCGATCTAATGACAAGTAATACAAATATACGGTAGCCCTTATTTTATGCTACTACTCCAAACATCACTTGTTAAACTCACATGTTTTTTGAAAATTTCTAAATATTTTATTAGCGATTGTTTTGCGTCTAACTAGAATTTGAGAGCGTCACGTTTTAGAGAAGATCTACTTATTCATTGATATTTTGGCTAAAACCCTTGTAATATGTATTCGGTAACCTTTTCATTGTCGAAGTGGTTGAACGCCAACCCACGTTTGATGACGTCCTTCACCTACATTGTTAAGATAATATCCTCCTAAGTGTGAAAGAGGCTAGTCAACTTTGACCATGCTTTTCAAGCATGTTTTTCATGATAATTGTGAAAAGGAGAAGTCGTCTTTCACCTTTAAACCAACATGTATTTTTTGACTAAAGGAAGCTTCATCCACATGTCATCTACCACATCTACCTCATTGATTTTGGCCCTATAAATAGAGATGAAGGAGGAGGGGTAAGACATCTACTTCTCTCTAAACTCAAACATTGAAAGATTTCTAGAGAAGCCTTTGCGGTGATCATCTTAGTTTGGGAGAGCTTTCGAACATCATTGTATGACGTTGACGAGGAGTACATCGCTTAGGCAGATTGGATCTAGAGCAAATTTGGGAAAGGATTTGAAGAGCGATCTTGGAGAGGATTTGTGTAATCCATCTCGTCCGCCACTGCCGGTAACTTGTAGTTTTTCTTTTACTATTTATTGTATTGTGTAGTGTGAAGCTGGTGAAGATCCTATAAGGATCGAGAAGGTAAATTCTTGTAATTGCCTATTATTTCATACATTTTAGTGACGGCTTTCCAGGTTGGACTCTGATCATCCCGTAGTTTTCACCCTATTGTGTTTCTACATTAAATCTCCGTATCACTTTTATTATTCTTGTTTTGTGGCGTGTTTTTGTTGTGTATCGGCATACCGCTAAGCAGCCGTGCAAGTACTTGTTCGAACTAATTTGTAGGTGCTCTGGTCGGGCATGCGTTCTCTCTAGCCCAACAAATGGTATCAGAGCTAGGTTTATTATCAGAGCAGTTATCAGGCTGACCTTTTTGAGATTCAAGACAATTCGATCAGATATTTCGGGTTAGTGATCGGGTGTGGTAGGTGACGACCATTGGTTCGCTCCCTATCCCATTTGATTTCTTTTTTTGAAATAGTCGACTCAAAGAACTGATGTCAGTCCGACAGTCCGACTAGTGATAGAGCAATATGAAGTCTACTTCAAGTTTAGGCTCTGAGCAAATGGTGAAACTGAATGGCGCAAACTACCACCAGTGACATTTACTGATGGAAGATCTCATTTATGTGAAAGACTGACATGCTCCTATATTTGAGGAGATGCCTAAAGACACAGATCTAAATATGTGGAAGGTGGAGCACCGAAAACTATGTGGATTCATCAGACGGTTCGTAGAACCAAATGTTTACAACCATGTTGCAAGTATCGTTGATGCGGAGATACTTTATAAGACTCTCGAAATGTTGTATGCCAAGCTACTGGCATCAACAAACTATATATATACTAAAGAAGCTTAGAGAGTTTAAGTATATAGATGGATCGCCTATCTTGGATCATGTGAACGAGTTCCAAGGTATTATTGATCAACTTACTGCTATGAAGGTGGCCTTCGAGGACGAGGTCAATGCTCTGTGGCTACTGAAATCTCTTCCAGACTCTTGGGAGATGGTTAGAGTTTCTCTAATCAACTCCTCCCCCAGAGGCATCATTACTATGGAGATTGTCAAGAGTGGTATCATGAACGAAGAGATGAGAAGGAAGTCTTAAGGAATATCAGGCTCTTCTTCACGAGCTGATATCCTCTTTACTGAGCCTAGAGGAAGAGGGAGGAGCAAGAGCAGGGGAAGGAATAATGAGATAAGCCAAAATAGAGGGAAATCAAGGTCCCGCTACTAGAATGTGGAGTGTCACTACTGCCACATGAAGGGTCATATTCAGAAGTTTTGTTATACTCTGAAAAATGACCAGAAGAAGAAGGGAGAGTCCTCAAATGAGAAGACAGATACGCATACAGCTACCACTATCTCTATAGAGGAGGATAATGTAATCATTATTGGAGATGATGTCATAGCCACACTCTCGTGCGATGATATGAGCTGGATTGTGGACTCAGGTGCTTCTACACATATCTCCCACAATAGAGAGTTATTTGCTACTTACACAACTCATGACTGTGGAGTGCTTAGAATGGGAAACAGTGATATGTCTAAAGTCATCGGGATGGGATACATGCATCTGAAGACTAGCATGGGAGGTTTACTGATTTTGAAGGATGTGTGGCATGTACCTGACATCCGCTTCAACCTAGTTTCAGTTGGAAAGCTAGGTGATAAGGACACTTGAGTTTCTTTGGTGGAGATTTTTAGAAGCTTATCAAGGGGTCGCTAGTAGTAGCCAGAGGCTATAGAGAGACTGGTCTATACTACATGGAGGAGAGGCCTGAAGCTGCTCAGGCCAACACTGTCAGAGATGGTGTATCCACATCCCTATGGCATAGGAGACTGAGTCACATTAGCTAGAAGGGCTTGGGATGTCTCGCCAAGAAGAAGATGATATCTGATCTATATGTGGATCAGTTGGATAGATGCGACCATTGCATGACTGAGAAGTAGAATAGAGTATCCTTCTAGAGCCACACTTCCACCAGGAGATCTGAGCCTCTAGAGCTCGTACACACTGATGTCTGCGGGCCTCTGAAGGTCCATACAAGAGGAGGATCGTCTTATTTTGTGACGTTCATCGATGATCATTCGAAAAAACTTTGGGTCTATGCTATTAAGACCAAAGATGAGGTCCTAGACACTTTTCGGAGATTCCACGTTGAAGTGGAAAGACAATCTGGGAGGAAGCTGAAGTGCATTAGGTCCGATGACGGGGGAGAGTATATTGGTCCCTTTGATGAGTACTGTAGTGAGCAAGGGATCAGACATGAAAAATACTCCACCCAAGACACCATAGTTGAATGGTGTAGCTAAAAGAATGAATAGGACCTTGATGGAGAGGATGAGGTGCATGTTGTCTAAGTCAAAGCTACCTGTCATGTTTTTGGGGTGAGGATTTATACACAGCTGCACATGTCATCAACCTCTCTCTCAGCTATGCATTACAGGAGGATGTTCCTGATAGGGTCTGGTATGAGAAAGACCCTTTATATAGGGTCTTTGGCTGCAAGGCCTTTGTGCACGTCCCTCGGAACAAAAAATTGAAGTTAGATTCCAAGACCCGACAATGTATATTTCTAGGATATGGATGTAGTGGTGATTTTGGCTATAGGTTTTTGATGCAGTTGAGAAGAAACTTATACACAATCGCGATGTTATATTTTGTGAGGATCAGACTATTGTTGATCCTAAGAAGATAAAGAAGGCCGAATCTCACACTGATATGGAGTCTTCTATGATTGGAAGTGATAATACTGAGGAGCCTGCAGAGCCTGAGCCGATACAGGGCACTGAGCCACTTCCAGATCATGAGGATGCTATTGATGACGAGCCTACAGAGGACATCACGGATGATGTGCCTATACCAGCAACTGAGCTTGCTCTACGAAGGTCTGATAGAGTCAGACACCCATCTTTGAGATACTCCACTAATGAGTATATTCGGTTGACTGATGCAGGGGAGCTCAAATACTTTGAAGAGGCGATGCAGAGCTCAGAAAACAAAGAATTGATGGTTTCTATACAGGAGGAGATGCAGTCTCTGCATGAGAACCACACTTATGATTTGGTGAAATTGTCTAGGGGCAAAAAGGCTCTGAAGAATCGGTGGTTTTTTAGAGAAACATGGAGACCCCTCAACACTAATCAGATACAAGGCTAGATTAGTGGTGAAGGATTTCAGTCAAGAACAAGGAGTTGATTTCGATGAGATCTTCTCTCCTATTGTGAAGATGTCGTCTATTCGGGTTGTTCTTGGCCTTGCTGCGAGGCTAGACTTGGAAATTGAATAGATGGATGTCAAAACCGCTTTTCTGCATGACAATCTTGATGAGGAACTTTATGTGGAGCAACCTTAAGGTTTTAGGGTGAAAAGGAAGGAGAGCCTAGTCTGTCATCTGAAGAAGAGTATATATGGCCTGAAGCAGGTCCCGCGATAGTGGTATAAGAAGTTCGATGCTTTTATGGGGGAGATCGACTTCAGGACGATCACCCTTGATCACATCATGTTTATAAAGCAGTATGCTCCAGAAGATTTCATCATCTTACTCCTCTATTGTCGAGCTGAAGCGGTAGTTGAGCTCCACATTTGCGATGAAAGACTTGAGAGCTGCGAAGACCGTCCTAGGGATGCATATTCCGAGAGATAGAAACTCCAAGTTACTTTGGTTATCACAAGAGAGATATATCAGGAAGGTGCTACAAAGATTCAATATGAATCAAACGAAAAAGGTAAGTACGCCGCTTGCAGCTCACTTTAGACTTACTGTCGACCAATGCCCAAACACACTTGAGGAGTGTTGTAGTATGGAGATTGGGTGGTCTGGCGGTGTGACTCTGGTGGATTAGAGACCACACGGTCTGGCGGTTTATCTCCAGTTGTTTGGTAGCCGGACTGTTGCTGTTTGGTGTCCGGGCGATCTAACAGTTTGTCTCAGGTGACTTGGAGACTTGGCAGTCTAGCGGTCTCCTATAGCGGCTTGTTCTCTCCTTTTGGTGGTTGCCGGGTGGTTAGCCTACTCGTCTAACCGCGCGTCCTGTTCAACTTGTTTTTATGTTAAACCGCTTATACCTGTAATTATTTAGTCCCACATTGCTTAATTGTAATCTCTCTCATCTCCTCCATTCTATAAAAGGGAGGGTGTTAGAACCCGCCCACCCATATCACATCTCAAAACCCAGGTGTTGAGATGAAGTGTGGCGGGGTACATAAATACGGAGGAGCGAGCGCTGCGAGTGATGTGGGACTAATCCCAACCACAGGACCGCAGGGATATTTCGCCACAGGGGGCCCACCGGGGTCAACACCCAGACCAGGAATGCGATGGGGAAATCCATGGGGTCGGTCCCACACACACGTGTCCTGCTGGCAAATTACTCCAACACACCCCCGCAGCAGGACAACCATCCTCTGATACCATGTGAGAACCCGCCCGCCCATATCACATCTCAAAACCCAGGTGTTGAGATGAAGGGTGGCGGGGTAAATAAACACGGAGGAGCAAGCGCTGCGAGCGATGTGGGACTAATCCCAACCACAGGACTGCGGGGATATTCCGCCACAGGGGGCCCACTGGGGTCAACACCCAGACCAGGAACGCGATGGGGAAAGCCATGGGGTCAGTCCCACACACACGTGTCCTGCTGACAAATTACTCCAAAAAGGGCATACCTTTGTAATACTCACCTTTTTTGGATAGTAAAAATTTCTGTTATTCCAATTTCCGGTTTCTTCTTATCTGTTCGCACATGGTATCAGAGGACTCGATCTTTTCCGCCTGATTCGGTGCCTTCTTCTGTCCGCGCATTTTGTCGTCTGTTCGCGCGGCTTCTCTTCTCTTCAGTTCTTTGTCGCTGCCCTTTGTGTGCGCATCCTCTCTTCTCACTCCGTCTTTCCTTCTATCCGCGACCTGTTTTCGCGGTTTCTCTGCCTCTTTTTTCCCCGCAATCTTATTTGATTCGCGCGGTCTGTTTCTGTTCATGCGGTATCTGCCCGGTTTGTATGACCTGCTTGGCTTTCTCGCGAACTCCTTCCTGTTCGCTCCATCTTCTCTATCTCCTGTTCGCGCAACCTTCTCTCTAGCCACACGAATTCTTTCCCTCTGCTTTGTTCTGCTTCTTGGTCGTGGCCTTCCTTGCCGCTGGTGTATTTACATCATGACTGCTGCAGAACCTTGTCTTGTGTCCACTGCGGTTTCTTTTCTTGTTCGCTTCGGTCTCTTCTTGTTCTCTTCTTGTTCGTGCAGTCTCGCGTAGCTTTGCTCTGCTTGCTGTTCGTGCGGCTTGTCTCTCTCATGCGGCTTCTCTTCCATGGCTCTTTATGGTACCTCTACCACCACCACTACTCCCGTGGCCAATCCACCTCCTCCTCCTCCTTTCCGGGAATCTTGGTATCGTCTCCAAGCTCATCGGTTCCAACTACCCAGATTGGAGTGTATCCTTCACCTTCCTTCTTTGCTCACAACGCAATGCCACCATCTCACTGATGACCCTCCTCCTCCTACATCCGCTGAGTTTGACAACTGGGATGCTAGCAACGCGCTTGTGCACACTTGGCTAGCTAATAGCCTTTTGGATGAATGTCTTCCCGTCATCAGTCATGATGAGATGGTCAAGACGACTTGGCTTCATCTTACTGCTCTGTCTCGAAGGAGGCTTAGACGTCTTGAATTTATACTTTGTATGCGGACCTCTTTGCCCGTCGTTCTATGTCTCCTGCTGCTGCTCAACATGTTCAGGCTCTCGGCGCTGAGATTCTTCAGAATCGCCCCTTCTCTACGAATTTGACCAAGCAACACAAGCACTTCCAGGAAGTTTTGGATTTGTGCTATCTTCTGCGACTTCCTGAGTCCTATGACATGATCCACCAGAAAATTTTGGGCGAGGCAGACTCTCCCACCTTGGATTCCATTGCTGCACGCATTGCCGCAGTTACCTCTACTTCAGCATCCTCTTCTGTCCTCTCCATCTCCACCGGACAACTATGCTCACCAGGCTCAACGGAGTGGCTCTGGTAGCCGCAACCACCATTCCAGCGGGCGTGGCCCTTCCCGCTTCCTCTGTTCTCACTGTGGCCGCATCGGGCATACCGTGGATCGCTGTTGGATGAAACATCCACATCTTCGCCCCTCTAGTGACTCTTCCACCTCCTCCTCAAAGTCGTTTGCCTCGGTGGTCATGTCATCAGGTAGTGCCCACGTGGTTACTCAAGGTAAATGGCTAATAGACTCTGGTGCGACCAATCACATGACGGGAAATCCTCAGTGCTTTTCTCTCCTAGAAACACATGATTGGTTGCCCCCGGTCCTTGTTGCAGACGGATCTCCCTCCCCGGTCAATGGGACGGGAGTGGTTAATGTCACTCCGTATCTTCGCTTGGCAGACACTCTCTATGTGCCCAAGTTTCCATGCAATTTATTGTCGGTTATCTCTTTATGCAAACAACTTCAGTGCTCCGTCACATTCACTCCAACTTCTTGTTCTTTTCAGGATCTGAGGTCCAAACAGACGATTGATACTGGGACTGAGAGCGGCGGCCTTTACTTCCTCGACAACGTCTCCGCTTTATCCGCCTTCTCCTCCTTCTCTATAGATCTTCTACAGTGGCATCTCCGCCTTGGTCATCCTCCTCTACGGATTCTTCGTCAGCTTCTGCCCCACCTCCCTCCGCACAGTTCTCCTCTCAACTGCAACTCTTGTCAGCTTGGCAAGCATCACCGTTCCTTCTTTCCACCGAAGCAAGGTCGTGGCTCCACCCGTCCGTTTGATCTCATTCACTCTGATGTTTGGGATCCTGCTCCCACCCTCAGCGTTGGTCGGGATAGTTCTTATTTTGTTACCTTTATTGATGACTTTTCTAAATGTACTTGGGTGTATCTCTTACGAGATCGCTCTGAATTATTCAATGTATGGACATCTTTCTATCATTTAATTCAGAATCAGTTTGGTGTTTCAATTAAAATCTTTCGCTCTGATAATACTAAAGAGTATATTAGTCAAGCCTTTTAATCTTTCTGTATGCAACATGGGATTGTTCATCAAACTAGTTGTGTCTATACCTCACAACAAAATGGAGTGTCAGAACGCAAAAACTGTCACTTCCTTGATGTCACTCGCACTCTGATGACGCAGATGCATGTCCCTCGTTCCTATTGGGGTTATGCTATTCTCATTTCCTGCTATCTCATCAATGCATTCCCTCCATGGTCAAACCCCATTCTCCATTCTCTATCCGGGCAAGGATCCTTTTCCTCTCCCTTTATATATCTTTGGGTGCACAGCTTTTGTGCACGCTCCCTCCGCCACCCGTGACAAACTCTCCCATCGCTCCACCAAATGTGTTTTTCTGGGGTACTCTGCCACTCAGAAAGGCTATTTTTGTTTTGAACCCATTCTTCGCAAGAAGTTCATCTCCGCCGACGTTACCTTCTTCGAGAATGCTTCATGACGACTCCTCTCTTCCTCCTGCGGCTTCTGATTCTTCTACTGTTCCCTCCAACCCTTCGACCCCTTCCGAGGTTTTTCCACCTCCACCATCTCCATCGTCTCCTCCTCTCTCTTTTCCACCTCCACCGTCTCCATCGTCTCCTCCTCCCTCTTCTACGCCATTGTCGCTCATAACTCCCGGGCCATCTCTCTCCGCCACAGATGCTCCGGATGCTAAGGAACCCGCTGACCTAGATCTTCCCATTTCTTTTCGCAAAGGGTTTCGGGCATGTACCCATCACTCGCTTGCTGTTGTTGTTTCTTATGATCGTCTTACCCCTTCTTATAGGTCTTTTGCACTGGCTATCTCTGCCATTGCCACCCCCCGTTCTTACCAGGAGGCCCTTACTATTCCTTATTGGAAGGCTGCCATGGATGAGGAGATTGCTACTCTCACTGAACGGGGTACGTTGACCCTTATTCCTCCTCCCTTCGGCATAAATGTTGTTGGCTGTCGCTGGGTCTTTGTGGTGAAGTTCAGTTCGGACGGCAGTGTGGATCGTTACAAGGCATGTCTTGTTGCCAAAGGCTTTACCCAGACTTATGTTGTTGACTATTTTGACACATTCTCTCCAGTTGCTCGACTCAACACTATCAGGGTCCTCCTCTCTGTGGATGTCAACAGGGATTGACCCATTTACATGTCAAGAATTCCTTTCTATATGGGGATCTTCAGGAGGATGTCTACATAGAGCAACCTCTAGGGTATGTTGCTCCGGGGGAGACACAGGTATGCCTGCTAAAGAAGGCTATCTATGGCCTAAAGTAAAGCCCTCGGGCTTGGTTTGACAAGTTTTGCGGGATTGTGGCGGCCGTGGGTTTTACAACAAGTTTTGCTGATCACTCTTTATTCGTTCGCAAAACCTCTTTGGGTGTGGTGGTTCTTTTGATTTATGTGGATGATATTCTTCTCACTGGAGATGACCAGGCTGGGATAACCTTGACAAAGAAGCATCTTCATCAACACCTGGTCACAAAGGATATGGGCTCTCCAAAATATTTTCTGGGGATAGAAATCTCTCGGAAGCCCAATTCCTTAGTCCTCTCCAAACGCAAGTATGCTCTTGATTTGCTAAAAGAGGCAGGGTTGACTGGGGCTAAACCTGCCCGATGCCCCATGACGACTGGAGAAGATAAAACTGGACGGATGACTCTCCTCCTCTTTCAGATGTTACGAGGTACAGACGTCTGGTTCATAAACTTATATATCTCACGGTGACCAGACCCGACATCTCCTATGCTGTAGGCAAGGTTAGCCAATTCATGCAAGCTCCTAGGGAGTGCCATCTACAGTTTGTCCTGAGGATATTAGAGTATGTTAAATCAGCGCCTGGGAAAAGACTACTCTTTCAGAAGAATGGTCATTTGAGGGTTGAAGCGTACTCAGATTCGAGCTATGTTGATGAAAAAGGAGACTGCAAGTCAACATCGAGCTTTTGCACCTTTGCGGTGGGAAACCTTGTGAGCTGGAAGATCAAGAAACAGTCTGTCGTCTCCAGGTCTAGTGCAAAAGCAGAATATCGAAGTATGGCGTCGACCACATGTGAGTTAAAGTGGTTACGGGCTCTCATGCTTGACTTAAGTGAGGCCTAAAACCATCCTCTACCTAAGTTTTGTGATAACAAGGCCGCTATATACATCTCCAAAAATACGATCTTCCATGAGAGAACAAAGCACATTAAAGTCGACTGCCACTTTATTCGGGAAGAGATTTTGAAGGAACAAAATTGTACTCCGTTCGTCACCTCCGATAAAGAGTTGTCTGATATTTTCACCAAGCCGGTGTCCGCCTCCTTTCTTCACATTTGTGATAAGCTGGCATGATCGATATATGTGCTCCAGCTTGAGGGGGAGTGTTGCAATATGGAGACTGGGCGGTCTGGCGGTCTGACTCTGGCGGATTAGAGACCGCGTGGTCTGGCGGTTTCTCTCCAGCGGTTTGGTAGCCGGACTGTTGTTGTGTTATGTGTAAGATCCCCCTCCCAGAACACAAAACACGGCACGAGGAGAGTCTTATGCCCAGAACAGTCGCCTTGCGGTAGCACCAACACACGCGTTGGTCTATATCATAAGATGCCTATTCTGCCGGCCATAATCAATATTATCCATTGCCAACCCAACCAATAATATATAATAGAAGTCAAATCCATACATAAGCAAGCAAATCCTAAAATAAAGTATAACTAATAAAGAAGCACCATCCGGATTGTATAATATCAGAGTACGGAATGCCGAAAAGGCTACAAGGTAATCTCCAAAACTCACATCGGTGACAGACGACATCGATGGAGCCGTCATATCAGGCCCTGACTCTCTGTCCTGGCTACCCTGCTGTACGATCTGCTGCTGCTCACTCCGTTGGATTCACTCCTAAAAATGGAAGGCGTAGCAACCTTTAGTCATAAAGACTAAGTGGCTATCTCATTATCTCCCCCGCGGCTCCTCGGCACCAGGCGGGGAAAAGGACAAGGTACAATATATATGTATATAAAGATAGTATTACAATAAGGTGGAGTAAGTATACATGTCATGAGTAGCAATAGAAGTAATGTATAACAATATTATCAGCATTCTATTCTAGCAATTCTACTCAAGTTATATCAATCCATCTAAGCATATAGATCTACAATAGGAAAGTAACTTAACTTATAAGAATGCCATACAAACTTATAAGTTAAGGACCGGCTTAATAGTAAAGTAGCTCATCGTATAGGAGTGCTCATACAAACTTATATGATGAGGATCATGTGCATGTAATGTATGTAATGATATGAATGCAATGCAATGAATCACCCATGATCAAGTACATGCAACTGCTATGTCAACACAGACTTGTAGTTCCCACTTTTCGAGTAGGTAGCTAACCTCTCAGGCATCAACCGTCGTGGCTAGGCGGTGACAGTAGAGCAGGCATCTCCACTACTAGGCTGGCATCCACACTACTTGGCCTAGGCCTCCGTACGCCTCAACGCTAAGAACACAACAGCAGAGCTCACATGCATACTACGGCTCAACAGGAGTCTCAGGTAGGTGTGGACCGAGAACCAAGCCCTGAACTGTCCTATGTTGTGACCCGGAAGGAGTCTCAGAAAAAGCATGAGGACTAAGCCCAACCGTCCACTTGGCACAAAAGGAGCTTCGGGAATGAACACCGAGGATCCAAGCCCAACCGCCCAAAGTCTATCTGTCAACTCCCGTCTGTGTGACGACTGGCGAAGCCCGTAGACCGACCACACTATCCTTAACTCAGGATTACAACACCGCGCGTTGACTCACACCACATGCATTTTCACATCATCATGGCCCGGAAGGAGCCTCAGGAGCAAACACGAGGACCAAGCCCAACTTGTCCACTTGGCCTTGCCATACTACGACTTCCATCCCTATATTCACCTCAGGATGGCACCCCTTTGAGCACCTCGGGGCGTCTTAGTCATTCACCTCCTCTTACATTTCAATCATTTTACTAAGCTCCTCCAATCACCTCCACTGACACGTCTTGTTCAAGTACACTTGACTACATTTATTCTGAAAGTGAGGGATAGATAGACTTTACTCTAGAGGGGCGGGGGGGGGGGGGGGGTGAATAGAGTATTAAAATTTTGTTTAGATTTTGTGCAGAATTAAGTTAGTGATACTAATATATTAGAAGAGAAATAACAAATAGTCACAGCACAGCACAACCCAAAAAGAAAACACAAAGCATCCAGACAACACAAGAAAATTTATAGTGGTTCCCCAAATCTGTGTACATCCACTCTTCTACCACCTAGGTAGGAATCCACTACAGGTTTTTGTTCAGGTGCCCTGCCACCATAAGATCTCTTTCAGGTAGATCAAGAGACCCTTTGAGCTTTTGATCAGGAGCCCACAATCCAATAGGTTTTTGTTCAGGTGCCCTATCACCAAGAGTTCACTTTTGAAGGGAGAGATAACCCTGTACAGATGGAGTTAAAAAGAGAAATTAAAAGAAATCTTCTCTGTCTCAATCAAGTGAGAAGATAATGTGGATTGAAGAAAAATGTCCAAGCTCCCCCTTAGATGTAGAATAGATTCAGGAAGAAAGAACTTGGTCCTGGGTGTAGGTCTTCAAGAAGAACTGTAGTAGAGCTTTCTTAGATCTGAAGATTGAAGAAGATTTGAGCTCTTTGTGAATCCTTGAAGCCTCAGGAATGAAGAAGACTCAAGAGAGTTTTGAAAGGTTCTCCTTCTTCCTTATTACAGCAGAACAACAAACCTTGAGAGTTAGAATAATGATCAGTCAATACTACTAAAGAAAATTTTCTGCATATATATATATATCCTTTTTAATGTCTGTCTGATTGTTCTCTTGTATATCTTTATTCTTCACTATTATATTCTGAGTTATAAATACAGTCAGAATAAGAAAAGGCATAAATTTGAATTCCCTGGACAATGCATAATATTCTGCAATACTTTAAGAGCCCAAACGGCTAGAAACGCTGACAACATAAATGCACTTCCATATCTGCCTTCATAAAAGATGCTAACAAAATATTCTGTGAAAACCATAATTAATGCTTCATGAAACGGCTATCAGCCTTGGAAATAGCAACATCAATTATCAGAATATATAAGCCTTCTAAATAAAAAAAATTCTTCTGACTGCTCTGAAAAACTCACAACTGAAAGCAACATGAAATCGTAGAGCTTAGTCCAGAGATCGTCGAGCTGAGATAAAAGATCGTCGACCTGAGAACAGCTATCGTAGAACAGAGATTACTGCTGAGAGAATCAAATCGTCGACCTGAGCTCGTAGATCGTCGAGCTCAGCTTCAGAGTACAAGACTCTGAGATCGTCGATGGGAGATCAATGATCGTCAAGCTGAGTTCGACTATCATCGAACTGATATAGAAAATCCACAAACTTTCCGAGTCTAAGTCTGAGTCTACTGCAATGCTTGGTCTGCACAAGATTGACCTAAAAGAACCTAACTTAGACTAGACCAAGACCCTGGCTATACATTGAGGGTCAAAACATCCTAAGAGTGAAACTAGCACAAATCCAAATAAGGGTTCCAACAATCTCCCCCTATTTGTGTGAGGTCACTCAAGAACAAAACTGAAAAGCAAAGGAAATACAAAAACCATAAATATCTGTAGGGATGAAATAACATCAGCAGATATATTATAGTAATGCATTGTACATACTCAGTTTAAGCAATGAGACATAACAGAATATAAACTACAATTTATCAGAAGGACCAGAGGAGCGTTTAGAGAATTATCTTTCTGTCAGGATCTGGTACATCCTTCTTAGAAGTCATCAGGTCTTGTCCACCAAGAGATGTCTGAGTGCTTGTCTTGGGCACAATTGCTTCTGGATGCAATGCCATATAATCAGCTGGATTGAAAACCTTCTTGCTAACTTGGAGTTTGTCCAACTCTTTTTCTCTGTAGGAGGACATTGTAGTGAACCTAGATGGATCTTCTCCTTCTTCTACAGCTTTTCTGATTTGAGAAAGACCAATCAATTCTTGAATCCTGTCCATCCTAAAGTTAGGATCAACTCCCTGTTCAATGGTTGGCTGATCATCTTGAGGAGGCAATACTGAAACTGCTTTGAATTGAGTGGATTGAGCCTAAAAGCTTGTAGTAGTATGCTGATCATCACTTTGAGAATAAAGGGATCTTGGAGGAGAAGCCTCACTATACTTTCCCTTGGACTTGTGAGACTCATCATGTCTTCTGGACTGATAGGTAGCAGTGTTTTGAACTTTGGGTAGTACTTTATGTTGTTGAGGAGGAGAGAAGGAGGGTTTCTGATAAATAACTTCTTTAACTTGTTCTGTGACACTTTGGTTTCTTTTGCTGTTGACTGCTTCCTTTGGGCTGAGATCTGGATGATCTATCTTGCCTTTGATATGTCCTTGTGAAGGAGGAAGGCTTGGAAGATGCATTAGAAGCTTGAGGATCAATCCCAAAAGCACCAACCGCAACAGGAGGAGGAGGAGGACCTCTTCTAAACTTCTGAGGAGGAGGAGGTGAATATCTCCTGCTCTTCTTCCTGGCTTTCCTGCTCATTCTTAGATAACCACATCCAGCTTTCCATGCCAAGATATGGTTTGATTCCTTTCAAGAATGTAATAAGGAGTGTCATTTGTATTGCCTAGGCTTGGGTGCATCCTTAGGAGCAACCTTTCTTTTCTTTGACAATTTCTTTTTCTGGGATCAGAATCCTCAGAATCATCATCCTCATCATCATTAGATGAATCAGGTGGGTTGTCATACAATGTATCTATTTCGTGTATCTGTTTGTCAGCAATCTTTTTGGCAGCCTTCTCTTTGGCTTCTTCCTGAATATCAAGTGCAATAATGTCATCAAGAGATGGAAGAGGACTGCCATCTATTGGATATGACAGTCCAATAGGAATTTGGAACTGGATTAATGTCCATAGAGGAAATTTCAATAATAGGAGCACTTAGCTCACAAAAGTTTTATTACACTTGTCTCTAGGGATGAACTCAAATTTCTGGAAGCCACAAGATGGATCAGTTCATCAACAATTAAGAGAGAATTAAACTCATTCTTATCTTATGACAAAAGCATAGGCTCAACATCCAAAGGGGATGACATATTTGTACACAATGTAACTGATGGAATATCTGTATAAACTGGTGCTGATTGAATCTGCAGAAGTTTTTTCACAACAGAAGGACTCATGGGTATGGTATAACAGAACCATGGACCTGGAAGAATTTATCTCATCTGAAAACAAAATTGATCTAAACAGAGAGAATGAATGTAAAAGAATTTGTAAATTAATGGAGGGATTAATAAAACAGTAACCACTTGAGATCTCAGGAATTGACACATCAGTGTCTTCATCTGACATTTGCAGATCTGAGTAAAGAACTATGTCTGCACAAAATTTCTGAAACACTTCTTCTTCCTGCTCAGCTAGGAGGAGACTGAGCCTGAAGCTCTTCTGAGACTGAACCTGCAGCATCTTCATGCACTGCTGGTGGAGACTGAGCCTGAAGTTCTGCTGAGACTGAACCTGCTGCATCTTCATTGGACATCTCCCCCTGCTTGGTTTCAGTGCAAACTGGAGCCAGGCCCCTAGATGAAGAAGGGACAGAGGAAGCAGCAAGGGAAGTAGATAGAGTAGATATAGAGAGAGCAAGAGGTGAAATAGCCTCTGCTATTAAGGTTTTGAGATATGGAGTGATGAGCTCCATAAGATGAGGAAGAAAAGAGGGATCAAGAGGAAGAAACTCAGTTGGAGTCTGAGTTGAGACAGAATGAAAAGAGGGAGGAGGAGTGAAATCAGTCATGATTTCATCCTGAATAGGTGAGTTTGTTGGAGAGTTTAAAGGGGAATTTGGTGGAGTGGCTTCAATATTGATGTGTGAATCATTTTTACGGGAAGGGGATGAGTGAGGTGAGAGTAAATCAAAATTTGGAAAGGTTATGGTCTGGAGTTTTTGAGATTAAAGTGGATGGTGGGGAAGTGGTGACTGAGTAGGAGATGAGATGATAGCTGGGGAGGAAGTAGAGGTTTGAATCACAATGGTAGGAATGGAAGTGACTCTGGAGATGACTGGGAAAGCTGGAGGAGGAGGAGGAACTTCTTCATTAGGGTGAGGAGTGGTTGTTACTGCCCTTGTGTCCTCAGATAAGTTTGAAGAGGTTCCAGCCTTGGAAGGCTTTTGAATTGTCCTCTCCCACTTCCCAAACAAAGAGGAGTCCAACCTCTTGCTGGCATTGATGGCTATTGTTGTAGAAACCAACAGCTCTGGAGCCTTCTTCTGAAGGAAAATTCCCAGAATCCTTCCTAGACAGACTTCCTTCTTACTGTTCTTTCTCTTAATCAAATCAAAGAACAAGCTGGCCCAATCAATGGCCTTTTTATTTACCATAGCAGACATGATGGCAAACTGTTGCCTATTGATGTTGTTATGGGCCGAATGCTTGCCCAGCGGAACCTTTCCCACGATATCCGCAAGGAACTTAAAACCTACGGATAAATTTTTCTTTAATAACTTAGATGGGATGCCCTCGGCATGACCCATCTCTAATAGCATCCTGCTATATTCTGAACTATCCTATTCCGGGTCATCTGATCCATTCTTTAACTCAAAAATTTCAGTAAGAATCGCAGGGTTTAGAGTCACTTGCTGTTCAGAGATGGATCCGATCATTGAACCATCATCAGTTGAGGAGGAAAAAACCCATTATTTGATTTCTGTGACAGAATAACTTTATCCTTGTAGTCATGAGCTTCTTCAAGCCCTGATCATCACATAACTGTATCATTTCTTGAAAGATAGGATCACAGTGATTGAAGGAGTCGAAGTCGACATCGAAGCTAGTGTCGAACTTCATCGCTGAAAGAACTGCTGGAGAAAACGCCATGGAAATCTTGTAGACTGAAGAGAGAAGAGATCACGAGCAAGAGGAAATTATGAAAGCGCGGGACAGAGATTGAAGAGAAACCTACATATAGGTTTTTGGAATATGAAAAGACGATCTCTGGCCGACGACAAAATCACAGACGTCGATCTTAGATCAACGATTAATTTGGAAACAAATAGTATCGTTGGTCTCAGATTTCAGTAGCGTAAATTGATGGTCGAGCTTAGGTCGACGATTAATTTACTGAAGCAAAGTCGTCGAACTCCGGTCGACGATTTTTGTCTTCACACAGAGCTGTCGTTGAGCTCAGGTCGACGATTGAGCTCAAGATGAGTTCGAAGATCGTCGATCTCTGTTCGACGATCGTTGATCAAATCTTTACAAAGACAAAATTTAATTTTAATCCATTCCATTTATCATTCCAAGCTGATTCAAAAAGAATAGATGTTTTTGCACATCCAAAGGCTTGGTAACAAATATCTCCTCTTTGAAAATCAGTGGGGATAAACTTGAGATTAATCTTGTTCTTCTCTACACAATCTCTAAGAAAATGATGCCTTATTTCTATATTCTTGGTCCTAGAATGCAGGACTAGATTTTGTGCAATTGATATGACACTGGTACTGTCACAAAATATGGTGGTATTTTTGAGAGAGTAATCATAATCCAGTAGCTGATTTTGAATCCACAAGATCTGTGAGCAGCAAATACCAGCTGCTATATATTCAGCTTCTGCATTTGATGTAGACACGGAAGATTGTTTCTTGCAAAACCAGGATACTAACTTATCACCCAGGAACTGACAAGTTCCTGAAGTGCTTTTTCTATCAACTCTGCATCCAGTATAGTCAGCATCAGAATATCCAGATAGTTCAAATTCTGACTCTGTAGGATACCAAAGTCCTAGATTAGGACAGCCCTTTAAATATCTTAAAATTCTCTTGAGGAGAATTAAATGAGATTCTTTAGGGTTGACTTGAAATCTAGCACAGAGACATGTTGCAAACATTATATCAGGTCTACTTGCAGTAAGATATAATAGGGACCCAATAATGGCCCTATAATTTTTCTGATCAACAGGTTTACCCTTTTCATCAGAATCAATTACTGCATTGGAAGCCATGGGTGTCTTCATAGCTGAGGCATCAGCCATCCCAAACCTTTTTACTAATTCCTTAGCATACTTGGACTGAGATATGAAGATTCCATCAGGAGCTTGCTTCACTTGAAGACCAAGGAAATAAGAGAGTTCACCCATGCTACTCATTTCAAACTTGGAGTGCATCAGGTCAAAAAATCTTTTGCAAAGTTTGGAATCAGTAGATTCAAATATAATATCATCAACATATACTTGAACTAACATAATCTTATCATGATGAGGTCTTATAAACAAAGTCCTATCTATAATGCCTTTTGAAAATTTATGTTCTGAAAGAAAGCTAGCTAGGGTTTCATACCAAGCTCTTGGAGCTTGCTTTACACCACAGAGAGCCTTATGCAGCTTGAAAACATAAGAAGGATGAGTTGAAGAGATAAAACCTAGTGGCTGTTTCACAAATACTTCTTCCTTGAGTTCCACATTGAGAAAAGCACTTTTGACATCCAATTGATATACCTTGAATTTCTTGTGAGAAGCAAAAGCCAAGAAAATTCTGATAGCTTCAAGCCTTGCAACAGGTGCAAAGGTCTGATCATAATCAATACCTTCTTCTTGCCTGTAGCCTTGTGCCACTAGTCTTGCTTTGTTCCTGACAACTATTCCTTGAGTATCCAATTTATTCTTGAAGACCCATTTAGTTCCAATAACTAGATGTCCTTTAGGTCTAGGAACCAAGTTCCAAACTTTACATCTCTCAAACTGATTTAGCTCCTCTTGCATTGTAATAATCCAGTGAGGATCTTGCTCAGCATCTTTAATGGATGAGGGCTCTATTTGAGAGAGAAAGCAGGCATGCATCACATCTTGGTTAAGTTGATGCCTAGTCTGCACACCCACTGTCATGTCTCCTATCACTTGAGATATGTGATTATCTCTAAGTGTAATATAGTCAGGAGGTGGAGTTTGTTTATCACCATCAGCATTATGAACTAATTCCTCTTGTGGAATTAAGTTTGCTGATAGAGGGGCTTCAGCAATTTCCAGAGATTCTTCTTCACTATCTTCATCAATTTGTGGAGATGGATGAGATATCACCTTCTGAGTGAGATTTAGATTATCCAGCTTTTTACATAGGTTTGGTACCTGCAAGTAGTTACTGGTAGAAGCTTCCTTCTCCTTGTAAAACATATTAGCTTCATCAAATGTAACATGTATGGATTCTTCTATTTTCAAAGATGATTTGTTGAAAACCCTATATGCCTTGCTAACTTAGGAATATCCTAAAAAGATCCCCATTGTAGCTTTGGCTTCAAACTTTTTAAGATAGTCTTTGTTATTATTGTGTATATAATAGATACAAACAAAAATTCTAAAGTAATCTATTTTAGGTTTCTTCCCTTTGAGTAATTCATAGGGAGTCTTGCCCTTAATTTTGTGTATCAAACTTCTATTCAGGACATAATTTGCTGTGCTTACAACTTCTGCCCAATAGGATAGAGGCATGTGAGCATCAACAAGCAATGTGCCTACAGTTTCAATGAGTGTTCTATTTTTCCTTTCAACTACCCCATTTTGTTGAGGAGTTCTAGGAGAAGAGAAGCAATGACTGATACCTTACTTCTCACAGAATGCTTGCATAGGAAGAGATTCAAACTCAGTTTCATGATCACTTCTGATCAATGCAACTGGAGTAGAGTACTCAATCTTTATGCATTTTAGAAAATCTGTAAGAACTTTGAAGTTATCAGACTTGTTTCTCAAGAAGAAAACCCAAGTGAACCTAGAGAAGTTATCTACAACAACTAAAGTATAGAACTTCCCTCCCAGGCTTGAACAGCAATTGGTCCAAAGAGATCCAAGTGAAGCAGATACAAAATCCTGGGTGAATCACTCTTATTAACTGATTTAAACTATTTTTAGTTTGCTTGCCTTCTTGACAAGCCTTGCAAAGGCTTTCCTTCTTGTAGGGGAAAGAGGGCAATCCTCTAACAAGGTTGTCCCTAGATAACCTAGCAATGTTTCTAAGATTTACATGACCTAGCCTTTTGTGCCATAAGGTATTGTTATTGCTAACCTGGTTGAATAAGAAAATTTCTGAATAGGCAGAGTTGAAATCAACTAAGTAAATATTGCCTAACCTGATACCTGATAACACAATATTGCTATTTAAGGAAATATTACATTTTGAGTTAGTGAAACATACCTCATAAACTGCATCACATAGCTGACCTATGGAATCAAGTTATGTTTCAGGCCACTTACATATTCCACTTTCCTGAATGTGACAGCTCCAAGTGTAAATTCTCCATATCCTTCTGTCTGACCAAAGTTTGAGTCTCCAAAAATGACTTTTGGACCTAGCTTTGCCTTGAAGTTACTCAGATTTGCCTTGTTTCCTGTCATGTGCTTGGAGCACCCACTATCCAGATACCACTTATCCTGTATGATAGGATAGGTCTTTTCCTATAGAACAACAACTCATATATTTTGGACCCAGGTAACCTTGGGTCCTAGCTTCTTTTCATACTTAAAGCTTGAAATATAAGAATATTCAGGTTGATTTTTATAGCCTAAGGGATGAAATCTCTTAGGTGGGATTATCCAGTTAGTTAAGGGATGGAAAGGTTTGTAGTTAGAGTTCTTATAAAGATTTCTGTTGAAATTATAATTTTGATAAAACTGTACTGGGTTCGACGATTTATGTTGAGATCGTTGATCTTTGTTCGACGACCAGCATTGATATCGTCGATCTTGGTTCTCAGAATAATAGTGGCTATTATCTGGGTTCCACGATCGTCGATCTCTGCTCGATGATACATAATGATATCGTCGATCCCTGTTTGCAGAGTGATAAGGCTCAAGCTCTCGGTTCTGAGATCGTCGATCGTTGTTCGACGAATAATGCTGAGATCGTCGATCTTGGTTCGACGATTTTTGTTCTGACTTACCTTTTTGTTTTTCTTTATTTATCTCAACTTGTTTTAACATTTTGTTTACTGTTTTAATTTGTTCTGTATTTTTCTTTCCTTTATCTGAAAAAATTTTTATAGGTTGTGAAAGATGGTTTTTCTGAATGATAGGTGGTTCACTGGATGATGCACCTAATCCTAACTTACTTCTATTAAGTATAGCTTTAAGTGTACTGGTAATTTTTACTAGTTGTTTACTTCTACCATTCAGTGATTCCTCTAGGTGTTTTGCTTTACTTAATTCAATTTTTAGAAAGTTGATTTGTTCATTACACAGATTTATTTCATTGTTCAATTTGAGATTTTCTGATACTAAGCTATCATAGTTAAGTTGTTTATCTCTGAGAAGTTTGATTTTATTATCAGATCTAATTAGATCACTACACATAGATTTAAAATCATGTTTAAATTCTTTAGAGGTAAAATCAAAGTCTTCTAATACCTGATCACAATCTGAACATTCTTCAGATTCTCCTTCTTCTAAAACTTGTCCTGAAGCATTGATGGCCATCAAGCAGATTTCTTTGGCCTTTGCTTCTTCTTCATCTTCACTAAAACTGGAGGAAGATGATTCTTCAGTCTCACTTCATGTTTCTACAACAAACCCTTTCTCCTTCTTCTTGTGCTTGTAAGAAGATGGTTTGCTGGAGTGCTTCTTGGAGTCTTTTTCTTTTCTTCTTTCTTTGTGCTTGTTTTCTGGAAATTCTGGGAGAATATGTCCAGGTTTCCTGCAACCAAAACAGATAACCTTTTTAGAAGGGGTTTTGTCATACCTTGGTTTATCATCACTTCTTGATAATTTTCTTCTGAATTCTTTTCTTCCCATCTTGAAGAATCTCTTTGCAAAGAGACTGATCAACTCCTCATTTGATGGAGAAGTTTCTGATTCATCTGAAGCCTTAAAAGCAATATTATGCTCCTTCCTGGTTGGTGTAACAGTCTTCTGCTGTTCAGCTTCTCTTGTCTTTAGCAGTTGTTCATAGGATTTCAGTTTTCCTAAGACAGATTCTGTGGTCATTTCATGAGTGCTTCTGGTCTCTCTGATAGGCCAGATTCTAGAGTCCCATGAGCTAGGGAAGCACATGAGAATCTTGTCATTCAATTCTATGACTGAGATGTCTTTGTCAAGAGTTTTCAGCTCATTAACAATGATGCTGAGTCTGTTGTACATCTCAGAAACTTGTTCAGTTTCTTCCTTTTTAAAATTTTCATACTAGGAGATGAGATGAGCTCTCCTGTCCTTCCTTTCATCTGATGATCCTGCAACCATCTGGTTTAAGGAATCCCAGATAGCCTTAGCTGATTCACATTCAGCTATCTTCTGAAATATGTCATCAGACATTGTTTGAGACAGTATATTCATGGATTTTGCATCAGTAATTTTTGCTTTCTTGTATGCATCATTATAGTCTGGAGGAGGCACTACAGTCATGTCTGTGGAAGTACTTGGTGGGGCAGCTAGTGAGGGTACTCCTGTTAAGATAGAAGCATAAATATCTTCATCAATAGAATTCATATAAAGTCTGATTCTTGCCTTCCAAATTCCAAACTTTTGCAAGTTGCAAACTGGATGTCTGGTGCTTGCAAAATTCTTTGTATTGTGCTATAGTACAATAGAAAAATAGTAGAGTAAAGAGAATATCTATCAGAGATCTTTAGGTTCAGGTGTTAGCCTACACAACCTTAAAAACACACACCCTCTGATACCAATTGAAAGTGAGGGATAGATAGACTTTACTTTAGAGGGGGGGGGGTGAATAGAGTATTAAAATTTTGTTTAGATTTAATGCGGAATTAAGTTAATGATATTAATATATTAAAAGAGAAATAAAAAACAGTCACAGCACAATACAACCCAAAAAGAAAACTCAAAGCATCTAGACAACACAAGAAAATTTATAGTGGTTCCCAAAATCTGGGTACATCCACTCTTCTACCACCCAGGTAGGAATCCACTACAGGTTTTTGTTCAGGTGCTCTGCCACCACAAGATCTCTTTCAGGTAGATCAAGAGACCCGTTGAGCTTTTGATCCGGAGCCCAAAATCCAATAGGTTTTTGTTCAGGTGCCCTATCACCAAGAGTTCACTTTTGAAGGGAGAGATAACCCTGTACAGATGGAGTTAAAAAGAGAAATTCAAAGAAATCTTCTCTGTCTCAATCAAGTGAGAAGATAATGTGGATTGAATAAAAATGTCCAAGCTCCCCCTAAGATGTAGAATAGATTAGGGAAGAAGGAACTTGGTCCTGGGTGTAGGTCTTCAAGAAGAACTATAGTAGAGCTTTCTTAGATCTGAAGATTGAAGAAGATTTGACCTCTTTGTGAATCCTTGAAGCCTCAGGAATGAAGAAGACTCAAGAGAGTTTTGAAAGGTTCTCCTTCTTCCTTATTACAGCAGAGCAACAATCCTTGAGAGTTAGAATAATGATCAGTCAATACTGCTAAAGAAAATTTTCTGCATATATATATATATATATATATATATCCTTTTTACTGTATGTCTGATTGTTCTCTTGTATATCTTTATTCTTCATTGTTGATGCGCGAAATACGACACTGACCAGATAACGGGTTGTTCGATCTCACAAGCTAATGGTGAAGGAAGAAGGGTTGCGGGGATAGAGGAGAAGCTTGCTTAGGTACTGTCGAGCAGACAGCTACTTTGATGGTTAGCTTTGCAGGTTGATGCCGAGAGAGGGGAGAAGAAGAGAGGAGGCCGCTAGCAGCGACAACAGACGACTTCGCCCGCCGCGGCTTGAATGCCACTCTTTTGACAGGCTTTTCCTTTAATCAAGTAGGGTTACAACTTGCTATTGCACCATTACATGTAAAAATAGTAAATGGTACAAGGGGAAGCTGGCGGCTGAGAAAAAGAGTTGCCAGAGACTAAGTAAAAGAGGCTGCAGAGGACTGGAGAACTGAGGCTGCAGATGTTGCTCAAGCTGCCTGCTGAGGGCAGAAAAAACTAAGTCCACAGCCCTTGACGACCTGAGAGAACTGGAAATCGGAGGCTGCAGAAGCTTCTCAAGCTGCCTGCTGCTGACAGAAAAAACTAAGTCCACAGCCCTTGATGACCTGGGAGAATTGGAAATCAGAGGCTGCGGAGGCTGCTCAAGCTGCCTGCTGCCGACAGAAAAAACAAAGTCCACAGCCCTTGACGACCTGGGAGAACTGGAAATCGGAGGCTGCGGAGGCTGCTCAAGCTGCCTGCTGCTAAAAGAAAAAACTAAGTCCACAGCCCTTGACGACCTGAGAGAACTGGAAATCGGAGGCTGCGGAGGCTGCTCAAGCTGCCTGTTGCTGACAGAAAAAACTAAGTCCATAGCCCTTGATGACCTGGGCAGACTGGAGATTTGAGGCCGCAGATCTTGCTTAATCAACTTTGACGGACTGGAAAACTGAGTCCACAGACTTTGATCAAGGTGGCAGTTCTCCTCTCGCGCGTGTAGAATGAGAGGCCTTGGGGCTTATTTATAGGCCCGGGGAGAATCTTCTAGAAGCGGTCCCAGTGACGTCATCATCGATGACCTCGGCGGACTCGGCGGACTGAAGAAATGAGGTCTATGATCTCAGCGGACTCCGCGTACTGGCCTTTTCTCTGCTGGGGCAGACTTCCGGTTGGCATCTAGAAGAGGGAAGGCAGGATGAGCGAGTTGAGGAGCAAGTAGACGAATCCTGAGCGAACTGGGCAGACTCCAGGGGGAGTCCGCCCCTGACGGAGCGGAGGCCGCCCCCTAGCGGGCGGCCAGGGCGGACTCTAGGGGGAGTCTGCTCGTCTAGCGGAGGCCTCCCCCTAGCGGGCAGCCTGGGCGGACTCCAGGGGGAGTCCGCCCAGCTGGCGGAGGCCGCCCCCTAGCGGGCGGCCTGGGCGGACTCCACAAGGAGTCCGCCCGGCAGGCAGAGGCCGCCCCCTAGCGAGCGGCCTGGGCGGACACCAGGGGGAGTCTGCCTGGCAGGCGGAGGCTGCCCCTGGCGGGCGGCCAGCGGAGGCCGCACCCTAGCGGGAGGCCTGGGCGGACTCCAGGGGGAGTCTGCCTGGTAGGCGGAGGCCGCCCGACAGGCGGAGGCCGCCCAACAGGCGGAGGCCGCCCGACAGGCGGAGGCCGCCCCTGGCGGGCGGCCAGCGGAGGCCGCCCCCTAGCGGGCGGCCTGGGCAGACTCCAGGGGGAGTCCGCCCGGCAGGCGGAGGCCGCCCGTTAGCGGGCGTCCTGGGCGGACTCCAGGGGGAGTCCGACCGGCAGGCGGAGGCCGCCCCTTGCTGACGGCCTGGGCGGACTCAAGGGGGAGTCCGCCTAGCTGGCGGAGGCCGCCCCAAGCGGGCGGCCTGGGCGGACTCCAGGGGGAGTCCGCCCGGTAGGCGGAGGCCGCCCCTGGCAGGCGGCGAGCGGAGCATCCGTCCTTGAGCGACTTCAGACTCGGCAGTCCGCCTTGTGCGGACACGGTGGACATCAGGGGTAGCCTGCTCCTTGCGGATGGGAACCTGTAAGAGAAAAGCAGAAAAAATGGGCACCTTGGAGAGGATTGCGGATTTTGGGGTTAACATAATCCCCGCACTTTTTTAAGTTCCGAAGGGAACTTTGAAAAAGTAGGAGACCCACAAAAATCGTGATCCTCCCCTCAAAAATCAGGAGAGAAAAAAATAGAGATTAGGAGAGATAGAACCTGAGTTTCTCCTCGGAAAAATATGTTAGTGCCTATCCTTTACCTGTGAAGAAAAAGTCAATGCAGGCAAAAGGAGGTACATCTTGCGTGTACCTGAGCTGAAGGGGACTTGCTGGTATCTACTAGTCTCTGCAAAAGTAGGTTGAGTGAGCAGATAAGAAAAGAAAATAAGCTTCAAGTACCTGAGAGGAACTTGTAATGTCTGCTAGTCTCTGCAAAAGGAGAGTGAGTAAACAGATAGGAAAAGAAAATAAGCTGCAAGTACCTGAGAGGAACCTACGAATGTTGACTGTTGATATGATAAGATATAATCGGATAACAGAAGAGATACCTGGCAAACTCTGCTATCAACTGAATAAAGATCAAACCACGATAATGATTGTCTCGCGTGATCAAGATATAATGTCAACATGAAATCCAGATCAACAAGATAAGAAAATCCGAAATTAGATTTATGATGGCATGGCTTGTCAATCAAGAAGAACCATATGCTTTGAATAAATGATGTGTGGCTAACATCTGATAAGAGAACTTGTTGATTATCATCTGATAAAAGCTTATGCAGGCAGCGCATATAAGATGATCATAAGTCACGAAAGATATTGCAGATCCTTAGAATAGGTTGGATTTAACCTGTTAACCTGTAAGAAGGTAAAAAGAGAAAAGAGGGGCTACACCCCGAGGATGAACTAAAAAGGTTGAATGTTGCCACAGATGTTCCCCGTGGGCCTTATGCATCACTTGCCAAAGTCATCCAGGGTATAGTCCTATCCAAAGCGGGCTGGCCGCATTCCCTTGACAGAGCACAAAAGGGAAACATGCGCAAAAAAGGAAATTCCTGAGAAGGAAGCGACAGATGCACTGCTCTCTTGCCTCGGGTTACAAGCATCGCTGATCAATTAGACTAGTTATGCCAAGTGGCCTATTGCTTGTCTGCGGATTGATCAGCAGAGTTGTTAGTCCCGCGGAGGCACGGATCGAGAGTACCATAGAGTGTTCGGCCGTCACAGTTGTGAGATGATCGAAGAGACAATGCTACACTTGATTGTCATTGCTTGTCAAGCAAAGATCATCGTAACTATAACGTATCCCTAACGAAGCACGATAGAACTATCACAGGCTGCCTCCCCTAGGCACACACACTGCGCTAGACATCGGCTAGGATCCGAAGCCCCGTCATCCTCCGCACGAGAGTTGAACGGACCCCACTACACATATGAGAAACTCCTCATCATACGTGGTCATTGTGGTTTTACGCCAGAGGACAATCTCGAGGGGGCACTGAGCAAGACTTGGCGATATCTCGGTGGTTTAGTGATCTCTTCGGCAAAGAGAAAAATATGGAGGAGAAGCATCACAAAAAGGGAACTGTGTCAGTATGAGGTCTCTGACGTAAGCTCTATTGAATGAAAAACGAAACACTCAGAAGTGTTGAAAAAGAGAATGTTTGAAGAGTAAAGTAAAGTAAGAGCAACCGATCACGATCGCGAGGGGCTTTGAGGAGCTGCGATTGGTCATAGCTGATGACGCAAGAAATGTGTCTTCTTTGCTTCAGAATAGTCTTCCAAGGACACCTTCGTCAACGACATCGATGCACTCACTTGGAATATCAATGGGCCCCAGACGGCCCTCATCATTTATCTCTATGCACTCCAGCTGACCCTCAGCCACCTCCTTGCCCTTGGAGGTGGAAGGTTTCGAAGAATCAATCTTCTTGACCAGGTCGTTGATCTTGCTCTCGACGAGCAATCTTTCAACCAATCGCCGAAGGGCCTTGCAATCTTCAGTTAAATGACCTTTCTCTTTGTGGAATTCACAAAATGGATCTGAATTTCTTGATCTCTGATTCGCCGGTTGGTTGGGCCTTTTGGAATATGCTCTATCCTTCATGATTTGGCTAACTTCTTGCATGACCTCATCTAGCTCAAACTCTGGCAGATCACCTTCTTGCTGCTGATGAACTGCAGCTGCTAGCGGAGATAATGTTGACAATGGTATCAGCCATTCTTGGGCACGATCATGGCCTTGGGAGGTGTATTGATGATGATGCTTAAATCTTCTTGCTTTCCTAGAGAGAGATGAAAAGTCTTTCTAAGGAGACCTCGGAGGCTGCTTGTAAGAAGAAGAATTCTTCTCTGATACAAGCCTGGAGACGAAGCTGGGGTTGCTCTTTTCATCGTGGATATACGAGTTGGCTAAGCCGATCAACTCTTGATAAGTTCTTGGTGCTCAGACGTTAGCTTCAAACTTTAGTGGACCTTTACGCAGGCCGTGAATAAGAGCCACTCGGTACATTTCTTGATCAACGATCTCAATGTCTAAATTTTTTTTTCTGAAATTGATCCACAAAATGAGACCAGGTCTCATTATCTCGCTGCCTGATCTCAAAGAGGGCTTCTGGACCGCCCTTCCTCTTTGAAGAGGTAGAAAATCTGAGCAGGAACTCCCTTCGCAAATCAGCGAAGGTAGAGATGGACTGAGCACGAAGTCCATAGAACCAATCTCTCACTTGACAATCAAAGGTTGTTATGAGGAGTTTGCTCTTGGTAGCATCAGAGAGGGTCTTGAGAGCAACGACTGATTCAAAAGCTTGAAGATGCTTGACTGGATCAGTCTCCCCGGTGTAAATGGGCAACCGTGGCTCTCTGAAGTTGACTGGAGTTGGTTCATGCCAAACACTCTCTATAAACGGCGATGGTTCTTCTTGTTCTACTGCATAAGGAAAGTAAGGAGCATGAGCAGTAACTGCAAAAGAAGCAGGAGGATAGGAGAAAAAGGTTGCTGCAGGAGGAGCAAATGCAGGAGCTGAAGAGAAGGGATGACTTCCCTGAAAATTTAGAAATCTAGCTGGACTTCCCAGGGCAGCTTCCCGGAAGAAGTTTTGACGAGCTGCAAACTCATCATCCTGAGATCGCAAAGGAGCTGCAGGCCCTTGCGGAAAGGTTGGAGTGTAAAGAGGAGGGTAGACCGGCGGATAAGCCGGTGGATAGACTTGAGGAGTCTCTAATGTTGGTGCTGGATTGACTGGAGGAACTGGCGCTGCTGAAGATTAAGCGTCCAATTGCTGTGTGAGAGCTGCTAGAGTACGGTTGATGACTTGAAACTGTTGGGCAGTTTCTCTGCGAGATTGCTCTAAGGCCTCCCAAAGAGAATCATTACTAGGACTTGGAGCAAGATTCTCGGCTGGTTGATGGTCTGACATGAGTAACCGCTGCTTTCACTGTCTAATCGAGATCTGAAGGTCGCGTGTTAACTGTTGATGCGCGAAATGCGACACCGACCAGTTAACGGGTTGTTCGATCTCACAAGCTAAGGGTGAAGGAAGAAGGGTTGCGGGGATAGAGGAGAAGCTTGCTCATGTACTGTCGAGCAGACATCTACTTTGATGGTTAGCTTTGCAGGTTGATGCCGAGAGAGGGGAGAAGAAGAGAGGAGGCCGCTAGCAGCGACAACAGCAGACTTCGCCCGCCGCGGCTTGAATGCCACTCTTGCGACGGGCTTTTCCTTTAATCAAGTAGGGTTACAACTTGCTATTGCACCATTACATGTAAAAATAGTAAAGGGTACAAGGGGAAGCTGGCAGTTGAGAAAAAGAGTTGCCAGAGACTAAGTAAAAGAGGCTGCAGAGGAATAGAGAACTGAGGTTGCAGATGCTGCTCAAGCTGTCTGCTGAGGGCAGAAAAAACTAAGTCCACAGCCCTTGACGACCTGGGAGAACTGGAAATCGGAGGCTGCGGAGGCTGCTCAAGCTGCCTGCTGCTGACAGAGAAAACGAAGTCCACAGCCCTTGACGACATGGGAGAACTAGAAATTGGAGGCTGCGGAGGCTGCTCAAGCTGCCTGCTGCTGACAGAAAAAACTAAGTCCACAACCCTTGACGACCTGGGAGAAATGAAAATCGGAGGCTGCGGAGGCTGCTCAAGCTGCCTGCTGCTGAAAGAAAAAACTAAGTCCACAGCCCTTGATGACCTAGGAGAACTAGAAATCGGAGGTTGCGTAGGCTGCTCAAGCTGCCTGCTGCTGACAGAAAAAACTAAGTCCACAGCCCTTGACGACCTGGGCGGATTGGAGATTTGAGGCCGTAGATCTTGCTTGATCAACTTTGACGGACTGGAAAACTGAGTCCGCAGACTTTGATCAACATGGCAGTTCTCCTCTCGCGTGTGTAGAATAAGAGTCCTTGCGGCTTATTTATAGGACCGGGGAGAATCTTCTAGAAGCGGGCCCAGTGACGGCATCATCGACGACCTCGGCGGACTGAGAAAATGAGGTCGACGACCTCGGAGGACTCTGCGGACTGGCCTTTTCTCTACTGGGGCGGACTTCCAGTTGGCAGCTAGAAGAGGGCAGACAGGCTGAGCGACCTGAGGAGCAAGCAGACAGATCCTGAGCGAACTGGGCGGACTCCAGGAGGAGTCCGCCCCTAACAGAGAGGAGGCCACCCCCTAGCGGGCGGCCAGGGCGGACTCAAGGGGGAGTCCGCCCGGCAGGCGGAGGCCGCCCCGTAGCGGGCGGCCTGGGCGGACTCCAGGGGGAGTCCGCCTGGCAGGCGGAGGCTGCCCCCTAGCGGGTGGCCTGGGCGGACTCTAGGGGGAGTCCGCCCGGCAGGCGGAGGCCGCCCCTAGCGGGCGGCCAGCGGAGGCCGCCCCCTAGCGGGCGGCCTGGGCGGACACCAGGGGGAGTCCGCTCGACAGGCGGAGGCCGCCCCCTAGCGGGCGACCTGGGCGGACTCCAGGGGGATTCCGCCCAGTAGGCGGAGGCCGCCCCTGTCGGGCGGCCTGGGCGGACTCCAGGGGGAGTCTGCCAAGCTGGCGGAGGCCGACCCCTAGCGGGCGACCTGGGCGGACTCAAGGGGGAGTCCGCCCGGCAGGCGGAGGCCGCCCCTGGAGGGAGACGAGCGGAGCATCCGTCCTTGAGCGACTTCAGACTCGGCAGTCCGCCTTGCGCGGACACGGTGGACATCAGGGGTAGCCTGGTCCTTGCGGATGAGAACCTGTAAGAGAAAAGCAGAAAAATGGGCACCTTGGAGAGGATTGTCGATTTTGGGGTTAACATTTAATATTATATTCTGAGTTATAAATGCAGTCAGAATAGGAAAAGGCATAAATTTGAATTCCCTGGACAATGCATAATATTCTACAATACTTTAGGAGCCCAAACGGCTAGAAATGCTGGCAACATAAATGCACTTCCATATCTGCCTTCATAAAATATGCTAACGAAATATTCTGTGAAAACCATAATTAATGCATCATGAAACGGCTATCAGCCTTGGAAATAGCAGCATCAATTATCAGAATATATAAGCCTTCTAAATAAAAAAAATTCTTCTGACTGATCTTAAAAACTCACAACTGAAAGCAACATGAAATCATAGAGCTTAGTCCAGAGATCGTCGAGCTGAGATAAGAGATCGTCGACCTGAGAACAGCTATCGTAGAACGGAGATTACTGCTGAGAGAATTTAATTGTCGACCTGAGCTCGTAGATCGTCGAGCTCAGTTTAGAGTACAAGACTCTGAGATCGTCGATGGGAGATCGACGATCGTCGAGCTCAGTTCGACTATCGTCGAACTGATATAGAAAATCCACAAACTTTTTGAGTTTAAGTCTGAGTCTATTGCAATGCTTGTCTGAACAAGCTTGACCTAAAAGGACCTAACTTAGACTAGACCAAGACCCTGGCTATACATTGGGGGTCAAAACATCCTAAGAGTGAACCTAGCACAAATCCAAATAAGGGTTCCAATATATTCGTTAAGGATCTATCAAACAACTTCCATTAACCATATTTATCACAAATATTTATAGACTAAATTCACCCAAACATTACCGTTATTATACTATAAACTCTTTACCAAATCCAAAGGCGATTCAACACAAACTCGAGAACTACATGTGCAGGAAATATTACTGTATAGCAACTTCGATCGGGGATTCCCATGACTACGGGAGCCCGGTGAAGGCGTATAACCATTCGTTGGAAAGGTCCTTTCGCGGCCTACAACTTTCTTGTTCAGCCCACAACCCAGATCTGACTGTATCATACCAACAAACGACCTCGAAGATTGCTGCGCATAGAAAGCGGATTTCTGTGCGCATACTACTTCTCTAACCCCTTTCACCAAATAGTTCCAGAATTTCCTCCACCCTTATTCACCCTCATGAGGACAACTGTCTTCACGAAACACAGTCCTCCAACTCCTTTAGAAGTGAGGAAGGTTGAAGACAAACTATCGGGCACAAGCCCTTGCCGTCCTCCTAGGAAATCATCATCTCCCAAGTCCAAACTCCTTTGAGTCGACATCTCTCTTAGAAAAATAGATAAGATCTAGCACAAGGGAGAGGGTAGAAAGCTCACCTCATTCTCGGCGTTTCCGGCCATGGATCTCGTTATTCTCCACGACATGCTTGTCCTTTGTTGAAGGAGGTTGTTCTTCACCGAAAACGGAAGGATCTTCCCTCCAAAATCAAACATCGACGATATCGCAATCCCCTTCTTCCGTCCAGTCAGCACAAGTAAAAGCTTGGCAATAATAAAAGTGACGGCTAGGGTTTGACTCTCCCTTTTTATTTTAAGGTATCAGGTTAAACTGCTCCGCCACGTGTTGTTATGTTATTGGACCGCTTATTCTTGCTTTAAATAAGTCAATTCGAAAGGACCGGACCAAATTGGGTCATTTCGTGCATTTCCCGAAAACTCGGTTCAACCCGCACATTGAACCAGCAAGCAGAAGGATGAAATATCCGTTCGACGAAAATTCGTCGAACGACGCTCGACGAAACCTTAGTTCGACTAAATCTCAGTTCGACGAAATCTCCTGAGCTCGACGAATTGTACTGGTCGGCTATTTCTCCGTTCGACGAACGTCGAACGGAACTCGATGAAACTCCAGTTCGACTAAATCTCAGTTCGATGAAATCTCAGTTCGACGAAATCTCCTGAGTTCGACGAACTGCACTTGTTGGCTATTTCTCCATTCGACGAACGTCGAACGGAGCTCGACGAAATTCCAATTCGATTAAATCTCAGTTCGACGAAATCTTCTGAGTTCGACGAACTGCACTTGTTGGCTATTTCTCCGTTCGACGAAACTCCAGTTCGACTAAATTTCAGTTCGACGAAATCTCCTGAGTTCGACGAACTGCGCGTGTTGTTTATTTATCCGTTCGACGAACGTCGAATGGAGCTCGACGAAACTCCAGTTCGACGAAATAGCGTTCGGCGCATTTATCAGTATAAAGTCAGATCGACTTATTCTTGAGGTCGACGCAACCTGAGGTCGACGAAATTCCGGTTGACTAAATCATGCTGAGTTCAACGATATACTGAGTTTGACAAACTCTTCTGAGCTCGACGAAATACTTAGTTCGACGAACTCTTCTGAGTTCGATGAAATTGTCGGCTGCCTTAACCGATCCCTTTGATTTTTTCCGAGACAACAAGGCTTTCTCGAGAACAATCCATCTCGATTCCCTGGTCGATGAAATATCACATTGTCTGATATTCTACATAAATTCCTCACTTAATCGTCAAGTTCAATTGACTCACTCGACGCTAACCGATACTGAGCAAATTATCTTGGTTCAAAACTGTGCGAGGGGTCTATCACGAAATGGGATGTTACAAACCCTATAAACAAAATAAAAGATTTCGTCACTGAAATCAGTTAGGGTCGTGGGGAAATTATAACATGAAATAAAATTCGCTAATTAAATTTACCTTGGAGAAACAACGCCGGGTAGCGCTTCCGCATCAAGTCCACCGTCTCCCATGTAAATTCTTCCTTCTCGTGATTAGACCACAACACTTTCACTAAAGAAACACTCTTGCAACACATGTTCCTTGTTTCGCTGTTTACTATCCGCACCGGCTCCAGTCGAACAGACCTATCTGTTGCCACTACTCCATCTGTGGTGTGAACATGTTTGTCGGGCCATAGCAGCGCCCTTCGAAGTTATGACACATGGAAGGCGTCGTGTAGATTCTCTAACTCTGGTGGCAGCTCCAGCCGGTAAGCTAAGGGTCCAATTCTTTCCAATACAACATAAGGCCCCACATACCTCAGGCTGAGCTTCTTCATTCGTCGTACTCACGATACTCCATGCATCGGCCTGATTTTTAAAAATACCTTATCACCCACTTTAAATTCCACCATCCGATGTTTTGCATTATAATACTTCGCCTGCCGAATCTGAGCCTCAAGCATACGGTCTTGTATCAATATCACAAGTGCATCGGTGTCATCAATATACTCAATTCCTAAAACCTTTGGGTCTTCATCCTGCACCCATGATAGTGGATTCATACACTTCCTCCCATAAAGAGCTTCGTGCGGTGCCATCCCGATGCTAGCTTGATGACTATTGTTATAAGAAAATTCTACCAACGATAAGAGCCTTTCCCACGGCTTGCTCCTGTCTAGCACACACAACCTCAGAAGATCTTCTAATGTTCTGATGGTCCTCTTAGACTGCCTATCTGTCTGCGGATGAAAAGCAGTGCTGAAGGTAAGGAGAGATCCCAAGTATGTTTGTATCGCTCTCCATTCTTTGGAGGTAAAGCGACCATCACGGTCGGAGATGATTGTCTTTGGCACCCCATGATATCGTACAAATTGTTCCACAAAGAGTCGCACTAAAACATCCACACGAGCCTCCTTCTTCATAGGGATAAATTTCGCCACCTTCGTCAAGCGATCTACAATCACTGAAATCGAATCATTTCCGAAGCGCGAACGCGGTAACCCTTTGACAAAGTCCATGGAGATATCCTCGAAATTCCTTACAGGAATGGGAAATGACTGTAACAATCCTTTGGGGCTTCTGCACTCCACCTTCACCTTCTGACATGCTTCACAGTGTGTAACATAGAAATTTACATCTTTCTTCATTCCCAGCCAGAACATGGTCTTCCGTAAGTCGCTATACATCTTTGAAATACCGGGGTGAACTGAATACTTAGAATAATGCGCTTCTCTTAATATGTCTTTCCGGATTTCACCGCCCTTGGGAATGTAGAGCAGGCCACGAAAAATAAACGAGGCCATCTTTTAATGTATACTCTTCGATGGATCCACCCTCAACTGACTTAATCACGAGGGCCAGAGCAGTATCTTTTCCTTGCTCTGCCCGGATTCGGTCCCGAATATCACAGACTATGCTCATGTTGCCAAGTACTCCGTATACTTTTCCGAAGGAACTTTACACACCAAAGTGATCTCTTTTTCCTCGAGCATTCGAGCTAATTCCATACTCATCAACCGAGACTTAGAGCTCGAGTCCGGTACTTTTTTGCTCAATGCATCAGCCATCGAGTTTGCTTTTCCGGGGTGGTAGTTCAAGGTGAACTCATAATCGCACAAAAATTCCAACCAGCACCGCTGCCTCAAATTAAGTTCCCTCTGAGTGTGAACATACTTTAGATTTTTTTGGTCCGAAAATATCTCGCAATGGACTCCATATAGGTAGTGTCTCCAAACTTTCAGGGCGAATACCACTGCCCCCAATTCTAAATCATGAACTAGATAATTGACTTCATGCTTCTTTAGTTGCCTTGAGGCATAAGCAATCACATGACCGTGCTGCATCAGTACTGCCCCCATCCCTTGATATGACGCGTCAGTGTAGACTTTAAATCCTTCCTTCCCAGAAGGAAGGACTAGGATGGGTGCGGTAGTAAGTCTATCTTTCAGTTCTTGGAATGCAGCTTCACACTGAGGTGTCCACTCGTATGGCACACCTTTCTTTGTCAAGGTAGTAAGAGGAAGGGATATCTTTGAGAATCCCTTCACGAACTTGCGATAATACCCAGCAAGTCCGAGGAAGCTTCGCACATCAGCCGCCGCCTTCAAGGGTGATCATTCCTTCACGGCACGCACCTTGGCCGGATCCACAGCTAGTCCAGCCCCACTGATCACATGGCCCAAGAAGGCACCTTCTTGGAGACAGAATTTGCACTTGCTTAATTTAGCAAACAAATCATGCCCTTTTAACTTTTTCAGCACCAAGGTCAGATGTTCAACATGCTCCTCTTCTGTCTTCGAGTAGACCAAAATGTCATCGATGAAGATGATGACGAAGATGTCTAGATATGGCTCAAACACTTTGTTCATCAGGCTCATGAATGCCGAAGGAGTGTTTGTAAGCCCAAACGACATCAAGGTGAATTCATATAGTCCGTACCTTGAGCTGAATTCCGTCTTCTGAATGTCTCCTTCCTGTATCCTCAGCTGATCATATCCCGAATGCAAATCCAACTTGGAGAACCAATGCGCTCCCACCAATTGATCGAACAACTCGTCAATCTGGGGTAGCGGATATGTGTTCCGCATTGTCAGTCGATTAAGCTCCCGATAATCGATACACAATCTTAAGGTGCCATCCTTCTTCTTGACAAACAGGACAGGGGCTCCCCAAGGAGATGGACTTGGGCGAACAAACTGTAACACCCCTACCCGTTACGTGCAACATAGTAGAAGGTCCGGCCGGCACCATGTCTTACAAACAGGCGGAGACGTTACTAAGTAATACCAAATACGCATCCTATCACAGAGCATTCTAGCGGAAGTTTAAAGGGTTGCAAGAATGAACTCAAACATCAACACAGAAGTCCACAGCTAAACCAAACATGCCATAATATAAAACCACAAGTACGGCCTTATGGCGTATTACAAGTGTTTCTCTTTATACAAGAAGGTATCTTCCATACATCGGCACGCAGGCCGGCCATACATGAGTTCTTACACAAGGTACAAAAATAGCCTTCGAGGGCTAGCACTTAGCAGCAACAACTTAGGGTCTTCCACCCTCATCCCTGCTTGGCCCTTCTTGACCTGCATGCAAAAGGTCCACCAAGCAGTGGCAAACAAAGCAACGGTCAGCATTTTGCTTACCATTTATAACGACTCTGTCCCTGGCGCGGGACAGGGGAATTCCTTCCCTGTATAACACTTATATACAATCACAAGGGTATGCTTTAGCACATCACACTTGTACGCCCGTACAAGTCATCATCCATCAAAAATGTCGGCACGATGGCCTGACGTTCCGTGCTCTCAGGGCACATAATCGGTGTACCGGAAAACCAGGGTCCCACCACCGTTTAGAGGTTCCAGACATGACGATAATTCGTGAGCATTCCAATCCTCCATGGCTCAAATATCCGGAGCGATTCTCATTCTGTGATCCTAACAGGGCCTTAAACACCCCACGGTTAGACAACCAGAATGCGGGTACAGATCAGCCTTTCCCGTAGCTCACATACGTCAGACGTCGATCAGGACTGATACGGGTACAGCTTCACCCTGCCCGTTTGCCTCACAGGCTTTTCCACAATTGCAGCCCCACCAGCTCAACAAGTAGCATTCACAACTACAAGGGTTGAGATCACACAGCGTCAACCCCCCAAAAGTAGCACTCACAGCTACATGGGCTGAGATCACACAGCTTCAACCCATCCACATAATATCCTACTACACCAAGCTGCAGGTGTCCACCAAGAACATCACACGCATCACAATAATACAGAGTCTTGCTCTGATATGCATACAATCATCACCAATCCGGACCAACCTGTTCAGATGGGCTTCACACAGCATGCCTACCCGTACTTCTCGCTTCCGGGACTACTCCAACAAGAATCAAGGGATGGAGTTCAACATCCCAAGAGAATTCAACTCTACCTTTGTAGAGGATTCATGCATATGCAAAAAGGAAGGATTTCACATATCTAAGGAGGAAGTCGTTACGCTTGGAGGACGTTTTGGAGCCATGACAAGCACTGCTTGGAGCTCTGCCTCCCGAATATGGCCTCCGATCGCGAATCCGAGCTTGGACTAGCTGGATCTCCCTCTCCTTCCTCCTTCTTCTTCCTCCTTCCTTCTTCCTCCTTCCTTCGCTCACTTAAGAAGATAAAGTGAGGATAAGTTTGCTGGTTCGGGGTCTTAAAGGGGCTGGGAAAACTGAAGACCACCAGATCTGGAAAGAGGGAAACAAACGGCCGAGATTTGCAGAAAATAACGTTTTCGGCCCTGACACGCCCTGTGACACGCCCGTATCACAGGCCGTGTCCCTTAAGCAGAAAAGAACCGCCTCACCACACGGGTTGAACACGCCCGTGAACACCGCCTAACCTAACACGGCCTGAGACACGCCTGTGTCTCTGGCCGTGTCGCCTCTCTCGACGAATCTCGTCGATCGCCGTGAATATTCTCACCGATCGTCGACATGATCTCGCCGATCGTCGAGAAGGACACGCCCTGTGACACACCCGTGTCATAGGCCGTGTCGCCTCTTCTCGTCGATCGTCGATCACGATGCTCAACGATCGTCGAACGCGCGACCTGCAGCAACCCGAGGAGGACACGCCCTGGGACACGCCCGTGTCTCAGGCCGTGTCACTCCAAAAACACCCTAAACCCAACTTTGAAACTTACTCGAGACCAGCTCGAGAATTTGTTTGACACGCCCTGGGACACGCCCGTGTCCCAGGCCGTGTCACTTTGCCTGAAAACCAAAACTGGGTTTTTGGGTATTACAATCCTCCCCTCCTTGAAGAAAATTTCGTCCCGAAATTTGAATGACTGAAAAACTCATTAAAGTCCATATTTATTGATTATTACAAGGTCTAATACACAACCAATTACAAAAATAACTCGGGAAATTCTGTCCGCATTGTTTGCTCACGCTCCCAAGTAAGCTCTTCTCGGCCACAATTATCCCACCAGACTTTGACCATCCCGATTGTTTTGTTCCTCAATTGCTTCTCGGCGGCATCTTCAATCCGAATGGGCCTAACCTTCGTAGTTAGCCCACTATCGACTGATACCCGATCTGCAACTATCACTTGCGACGGCTCTTTTATTGCTCTCCGCAGCACCGATACATGAAACACATTATGTAAACTACTTAACTCAGGCAGTAGCAGTAACCGATAGGCTGCCTCACGATGCATTCAATCACCTCAAAAGGTCCTAGATACCGCGGGCTCAACTTTTTCAGACGCCATATCCTGGACACACCTTTAAAAGTCTTGATTTTTAAATATGCCCAATCACCCACCGCAAACTTTACGTCTCGATGCTTGGCATTATAATATTTGGCCTGCCTATCTTGAGCAATTAACAACCTTTCACGAATTGTACGTACCGTTTCATGCATATCAGTCACATCTTGCCGCTTGTAAAGCTTCGTTTCACCCGTCTCCGCCCAAAATAACGGTGTGCGGCACTTCCTGCCGTACAAAGCTTCGAAAGGGGCCATCTGAATGCTGGCCTTGTAACTATTGTTATAGGCAAATTCAATCATGAACAAATGATCTTCCCAGCGACTTCCAAAATCTAGCGTACACATCCGGAGCATATCGTCCAAAGTCCTGTTGGTTCTTTCAGTTTGACCGTCCGTCTGGGGATGAAAGGCCGTACTGAAATGCAACTTTGTGCCCAACAGCTGATGAATTAGCCTCCAATCTCCTGATGTGAAGCGTCCATCTCAATCGCTAACAATGCTACGGGGAATTCCGTGCAATCGTACGATCGAATCTACGTACATTTTAGCCAATTTGTCGACTGGATCATCTCTTTGATTTGGAATAAAATGAGCAACTTTTGTTAACCGATCCACAATCACCCAAACCGCATCATTACCCCGCTGAGATCTCGGCAATCCATGCACAGAGTCCATGGAAATATCATCAAATTTCCACACTGGGACCGGTAACGACTTTAGGAATCCTCCTGGCCTTTGGCATTCCGCTTTCACCAGAGCACATGTATGGCACTTAGCAACATAACGCGCTATATCTTTCTTCATACCCGGCCACCAGATGTTTTTTTTCAGATCCTTATACATTTTTGAACTCCCAGGATGAATCGAATACCTTGAAAAATGGGCTTCATACATGATTTCTTCACGAAGATTTCTCTGACAAGGAACACATACTCGATCGTCTTTTCTCCAAAGTCCATTATCAAAAGAAAACTGAGAGCTCTTATCTTCCGCTGCATAACGCTGCAAACTATCATCCAATTCCGTCGCTTGGCGGACCCTATCAATTAGGTCATACTGTACCTCTGTCCAATTCAAACACATGGTCGCAGCAGTGTTTTTCTCCACACAAGTAATATCCATCTGTTCTATCTCGTGGATCAACCGTTCATCATGGTATGACAACCAATTCGCCCTTGCCGGAGTCCTACGACTCAGGGCATCTGCGACTACATTCCCTTTACCAGGGGTGTAATGAATTTGGAAGGTATAATCACCAAGAAATTCCATCCACCTTTTCTGTCGCATATTTAAGTCTTTTTGATCTAAAAGATATTTCAGACTCTTGTGGTCTGTATAGATATCCACCTTTACACCATATAAATAATAACGCCACAACTTAAGTGCAAAGTTGACTGCGGCCAATTCCAAATCATGGACTGGATAGTTCCGCTCATGGGCTTTCAACTGGCGCGAACCATATGCTATCACCTTACTACGCTGAAGGAGAACGCAGCCTAAGCTGCTACCCGATGCATCACTGTACACCTCAAAACAATCTATGCCATAAGGTGTTGTCAAAATTGGGGTCGTAGTCAACCGACTCTTTAACGCTTCAAAAGCTCGTGTGCACTCGGGCGACCAAACGAACCTTTGTTCTTTCCGCGTTAGGGTAGTGAGAGGCAATGCTATTCTTGAGAAATCTTCCACAAAACGCCTGTAGTAGCCCGCAAGTCCAAGGAAACTCCTGACTTCGACTACCGACAAAGGAACAGGCCACTCCTGCACAACAACAATTTTGGCTGGATCCACTGCAATGCCTTCTCCACTAACTACATGGCCCAGAAAAGCCACAGATGACAACCAGAAATCACACTTAGCAAACTTGACATAGAGTTTCTTTTCCCTCAGGGTTTGCAATACCATCTTCAAATGATTTGCATGCTCTTCTCTGGATCGGGAATACACCAGGATATCGTCAATAAAGACGATCACAAAGAGATCCAAATATTGCTTAAACGTTCGGTGCATCAAATCCATAAACACCGAAGGTGCATTAGACAATCCAAAGGGCATCACCGTGAACTCATAATGCCCGTAGTGTGTGCCAAATGCCGTTTTGGGTATGTCACTTTCCCGAACCCTCAGCTTGTAATAACCTGATTTCAAATCGAGCTTATAATACACCGAAGAGCCCACTAGCTGATCAAACAAATCATCGATCCGTGGGATCAGATACTTATTCTTCTCTGTCAGCTTGTTCAGTTCTCGATAATCTATGCATAAACACAAGCTGCCGTCCTTCTTTTTCACAAAGAGAACCGGCGCACACCAAGGTGACTGACTTGGCCTTATAAAACCTTGATCTAGAAATTCTTGCAACTGAACCTTCAGCTCCGCCATTTCCTTTGGCGCTACATGATAGGGGGAACGGGCCATAGGTTTTGCACCCGGTACCAGTTCTATCGTGAAGTCGATTTCTCTTTGGGGTGGTAACCCCGGAAGGTCTTTTGGAAACACATCCAGGAATTCCGACACAACAGGTACCTCATTCACACTAGCCTTTGGCTCTACCGCTGCTACTAGCGTGAAGAACAACTCGGCACCTTTTCTAACGGCCTTCCGAAATTGCAGAGCGGATATCAACATCTCATTTATCCCCTACATGCCGCTAAACTTTATTTCTTGTTCGGTGTTCTGTCCCAACACAACTTCCTTAGAATTACAATCAATGCGAGCATGCTGCTCTGACAACCAATCCATACCGAAGATTATGTCGAATTCCGAAATCGGCAGCACAAGTGCTTCCAATCTGAAGTCCCAACTTCCTATTTTCCCTTCTACACACCCAGACTATCCGCGCACAAAACACATCCGTTAGGTAAGAGTACCTTCAAACTTTCTGTCGTGCCTCGTATCGGCGCGCCAATGCGCAATACACAATCCTTTTACAAAAAATGAATGTGACGCACCAGTATCAAACAGTGCTCGTGCCGGATGCTCCCAAATTAGGACGAAGCCTAACATAGCAACAACACAATAAACACCAAAAACATAGCAACACGACACAAAGGGAAAAGAACTCAGAGATCACGCGCACCTGTGACGACGTCGGCCTGCTTAATGGCCTCATGTTGTCGCAAATTGAAAACTCGGGGCTGTGCTTGCGAAGCAGAAGACTCCGCCACCGCCTTCCCTTTTTCCGCATAGGACGCGCCCGACTTCTTGTCACCTTTCAGAGGACCAACCCGACAGTCCCGAGCAAGATGTCCCGGCTTGCCACACGTATAGCAAGTGCGGGAGTCATAGCCCGACGACGCTTCCGAAGTAACTGATGAAGGAGCTTGCCCAAAACGTCTGGAATTCTTACCCCATTTCTTTCGAAATCCACTTCTCTCTGGACGCGGCGGTTTGCACTCCGGTTTTGCAATAGCCAAAGGTCCTTTAGATTGTCCTCGCTTCAAATCTGCTTCCAATGCCCTCGCGGTGCAGACCAGAGCTTGAAATCCCTGATTCACGGAACTCGAGAGTAAATGCCGCAACTCATCCCGCAGTCCCGCATAAAACTGACTGGTCTTGCGCTCTTCCTCGGCAAAGATAGCGCCCGCATAACTCCCCAACCGCGTGAACTCATGCAGATACTCATCCACGCTGCTCTCCTTTTGATTCAACCGCTGAAACTCCAATTCCAAAGCAATCCATTGCTGCAACGGCAAATGCTTGCCCAAGAACAACCGAGAGAACTCGTCCATAGAGAATCCCGTCAACTGTCTGCCTGCCAAGTGGTGCAGTTCTACCTCATCCCTCCACAACCGAGCTTCACCTTCAAGAAGAAAAGTGGCTAACGTGACTTTCTATTCCTCCTCAACCCGAAGGGCAGTCAAGATGCGCTTGATCCGAGCAAGCCAATCCTCTATTTGAGCTGGGGAACCCGCCCCGGTAAATGTCGGAGGATGAAAGCTCATAAACCGCTTCAGCTGCTGATCTGCGGCACGCTGATCAACCGCTATGCCCACCAGTTCTTGACGCACTGCCACAGGCACGGGAGCCTCAGGCCGAGCTTGCCCTGCCTGCTGAGCATTCATCACCGCAAGTACCGTTTCTGTAATCAAACGTACAGTTTCAGCTGATGGAGGAGGGGTGGGCACCTCTGCCGGTGCCGCACTCTCAACAGAATGCTGAGGTTCTGACTGACCCGCAACACTTCGCGTCACCTATATGTGTCAAACCACACAATTCAGCGACAAGCCACACAACAAAAAATCAAAACAAACACACAAGTGTAACACACCATTGCATTTCAATCCTATGTGGACATGTTTGACTTCAATTTTATACACTCACACACAAGCTCGCCACCCCACAAAAGAATTCGTCCACGAATTCAGAGGAGGGAACCAAGGAAGCTGATACCAAATTGTAACACCCCTACCCGTTACGTGCAACATAGTAGAAGGTCCGGCCGGGGCCCCACACCATGTCTTACAAACAGGCGGAGACGTTACTAAGTAATACCAAATACGCATCCTATCAAAGAGCATTCTAGTGGAAGTTTAAAGGGTTGCAAGAATGAACTCAAACATCAACACAGAAGTCCACAGCTAAACCAAACATGCCATAATATAAAACCACAAGTACGGCCTTATGGCCTATTACAAGTGTTTCTCTTTATACAAGAAGGTATCTTCCATACATCGGCACGCAGGCCGACCATACATGAGTTCTTACACAAGGTACAAAAATAGCCTTTGAGGGCTAGCACTTAGCAGCAACAGCTTAGGGTCTTCCACCCTCATCCCTGCTTGGCCCTTCTTGACCTGCATGCAAAAGGTCCACCAAGCAGTGGCAAACAAAGCAACGGTCAGCATTTTGCTGACCATTTATAACGACCCTGTCCCTGGCGCGGGACAGGGGAATTCCTTCCCTGTATAACACTTATATACAATCACAAGGGTATGCTTTAGCACATCACACTTGTATGCCCGTACAAGTCATCATCCATCACAAACGTCGGCACGGCGGCCCGACGTTCCGTGCTCTCAGGGCACATTATCGGTGTACCGGAAAACCAGGGTCCCACCAGCGTTCAGAGGTTCCAGACATTACGGCAATTCGTGAGCATTCCAATCCTCCATGGCTCAAATAGCCGGAGCAATTCTCATTCTGTGATCCTAACAGGGCCTTAAGAACCCCACGGTTAGACAACCAGAATGCGGGTACAGATCAGCCTTTCCCGTTGCTCACATACGTCAGACGTCGATCAGGACTGACACGGGTACAGCTTCACCTATCCCGTTCGCCACACAAGCTTTTCCACAGTTGCAGCCCCACCGGATCAACAAGTAGCATTCACAACTACAAGGGTTGAGATCACAAAGCATTTACCCCCCAAAAGTAGCACTCACAGCTACATGGGCTGAGATCACACAACATCATCCCATCCACATAATATCCTGCTGCACCAAGCTGCAGGTGTCCACCAAGAACATCACACGCATCACAATAATACAGAGTCTTGCTCTGATATGCATACAATCATCACCAATCCGGACCAACCTGTCCAGATGGGCTTCACACAGCATGCCTACCCGTACTTCTCGCTTCCGGGACTACTCCAACAAGAATCAAGGGATGGAGTTCAACATCCCAAGAGAATTCAACTCTACCTTTGTAGAGGATTCATGCATATGCAAAAAGGAAGGATTTCACATATCCAAGGAGGAAGTCGTTACCCTTGGAGGATGTTTTGGAGCCATGGCAAGCACTGCTTGGAGCTCTGCCTTCCCGAATATGGCCTCCGATCGCGAATCCGAGCTTGGACTAGCTGGATCTCCCTCTCCTTCCTCCTTCTTCTTCCTCCTTCCTTCTTCCTCCTTCCTTCTCTCACTTAAGAAGATAAAGTGAGGATAAGTTTGCTGGTTCGGGGTCTTAAAGGGGCTGGGAAAACTGAAGACCACCAAATCTGGAAAGAGGGAAACAAACGGCCGAGATCTGCAGAAAATAACGTTTTCGGCCCTGACACGCCCTGTGACACGCCCGTGTCACAGGCCGTGTCCCTTAAGCGGCAAAGAACCGCCTCACCACACAGGTTGAACACGCCCGTGACCACCTCCTAACCTGACACGGCCTGAGACACGCCCGTGTCTCTGACCGTGTCGCCTCTCTCGACAAATCTCGTCGATCGCCGAGAATATTCTCGCCGATCGTCGACATGATCTCGCCGATCGTCGAGAAGGACACGCCCTGTGACACACCCGTGTCACAGGCCGTGTCGCCTCTTCTCGTCGATCGTCGATCACGATGCTCAACGTTCGTCGAACGCGCGACCTGCGGCAACCCGAGGAGAACACGCCCTAGGACACGCCCGTGTCTCAGGCCGTGTCACTCCAAAAACACCCTAAACCCAACTTTGAAACTTACTCGAGACCAGCTCAAGAATTTTCTTGACACGCCCTGGGACACGCCCGTGTCCCAGGCTGTGTCACTTGTCCTTAAAACCAAAACTGGGTTTTGGGGTATTACACAAACCCTGACTCCACCAACTCCTGTAACTGAACTCTAAACTCCGCGAGTTCCTTTGGGGCCATTCTGTACGGAGTCCGAGAGACGGGATTTGCACCAGGTACTAATTTAATTTGGAAATCCCACTCTCTATGCGGGGGCAATCCTGGCAGTTTATCTGGAAAATCTCGCACCACCCGTACATCCTTTATGTCTATTGCCATATTTTCAGTTTAAAGCAAATCATATAAACTTCATCCCCCTTCAAGTGGGCTTTTAAGGCCTGCATCGATGATAACAAAATACAGGGTATGAATTCAATACCTTGGAAGATGATTTTTGAGTCTCCATGTCTCAAAATGATTCGCTTTGCCGCACAATAAATCTTGGCGTGGTGTCAATCCAGCCATGCCATGCCTAGAATGAGGTCGAATTCCGCCATTCTAAACACTGTTGTCGGGGTATTAAAGAATCTTCCTCCAAGGAGTAATTCCAACTCACACTTTGCAGATGCAGACATTTCAGAGCCATCAGGGAGGAGTACCCTCCGGGTGGTACCGATGAAGTGTTGTACCCCTTCTAAGTCTTTAACAAAATCTGCCGACACAAACGAGTGAGTGGCTCCGGTATCGAACAGAGTGTAGGTCGGTTTCCCACCAATCATCACAGTGCTTAAGTACCAATAGCAAATACTCAAAGCTATATTTCTAGTACATCTTAGGCAACTCAAGGTGAATGCTGAAAATGTGTTAATTAACTGTAACATACCTGCGATCTCCTCCTGAGGGTTCTGCTCCTGCGCCATGTCCAGCGCGAACACCTGATCCCTAGCAGGCCTAGGATTCCTCCCTCGTGGTTCTCATCCTCGACCATGCATATGTCCTTGCCCTCGTGGAGCTGGCGGAGGGAAAGCCGGAGGGGCATTTTCATCTAACAGTGCGCAATAGAGTCTAATATGACCCGGTTGATTGCACTAATAATAGATTCTCTCAAACTGCCCTTCGGGTTGTTGGAATTGTTTAAACGATGAAGGTTAGGGCAATGTTGGCGGCTGTGGGACGGGGCGCTCCATTTTAAATTCTGGTGGAAACGCCCTCCACCTCTCTGGTATCCTCTTCCACCTCTATTGTCATGCCTTCTTTTGTTACTAGGGACAGCTTCCATCACCTCCTTAGCGGGTCTCTTACCACTTCCCAAGTAGTCCGCCTCCAATCTCTTTTCCATATCAATTATCTCTGCTATGCTGGAGTCTGTTATAAACAAAAGGTCCTGCCTCAGGGGGTCCCGCAGCCCTTTGTAGAAGCATTTAGCGTATCCTCTGTCATCCAAGTCATATGAATCGACAAATCTCGCGAGATGTTTGAACTCTCGTTAATACTCCGTAACCGACTTCGATCCTTGCTTCAGCTGTAAAAATCTTTCTTCGAGTTCATATAGAGCAGATGAGGGAGTTAAGTGCTCTAAAAAGACTCCCGAGAACTCGCTCCAACTAATCTCCGTATAAAATCGCCCTTGAAAGGTGGAGCTCATGAGGGACTTCCACCACCTTTTTGTATGTAGCTGTAGAAGTGATACTGCCAAAGTCACAGCCATGTTTGTCGGACACCTAATCCCTGCCAACAGTTCTTGTATGGTGTCAAGCCATTCTTCCGTGCGAATGACTGGCTCTACCCTAAGGTAGGCAGGGAGGGAAAGAGCTCGGAAGGTGCTTAGCTAGTTAGAGCCCGGAGCCTGTTGTTGTACTGGAGCTTGTTGCGCTTTAAAGGCGTCAAAAATGGCTGTCAACATTTTTCCCAGCTCTGATTGCTGAAACTGAGAAGGTACGGGAGGGGTAGGAGTGCCCCCAACCAGTTCTACATGCATTGGGACCTACACATAAGGTACAAAATGAGGGTCAGGTTAGCTAATCATAAGGTAAGGGTTGGACATGCTTAGTATGAATTACATAGGGCATACCACTGCTTCCGCTAAGTCAGTTTGTCCCCAAACTGACTATCCAAACGGGGGTGGCACCATTGTTCGATGACTTCTTCATTGCAGGATCGTCGCAAGTCTGATACAATTGGTAAGATCCCCCTCCCGGAACACAAAACACGGCACGAGGGGAGTCTTATGCCCAGAACAGTCGCCTTATAGTAGCACCAACACACGTGTTTGTCTGTACCACAAGACGTCTATTCTGCCGACTATAATTAATATCATCCATTGACAACCCAACCAACAATATATAATAGAAGTCAAATACATACATAAGCAAGTAAAGTCCAAAATAAAGTACAACTAATAAAGAAGCACCATCCAGTTTCTATAATATCAGAGTACGGAATGCCAAAAAGGCTACAAGGTAATCTCCAAAACTCACATCGGTGACAGACGACATCGACGGAGCCATCATATCAGACCCTTATTCTCTAGCCTGGCTACCCTGTTATACGATCTGCTGCTTCTCACTCCACTGGATTCCCTCCTAAAAATGGAAGGCGCAACAACCATTAGTCATAAAGACTAAGTGACTATCTCGTTCTCTCCCCCGGCGGCTCCTTAGCACCGGGCGGGGAAAAGGACAAGGTACAATATATATGTATATAAAGACAGTATTACAAGCAGGTGGAGTAAGTATACATGTCATGAGTAGCAAAAGAAGTAATGTATAACAATATTATCAACATTCTATTCTAGTAATTCTACTCAAGCTATATCAATCCATCTAAGCATATAGATCTACAACAGGAAAGTAACTTAACTTATAAGAATGCTCAAACAAACTTATAAGTTAAGGATCGACTTAACTGTATAGTAGCTCATCGTATAGGAGTGCCCATACAAACTTATACGATGAGGATCTTGTGCATGTAATGTATGTAATGATATGAATACAATGTAATGAATCACCCATGATCAAGCACATGCAATTTCTATGTCGACACAGACTTATAGTTCTCACTTTTTGAGCAGGTAGCTAACCTCTCAGGCGTCTACTGTCGTGATCAGGTGGTGATAGTAGAGCGAGCATCTTCACTATTAGGCTGGCATCCACACTACATGGCCTAGGACTCCTTATGCCTCAACGCTAAGAACACAACAGCGGAGCTCACATGGGTACTACGACTAAGCAGGAGTCTCAGGGAAGGTGTACACCGAGAACCAAGCCCTGAACTGGCCTATGTTGTGACCCGGAAGGAGCCTCGAAAAAAGCACGAGGACCAAGCCCAACCGTCCACTTGGCACGGAAGGAGCCTCGGCAATAAACACCGAGGACCAAGCCCAACCGCCCAAATTCTATCTGTCAACTCCCGTGGGTGTGATGACTGGCGAGCCCGCAAACCTGCCACACTATCCTTAACTCAAGATTACGACACCGCGTGTCGACTCACACCACATGCAATTTCACATCATCGAGGCCCAGAAGGAGCCTCAAAGCAAACACGAGGACCAAGCCCATCCATCCACTTGGCCTTGCCATACTATGACTTCCATCCCTATATTCACCTCGGGATGGCACCCCTTTGAGCACCTCGGGGGGTCTTAGTCATTCACCTCCTCTTACCATCTCAATCATTTTACTAAGCTCCTCCAATCACCTCCACTGACATGTCTTGTTCAAGTACACTTCACTACACCATTTATTCGTTAAGGATCTATCCAACAACTGCCATTAACCATATTTATCACAAATATTTATAGACTAAATTCACCCAAACATTACCGTTATTGTACTACAAACTCTTTACCAAATCCAAAGGCGATTCAACACAAACTCGAGAACTACATGTGCAGGAAAGATTACTGTACAACAACTTCGATCGGGGATTCCCGTGACTACGAGAGCCCGATGAAGACGTATAACCATTCGTTGGAAAGGTCCTTTCACGGCCTACAGCTTTCTTGTTCAGCCCATAACCCAGATCTGACTGTATCATACCAACAAACAGCCTCAAAGATTACTGCGCATAGAAAGCGGATTTCTGTGCGCATAGTCCTTTTCTAACCCCTTTCACCAAATAGTTCCAGAATTTCCTCCACCCTTATTCACCCTCATGAGGCCAACTCTCTTCACGAAACACAGTCCTCCAACTCTTTTAGAAGTGAGGAAGGTTGAAGACACAAACTATCGGGCACAAGCCCTTGCCGGCCTCCTCCTAGGAAATCATCATCTCCCAAGTACAGACTCCTTTGAGTCAACATTTCTCTTAGAAAAATAGCTAAGATCTAGCACCAAGGGAGAGGGTAGGAAGCTCACCTCATTCTCGGCGTTTCTGGCCATGGATCTCGTTATTCGTCGTGGCATGCTTCTCCTTTGTTGAAGGAGGTTGTTCTTCACTGAAAATGGAAGGATCTTCCCTCCAAAATCCGACACTGGCGATATCACAATCCCCTTCTTCCGTCTAGTCCGCAAAAGTAAAAGCTTGGCAATAATCAAAGTGACAGCTAGGGTTTGACTCTCCCTTTTTATTAAGGTATCATGTTAAATTGCTCCGCCACGAGTTGTTATGTTATTGGACCGCTTATTCTTCCTTTAAATAAGTCAATTCGAAAGAACCAGACCAAATTGGGTCGTTTTGGTGCATTTCCCGAAAACCCGATTCAACCCACACATTGAACCAGCAAGCAGCGGGCCGAAATATCCGTTCGACAAAAAATCGTCGAATGGCGCTCGACGTAACCTTAGTTCGACGAAATCTCCTGAGTTCGACGAACTGTACTGGTTGGCTATTTCTCCGTTCGACGAACGTCGAACGGAGCTCGACGAAACTCTAGTTCGACTAAATCTCAGTTAGACGAAATCTCAGTTCGACGAAATCTCCTGAGTTCGATGAACTGCTCTTGTTTGCTATTTCTCTGTTCGACGAACGTCGAACGGAGCTCGACGAAACTCCATTTCAACTAAATCTCAGTTCGACGAAATCTCCTGTGTTCGACGAACTACACTTGTTGGCTATTTCTCCGTTTGACGAAACTCCAGTTCGACTAAATTTAAGTTCGACGAAATCTCCTGAGTTCAACGAACTGCGCTCGTTAGCTATTTCTCCGTTCGATGAACGTCGAACGGAGCTCGACAAAACTCCAGTTCGACGAAATAGTGTTCGGTGCATTAATCAGTGTCAAGTCAGATCGACTGCTTCTTTAGATCGACGCAACCTGAGGTCGACGAAATTCCGGTTGACTAAATCATGCTGAGTTTGACGATATACTGAGTTCGACGAACTCTTCTGAGTTCGACGAAATACTGAGTTCGACGAAATTGTCGGCTGCCTTAGCCGGTCCCTTTGATTGTTTCCGAGACAGCAAGGCTTTCTTGAGAACAATCCATCTCGATTCCCTGGTCGATGAAATATCACATTGCCCGATATTCTACATAAATTCCTCACCTAATCATCGAGTCCAATCGACTCACTCGACACTAACCGATACTGAGCCAATTCTCTTGGTTCAAAACGTGTGCGAGGTGTCTAGCATGAAATGGGATGCTACATGGTGTCCGGGCGATCTAACAGTTTGTCTCAGGCGACTTGGAGACTGGGTAGTCTGACGGTCTCCTATGGCGGCTTGTTCTCTCCTTCTGGTGGTTGCTGGGAGGTTAGCCTACTCGTCTAACCGCATGGCCTGTTCGATTTATTTTTATGTTAAACCACTTATATGTGTAATTACTTAGTCCCACATTGCTTATTTATAATCTCTCTCATATCCTCCATTCTATAAAAAGGAGGACATAACTTTGTAATACTCACCTTTTTTGGATAATAAAAATTTCTATTATTCCAATTTTCGGTTTCTTCTTGTCTGTTCGCATAAGGAGAAAGAGGAGATGCAGAAGGCCCCCTATGCTTCTGTAGTTTGCAGTCTTAAGTACGCGATGGTGTGCACTCGCCTTGATATAACATATGTGGTTGGCACTGTTAGTAGGTTTCTCTCCAATCCCGGGAGAGAGCATTGGAATACTGTGAAGTGGATTCTAAGATACCTACATGAGACATCAGACTTTATGTTAAAGTTCGAAGGTAATGAGCCAGAGCTACTTGGATACACTAATGCTGATATGGCTGGAGATTTGGACTCAAGAAGATCGACTTTTGGATACCTGATCCAGTTTGCAGGGAGAGCTTTGTCGTGGCATTCTAGACTGCAGAAGTGTGTCACACGATCTACTACGGAGGCATAGTTTATAGCAGTCACTGAGGCAAGGAAAGTTCTTCTTTGGATGAAGCGTTTCATCAAGGAGTTGAGTTTCACTCAGGAGCGCTACACACTCCTATGCTACAGTCATAGTGCAATTCATTTGGGGAAGAACCCCACCTTCCACTCGAGTTCCAAACATAGTGACACACGGTATCGTTGGATACGCGATACTCTATACCAGAAAGAGCTGAATTTGCAAAAGGTGCACACGAATGACAATGGAGCAGATATGCTTACGAAGACCGTGTCAAAATTGAAGTTCTAGCACTGTGTGAGGATCGTCGGTATGGCGGTTCCATCCACATAAAGCAAATGGGAGAATAAGTTGCTGGGTATAGTTTCCGTCCTTTGTGTAGAAAATTGTTGAGTTCGAGTCTCATTAACTCGAATTTAGTGTTGTTGATCGAATGTGAAGATATGTTGATGGAGGACCTGATGAGAGGCAGATTGAAGACTTTGGGGAATATTGTCAGAATGACATGTTTTCTTCACTTAGTCAAAAAGGAAAAGATTTTTTAAGATAATTTCCTCCTAAGTACGAAAGAGGCTAGCCAACTTTGATCATTCTTTTCAAGCATGTGTTTCATGACAAGTGTGAAAAGAAGAAGTCGTCTTTGACCTTTAAATCAACATGTATTTTTTGAGCAAAGGAAGCTTCATCCACATGTCACTTACCACATCAACCTCCTTGGTTTTGGTCCTATAAATAGAGATGAAGGAGGAGGGATAAGACATCAAATTCTCCCCAAACTCAAGCATTGAAAGATTTCTAGAGAGACCTTTGCGGCGATCATCTTAGTTTGAGAGAGCTTTCGAACGTCGTTGTACTACGTTGATAAGGAGTATTTCGCTTACACGGATTGGATCTAGAACAGATTTGGGCAAGGATTCGAAGAGGCATCTTGGAGAGGATTTGTGTAATCCGTCTCATCCACCGCTGCTGGTAACTTGTAGTTTTTCTGTTATTATTTATTGTATTGTGTAGTGTGAAGTTGATGAAGATCCTATAAGGATCGATGAGGGAAAGCCTTGTAATCGCCTATTATTTCATACATTTTAGTGGCAGGTTTCCGAGTTGGACTTCGATCGTCCCGTGGTTTTTACCCTATTGGGTTTCCACGTTAAATCTCCGTGTCACATTTATTCTTCTTCTTTTGTGCTGTGTTTTTGTTGTGTATCGGCATACCGCTAAGCGGTCGTGCAAGTACTTGTTCGAACTAGTTTGCTGGTGTTATGTTCGGGCTTGCGTGCTCTCTATCCCAACATACAGTTCACATTGTCGGAGTTGATCGTACGTCCAAATTTGCCTTGCTCCTGATATTTGTGCCTGACTGAACTCAGGAGCTTGTCTCGAAACGCAAGACTTGAGGTGTATTGCTAGTGTCGAGTTTTCGCCGAGGGTCAGCAACTTCAAGCATAATTTGCACTACATCTTGTATTTGGTGCCGACTTTAACTTTATCGAAATGCTCCCTATAATGCCCCCGATTTTTGTGTGATTACTTAATCTTTATTTGGTGTTACGTTGACGCAAGTTTGGCTGTGCCGTTGTTAGAGCGTGGTCTTAGCTCTTTAGGTTTTCTTAGTGACTGTGTTATAGTCTGATTTCAACTTCGCCATTGTATTCGTAGCGTGGGTATTTAGGTACGGTGTGAATTTCGTCAAATTCCGAGATCTTTGGGTTTTCGCCTCGTTTTGAAGTTTTATTAAGTAATTAATATAATATATTATTATATTGATTTTATTATAATAGTGGCTGGAGTGGCTGAATTTTATATTACTTAAGTTATATTATATTATATCTAGCTTGAGTGGGAGATATTATATATAGCTTATTTAGGAATTATCTGATTTCATCTTCCCCAAAAAGAAAAGCTGGCGGCTAGCTTCTTGCAGAAGAAATGGGAGGCGGTCAACCCCAAGTTCCGGCCGCCGATTCCTTGAGCTGGGGAGCTCGAAATTCTTGTTTGAGGGTGGATTCAGACTGCTCTTGCCTAGATCTTCGTCATTAGGGTAAGTTTTCCGAGTTTCGTGGTCTTTCTAGAGGTCAAGGATTTCAGTTTGACCCTTTCTTCCTCTCCAAAGCTTCAGATTTCTTGGCTAGGTATTCTTGCTGCCTGATCCGAGAGAAGGAGTGGAGCTGGCCGAGCTTTTCCTGAAGATTGAGGCAAGTGATGCTCTTTCATCCTTGCCAAAACTGATTCTCTGTTTTCTTGTTCTTGTACTGTAGGTTTTGGCCATGGTTATATTGCTGTTAGTGTCGAAAAGCTCCAGCTAATCCAAGTTTTTAGATAGGAAATGGCCGTTTGGGTTGGTTTTGGTATGGCTCTGGCTGGATAGGTTAGGTCTATATCAGAATAGCTAGCTATAGCAGGTTTTCATTCCAGTTAGTCTAAGCAAATAAGAGAAAATATTTTGATTTTGGGCTAGTTGTTGAGGTCTAGCATGGCCGGTTCGAGTAGAGAAATTTTTTTTTGCCAGGTCTCTGCCCCTTGGCGTTGAGTGTATCTTAGTGCAGAAGTCCAGTTTTTAGGCTAAGTGTAAAAGCGTTGAGTATTGTGGACACACTCAATGCCTAGCTGTTTTGGTCTGGAGTCTAAGTAAAAAGTGTTGACAACGTTGAGTGAGGTGAGCTCACTCAATGTCGTCTGGCTTGTTAGTTTTTTTTCTATGTCTTTTGGCGTTGAGTGAGTTGAGCTGACTTAATGTCGTCTTGCCAGAGATTTTTTCTAAGTCTTTTTGCATTGAGTGAGTTGAGCTCACTCAACGCCGTCTTGCTAGAGACTTTTTTTTTCTAAGTCTTTTGGCATTAAGTGAGTTGAGCTCACTCAACGCTGTCTAGCTAGAGACTTTTTCTAAGTCTTTTGGTGTCGAGTGAGTTGAGCTCACTCAACGCCATCATCCAGAAAGCGTTGACAGCGTTGAGTAAGCAGAACTCACTCAACGCCGTCAGCTATTTGTGCAGCTAAGTGTTTTAACTATTCATTTTAGATTTAATGGGGTTCACTCTGGTATTTTTAGAGGGTGTAGGACCACCAGCCTGGTAGTATTTGTGAATTATTTTAATACGGTAGTTAATCTTAATTTTGTGGGTTGAGTTGGACCGATGCCGCCGCTCCCTGTTTTCTTTTCTTGCTAGACAATTGGATTGTTTGGTTGAGTTGGACTGATGCCGCCTCCACAGTACCTCTTGAAAAGATTTAGGTCTGATGGTCCTGGTTAGACTCTGTTGCCACCGGCCCAGGCCCATGTTTTCTTTTTCTCCAGTATTACTGATTCTTTTGAATCTTACACTCTGTTTAGATATTTTGTTATCCTGCTAATTCTACTTGTAAATATTCTAGAAGCTTGGCTTCATTCTTGCACTTGGTGCAATTTTTGTTTACTCTATTTGATGAGTATATTACCTTTTGTTGTTGAATTTTAACTCTTTTGTTGAGTGCATCAGCATCCTTTTGTAGGGGTTTGGTAAACCCCTTGGTTTCATTGCTTATGATCTATTGCTTCTTTACTACTTGTTTTTCTCTCATGCTGAGGTGTTCTTTCTTCGAATGCCTCAGGTTTAGGGTTGTAGTCGATTCAGCAGCTAGTTTTCTTTTTGAGCTTGTTGGTGATCTGTAGGGTTGTAGAGGGTTCTTTCCTCACCTTTGTGAGGTAGTTCATTTCTTGTTTCCTTTCTGTATAGACATACATACTCCCAGTGGGTTCGTGTCAGGTTGTTGACGCCCACTGATGGCCTTCTTCGTGATGCTAAGTATGAACTTAAACTGCTAGTTTTTTCCTATTTGAAGGTTGTTTACTTGCTCTCTGGGATTGTTTTATGCTAGGATGCATGTTAGATATTTTTAACTTATAAAATGCCTACCGATATTACTTTATACATGCCATATTTCTAAAACTAAAAGACTATCTTCTAATCTAACGTAAAGCCTATTTTCATACTATACTAAATTAGAGTCTTGCATACCATGAGTTGTCCTTCGGGGACTCTTATACTCACGTAGAATGTCAAATCACTTAATCAAAGTATTTTTCTGCAGCGTATAAAGATATTTTACTCGTGGACTAGTTGATCCACTGTGCCGAGGGATACGACCATCTAACTTAATTGGATTTCATTCATAATAGCCTGTGATTTTCTTATAAACTGTAGAGTTTGGAGTTTTGCCTGAGCGTCTGCAATTATCCTCTGCACGGCGTGGCATTACGGAGCGTATTTTATCTTACTCTGATAAAATTTTTATGCTGAGAAAATGTGGGTTGTGACAGTTTGTATCAGAGGGAGGTTGCTTGACAAATGGTCGGGCAACCTTCCCTTGATTTGTGTTAGTTGTTTAGTGTCATATCATACACACACCGATGTATCATCAGTACGTCTTGACTGAAGCATGAACACTAGACTCATAAGCATGATTAGAAGTATACGGGGCATATTATGTAGTATGAGATGCATAATATGTGTTTGTATATGGATCCACCATAGGTGGCAACATGTGAGGGTTATGTAGTATGGGATGCATAACCTCACCACATGAATGCCCATTAACACGTTTTCTCTTTTCGTTGCATGCAATGTTATATAGTATGGGATGCATAACATTGCATGTGTACGCCGCTCATAACATGCATTATGGCCTTTTATAGAATGCATAACACAACATGCATAGCATAACATAGCATAAGCACAACGTGCCAAGCTAAAGATGTATATGATGACATATGTACACACATGGTTTTGAGTCAAAAGGAATATAAATTCATGCATTCATGGTCTAAGAACACAAGTTAGTGTGATGATGGTGAATCATCCTAGGTTAAACATAACATCATTATTGAAAAATCCAAGAGCAAGTTAGTAATTGAAGCTCATACTTAAGCATGTTTTGTCTGTACTAGGTTGTCTAGTTCTAGCGGTTGGGATAGGTTCTTACTAGTTGTTTGTATGTTAATAGAATGTCGAGGTGTCCTTCAACGAGGTTGACTCCCCAATCTGAGGGCGAGTCTTCAGGAGCGCACAACGATGTGATGCTGGAAAGTCTGCGGCAGAGCAATGAAGCTTTGACGAGGCAAATGGTGGATGTGCAGTCCCAGATCCAGTCTCTGTTATTAGTTGTGTCTGGGCTAGCTCCGAGAGTACAGGACCCTGCCGAGTGTCAAGTTGTTCCTGCCCCTCCTGCTCCTCTGGTGCCTCCGGTAGTGGTTCCACCATAGATGACGTTTATGTCGCACTTTCAGCGACTCAGGCCTCCTACTTATGATGGAAAGACAGATTTCATGGTCTTGGATGATTGGCTTATAGCGATCAAGGAAATGTTTTCTTACTCGGGAGTTACAAAAGATCAAAGGGTAATGATCGCCGCCTACCAACTCAATGGCTTAACAAAGAGTTGGTGGCTAAGAGAGAAGGAAAACCAGAAAGATGGGTGCTCCTGGGTGTCTTTTAAGGGTCTGCTGCTGAGAAAGTTTCTGCCTTCGGTCAAGCGGGACCGTTTGATGAATGACTTCTTACACTTAAAGTAGAGGCAACTCACAGTTAGTGAGTACGAGATCGAATTCAGTAAACTAAGTCGGTTTGCCCCGAGCTTTGTAAGTTCTGAAGCTGATCGAGTTAAGCGATTTTTTGGTGGTCTAAGAAGTGATGTCTAGCAGTTAGCCAGTACTTATGGATCGGCTAGTTATGCTGATATGGTAGAAGTTGCTTTGAAGGTCGAGGAGATTGACAATACAAAGAACAGAGGACAGCAGATGAGAAAAGATAAACGGAAGTCCGATGAGGGTAAGAACACCCAGGTATCCGGTGCTGCTCCAAGGAAGAGGAGTAAGGAAGTATGTAGTTTTTGTGGCCAACCGGGCCACCCTTTAGAGAGATGTTACCAAAGAATTAGAGCTCAGAAGAAGGAGAAGGTTCATGCGATTCAGGGTGCTCCTAAGGGGGACTTGGTGTGTACTTTGTGCAAGAAGAAGGGGCATGATGTTGCCCGTTGCTGGTTAAAGGATAAGGTTTGCTTTCAGTGTGGACAGAAGGGGCATGTTAAGACAAAGTGCCCGCAGCCCCAGCCCATTCTTCAGCCAGTTCCACTTCGGGCTTTGCCACCGCCGCAGTAATTGGACAAAAGAAAAGGAAAGTTGAACGTAATTTTGTCGGAAGAAGCTCAGACGTCCACTCAAGTCATATCAGGTTAGATCCTCTTCTAGTTCCACTTATTAGTTTGTAGTTATAATCTTAGCAGTCGTTTCCTTAGATACGTGTACGATCTTATAGGAAGATTTAAGGTGAAGAACCATTGGGCGCATGTTCTCTTTGACTCCGGTGCTACCCACTCTTTTGTGGCTAAGACCTTTGTTGAGCGTCATCGTCTGAGTCTGGATCAAGTTGGCGATGCTTCTCATGTCAAGTTTCCTTCCGGTGATTCTGTGATTTCTGACCAGAGCATTCAGAGTTATCCGATTATTCTAGGTGACTTTCTAGCAGAGGCAGATCTGAAGGTGATCGACTTGGAAGATTTTGATATGATCTTAGGCATGGACTGGTTGTCCAGATACGATGTTGTTATCCAGTGTAAGGGTAAGCGCTTGGACTTCAAAAAGGGCAACGGTCAGCTTGGGAGTGTTTATGGTGATCCGCGCCAGGTCTCTCCGACTATTTCTGCAGTATGTGCTCAGAAGCTGTTAGATTCTGGCTATTTTGCTTGTTTGGTCTCAGTTTTAGGGACCGTTAGCAGTTTGCCGCTTTTAGAAGAGATCCCTGTTGTGCGTGAGTTTTCAGATGTGTTTCCTGATAACCTTCCTGGTCTTCCACCTGATAGAGATGTTGAGTTTGTGATAGATTTGGAGCCGGGCACGCGCCCTATTGCGAAGGCGCCGTACCGTATGGCCCCTCGTGAGCTCGAGGAGTTGCGTACCCAGCTAGATGAGTTACTAGAGTATGGTTTTATAAGGCCGAGTTCTTCGTCCTGGGGTGCTCCTGTTCTGTTTGTTAAGAAGAACTATGGATCGATGAGGCTTTGCATCGATTATAGAGAGTTGAACAAGATCACGATTAAGAACAGGTATCCCCTGCCGATAATTGATGACTTGTTTGATCAGTTGTACAGTAGCGCTGTGTTTTCTAAGATAGATCTTCGTTCTGGCTACCATCAGCTCAGGATCCGTGAATCAGATATCCCACGGACTGCTTTCCGATCCAGACATGGACATTTTGAGTTTTTGGTGATGTTGTTTGGGTTGACCAACGCGCGCTCTGCCTTTATGGACATGATGAACCGTGTGTTCAAGGATTTTCTAGACAAATTCGTAGTCGTGTTTATTGACGATGTTCTAGTATATTCCCGCAATGCTGAGGAGCATGACCAACACTTGATTTTGGTATTATCTGCTTTGAGGGACCATAAGTTGTTCGCCAAGTTGAGTAAGTGCGAGTTCTGGTTACCTCATATTTCTTTCCTGGGTCATGTGGTTAACAAGGACGAAATTTCAGTTGACCCAGAGAAAGTAGCTGTTGTTATGGAATGGGCGAGGCCTGCCACACCCAAAGAAATAAGAAGCTTTTTAGGGTTGGCTGGCTACTATAGAAGATTCGTAGAAGGATTCTCTACGTTGTTTGCACCTTTGACTAAGTTGACGCAAAAGAATGCAGCTTTCGTTTGGAGCGATAAGTACGAGGAAGCGTTCCAAGAGCCGAAGGATAGGTTATGCACTACTCCGATTTTGACATTGCCTACAGAAGGAATGGATTATGTTGTTTATGTTGACGCATCACATGTTGGGCTTAGATGCGTGTTGATGCAAGAATGCAAGGTGATTGCGTATGGGTCAAGACAGTTAAAGACTCATGAAAGAAATTACCCTACGCATGATCTAGAGTTCGCAACAGTGATTTATGCTCTGAAATTGTGGAGACACTTACTATATGGCGCGCAATACAAGATCTATACGGATCATAAGAGTTTAAAGTATGTCTTCACTCAAAAAGAATTGAACTTGCGCCAGCGTAGATGGTTGGAGTACATGGCTGATTATGAGGTTAAGATTCTATACCATCCGGGCAAGGCTAATGTGGTAGCCGACGTCCTGAGTCGGAAGGCGGGGAAAATTTTCAATCTTTCAGCTGACTTGTTGATAGAAGAATATCTTTTTGATGGATATTGCTGTGGGAAGCTGTGATTTGCCGAGCAATTTGGTGATAGCAGAGCCTTCTTGGATTGCGCTCACAAGGCTACATCAGAAGGATGATCCGGATTTACTGCACTTGTATCTTAGGACTGAGAAACGGGAGCTACCAGATTTCTCTATTGATGATGCGGGTACCTTAAAGTACCACAACAGATTTTGTATCCCCACTGTCAAGGACATTCGAGGCAAGTTGTGCAAAGAGGCGCATGGTTCCAGCATTGCCTACCACCCAGGCTCTACTAAGATGTATTAGGATTTGAAGCAGATTGCCTGGTGGTATGGAATGAAAGGTGATATAGCCAAGTTTGTTTCTGAGTGCTTCACCTGCAGTCGTGTTAAGGCCGATCATGGAAGGCCTGGGGGCAAGTTGACTCCCTTGGAGATTCTGAGTTGCAAGTGTGAGAGCATTTCGATGGATTTCATCACAGGTTTACCGAGATCTCCTCGAGGACATGATTCAGTCTGGGTTATCGTGGACAGATTGACGAAGTGTGCTCACTTCGTACCTTATAAGATTGATTACCTCATGAAGAAGATAACTGAGCTATATCTGAATGAAGTCATCCGGTTGCATGGAATTCCAGTCAGTATTATATCAGACCGAGACTCCAGGTTTACGTCTCGCTTCTAGAAGAGTTTGCAAGAGGGTTTGGGTACTGATTTGAGATATTCTACTGCATATCATCAACAGACAAATGATCAAACATAGCGAGTTAATCAGATCATGGAAAACATGATCAGATGTTACATTTTAGACCACGGAGGAGCGTGGGATGAGCGTTTGAGGCTGATGGAGTTTGCTTATAATAACAGTTATCAAGAAAGCTTGCAAATGGCTCCTTTTGAAGCTCTGTATGGGAGGCGCTGCAGTACTCCTCTGTTTTGGACCGAGGTTGGCGAGAGACCATTGTTGGGTCCAGACGCGCTCGAAGAAATGGAAGTTTCTGTAAAGCTTATTCGAGAGAAGCTTCAGATAGCTTAGGAGCGTTATGAGAAGAACATCAATCGGCGTAGATCTGATTTAGAGTTTGCTGTAGGGGACTTGGTTTTTCTAAATGTTTCCCCGATGGTTGGAGTTAAGACGTTAGGTAAGAACCAGAAGTTGGACCCAAGGTATGTGAGACCATTTAAAATTGTTGAGAGGATCGGTGTGTCGGCATACAAGCTGGAATTGCCCGCAAATTTTCCTGGCGTGCACAATATTTTTCACGTAAGCCAATTGCGGAAGTGTATGTTAGGCGGCAGGCAAGTTTTGAATTCTGTTCCCCAGTTAGAGCCAAATCTTTCTTATGTTAAGGTGCCTGTCCGCATTCTGGATACTCAAGATCGTGTATTGCGGAGGAAGACCATCCTAATGGTTAAAGTTTTATGGAAAAACATGACGTGGAGAGCGCAACTTGGGAATTGGAGTCAGCTATGAGGGAGGCTCACCCACATTTGTTCTCCTAATTTTTGTTTGGTATGTAACCTTCCTTATAACCCTTGGTTACTTATTCTTTTCCTTCTATAGTAGGAGTTTTGTGCGTAAAATTCCGGGACGAAACTTTCTTTTAGGGGGAGTGACTGTAACGCCCCCGGTTTTTGTGTTATTAGTTAATCTTTATTTGGCGTTACGTTGACGCATGTTTGGTTGTGCCGTCATTAGAGCGTGGTCTTAGCTCTTTAGGTTTTCTTAGTGGCTGTGTTATAGCCTGGTTGCAAGATTTCCTAGCAAGCCGATGTCAATTTTGGTGACCCGGTGAGGCCTCTTCGAGAATGCTTGTATTTTGGCTTCGGGAGGTGTTTGCCCGAGTTTTGTTTGTCAGATGTTGATTTCTACTTCGTCACTGGATTCGTACATGAGTATTTAGCTACGATGTGAATTTCGTCAAATTCCGAGATCTTTGGGTTTTCACCTCGCTTTGAAGTTTTATTAAGTAATTAATGTAATATATTATTATATTGATTTTATTATAATAGTGGCTGGAGTGGCTGAATTTTATATTACTTAAGTTATATTATATAATATCTAGCTTGAGTGGGAGATATTATATATAGCTTATTTAAGCATTATCTGATTTCATCTTTCCCAAAAAGGAAAGCTGGCGGCTAGCTTCTTATAGAAGAAACGGGAGGCAGTCAACCCCAAGTTCCGACCACCGATTTCTTGAGCTGGGGAGCTCGAAATTCTTGTTTGAGGGTGGATTCAGACTGCTCTCGCCTAGATCTTCATCCCTAGGGTAAGTTTTTCGAGTTTCCTGGTCTTTCTAGAGGTCAAGGATTTCGGTTTGACCCTTTCTTCCTCTCTAAAACTTCAGATTTCTTGGCTAGGTGTTCTTGCTGCCTGATCCGAGAGAAAGAGTGGAGTTGGCCGAGCTTTTCCTGAAGATTGAGGCAAGTGATGTTCTTTCATCCTTGCCAAAACTGATTCTCTGTTTTCTTGTTCTTGTACTGTAGGTTTTGGCCATGGTTATATTGCTGTTAGTGTCGAAAAGCTCCAGCTAGTCCAAGTTTTTAGAGAGGAAACGACCGTTTGGGTTGGTTTTGGTATGGCTTTGGCTGGATAGGTTAGGTCTGTATCAGAATAGCTAGCTATAGCAGGTTTTCATTCCAGCTAGTCTATGCAAATAAGAGAAAATATTTTGATTTTGGGCTAGTTGTTGAGGTCTAGCATGGTCGGTTCGAGTAGAGAAATTTTTTTCTGCCAGGTCTCTGCCCCTTGGCGTTGAGTGTATCTTAGTGCAGAAGTCCAGTTTTTAGGCTAAGTGTAAAAGAGTTGAGTGTGGTGGACACACTCAACACCTAGCTATTTTGGTCTGGAGTCTAAGTAAAAAGCATTGACAGCGTTGAGTGAGGTGAGCTCACTCAACGCCGCCTGCCTTGTTAGTTTTTTTCTAAGTCCTTTGACGTTGAGTGAGTTGAGCTCACTCAACGCCGTCTTGCCAGAGATTTTTTCTAAGTCTTTTGAAGTTGAGTGAGTTGAGCTCACTCAACGCCGTCTTGCCAGAGACTTTTTTTCTAAGTATTTTGGCGTTGAGTGAGTTGAGCTCACTCAACGCCGTCTTGCCAGAGATTTTTTCTAAGTCTTTTGGCATCGAGTGAGTTGAGCTCACTCAACGCCGTCGTCCAGAAAGCGTTGAGAACATTGAGTGAGCTGAACTCACTCAACGCCGTCAGTTGTTTGTATAGCTAAGTGTTTTAACTATTTGTTTTAGATTTAATGGAGTTCACTCTAGTTTTTTTTAGTGGGTGTAGGACCACCAGCCTGGTAGTATTTGTGAATCATTTTAATACGAGAGTTAATCTTAATTTTGTGGGTTGAGTTGGACCGATGCCGCCGCCCCCTCTTTTCTTGTCTTGCTAGACAATTGGACTGTTTGGTTGAGTTGGACTGATGCCGCCTCCACAGTACCTCTTGAAAAGATTTAGGTCTGATGGTCCTGGTTGGACTTTGTTGCCACCGACCCAGGCCCATGTTTTCTTTTTCTCCAGTATTACTGATTCTTTTGAATCTTACACTCTGTTTAGATATTTTTTTATCCTGCTAATTCTACTTGTATATATTCTAGAAGCTTGGCTTCATTCTTGCACTTGGTGCAATTTTTGTTTACTCTATTTGATGAGTATATTACCTTTTGTTATCGAATTTTAACCCTTTTGCTGAGTGCATCAGCATCCTTTTGTAGGGGTTTGATAAACCCCTTGGTTTCATTGTTTATGATCTATTGCTTCTTTACTACTTGTTTTTCTCTCGTGCTGATGTGTTCTTTCTTTGAATGCCTCAGGTTTAGGGTTGTAGCCGATTGAGCGACTAGTTTTCTTTTGGAGCTTGTTGGTGATCTGCAGGGTTGCAGAGGGTTCTTTCCTCACCTTTGTGAGGTAGTTCATTTCTTGTTTCCTTTCTATATAAACATACATACTCCCAGTGAGTTCGTGTCAGGTTGTTGACGCCCACTGTTGGGCTTCTTTGTGATGCTAAGTATGAACTTAAACTGCTAGTTTTTGCCTATTTGAAAGTTGTTTACTTGCTCTCTGAGTTTGTTTTATGTTATGGTGCATGTTAGATATTTTTAACTTATAAAATCCCTACCGATATTACTTCTTACATGCCATATTTCTAAAACTAAAGGACCATCTTCTAATCTAACGTAAAATCTATTTTCATACTATACTAAATTAGAGTTTTGCGGTACCATGAGTTGTCCTTCGGGGACGCTTATACTCACGTAGGATGTCAAATCACTTAATTAAAGTATTTTTCCGCAGCGTATAAAGATATTTTACTCGTGGACTAGTTGATCCACTGTGCCGAGGGATACGACCATTTAACTTAATTGGATTTCATTCATAATAACATGTGATGTTCTTATAAACTGTAGAGTTTGGAGTTTTGCCTGAGCGTCTGCAGTTATCCCCTGCACGGCGTGGCATCACGACGCGTATTTTCTCTTTCTCTGATAAAATTTTTATGCTGAGAAAATGCGGGTTGTGACACTCCCAAACTGGCGTCATACGCTTGTGCTTCATCACTTCATTCACAGTTTGAGTAGACGATGCTGACGTTGAGGAGGACAATGCCGTTGTTGAGGAGAACGAAGTCATGCCCGAAATTTGAGTGAGACTCGAGCTCACTAGCCTCACTTAGATTAATGTTAATAAAAATAAAAGAGAGAGTGAGAGAGTGTGTGTGTGTGAGGTGAGGGGGGTTATAAGAAAGTTAATATTAATTTTTTTATAAAAATTAATAATATAGTTTTAATTATCCCAGGGCCTAGGTTGCTGCTGTACAAAAGTCAGCAGTACTGCTACTGTTGTACAGCAGCAGGTTTGCTACTTTGGGCCGGGAACGACTCTTCTAAGAGTCGTTGGGCATTTTACCTAGGTCGTGCTCTTGAATGGGTCTGGGCCAGGCTTTGCGTGGTCCTGTGCCAGAGCCGGCCTGAAATTTGGGCTTTGCTCGGCCCAGCCTGGACCAAGTATCGGGCCAGACAATGTTTGTACCGGGGTTCTGTGAGGGCCCCGAGCCCTGTCTAGGCTCGGGTCGGGCTTTTTCCGAGCCGGGCCCAGATGAGCTTTTTCAGGGCCGGCTCGGGCTCGGCCCGGCCTGCTAGACCCGATTTTCTTGGACACGTCTACCCTCCAAGCTGTACCAAATACACGATTTCTCTAGGCCTTAGGACATTATGCTCCGGTAGCCAAACAAAGGCCCTATGAGACAATGCTGGGTCTTCAAATATTAAAAAATCTCATGTATCAGAACGACAACACTATGTGCAGACAAGTTACGTGAGGTGGATATGTATTACCGTCACCGTGCCACGGTTGGATGAAAACAAGCGATAATGGGGCTAGGGCACACCGCACGGGAACTCAGAGTTTTACGGGATTTTATATAAAATAAATATTATTTTGCCCCAGACACCAAGGGATCCTTGCCGAACTATTTTTTGAATCATCACATTTTAATAAATGATATATATCTGTTTTTATAAACATCATTTTAATTTCAGGATGGCTTATCCTAGGTAATTAAATAGGGTGCTGTTACTAGCATATCTAGTTTGATTTCTAGCAAATTCAAATTTCATCCAAAACTTATTTTTCTCTTCTTTTTGAAAGGCTCAATTCTGCTGCTAGCAAACCTAAGTCTTAATTCATTTCCGCCACCTTAGTTACTCCCGCTCGCAACTCCCCTCCTCTCCTGTTCGTGACTGCAGGAGCAAAAGTAAATAAGTTGTTTTAAACTTCATTAAAATTTGTAAATTTAATTAAAATTTATAAACTTAATTAATATTCTGTTTGTTAAGCTTAATTAATATTGTTTGGTAAACTTAATTAATATTTTTTTTCTGTAAGCTTAATTATTTTTCACCGCAACGGCGGTTGGCGCGGCGGCGGTGATGGCGGTTGCCACGTCGACAATGATGACGGTTTAGGTGCGGCGACGGCGATGACGGTTGGCGCGGCCACGGTGATAGCTGTTTCGATGTGGTGGCCTATAAGGAGATCACATCAGTAATATCAGCTTATATTGAATGAATGCATTAAATAAAAATTTAAAATTTTATTTTATTTTTTATGGTGATTTGCTAGTAACAAATTTTTTTTTAAAATAGTCATTTTCAAATTTAAATATTTGTTAATAATTATGATTTGCTAGAAGTCAAAATAAATTTGCTAATAACAGCACCCTTGAAATATTGATATTTTCTCTAGTTTGTTTGAATTGTGATATTATAAATATTATCTGTCCAAAATCCAAATCCAAATTGTTTATTTATGAAAAAAATTTAATTTAGTATTCATCAATCTTGTATTCTTACAGGAAATGGATTGGATGATGTCAGTTCGGACAGCTCGGACGATCGGGCCCACAGTACCGTCCGCTTACCTGGACGATCGAATTCCCGGCGACTCCGTGTACGCCATCCACCTTTACCCACCAGAAACCGACAACTGCAGGTCCTGGGCCGCCACCCTCGGCCTAGGGTCAGCCATCTTCGTTTCATTCGGCAGCATGGCAGAGCTCTCCAGTGACCAAACAGCTGAACTCGCCTTTGGTCTGGTGGCAGCCGGCAGCCCGTTCCTCTGGGTTGTGCGCTCATCGGAGGCCGACAAGTTGCCGTCCGGCTTCATCGCCGAAGCAAAGTCGAAGGGTAGTTTGGTCGTTAGCTGGGCTCCGCAGCTCGAGATTCTCGCAAGCGGGAAGGTCGGCTGCTTCGTGACGCACTGCGGATGGAACTCGACAATGGAGGCGATTGCGCTCGGGGTGCCCATGGTGGGGATACCTCAATGGACGGACCAGAAGACTGATGCCAAGTACATTGAGGAGGTCTGGAGGGTTGGGCTGTGGGCAAGGAAGGGGGCGGGCGGCATCGTTGGAAGGGACGAGGTGGAGCGGTGCGTTCGGGAGATTATGGAAGGGGAGCGCCATGATGAGATTAGGACGAGGGCGGCGGAGTGGAGGGAGGCGTCGCGCATAGCCATGGCCGCCGGCGGAAGCTCTGACCGAAACATCCTTGAGTTCCTCCAAAAGCTCTGCTAATGTGATCATGAAAGGGTAAACATTCTGTTGGCACACCAAGTTTCGAAATAAATAAAACTTATATTTATAAATAAACAATATTTTTTGCATTAATACATTCTTATGGCACATTGTGTTTAATTTAGCCAAAAATTATTATATAATTAGGGTGTGAACGGTTTAGGCTTCATTTGGGACGGTGGTGGTGATCATAAACGCATGAGTTAAACGGTCATTCGTTAAGAATCAATTAACAAACACCATCTGTTTAAGCATAAAAGTGGATATAAAAGTGGATGATGTTTTTAGGTGAGCGTTAACAAATGACAATTTAATCCTCATGTTCATGACTGCCACCACCTTGCCAAACGGAGCCTTAGTTCGGGCCGGTTTGAACTTTACCCGAAACAATATCAAAGGCCCTTGATTTCAAGTATGGCAAACTAGAAAGACCGATTCAATCCATTGTCGTCTAATTGCCGAGTGAATGGTCTGTGCTTGAAGATGAATACTGCTTGTCAACTGCTTTGATCATCCACTTCTGCAGCAGCAGTGTGCTAGACTATCGAACTGCATGGGGGCATTGTGTTTAAGATTATCTTCTAATAGTCTATATAACCCACTCAATTACTAAATATTCGACTTGTGCAACATCAATTTGAAAAAGTTTATTTTAAACTAAGAAAACTGAAAATAAATTTATGAATAGAATCATTATATCTTTAAGCATGAAAAAATGTTATGTAAGCTCAAAATGCTTTTGTCAAGTTCTTTATATTTCTCAACCTTCACAAGCATGTCTTCTATACGACGAGATTGCAATCAATCAATCACAAGTTCGCAACAACAAAAGCATTTTCATCGAGTTTGGTAAACAGTAACTTCTAAATGACGAAAGAATTTGTAAGTTTATGTTGAAAGGTGACTCGTGCTGCCGATGAGATCAAAATTGCTAGAACATATCTGTGTATAGTACATATTTTAGATAAAATTTGGAACTTGCACAATTGTCCTCAACAAATTCGAATCTTCAGTATCTTTCTATATCTATTACAAGTTGTTGAATCTTCAGTGTAACTTAATTCACATTTACGAGTTGTTGAATCTTCATTCTCATCTTTAAACATACTTGTTAAACTTCATCTTTATCATATGTTTCATCGTTACATTTTTTTTTGAAAAAAAAACAAATATGAAGTTGGATATTTGAATCCTAATATCTTCAAAGTAACAAATTAAATATTTTAAAGGCATCATATTTACAACTGCATTTTTTCAATATTTGCTAAAAGGATGTTGCTAGTTGCTACTAAGGATGATCCTCTAAGAAAATTCATTATCCAATGCCTTTTCAAACTTTAATGTTGTCTTTAATTAGTATATTGGATAAGAAGAATTTTATCATGCATCATCTAGGCACAAATTACTATGTATCTCAATTTTAACATAGCTTTTAAACTTCTCAAGATGTTTGTGAATCTTCTTGATTGAGTAAACAAATTTAGATAAATCAACATATTAAGGGACTAATCTTCCCAAAGTCGGCGTCAAACAGTTGCGGGTCACCCGTGATAGTTTGTTGTTAGTGGTAGTCCAACTCACCTGACGGGGTGAATAGGTGGCTTTGCACTTTATTTTCTACTTATCAAGATTTAACAGTTTATAATAAAAGTAAAGCACAACAAGCACACACAGATTATCACACATATATTTATAGTGGTTTTTCAAGATCTGGGTACATCCACTTTTTCTTTACACCTACTTAGCAGTGTGCTAGACTCGACAATCTCCTCCAAAAATTCGTCTCCTTAGAACTTACCACTCAAATCCCTCAAGATTTCTCAGATCTCCTCCAGATCCTACCTCAGACACACAAGCCCTATAGCTCAGAGTACTCCAACTCCTAGAACTCAAAAACACTCCTGGTTTTCTACCTCAGACTTATCTCCAAGTCCTACCTCTGATTTATACAGAAATCCTACAGCTCAAACTGGGAGTACAACCCTACAACTCAGGCACAAAAGGCGCTGCACTCAAATCTACAAGTAGATCCTACAGAAAAGATGACTGAATATTTTACAACCGAAGACTTGAAATAATAATACCTTGATGCTTCAGTCCTTCTGTTCTTCTTTGCTGATGGCAAGTTTCTAGAGCAGCCCCTGAACAAGTTGATCTTCAGGTAGAATAAGTTGGGGATTTCTCCTCCTAGATCTTCTTATCCAGCTGCTTGAAGTAGATCTAGATTTGAGTCTGATTGACTCTCTCTTGTTCTTCTAAAAGCAATCAGGAAGAACTATCTTGCTCTTAATGCGCCTTTAGGTTTTTGCGATAAGCGGTGACATTTGGTCGGGTTATCGTCGTAGGTTCCATTGCCCTAACATATCTCCTTTTATACCTTTAACTTCTGTAATGGTCCTGGAATATGTCTTGTCATCAACATGGACAAGAATAGATTAGTCTATCCTTGCTTTATGCCTCAGTGCCAATTATGAATCCCAGCACTCTCTACGGGCTCAACGGTAACAATTAATCCCATCTCATCAATAATGTTGAGTTTAATCTGATTTCTTAGCAGAATTGGTAATGGTGCTGAGAACTACTTCATTCAGCTTCTTCTCCATGTTATCGTTGAGTAGAGACTTCAGTATCAATGGTATGTCAACGATATAGTGGACACTTCTATATCTACTCAACGGTATAGTCCATCTTTGCTTTAAACCTATTTTAGAGTCAATAGTAATATGACATGCATGAACATAAAGTAGATATGCAATCAAATACATTATGTTCATAGCATTGTAGGTGATGCTTCTTAAAATCTCGGAATATTGAAGGCAATATCCCCAATAATCTCCCCTTATTTGAAGAAGGCAAAACACACATCAAAGATAAGACGCATTAACCATAAAATCACAATATGACAATAATATAACAGAAACATTATGTCAATGTAGGCATCATGATATAACAGTAGGAATGTGTTATCACAGATAACTATCAGATAAAGAATATTAGCATTAAGCAAATTGGCACAAAGCATTAAAGATATAAAGATGTGTGTGTGTGTGTGTGTGACCAGATGTTTAATTGAAAGAACATATGTCCATTATAATTTATCGTAATTACATTATAAAATTTTTTAGATTTCATGGTACTGGATGTTTATCCAGTAGCTAGAATGATTCATCTGAACTTGTGACTTCTCCCTAAACAGTTGCTCTTCTTTCAACAATTCTGGCCTTGTTCTCCTTCATCTTGAAGTACAGAAGTTTTGGAAATATACTTGGAAGACATTCTCTTTGGACTATTCTTCCTTACTAAATTTTCTTTGAAAACCCTTTCCCTTAGAGACTGCCTCTCTAGACGTTTTATCCATTCCCCTGAAAGATAAACACTATCAATATTCTTTAAGATCTGTCCATGATTGATCCAAGCATTAATTATGATATCCCTTGAATCATCACTCCAATACTCAGAGTCTGGATCATTAGATTGTTCAGATTTTCTCTAGGCCATGTATTCTTCATGAAACATCAGACCTTCTCTTTTTCTTCTTTGCAAGTTGCTCATCCCAAGATACTTTTGTCTGAACTTGGAAATCAAAATCCATAGGTTTATTCTTGTCCAACAGGGGTAAATTGAGAGCAATCCTTATTCTTTGAAGAACTTTCAGGGCTTGCTCAACATTGAACTTCTTCCCTTTTTTAGCTTCTTCAATAGTATTGTTCTTCAGATGAGAGGTGTTTGTCTCAAACCTACTAGACAAAGTTTGAAAGATGTTCTCATTATCTTCCAAAATAACATCTCTTGATTCTTCAACTAACTGCATAGCCTAAAGTTGAGTTTGATACACATAGTCCTCAATATGCTCCATACCTTGTCTCATAACCTCATCAGTCTAGCTTAATAAATCTCTACACTAGTTATATCTTGTCTAGTCAACCTCAGGCTGTTATCCATAGATCTGAGAATGTTGATATTTTGTTTGACAGAGCTGGCTGCCAAGTGAAACTATTTAGTTATTTCTCTGTTGATGTGAGTTGTGTTACCTTTTAGAGAATCTAAATCAGCCATTATATCTATCTTCACTTTTTGAGTCCGAGATACCTTGGGCCTTTTGAAATTATTGAATGAATTGGTGAAGCTGTCTATCGGCTTACTCTTTCAGTAAAGCTAAGTGATTTGCACGATGTGTTCCACATATCAGTACTACGGAAGTCTATACAAGAGCCTACGCAAGTCATTGTTGTAGATCAAGTGCCAGTCGACAGTGGATTGAAGAAGATGGTCAAGCTCATTCGTATCGAAGACATGAAGATCAACTAGTTGTGGAATAAGGTGATCAGGATGGTGAAAGTCCATTGGGACAATTGCGGTCACGAAGAACTAACATGGGAGCACGAGAAAACCTTGCTTGAGGAGTTCCTTAAGCTGTTTCGTTGAGGTACATATTGTACATAGTGTACATCTATGTTATTTTTTGTGTTATATAATTTCAGGGCGAAATTTATTAAAGAAGGAGAGAGTTGTAATGCCCCAAAATTTACACAAAATAGCTTATAGAATGTTACCGCCCGGCAGTAGTGCTAGCATCGATAGTAGCATTATGGATTTATTTGTCATATCTCTCTGTGAGCTAATACCCGACGGTAGTAAGATAACACGTGGCGATAGTGAACCATTCGATGAAGCCAGCACACGACACGTAGAATTTACTACCACTCGACGGTAATGTGATACCGCACGACAATAGTATGCTAGGTACTGGCAGCCACGTGTCGGCGATTGTGTGGAGTGTTTAAACGGTGGGCTTGCTTAAGAAGCCACCGACCAAGGTATCGCGCAACGATAGCTTGTTACCGCGCGGTGGTAGCACTCAAAACAGGAAATCTAAATTGAATCTTGGCCATTCGTTGATTTTAAATAGGATCCGACGGTGGGGAGTTACTCTTGTTGGTATAAGGCCATGAGATGAGGGTTTTACCTCATTTTATCTAGGGTTTCTCTTTTTAAAGAGTTAGAGAGATGGGAGAACTAAGGAAGAGGAGGAAGAAGGAGTGCTTCGCCATTGCCGGAGCTCCAGAGCTTCAAATCGCGAATCAAGTCCAGATCCACGGAGAGTAGTTCAGTGCGGTTCTTTCTATCCGGTTGGATTTTTGATTCATGGCCCCCAAGAGAACTTCAAGGGTAACGATTCTCCTCTTGGACAAGTGAAGTACTTGTTTTTGCATGTTAACATGGAAACCCCCACCAGTGGGTGGAGAGCGTGAGGTTTCATTTTGGTCGATACAATGCATCCCTGGTAGAAATTTGCATATAGAGTTCGGAATCGAAACATGAACATAAGCATGATGTGTGAAGCCCATCCAGACAAGTTAATATGGATTATTGATGGATATAATGTTCCTTATACGCCGAAGAAGACTCCATGATTTATGCTATTTTCAGGTTCTAAGTGTTGTAGAGTATTGCAGGGAGACCTGGAGGCTAACTCCAAGAAATACCTGGAAAAATGGACAAAGTTAAAGTTCAGTTAGCTACCACCTAGTGATATTGCTACCACTGGTGGTAGCGCCCAATGGGCTATTTTGTAGTGGCAAAGACTTTGTCCATAAGACAAGGTTGGTAATATGTTGAGTTGTTTATCCTAGAGTGCCCAACTGTGGTGGCCGTGAGTGCCAATCTTTAAACATAATAGGGTTATATATGTTTGATATGGGAAAGGGGAGGCGGACACACGTCCTGTCTTCCGCTTTGATTGCTTTGGCTTTCGACGTTGGCATGATGATTTTAGGAGCATGAAATAGCTGATCTGTACCAGCACTATGTCGTTCTTATACTTGATTGCATAGAGATTTGGCTTTCGTCATTGAAATAGTGAGAGTCTTAGTCTACGAGCCGGAAAGACTGGAAATGCTAAATGTTGACTATCGGTCTAGGACTGAGGATGGGGGTGGGATTGGGAAAGTTCAGTACACCGATAATGTGCCCTGAGTACACGAGGTGTGATCTTGTGTGTCAACGTCTATGATGGTATATATTGTCATTCTACTGTTTGTAGGGAAGGAGCACCGTCTCCCCGAGTGAGGGGTGAGGTTGTTATAATTTGTCAGATAAAGCTGACCATTGCCTTGTTTGCCACATCTTGGTGGATTGCCTCTATGTAGGTACTGGAGATCCAAGCGATAAGTAGCAGGATGAAGCCCCTTTACGCTATGCCAGCCCTTGAAGGCTAAGCGAAGTGTTTACTTTTTGTCATGTGTGACCGGCCTGTGTGCTGATGTATGTAAAACACTTTTGTGATGAAAATATTATAAGAACTTAAGGTCAAAACTCTTTATGTATTTTGGTTATCACTCCTACTTGTTGGTTAGTGGACATTTCTGCGTTTGAGTTCTTAATACTCTAAAAGTTTCTGTTAGAATGTAACTCTGAGTTAGGATACGTGAATGTTTTGAAATCAATGCGTAATTCCACTTGCTGTTCATGGAATATGGTGTGGGAACCTGACCAGACCATCTGTTATATTCTATAAGACGGATGGGGTGTTATATGTGCTGGGATCAGAAGATTCTGAGTCAACCACTCTTTTGGGAGGAGAAGGGATAATCTCCTTATTCTTCTTTGAGCCCACAGCCTATAGAGCCACTAACTTTTCCCTCTAGTATGTCCTGGTGGCAGTATACTCCTCTTTCCTTACATTTAACTACATCTCATAAGAGAGAAACTTCCCATATAGAGCGTGGGGAGGAATGTTGGTCAGGTTGCCCATCTCCCTGATGACATGAATTTTATTGTCCTAGTCCCTAGTAAGAGACCTTAGGATTTTGTCATTAAGCTCATAGGTTGTGAATTCCCTCTTATAGGTCTTCAACTTATTTACTATCTTGAAGAACTTTTCATAGCTTTCAGCTATGCTTTCTCTGCTACATTGCCTGAAGGCTTCAAATTCCTGATTAAGAAGGGATTTCTTATCATCCCTTACTTCTTTTGTTCCCTCCATGAACACAACAAGTGTGCCCCACATAACCTTTACAGTCTGGAAGTGGACCAAGTTCTGAAAGGTGGAATCATCAATTGTACTGACTATGATATTTTTTGCTCTTTTATCCATAGTAGCCAACACAATCTCAACAACAATCACAAAGGTATACAACCTCCCTCTGATACCACTTATAGGTACATGGTGCTACCAACTATACCAAAAGCCCAAACTGTTCGAGGATGATGCTATCACTCCTTCATTGAGCTGTCTACCCTAGGCAGGATCCATAGGGCGACAAGTTAGGCCCAGGGAACATTCCCTTCTGTTTTACTAGTATGGGCCATATCGCCTCTTGTCGTACCTCCCAACACCTGGGGTATTGTTAGACCCCAACAATCCTTCCCAAAAATGACCCCAGGGTTTAGAACACATAAACTCTCTTTGATACCACTTGATAGTTTGTTATTAGTGGTTGTCTAACTCACTAAGAGGGGGGATGAAGAGGTGGCTTTGTACTTTCTTTTATACTATTCAAGATTTAGTAGTTTATAATAAAAGTAAATCATAACAATCATACATAGATCAACACACATGAAAGTAAGGGTTAGATCTGATATACTTTAGAGGGGGGGGGGGTGAATAGAGTATATGGGTATGTTTAAAAATTTTTCTGAACTATAAGAAGTACTTCTAAACTTAGGTACTATGTCACAAAATATCAAATGAAATAAATGAAATCACAGGAAAAACTAAATAACAAAAAAAGAACTAAGCAACACAGCCTCAACAAGAATAAAAAGAAAAAGGGGTAACCAGACGACACAAGAATTTATAGTGGTTCCCCAACCTAGGTACGTCCACTCTTCTATCACCCTGGTAGAAATCCACTCAGAGTTTTGATCAGGTGCCTGACACCAATGAGCTTTTGATCAGGTGCTCAACAACCAAACCTCAAGTCCTTTTATCAGGAGACTTGCAACCAAGAATCACTTTTGAAGGGAGATGACAACCCTTTTTACAGTGGGGGTGAGAGAATGATTGTATCTTCTCTTTCTCAATCCAAACAACTGAGAAGACTTGTGGATTTGATGGTAGCAAAAGCTCCCCCTGAGATGTTTCCTATTCAGGATTATGGAAGCTTTGCTGCAGGGTGATAGGCCTTCAAGCTTTCAATCTTGACAAAAAGAACTTCAGGAACTATTTTGACAGATGCAGTATATGTTGTCCTTCAGAGAGTTCCTGAGAAGAAGACACTGGATTTGGATGGTTGTTCTTCTTCTTCAGAATTATTCTTCTTCTTGTCTAGCTGCCGTTGATTCTTGACTGATCAATCTTCAATCTCAAAAATTCTATATATCTATTGATTATTATCTGTATATTATCTCTTGTCTGTTTTGAAGGGAAAATATATATGTTTTATATATTTCCCATGAGGAAGTTCATTTGAATTTTGAAATCCTTCTGCAATTAATGCTGACGGCCTTGGAATATTTTCCGCATTGATTTGTTTTCCCAACTGTCCCTTATAAAAATGGCAGGCAACAATTCTGATGAAGATCATAATTAATGCTCTTGTCTAACGGTAATATTCAGAGAATATTAGAGCACTAATTACTCAGGAATTATTGCCACGTAATAAGGACGAAAGAGGGAAATTTCCAAGACTGTATTCGTCGACCTGAGTCTCCAGTTCGTCGAGCTGAGAATAAATGTTCGTCGAGCTGAGATCCAAGATCGTCGACCTTTAAATGCTGCTTAATAACTTTCTCTGTGCATCAAGTTCGTTGAGCTGAATCTAAGATCGTCGACCTCTGAATGCTGCTTGATAACTTTCTTTCTGTGCATCAAGTTCGTTGAGCTGAATCTAAGATCGTCGACCTATAAGCCCTAAGAACAGAGTTAGTCCAGCTGGGGTTCAAGATCGTCGATCTGAGTATGCAGTCTGGACTTAGACTATTTTTTGATGTTGAGTGTTGAAGTATCATTTTGACGTTGAGTGTGATGTCCTGTGCCTTTGAGTGTTAACACACTATTCTGGCGTTGAGTGTAATGTCATCTGGCTTTGAGTGTTAAATCACCTCATCCAGAATTAGTCGACCAGAGAACAAAGTTCTTCTAGCTGATGTTCTTAGTTCGTCGACTGAGGTTTGACTTGAGTTATTACATTGTCCAGAGTTCGTCATGCTGAGCTCAGAGAATTGTCCCTGAGTTTGTCTAGCTGAGCTCGACTTTCGTCGACCGGAGATCGACGAACGTAGAACTCCTTTTTCTAAGTCTTGAATTCACTAAGTCTTGAGTCTCTTACTTTGTTGAAGGCTGGTCCCTGGTATTGTTGACTCAAAGGACTTGACCTAGACTCTAGGACACAACCATGAACCTCGTCTATACATGTTGGGTCATATCCTAACTTAGTGAACCTAACCCAAATCCAACTAGGGATCCAACAATCTCCCCATATTTGGGTGAGGTCACTAATTTACAGACTTAAACAAAATTGAAATAACGAAGCAAGAAGACATATATCTAGCAGAACAAAAATAATGCATGCAACAGATATATTTATACACAGTAAGCTTTGTATTATATAAAAAAATAGTTTTTTAAAAACGATACCATAATCACATCAGTTTAGGTTTTTACTTCTTCTGCTTCTTTTCCCTTAGCTTTTCTTCTTTGCTTTTATCCCCAGGCTGAGTGAAAATGATTTTTCTGTTGGGATTGACAACTTCTTTCTTTGATATGTATAGATCTGCTGCACCAACCACTGTCAGGGTGGAGGTTCTGGGAACTACAGCCTCTGCGTGTCTAGCCATATAATCTATAGGATTAAATACCTTCTTGCTGACTTGAAGCTTATCCAGTTCATTTCTCTATATGATGATATAGTTGTATACTTTGATGGATCTTCACCTACCTCTATAGCCTTCTTTATCTAAGATAGACCAATCAATTCTTGAAGCCTAGCCATCCTAATATTAGGATCATCATCCTGACTGACAGATGATTGATCATCTTGAGATGGTAGCAAAGATGCATGCCTGAATTGAGTTGATTGTGCTTGAAAGTTTGTTGCTTTTTGGCTTTCATCACTCTGAATGTATAGTGACTTTGGAGGTGCAGCTTCACTATATTTTCTTTTAGGTTTGTGTAATTCTGAATGCCTTCTTTGTTCATCTAGTTGTTGGGGAGGAGAGAACTCTGGCTTCTAATGGATTACCTCCTTTATCTGCTCTATATATCCAGTACTTCTTTGCTGACTGCTTCCATGTGATTGATGTCTAGATGGCCTTCCTTGCCTTTGATAAGTTTTTGTGAAAGATGTAGACTTGGAGGGAGCATTTGAACTTTGAGGAGTTGTTCTTGAAGCACCAGCAGCTGGAGGGGGAGGAGGAGGATCCTTCCTGTATCTATAAACTAGGGGAGGAGAGTATCTTCTGCTTTTCTTTCAGGCCTTTTGCTCATTCTTTGAAACCACATCCAGGATGGCATCCCTTTGTATAGGGTTATGTTTTGTAAAATGTAGTAGGGAGTGTCATTTGTATTTCCAGGCTTGGGAGCAGAGGGAGGAGGAGCCTTCCTTTTCTTAGAGATTTTCTTCCCCTTTTGATCCTTATCAATATTATTATCATCATCATCATCATCAGACTGAGGATTGTCGTACATAGCATCAATTTGGCTTATTGTATCCTTGGAGATTTTTGTATTGACTGGAGTGGGGACAACTTCAGCATGAGCTACTTCAGTTTCCATGACAATGTCTTGAGCTATCAAGTCATCCAGATTGGGGAGAGGGCTATCATCCATGATATAAGATGGCCCAGGAGGGTTAGATCTCTGATCATCAGACTTATTTTTTGGAGGAGCTGTCAAACTTTTCTTTATAGTGTCTAACACCTCTAAGCTAGCATGAGAGGTATAGCACACCATTGCTTTAGATGATAGAATGGGGGGGGGGGAGACAGAAATAAATGTATGACCCAAATACTCTTAGTAAAGCTGCTAGATTCACTTTGAATTTAATGAAGTAAATCCTTCCTGGCAGAATCTCTGGCAGAGTGATCTCTTGAGTGTTTGACATTATAATATTTGTTCCTGCTTCTGACACTTTTGTTGTTGTTGTTGTTGCTGTTGCTTCTACTGTTGGTTCTGCTGGTGCTACTGCTGCTTCTGCTTCAACTACTGCTTCTTCTTCATCATCAAGTATCTCCCCCTGCTTGGTTTCAGTAGATACTGAAGCCAGGCCCCCAAATGAAGAGGGAGCAGTGGTGAGAGCAGAAACTTGGGCAGACAGAGTGAAAATAAATGCAGCAAGAGGGGAAATTGCCTCTGCTATGATGGTCTGGAGGAGTGGTTTAATAAGTTGAAGGAGGGATTGTAACGCCCCGTTTTTTCAGCGATTATTTTTATTCTCGTTTGGCGTTACGATGACGCGTTTCCGTGGCTTGTGCCATTTGTGGAGTGTGGTTTAGCTCCTTAGAACTGAGTGCCCTATTCTGTAGCCTGTTGGCAAGATCTCCCTAGCAAGCCGAGTCGTTTTGGGTGACCCGGTGTGGCCTCTCGGGGGGATGTTGGTGTTTGGCTTTATTTGGGTATAACTCGAGTTCTGTTCGTCGAAAATTAATTTCAACTTCGCCGTTGTGTTCGTAGCGTGGGTATTTAGCTACGGTGCGAATTTCGTCGAATTCCGAGGTAGTTCGGTTTTCGCGTCGTTTAGGTGCTTTATGTAATTTTGTAATTAATTATATTATTATATAATTATATATATATATATATATATATATAGTATGAAAAGGCACGCCATCATCTTCTTCCCCGCTTGAAACCGCCGGTCCTGTACGAGAGAAACGGAGAAACCGCCTACCCTTCCCTTCGGACGCCGATTCCCGGAGCGTTTGTGGACGGAATTCGATTCCGAGAGTGGATTCGGATTGCTCTCGTCAAGACCTTCATTCCTACGGTAAGAAATTCGATTTTCGTGGAGTTTTGGGAGGATTGGAATTTTCGGTTTTGGAGTTTTCCGCCATTAATGGCCGAGTGTTTGTTCTAGGTGTTGCGGCCGTTTTGATCCGTGCGAAGAGGAGGAAAGCAGTCCAAAGCTTCGCTGTGAATTGAGGCAAGTGGTATTCTTGCCCTTGCCAAGGTTTTTTTTTGATTTTTCTTGCTGAAACTGAAATCCCGGTTAGCCCAGGTTAGAGGCCTTGTTGTTCTCATTTCTTGCTAACTATAGGGCTTAGTTCTTCCTACTGAAACCCCCCTATTTTGTGATGATTGGAATCCAAATTGTCGGCGTAAAGCCGTTGTTTTCCTTTACTCTGATTGTTGCTCTAGTTCGGGTGTAGCCAAGAGGGAGAGTTAGGAGGGGGTGTAGTTGCCGATTTTCGTTAAGGTATTACTCGAATGATTAGGCATAGTTTGTATAGTAGTGGTGCACGACGTTGGTAGTTTCCTGCTGCTTCTGCAGTTGCGTGAGTCGTGTGTGCGTTCCGGTGTCGTTCGGGAAATTCCAAACGGTACAGGTTGACCTCACACGGTCGTTAACCGTTAGGGCGCACGACCACTGGTCGTGTGCCTCTGTTCGTGCGCGTATAACTTTCAGTTTCCAAAGTTCTGTCTCGGAGAATCGCACGAGCGCTGGCAAGCAGTGCGCACGACCACTGATCGTGCGTCACTGATCGTGCGCTGACGCTAGGTTTTTCTCAGGTTTCCAGGTTCGCTTCGCACAATCATCAGCTGATGAGTGCGCACGACCACTGATCGTGCGTCACTGATCGTGCGCTTTGTATATTTTCTTTTGCTAGGCGAGTTTAGCTGGTTTCGAGTGCAGGAATTTAGATACTCAAGTAACAGGCAACTACTCGAGTTCTGGATCTTCTGCCTTGGTCGTTCGACTATCGTCGAGCTCCGTATTCTTTAGTGGGTTTGTGGGTAGTGGTATTATTTTGGCGGCGAGTGAGGCTAGCTCACTCAACGCCAAAGTTTAGGTAGGCACTGAGTGGGTTTCACTCAATGCCTAGCCGTGTTGGTTTATTTCAACACTCTTCCTTTACCTTGTCTTTCATTTCCGAGTGGATTTCCAGTTGTATTTCTGGGTTTTCCTTGTCGGCCGTTTTCTTTATTTTCCTAAAGGCCGAATCGTGGGTCGTGGTTAGTAGTGGTGGTTGTAGCTCTTTATGGGGGTGGAGTTGTGTGATATAGCCAAGGCCACCCATGTTTTTCTTGCTCCAGGTACGGGCTGGGCATGTCGGGTGGAAGATCCCTTGTGTTTTCACGTGTTGACCCTCGAGATTTTGACTTGGACATGGTGGATTGGGGGACTGCGTTTGCCTTCGATCCGGTTCCTCGTTGTTGTTTTTGCTACTATCACTTCCCACAGTTTAGGGTGTTAGAAGTTTCTTCTTTGGTAGTTTGCAACATTCTGGCTCTTGGCAGCCTAGTAGGCCCTGCAGGATGTGGTTCCTGGGCTGGGTCGTTACTGTTGCTTTGCACGTTGTGCATTCCTTGTGGTCCTGTTTTGGACAGTTGTGATTCTTTCTACTGCATGTTTTTTTGTTACTTTGTCCTTTTGGTTGACTCTTACATGCAGTTGTTTTTACCTTGATTTTGCTTGCTGAGGTATTCTGTTTTCTTTTGGAATGCCTCAGGTTTTGAGCTGTAGCCAGTCTGGTGGCTAGTTGGAGGTGGTGTTGTTGGTGGACTCCCGAACTTTGGAGTTCTGTTTACCTTGTTAGTGAGGTTGTTTTCAGTACTTTATTACAGACATATATCTGTGCCAGTGGGTTCGTGTCAGGTTGTTGGCGCCCACTGGTAGTTTTAACCTTGTACTAGATATGTACTATTGCTGCTACTATTTTTCTGGAGATAGTCTACTTGCTTTGAGAAGGTTTATGCTAGGTTGCTAGGTATTTTCAAACCATAAATACTATTATAAATGAAGCTCATGATCATCATGTTTTTATAAACTTAATCACTATTTTCCAATCACGTACAAAAAACCATTTTCTTATATATTACATAAATTTAATGTAGAGTCTTGCATAGCATGAGTGGTTCTCTGGGGACCCTGATGCGCTCCTTAGGATGTTAAACCTAAATAAAGTATTTTTCCGCAGCATATTAATATAGTTTTTCTTTTGTGGACTAGGTGATCCACTGAGCCGAGGGATACGGTCTCTAAGATATAACTGATTTTCTAATCATTAATCACATGATTTTTCTTTCATTAAGTTGGTAGTTGGTTTTGCCTGAGCGTCAGCAGTTATCCCCTGCTTGACGTGGCATCACGACGCGTGTTTTCTCTTACTCTGATAATTCTTAATTCGGAGAAAATGCGGGTTGTGACAGTTGGTATCAAAGGGAGGTTGCTTGACAAGTTAGTTGAGCAACCTTCCTTTGTTCGCTTATTAGTAGTTCAGCATCATGTCATTCACACACCGATATGTCATCAGCACGTCTTGGCAAAAGCACGAACACTACACTCATAGCATAACATGAAGTATACGGGGCATATTATGTAGTATGGGATACATAATATGTGTTCGTATATGGATCCACCATAGAGGCTACATGTGAGGGTTATGTAGTATGGGATGCATAACCTCACCACATGACTGCGACTAGCACGTTTCTTTTTCGTTGCATGGAAATGTTATGTAGTATGGGATGCATAACATTTTCATGCGTACGCCGCTCATAACATGCATTAGGGCCTTTTTTTAGAATGCATAGCACAATCATGCATATCATATCATTGCATAAGCACAACGCGCCGAGCTAAAGATTTGCAGGATGACATAAGTACACACATGAGTTTTCAAATTAACATAAGTTCATGCATCCGATCTAGGCACAAGAGTTAGTAAGGTGGTGGTTAACCATCCTAGGTTAGGGCATATCATCTAATTTTTGTGAAGAAGATAAACTCTCAGAGCAAGTTTAGCAGCTTTAAGTCTATATCTACATATGTATTGTCTGTACTGGTAATCGGTTCTAGTCGTGGGATTTGGATCTGATTTGCGTTGTAATGATTTTTAGGATGGCTAGGCGTCCTGCGACTCGATCGACTCCCCTGTCTGAGGGTGAATCTTCTGGAGCTCAGAATGATGCGGTGATCGAGAGTCTGCGTCAGAGTAGCGAAGCTATGGGCAGGCAGTTGGAGGAGGTGCAAGCCCAGATTCAGTCTTTGGTGGCTGTTGTGGCAGGTCAGGCTCAGGGTACGCAAGTTCCTGCTGGGGGGTTAGCTGTTCCTCCTCCTCCTGCACCCTTGAGACCTCCAGTGGTGGTGACAGCAGAGATGGCCTTCATCTCGCAGTTTCAGAGGCTGAGCCCTCCCACTTATGATGGGAAGGCAGATTTCATGGTGATAGACGACTGGTTGATCTCCATGGAGGAGATGTTCTCGTACTCAGGGATTGCAGATGATCAGAGGGTGATGATAGCCGCCTATCTGCTTAAAGGTTTGGCTAAGAGTTGGTGGCTGAGAGAGAAGGAGAGCTTGGTAGCCGGATGCTCTTGGGAAGTGTTCAAGGAGATGCTGTTGAGAAAGTTCTTGCCTTCGGTTGAGTGTGACCGCCTCATGAATGATTTCCTCCATCTGAAGCAAAGGCAACTCACGGTGGGTGAGTATGAGATAGAGTTCAGCAAGTTGAGCCGTTTTGCCCCGGGATTGGTCAGCGTTGAGGCTGATCGAGTTAAGCGATTCCTCGGTGGTTTGAGGAGTGAGGTGCAGCAGTTGGCCAGTGCTTATGGGTCAGTGACTTATGCTGGAGTTGTAGAGGCTGCTCTTAAGGTTTAGGCCATTGAGACGGCGAAGAGCAGAGGCTAGCAGTTGAAGAAGGATAAGAGGAAGTTGGTAGAGGAGAAGAAACCCCTGGTACCCGATGCTGTTCTGGGAAAGAGGAGCAGAGTGGTGTGCAGTTTTTGTGGCCGGTCAGGCCATCCTGTCGAGAGGTGTTTCAAGAAGGTGGCAGCTCTGAAGAAGGAGCAGGTTCATGCGATTCAGGGTGCTCCTAGGAGAGATGCCTCCTGTTCTGTTTGTAAGCAATCCGGCCATGATGCGGCCCAGTGTTGGACCAAGGATAAAGTCTGCTTTCAGTGTGGGCAGAAGGGACACATCAAGTCGAGGTGTCTTCTGTTTCAGCCAGCTCTTCCTGCAGTTCCGTTACAGGCTTTACCTCCACCTCAGCGTGTGGACAATGGAAAGGGGAAGCTGAACGTGATTTCTTCCGAGGAGGCTCAGGCTTCGACCCAGGTGATCTCGGGTTAGTTGTTTGTTGTTTTTCTTTCTAGCCTGGTAGTTTAGTTGCTAGATTATTTGCGGTACTATTGTGCTAGTTCCTTAGCTTTGTGCGTTCCTATAGGGAAATTTAAAGTGAAGAACCGCTGGGCGCGTGTTCTGTTTGACTCCGGCGCTACCCACTCGTTCGTGGCTAGAGCCTTTGTAGAGCGTCATCGGTTGTCTCTAGATCGTGTTCGGGATTCCTTCAGTGTCAAGTTTCCCTCTGGTGAATCTATGTTGTCAGATTTGGGTATTTTGGATTGCCCGGTTTTGTTGGGGGATTTTCTTGCGAAGGCGGACCTGAAGATGATTGATCTAGAGGACTTCGATGTCATTTTGGGCATGGACTGGCTCTCTCGGTATGATGCGGTCATTCAGTGCAAAGGAAAGCGCTTGGACTTCATCAGGGACGACGGTCAGCCCGGCAGCGTGTATGCTGATCCGTGTCAGGATTCTCCTGTTCTCTCGGCGGTATGTGTTCAGAGATTGTTTCTTTCTGATTGTTGTGTTTGTTTAGTCTCGGTGGTTGGAACCGTTGTTAGCGTGCCACGCTTGGAGGAGATTCCTATTGTTTGTGGTTTCGCCAATGTTTTTCCTGATGATCTTCCTGGTATCCCTCCTGAGCGGGATGTGGAGTTTGTTATTGATTTGAAGCCGGGTACGCGTCCTATTGCTAAGGCGCCGTACCGGATGGCCCCTCGTGAGTTAGAGGAGTTGCGAATTCAGTTAGATGAGTTGTTGGCTAAAGGTTTTATCAGGCAGAGTTCGTCGCCTTGGGGTGCTCCTGTTTTGTTCGTAAAGAAGAAAGATGGGTCGATGCGGCTTTGCATCGACTATAGAGAGTTGAACAAGGTCACTATCAAGAACAGGTACCCTCTGCCGAGGATCGATGATTTATTTGACCAGTTGCGTGGTAGCACGGTGTTCTCCAAGATCGATCTTCGTTCGGGCTATCATCAGCTCAGGATCCGTGAGGCAGATATTCCACGGACTGCGTTTAGGTCGAGGCATGAGCACTTTGAGTTTTTGGTGATGTCGTTTGGTCTGACCAACGCACCATCAGCCTTCATGGATATGATGAACAGGGTGTTCAAGGATTTCCTAGACAAGTTCGTTGTGATCTTCATTGATGACGTGTTGGTTTATTCTCGCAGTGCTGAGGAGCACGAGCAGCATTTGCGTTTGGTCCTATCAGAGTTGAGGAACCACAAGTTATTCGCCAAGTTGAGCAAGTGCGAATTTTGGTTGCCTCAGGTTTCTTTTCTAGGCCACGTGGTGAACAAGGATGGGATCTCGGTTGACCCAGAAAAGATTGCAGCAGTGACGGATTGGAGTTGGCCGAATACTCCTAAGGAGATCAGAAGTTTCTTAGGGTTGGCTGGCTATTACAGGAGATTCGTGGAGGGTTTCTCTTCTCTAGCCGCACCGTTGACCAAGCTGACTCAGAAGAATGTGGCTTTTGTTTGGAGCGAGAAGTGCGAAGAAGCTTTTCAGGAGTTAAAGAGGAGATTGTGTACTGCTCCCGTTCTGACCCTTCCTACTGAGGGCATGGATTATGATGTGTATGTGGATGCTTCGCATATAGGTCTGGGATGCGTATTAATGCAGGATGGAAAAGTAATTGCTTATGGGTCAAGGCAGTTGAAAACTCATGAGAAGAATTATCCTACGCATGACCTTGAGTTTGCAGCGGTTATCTATGCGTTGAAGTTGTGGAGGCACTTACTTTATGGGGCTCAGTGCAAGATTTTTACTGACCATAAGAGCCTGAAGTACGTGTTCACGCAGAAAGAGTTGAATCTGCGTCAGCGGCGGTGGCTTGAGTATGTGGCGGATTATGACGTAGAAATCCAGTATCATCCGGGCAAGGCCAAAGTGGTGGCCGACGCCCTGAGCCGAAAGACGGGAAAGATCTTTAACCTCTCCGCCGATCGGTTAGTTGAGGAGTTCCTCCTTATGGATATTTCAGTGGGATGCTGTGGTTTGCAGAGTAGTTTGTTAGTGGCAGAGCCGTCCTGGATTTCTTTGACTAGACTGCATCAGAAGGACGATCCGGATCTGTTGCACCTTTTTACCAGGACAGAGAAGGGAGAGTTGCCAGATTTTGCTATTGATGATGCAGGTACTTTGATGTACCGCGGCAGGTTTTGCGTTCCCGCTATTGGGGATATTATAGGTATGATTTGCAGTGAGGCTCATGGTTCCAGCGTTGCCTACCATCCAGGATCTACGAAGATGTACCGTGACTTAAGACAAATTGCCTGGTGGTATGGTATGAAAGGAGATATAGCCCGATTTGTTGCTGAGTGTCACACTTGTAAGCGTGTGAAGGCCGATCATGGAAGGCCTGGTGGTAAGTTGACTCCGCTAGAGATCCCGACTTGGAAGTGGGAGAGTATATCTATGGACTTCATTACGGGTTTGCCAAAATCCCCGAGAGGATTTGATTCTGTTTGGGTTATAGTGGATAGATTGACGAAGTGTGCTCACTTCGTGCCTTATAAGATTGATTACCCGATGAAGAAGATAGCGGAGTTGTACTTGAATGAAGTCATCCGACTCCACGGTGTGCCGGTTAGCATCATTTCTGATCGAGACTCCCGGTTTACTTCTCGTTTTTGGCAGAGTCTGCAGGAGGGTTTGGGTACGGATCTGAGGTATTCTACTGCGTACCACCCTCAGAACAATGGGCAGACGGAGCGGGTCAATCAGATTGTTGAGGATATGATCCGGTGCTATATTTTAGACCACGGTGGAGCGTGGGATGAGCGTCTGCGACTCATGAAATTTGCTTATAATAACAGTTATCAGGAAAGCTTGCAGATGGCTCCGTTCGAAGCTTTGTATGGGAGGCGCTGTAGGACTCCGTTGTTTTGGGCCGAGGCTGGTGAGAGGCCGTTGTTGGGTCCTGATGCGCTGGAGGATATGGAAGTCACCGTGAAGCTTATTCGGGAGAAGCTTCGTATAGCTCAGGAGAGGTATGAAAAGAACGCCAATCGGTGTAGGTCTGCTTTGGAGTTTTTAGTAGGGGATCATGTATACCTCAAGGTTTCTCCAATGGTTGGTGTGAAGAGATTTGGTAAAAATCGGAAATTGGACCCAAGGTATGTGGGCCCGTTCGAGATTTTGGAGCGGATTGGTGTGTCTGCTTATAGATTGGATTTGCCAGCGAACTTCCCTGGTGTTCATAATGTTTTTCATGTTAGCCAATTGCGGAAGTGTGTGCGCAGCAGTGGGCAACTCTTGGATGTTGTGCCCCAGTTGGAGCCCAACCTCTCTTTTGTTGAGGTGCCAGTTCGTATTTTGGACACTCAGGAGCGTGTGCTGCGAAAGAAGTCCATACCGATGGTGAAAGTTCTATGGAAAAATCAAGATTTGGAGAGCGCGACTTGGGAGCTAGAGTCGGCCGTGAGGAGGGCGTACCCTCACCTGTTTCACTGATTTGATCGGTATGTTTCCCTTTGTAACTTCTGTTTGTTACTTTTCCTTCTTTAGTAGGAGGGTTGTGCATAAAGTTTCGGGACGAAACTTTCTTTTAGGGGGAGTGACTGTAACGCCCCGTTTTTTCAGCGATTATTTTTATTCTCGTTTGGCTTTACGATGACGCGTTTCCGTGGCTTGTGCCATTTGTGGAGTGTGGTTTAGCTCCTTAGAACTGAGTGCCCTATTCTGTAGCCTGTTGGCAAGATCTCCCTAGCAAGCCGAGTCGTTTTGGGTGACCCGGTGTGGCCTCTCGGGGGGATGTTGGTGTTTGGCTTTATTTGGGTATAACTCGAGTTCTGTTCGTCGAAAAGTAATTTCGACTTCGCCGTTGTGTTCGTAGCGTGGGTATTTAGCTACGGTGCGAATTTCGTCGAATTCCGAGGTAGTTCGGTTTTCGCGTCGTTTAGGTGCTTTATGTAATTTTGTAATTAATTATATTATTATATAATTATATATATATATATAGTATGAAAAGGCACGCCATCATCTTCTTCCCCGCTTGAAACCGCCGGTCCTGTACGAGAGAAACGGAGAAACCGCCTACCCTTCCCTTCGGACGCCGATTCCCGGAGCGTTTGTGGACGGAATTCGATTCCGAGAGTGGATTCGGATTGCTCTCGTCAAGACCTTCATTCCTACGGTAAGAAATTCGATTTTCGTGGAGTTTTGGGAGGATTGGAATTTTCGGTTTTGGAGTTTTCCGCCATTAATGGCCGAGTGTTTGTTCTAGGTGTTGCGGCCGTTTTGATCCGTGCGAAGAGGAGGAAAGCAGTCCAAAGCTTCGCTGTGAATTGAGGCAAGTGGTATTCTTGCCCTTGCCAAGGTTTTTTTTTGATTTTTCTTGCTGAAACTGAAATCCCGGTTAGCCCAGGTTAGAGGCCTTGTTGTTCTCATTTCTTGCTAACTATAGGGCTTAGTTCTTCCTACTGAAACCCCCCTATTTTGTGATGATTGGAATCCAAATTGTCGGCGTAAAGCCGTTGTTTTCCTTTACTCTGATTGTTGCTCTGGTTCGGGTGTAGCCAAGAGGGAGAGTTAGGAGGGGGTGTAGTTGCCGATTTTCGTTAAGGTATTACTCGAATGATTAGGCATAGTTTGTATAGTAGTGGTGCGCGACGTTGGTAGTTTCCTGCTGCTTCTGCAGTTGCGTGAGTCGTGTGTGCGTTCCGGTGTCGTTCGGGAAATTCCAAACGGTACAGGTTGACCGCGCACGGTCGTTAACCGTTAGGGCGCACGACCACTAGTCGTGTGCCTCTGTTCGTGCGCGTATAACTTTCAGTTTCCAAAGTTCTGTCTCGGAGAATCGCACGAGCGCTGGCAAGCAGTGCGCACGACCACTGATCGTGCGTCACTGATTGTGCGCCGACGCTAGGTTTTTCTCAAGTTTCCAGGTTCGCTTCGCACGATCATCAGCTGATGAGTGCGCACGACCACTGATCGTGCGCTTTGTATATTTTCTTTTGCTAGGTGAGTTTAGCTGGTTTCGAGTGCGGGAATCTAGATACTCAAGTAACAGGCAACTACTCGAGTTCTGGATCTTCTGCCTTGGTCGTTCGACTATCGTCGAGCTCCGTATTCTTTAGTGGGTTTGTGGGTAGTGGTATTATTTTGGCGGCGAGTGAGGCTAGCTCACTCAACGCCAAAGTTTAGGTAGGCACTGAGTGGGTTTCACTCAACGCCTAGCCGTGTTGGTTTATTTCAACACTCTTCCTTTACCTTGTCTTTCATTTCCGAGTGGATTTCCAGTTGTATTTCTGGGTTTTCCTTGTCGGCCGTTTTCTTTATTTTCCTAAAGGCCGAATCGTGGGTCGTGGTTAGTAGTGGTGGTTGTAGCTCTTTATGGGGGTGGAGTTGTGTGATATAGCCAAGGCCACCCATGTTTTTCTTGCTCCAGGTACGGGCTGGGCATGTCGGGTGGAAGATCCCTTATGTTTTCACGTGTTGACCCTCGAGATTTTGACTTGGACATGGTGGATTGGGGGACTGTGTTTGCCTTCGATCCGGTTCCTCGTTGTTGTTTTTGCTACTATCACTTCCCACAGTTTAGGGTGTTAGAAGTTTCTTCTTTGGTAGTTTGCAACATTCTGGCTCTTGGCAGCCTAGTAGGCCCTGCAGGATGTGGTTCCTGGGCTGGGTCATTGCTGTTGCTTTGCACGTTGTGCATTCCTTGTGGTCCTGTTTTGGACAGTTGTGACTCTTTCTACTGCATGTTTTTCTGTTACTTTGTCCTTTTGGTTGACTCTTACATGTAATTGTTTTTACCTTGATTTTGCTTGCTGAGGTATTCTATTTTCTTTTGGAATGCCTCAGGTTCTGAGCTGTAGCCAGTCTGGTGGCTAGTTGGAGGTGGTGTTGTTGGTGGACTCCCGGAATTTGGAGTTCTGTTTACCTTGTTAGTGAGGTTGTTTTCAGTACTTTCTTACAGACATATATCTGTGCCAGTGGGTTCGTGTCAGGTTGTTGGCGCCCACTGGTAGTTTTTACCTTGTACTAGATATGTACTATTGCTGCTACCATTTTTCTGGAGATAGTCTACTTGCTTTGAGAAGGTTTATGCTAGGTTGCTAGGTATTTTGAAACCATAAATACTATTATAAATGAAGCTCATGATCAGCATGTTTTTATAAACTTAATCACTATTTTCCAATCACGTACAAAAAACCATTTTTTGGCGCGGCGAATCGCGGTGGGGAGTAGCCCAAGGAACGCACGCGAGATCCGGCCCTTCCAGCGTCGGAGGGAGCAACGGTGCCAATCGCAAAAGTGGAAAGCTGCTTGCGGCTAGGATGTCTGCATTTTTTGATCGGGCTTCTCCTCCTCTTTTAAAATTTTTTTTTACGGTTATGACTTTTATTGTTTTTTTTATATATCACTATCTGATATAACTCTTATATATATATATATATATATTACTTATACATATCTCATATACATATATATATATATATACACACACACACACACACACACATATATATATATTTATATGTATATCATATATAAGTATATATGCACATATATATATATATATATTTATACACAAATATTCAAAACTCCAATTACTGTGCACATCTACCAAAATAATTATGATGACTCGCTCCGTCATAATTTCTCCGGCTGATAGTCGCACAAAATCTGTCTAAGCATGTCGAGTCACGACATTAAGTGCTCGCACTTACAATAATATTTAGATTAACTGTTCCAAGAAATCAAATACCCCAAGTAAGCCGAACGGATATTGTTCCCGTTCATTTGGTGCGACCTTATAGAGGAACCATGTCGTCAAGGCGATAATATAACAACCTATATTAAGGACTATAAGTGGCTTTATCACTGCATTATAGTCACCCCAACAACATAGTAACTAGGTAACGCAATTGATGACCTGTGTCTATTTCTTTGTCACATGATATCATAAATATTGTACGAACTGGGACCGTGTCAATTTCATACTATATTTGTCATTCTCGGTCTTATAAGCGATGTGTATTTATAACTACATCAGTTATATTGCATGCTATATAAACTCGCTTTACCAAGGGGCCCGACTATATCATAACCCAAACAAGTTTGGGGACAAACGATATTTCGATATATACATCCCTTACGCGTAAGTATGAACAACGAATCATAGTATATATCACCATCAAAAGGTAGTCTTCAACTATAATCACATTGCTCACACCGACGCGCTCAATCTACATTTCTCATATCTACAATACACTAGACACATTGTAAACACTAATGACACTTAACACATTCCACTTAATGTTACAACATAAGATAGGTCAACCTCAATATGTATGAAACCATATGCATACATACTCCGCCCTTGAATGGAGAAGAGAAGATTTTTTTAAATATGGATGTCCTTAAATGGATGTATGCATATGGTTTCAAGTACATATTTAATGGATGTACTCCGCTTATTGAGGTTGACCTTATAGAGGAACCATGTCGTCAAGGCGATAATATAACAACCTATATTAAGGACTATAAGTGGCTTTATCACTGCATTATAGTCGCCCCAACAACATAGTAACTAGGTAATGCATTTGATGACCTGTGTCTATTTCTTTGTCACATGATATCATAAATATTGTACGAACTGGGACCGTGTCAATTTCATACTATATTTGTCATTATCGGTCTCATAAGCGATGTGTATTTATAACTACATCAGTTATATTGCATGCTATATAAACTCGCTTTACCAAGGGGCCCGACTATATCATAACCCAAACAAGTTTGGGGACAAACGATATTTTGATATATACATCCCTTACGCGTAAGTATGAACAATGAATCATAGTATATATCACCATCAAAAGGTAGTCTTCAACTATAATCACATTGCTCACACCGACGCGCTCAATCCGCCAATATTTAAGGGCGGAGTACATCCATATGGTTTCAAGTACGTATTTAATGTATATCCATTAAATATGGATGTACTTAAATTTAGTACATACATATTGAATTCCGTAATCCGCCAATATTTAATGGATGTATGCATATTGAATATGTCACTCGCCATATTTAATGGATGTATGTATATGGTTTCAAGTACATATTTAATGTACGGAATTCAATATGTATGTACTTAAATTTAGAGTCGTGCATACCATCAGTCGTCCCTCGGGGACACTTATGCTTATTTAGAATATCAACTTAACCAAAGTATTTTCCGCTGCGTATAAATATATTTTTAAATATGGACTAGCTGATCCACTGTGCCGAGGGATATAGCCATCAAATTTAACTGGTTTTCTTTCATATTAAATTATGATTTTCTTCAAATATATTGAGTCGGGAGTTTTGCCTGAACGTGTGCAGTTATCCCTTGCACGACATGGCATCATGACACATATTTTCTCTTGCTCTGATATGATTTAACTGTTGAGAAAATACGGGTCATGACAGTTGGTATCAGAAGGAGGTTGCTTGACAATAGGTCGGGCAACCTTTCCCTTGTTAACATTAGTGGTTTAGCATCATATCATACACACACCGATATATCATCAGTACGTCTTGGCTGAAGCATGAACACTACACTCATAAGCATGAATAGAAGTATACAGGGCATATTATATAGTATGGGATGCATAATGTGTTTGTATATGGATCCACCATAGGTGGCAACATGTGAGGGTTATGTAGTATGAGATTCATAACCTCACCACATGAATGCCCATTAGCACGTTTTCTTTTTTTCGTTTCATGCAATGTTATGTTGTATGGGATGCATAATATTGCCATGTGTATACCGCTCATAACATGAATTAAGGCCTTTTTAGAATGCACAACACAACATGCATAGCATAACATATCATAAACACAACATGCCAAGCTAAAGATTCACATGATGACATATGTACACACATGGTTTTGAGTCAAAAGGAATAAAAATTCATGCATTCATGGTCTAAGCATATTAGTTTGTGTGATGATGGCGAATCATCCTAGGTTAGGCATAACATCATTATTGAAAAATCCCAGAGCAAGTTAGTAGTTGAAGCTCATATTTAAGTATATTTTGTCTGTACTAAGTTGTTTAGTTCTTGCGGTTGGGCTAGGTTCTGACTAATTATGTGTATGTTAATAGTATGTCAAAGCATCCTTTGACGAGGCTGACTCCCCAATCTGAGCTCGAGTCTTCGGTTGCACAGAGCAATGCAATGATCGAGAGTCTGCGACAGAGCAATGAGGCCTTGTCAAGGAAGATGGTGGATGTGCAGTCCCAGATCCAGTCTCTGATATCAGTTGTGTCCGGGCTAGCTCCGAGAGTACAAGACCCTGCTATGGGTCTAGCTGTTCCTGCCCCTCTTGCTCCTCTGGTGCCTCCGGTAGTGGTTCCACTAGAGATGCCATTTATCTCTCAGTTTCAGCGACTCGGGCCTCCTACTTATGATAGAAAGGAAGATTTCATGATCTTCGATGATTGACTTATACCGATCGAGGATATGTTTTCCTACTCTGGAGTTACTGACGATCAGAGAGTGATGATCTCCGCCTACCAGCTCAAAGGGTTAGCAAAAAGTTGGTGGCTAAGGGAGAAGGAGAGCATGAAAGAAGGATGCTCTTGGGAATCTTTTAAGGAGATGCTACTGGGAATGTTTCTACCCTCGGTCGAGCGGGACCGTCTGATGAATGATTTTTTACATTTAAAGCAGAGGCAGCTCACAGTTAGTGAGTATGAGATTGAATTTAGCAAATTAAGCCGGTTTGCTCCTAGTTTGGTGAATATTGAAGCAGATCGAGTAAAACGATTTATAGGTGGTCTTCGAAGTGACATCCAACAACTAGTTGGTGCCTATGGAGCAGTGAGTTATACCGGTGCGGTAAAAGTTGCCTTGAAGGTCGAGGCAATGGAAAATGCTAAGAATAGAGGCCAGCAAATGAGAAGAGACAATAGGAAATCCATTGAAGGAAAGAGCCCCCAGCCATTCAGTGCTACTTCAAGGAAGAAGGGTAAGGAAGTGCGTAGTTTCTGTGGCCAACCGGGCCACCCTTTGGAGAGATGTTACAAAAGGGTGAGAGCTCAGAAGAAAGAGCAAGTTGATGCGATACAAGGTGTTTCCAGGAAAGACTTAGTCTGTTCTGCATGCAAACGGGTAGGGCATGATGTTGCCCACTGCTGGGGAAAGAATAAGACAAGAAGATGTTTTCTATGTGGTCAAGAGGGGAATATCAAGGTTAGTGCCCACAGCTCCTGTAACACCCCAAAATGTTGTAGGAGCGACGGGGATCGAATTTGGCCAAGGCAGGATTTTGGTGCAGGTGACACGGGCCCCGAAACGGGCGTGTCGGAGGCCGTGTAGGGCGTGTCGAGCTCGAGCCGTCGAGCTGGCCGTGTCGTCGACCAGTGCAGGTCGACGATGGGCGTGTGGTGGAACACGTCCTAGGACACGGGCGTGTCCCAGGCCGTGTCACACCTGGGCTGTGTGGTTGGGTACACGGGAAATGATACGGGCACGAACACGGGCGTGTCTAGTTTGACACGGGCGTGTCTGATGCCGTGTCACCAAGCCGTGTACCCCTCTGACTGCAAAGTGTTGATAAATTGCACATGGGGGGCGTGACACGGGTCCCGACACGGGCGTGTCGCAGGCGACAAGGGCGTGTCGGAGGCCGTGTCACATGCCGTGTGCTGGTTTTCAGATTTGGTCGAGACGGCGAATGAGCTACACGGCCAGGCACACGGCCGTGTGCCAACCCGTGTTCAGCCCAGATTTTATGATTTTGGATTTAATCCGGGCCGTTCGTTTCCTTGGCTTTGGATCCAATGGTGGGGGGCTGCTCTTGGGTGGTTATGGTCGGAAAATAGGGTTTAGAAACCCATTTTCCATTGGCCAATCTCTCTCTAAAAGTTAGAGAGAAGGGAGAGCAAGGAGGAAGGAGGAGTCCAAGATCCGGCCGCCGGGAGAGCTTCGGAGCTCCGAATCGCGATCCGAGTCCAGATCCGCGGAGGCGACGCCGTTGCGGTGCTTTCCAACCGTATAGTTTTCGATGGCGCTGCGGAAGAATGCAAGAGTAACGATTTCTCATCCTTGGGCATGTGAAGCCCTCTTTTCCTTTGCATAGGAAGCCCTCTCTCGCGAGTGAGCGAAGAGTTGGAGCGTTCCTTGGGGTAGATATGTAAAGTCCCCCTTGTGTAGAGTCCGTTTGCGAAAACGGACATAGGCATTGTGTGTGAAGCCTATCCGGACAAGTAGAGCCGGATCGGTGATGTTGCATTGCATATGAACTGGGGAAGACTCCGGGTGTTTGGGCGTTTTTCGGGTTTTCTACGTGGTAGATTGCATCAGGGAGCCTTGGAGATTAACTCCAAGGTGCACCCAAAAAACTGGGCAAAAGCGGGTTTTGCCAACACGGTGGCCGGGGAGCCAACGTGAACATAACCGGGTTATGTGATTATTATGGTGGAAACGGGACTCGATGAGTCTTGGCCTGCGCATATGGCTTAAATTGTCGTTGCGGTGTGAGCACGGGTCAGGCGGAACCGTACCCAGTCTATGTCGTTCGGTAGGACCGTTGGCATGGATGAGGGTCTTCGGCGGTCTATGGCTTAAATTGCCGTGACCAAGGCCAGGAAGGCAAAATGCTCATATGGATGACCGTCCAAGAGGCGGTGGTGGATTGGGAACGTCTATGGCTTGAATTGACGTGACGTTGGCCGGTTCGCCGAGAATGTGCCCTGAGTGCACGGGGTGTGTGGCCGTGCGAGCCTACGCCTGTGGTGAAGTGCAAATACTTTATATAATTGCCTATACTAATAAAGTGCAGGGAAAGAGCATTGTCGCCCCGAGTGTGGGGGCGGGATCGTTATAATTTGGTCAGCATTGCTGACCGTTGTTATTATTTGCCACCGGGCGGTGGTTTGTGGCTTGCAGGTGCTGCGGAGCAGAGCGGGAAATAGCGGGCTAAAGCCCTTGTTGCTGTGCCGGCCCTCGAAGGCCTTGTTGCTTATGTTTCTTTCCCGTTTTTCATGTATGGCCGGCCTGCGAGCCGAAGTATGAAAACACTATTTTTGTTAAGTGAACAATGTAAGGCCTTAAGGACAGTTCTCTTTTGCGTATGATTACATTCCTGAGTTTGTAGTGGACATTCATGCTTTGTAGCAGGGTTCTTATTTCCTTTTGCAACCTAATAAATTGCTTCTGCTAGGTGTTGTGTAGGACGATATGATTCATTGATTGGTTTCAACGCGTAACCAACCGGTCTGTCCGTAGTATATGGCGTCAGGCCCCGGCCGGACCTACTGCTATATGCTATGTGACGGATAGGGGTGTTATAAATTGGTATCAGACTTCTGGTTTCGGTCAAGCTTAAATGAATTCGTGGACGAATTCACTTTAAGGGGTGGTGAGCACATGTGTGCGTCATCATTATAACATGAAAAGAACCCATGAATGTCCACTTAGGAATGAAAATACACATGTTTGAGGAACCTGCGTGTTCCTATAATTGCTGTTTGCAGTAATTTTTGGGTCGCTTATCGGTGTTTTGCACGATTATAGGTGACCAGGAGTGGTGCTGGGCCGTCTGAACGGCCAGGTTCTGAGGCGAGCAGTGCGCCAAGCGATGCGCCTGCAACACCTCCGTCTGCCGAGACCATTAGGTTGGTGGAGGAAGCAGTCATGGCAATGATCAATGCGCAGCCTGCAAGGCAGGTGCAATAGCCTGCTCCTGCTATGGAGCAAGTACCGCTTTAGACGGCAGAGCAAAGGAGGGTTGAGCAAGTGGTTTTGGAGCCAGAGTTGCCTCGGAGAGCAACTGAAAGACAACTGAAGCACGTGATGGGCTTTCATCCACCGGTATTCACGGGGGCAGAAACCCCGACCCAAGCAGAGGATTGGCTCTCAAGGGTCAACAGGGTGATGACTGCGACGGAAACGGAAGAGTGGCAGAAGACCACTATAACGACGTTCCTTTTGGATGAGGACGCAAGACTATTGTGGGAAGGCCTAGAGCTACATCAGTTGTGGGGAAGGCCGTTGGCTGAAGTTCCGATGGAGGAGTTTGCGAGACTATTCATGGCTCGATACCTCCCCTCGGCGCAGAGAATTGCGCTAGAAAGCGAATTTCAGAAGTTGGTGCAAGGGGATTGCACCGTTGATGAGTACCTCCACGAGTTTACTCGGTTGGGGAGATATGCCGGCGCTACCTTCGCAGACGAGTAGCGCAAGACGAGCCGCTTCTATGAAGGGCTAAGAGACGATTTAAGGTTGCTACTGTCGGGGCCCAAGGCGCAGGGTTTCATGACCCTGGTCAGTTCGGCCCGGTCCTTGGAGAAGGACATGAAGAATGTCCAAGCAAAGAAGGAATCCGGTAGTAAGAAAGCGGAGTTCAAGGCACCGACTACGTCAAAGTCGGGCTACCGCAGATTCTATAAGAAAGCTAAGACGTCGGGTCCAGCTGCTTCAGGTGCCTCGGGGGCAACTACCAATCGAACCCCGGGCGCTTGTTTCACGTATGGAAAGACGGGGCACTTTGCCCGTGATTGCTGGAGCGGACGCCCAAAGTCCGAGAGAATGCAAGGAGCTACCTACGAGGAGAAGTGCAAAGTGGTGGAGTCGACCGCGTCCCACTATGCTCCGACTCAGCCTAGAGTCTATAACTTGGGCCAGCAGGAGTCCATCAAACAAGCTGACGTGGTGACAGGTACGAGTTAATTTATAGCAAGTTAGCTTTAATACCGTTATCTATTGCTTGTTAGCCTAATATTGTTTGTATAGGCTTTGTTGTGATTAGTGATAGTCCGGCACGGGCACTGTTCGATACGGGAGCTTCACATTCCTTCTTGTCCGAAAGCTTTATATCGCGCATCGGAGTCCCTTCTTCGATGACGAAGGACAAGTTGGATGTGCTGCTACCGAATGGGTGCTCGATGCGTGCGGACAGGGTGTGCGCCGTAAAGGTTCACATTGGGAGCCAAGAGTTCGACTTGCTAGCGTCGTTGCTGCCGTTAGTAGAGTTCGACGTTATATTTGGAATGGATTGGCTTTCGGAGTAGAAAGCTTGGATTGACTGCGACCGAAAGGAGGTCAAGCTGGGTGTAGGGCGGGAGACTACATTCGAGGGGCTAAAGGGGTCGAGCAAGACACTGATGTCTGCTCTTCAGGTGGTGAAGGCGGTTCGTGCTGGTGCTGAGCTGTTCTTCGCAATAGTGGGGGTTGTAGAGCCAAAGTCCACTTTGGATGAGATCCCCGTGGTATGCGAGTACCCAGATGTGTTCCCGGATAGCCTTCCTGGAGCCCCACCGCAGTGAGAGATTGATTTCACCATCAAGCTCGTGTCGGGGGCCAAACCGGTGTCACGTGCTCCGTATAGGTTGGCGCCTAAGGAGATGGCAGAGTTGAAAGTTCAGCTAGAGGAGCTGATGGAGCAAGGGTATGTGCGTCCAAGCTCGTCGCCTTGGAGCGCACCGGTCCTCTTCGTTAAGAAGAAGGATGGTAGTATGCGGTTGTGTATCGACTACAGAGAATTGAACAAGCTGACGGAGAAGAATAAGTACCCGATCCCGAGGATTGATGATCTCTTTGATCAGTTAGTCGGATCGTCGGTATACTCCAAGTTGGACTTGAAGTCGGGGTACTATCAGCTGAGGATCAGGGAGTGTGATATCCCGAAGACGGCGTTCAGTACGAGGTATGGGCATTTCGAGTTCACGGTCATGCCGTTTGGACTGACAAATACGCCATCAGTATTTATGGACTTGATGAACAGGACGTTCCGAGATTTCCTGGATCGCTTTGTGATCGTCTTTATTGACGATATGTTGGTGTACTCGTAGTGCGAAGAAGATCACTTCAAGCACTTGCATTTGGTGTTGGAGACTTTGAGGAGGAATGAGCTTTACGCAAAGTTCTCCAAGTGCGAGTTCTGGCTACCCTCAGTAGCGTTCCTTGGTCATATAGTAAGTGGGGAAGGTATAGCGGTGGATCCGACAAAGATTGTTGCGATACAGGAGTGGCCTGCGTTGTCTTCTGTCGCGGAAGTCCGTAGTTTTCTCGGGCGTGCCGGATATTACAGGCGCTTCGTAGAGAACTTCTCGCGGATAGCATTACCTCTCACGAAGTTGACAAGGAAGGATCAGAAATTCTTGTGGACGCAAGAGTGCGTGCAAGCTTTTGAGGAGCTGAAGAGGCTGTTGACCATGGCGCCAGTGCTTAGTTCGCCGAGTGGGACCGAGAACTTTGAGGTGTATAGCGACGCTTCAGGTAGTGGTTTGGGCTGCGTGTTGTTGCAGCATGGAAGTGTGATTGCGTAAGGACCGCGTCAGCTGAAAGTGCATGAAAGGAACTATCCGGTCCACGACTTGGAGTTGGCGGCCGTGATATTTGCACTCAAGTTGTGGAGACACTACCTTTACGGCGTAAGGGTCGATATATACACCGATCACAAGAGCCTAAAATACTTGTTGGATCAAAAGGACCTTAATATGAGGCAGAGGAGGTGGATGGAGTTCCTAGGGGACTACACCTTCAAAATACATTATGTACCTGGGAAGGGCAACACAGTTGCGGATGCGCTGAGCCGCAGGGCTCCCGCCCGAGCCAACTAGTTGTCGGTGCATGATGAGCGGCTAGTACAGGAGTTGGAGGAGCTTGAGATCTGTTGCGTTGACAAGCAGACGAGCGCCAAAGCAATGTTAAACTGGACAGAGGTGCAGTATGACCTGGCTGACCGGGTTCGGCAGACATTGGAGTTAGATGACTCCATGAAGGAGCTTATGGAGGCCGCTCTGGATGGGTCAAATTCCCAGTTCTCGGTGGAAGATGGTTTATTAAGGAAGGATCATCGGTTGTGCGTCCCGAGTGGGGGTAACCTCCGGGCGGAGTTGATGTACGAGGCTCATCATACCAAGTACTCAATCCACCCAGGGAGCACGAAGATGTATCGTGATCTCGAGAAGCTGTTTTGGTGGCCGGGGCTCAAGAAAGATGTGGCGTTGTACGTGGCTAAATGCCAAACGTGCGCCTTGGTGAAGGAGGAATGTCAAAAGCCGGGAGGATTTCTGAAGTCCTTGCCTATACCGAAGTGGAAATTCGACGATATATCTATGGACTTTGTGCACGGGTTGCCAAGGTCGCAGAAGGGGAACGACGCCATCTGGGTGATCGTAGATCGGCTAACAAAGGTGTCGCATTTCATTCCGCATAGGAAGGATGATCCAGTGGAGAAATTGGCAAAGTTGTATGTTGACAATATTGTTAGACTGCATGGTGTGCCCCGTAGCATTGTGAGTGATCGCGATGGGTGGTTCACGTCAAATGATTGGAGGTTGGTGCAGCAGATGCTGGGAACAAAGTTAAAGTTCAGTACAGCTTTCCATCCGCAGACGGATGGGCAGACCGAGAGGGTCAATAGAACGATGGAGGACATGCTACGCATGTGTGTTCTGGATTTCGGTAAGCATTGGGAAGACCACCTGTATTTGGTGGAGTTCGCGTACAATAACAGCTACCAAGCAAGTATACAAATGGCGCCCTTCGAGGCCCTATATGGTAGGAAGTGTTGCACGCCGTTATCGTGGCTTGAAACGGGTGAGGCAAGGTTGTACAAGAAGCAGGAGGTGGAGAGTGCTACCTCATTAGTGAGGATCATTCGGGAGCGCTTGTTGATCGCTCAGGACCGGCAGGCGAAGTATTACAATGCCAAACACCGGAACATGGAGTTCGCGGTAGGCGATTGGGTATACCTAAAAGTGAAGCCGTTCAAGGGGGTTTTGCGGGTGAGACGCTTGAAGAAGCTGAGCCCAAGATACCTTGGACCTTTTGAGGTTCTAGAGCGAGTCGGCGAAGCTGCATACCGTTTGAAGCTATCGGTGGAGTTAAGCGGATTACATGATGTGTTCCACATTTCTGTGTTGCGGAAGGCGGTGCAAGAGCCTTCGCAGGTGATCGCGGCTGATCAAGTGCCGGTGGACGAAGGGTTGACGACTAGGGTCAAGCCCATTCGTATCGAAGATGTTGAGGTAAAGAGACTCCGTAACAAGGAGATCCGGATGGTTAAGGTCTGGTGGGTTAATTGCGGGCGTGAGGAGCTCTCTTGGGAACGGGAGCAGACTATGCTCGAGGAGTACCCGGAACTATTCCGCTCAGGTACTGTTTTACGTTAAGCCCTGTTTTTCCTTTATTAATTTTGTGGGCGAAATTCTTTAAGGGGGATAGAATTATAACACCCCAAAATATTGTAGGAGCGACGGGGATCGAATTTGGCCAAGGAAGGTTTTTGGTGCAGGTGACACGGGCCCCGACACGGGCGTGTCGGAGGCCGTATCGGGCGTGTCGAGCTCAAGCCGTCGAGCTGGCCGTGTCATCGACCATGCAGGTCGACGATGGGCGTGTGGTGGAACACGGCCTAGGACACAGGCGTGTCCCAGGCCGTGTCACACCTGGGCTGTGTGGTTGGGTACACGGGTAATGACACGGGAACGAACACGGGCGTGCCTAGTTTGACAAGGGCGTGTCTGATGCCGTGTCACCAAGCCGTGTACCCCTCTGACTGCAAAGTGTTGATAAATTGCACACGGGGGGCGTGACACGGGTCCCGACACGGGCGTGTCGCAGGCGACACGGGCGTGTCGGAGGCCGTGTCACATGCCGTGTGCTGGTTTTCAGATTTGGTCGAGACGGCGAATGAGCTACACGGCCGTGTGCCAACCCGTGTTCGGCCCAGATTTTATGATTTTGGATTTAATCCGGGCCGTTCGTTTCCTTGGCTTTGGATCCAACGGTGGGGGGCTTCTCCTGGGTGGTTATGGTCGGGAAATAGTGTTTAGAAACCCATTTTCCATTGGCCAATCTCTCTCTAAAAGTTAGAGAGAAGGGAGAGCAAGGAGGAAGGAGGAGTCCAAGATCTAGCCGCCGGGAGAGCTTCGGAGCTCCGAATCGCGATCCGAGTCCAGATCCGCAGAGGCGACGCCGTTGCGGTGCTTCCAACCGTATAGTTTTCGATGGCACCGCGGAAGAATGCAAGGGTAACGATTTCTCATCCTTGGGCATGTGAAGCCCTCTTTTCCTTTGTATAGGAAGCCCTCTCTCGCGAGTGAGCGAAGAGTTGGAGCTTTCCTTGGGGTAGATATGTAAAGTCCCCCTTGTGTAGAGTCCGTATGCGAAAACGGACATAGGCATTGTGTGTGAAGCATATCCGGACAAGTAGAGCCGGATCGGTGATGTTGCATTGCATATGAACCGGGGAAGACTCCGTGTGTTTGGGCGTTTTTCGGGTTTTCTACGTGGTAGATTGCATCAGGGAGCCTTGGAGATTAACTCTAAGGTGCACCCAAAAAACTGGGCAAAAGCGGGTTTTGCCAACACGGTGGCCGGGGAAGCCAACGTGAACATAACCGGGTTATGTGATTATTGTGGTGGAAACGGGACTCGGTGAGTCTTGGCCTGCGCATATGGCTTAAATTGTCGTTGCGGTGTGAGCACGAGTCAGGCGGAACCGTACCCGGTCTATGTCGTTCGGTAGGACCGTTGGCATGGATGAGGGTCTTCGGCGGTCTATGGCTTAAATTGCCGTGACCAAGGCCAGGAAGGCAAAATGCTCATATGGATGATCGTCCAAGAGGAGGTGGTGGATTGGGAACGTCTATGGCTTGAATTGACGTGACGTTGGCCGGTTCGCCGAGAATGTGCCCTGAGTGCACGGGGTGTGTGCCCGTGCGAGCCTACGCCTGTGGTGAAGTGCAAATACTTTATATAATTGCCTATACTAATAAAGTGCAGGGAAAGAGCATTGCCGCCCCGAGTGTGGGGGCGGGATCGTTATAATTTGGTCAGCATTGCTGACCGTTGCTATTGTTTGCCACCGGGCGATGGTTTGTGGCTTGCAGGTGCTGCAGAGTAGAGCGGGAAATAGCGGGCTAAAGCCCTTGTTGCTGTGCCGGCCCTCGAAGGCCTTGTTGCTTATGTTTCTTTCCCATTTTTCATGTATGGCCGGCCTGCGAGCCGAAGTATGAAAACACTATTTTTGTTAAGTGAACAATGTAAGGCCTTAAGGCCAGTTCTCTTTTGTGTATGATTACATTCCTGAGTTTGTAGTGGACATTCATGCTTTGTAGCAGGGTTCTTATTTCCTTTTGCAACCTAATAAATTGCTTCCGCTAGGTGTTGTGTAGGACGATATGATTGGTTGATTGGTTTCAACGCGTAACCAACCGGTCTGTCCGTAGTATATGGCGTCGGGCCCCGGCCGGACCTACTGCTATATGCTATGTGGCGGATAGGGGTGTTACAGCTCCAGCCTGTGCTTCAACCAGTCCCACATCAGGCATTGCCACCGCCTCAGCGATTGGATAAAGGTAAAGGAAAGCTGAATGTGATTTCTTCGGAGGAAGCACATACTTCAACTCAGGTTATTTCAGGTTAGATTTCTCCTTAGCCTGAATGTTTTTATTCTTAGCGATCGTTTAACATTTGTTTTCCTTAGTTGTGTGTGTAATCTTATAGGAAGATTTTAGGTGAAGAACCTCTGTGCGCGTGCTCTCTTCGACTCTGGCGCTACGCACTCGTTTGTGGTTAGAGACTTCGTGGAGCGTTATCGTTTGGATCTAGATCGAGTTGGAGGCACTTTTTGTGTCAAATTTCCCTTCGACGATTTTGTGGTTTCGGACAAGGGCATTCAGAGTTATCCGATTGTTTTAGGGGATTTTCTAGCAAAGGGAGATCTGAAGGTGATCTACTTGGAAGACTTGGATGTTATCTTAGGCATGGACTGGTTGTCCAGGCATGATGCTGTTATCTAGTGCATAGGTAAGCGCTTAGACTTCAAAAAGGACAACGGTCACCCTGGGAGTGTTTGTGGTGATCCGTGCCAGGATTATCCAGTTATTTCTGCGGTATGTGCTCGGAAGCTGCTATTTTCTGGCTGTTTTGCTTGTTTGGTCTCAGTATGGGGATTGTTGGTAGTTTGCCGCGTTTAGAAGAGATTCCTGTTGTGCGCGAGTTTTCAAATGTGTTTCCTGATGATCTTCCTGGTCTTCGACCTGATAGAGATGTTTAGTTTGTGATAGATTTGGAGCCGGGCACACGTTCTATGCCGAAGGTGTCGTACCGGATGGCCCCGCGAGAGCTGGAAGAGTTGCGTATCCAGCCTGATGAGTTGTTAGAGAAAGGTTTTATCAGTCCGAGCTCGTTGCCTTGGGATGCTCCTGCTCTATTTGTAAAGAAGAAAGACAGATTGATGAGGCTTTGCATCGAATATAGAGTGTTGAACAAGGTTACTATTAAGAACAGGTATCCTCTGCCAAGGATTGACGATTTGTTTGATCAGTTGCGCGGTAGCGCGGTATTTTCTAAGATTGATCTTCATTCTGGATACCATCAGCTAAGGATCCGCGAGTCAGACATTCCGCGGACTGCTTTTCGATCCAGGCATGGGCATTTTGAATTTCTGGTTATGTTATTTGGTTTGACCAACGCGCCCTCAGCCTTTATGGATATGATGAACCATGTGTTCAAGGATTTTCTAGACAAATTTATAGTCGTGTTTATAGATGACGTTCTGGTATATTATCGCAATTTTGAGGAGCATGACCAGCGTCTGCGATTAGTTTTATCTGCTTTGAGGGACCACAAGCTATTTGCCAAATTGAGCAAGTGCGAGTTTTGGTTGCCTCAAGTTTCATTTCTGGGCCATGTGGTGAATAAGAGTGGGATTTCCGTTGAGCAAGAAAAGATAGCTGTTGTGATGGATTGGAGTAGGCCAGGCACACCCAAAGAGATTAGGAGCTTCCTAGGGTTGGCCGGCTATTACAGGAGGTTTTTGGAGGGTTTTTATTCCGTGGCTGCACCTTTGACTAGATTGACAAAGAAGAATGCAACCTTTGTTTAGAGCGAGAAGTGCAAGGAAGCCTTTCTATAGCTTAAGAATAGATTGTGCACTGCTCCCATTTTGACTCTGCCTACGGAGGGCATGGATTATGATGTTTATGTGGATGCATCGCATGTTGGGCTTGGTTGTGTGTTGATGCAAGACGGGAAAAATGATTGTGTATGGGTCTAGGAAACTGAAGACTCATGAGAGGAACTACCCTACGCATGATTTAGAGTTTGCAACAGTGATTTTTGCGCTGAAGTTGTGGGGACATCTGCTTTATGGCGCACAGTGCAAAATTTTTACCGATCATAAGAGTTTAAAGTACGTCTTCAACCAGAAGGAATTTAACCTGCGCTAGCTGCGATGGTTGGAGTATGTTGGCGACTATGATGTTGAGATCCAGTACCATACGGGCAAGGCTAATGTGGTGGTCGATGCCCTAAGTCAGAAGACGGGGAAGATTTTTAATCTCTCCGCTGAGATATTAGTGGAAGAATTTCTTTTGATGGATATTTCTGTGGGGAACTGCGACTTGCAGAGTAGTTTGGTAGTAGCAGAGCCTTCTTAAATTGTGCTTACGAGGTTACATCAGAAAGATGATTCATTTCTGCTGTATTTATATCTTAGAGCTGAGAAAGTGGAGTTACCAGATTTCTCGATTGATGATGCGGGTACTTTGAAGTACCGCGACAGATTTTTTATCCCCGCCATTTTGGACAATCGAGTTATGTTATGCAGAGAGGTGCATTGTTCTAGTTTTTCCTACCATCCAGGATCTACCAAAATGTATCATGACTTAAAGCAAATTTGCCTGGTGGTATGGGATGAAGGGAGACATAGCCAGGTTTGTTTCTGAGTGCTATACTTGCAAGCGTGTTAAGGCCGATCATGGAAAGCCCGGTGGCAAGTTGACCCGTTGGAGATTCTTACTTGGAAGTGGGAGAGCATTTCGATGGATTTCATCACGGGTTTATCGAGATCTCCTAGAGGATATGATTCAGTTTGGGTGATTATGGACAGATTAACGAAGTGTGCTCACTTCGTACCTTATAAGATCGACTATCCTATGAAGAAAATAGCTGAGCTGTATTTGAATGAAGTCATCCGATTACATGGTGTTCCAGTCAGCATTATTTCAAAACGATACTCCTGGTTTACATCTTGCTTCTGGAAGAGTTTGCAAGAATATTTAGGTACAGATTTGAGATATTCTACCGCATACCACCTGCAGACCAATGGTCAGACAGAGAGAGTTAATCAGATAGTGGAGGACATGATCAGATGCTATATTTTAGACCACAGAGGAGTGTGGGATGAGCGTTTGAGGCTTATGGAGTTTGCTTATAATAACAGTTATCAAGAAAGCTTGTAAATGGCTCCTTTCAAAGCTTTGTATGGGAGGCGCTGCAGAACTCCCTTATTTTGGGCTGAAGTTTGCGAGAGACCTTTGTTGGGTCCGGATGCGCTTGAAAAGATGGAAACAACAGTGAAGCTTATTCGGGAGAAGCTTAGGATAGCCCAGGAGCGATATGATAAGAATGCGAACCGGCGTAGATCTGATCTGGTGTTTGTTGTGGGGGACTTGGTTTTTCTAAAGGTTTCCCCGATGATTGGAATTAAGAGGTTTGGTAAGAGCTGGAAGTTAGACCCGAGTTATGTGGGGCCGTTTAAGATCATTAAACGGATTAGTGTGGTAGCTTATAGGCTGGATTTGCCCACGAAATTTCCTAGCGTGCACGATGTTTTTCACGTTAGCCAGCTGCGGAAGTGTGTGCTGAGCGACAGGCAAGTTTTGGATTTTGTGCCTCAATTAGAGCCAAATCTTTCTTATGTGGAGATGTATGTCCGCATTTTGGATGCTCAAGATCGAGTGTTGCGGAGGAAATCGATTCCAATGGTTAAAGTTTTGTGGAGAAATCAGGGCGTGGAAAGCGCGACTTGGGAATTGGAGTCGGATATGTGGGAGGCTCACCCTCATCTATTTTCCTGATTTTGCTTGGTATGTATTCTTTTTTATAACTCTTGGTTTGTTATGTCCCTTCTATGGTAGAAGTATTGTGCGTAAAGTTTCAGGGCAAAACTTTCTTTTAGGGGGAGTGAGTGTAACGCCCCTGGTTTTTCTGTGATTGTTTAATTTTTGTTTGGCGTTACGTTGGCGCATTTTTGGTCATTGTCATTGTTAGAACGTGGTCTTAGCTCTTTAGGCTCTCTAAGTGGCTTGTTTTGTAGCCTGTTAACAAGGTTCCCTAGCGAGCCGGAGTCTGTTTTGGTGACTCGGTGGAGCCTCTCCGGGAATGCTTGTTTTTTGGCTTCAGGAGGTGTTAGCCTGAGTTTTGTTTGTCGGATGACGATTCTGACTTCGCCAATAGATTCGTAGCGAGGGTATTTAGCTACGGTGTGAATTTCGTCAAATTCCGAGAACGTTTGTTTTTCGCATCGTTTTGGCGTGTTATTTATTTAGCTGATATAATGATATTAGTGGCCGGTTTTGCTTGGCTACATGTTGTTAGCTTGAATTTTCTATATGTATATATATGTACATATATATACAGTGGCTGCTTTATAATATTATATTCTCAGAGATAATATTATATCATGTATAATAGTTTAGTGGCTGGGTGTGGCTGTACTATAATAATATTATAATAAATATTTATGTAAAGCATATCTTGGTCTTATCCCTATTCCTCTTCCCCAAACCCGACGGATAGCTTCCAGCGGAAGGAGACGGGCGACGAAAAAGCTTGAGCTCCGGCCGGTGATTTCTTGCAATCTAGAGCTTGTTTTTCTCGGGTAAGGGAAGATCTGGACTGCTCTCACCAAAATTTTCCTCCCTAGGTAAGTATTTCTTGTTCTAGAGTTGTCCATGTAAGCTAGGATTTTTCGGGTTTTCTAATCTTCCCTCTAAAGCTTCAGGTTTGCCTCTTAGGTGGCTAACCTTGCCGCCGGTGACGGATTTTGAAAGACAGCTGTTGTTTCCTGGACGTATAGGCAAATGGTGCTCTTTGCCCTTGCAAACCTTGATTTTACTCCAATTAATCTTGTTGTAGTAGCTCATTCTTTCTTTTTCCTAGAAGTTAGGGTTGCTGCAGTTTTCATCCTAGCTAGAGCTTGCTCGATCTTGTCCAGTTTTAATTTATTCTCTCTCTTCTTATTCACTGTTTTGTGTCCAGGTAGTGGCTTGAGGTAGGATTTTAGTTTGCTAGTTTTAGCCCAGCTTAGTTGGTTTTATAGCCGGGTAGAAGGGGTAGGAGAGAGAAAATTAGAAATTATGTTTGCCAACTCTCTGTGAGCAGGAGTTGAGTGTTAGCTTAGGTCAGAAGTTCCTTTTGTAGACTTAGTATAAAAGCATTGAGTGTGGTGGACACACTCAACGCCTAGCTATTTGGTCTGGAGTCTAAGTTTAAAAGCGTTGACAGCGTTGAGTGAGTTGAGCTCACTCAACGCCGTCTACCTTTGGTGTTGAGTGAGTTACGCTCACTCAACGCCGTCTTGCCAGAGACTTTTTATAAGTCTTTTGGCGTTGAGTGAGTTGAGCTCACTCAACGCTGTCTGCCTTAGGAATTTTGCGAAGTCTTTCGGCATTTAGTGAGTTTAGCTTACTCCACGCCATCTGTAGTTTGGCATTGAGTGAGTTGAGCTCACTCAATACCATCTGCGTTTGGCATTGAGTGAGTTGAGCTCACTTAACGCCGTCTAGTCCGGCGATGTTTTTCTTCTAAGTCAAAGGCGTTGAGTGTGGTGAAGTCACTCAACGCCTTTGGCTGTTAGCATTGACAGCGTTGAGTGAGCTGAACTCACTCAACACCGTCGTCCAGTGAGTTTTTGCGGCTAAGTCTTTTGGCGTTGAGTGAGTGGATCTCACTCAACGCGGCGTCGAATAGACTCGACGCCTTCTCTGCTTAGTTTTTTTGGCATTGAGTGAATGGTACTCACTCAACGCGGCGTCGAGTGGACTCGCGCCTTCTCTACTTAGTGTTTGGTATTGAGTGAGTGGTACTCACTCAACGGGGTGTCGAGTGGACTCGACGCTTTTTACTTAGGCTGGTGTTTTTCTCCCGAGTTGGTTAGTGTGGGTTTTATTTCGGTTTGGTGTTGTGTTTTCGACCACTTTTTGGATGCCGAATCGTGGATTATGACATCTGGTTTTTTTCCTGGTGGCTCTATAAGGGGTGATTTGTGTGTGCTGAGCTGTGGCCACCACCAGTTAGGCCCCAGTTTGGGCTGGTTTGGTTAGGTGTGTTGACCCTTGAGTTACCACTGGTTCTTTTCACCCTGGAGAATTTTTGGGTCTGGTTGTTTGGAAGAGGGCTGTTTTTGGCTACCAACTCGGAACCAAGGTTTTACCACTGCTATTAATTCACAAGTTAGGACTGTTAGTTCCTTTCCTTTTCTAAATGGCTATATTTTGGCATATGTTTGTCTTGTTGCTGCTGCAGGTTTTTAGCAGGGCATGTTGCTATTTATACTCGCACTTGGTATGCTTTGATTGTCCCGTGGACAGTATTTCTTTTTTTTGCTGTCTTGTTTATTTCCTTCTGCTAAATTTGACAGCATTTTTTTACAGGGTTTGGTAAACCCCTTTTTGTTATTGCTTATGACCTAATGCTCCTTTTCTATTTAATTTTATTCTTATTGAGGTGTTCTTTCTTTGAATGCCTCAGGTTATGAGCAGTAGTGGTGGGCCAAAACCCGAACAGGCAAGCGTACCTGTCGAATTGTAGTACCAAGGTCGTATTTAAACACGGGGCTGTCAAGTACTGCTACTCACGCTTGAAATATTATCCTACCGGAAAATAGTTGGATTTTTAGAAATTTTAAAGGAAAGTAAAATGAAAGACAATTTGCGAGACGAAAAACTTATAATAAGAAGCTAGCATTCGATCAATGATTCACCATGAAATTAGATGAGAGAGATAAAAATAAAGATAGTTTTAATTTTGCAAATCATACTCGGCCGTGACGGATCCGAAAATAAGACAAAATCTCGCTTGAGCATTAGGTCTCCTAACTTATAGACTCTTCGATCGAAATCTCTTTACAAACCAAAGAAGCCTAAAGTTGCATTATCGAGGTGATCCACACTATTGGATTTGACTCCAATCCAGAGGATTTACGTCGTCCTATCTCTAGGATTGCGTTCAACTCCTTCCTTCTTTGAGCGATCTTTCAAATCATGAGTCTCTCGACTACTATGAAATGAGAACAAGGCCTACTACCGTATACCGGAAATACGGAGTCGACACAAATTAATCAAAGAAGGACCGAGTAGAAATAACAAAAATAAAACTAAGAAAGAAAATAAACTCTCATCTCACTTCATGGATCCTCACGATTGAATGCTATAGGAAATTAGCTACGCATAATTGAAAGGGAAGACAAAATAAAAGAAGAGAGAAACATTTTCAGTATTATTACTAAAAAGAAACGTTCACAATGCTAAAACAAAACGATCTTAAACAAAGCTTTCAAACAACAATTGAAATTACAACTAAAAGGGAAACTAGAAATGAAAATTACAATGAAAAGAACTCTCTTGACTTGTACTCTCTTGCTCTCTTGCTCCAATCCAACCTCTTAAGCTTTAGACTTGGGTTCCTTTTATAGAAGAGGAGGGAAACATCTAGAATGGGGAGACCAAGGGGTGGCCGGCCATGGGGGGAAGAATGTTCATGCATGATGTATTTAATGAGGGGAGAGAGAGAGGAATGATTTATGCATGATATTTATGGAAAATTAAAAAAAAGAAATAAAATAAATAAGGGGGAATGCATGGGATTAAATGAACATGAGAGAGAGGAAGAAGGGGGGTGAATGTAGGGGGGCCGACCATGTATAATGGGGAGGTGCATGCATAGAGAATTTAATGTGGAGGGAGAGAGAATTTTATGATGCATGCATGGATTGAAAGGTGGAAAAAAAAATAATAAATGAGAGGAATAGGGGGTTGGCCGGCCATGTGCTTGGAGAAATGCATGAATACAATATTAAATGATAGAAAAATCAATGAGGAGGGGATGTTTGGGCTTGGAGAGGGCCGGCCTTGGTAGTGGGCTGCTGGGCCTTTGTTGGATTATAGGGCTCGGGTTGCAAGGTAGGGGCTGCATCAAGTGCTCGGGTAGCAAGGTAGGGGCTGCTCCAAGGTGATTGTGGGCTGCTACATGCTTGGGCTCGGGCTGCTACAAGTTGAAAGCTCGGGCTTCTCTTGATGTGGGCTTGAGTGAAATAATTCAAGGGCTGCATGTTGAGCTCGGGCTGCATGGGCATTTGAGGGGGCCGGGCTTCACTTGGTCTTGAGTACCTACAAAATATAAATACAACATTAGCTCATAAAATAACATGATATTAAACTAATCATAATAATTCATATTATTGAACTAAGTTTATCATAAAATATAAGAACTTAACAAGATAATCATATCATTAAACTAAATTAAACATAATAACATAAAATATAAAATAACAACAATACATATAATAGAACAATAATAACACAACAATATTATAACAAACTTATAATCAAACTTAGGGATTTAACTACTTAATTACCCCCAAAAAGGATGACTAAAACTAGTCATCAAACTCCCTCATGCTTAGACATTTGCTTGCCCTCAAGCAAATAGAAATAAAAACTAGGGAGAAGCAAAAAGAAAACAAAAGATATATATATATTTTTAAGTTCCATAGTAAGAAAAACAAAACATGAAAAATTAAACTATCCTAATACTCATATTATCAACTAGTGGGGTGAGAAGTGCACAATAGAAAATTTGAAAATGGAACCCTAAAAATCTCATTAAAACATAAGGGAAGTCTACTAATTTCTAAATCTTAAAAGCAAGGCATCCAAAATAAATGAAAATAAGGACAACAAAAGTAGAGGTTCTAAATAAACGGCGCATTAACAAACTACTAGGTTGCTAGATAAACATTAACCCTAAAACACTCCAAGATAACCTCCAAAGAAATCCATCAATGATGGTGGCCATAGGCTTGTACGTTCACACTTTCTCCACTACGCGAATTTAAGTTCTAAGATCATTAGGACTTCTACTAGGCATTAAAACTTGGTTTAGGTGAATGATTAGGAAATGGAAACAAAGATAAACATAATGGCTTAAACACTAAACCAAGGGTGAGCTTAAAATACAACGATAAGACATGATAAGTACTTCAATTCAAACTAAAACAAACATAAGGCCATGTATTTTTCTTTTATAAACTTGGCCAAACATAAACTTTTTGCATTCCTTTTTTTTTATTTTGATTTTTTCATTTTTCTTTCTCAATTTTTTTCTTTTTGAATAACATTTGATAAGGAAGCTCCAAAAATAAGCTTTATAATGTCCTTTTCATTTCCAAAATAATACAATACCCCTCCCACAAAAATAATTTTAAGCTCAAGGTTATAGTGTGAAAATAGGAAGGGCATTTGGCTTTGGTGAACAAGATGAAATGAAAGGTGGAGCTAAAAACAAAGAAAATAAGGAAAAGGCCCAAACTTGTTTTGCAAGGGTTTTATTTTTGGCGGGCAAGAAAAGCTCAAACTATTCAAATGGTGGCCTAAATCATTTCTAAAGAACGTAAAAAACGGCGCAAATGCTTCAAGAGTAGCTTGGTACAAGTTCTAGACACTAAGAAAGACTACCCCGCAAATGAAAAAGGACTAATGATACCTAGCAACCATTCGTAAGTAACTAACCGAATAAAAAGACATAACTACGCATTGCTAGCTTATAACTTAAAAACCGGATGCCTATATTTAAGAAAAAGAAACTAGTAGAACTAGACTATGTTAAAATGATAGGTTTAGAAAAACATTTTCAAAGTAATCTACATAGAACTACAAAAACCGCACGGGCCTACACATCACTAGAAGAAACATGAAAATAAAGATAAAAATAATTTTAGATTTTGTTTTTCAAATCGATTTAAGCACAAAATGTTTTAATTTTAATTTTTCTAAAAATTTTTTGGGTTTTATATTTATAATTTTTTTTGGATTTTGATGACATAACATAAAATACTATACTAATATAAAACATAAATTTTTTTTCTTTTCTTTTTGGAAGAAGAAAGACAGAAAGAAAGACCAAAAGAAATTAGACCCCATCATGCTTAAATTCTTCATTGCCCTCAATGAAGAAAACATAAAGAAAAAGAGAAGGGGACTGAGAAGAAGAGAAAAAGAAAAAAAATGCAGGAAAATAAGTAAATAAAAAGAACAGGACTTCCCCAGGTTCGTGAGATGAAGGCGGATGTCGCTCCCCCATGCTTGCTTTGTGGAGTACTTGATCGTCAGCAGGTATGACTTGATCCATCTGATATCAGCAACGGCGGAGCGGCGACCACGATCATGGACTTGATTGGCCTCCGGTAGAAAGAGCAAAATAAAAGCAAAAAGATAGAGTCCATGGGCAGATGCACGATAATGTTTTTTATTACAACAGTTCAAATAAAAGAGTTTCATAAAAATATAGTAGTCCAAAAAAAATAAAAATGTCCATCAGAAAATAATAAACTAAGAATCAAAAAGAAGATTCTCCTTTGCAGGAGTCACAGAATCATTAGAGAAATAGAGTTTAAGTCTATGGCCATTAACTTTAAATTCACCCCTTTCCGGGTGCACACGCAACACAGTTTTATCAGAAAAAACATCCTTGACCGTGAACGGTCCAGACCAACGAGATTTAGATTTTCCAAAGAAAATGCGTAATCGTGAATTTAAGAGAAGAACTTGATCGCCTGGTTTAAAATTTTTATGGTGGCGGAAGTTCTTATCGTGATATATTTTCGTTTCAAGATCGGGTGGTTTATCAAAATAGTTGTTCAAATTTTTGTCTTTTTCAAAAGTAAAATTTTCAAGATTCTTTTGTTTAAAATCAGTTTCATTTTCAAAAATAGTTTGTACGGACATAACCGTATTTTCAAAAATAGTTGATGAGGGTCCAAAAAAAGGAGAAGAAAAATCGTTTGGAGAAAAATAGGAGTCTTCTTTTAAATCATCAATGAAAAAACAAGAGTCATCATTTTGTAAAGAGTTTTTCATCGATTTAGTAATATCAAATGCTACTTCCTCATCTCCTACATGCAGAAAAAGTTTTCCGTCACTCACATTTATGATTGCGCGAGCGGTGGATAGGAAGGGACGACCAAGGATAAGAGGGACCTCGATGTCCTCTTCAATATCGAGAATGACAAAATCCACCGGGAAGATGAATTTGTCGACCTTCACTAGCACATCCTCAGCAACACCTAACGGATACTTAATCGAACGATCGGCTAACTGAATACTCATGCGCGTAGGGCTGAGAGTGCCCAAACCAAGCTTTTTAGAAAAAGGCATCAAGTTGATGCTCGCGCCAAGATCCGCTAACGCATGTTTTACAAAAAGGTCGCCAAAAACACAAGGAATGGAAAAACTACCCGGATCGTTTATCTTTTTAGGCAGATTAGAATTTTTAACGACTGCCGAGCATTCTTCATTCAATGTTACATGTGATAAGTTTTCCAATTTTGTCTTGTTCGTTAATAAGTTCTTAAGATATTTTGCGTACTTCGGCATTTGACTAATCGCTTCATGAAATGGCAAATTAATGTGAATTTGTTTGAACATTTCAAGAAAGCGTTGGTACTGATCATCTAGTTTGTCTTTCCTAAGTCTAGCCGGATAAGGAGGTGGCGGGAATTCTTTTAGAACAATCGAAGCATCATTTTGAAAACCATTTTTTTCTTTTGCAGAATTAGAAATAATGGAGCTATCCTTTTCTTTTTCAAAAATAGATTTTTCTTTTTCAAGATCTATGTTATCATTCTCCGTGGAGGTAAGCACAGGAGGGACAATCACCCTTGGCTCTTTCCTTGTGGTGGGCTCGTTAACAACTTTACCGCTCCGAAGGGAAATCGCATTTGCGTGCTCCCTTGGGTTAGGCTCAGTGTTCGAGGGAAGAGTTCCAGGTGGTCTCTCGGAAAAGGCCTTGGCGAGTTGGCCAACTTGATTTTCTAAGTTTTTCATTGATCCTGTTAAATTTCTAATAGTAGCATCGTTCGAGCTTATATATTTAGCGAGGTTCTCTTCCAAAGGGGAAGGTTTTTGAAAATTTTGTTGCGGTGGTGGTGGTGTAAAATCGTGCGGTGGGCGTACTACGTTAGCATTATTACTCCAAGAAAAATTAGGATGGTTACGCCATCCGGGATGATAAGTGTTCGAAGAAGCAGAAAAATCAGGAGGAGAAGAAAAATTCGAAAAAGCAGAAAAATTATTTGCAGAAATATTTTGAGCAGGCCTATGAGATTAAATGAATAAGGGGGAATGCATGGGATTAAAAAAAAAGAAATAAAATAAATAAGGGGGAATGCATGGGATTAAATGAACATGAGAGAGAGGAAGAAGGGGGGTGAATGTAGGGGGGCCGGCCATGTATAATGGGGAGGTGCATGCATAGAGAATTTAATGTGGAGGGAGAGAGAATTTTATGATGCATGCATGGATTGAAAGGTGGCAAAAAAAATAATAAATGAGAGGAATAGGGGGTTGGCCGGCCATGTGCTTGGAGAAATGCATGAATACAATATTAAATGATAGAAAAATCAATGAGGAGGGGAAGTTTGGGCTTGGAGAGGGCCGGCCACCCTTGGTAGTGGGCTGCTGGGCCTTTGTTGGATTGTAGGGCTCGGGTTGCAAGGTAGGGGCTACATCAAGTGCTCGGGTAGCAAGGTAGGGGCTGCTCCAAGGTGATTGTGGGCTGCTACATGCTTGGGCTCGGGCTGCTACAAGTGGAAAGCTCGGGCTGCTCTTGATGTGGGCTTGAGTGAAATAATTCAAGGGCTGCATATTGAGCTCGGGCTACATGGGCATTTGAGGGGGCCGGGCTTCACTTGGTCTTGAGTACCTACAAAATATAAATACAACATTAGCTCATAAAATAACATGATATTAAACTAATCATAATAATTCATATTATTGAACTAAGTTTATCATAAAATATAAGAACTTAACAAGATAATCATATCATTAAACTAAATTAAACATAATAACATAAAATATAAAATAACAACAATACATATAATAGAACAATAATAACACAACAATATTATAACAAACTTATAATAAAACTTAGGGATTTAACTACTTAATTACCCTCAAAAAGGATGACTAAAACTAGTCATCAAGTAGCCGGTTGGGCGGCTAGTTTTCTTTTGGGGACTTGCTAGTGATCTCTTAGGCTGTTGAGATTCCCCTTCCTCAGTTTGTGAGGTAGATCTTTTCTTGTTTCCTTCTGTATAAACATGCATACTCACCAGTGGGTTCGTGTCAGGTTATTGTTGTCCACTGGTGGTTTTCCTTGTGATGCTGGGTATGAACAGAAACTACTATTTTTGCCTATTTGGAGGTTGTTCCCTTGTTTTCTAGGAATGATTTATGCTAGGTTACATGTTAGGAATTTTAAACCCTAAAAGCATTACTATATGTACCTCATGCACGTCATGTTTATAAAACTAAAGCATTTACTTTCCCAAGTAACGTAAAGGCTATTTTTTATACTATACTAAATTTAGAGTCGTGCATACCATGAGTCGTCCCTCCGGGACACTTATGCTTATTTAGAATATCAACTTAACCAAAGTATTTTCCGCTGCGTATAAATATATTTTTAAATGTGGACTAGCTAATCCAATGTGTCGAGGGATACGACCATCAAATTTAGCTGGTTTTCTTTCATATTAAATTATTATTTTTTTCAAAGATATTGAGTCTGGAGTTTTGCCTGAATGTGTGCAGTTATCCCCTTCACAACGTAGCATCATGACACATATTTTCTTTTACTCTGATATGATTTAATTGTTGAGAAAATGCGGGTCGTGACATCCTCCGATCTAGACATCCCTATCCCCATGGCGATTTACCACAAAATCCTACCCGGATTTCGACGACCTTCCCCGGTCGATTTCTCACAAAACCCTTCCCATATTTCGATTACCCTCCGGTCAATTTCCCTCACACAAGATTTAGAAAATGAAAAGATTACAAGAAGAAAAGATGTAAATAATCTAAAAGTTGAAGTTCTCCCTCTTGATGACTTCTCCGTTGAGCGATCTGTGGTTGATGCTTAAGATCTTTGTTTGCCAGCAATCAGTCGGCACTTCGTATTCGTTGTAGAACTTGGATCGCTGGTGTTCTTCGTTCACGAATGGGAGGGAGACGACTTTCTTTTACTTCGATAGAGACTTTTGGAACGGAGCACAAGAAGGAGGCCGAACCCTAGAATTCACAAACTTGCGTCGCTCTACATTCCTTCAATCAATGGGCACAGAAACCAAGACGACCTTTTATATGTCTTCATGAAAATAGGCTACCGACGGCGGTAAGACTAGCGCCCGACGGTAGGTTCACGCACTTGTTGTGCCAACTGTCGTCATAATCTGGAATAATAATTAAAACGAATATTTGTCGTTTTATCGTTGCTAGCGCCGCGCGGTTACAGCTACCGCTGCGCAGTAACATAGGACACGACGATTCAAAACCAGCGCATCGATTTTTCTCGAGCGGCTAGCGCGACGCTGTAAGCACTACCGCCTGCGATAATCATTCATCAAGAGTCTAGCGCGGCGCGGTAAGCACTACTGCCTGCGGTAGTTTCCCAAGAGCCAGGCCAAATTAATTACTTGCGTTAGCTTGTGCGGTAGGACTAGCACGGCGCGGTAATTTCCCAAGAACTCTGTCCAATTTATTCACGGCTACCACTCGGCGGTAACATCTACTGCTCGACGTTTGTGTCCATAGAAGTCTTCTTCTTTTTCTCTTGCACCTGTCAACCTGCACACTCTATCAACAGAAGATGTGATCAAATACAACCTGGGAGTTGATATTTTCAAACACAGGGAATGTGAAACATCAATTCTAATACCGTCGTCTGTACGAGGCATTCTCGGGGGATCTTCAAGCTGAGTACTGTGGACGCGAACACGACATCCACTAAGCTTCCGCTATCAACCAGTATCCTCCTGAATTTGAAGTAGGCATTGTCGATTCCTGTATTGATGATGAGGGGATCCTTGTGTAGTGTGCGCACTCCCTTTAGGTCTTCATCCTCGTAGCTGATGATGGTATATGATAACGACTTCGAGGCTTATGAGTTTTCCTTGGGTTGGGCTTCTGAGAGGACATGGACGATGGGGAAGGGAGAGCCGACGATGGTTTTGAACTCTCTGACCATTTTCCGGCCCCCCTGTACGTTCTGACACACTAGAGGCAGCTCTCACCCGGGCTGGTGTGGTAGAGACTGTTGGGTCCATTTCCCACAATGTCCTAGATTTGAGGAAGTCAATCTTGTCAATGATATACAAAAAGTTGTATTTGATGAGTGCCTGAGTTCATGCTTACAGGGATGTCCTAGCAATAATGATAAGACAGGTAGCCTAAGTGGCTAGGTCAGGTAAACACTAACCTAAGATGTGGATAAACAGAAATCTGTCTATGTCCACAGGCATTGAGTGAAGTCAACTCACTCAACACCATACAACAAAAGGCTATAAGACAAGCTAATACAGTTAAAGCCTAAGAATAAATGGGTAGAAAAGTGGCTAAGTCCACAGGCGTTGAATGAGTATTACTCAGTCAATGCCATACTCTATATTAGTTGAGTATTGCCTTGTAAGTCAAAGCCACAGAAAATATGTGTTGATATTTGACTAAGTCCACAGGCATTGAGTTAGGAGAGTTCACTCAATGCCATATGATAAAGCGTTGACTTACCATCATTTAGTCAGAACCTGTGTTTTCAGACACCGAAATTTGGCTAAGTCCAAATGCGTTGAGTGGAGCTTACTCACTCAATTCCAAGGAGCAGAAAAATCTGGCTAAGGCAGAAAGCGTTGATTGAGACATGCTCACTCAAAGCTCTCAATGCCATAATTCAGAAAATATGGCTAAAGCAAAAAGCGTTGATGGAGGCGTGCTCAATCAACGCTCTCAACGCTTAAGATGTTGAAGAAGCAGGAATGTTTAAGACAGAAAGCGTTGAGTGAGGAGTGCTCACTCAACGCTCTCAATTCCTTGATAAGACAGAATTCTGTCTAAGTAGTTTGGCGTTGAGTGATGCTTACTCACTCAACACCAAGCAGTAGAAAGATAGTAAAGCAGTTTCGATTTGAGTGAAGTTTGATCACTCAATGCCTAGAAATAGATTTATATATAAGTGTTTTGGTGTTGAGTAATGCTTACTCACTCGACGCCTATTCTACTAATGCTCAATTTTGGCTAAGTCCACAGGAGTTGATGTCAGCAAACTCAACAAAATCGACAAAGTCAACTAATTTCAAATCAAGTACGGAGAAGCTACAGAACACGACAAACTCTGCCTAGGAGCTACTGTACGTCTTCTTTCGTTAAAGCAAGGTGCAGCTGGAAGCTGCAGGTGGGCCCCACTGATTCCTAGAGCCATTGATCGGCAAACTACAAAAGGAAGAGATTGGCCAAGATGCAAATAACTTTTAAAAAAAGGGCTTTATTGATTTAAAAAGTTGGGGCTGGACTTCATCTTCCTCGCCATTACTGCCGAGAAAAAGCTTGAAGTCTTCCTGCAAGAACCAAAAGTTCAGTGAGCTATTGCATCTTCATCTGCTATAGCATAATCAAAAAGATTTTTGATAGAGAAAGAGAGTGGAGCCATCATTCTCAGGTGGGCTCAGTTGGCTGATTGAAGAACTTAAGAAATGTTGCTATATAGTAAGATAGTGCTGAGACATCTTAGCCCTAGTTGTTGTCACAGAAAAACATTTCCGTGTCAAATAAATTAAATCACCTTTCTCCTTGTAGGATCCAATTTGATCTCAGTGTAGGGCTTGTCAAGCCTAAGGTAGGGCAATCTTTCTTGAGCTGTAGGAGAGTTAAACTCTCTGAGTTGTAGGATCCTGCTGGATCTGAGTTGTAGAACTTAGGATCAAGTCTGAGGTACGTGAGTCATTCTCATTAAGTTTTAGGGCCCTTGTGCCTGAGCACTAGGATCCATAGTGGATCTGAGGTATGGATTAATAGCCTGAGCAGTAGGAGAGTCATTCTCTCTAAGGTAAGATCCCTAGTGGATCTGAGGTAGGGTTGTCCTCCTAGCCTGAGTGTAGGGTCTTTGTACTAAGGTAGGTGATCTGCTGACCACTGAGTTGTAGGCCCTTGTGGTTGAGTTGTAAGTCATGGAGAAGACTGAGAGGTCCTGAGAGATCTGAGGTGTAAGCTCTTTGGAGCAGTGGTTTGGAGAAGTGCCTTGACTAATAGGAAGTTGGCAAGATGGGAGGAGAGTGGATGTACCCACAAGTTGGGGAACCACTATAAATCTGTTTGTGTTTTTCTGTATTATTTTCTTTGTGCACGTATTTGAAAGCTAATTACTGCTAACACATTAGGTACTAAAGGAAATTAAAAAAAAAGATAATTATAACAGTGAGAAAACCTATTCTCTCCCCTTAAGTTGTAAGCTACCTTGAAATTAAAGACTTTCAAGTGGTATCAGAGGGAGGTTGCTAAAAAAGGATCTAACCATCTGAGTGATCTTCTAAGGTAGCTACAGACTGTCCTTATGGGTTCAGGAGTAAACTATAAGGAGCTGGGTGCCATGAAGCTTTCTATCTGCAGGAAGGAGAGATTTGGCATCTAGAAGGAGAGGGTTAGGATGTTCATGGAAGCAGCTGACCATAGAATCTTTATAACTATTAAAGAAGGACCTTTCATCCCCATGAAAGTATCTGTCTTGGATACAAACATCCAGACACCCAATACTTATGATGAGATGACAAATGATGAAGTCATTCTTGTCACCATGGACAAGAGGGCTCAAAATATAATTGTAAGTGTAATTGATGATTCTACCCTTCAGAATCTGATTCACTGCACAACTGCAAAGGAGATGTGGGACACTCTGGTGATCTACATGGAAGGAGAAGAGGAGGTCTGGGATGATAGAAAGTCTATGCTCAACCAGGAGTATGAGGCCTTCAGACATTTCAAGGGAGAGAACATAGCCACCTGCTATGAAAAATTCTTCAGGATAGTAAACGAGCTAAGGACCTATGGAAGGGTATTTAGTCATTATGAGCTAAATGATAAGCTCCTCAGGTCTCTCACAAAAGACTGGAACACAAAGATATGTGTCATCAGAGAAATGTCTAAGCTGGGTGACACTCCACCTCACACCGTATTTGGAAAACTACTCTCTTATGAGATATAGCTAACACTCAGGAAAGAGGAAGAGACCAACTGCAAATCTCAAGCCAAAGAGAAGTCAGTGGTTTTCAAAGCTGAAGCCATAAGGAAAAGCAGGAGAAAGACCCCTTCGCCTCCAAGAAGACCAGCAGATTCAGACTGTTTTGAATCAGAGGTATCAGATAGTAGCATGTCTGATGAGGACTTTGCTATTTTCTCCAAGCAGCTCCATAGGACGATGAAGAAAAAGCACTGGAAGAGCAGGCCCTCCACCTCAGCTCATCACTAGAAGAAAACCTCCAAGGAGGATAGGTATGGCTCTAACCCCAGTAAACAGAATTCTTCTAATATTTTCTGTTACTGCTTCAGCAAGCCAGGGCATGTCATTGTTGATTGCCCTGTGAAGAGAAGGGAGGTTTGTGAGAAGAAATCTCACCAAAAGCACAAGGGCAGGAAAGAAAAGTCCCTTATGGCTAGGAAAGAGATCGAAGAGCTGGACAGACTCATCATCATCTGAGTCTGAAGAAGAGGAAGCCTATATTGGGCTAGTTTTTGTTGCTGCTGAACAGGAAACTGTTTCAGCAGATGAAGACTATCCTGCTGTAAGGATAGGTGTTAGGGCCCCTCTAACACTATTGGACAGCGACTCAGAGGTGGATGATGAAGAAGAAGATGCCTACAGATGCCATGGGCTGATGGCAATGATTGATGAAGAGGGTACCAAGGATCAGCCTGGTCAAAGTAAGGTACATTCCATATCCAGTTCTGTGTCTTGGTATGAGATAAGTCCCTGTGCAGAAGCCTTTTCATCTAATTATGAAGATGATTCCTGATCAGAAGGTGATGTCAATCAACTGATTCACATATATAGTGAACTTCTGGATGCCTTTAAGAATTGCAAGAATTTAACTAAGAAGTAGGCTAAGGAGATTTTATCTCTTCAGCCTACTACTTCTCAGCTTGCTGAAACAGCTTCTATACTGAATCAGACAATGAGGGAACTCAATCAATTGAAAACCCTGTCAGGCATCTAGATGGAGACTATCAAGAGCAAAAATAGTCTCATTAGAGATCTTGAAGAAAATCTCCGGATGGAGAAAGGTATTGTGGCCAATTTCTCTCAGCCCAATACAGTGTTGTCCTTGATAGACTCCTCCTCACAGAAGGGTAAGAAGGGGTTGGGCTTCAAGGGTAACACAAGACCTGCCTATCCCAAAGGGAAAGGGAAAGTTCTATTTGTTCCTATGGCATCTAGGACACCTATCCCATTTAAGAAGGTGATATTCCCTTCAAATAGGTATGACCAGGAAAGTATATATGGTCACTATATGAATGGTGCTTCCACAAGTGGAACAAAAGATGTTCTCAGCCATTTTGGAAGGTATAGCAGGGTAACTGCCTTTAAGGATGCTCATGAAGAAATTCAAATGGCCCTTCATGGACCATTTGTTTTTGGTTCTACAGCCCCCTCTCAAAAATATGGCCACAACCAATTTTCAGAACTGTTAGTACAGAATCTGACTAAGGGTCAGTCTGTTAGCTTACTTGATATGGTTGTTTCTAATGCTATCAAGAGCATGCTATCTGAAAATAAATGTATTACTGATGGGATTCAGAATAGGCCACACAAGACAGCAAGCAGAATAACCTTCAGTCAAATCCATGCTGAAAGGAATCAAAAAATGGCTGTTGCACCTCTTCCTTCTATCAAGACTACAGTCAAACCAACTACAGGGCCTACACAGAAAAGAAGATACAATATACATGATTGTTGGTGCTGTAGCAAGGTAGGCCATTATTCTATTGACTGCTGACACAATCTTAATGTAGTTAGAGCTAGAGTTAGTACACTAGTCAGAAAACTTGTTAGTGGATATGTTCAGTTTCAAACTAATGTGCACCTAGACCCAATAGAAATTTGGGTCCTATAGTAAAGTAAACTTCTTAATGCAGGTTAGTTCAAGTGTCTATACCCCAATATGGTACTTTGACAGTGGTTATTCCAGGCACCTGACTGGGACAAGGAGCAACTTGAAGGAGTTCACACCAATGAAAAATGGACCCAAGGTTACTTTGGTGGTTCTTATAGAGGGGTGACTAGAGGCTATGGTAAAATTACCAATGACATAGTCACTATCAAAAAAGTGGCTTATGTTGAAGGGTTGTAACATAACCTTATAAGTATAAGCAAACTCTCTGATCTTGGCTATGTTGTTATCTTCCATAAGGATGAGTGCCTGATTTGGAGGTCAAGTGACCAATAGGTCATATTGACAGGCACTAGGAGTGGAAATGTTTACTGTTTAAACTTTCTATGTCTGGACTCAAATTCTCCTATTTGTCTTGTAGCAAATAAAAAAGTTTCATATTGTGTCCAATGGAATAAGAGACTAGCTCGCTTGAATTACAAGACTATTGGCAAGATCTTTAGTCAAGAGCTATTTTGGAATGGTCCAAATGTGAAATGCACCAAGGACAACATTTGCTCGCTTGCCAAAAAGGTAAGCAGACCAAAACTTCCTTCAAGGGCATTAGTTCCAAAGACTCTGTGAGGTGCTTATACCTCTTATATATGGACCTATTTTGTCATATGCCTGTTCATAATCTTGGTAGGAAATTCTTCACCCTTATGGTGGTTGAGGACTATTCCAAGTTTTCTTGGGTGTTCTTTCTCAAGAAAAAGAATGAGACCCTTGATATCTTTATCAAGTTTGTCAAGCAAGTTCAAAGTAAGTTTAACTGTTCTGTGGTCAAAATCAGAAGTGACCATGGAATTGAATTCCAGTCTGAAGACATGACAGAGTTCTGTGAAGAGCAAGGGATTCATCAAGAATTTTATTCTCCTAGAACTCCCCAATAAAATGGGATTATTGAGAGGAAAAACAGAACTCTAATAGAGGCTGAAAGAACCTTATTGTGTGACACATCTCTCCCAAAATATTTCTGGGCTGAGGCAGTAAATACTGCATGTCATGTCCTCAACAGGGCCTCTATCACCAAAAGCCACAAGATGACTCCCTATGAGATCTTGAAGGTCATAAAACCAAATCTGGGCTATCTTAGAATCTTTGGTAGTAAGTGTTATGTGCTCCATAATGGAAAGTCCTATATGACTAAGTTTTCTGTCAAGTCCTTTGATGGGATTTTTGTTGGTTATAATAATCATAGTAAAGCCTATATGATATACAACTTGAAAAGCCAAGTTGTAGAAGAGTGTATGCATGTAGTCTTTGATGAGTCTAAGATGATTAATAGGGAGATGCCAAGCTCCTCTTCCAGTACTGTAGGAAAAGAACAGATGATGGAAAATCTAACCATCAAGGAAGCTGTACCAGTTATCCAAGATGAAGTGGATACTATAGAAAGTCTACCAGACACACTTGGAGTAGAGGATGATCAGTAAGAGGTTGTTCCTGAAGTTGTTACTAAAAGAAGATTTCCTCCAGAAATTAGGCATTTAAGAGACCACCTGTTCACCAAATCATTGGTGAACCAAGACATGGAGTAGTGACAAGAAGCAGAAATTTGAATACAGTAATGTATGCCAGCTTCCTATCACAAGTGGAGCCAAAGAAGTTTGAAGAGGCCAACATAGATTAATTCTGGATAGTGGTTATGCAAGGGGAACTAAACCAGTTCAAAAGATGTAAAGCCTGGAAGCTAGTTCCTAGACCTCATGGACATAATGTAATTGGAGTCAAGTGGATTTATAGAAACAAACTTTGAAAGTGAAGGATAGATTTGATTTACACTAGGGGTGAATAGTGTATATTAAAAATTTTAATTTATTTTTATAGCGGATTTAAAGTAAGTGATATATATATATATATATATATATATATATATATATATATATATATATAAAGAAAAATCACAGCACACAAATAAAGAAAGTAAAGCAATCACAAATGACACATGGAGATTTATTGTGGTTTTCCAATAAATCTGGGTACGTCCACTCTTCTACTTTCCTAATAGGAATCCACTACAGATTTTTGATCAGGTTCCCTGCCACCAGAAGATCTATTTTCTAAGGGAGATCTTGCAACCCTTTGAGCTTTTGATCAGGTGCCCAAAAACCAAGCTTAGGTCTTTTGTTCAGGTGATTTAGGAACTAAGAGGTTAACTTTTAAAAGGAGTTATAACCTTGTACACAGTTTAAGATATAAACTAAAAGAGTGATGATGTCTTCTCTATCAATTATCTCTGAGCAGACTAGTGGATGATGAAGCAAAAAGCTCCCCCTGATTTGAGTAGAGATTTGAGATCAGGAGGAAAGGCTTTTCTTCAGGGTGTAGGACTTCTTGTATTTGACTAATGAAGACTTTGCACTTGTAGCGACTGAAACCGAAAATCTGATGAATATTTATTGATCTATAAGAGTGTGTGTATCTGTCAGTCTTGTAACTCTTTGGATTAGAAATAATCTTAATATATATAAACTCTGAGAAGAATTCAAACATTTTAATTTAAAATCATTCTAAAACGTCTGACGAATCTCTCAGAATTTGTAACTGCTCTGGTAATTAATTAGATTAATAACTCTGTGATAAATCCATATTTAATACTGTCTGGAATGACTATATTCATTAAGAATATTTAGCATTAAATACTAGAGTGTAATTGCCTGAGATTAAGCCTTGAAAACATTCTGCCTTCAGTAAATAAAACTGTCTGAACACTATAAAGAAATTATCGAATACTGCAAGGAGTTCGTCGACCGGAGCCTGGAGTTTGTTAAACTGAGCCTAGAGTTTGTTGAGTTGAGCTTGGAGTTCGTTGAGCTAAGCTGCTGAGATATGATCAGCGTTCGTCGAATGGAGCCCAGAGTTCATCGAGCTAAACTCAGAGTTAGAACTCTGAGTTCGTCGAACTGAGCTCGGCATTCGTCGAACTGAGCTCAGCTTTCGTCGAACAGAATCCTACATTCGTCGAACTGTATTTCTCTAGAATTCATCTGAAGGAGTAACCCTAGAAATAAACCTAAGACCCTAGACTAAACATTTGGGTCAAACTAATCATCCAAAATGTACAACCTCGTTTTTGCAGAATGGGGTCCCCAAGCAAGGCGTAAGACTTGCTACATATTTGAAATCTTTTAGGGGTTTTTGCACTCTTGGAGGCCAATTTAATGTTGATCTCCATGATATAATAGTAGGGGGAGGAAAAAGTTGCCTATCTTGCTAGTGCTTAGTGTACTCTTCTGGGGGCGGGTGCGGCGAGAGGTCGGCACTCGCCCTGACCCCATTTCAGGGGGGCGGGTGCGGTGAGAGGTCGGCACTCTTCCCGGCCCCATTTCAAGGGGTGGGTTAAACAGGAGGCCGACACCCGCCCAGCTCCTCTACCTGGAGTACTCGCCCAGCTAGAGTGCTCGCCCGGCTGGAGTACTCGCCTGGCTAGAGTACTCTCCCGGCTGGAGTACTCGCCCGGCTGGAGTACTCACCCTGCTGGAGTACTCGCCTAGCTGGGGTACTTGCCTTAGTGGAGTATTGTCCCAGATGGAGTACTCGCCCGGCTGGAGTACTCGTCTTGCTTGAGTACTCGCCCTACTGGGGTACCCGCCCGGCTAGAGTACTCACCCTGTTGGTGTACTCACCCTGTTGGAGTACTCGCCCTATTGGAGTACTCATCCTGTTGGGGTATTCACCCTGTTGGGGTACTCGTCTAGCTAGAGTACTCACCCGGCTAGAGTACTCGCCCTACTGGAGTACTCGCCCGACTAGAGTACTCGCCCGGTTGGAGTACTCGCTCGGCTCGAGGGTCTACTATTTTGCCTCTAGTGGGCTGCGAATAGCTATTCAAAATAGTGGAGTTTGGCTGTTGGTATACCAGCCCAGGGTGTTTTCAGTAATTTCAAAGCAGCGAAAATTGGCTATTTGCAGGTCGTTTTTAGAAATCTATAAATAGACCCTTAGGTGTGCCTTGGAGAAGATCTGGTTTTCAACCATCTTCATCATCTTCCTTCATCTTCCAAGGAACCTAACTTAGCATTGGCTAGGGAGGGGGAGATCTCAAAAGTCTTCTGGATGTGAGGTGAGACCTCCACGCTAGAGCCAAGGGTCAATTTTCAAATTCAGGTCTCTTACTAAGGGACGGCTTGGGAGAAGTTGGTGTGAGCCGCACCCTAGGTCCAAACTCTAGGTGACGCGCCCAATTAGGTGTAAATTTTGAATTAGACCGGGCACCAAATTTTGGTTTAAACATTTTGGTGCGGTAAGCGTGGACCGCAGCTCATATATAAGTTCCTAAGCAGGTTCCATGATGGGAGATCATGGAGGCAGTGATGACTCCAATGAGCTCCCAAACCCAGGACCCTTTGTAGGGAGAGAAGAATTCATGGTGTCCAGCCAAGGCATCATGGAGATGCTACGAAGTATTTCTCCTCGGGTTGACTGCTAAACTCCCACCCCCAGGTTCTAGCTCCCATGGGTCTCGGCGACATAACTTCCAGGGGTCTCCACGAGACAGCTTCCAGGGGTCTCGATGAGACAACTCCCAGGGGTCTCGGCGAGACAGGTTCCTGGGGACTCGACGAGTTGGCTCCCAGGGGACTAGGCGAGGTGACCCCAGGAGGGGTAGAAGAAAGTGCACAAGGAAGATGGCCCGGGAAGGAAAGGATCGGAGAGGGGGTCGAGCGAGACCTTAATGGTTGGGAGTTATTCCCCAGCCCGGTGAGTGCTAGCCTCCCATGCAAGCAGGTCGTGCGGGTGGAGCATGCGAGACCGAGTTGGGGTCACCCTTCGGCAAGCTGATTGTCTCAGCTCCCATTCCCAAGGGGTTTAGGGAACCTGACATGACCTACTGTACCGGGAAGGATGACCCCATCCAGCAGCTGTAGTGGTTCGAAGACACGGTCTATATAAGGCTGATGTCGGATGCATTATAGTGTCGCCTCTTCCCTATGATGTTGAAAGACAAGGCAAGGGACTGGTTCCATCAACTCCAAGCAAGATCGATCTACGGGTTCGAGGACTTGAGCCAGAGCTTTCAGCTTCGCTTCTCCACCTCTAAGAAGAGGAAGAAGAGTCCCGAGTCCATGTTCCTGATAAGACAAAAGGAGGCAAATTCGTCGCCCAATATGCAGATAGGTTTCAAGAAGAGATCCTAGACATCCAGGAGATGCCAGGGTATGCCCTCCAAATGACGTTCACAGTAGGGTTATGTGAGGGGTTCTTCAAGAATAGTCTAACCTGAAAGGCCCCCCTTTTCTTCGAGGAGCTGATAGAAAGGGAGACAGAGGAGATAGCAACAGAGGTGGCCAACCTGACATTTGTCAAGAAGTTTGTAAGGTTGACAGAAGCAGAGTCGAGGGAGCAAGGTGGCTCGAGGAATCAGAAGGGTAGAAGGAGAGAAGAGTAGAGAGCTCAAGGGTTCCAGGGACCTAAGGAAGGTCCGGAGCCAGGTTGGAGGCAACAGGGAGGGCCCATTCAGGGTCCAGGAATAGGTATCATCTAAGGTGGGGGGGTGTTGGGTACATAGGAAAATGTGTACCTGATTTGAAGAAGCCTCACTTAGCTCAATGATATACATCAAGGTGTATTTGATGTTATTTTGAGTTTATATGTGAAGGTTAAGTATATGCTAAAATGCAGAAAAAATGTTTCTAAGTCCATGTGTCGACACTTAAGAAAGGCTGTGTCGACACTTGGAAAAGCAGTGTCGACACCAGAAGCAAATGTGTTGACACACAGATGTTTTAGTCGACATCAACTGTGTCGACACCTGGAGGCATTGTCGACACACAGAATTCTTAGACTACATCAACTGTGTCGACACCTGGAGGCAGTGTCAACACAAAGAATTCTTAGACTATATCAACTGTGTCGACACACAGGACTTGTGTCGACACACAACAGAGTTTCAACAAAGTTGATTGATGTGAAGTGAAGAAGTGGCTGTGTTGACACAAAGAAGCTGTGTCGATACATTCTACAAATGCAGTGTCAAGAAGCAGTCTTGACACCAAAGGAGCTGTGTCGACATCACCAAAGCTTGTGTCGACACTAAATCTACTTGTGTCGACACATAATGAAGATCAGTCTTGACGCTTTGCTGACAAAGACAAAGGTTCAAGAAATGACCGAAGACTTGACAGCTGTGATTTCCAATAAGTTTGTTGAAGCTATCAGAACTGTCAGAAGTTGGTTAGAAACCGGATCAGCCGGTTACCATGGATAAAGTCTATATAAAGACGGATTCTGTCAAATCAACAACACAACAGAAAACAAACAACTAATGAAGTATTGATCATTGATCAAGAAAGAGCACGTCACACAGAAGATTTTCGTGAGAAGATCTAAAAAGATAGTCTGAAATGGCAATCTACTCAGAATTTGTCTAAGGAGAATTCAAACAAGAATTTAGAAGGAAATTAAAAAGATTTGGAGAGTGAGAGAGAGCTCCAGTTGTTTGAAGAAAAGAAAGAGACATTTATAAGTCTCTTAAGAAGCAGATCCTGAACAAATCTTCTAAGAAGAATTCAGATCTATTTCTAAAATCTAAGAAGGAAGCTGCCAGCTAGTCAACTTCAAAGAAGATCAACCCTACTGAGTTCAGATTCAAGAAGCTTTGAAGAAAGCTAAGAGCAGGTTGATCTCAGCAATCAGCTTTATCAAGAGCTGATCAAGAAACCTTTTATCCCTTCTCTCTCAACAAGGGTAAGAGTCAATCTATAAGATTTTTCAAATTCTATAAGATCTTTCAAGATCTGAGTTGTAAGCCTATAATATAAAGGCTGAGTGTAGGAGATATAGATCTCTGAGTTGTAGGCCTTGTCACAAGGCTGAGGTAGGGATGTTAGCCTGAGCTGTAGGAGTGTGGATACATTCTGAGTTGTAGGAACCATTTAGGTTTCTGAGCTGTAAGATCTGTGGATCTGAGAAGAAGGAAAAAGTTAGGCCGAATCTAGCACACTGCTGGATAGGCGAAGGGGGAAAGTGGATGTATCCAGACCTTGGGGAACCACTATAAACCAGTGTGCAATCTGTGATGTGTGTGTGATTGTGAAATCTATGCTGTGGTTGCTGTGTTAGCTGTAGAATAGTTAGATTATATTTAAAGAACTGAATTCTTATTCTGCCTTAAGTGAAAAAGAATAAAAACCTATTCACCCCCCCCTCTAGGTGTTTGGGTTATCTTGAAATCGATTCTATCAAGTGGTATCAGAGGGAGGTTACTCAAAGAAGGACTTAACAGTCTAAGTTAGATCCATAAGGCAGATTCAAGATCAAGAAAATGGGTTCAGGAGAAAATCATAAGGAACTAGGTTCTATGAAATTACCCATATGAAGGAAAGAGATATTTGGAATATGGAAAGAAAGGGTCAGGCTTTTTATGGAGGCTTCTGATCCAAGGATCTACATTACAGTAAAGGAAGGTCCTTATATTCCAATGAAGTTGTCAGTTCTAGATGCAAATCAAAGAACACCCAAGGATTTTTCAGAGATGACTAAGGAAGAGATCATCCTGGCAACTATGGATAAAAGAGCCCAGAATATCATAGTAAGTGCCATAGATGATTCAACCTTTCAAAATTTGATTCACTGCAAGACTTCCAAGGAAATGTGGGACACTTTGATAGTCTACATTGAGGGTTCTGAAGAAGTCAGACAAGATAGAAAATCTATGCTGAACCAGGAATATGAGAGTTTCAGACAAGGAAAGTCAGATGGTATAACTGAGTGTTATAAAAAGTTCTATAGAATAGTAAATGAGCTGATGTCCTATGGAAGGATCTTCAGTACATATGAACTGAATGATCAATTCCTAAGATCCTTTACAAAAGATTGGGACACTAAGATTTGTGCCATTAGGGAAGTGGCCAAACTTACAGATATCTCTCCTCCAACTTTGTTTCGAAAATTGCTGTCATATGAGATGCAGTTGATGGCTAGGAAAGAGGAAGAGAAAAGTGTAAAAGGGGAGCATAGAGAAAAGTCTGTGGCTTTCAAGGTGGAAGCCACTAGGAAGAATAGGAGGATGTCTCCATCACCTCCTAAGATAGTTGCTGAAATTACTTTAGATAATTCAGACAACCAAAGTTCAGACAACAGTGACTCAGATAAAGACTTTGATGCCTTCACAAGGCAGTTTTAGATATTCCCGACGAAGAAGAAGTGGAAGTCTCGGCCCTCCACATCTCAGCCTGTGGATGACTATTATAAAAAGAGGAAGTCATCTAGGAAGGACAGGAGCAGGTCTAAGCCTAGTAAATCTACAACATCAAAGATAGTTTGCTGTTGCTGTAATAGGCCTGGATATGTTGTGGCTGAGTGTCTAGAAAAAAGAAAGGAGTCTGCTGATAAAAGAAAGACTCAACAAAAGAGCAAGAAGGAGAAATCCTTAGTTGCTAAGAAGGAGAAGAGCTTAACAGACCAATCATCTTAAGAGTCTGAATCTGAAGCTAAGGCATACATTGGTCTATATGCAGCAGATGAAGAAGTTGAGTTTATGCAAGTGCTAAACTCTATCTATGAACAAGAAGACCATCAGTGCATGGGACTGATGGCTATGTCAAAAGAAGACAAGTGTCAGGATCAGCCTGGTCCTAGTAAGGTATAATGTATTTCTAGAAATTCAGATTATAGTACTGGTTTAGAGTCAGCTACATCTACATCAAGTGATGTGGATGGGTCTGAGTCTGAAGGTGATATTCATCAGCTGATAGATGAATATGGGGACTTATTATAAGCACAAAAGAAAAGCAAAAACTTGGCCAAAACTCAGGCTAAGGAAATTGCAGATCTTAAGATGGCTGCATCTGATTTAGTGAAAGAGTTGGATCAAAAAATGAATGAGATTGCCAAATTGAAAACTATAACTGTTATTCAGATGGGCACAATCACATACAAAAATGATCTAATTAAAAGTCTGGAAGCCAGACTTCAAAAAGAAAAAGATTTTGTGGCTAGTTATTCCAAGCCAAAATCAGTTTTACCCTTAATAGATGAGTTTGTGGCTCAAAAGGGTAAGGCTGGAATAGGCTTTAAAGGTGACACCAGGGCTGTCCAATTTAAGAGAAAGGGCAAAGCCTCAGTCCAGCCACTGAACTTTAAAGTCCCTGTAGTTTTTAGAAAGGTACAAGTACATTCTAACAAGTATGACCTTGAGAGTACTCATGGTCATAGTAAGGCTAAAGTTCTGAATGACAAGGGTGTTTATGTCAATAAGGCAGCCCATGTCCATAAACCCCATGTTCTTAAGAAAATAGTGGGTGTAGCTGCAGCAGTACCAGCACAAAACAAAAGATTTGCTGTCAACCAGACTGCCAAAAATGTATCTAAAAATAGATACAACAAGTATGAATGCTGGTGCTGTGGAAAGATAGGCCATTATGCCTTAGATTGCTGGCACAACATTAGTGTCAGGAAGAACAACAGTCTACCTATTAGAAGAGCAGCAGGTAGGTTTGTTAAGTATGAAGCTAACTTGTACCAAGGACCCAAGACTTACTTGGGCTCTATAGTTAGGTAATTCTTTATTGCAGGTGAGTCCAAGTTACCATGCCCCTATATGGTACTTGGATAGTGGATGTTCCAGGAATATGACTGGAACAAGGGGGTTGCTGAAGGAGTACTTACCTATCATAAATGGGTCTAAAGTAATCTTTGGTGGTTTTGAAAAAGGGATCATCAAAGGATTAGGTAACATTTCTAATAACCAGATTACTATCACTCAAGTGGCCTATGTGAAGAGTTTGAAACACAACCTTTTAAGCATAAGTCAGCTAAGTGATTTAAGATATGACATTTCATTTATTAAGAATGGATGTCATATAAAAAGCTCAAGTGATCAAAAGGTCATATTGACAGGATATAGAAAAAGAAATGTGTACTGTCTTAATTTTGAGTGTGAGAACAAAGGTTCTCCTATTTGTCTTGTAGCTGATGAGAGAGCCTCTAATTGTGTCAAATGGCATAAGAGGCTGGCCCATCTTAACTACAAAACAAGTGACCAACTCTTTAGCAAAGAGTTAGTGAGGAATGGTCCTAAAGTTAAGTGTATAAAGGATGGGATATGCTCAGCTTGTCAAAAAGGCAAGCAGACAAAATCCTCCTTTCATAGCCTTGAAAACAAGGATTCTGTGAGGTGTCTATACCTATTGCATATTCACTATTTGGTCCTATGCCAGTTCATTATCTAGGTAGGAAGGTCTACACTTTTGTGGTGGTAGATTACTATTCTAGATATTCCTGGGTGTTCTTTCTGAGACAAAAATCAGAAACCCCAAGTGTTTTATATAGTTTTGTCAAGCAAATTCAGAATGAACTTGACAGTCTAGTGGTCAAAATCAGAAGTGACCATGACACCGAATTTCAATCTGAGAGTATGACAAGACTGTGTGAAGAATTTGGGATTTTTCAAGAATTCTCCTCACCTAGAACACCACGATAAAATGGTATTGCTGAAAGGAAGAATAGAATACTGATTGAGGCTGGTGGAACTCTATTGAGTGACACTTCACTCCCAGAATATTTCTAGGCTGAGGCAGTAAATATTGCATGTCATGTGATCAATAGGGCTTCTATCACCAAAAGCCACAAAAAGACTCCCTATGAGATCATGAAGGGTAGAAAACCAAACTTATCCTATTTTAGAATCTTTGGTTGCAAGTGCTATGTCCTTAATAATGGCAAGTCTTATCTAACTAAGTTTGCTGCCAAATCCCAAGATGGGATATTTGTTGGGTACATCAACAATAGTAAGGCATATAGGGTCTACAACTTGATTACTCAAGTTGTAGAAGAGTCTGTACATATTGTCTTTGATGAAACAAGACTGATTAACAGTGAGTTACCTTGTAGCTCATATAGTTCTACAGGTATAAATTAGAGAATGGACAAGCTTACCATTACAGAAGAGTCAACTGCAGAGCAGGAAGTGGAAAATAGTGGCTACTATCCAGGGGGAGTACATGACTCTCTAGATGCTGATGAAAACCAAGAGGTGCAGCATATTGAAGAGACTGGAGGTGTTCAACCTGAAGATAGTCTACCTCCAGTTGTTAGATACTTAAAGGATCATCCAACAAATCAGATAATTTGTGATCCAAGACATGGAGTGCAAACCAGAAGCAGGAACTTGAACACAGTTCTTTGCTCAAGCTTCCTATCTCAACTGGAGCCAAAGAGATTTGAACAAGCTATTCTAGACCCACATTGGATTGAAGTCATGCAAGAGGAGCTGAATCAGTTCAGAAGGTGCAAGGCCTGGGAGTTAGTTCCTAAACTAAAAGACCAAAACATCATTGGAACAAAGTGGATCTTTAGGAACAAACTGGATGAGAGTGGGATCATTGTGAAGAACAACAAGACTTGTTGCAAAAGGATACATGCAGGAAGAAGGTATTGACTTTGATCAAACCTTTGCCCTAGTAGCAAGACTGGAAGTAATTAGGATGTTCCTTGTCTATGCAGCATATCAAGGCTTCAAGGTATTCCAAATGGATGTAAAATCAACATTCCTAAATGGAAATCTAAAATAAGAAGTCTATGTAGAGCAGCCCTCAGGTTTTGTTGATTCTCTCAAATCTGATTATGTTTATAAACTTAGGAAAGCTTTGTATGGGTTAAAGCAAGCCCCAAGGGCTTGGTATGAAACCATGTCTACTTTCCTTATTGAGAACAAATTCTCAAGGGGGAAAATAGACAAAACTTTATTCCTAAGGGAGTCTAAAGGAAAGATAATCTTAGTCTAGATTTATGTAGATGACATAATATTTGGGTCTATAGAAAACAACCTTTCCAAGAAGTTTGTTAAACTTTTGCAAGGGAAGTTTTAAATGAGCAGCATGGGAGAACTTAAGTTCTTCTTGGGACTTCAAGTAAGACAGACTAATGATGGCTTGTCCATATCCTAGTCTAAGTTCACCAAGGAGTTAATTAAGAAGTATGGTATGGAATCATCCTCCACCATGAGAACTCCTATGGGAACAAGTATGTCTATATACAAAGATGATGCAGGTAAGCCTGTAGATGAGTATTTGTATAGAGGAATGATTGGCTCTCTTCTATATCTGTCTGCTAGTAGACCAGACATTATGTATGCAATATGTGTTTGTGCTAGGTACCAATCATTCCCTAAAGAATCTCATTACACTGCAGTAAAAAGGATTTTGATATATCTAAAGGGCACACCTAATCTAGGCCTTTGGTACCCTAGGAATGGAGATTTTCTATTGATAGGCTATTAAGATGCAGAGTTTGCAGGTTGCAAAGAAGATAGAAAAAGCACAACAGACACCTGTCAATTTCTAGGAGGAAGATTGGTGTCTTGGAGCAGTAAGAAGCAGACTAGTGTGACAATTTCCACAGCTGAGTCTGAATATGTGGCAGTAGGAAGTTATTGTGCACAGCTGTTGTGGATTCAACACCAGCTAGAAGACTATGGTATTAAGGTAAGTAGAACACCTTTGTTTTGTGATTCTACAAGTGCTATTTCTATTGCTAATAATCCTGTTTCACATAGTAAGACTAAGCATATAGAAATTAGATACCATTTTCTTATAGAACATGTAGAGAAAAAGGACATCTCACTAGAATTTGTCAAAACAGATTATCAAATTGCAGATGTGTTTACTAAGCCTCTAGATGAAACTAAATTCAATAAATTTAAAATTGAATTAGGAATGTTAAACATAGATAAGTTTAACAAGATTGGCTAAGTAAATCAGTGTCGACACATCCAGAGAAGTATTGTCGGCACTTCAGAAAGTGGTGTCGACACATCTAGAGTAGTGGTGTCGACACATCCAGAAATTGTGTCGACACTTATAATAAGAGTCGACACAGAATTCCTATTGAACGACACATCATCAATTGGTGTCGACACTTAGAAGTCATCACCATTGTCGAGATATTAGAAGTTTGTGCCGACACATTTCAACCGTGTCAACACATTTAGACAGTTGTTTTGCCCGCCTTTTGACCTTCTTGGTTTAGAAGGGTATAAATAGGTCAAGAACAATCTCTGTCGACACACTCTCCAGGTTTTCGAGACCAAAACCTTGTGTCGACAAACTCTCTCCTCTCAATCCAAGCTTTCTCACTATCCCAATGGCATCAAAGGTAGAAGATAACATCAACGAAGGATATGAGTTGGTTCGCAATGCCTTTGATGATGCAGAATCTGAGATTAAAGGGGTAATTACACTAATTGCTGAAAATGGTTTGGAGTTTTTGGTATCCGAACCAACCAAGATATGGAAGAAAGAGATACTTGAGTTTTATGGCGTAACAACAGTAGATTCAACTGGCCTTAAGATTAAATCAACGGTTCATTGCACTAGAGTCAAATTGACCTTGAAGATCTTGAGGAAAATTCTTAATCTTCCAAGGACTCAGGATGAAGAAGAAGTACCCGTATCTAAGACAAGGGAAGCACTACAATGGTGTGGATTTGATCCCACCTTTAAGATTGGATCTGCTATAAACAGAAAAGGGATGAATCAGCAAGTGAAATTCCTCTCTGAAGTAGTTGACAAGGTAATTCTATGTAAGCCAGGGGGACATGATAGGATTTCAGCCTATATGTTAAGCCTAATGACAAGGATTATTTTTAGACTAAACACAGATTGGTCTATAGTAATTTTTGAGAAGATTAAGGAAGGCACAAAGAAGCCTAATTTGCCTAGACTGATGAGTTTATACTCTGCTGGAGCAATTCCAGAAGTAATGCACCATATTCCTGGTTCTAAAATCAACCATATGAGAAAAATGGACATCAGGATTATCTCCAAATGGGATAGGGTCCTAAAAAGGACATACCTGATATAAAAAGACAAGAAGCTGCTGAGAAATCACCTGCATAGGACATTTATTATAATACACAAGTGCAGGGGGAGCCAGATAATGCACAGGCACAGGCAATTCCTGATAATACACAGGCACAAGACATTACTGATAATGCACAAGTGCAGGAGGAAGAGATAACCCACTTGGCAAGTGAAATGGATTCACAAACAATTCTTGAGAGACCTCATGTCAACATTCCAGCACAAGATGTTATCATGTAGGATACATCTGTAGTTGCTGATGCTCCTGAAAAAGAAGTACCACCAGTCCACACTCAACAGGAGTTTACTCTTGAAGAGTTATTTCCTGATATTGAGGGGGAGCAGGCTGACTTTGAGGGGGAGCAGATTAGGACTGAAACAGAGCTCCCTCCTAGTCCTAAGGAAAGAGTAGACATTGCCAGTACATCTGCTTCAGAATATGAAGAAATCACAAGTGCCAAGAAGAGAAAACTGATGGTTTTCAAGAGAAGGAGCCAAAGCTACAAGAAAGCATTGCAAACTGCTGCTCCACAACCTTCCCCAGAGGATGATTACAGCTCACTATTGGTGGCCTTGCAAGTGAAATTAGATGAGCAGAGAGTGGCTCTAGAGAAGTATGTGGATGAAAGCCATAAGTCACTTCAATTTGATTTGGCTCAGGATATCAAATCCATCAGGTTTGAAGTGAATCTACATAAGACGGAGATGACAGATTGCTTCCACAAAGGGGGCAATGCTGTAGTATTTCTGGCTAAGCAGTAAGCAGAAGTAAAGGCTCAAGTGGATTACAATGCTATTAAATAAGGTTATGTCCTTTAGAATCAGATTTGGATGAATGACAATCTGACTGAATCTCACAATGAGATAGTAACTTAAATAAAGAATACAGTCACTGCAATGACTGAAGCAAGGGCTAAAGAGAAAAAGGAGTTTGACAAGAAGCTACAGGCTGCCTTAGACTCATTTCAGACATCCATTACTACTTCTAAGAATTTAATCTCTGATAATCTTCTTAAGTTAAAATCATTTTATAAAGATGGTGTTAATTTTCTTGATGAACAAGTGAGATTTCAGAAAGAAGACTTACGAGACCATATTGAAAGAGAAGTCATAAAGGGGGAGAGAGTGTTTGTCAAAGCAGGCTCAGATCATGCCAAATGGATATCAACTAGCATCAGAGCCACTCTGGGATATCCACCCCTTTGTGATGATGATAATGTTGCTGAGTCAGGTGTGCAACCTGATTATCTTGAAGGTGATCAACCTGAAGTTGCTCAGGTCATCTACCCTCCAGCAGATTTTGATATGATTCAGCAACAGGTTCAGTCAATGTACAGTCCTCCACAGGAAGTTGATAATGTTATTATTGAGAAAGTAGAAATGCCAGAAGATGCCTTGAAAGCTCAGCAGGAAGCTCAACTGTCAAAGAAAAGGTTCAGAGAACAGGCTGAGTTAAAGCCTAATTTTGAATAGTGGAGCCCCACTTACAGGAATATCATTTTGACTGCCTGGAAAGCTGTGAAAGAATAGATCCATTAAAGGGGAAAATGGTATACTGAACAAGAATGGCAGAAATATGAAGCAAGGCAAGAAGCCATTCTGCAATATAGGAGAAAGGCTAAAATTGGGAAGCTACTTCCTAATGCTCAGGAGCCTAGCAAATACTTCCCTAAGCCTTTTCATTATTTTGAAAGGCATAGAATTAGGGCTGAAGCACAGAAGAAGGCAGAGTTGAAAGGAAAGAAGCTCATTGATGATGCAGAACCTACTGTGCATGCTCAGATTAAGCCAGGAAAAGGCATAGTTATCAGGGAGCCTGATCAGCCTTAGTATAGATTTACTAAATTTTACAAGAACAATGTAATCTTTAGTATTAAAGAAATCTATGTAAACAATTATTAAGAAACATTTTGATAGTATAAACAAAACAATGTTTCATGTTCATTAAGTTTGCATCATTATTCTGTAATGTCATTTTGGTATATGTTTTGTTTATAAGTTAACCTGTCATATAATGCTTATATACATCATAATGTTTGTTTATTATAAGTGGTGTATATCATTAACTAAAGGGTTATGACTTCTCCAAATAGGGGGAGATTGTTGGCTATATAGGAAAATGTGTACCTGATTTGAAGAAGCCTCACTTAGCTCATTGATATACATCAAGGTGTATTTGATGTTATTTTGAGTTTATATGTGCAGGTTAAGTATACGCTAAAATGCAGAAAAAATGTTTCTAATTCCATGTGTCAAAACTTAAGAATGGTTGCGTCGACACTTCGAAAAGCAGTGTCGACACCAGACGCAATTGTATCGACACACAGAAGTTTTAGTCGACATCAACTGTGTCGACACCTGGAGGCAGTGTCGACACACAGAATTCTTAGACTACATCAACTGTGTCGACACCTGGAGGTAGTGTCGACACATAGAATTCTTAGACTATATCAACTGTGTCGACACACAGGACTTGTGTCGACACACAGCAGAGTTTCAATAAAGTTGATTGATGTGAAGTGAAGAAGTGACTGTGTCGACACAAAGAAGCTGTGTCGACATATTCTACAGATGCAGTGTTAAGAAACCAGATCATCCGGTTACCATGGATGAAGTCTATATAAAGACGGATTCTGTCAAATCAACAACACAACAGAAAATGAATAACTAATGAAGTATTGATCATTGATAAAGAAAGAGCACGTCACATAGAAGATTTTCGTGAGAAGATCTAAGAAGACAGTCTGAAGTGGCAATCTACTCAGAATTTGTCTAAGGAGAATTCAAATAAGAATTCAGAAGGAACTTCAAAAGATTTTGAGAGTGAGAGAGAGCTCCAGCTGTTTGAAGAAAAGAAGGAGACATTTACAAGTCTCTTAAGAAGCAGATCCTGAACAAATCTGCTAAGAGGAATTCAGATCTATTTCAAAAATATAAGAAGGAAGCTGCCAGCCAGTCAACTTCAAAGAAGATCAACCCTACTGAGTTCAAGTTCAAGAAGCTTTGAAGAAAGATAAGAACAGGTTGATCTCAGCAATCAGTTTTATCAAGAGCTGATCAAGAAACCTTTCATCCCTTCTCTCTCAAAAAGGGTAAGAGCCAATCTATAAGATTTTTAGAATTCTGTAGGATCTTTCAAGATCTGGGTTGTAAGCCTATAATATAAAGGCTAAGTGTAGGAGATATAAATCTCTGAGTTGTAGGCCTTATGACAAGGCTGAGATAGGGTTGTTAGCCTGAGCAGTAGGAGTGTGGATACATTCTTAGTTGTTGGAACCTTTCAGGGTTCTGAGCTGTAAGATCTATGGATCTGAGAAGAAGGAAGAAGTTAGGCCGAATCTAGCACACTGCTGGATAGGCGAAGGGGGAAAGTGGATGTACCCAGACCTTGGGGAACCACTATAAATTAATGTGCAATCTGTGATGTGTGTGTGATTGTGAAATCTATGTTGTGGTTGCTGTGTTAGCTGTAGAATAGTTAGATTCTATTTAAAGAACTAAATTCTTATTTTGCCTTAAGTGAAAAAGAATAAAAACCTATTCACCCCCCCTCTAGGTGTTTGGGTTATCTTGAAATCGATTCTATCAGGGGGGACTTTCATGGTATCAAAGGGAGGTTCAACTTCTAGAGGCAAACTTCTAGGAAGCCCCTGCCCCCACCGCAACAAGCCATAATGATAGGAAGATGGGGAAGAGGTAACGAGAGAGATCACCCAGCCCGCCAAAGAAGGGGAGGAAGAGTGTTGCCATACTGTGACTTCCACCAGGTGGAGGGCCACGCAACAACAACCTGTCCCGAATTTCGGAAAGTAAGAGAGGCGAGAGGCCCAACGCAGCAGCAGTCACTGGTGCGGATTGAATTAGTTCCACCCAGAGTGGGGGAAGTTGACGTATGTGAGGACCGAGTCGATGTAGGAACTCGGGGAGGTATAAGAGAGATCCATGGGGGAGTGGGGATCGAGGACGCTCGAAAGGCAAGCCTCCATATAATATACTGTCGAAGCATCGCTTCGACATCCCAGACCCCACTCTCAGAAGGGAAGATCACCTTCTCAATGAAGGACCTGCCGGATCATGAAGATCCTTTCTGCGATGCGCTGGTCATCAAGACAGTCATCGAGGGCTACACTATTTCTCAGATCCTGGTTAACAACGGGAGCTCCGTCAATGTCGTTTTCAAGAAGGCGTTTGACGAGATGAAGGTAGAACCAAGGAGGGCATTGGCCTTGGACGGACCCCTGTTCGGATTTTCAGGAGAAAGGAAGGAGGTAGAAGGTGGAGTCAGACTCCAGGTGAAGTTGGGGGGGGGACCTCAAGGAACAGCCGGTTCGTCATTGTTGACGCTCTGAGTAGTTACAATGCCATCTTTTGAAGACCCCTCATCAGCGCCTTCTATTTTGTGTCGTCATCATTTCACTAGTGCCTCAAATTCAACTCAGTAGGGATCCAAGTCAGGATCAGGGGAGACCCAAGGACGGCAAGGCAGTACTACGCCATGGCCGTCAACACCATCTCCTGGCTAGCCAGGGCAGAGGAGATGGAAAAGATCATGGAGATCTTGAGCAGGATAGAGGTATCAGAGGAAAAGAAGGCGGGTGAAGACCCTAATACCCAAGCAGCCTGAGTGAACCTTGCTTGGGTAAAGTCTTTTTCCTTACATGTTTTTTGTAATGAGCTCTTCCCCTTACCAGCTAAGTCGGGAGGTCATGTATCTTAAATTTTTCCTCGTTTGAGGATGTTGAATTTAGTGTGGTTCGAGTGACGTGCCTAATCCGACCCCCGAGAGGATCTCCTCACCTAGGCTCTCACTAGCTGGATGGGTCAAATGTGCCTCGGTGGAGAAAAATTCCAAACCACGAGAGGATCTCCTCACCCAGGCTCTCACTAGTTGGATGGGTCGAATGTGCCTTGGGAAGAGCAAGTCCCACCCCCGAGAGGATCTCGTCACCCAGGCTTTCACTGGCTGGATGGGTCGAATCTGCCTTGGTGAGAGCAAGTACCACCCCCAAGAGGATCTCCTCACCCAAGCTCTCACTAGCTAGATGGTTCGAATGTGCCTCGGGGAGAGCAAGTACCCACCCCCAAGAGGATCTCCTCACCCAAGCTCTCACTAGCTGGATGGGTCAAATGTGCCTCAGGGAGAGCAAGTCCAACCTACGAGAGGATCTCCTCACCCAGGCTCTCACTAGCTGGATGGGTCGAATGTGCCTTGGGGAGAGCAAGTCCCACCCACGAGAGGATCTCCTCACCCAAGCTCTCACTAGCTGGATGAGTTGAATGTGCCTCGGGGAGAGCAAGTCCCAACCCCTGAGAGGATCGCCTCACCCATGCTCTCATTAGCTGGATGGGTCAAATGCGCCTCGGAGGAGGAAAAGTTCCAACCCCGAGAGGATCTCCTCACCCAGGCTCTCACTAGCTGGGTTGGTCGAATGTGCCTCGGGGAGAGAAAATCCTACCCCCAAGAGGATCTCCTCACCCAGGCTCTCACTAGCTGGATGGGTCGAATGTGCCTCGGTGGAGAAAAAGTTCCAACCACTAAGAAAAACTCCTCACTAAGGCTCTCACTAGTTGGATGGGTCGAATGTGCCTAGGTGGAGAGAAATTTCTACCTAGAGGGGATCTCGTCACCCAGGCTCCCATTAGCTGGCATGGCAGGTTGACCCCTCGGGGAGGTTAAGTGAGTTCTACCTAGAGGGGATCTCGTCACCCAGGCTCCCATTAGCTGGCATGGCAGGTTGACCCCTCAGGGAGGTTAAGTGAATTCTACCTGGAGGGGATCTCGCCACCCATGCTCCCATTAGCTGGCTTGATAGGTTGACCCCTCGGAGAAGCAAAGTATTTTTGGCTCCAAGAGTGCTATACAGCGAATACGTTGGGTTGTATGTTTCTTTTCAAGCGTGGAACTCACTTGAAATGAGCGGAGATTGTGTACATTCCTATATTCGTAGAATGGGGACCCCAAGCAAGGCGTAAGACTTGCTATACATTTGTAAGCTTTTAGGGGGTTTTTGAACTCTTGGAGGCCAATTTATTGTTGATCTACATGATAAACTAGTAGGGGAAGGAAAAATTTGCCTAGCTTGCTAGTGCTTGGTGTACTCTTTAGGGGATGGTTGAGGTGAGAGGTCGGCACTCGCCCCAGCCCCATTTCTGGGGGTGGGTGCGGTGAAAGGTCGGCACTCATCCCGGACCCATTTCAGGTGACAGGTGCAGTGGGAGGCCGGTACCCGCCCAGCTCGCCTAGCTGGAGTACTCGCCTGGCTGGAGTACTCATCCTGCTGGAGTACTCGCCCTGCTGGGGCCCTCGCCCGGCTGGAGTACTTGCCCTGCTGCAGTACTCGCCCTGCTGGAGTACTCGCCTTGTTGGGGTACTCGCCCTGCTGGGGTACTCGCCCTGCTGAGGTACTCGCCCTACTGAGGTACTCTCCTGGCTGGGGTACTCGCCCGGCTAGGGTACTCGCCCAGCTAGAGTACTCGCCCAGCTGGAGTACTCGCCCGGCTAGAGTACTCGCCTGGCTGGAGTACTCTCCCGGCTGGAGTACTCGCCCGGCTCGAGGGTCTTCTATTTTGCCTCTGGTGGATTGCGAATAGCTATTCAAAACAGCGGAGTTTGGTTTTTGGCAGGCCAGCCCAGGGTGTTTTTAGTAATTTCAAAGCAACGGAGGTTGGCTATTTGCATGCCATTTTTAGAGGTCTATAAATAGACCCTTAGGGGTGCCTTAGAGAAGATCCAGTTTTCATCCATCTTCATCCTCTTCCTTCATCTTCTAAGGCACCTAGCTAAGCATTGGCTAGGGAGAGGGAGATCTCAAAGGTCTTTCGGGTGTGAGGTGGGACCTCCATATAAGAGCCAAGGATCAGTTCCCAAATTCAGGTCTCTCACCAAGGGATGGCTTGAGAGAAGTAGGTGTGAGCCACACCCTAGGTACAAACTCTAGGTGGAACCGAATTTCGGTTTCAACAATAAACAAATGATAGTGATCCTTGCCCAAATCAATAATAGGGTTCCAACAATCTCTCCCTATTTGGGCGAGGATACTATCTAAAGTAGAAAAACACAAAGCAGAAAATATCTAGCAGAAATAAAACTTTCAGCAGATATATAGAAAGTGCTTTGAGAGTTCAAAACAATAACACAATTTAAAAAGATAAAATAAGAAATCAAAAGTCTTTCTTAGGAGCTTCAGAGGGAGAATCTGAAGATGATTTGGTGAAGACAAGCTTTCTGTTTGGATCTACAGCTTCCCTTTGGCTCATCTTTTAATCCTGAGAGCCAATAATCTTTAGAGAGGTGTGAAAGTGCAGGATAAGATCAATCCTAACTCTAGAGGGGGGTGAATAGAGTTATTTAAAATAGTTTTGCAAATAAAAACTTGAGTGGAGAGAAAGTTTAGATTTACTTAGTGTATGGTGCTATAGCAAATAATCAGAGTAAAAAGAAATTCACAGCACAAAGCAAAACACAAAGAAACAAGCAATCCAGACGACACAAGGAGCTATAGTGGTTCCCCAAAATCCTGGGTAGTCCACTCTTCTATCACCCTTGATAGGAATCCACTTCAAGATGAGTTGATCAGGTGTCTTGAGCACCAGAGAGTTTTTGACCAGGTTCTCACAAACCAAAGGAGCTGATTTTGACCAGGTTTCAGCAAAACCAAAGGTAACTTTTGAAGGGAGTTAAAACCCTGTACAGAAAGAAAAAGAAAAAGGGTGATGTTGTCTTCTCTATCAACAAGTAGAGAGAAGCAAAGTGGATCTGTAGATGTTGTCAAAGCTCCCCCTGAGATCAAGAAGAAGTTCAGGAAGGAGAGCTCTGCACAAGGGTGACAAGTCTTCAAAGATCTGATTTGCTCCAGCAAGGAATGATCCAAGAAAGTTGGATGGTTGTGTCTGAAGCAATCAGAATTCCTGTGAGTGAGCTTTCAAAACAATATCACAGAGAGAGAGAGCAGCTGAAGTCCTGTATTGTTGTTCTATATATCTCTGTCTAGCTGAATGAATAATATATCTGAGTCTTCTTCTTCCTTTTCTTTGATAGCCGTTGGCAGTCAGCATTAAATGCTTTCCTTAAATGTCCATGCCTCAAAGGAAATGTCAGGTAGACATTCCTTAGAAAATTCCTTGAGCCATGCACCAGATATGCTGTAACGGCCAATAAATCTTCAGCATTAATTGTCTGACAGAAGGAATTTGAATTCCTATTCAAAACTGACGGAAGTCTGGAAAGCGCCGAGCTCATAGTAAAACGTCGATCTGAGCACGATACACGTCGTCCAGAGAGTGTTTTCTGTAAGCAGAACTGGGTTCGACGGAACGTCGAGCAGAGGTCGACTCCGCGTCGAGCTGAGACCGACTCTGCGTCGAGCTGAGATCGACTCTGCGTCGAGCTGAGATCGACTCTGCGTCGAGCTGAGATCGACTCTGCGTCGAGCTGAAGTCGACTACGCGTCGAGCTGAAGATTACTCTAACTAGCCTATGTGACCTTTATAACAACAAGGAGGTCACAACACAAAATCCCTATAGAAATATAGTCATCCTGATCCAAATAGTAATAGGGTGTTCCAACAATCTCCCCCTATTTGGATTAGGATTACTATTTACATGAATTTAGGGATTCAAAGAGAAGTAAAGCAAAAATACAATACAATACAACCAGACATATGACAGAATAAAAAGCAGCATATATATAACACTATATAGCAGCAGTAATGTTTAAATGTCCTATGTCCAGCAGATAGAAAGAATTAAAACACCTTACTTTACTTTTCCTGTGGGGCTTTGTCTTGATCACCTTTCTTGAAGATAATTTCTCTGTTAGGATTTGAAGCCTCCTTCTTGGATCTGTAATCATCAGCTGTACCTAAGGATTTCTGATCTCTTGCACTAGGTGGTACAGCTACAGGATGGAGTTGCATATATCTGTCTGAGTCAAAGAACTTCTTTGAATTATATTTCTCCAATTCCTCTCTCCTTTGGTCTGACATTATGCTGATGTGAGAGGTGTCCAGACGTCTTTCTCTAGCTTTGTTAATCTCATTTAGAGCAGCCATCTCAGTCATTCTAGCTTTCTAGTAAGCTGGAGTTTTGGTGGGATCTTCAAAAGGTACTGCTGGTTCAAATCTGTTGGAGGAGAGTTCTTGAGTAGTTCTTGGGGTGAGGTCAGCTCTAGGTCTGTAAGGATAGGGACCAGAGGTTGGATCAATGGATCTTCCCTTTGATAAGGTTGAGAACCTGATCTTCCTCTGGACTGCCTGCCTCTGTTGTGTCCTCTTTGCTGATTTCCCCTTTGCTGACTATCTCCTTGGGATCTTCTTGATTGATAGGTCTTTCCATGTAGAGATGATGGGGCTGGATTAGAAGATAGACTTGCACCGGCACCTGCATCTGGAGGAGGTGGAGGTGGAGGCTGATGGACAGGCTTGGTGGGTCCTTCATTGAATTTTCTTTTCTGTTTCATTGCCTTTCTTTGATTTTGAGAATACTGCATCCATGGCTCTGTAATTTTACAGTTGTATTTGATGTAGTAGGGGATGTCATGGTCTGTGGCTCTAGCCATTGGAACTCTTTTCAAAGCTTTTGATCTTGCTTTCCTCTTCCTTGCAATGGTTGCAGAGGAGTCATCAGAATCAGTAGCAAAATCATCTTCTGAACTCTGAGATTCATCATAGGGATCTATGTACTTTCTTTTGGAGATCGGAAAAGTGATGGAGGCTGGAGCTGCTGAGGAGGTGACTGGAGGAAGATCTGCTGTCAGTGGGGAGGAGGAGTCTACCGCTGCAGGAGAGGGAATAGCCTCAGGAGCCATAGAGACTGAAAAGGCTGGTTCCTGAAGGCCTGGTTCCTGAGGGCCTTGGGAGACATGGGTCTCAACTGCATCAGGTGTCTCAATTACTTCACCTGAAGTTTCAGCAGCTACTATTATTTCAACTTCATCACTAGCAGGAGCCACTGATACCACTGCTACATCAGGGATCATGGTCTTCTGAAAAGGGATAATAGCCCTAGACAGGTCTTCTTGAAGCTGTTCTGAATTTTGAGGAGGAACCTCAGATGCTATCTGAACTTCTGCTGCTGAGACTGTCTCTGAACAAGTCTGTACAAACTGAACTGATGAAGGATGCAGCTCTTCTTCTGCAGACATCTCCCCCTGCCTAGAATCAGTGGCAGCTGACTCTAGGCCCCCAGAAGAAGGGCATGCCAGATGAGAGGAGAGGGAGGAGACAGAGGCAGAGAGAGTTCTCAGGGAAAGGAGGAGAGGAGCCAGCTTGGCATCCAAGAGGGAGGAGAGCCTAGGGGACAGAAGGTCAAAAATCTGATTGGCCAAGGGCAGGAGAGTTACTTGCTCAAGTGGGACTTGAGTAGAGGTAGAGGGAGTAGCAGAAAATGGAAATGTAGAAGATGTTGTGGGTGGTGCAGACAAGGGAGGGGTAACTGGTTCATGGATGGAGGAAAAGAGCAGTTCTGAAAAAGTTGATGAATGGAGGAAGTCATGAGGAGAGGAGGTAGAGGCATCCATGAAGGAGTCTTCATGAATGTCAAAGGAGAAGAGGTCCTCATGAGATGAGGAATCCAAGCTTATGAGAAGGAAAGTTGTGTGTGGTGGAAGGGAGGATGCAATAGTGGAGATGGATGAAGGTATGGGTTGAGTGGATGAGAGGATTGTAGTTGAGGGGATGAAGGTGGATGGGAGGGAGAGGGAGGGAGATGGCAAAATCCCTGCTTTTGGACCAGTGGACTGAGGGAGAGTGACCTCTACAGTCCTGGTGTCTGCAGAAGTCCTCATTGCTGCTGCTGCTGCCCTGGGATTCACAATTTTTCTGTCCCACTTGCCAATCAGTGCACAAGTGAGCCTCTTGGAAGCATTGATGTGCTTCTTTGAGGACACAAGCAGTTGGGGGTAGCAGTGGTTCAGAATCAACCCAAGAACCCTTCCAAAGTGGACAGAGTTCTTATCCAATTTCTTCTTAATCATTTCAAAAACAATCAATCCCCAGTTGGGATGTTTCTTATCCAAGATTGCAGCCATAAGGCAAAACTGATGCCTAGTAATGGCATCATGTGCAGTCCTCTTTGCACAGATTACTTTGCCTGTGATGTCTGCTAACAACCTATACTCAATAGCTAGGTTAACTTTTAGGAGTTTAGAGGGGTTACCAGCAGCATGCCCCATCCTGTCCAGCATCAAAGCATACTCTTCCACAGAGAGTTCTATTCCATCATCTCCAGCAGCAAAACTGAAAACTTCTGAGATGATTTGAGGTGAGATAGCTACCTCATTCCCTGAAATTTGCCCGGACAATGTATTGTTATCTGAGTTAACTGCTGTAAGAGTCCATTCTTTGATTTCCGACTCTGGAAGAGGGATCCTGGTTGTCATAAAGTTGACCAGGTGCTGCTCCTTGAAAAGTTCCAGAATATCCAGAAAGTACTGTGGTGATCCATCAAATGAGTCGAAGTCGATGTCGAAGCCTGAATTGAACTTCATGGCCGCCAAAGCACCTGCAGTGATTGCCATTTTCCTGCAAAAAAAATACCTTCCAAGATCAAGAGTAAAGGATTTGGAGGGAGAAAGCTTGAGCAGAAAATATGAAAGCGCAACTGCGAACGACGGAGAAAAAATGATTTTATACTTAGGGTTCGACGCAGAAATGGAAAGAACGTCGAGCTCAGTTCGACGCTCTAAGGCTCTAGGAGAACTAAAACGACTCAACAGCGTGCAGCTTAGGTCGACGTTCGACGCTTGGGCTGATGCTATACGTCGAGCTCAGATCGACGTTGAACGAAGACGTTGACCGGAGAGAGAGAAACTCAAGAAGCCAGGGAGCTGTGAACTTAGTTCGACGCTAGAAGCTGAGTTTGACGTTCGACGCTTTTGAGGGCGACGGACCGTCGATCTCCGTTCGACGCAGCGTCGAGCTTAGTTCAGAGCTCAAAGAAACCACTCAGACAGAGGAATTTTAAAATGAAATTTTTCCTATTCCTGTTAATTAGGGGTTTCAAAATATAGGAGTTTTAATTTATGCTGTCTCCATCTAGCATTCCCAACTGATTGAGGAAGAAGAAGTGCTTCTTTTCATCCAAGGGCTTGGTGAAAATATCTCCTCTTTGTAGTTCAGTGGAAATGTATTCTAGTGCAATTTTCTTCTTTTCTACATTATCCCTTAAGAAGTGATGTCTGATCTCTATGTGCTTGGTCCTACTATGGAGAACTGGATTTTGAGCAATTGATATTGCACTGGTATTATCACAAAAGATTTTAGACATCTCTAAGTTGTAGCCATAGTCTAGGAGCTGGTTTTGAATCCACAAAATCTGTGAGCAACAACTGCCTGCAGCCATGTATTCAGCTTCAGCAGTTGATGTAGACACAGAGGTTTGTTTCTTACAGAACCAGGAGACAAGTCTATTACCAAGGAATTGACAAGTTCCACTGGTGCTTTTCCTGTCTACTCTACATCCAGCATAATCAGAATCTGAAAATCCAGTTAGATCAAATCCTGAGTCATGTGGATACCAGAGACCTAGACTAGGACAACTTTTTACATACCTAAGAATCCTCTTAACTAATGTGAGGTGGGACTCTCTAGGGCTTACTTGGAATCTAGCACAAATGCATGTGGCAAATATTATATCTGGTCTAGTAGCTGTTAGATAAAGTAATGAGCCAATGATTGCTCTATAGCTTGTCTGATCAACTGGTTTTCCAGATTCATCAGCATCTAAAACAGCATTTGTAGGCATAGGTGTTTTCATAGAGGATGCTTCAGACATTCCAAATTTCTTAACCAGTTCTCTTGCATACTTAGTTTGAGAAATGAAAATGCCATCCACATGTTGTTTAACTTGCAATCCTAGAAAGAAAGCAAGCTCACCCATGCTACTCATTTCAAACTTTGAGTGCATAAGTTTTGAGAACTTTTTGCATAAGTTTGAATCAATAGACCCAAATATGATATCGTCTACATAAACTTGTACTAGTAGGGTATGAGACCTATGGGTTCTAACAAAGAGAGTTTGGTCTACTCTACCCCTTTTAAAATCATTTTCCAACAAAAAACAAGCTAAGGTCTCATACCATGCTCTAGGGGCTTGCTTGAGACCATATAAAGCTTTATGCAGTTTAAAAACATGATCAGGAAAGGTTGGAGAGATAAAACTTGGAGGTTGCTTTACATAAACCTCTTCCTTGATGTCTCCATTGAGAAAAGCACTCTTGACATCCATCTGATATACCTTGAATCTCTTGTGAGCTGCATATGCAAGAAAGATTCTTATGGCCTCCAACCTTGCAACTGGTGCAAAGGTTTGGTCATAATCAATTCCTTCTTCTTGGTAATATCCTTGTGCAACAAGTCTTGCCTTGTTTCTCACAATTATTCCTTGATCATCCAACTTGTTCCTGAATACCCATTTGGTTCCAACAATTTGCTGGTTCCTTGGCCTTGGTACTAATTCCCAAACTTTATTCCTTTCAAATTGATTCAACTCTTCTTGCATTGCAATGATCCAGTTTGGATCTTGCTCTGCATCTTGTATGGTTTGAGGCTCAATTTGAGAAAGAAAGCAAGTGTGCATAATATTTTGATTAACTTGATTCCTTGTTTGCACACCTACTGAGATATCTCCAATTACTTGTGAAATTGGGTGATCTCTTGTTGTTGCAAAGTCAACAAGGGGTGTTGATGATGCATCAACCTGTGTTGTTGTTTCCTCTTGTGGAACACCAACTGGTTCTTCAATTTGTTGACCATTTGAGCTTTCCAAACCCTGAGATTCCTCTTCATTGTCACTGAGTTCAGTGTCTTGCTGAATTGTTGAAGGTAATGACCCTTTGTCTGTGATGGTAAGCTGCTTCAGATTTTCTGAAATTGAATGTTCCTGCAAATTGCTTATGGTAGAAGTCTCCTTCTCCTTATAAGACATGTTAGTTTCATCAAATGTAACATGCATGGATTCTTCAATTTTATTTGAGCACTTGTTAAAAACCCTATAAGCCTTGCTAGTCATGGAGTATCCCAGAAACACTCCTTCATCAGCTTTGGCTTCAAATTTAGCTAGGTATTTCTTATCATTATTGTGAATGAAACAAATGCAACCAAAATTTTTGAAATAATTTACTTTAGGTTTCTTCCCTTTGAGTAACTCATAGGGAGTCTTACCCTTTAGTTTGTGTATCAGGATTCTATTCAAAACATAGTTGGAGGTGTTCACAGCCTCTGCCCAAAAGGTTAGAGGGAGGTGAGCATCTGTCAATAATGTTGTGGCAGATTCAATAAGGGTTATGTTTTTCCTTTCAACTACCCCATTTTGTTGAGGAGTTCTTGGAGCTGAGAAAGTGTGCCTGATACCTTCTTTCTGACAGAACTCTAGCATAAGAAGAGAATCAAACTCTGTCCCATGATCACTTCTGATCAGGGCAATGTGAGTATTGAACTCAATCTGTATGCCTTTGAGAAAATCTGTCAAAATCTTGAAGTTATCAGACTTCTTCCTCAGAAAGAACACCCAAGTGAATCTTGAGAAGTCATCTACAACTACTAAAGCATAAGATTTTCCTCCTAGGCTTTGTACATTAATTGGTCCAAAAAGGTCCATGTGCAATAAGTATAAAATTCTAGGTGAGTCACTCTTATTAAGTGACTTGAAACTGTTTTTAGTTTGCTTGCCTAACTGACAGGCCTTGCAAAGTCCTTCCTTCTTGTAGGGACCAGAAGGTAGTCCTCTAACAAGGTTGTCTTGGGATAACTTAGCAATGGTTCTAAGGTTCACATGTCCTAGTCTTTTATGCCAAAGTTCATTAGGTTTGCTAAGGGAGTTAAATAAACATATATCTACTTTAGATGAATTGAAATCAACTAGGTATATATTATCTTGTCTATTACCAATTAAAATAATGTTGTTGTTTAATGCAATATTGCATGCTGAGTTGGTAAACCAAACCTGATAACCAGCATCACATAGCTGGCTGATGCTGATTAAGTTGTGCTTTAGTCCTTCCACATAGGCCACTTTCTTGAATGTAATTGACCCTATTTTGACTTGGCCATAGCCTTTTGTTTGTCCAAAGTTTGAATCTCCAAAGATTACTTTGGGTCCATGTTTGGCTTTGAAGGACACAAGGTTCTCCTTATTGCCAGTCATGTGCTTTGAGCACCCACTGTCCAAGTACCACTGCTGGTTCTCACTTGGATAGGTCTTTACCTGCACATATAACAAATCAATTGTTTTTGACCCAGTTTACCTTGGGCCCTTTTTGATATCCTCTAAATTCTGAAATAAAAGACATCTCAGGTTGACTCTTATAGCCTACAGGATGATATCTCCTAGGAGGTATGATCCATTCAGCATAAGGGTTAAAGTGATGAGATGTGGAGCTGGAATTGAATTTTGAATTAACCCTTGAGAACTGAGTTTTGCTCTGAACTCGGCTCGACGCACGTCGAGCTTCGGTCGACGGACTCAGGTGAGTGCGTCGAGCTCCATTCGACGGCGAAGTCTTGCTTTGTTCAGAAGGTAGAAGGCGTCGATCTGAGTTCGACGTTTTCTTGCGATTCCGTCGAGCTCTGGTCGACGTCCGTCGAGCTTCGTTCGACGTTTTTTGTCCAGTTTCCTGGGTTAAGTCAGCATTCTTCCTAGCCACTATCAAGACTCCTTTACCTTTGTCACTGGTAAATTTGATTGGAGTTGTCAGCACTATGGGTTGGCTGGATGAAGCACCCAAGCCCAGTGTACCATTCAATCTTGAGTTCACTGTACTTGTGATGTCCATTAATTTGATACTTCTCCCATTAAGGGTTTCTTCAAATTGTTTGGCCTTAGATAGCTCACCTTTCAGTGAATCTATCTCCTCCCCACACTGCTTCAACTCTTCTAAGAGTCTAAGATTATCTGAGTTAATGGATTTGCATTCAATTAATTGTTCTCTGAGAGTTTTAATCAACTTTTGAGATTCAATCAAGTCAATGCACATAGATTTGAACTCAGATTTAAATTCATCAGAAGTAAAATCAAATGAATCTATTACCTAATCCTCAGTAAGTTCCTGATCAGATAGGTAGTCAGCATCAGGCTCTGAATCAGTGTTCTTTTGAGATGCACTGATGGCCATCATGCAGAATCCTTTTTCTTCTGCATCATCCTCATCATCACTAGAGCTGGATGATGAATCAGACTCATCTGAGTCACTCCAGGATTCAGCCACAAATCCTTTTCTGGTGTGCTTGCTGTTGCTGGAGGAAGGCTTGTCATGGTGCTTCCTTGACTCCTTATCCTTCCTTTTATCTTTTCTTTCCTTCTTGTCCCTTCTGTCCTTATCTTGATTTTCTGGACAGTTGGGGACAATGTGTCCTGGTTTCCTGTAGCCAAAACAGATAACATCTTTATTAGTAGATCTGTCATACCTTGGCTTGTCTTTGTCTTTGGATGACCATCTTCTGAAGTTCTTTTTATTCAGCTTATTGAACCTTTTGACAAGTAGGCTCATAAGCTCTTCATCTCCCAACACCTTTTCTTTAGGTTGTTCTTCCTGTGCCTTGAAGGCAATGGTTTTCTCAACCTTTTCAGTTGGTGTGGATATCTTCTGCTCTTCTTCTCTCTTCTTCATGAATTGCTCATAACTCTTGAGCTATCCTAGAAGAGCTTCTGTGGATAACTCACATACATTCCTTCCATCTTTAATTGACCAGATTCTTGAGTCCCAAGAGCTAGGGAAACAAGTCAGTATCTTGTCCTTTATCTCAGTGAGAGATATGTCCTTTTCTAGTGATCTAAGCTCACTGATGATTAGACTCAGTCTGTTGTACATGTCAGCAACTGACTCAGACTCTGCCTTTTTGAAGTTCTCATACTGGGTGATGAGGTAGGATCTCCTATCCTTTCTTTCATCTGCAGAACCTGATATAATTTCTGAAAGTTTTTCCCAGATCTCTTTGGCAGTATTGCAATCAGCTACTTTCTGGAAAATGTCATCTGACATGGTTTGAGCCAAGATGTTCATGGCTTTAGCATCTGCTGCCTTCCACTTTCTTATGTCAGCATCAGTTCCTGAAGGAGGAGGAACAGCTGATGTACTTGTTCCTATGGGAGGTCTTGGACAATCTGTCAACACAGAATTAAAAATGTCTTCATCAAAAGAGTTCATGTAAAGTTTAATCCTTGCTTTCCATAGTGCAAACTTAGAGAGATTGCACATAGGAGGTCTGGTACTAGCAAAGTCCTTGTTTTGTGCCATGAGTTTTAAAGATAAGTAAAACTAAAGGAAATAACCCTTTTGAGAGAAATGATCTTATCAGAGATCTTTTGATCCAGGTGTTAACCTGTATGAATGATCAACCTGCCTCTGATACCAATTGAAAGTGCAGGATAAGATCAATCCTAACTCTAGAGGGGGGTGAATAAAGTTATTTAAAATAGTTTTGCAAATAAAAACTTGAGTGGAGAGAAAGTTTAGATTTACTTAGTGTATGGTGCTATAGCAAATAATCAGAGTAAAAAGAAATTCACAGCACAAAGCAAAACAGAAAGAAACAAGCAATCCAGACGATACAAGGAGCTATAGTGGTTCCCCAAAATCCTGGGTAGTCCACTCTTCTATCACCCTTGATAGGAATCCACTTCAAGATGAGTTGATCAGGTGTCTTGAGCACCAGAGAGTTTTTGACCAGGTTCTCACAAACCAAAGGAGCTGATTTTGACCAGGTTTCAACAAAACCAAAGGTAACTTTTGAAGGGAGTTAAAACCCTATACAGAAAGAAAAAGAAAAAGGGTGATGTTGTCTTCTCTATCAACAAGTAGAGAGAAGCAAAGTGGATCTGTAGATGTTGTCAAAGCTCCCCCTGAGATCAAGAAGAAGTTCAGGAAGGAGAGCTCTGCACAAGGGTGACAGGTCTTCAAAAATCTGATTTGCTCCAGCAAGGAATGATCCAAGAAAGTTGGATGGTTGTGTCTGAAGCAATCAGAATTCCTGTGAGTGAGCTTTCAAAACAATATCATAGAGAGAGAGCAGCTGAAGTCCTGTATTGTTGTTCTATATATCTCTGTCTAGCTGAATGAATAATATATCTGAGTCTTCTTCTTCCTTTTTCTTTGATAGCCGTTGCCAGTCAGCATTAAATGCTTTCCTTAAATGTCCATGCCTCAAAGGAAATGTCAGGTAGACATTCCTTAGAAAATTCCTTGAGCCATGCACCAGATATGCTGTAACGGCCAATAAATCTTCAGCATTAATTATCTGACAGAAGGAATTTGAATTCCTATTCAAAACTGACGGAAGTCTGGAAAGCGTCGAGCTCACAGTAAAACGTCGATCTGAGCACGACACACGTCGGCCAGAGAGTGTTTTCTGTAAGCAGAACTGGGTTCGATGGAACGTCGAGCAGAGGTCGACTCCGCGTCGAGCTGAGACCGACTCTGCGTCGAGCTGAGATTGACTCTGCGTCGAGCTGAGATCGACTCTGCGTCGAGCTGAGATCGACTCTGCATCGAGCTGAAGTCGACTACGCGTCGAGCTGAAGTTTACTCTAACTAGCCTATGTGACCTTTATAACAACAAGGAGGTCACAACACAAAATCCCTATAGAAATATAGTCATCCTGATCCAAATAGTAATAGGGTGTTCCAACAAGGTGGTTCTGGGAACTATTGCCTCTAGATGCAGATTCATGCACTTTTCCATATTGAACAAGCACTTCTTTGAATATCTGTCAAGCTCCTTTTGCCTATATGAGGATATGGTGGTGAACTGTTAAGTGTCCTTGCCTTCTACTCTAGCCTTGTTAATCTGTGAAAGACCAACCAGCTCTTTAAACCTTGCCATTCTGAAATCTGGATCCATCTATGGATCATATATTGATGAAGGTGGCCTCTCTTGGCTTGATTGTTGTTGCTGATTGCTTTGACTTGGTTGCTGTTGTTGGCTGCTGTGAGAATCTGACCTTGAAGGTCTATCCTGTCTGTCCTGAGAAGATCATGAATAATGATGAGAAGTAGGATTTTGAGAAGAAGAAATATTACCAGATGACCTTACTGCTGGAGGAGGAGGAGGAGGTCCTCTCATAGACCTTGGAGGTGAAGAATATCTCCTCATCTTCTTACTATTTTTCTGTTCATTCTTGGAGTACCTCATTTAGTTTGGAAGGTCTGGAGTTAGAGGAATTCCATGCAGAATGTAGTATGGAATATCTGTAGTTAAGGAAGGTTGAGGAGCAACCTTAGCTGGAGCCTTCTTCATTAATTTTCTTTTCTTAGCGCTTGAGTCTGATGACTAATCAGACTCTGGGTTATCATCAGAGCCTTCCTCTGGTTGATCATATAAACTATCAATCTTTTTAAATAAATCAGTCTGATCAATAGACTGAGCCTCTAGCTGTACAGTTATAATGTCTTCTTTCAGCTCCATATCTTCATTAAGAAGATCCTCAAAATGTGGCATTAGAGTTTCATCCCATGCAAAAGTAGGAGGTGAAAAAACTTGCTCCATTATATAAGTTACTACAGCCTGAGTGGTAGAATCAAAACTAGTAGAAAGATCTTACAAAAACTGTTCTAAGACAGAAGTATTAACAGGAATAGTATAATAGACTATAGCTCTAGAAGGATCTGTCTCAAAAACTAGAGCTGGAAAACTAGCAGTATAATAGTGTAGTAAATCACAATCTGATAATAAAGAATATATATCAATTGTGGGATTAATAATGAAATCGCCAACAATTATAACTTCTGGAAGATCTGAAGCCATATCCTCAGTTGTCATCTCTATATCAGGCTCTTCAATCAAAACAACTGCTGCAACCTGAGCTTCTATATATGGAGCTTCTTCATTAAACATCTCCCCCTACTTAGATCTAGGGAGTCCTGAATCTAGGCCCCCAGAAGAAGGGACAAAATTGGAGGAGGCAAGATGATAAGAGAGGGTAGAGTTGGTAGCAACAGGAGGAGCCACTGCTTCATCTATCAGTTTATTGAGAGTAGGAGAGATGAATTCAAGAAGACTAGAAGAAATGGAGGAGAAATTCAAATACATAAATTCAGGTGGAGTCTGAGGAGATGTAGAGGATGGAATGGAAGTAGATGGTTGAGAACTGTTGACACAGTTTGAATAGATAGTGAATGCTTGAGGAATAGATGAAGGAGGGATGACAGAGGGAATTACATCTAGAATGATTTCCTGAATTGGTGAATGTGGTGGAGATATATGAGGTAGAGCTAAATGTGGTGGAGATGAATGTAGTAGAGAGAAGTGAGGAGGAGATGAAAGTAGTGGAGATGTAGGTGGTGACAGATGAGGTTGGGATTCTGTATGAAATGAAGTGGATAAAATTTCTTCAATGAGATGAGGTGGTAGAGGTGACTAAGGAACTGGGGAATTAACATGTGGAGTTGATGATGGAATTTCTTCCGATAAAGAAGGTAGATTGGATGGAGATGACTGCCTAGGAGAATGATGTGGAGATGGTAAAGGAGAAGAATTAGGAGGAGCAGGAGCCTCTTCTGGGGTTGAGAAAGTGGCTGGAATAGCCCTTATGCTTTCTGAAGTAATCTTAGAGGAGGTAGCCCTGGATGGCTTAGGGATCACCCTCTCCCATCTTACAAAGAGAGTAGAGGTTAGCCTCTTAGATGCATTGATATGCACTGTTGGAGATACCAGAACCTCTGGTATTTGGTTTGGAGAATAATTCCCAGTATTCTCCCATAACTAATATCTTTTTTATTAATCTTCTTTTTGATTGAGTCAAACAATATTGTCCCCCAGTTAAAAGTTTTCTGGTTCACCAGTGCACACATCAAAATAAATTGGTGCCTGGTCATATAATCATGGGCAGAGTGTTTGCCCAAAATTACCTTTCCAACTACATCAGCTAAGAATTTATATTCTATAGAAAAATGTTTCTTCAGTAAGTGGTTAGGGTTTCCTTGATTATGTCCCATTCTATCAAGCATAATATTTATTTCTGAACTAGTCAATACTATGTCTTCTTGTCCATTAACTAAATCGAAAATTTCAGATAAAATTGCTGGGGTAAATGTAACTTGATTGCATGAGATAAATCCAGTAATAGTCATAAGATCAGGAATCCTTGCAGTATAAACCCATTCTTTTATCTCTGTGATGGGGAGTTTGATCCTGTTGGTCATGAAATGACGCAGTTGCTGATTCTCAAATAGTTGCAAAATATCATAGAATATTTGATCTGAGTAGCAGAATGAGTCCATATCGATGTCGAATCCGGCATTGAATTTCATCGCAGATAGAGTCGCCTGAGAAATCACCATTTTCCTGCAAAATAGAGGGATCAAGTGCACGGGAAATAGAAAATGCACGGGGTAGAGTTCGATGAAAACCTAATTATAAGTTTTCAGAAGTTGAAAAGGTGAACTCTGTCCGACAAAAAGCAAAATCTCGAACTCTTGTTCGACGAAAATTCTCAAAAGAAATACATCTCTTCGATCTCTGGTCGACAAAAGTTTTTCGAAAGAAAATACATTTTGTCGAGCTCCGTTCGATAAAAAGTACTTGAAACTAATTCGTCGATCTCCGTTCGACGAAATTTTCTATAAAGAAAGTTCGCCGATCTCCGTTCAACGAATGGTTCACGAAAAGTTCACAGATCATCGAGCTCCGTTTGACGAAAAGCATCCAATTTGTCGATATCAAAACAAAAATCAAATTAATGACTCTTCATTTATCATTCCTAACTGATTTAAGAAGAAAATGTGTTTCTTTTCATCTAAAGGTTTAGTGAAAATATCAGCTCTTTGAACATCAATAGGAATAAAAATAAGATTAATTTTATTTTTGTCTACATTATCTCAAAGAAAAGGATGTCTAATTTCTATATACTTAGTCCTACTATGAAGGACTGGATTTTGTGCAATTGATATTGCACTAGTATTATCATAAAATTTTATTGAATTATTTAAGTTATAACACTAATCTAATAGCTGATTTTGAATCCACAAAATCTGTGAACAATAACTATCAGCTGCAATGTATCCAACTTTAGCAGTTGAAGTAGAAACAGATGTTTGCTTTTTGCAAAACCATGACACAAGCCTATCACCAAGAAATTGACAAGTTCCCGATGTACTTTTTTTGTCAACTTTGAATCCAGTATAGTCAGCATCTGTGAATCCAGTTAATTCAAATCCTGACTCAATAGGATACTAGAGTCCTAGATTAGGACAACTTTTTATATATTTGAAAATTCTTTTTACTAAAATTTGATGAGATTCTTTACGATTTACTTGGAACCTAGCACAAATACATGTGTCAAACATAATGTCAGGTCTACTAGCTATTAAATATAATAAGGACCAAATAATAGTCCTATATATTTTTTGATCAATAGGTTTACCCTGTTCATCATTATCAACTACAACATTAGAGGGCATGGGTGTTTTCAAAGCTGAGGCATCTGACATCCCACATCTTTTAATTAGCTCTTTAGCATATTTAGATTGGGATATAAAAATACCATCAGGAGTTTGCTTCACTTAAAGCCAAGGAAGTAGGATAATTCACCCATGCTACTCATTTCAAACTTTGAGTGCATTAGGTCAAAAACCTTTTGTAAAGTTTGGAATCAGTAGAGTCAAAAATTATGTCAACTATATATATTTGAACTCGTAAAATCTTAGATTTATGATGTCTAACAAATAATGTTTTATCTACCATGCCTCTACTAATTTATTTTCTAAAAGAAACCTAGCAAGGGTCTCATACCAAGCTCTTGGAGCTTGTTTAAGACCATAAAGGGCTTTATTAAGTTTAAAAACATAAGTCGAGTGAGTTGGAGAGATAAAACCTAGAGGTTGTTCTACATAAACTTCCTCTTTGAGTTCTCCATTTAGAAATATACTCTTCACATCCATCTGATATACCTTGAATCTCTTGAATGCTGCAAATGCAAGAAATATTATGATAGCTTCCAACCTTGCAATAGGAGCAAAAGTCTGGTCATAGTCTATGCCTTCTTCTTGTGAATATCCTTGAGCTACTCTAATCTTATTTCATTTCTTACAATGATTCCTTGAGCATCCAACTTATTTTTGAAGACCCAATTGGTTCCAATGACTGGATAGTCTTTGGGTCTTGGAACTAAATCCCAAACTCTACATCTCTCACACTGATTGAGTTCCTCTTGCATTGCAATGATCCAGCAGGGATTTTATTCTGCATCTTTGATGGATTGAGGATCAATCTAAGAAATAAAACAAGCATACATCCATTCTTGATTTAATTGATGCCTTGTTTGAACACCAGCTGATATGTCTCCAATCACTTGAGATCTAGGGAGATCTCTGAATGTGACAAAATTAGGAGGTAGAGTTGGTTCTTCAACTATATGTGGGGCTAATTTCTCTTGTGGAATTTCATTAACCACAATATTTTTAGCTTACATTTCATGATTTTCTTCATCACTGATATCATCAGTAACCTATTGAGAAGTTGTAATGTATCCTCTTGTGTTAGGATTAATTCATCTATTTTCTCACACAGATTTGGTACCTGAAATGAGTCTATGGCAGAGGTGTCCCTCTCCTTATAAAACATGTTAGTTTTATCAAAATATACATTTATTGACTCTTCTATCTTAAGGGTAGATTTATTAAAGAACCTATAAGCTTTCTTAACTTGAGAATATCCAAGAAATATTCCATTTGTAGCTTTATCTTCAGATTTCCTTAAGTATTTTTTATCATTATTATGTATATAACATCTACATCCAAAAAACTTTAAAGTAATTAACTTTAGGTTTCTTATTTTTAAGTAATTCATAGAGAGTCTTACCCTTTAGTTTATGTACGAGACTTCTGTTAAGAACATAATTTGCTGTGCTTATAACCTCTGCCCAAAAGGATAGGGGCAAGTGAGCATCTGCAAGTAATGTTCCAGTAGATTTAATTAGGGTTCTATTTTTTTCTTTTCAACCATCTTATTTTGTTGAGGAGTTTTAGGAGCAGAAGAATAATACATAATACCCTCCTTCTCACAGAATTCTTTCATCAGAAGAGATTCAAACTTAGTCCCATGATCACTTCAGATCAATGCAATCTGAGTAGAGTACTCAATCTTAATGTTCCTAAGAAAGTCTGTAAGAACTTTGAAGTTATCTGACTTGTTTCTAAGAAAGAACACCCAAGTGAATCTAAAAAAATCATCAATAATCACTAAAGTATAATACTTTCCTCCCAAAATTTGTATTGCAATAGGTCCAAAAAGGTTTATATGTAGCAAATACAAAATTCTAGGTCAATCACTTTTAAAAATGGATTTAAAACTATTTTTGGTTTGCTTGGCTAATTGACAAGCCCTGCAAAGTCCTTCCTTCTTATAAGAACCAGAAGATAGTCCTCTAATAAGGTTGTCCTTAAATAATTTAGCAATAGTCCTAAGGTTTATGTGACCTAATCTTTTATGCCAAAATCATTAGTTTTACTAATCTGATTAAATAATCAAATTTCTATTTTAGCAGAGTTAAAGTTAACTAAGTAAATATTACCCTGTCTAATACCAGTTAAAACAATTTTGTTTAAACTAGATATAATAAAACATATTTATTTGTTAAAAGATACCTAATAAACTTCATCACATACTTGACTGATGGAAATAAAGTTATGCTTGAGACCTTTCACATAAGCTAGCTTCCTGAAGGTAACTGCTCCAACCTTGACATTACCATAGACTTCTGTCTGTCCACAGTTGGAGTCTCCAAAAATGACTTTAGGTCCAAGCTTTGCTTTGATGCCACTTAAATTTTCTTTTCTACCTGTCATATGTTTTGAGCATCCACTATCCAAATACCACTGTTCCTCTGTGGTAGGATAGTTCTTTTCCTGCATAAAACCAATTAGATGTTTTTCACCCAGGTTACCTTGGGTCCTATTTTTCTTTCATAATAATTTGAAATATAAGAACATTCAGGTTGATCCTTATATCCAAGTGGATGATATCTTTTAGGAGGGATGATCTACTGAGTAAAATGATTATAAATTCATGTGTTTGATTATACTGTTAAAAAGAATTAAAATTTCTATTTTGAAAATCTTGGTTCGACGAATTATAATGAGTTCGTCGAGCTGAGTTCGACGAATGGAAGTGAGTTTGTCGAGCTTCATTCATAGAATAATAATGTTCATTTTTTGGGTTCCATGTTTGTCGATCGAAGTTCGATGAATCATATTGATTTCGTCGAGCACCATTTGAATAATTATACTTAAGTCCTGCGTTCATAGTTCATCATTCTCTATTCGACGAATAGTATTTATTTCATCGAGCTCTGTTCGACGAATTATTTTGAACATAATTTTTATGAAAATTTTTATTTTGATTTTGTTTATTCTTTTGTAAAACTTCTGTAATTTTATCTAAATCTTCTAATTTTTCTTTACCTTTAGCAGAAGTGAATTTTATAGGTGTAGATAAATTATTTTTCTGTAAAAGATAAGGCTGACTAGATGAAGCCCCCAAGCCTAGTTTGTCATTTAGTCTAGCATTAACTATGTTTGTGATATTCATCAGTTTGATGCTTCTCCCATTAAGGGATTCTTCAAACTGCTTTGCCTCAGATAATTTATTTTCTAATGAAATTATTTGCTCCTTAAGATTTTTCAAATCTTCTTTAAGTTTAGAGTTTTCAGAAGATAGATTATTTAGTTCAGTTAATTTCTCTCTGAGAAGTTTTATCTCCTTCTAAGATTTTATCAAATCCTTACATAGCAATTTAAAATCTATTTTAAATTGTTCTGAAGTAAAGTCAAAGATAGAAATTACCTGGTCTTCTTCAGACTCAGATTAATTATCTTAATTGCTGCATGATGCATTTATTGCCATCAAACAGACTTCTCTTGCTCTTAACTCTTCTTCATCTTTAGTTGAACTGGATGAAGATTCAGAGTCTGATTCATTCTAAGTTTCAGCAACAAAATCTCTCTCCTTCTTTTTGTGTTTGCTGGAAGAGGATTTGTGTGAATGCTTCTTAGAGTCCTTTTCCTTCTTCTTATCCCTTTTCAGATTTTTAGGACATTCTAAAAGAATGTGTCCTGGTTTCCTACAACCATAACATACAATTTCTTTAGTTGGTGTTTTATCATACCTTGGTTTGTCTTGGTTCCTAAAAGATCTTCTTCTGAAGTCTTTTTTGGTTATCTTGTAAAACCTGTTAGCCAAAATACCCAGAAGATCTTCATTCTCTGGAAGAACTTTTGCTTCTTCTGCTTCTTGGAAAGCAATGCTCTTCTCCTTCTTTACTAAAGGTGAAGTATTTTGTTCAACTTCTCTTATTTTGATGAGCTACTCATAAGATTTGAGCTTGCCCAACAAAGTATCAGTAAAAATCTCATTAACACTTCTGGCTTCTCTTATTGGCAAGATTCTTGAATCCCATGTGCTAGGGAAACACATGAGCATCTTATCATTGACCACTGTCAATGTAATAACTTTTTCCAAAGATTTCAGCTCATTAATAATGAGACTGAGTCTTGTGTACATATCTACAACTGACTCACTTTCACCCTTTTTGAAATTCTCATACTGAGATATAAAGTGGGATCTTCTGTCCTTTCGTTCATCAGCTGATCCAGTAACCATTGCATTGAGGGAGTTCCAGATAGCTTTAGCTGAGGTGCATTCAAAAACCTTCTGAAAAATGTCATCTGACATTATTTGGGCTAAAATGTTCATAGCCTTAGCATCAACAATTTTTGCTTTCTTCTGGGCTTCTGTACATTTTGGTAGTGGCACAACACTGGTGCTTGTTGTTGCCAATGGTAGAGGTGGACTTGTCGAAATAGAGTTGTAGATATCTTCATCAATAGAGTTCATGTATAATTTAATACTTGCCTTCCATAGTGCAAACTTATTAAGGTTGCACACATGAGGTCTAGTGCTTGAATAGTCTTTATTTTGTGCCATGATAAGAAAAGCAAACTAGAGAAAATAAGATCTATCAGATCTGTTGGTTCAGGTGTTAGCCTGTAAAACCAAAGAACCAACCTCTGATACCAATTGAAAGTGAGGGATAGATCTGATTTACACTAGGGGGTGAATAGTGTATATTAAAAACTTTAATTTATTTTTATAGCAGATTTAAAGTTAGTGATATATAAAGAAAGAAAAATCACAACACATAAATAAAGAAAGTAAAGCAATCACAGACGACACAAGAGGATTTATAGTGGTTCCCCATAAATCTGGGTACGTCCATTCTTCTACCACCCTGATAGGAATCCACTACAGGTTTTTGATCTGGTTCCCTACCACCAAAAGATCTATTTTCTAAGGGATATCTTGCAACCATTTAAGCTTTTGATTAGGTGCACAAAAACCAAGCTTAAGTCTTTTGATCAGGTGACTTGGGAACCAAGAGGTTAACTTTTGAAGGGAGTTATAACCATTTACACTGTTTAAGAAATAAACTAAAAGATTGATGATGTCTTCTCTATCAATTATCTCTGAGAAGACTAGTGGATGATGAAGCAAAAAGCTCCCTCTGATTTGAGTAGAGATTTTAGATCGGGAGGGGAGGCTTTTTTTTCAGGGTGTGTAGGCCTTCTTATATTTGACTGATGAAGACTCTGCACTTGCAGAGATTGAAACCAAAAATCTGATGAATATTTGTTAATCTATAAGAGTGTGTGTATTGTCAGTCTTGTAACTCCTTGAAGTAGAAATAATCTGAATATATAAAAACTCTAAGAAGAATTCAAACATTTGAATTTAAAATCATTCTAAAACGTTTGAAGAATCTCTAAGAATATGTAACTACTGTGGTAATTGATTAGATAAATAACTCTGTGATAAATCCATATTTAATGCTACTTGGAACGACTATATTCATTAAGAATATTTAGAATTAAATACCATAGTGTAACTGCCTGAGATTAAGCCTTGAAACCATTCTGCCTTTAGTAAATAAAACTGGCTGAATACTACAAAGAAATCGTCGAATACAGCAAGGAGTTCGTCGAGTGGAGCCGGGAGTTCATCGAAATGAGCCTGGAGTTTGTCGAGCAGAGCCTGGAGTTCGTCAAGCCGAGTAGCTGAGATATGATCAGCTTTCGTCGAACAGAGACCAGAGTTTGTCGAGCTAAACTCAGAGTTAGAACTCTGAGTTCGTTGAACTGAGAAAGGCGTTCGTCGAACTGAGCACAGCTTTTGTCGAACAGAATCCTGTAGTCATCGAACTGCATTTCTCTGGAATTCCTCTGAAAGAGCAACCCTAAAAATAAACCTATGACCCTAGAATAAACATATTGGGTCAAACTAATCATCTTAAACAAATGATACTGATCCTAGCCCAAATCAGTAATTGGGTTCCAACAAACTTGATGAAAATGGCCATAAGATTGTTCCTTCCATAAACTGCACACAAGAGATTCAAGGTCTACCAGATGGATGTGAAGTCAGCCTTCCTGAATGGTGACTTAAAAGAGGAAGTCTATGTTGAGCATCCTTCAGGTTTTGTAGTTTCTAACTCACCTGATTCTGTTTATAGACTTAGGAAAGCTCTATATGGGCTAAAGCAAGACCAAAGAGCATGGTATGAGATTTTGTCTATCTTCCTCATTGAGAACAAATTCTCAAGGGGGAAGATAGATAAGACCCTATTCCTAAGGGAATCTAAGGGTAGGATCATCCTTGTTCAGATCTATGTAGATGACATCATCTTTGGATCTACTGATGACAACATCTGTAGGAAGTTTGCCAAACTTATGTAGGGGAAGTTTGAGATGAGCAATATGGGTGAACTTAAGTTCTTCTTGGGTCTTCAAGTAAGACAGATGTATGATGGCTTGTCCATATCCCAGTCTAAGTTGACTAGGGAGTTAATAACAAAATTTAGTATGAAGAATTCCTCCACCATGAGAACTCCCATGAGATCAAGTATGCCTATGTGTAAAGATGAGGCAGGGAAACCTATTGATGAAACTTTGTATAGGGGGATAATTGGTTCCCTTCTCTATCTAACTGCAAGTAGGCCATACATCATATATGATACATGTGTTTGTGCTAGGTATCAGGCTTGCCCCAAAGAATCTCATTACTCGGTTGCAAAGAGAATTTTCAGGTATCTTAAGGGCACACCAGATCTTGGCCTGTGGTACCCTAGGAATGGGGAGTTTGAACTAACTGGCTATTCAGATGTAGACTTTGCAGGCTACAAAGAGGACATGATGAGCACTTCTGGCACATGTCAATTCCTGGGTGGAAGACTAGTTTCATGGAGCAGTAAGAAGCAAACTAGTATTGCAATTTCAACTATAGAGTCAGAGTACATCTCAGTAGGTAGCTGCTGTGCTCAGTTGCTGTGGATCCAGCATCAGCTCTAGGACTACAACCTTCAAATAAGTAGAAGCCCGTTATTTTGTGATTCTACTAGTGCTATTTCAATTACTAGGAATCCTATCTCCCATGATAGGACTAAGCACATTGAGATCAGTTATCATTTTATTAGGGAGCATGTGGAATGTGAAGATATCAACCTTGAGTTTGTCCCAACCGACAAGCAAGTGGCTAATATCTTTACTAAGCCACTAGATGAAGTAATGTTTAACACCTTCATGTTTGAGTTGGGTATGTTAAACCTGGTATTGCTTTAATTGCTCCTCATTTAGTTGCAGGTTATTTTGTATCTTGCAGATGGAATTGTTCTTCAGTAAAATGAAGACTCTTCAAGTGATATACCTTCAGTTACATCATGGTTAACTACTGTCCAGACTAGTATAGACTAGATTGTCTACAAAGAAATATGATAGATGATGCATCAGTTGAGGGGGAGCATGTCCAGCACTGCTCCAACACTCTTATGAGGATCAACTGCTGCCTATTTGTAATAAAAAAGGGGAGTAGATGATCAGAACCTTGTTGGATATTTGCTGAAGTCAAAAAGAGGGAGGAAAAGATGATCATGTGTATGATCAAGAATGGTAGCAGTAATTCAGGGGGAGCAGGTGTGGTAATGTTCACCCTATAGGCAAGGAGGTGTGGTAACTATAGATCATTCTCCAATTATATGCTTTTTAAATTCTTATTGCTGCTTATTGCTGCATATTGAGATAGATCATTATCCAGTTATATGCTTTTTAAATTCTTATTGTTGCATATTGCTGTGTATGTCATTGACTCATTATTTACTCATTTGCTTAAGGTTTTTGACTTCCTCAAATTGTGGGAGATTGTTGGGTCCATTGCGCCCATTGTCCTAGATTTGAGGAAGTCAGTCTTGTCAATGATATACATAAAGTTGTACTTGATGAGTGCCTGAGTTCATGCATACAAGGATGTACTAGCAATAATGATGGGACAGGTAGCCTAAGTGGCTAGGTCAGGTAAACACTAACCTAAGATGTGGATTGATAGAAATCTGTCTAAGTCCACAGGCATTGAGTGAAGTCAACTCACTCAACGCCATATAACAAAAGGCTGTGAGAATGACTAATGCAGTAAAAGCCTAAGAAGAAATGGGCAGAAAAGTGGCTAAGTCCACAGGCATTAAGTGAGTATCACTCACTCAATGCCATACTCTATATTCGTTGAGTATTGCCTTATAAGTCAAAGCCAAAAAAAATCTGTGCTGATATTTGACTAAGTCCACAGGCGTTGAGTGAGGCAAGCTCACTCAGCGCAATATAATAAACCATTGACTGACCATCGTTCAGTCAGAACCTGTGTTTTCAGACACCGAATTTGTCTAAGTCCAAATGCATTGAGTGGAGCTTACTCACTCAATGCCAAGGAGTAGGAAAATCTGGCTAAGGTAGAAAGCGTTGAGTGGACATGCTCACTCAATGTCTCAATGCCATAATTCAGAAAATCTAGCTAAAGCAAAAGGCGTTGAGTGAGGCGTGCTCACTCAATGCTCTCAACGCTTAAGATACTAAAGAAGCAGGAATTATTTAAGGCAAAAAGCGTTGAGTGAGGAGTGTTCACTCAACGCTCTCAATGCCTTGATAAGACAAAATTCTGTCCAAGTAGTTTGGCGTTGAGTGATGCTTACTCACTCAATTCCAAGCAGCAGAAAGTTGGTAAAGCAGTTTGGCGTTGAGTGAAGTTGGATCACTCGATGCCTAGAAAAATTTTTATATCTAAGTGTTTTGGCATTGAGTGATGCTTACTCACTCAACGCCTATTCTACTAATGCTCGATTTTGGCTAATCCACAGGTACTGACGTCAGCAAAGTTAGCAAAATCAACAGTGTCAACTAATTTCAAATCAAGTACGGAGAAGCTACAGAACACGACATAGTGGGGTGAATTCCTAATGCTGGTGAGAGCCTTGATTCATGCAACGGTCGTCGTGGAGGTCGTTGCTCCTTTAGTGCGCTAGGGTCAGGCTTAGGTTCCCTCTTCTATTTGGAGTTCCCTTCAAATTGTTGGTGGTGGAACTCGATGTCGTTGTAAGCTACAATCTTTGCCATAACTCAGTGAATGAGGTATGCATCGCTCAACACTATTTCCGCATTAGCACGGAGTAGGATCTACTTTTGTAGAGCCTCCTGAGAAAAATGCTGCGAAGGAGCTCAGGGTCGACTCCCGAGATTTGTCATGCCTTAGAAGTGAAGCAGCAGAAGAACTCCTTGAGTGATTCTCCCTCGATTTGGAGGATGTCGAAGAGGTGAGAGGGGTCGCTGACGATCCTTTATTTGGATAAGAATTGGTTGATTAAGAGGCGTACAAGCTCCCCAATATTACTGATCTCCCCCTCCCACAGGGAGTGGAACCACATGCGTGCTTGCCCCTTCAGAGTTGTGGGGACCACTTGGCACAGTAATTGATCAGGCGTGTTGAAGAGGTACATGTTCGTATCAAAGTGATTTATGTCCTCTAGGGGATCCTTTATCCCATCAAAGGCCTTGAAGTGCGGCAGCTTGAACCCGTGTAGTACTGGGAGTGCTAGGACCTTTGGATCGAACGGGGACCCGTGATAGAATGGGTGTTAAGAATTCATAAGATTTCATCGTTCCTAAGCGTACTCCTCCATGAGCATGACCCTTACCTCCTGGAGGGTGAGCCTTCGATCATGTTACCCGACATCCATGTCTATTGGGGGAGGGTCTAGTTGAGCGTCTGCATGTGGCTCCAGCTTCCGGGCAGTGTGTATGGAGCTCGCTTCGTCGGAAAGTTCATAGGGGGGTTCCTCAAGGCTAGCCGTTTCTTAAGGAAGGACACACTCTTTCACAACAACTAGTCGCACCCCTTGCACGTTTACTAGGTTGGGAGGATTGGAAACTCCCAAATCCTGCAGAAGAGTGATCACTTCCACTTGATGTTCCTCAATCCATCAAACACGTTGCTCCACCAAGCTTGTTGGTGCGTTTATAGTGTGTAAGAACCCCCTCCTGGAACACAAGACACGGCATGAGAGGGGTCTTATGCCCAGAACAGCTGCCTTGGGGTAGCACCAACACACGGGTTAGTCTGTACCCCAAGTCACCTATTCTGCCGGCTACAACCAATATAAAACAACATGCCAACCCCACCAAAAAAAATATATAAGAAGTCAATCCACACAAGCTATAAGTCCAAAATATAACAAAATAGAAGCTAAAACATGCTTCTATAATATCAGAGTATAACAATAAAATTGCCCCGAAGGGCTACAATAAAACTCTCATCACTCACTTCTATAACAGACAGTAACGATGGAACAGTCCCTTCAGGCCCTGTCGTCCTGGCCTGGCTTACCGGCTCCATCACTTGCTGCTCCACCTGTGGGGTTTCCTCCTAAAAAGGAAGATGTAGCAACCGCTAGTCACAAAGACTAAGTGGCTATCACATCCGCTCCCCCGGCGACTCCTCGGCACCGGGCGGAGAAATAGACATGATATAATATATATAGTAAACAGGAGTATAAACAAGCAAGTGGTAACACGAGTAATAAGAAATTCTATCAGTTCTACCATCTATCACAGCATATGATTATAGAGTTACAACAAGAGTAACTAAACTTATATGGATGCCCATACAAGCATATAAGTTGAGGATCATTCAGCAATGAATAACTCATCGTATAGGAGTGCCCATACAAACATATACGATGAGGGTCTTGTGTATATAATGAGTTGCAATGTTATGTATGTGATGCAATGACACACCCATGATCACGCACATGCAGTTGCTATGTCGACACAGACTAGAAGTTCCCACTTTCTGAGCAGGTAGCTAACCTCTCAGGCGCCAACCGTCGTGTCCATACGGGGACAGTAGAACGGGCATTTCTACTACTAAGTGGGTATCCACACTACTTCACGTAGGCCTCAGTACGCCTCAACGCTAAGAACGCAATAGCGGAGCCCTTACGCACTATGGCCCAGCGGGTTCACTTGGGTAGATGTGCACCAAGATCCTAGCCCCAAACTGGCCTGGTGTGACGGATGGATCCTCGAGAAAGCACGAGGATCAAGTCCAACCAATCACTTGGCACAGAAGGTACCTCGGAGAAAGCACGAGGTCAAAGCCCAACCGTCCTAAGTCTATCCGTCAACTCCCATCGGTGGAACGATAGGCGAGCCCGTAGACCTGCCACACTATCCTTAACCCAGGATTATGACACCGCGTGTCGACTCACACCGCATGCAATTCCACAACACCGTGGCATGGAAGGAACCTCGGAGAAAGCACAAGGGTCAAGCCCAACCATCCACTTGGCACGGATGGCGCCTCGGGACATGAACACCGAGGGACTAGCCCAACCGTCCAATTTATTCATCTCAACCAATTCCGACTAGTGACGGCCAACGCCGCACTTACAACCTTCCACAATGCTACCTATAGGGAGACGACACTCTAAGCATTAGACTACTAAACATCATTCTATCAACTCAACATACATATGGCCATAGACTATTAATCTACATGTCACCCCAAACGATTTCCACATGGAATATATACAATGCGCATAAATGATCTAGCAATTTATATCAAGACATTTCGTTCGATTTAAACTTGCATCACCACCCATATTACGAATTCAAATTAACAAGCTTCAACATTCATAACACTACGGTGGTTATGTTAAAAGAGTTCACCCAGTACTCGCATTAGATTGTAACATTAATTCCACCGAATTCAAGTTCATGTTATAATCACCCAGAAATCAAAGTGCAGAAATAACTCTGGACAGCAACTTCAACTGAGGATTCCCGTGGCTACAGGAATCCGGTGAGTGCGAGTAACCGCTCTATGGAAATGTCTTTCCATTGGCTACAACTTTCGTGTTCAGCCTGCAACCCAGATCAGGCTCTAACCTATACGAAATCGGCTCCAAAGACTGCAGCATACAAAATACAAATTCTGTGCGCTTAGTTTACAGCCTTTACTTCGTTCGGACATTCCCGTGGCTACAGGCTTTACCCGAAGGCGTGTAACCACCTGTTGGAAAGGTAATTTTAGTTTATACGACTTTCGTGTTTAGTTAAAAACCCAGATTCGAACATTTCTTGCTCGAAAACGGCCAAGAAGGTCGCTGAGTGCAGAACACAGATTCTACACACATCTTGAAGCGGAATGAATGGCATCCGTTCATCTTCCTCCTCAAGAGATTTTCCCCAAATCTCCACCAAAAGCTCCTCCACCCTTATTCTCCCTCTCAAGGCCATTACTCTTCATGGATCCACCCCCATCATCATTTGAGGAAGGGGGGGGGGGGTTGAAGATGACTAGTCTTTAGAACACATGTTCTTGCAAAGCCCTTCCTAGAGAAATCTCCATCTCCCATGTCTAAACTCTCTTGAGTCGACATCTCACCTAGATATCTATAGATCTAGCACCAAGTGAGGGGGGTAGGAAGCTCACCTCATTTCCAGCAGTAACACCATCCTCGACCAAGGATCTTGTCATCCTCCTGCTTGGGTCACTTCTCGCCTTATTTGCCTTGGGGCATACGGGTAGGGACACGCCCGTGTCCCTACCCGTGTCCTTCTCGGGCCAGACTCAAAGCCATGGCACTCAAATCCATGGCACTCAATGCCATGGAACATGGGTAGGGACACGCCCGTGTCTCTACCTATGTACTGCTCGGGACAACACACTCAAAGCCATTTCACTCAAAGCCATGTTGGTCACTCAACGCCACTGAACACGGGTAGGGACATGCCCGTGTCCCTACCCGTGTCCTCCTCATGACACACCACTCAACTCTGTCTCAAAATTATCCAGCACCATAGCCACTCAGCACCATTGAACACGGGTAGGGACACGCCGGTGTCCCTACCCGTGTCATGCTCAACTCTAGTTTTTAGCCTATTTCCTTATTTCTCGCACGTGCGCACCTGATCACCTGCACCCCCTTGAGCCTACACCAGCTCTCCTGACACCAAAAACACGCACAAGGGGCCTAGCGCGAATCGGGATATTACAAATCCTATAAACAAAATAAAATATTTCGTCCCCGAAAACAGGCTAAGGCTATGGGGTGTGAAGCATACAGAAAATAGAATATGCTTTTAAATAAAATTACCTGAAGTAAAACACTCCGGATAGCGTCTTTGCATCAAATCCATTGGCTCCCATATGAATTCCTCCTTCCCATGATTAGACTATAGCACCTTCACCAAGGGAACACTTTTGCGGCGCAAGGTTCTTATCTCATTGTCTACGATCCGCACCAGCTCCAGTCGCACAGATCTATCAGATGCCACCACACCATCAGTTGTGGGGATGTATTGATCGGGCCGCAACAGCGCCTTCCGAAGCGACGACACATGGAACACGTCGTGGAGATTCTCCAGCTCTGGCGGTAACTCAAACTAATAGGCCAAAGGGCCAATCCTTTCCAAAATGACATAGGGCCGAACATACCTTGGGCTGAGCTTCTTTACTCCACGCACCCGTGACACTCCATGCATTGGCCGGATTTTCAAAAACCCCTTATCACCCACTTGAAACTCCACCATTCGGTGCCTTGCCTTATAATACTTCGCCTGCCGACTTTGAGCCTCCAACATATGATCCCGTATCAGTCTTACCATCGCATCAGTGTCGTCTATATATTCAACTCCCAAAGTCTTCGAGTCTTCATCCTACACCTAAGACAAGGGGGTTCGACACCTTCTTCCATAAAGGGCCTCAAGGGGCGCCATGCCGATGCTCGCTTGATGGCTGTTGTTGTAGGAGAATTCCACCAATGGAAAGAACCTTTCCCACAGCTCTCCCCTATCCAACACACATATTCTCAACAGATCCTCCAATGTCTGGATGGTCCGCTCAGACTGCCCGTCCGTCTGAGGATGGAACGCGGTGCTGAAGGTAAGGCGCGAGCCCAAATACTCCTGTACCGCCTTCCACTCCTTGGAGGTAAAGCGACCATCACGGTCTGAAACTATCGTCTTAGCCACGCCATGATACCGTACAAACTGCTCCACAAAGAGGCGTACCAAGACATCCAAGTGAGCCTCCTTCCTCATAGGGATAAACCGGGATACTTTGGTAAGTCGATTGATGATCACCCTCACTGAATAATTCCCCGAGCGGGAGCAAGGTAGTCCATGTATGAAGTCCATGAAAATATCCTCGAACTTCCATTCGGGGATGGGCAATGACTGCAACAGGCCATCGGGACTCCTGCACTCCGACTTCACTCTTTGACAGGCTTCACAATGTGTAAAAAAGTATCGGACATCCTTCTTCATTCCCGGCCAACACATAGTCTTCCGTAGGCCGACGTACATCTTTGAAATTCCCGAGTGCACTGAATACTGAGAGCAATGCGCCTCTCTCAAGATATCCTCCCGGATTTTACCACCCTTGGGAATGTAGAGCAGGCCGCGAAAATAAACGAGGCCGTCTTTTAGGGTGTATTCGTCGGTAGTCCTGTCTTCGATTGACTTGATTATCGGGGCTACAGCCACATCCACTCCTTGCTCTACACGGATCCGGTCCCGGATATCACAAACTATCCTCATGCTGGTCAAGTACTCCATATATTCTGCCGAAGGAGCCTTAAATATCAAAGTAATCTCCATCTCCTCAATCATCTGAGCCAACTCCATACTCATCAACCGAGACTCTTGGCTCGAGCCTGGTATTTTTCTACTCAACGCATCGGCTACCGAGCTCGCTTTTCTGAGGTGGTAGTTCAAGGTGAACTCGTATTCGCATAGAAATTCCAACCACCGTCGTTGTCTTAAGTTCATCTCCTTTTGAGTATGAACGTACTTCAAGTTTTTGTGGTCTGAAAAGATCTCACAGTGGACGCTGTATAAATAATGCCTCCAAACTTTCAAGGCGAACACCACTGCTCCTAGCTCCAAATCATGAACTGGGTAATTGATTTTGTGCTTCTTCAATTGTCTTGAAGCATAAGCAAACACATGCCTGCGCTGCATCAATACTGCACCCATCCCTTGATATGCCGCGTCCGTGTAAACTTGGAATCCTTCCTTCCCAGACGGAAGGACAAGGATAGGGGCAGAGGTAAGTCTATTCTTCAATTCTTGGAACGCCGCTTCACATTGAGGTGTCCACTCAAATGGCACTCCTTTCTTTGTCAAAGAAGTAAGCGGGAGGGCAATCTTGGAGAATACTTTTACGAACTTACGGTAGTATCCGACAAGTCCAAGGAAGCTCCGCACATCGGCCACTGACTTCAAAGGCAACTACTCCTTTACGGCACACACCTTGGACGGATCCATAGCTAACCTAGCCCCACTGATCACATGACCCAAGAAGGCAACCTTCTTAAGCCAGAATTCGCATTTGCTAAATTTGGCATACAAGGCATTCTCCTTCAATTTATTCAACACCAAGGTAAGGTGCTCGCCATGCTCCTCCTCCATCCTTGAGTAGACTAGGATGTCGTCGATGAAGATAATGACGAAGATGTCCAAATAGGACTCGAACACCTTGTTCATCAGGCTCAAGAAAGTCGAAGGGGCATTTGTGAGCCCAAATGGCATTACGGTGAACTCGTACAACCCATATCTTAAACTAAAGGCTATTTTCTTGATGTCCCCTTCTTGTATTCTCAACTATTAATACCCTGAGCGCAAGTCTAGCTTAGAAAACCAATGCGCTCCCACTAGCTGATCGAATAACTCGTCGATCCGAGGTAGCGGGTAAGTGTTCCGCACCGTCAACCGATTAAGTTCCCGATAATCTATGCACAGACGCAGGGTTCCGTCCTTCTTCTTCACGAACAATACAGGGGCTCCCCAGGGTGACGAACTGGGGCGAACAAACCCTGAATCCACCAGTTCTTGTAGTTGAACTCTAAACTCCACGAGTTCTTTCGGGGCCATTCGGTAAGGGGCCTTAATATAGGCTTGGCACCCGGTACCAGATTAATTTGGAAGTCAACCTCTCTATGCAGGGGTAACCCTGGTAGCTTCTCAGGAAATACCTCAGGGAAGTCCCGCACTACCCGTACGTCTTTTACGTCCAATGCTACTTCCTTCAACTCGAACCAGATTATGAAATATTCATCCCCCTTCATGTGGGCCTTTACAACTTGAACGGACGATAACGTCAGACGAGGTGCGAAGTTAATACCTTGGAAGATGACATCAGAGTCTACATGTCTCAAATAGATCCTCTTCTCCGCACAGTCGATCCTCGCAAAGTGCTAGTCCAACCATATCATGCCCAGAATGATGTCGAATTCCGGCATTTTCAAGACAGTGGCAGGCGTATCGAAAACCCTTCCCTCAAAAAGTACCTCAAGCTCGTACTTAGCGGTTGCAACCATATCCGAACCGTCCGAAAGACGCACTAGTCGAGTTATTCCAGCAAAATATTGCACACCTCCCTTATCCTTAATGAAATCATCGGACACGAAGGAGTTTGAGGAACAAGTATCGAACAGTGCATAAGCTGTATTTCCGCCAATCATCACGGTGCCTAAGTGCCAATAATCAAAACGTATTGCTAGATAGCTAGTATGTCGTAAGAAACTTAAGTTTAATACTGAAAACATGAAAGGTTATTGCACGTACTTGCAATAATATTCTAAGGATTCTGTTCTTGCGCCATGTCTAGCGCGTACAGTTGATCCTGGGCAGGGCCTGGATTACCTCCTCGCGGTCCTCGTCCTCGACCACGCATGTAACCCCGCCCTCGAGGGGCCGCCGGAGGGAGAGCGGGAGGGGCGTTCCGAAACAATTGCGGGCAGAAACGTCGAATGTGGCCCGGTTGGTTGCATTCAAAACACACCCGCCCAGGACGCCTCTCAAGTTACTGAAACTGCTAAGGCTGTGGCGGTGGAGGCAACACGGGCAGTTGCGGAACCAGGTGTTTCACCCTATAGTTTCGGTGGACACGCCCTCCATCTCCTTGATATCCTCTTCTTCTTCTAAAGTCCTGTCTCCATCTATTGCTCGGGCCAGCTTCCATGATGCCCTTTACAGGTCTCTTACCACTACCCAAGTGGTCTGCCTCCAATCTTTTTGCCATATCAATGATCTCCGCCAAGCTAGCATCCACTATAAACAAAAGGGCCTGCCTTAGGGGATCTCGCAGCCCTTTGTAGAAACACTTGGCATAACCTCTATCATCTAACTCGTATGAGTCTGCGAACCTTGCGAGATGTTAGAACTATTGCTGGTATTCTGTAACCATCTTTGATCCTTGTTTCAGCAGAAAGAACCTCTCCTCAAGTTCATCTCGAGCGGATGAAGGAATGAAGTGCTCTAAGAAAACATCCGAGAATTCGCTCAAACTTATCTCTGTATAGACTCGATCTTGGAAGGTGGAGCCCATGAGTGACTTCCACCACCTCTTAGCATGTAGCTCCAAGGTGGACACCACCAGTGACACAGCCATGTTGGCTGGACAACGGATACCAGCCAATAGCTCTTATACTGTGTTAATCCAATCTTTCGTGCACACGGCTGACTCCTTCCTAAGGTAAGTGGGAGGGGAGAGAGCCCGGAAGGCACTTAGCCAGTTAGAGCCCGGGGACTGTTATAGCACCGGAGGCTGCTGTGCCCCGAAGGCATCCAAGATTGCGGTGAGAGTTTTCCCCAACTCAGACTGTTGGAACTGAGTGGGTATGGGAGGGGAAGGAGTGCCCCCCAATGGCTCAACATGCACTGGAATCTATACGTAGAAAGCAAACTTACGGTTAGGTTGGCAAATCTTAAGGTCAAAGTTGGACAAACTTAGTGTGAATTACATATGGGCACACCACTGCTTCCGCTAAGTCAGTTTGTCCCCAAACTGACTAGTCGAACGGGAGTGGCCCATTGTTGAATTACTTCTTTAGTTAAAGATCGTGGCAATCTGATACCATTTGTAAGACCCTCCTCCCGGAACACAAGACACGACACGAGAGGGGTCTTATGCCCAGAACAGCCGCCTTGGGGTAGCACCAATACATGGGTTAGTCTGTACCCCAAGTTGTCTATTCTGTCGGCTACAACCAATATCAAAACAACAGGCCAACACAACCAAAAGAATATATAAGAAATCAATCCACAAAAGCTATAAGTCCAAAATATAACAAAATAGAAGCTAAAACATGCTTCTATAATATCAGAGTATAACAATAAAATTGCCCCGAAGGGCTACAACAAAACTCTCATCACTCACATCTGTAACAGACGGTAACGATGGCACCGTCCCTTCAGGCCTTATCATCCTGGCCTGGCTGACCGGCTCCATCACCTGCTGCTCCACCTGCGGGGTTTCCACCTAAAAAGGAAGACGTAGCAACCGTTAGTCATAAAGACTAAGTGGCTATCACATCCGCTTCCCCGGCGACTCCTCGGCACCGGGCGGAGAAATAGACAGGATATAATATATATAGTAAACAAGAGTATAAAAAAGCAAGTGGTAACACGAGTAATAAGAAATTCTATCAGTTCTACCATCTATCACAGCATATGATTATAGAGTTACAACAAGAGTAATGATAGAATTGATTTCAAGATAACACAGGTTCTTTTCTTTTTTTTACTTAAGGTAGAATAATATTTCAGTTCTTTAAATAGAATCCAACTATTCTAAAGCTACCACAGCAATCTCAGCACAGAATTCACAATCACACACACATCACAGATTGCACACAGGTTTATAGTGGTTCCCCATGGTCTGGGTACATCCACTTTCCCCCTTCACCTATCCAGCAGTGTGCTAGATTCGGCCTAACTTCTTACTTCTTCTCAGATCCACAGATCTTACAGCTCAGAACCCTGAAAGGTTCCTACAACTAAGAACCATGAAAGGTTCCTACAACTCAGAGTATATCCACACTCCTACAGCTCAGGCTAACAGCCCTACCTCAGCCTTATCACAAGGCCAACAACTCAGAGAATGATTTCTCCTACACTCAGACTCAAAAGTCCTACCACTCAGAGATCTATATCTCCTACACTCAGCCTTTATATAATATGCTTACAACTCAGATCTTGAAAGATCCTACAGAAAAAAAATCTTATAGATTGACTCTTACCCTTGTTGAGAGAGAAGGGATAAAAGGATTCTTGATCAGCCCTTGATAAGACTGATTGCTGAGATCAACCTGTTCTTAGCTTTCTTCAAAGCTTCTTGAATCTGAACTCAGTAGGGTTGATCTTCTTTGAAGTTGACTGACTGACAGCTTCCTTCTTAGATTTCAGAAATATATCTGAATTCTTGTTAGTAGATTAGTTCAAGATCTGCTTCTTAAGAGACTTGTAAATGTCTCCTACTTTACTTCAATAGCTGGAGATCTCTCTCACTCTCCAGATCTTCTGAAGTTTCTTCAGAATTCTTGTTTGAATTCTCCTTAGACAAATTCTGAGTAGACTTCTACTTCAGATTGTCTTCTTAGATCTTCTCACGAAAATATTCTCTTGTGTGACGTGCTCTTTCTTGATCAATGATTAATACTTCAATAGTTGTTCGTGTTGTTGTTTTTTTGATTTGACAGAATCCGTCTTTATATAGACTTCATCCATGGTAACCAGCTGATCCGATTTCTAACCAACTTCTGACAGGTCTGATAGCTTCAGCAAACTTGTTGGAATACACAGCTGTCAAGTCTTCAGTCAGTTCTTGAACCTTTGTCTTTGTCATCAAAGCGTCGAGACTGATCTTCATCATGTGTCGACACAAGTAGATTAAGTGTCGACACAAGATTTGGTAATGTTGGCACAACTCTTATGGTGTTGACATAGCTTATTGACACTCATCTGTAGAATGTGTCGACACTGCTTCTTTGTGTCGACACAGACACTTCTTCACATCACAACAATCAACTTTGGTGAAACTCTGTTGTGTGTTGACACAAGTCTTGTGTGTCGACATAGTTGACATAGTCTCAGAATTTGTATGTCGACACTGCCTCTAGGTGTCAACATAGTTGATGTCGACTAGAACTTCTGTGTGTCGACACTACCTCATGGTGTCGACACAGTCGGTGTCGACTAATAAATTTTGTGTGTCGACACAGTTGCTTCTGGTGTCGACACAGCTTTTCCAAGTGTCGACACAGGCTTTATTAAGTGTCGACACGTTGACTTAAAAACTTTTTCTGCATTTTAGCAAATTTTTAACCTGCACATATAAACTTAAAATAACATCAAATACACCTTGATATATATCATTGAGCTAAGTGTGGCTTGTTCAAATCAGGTACACATTTTCCTATGTACCCAACAATTTCCCCCTATTTAGAGAAGTCATAACCCTTTAGTCAATGATATACACCATTTATAATAAACAAACATTATGATGTATAAAAGCATTTTATGACAGGTCAACTTATAAACAAAACATATACCAATATGACATTACAGAATAACAATACAAGATCAATGAACATGAAACATTGTTTTGTTTATACTTATCAAAAAGTTTCTTAACAACTGATTACATAGATTTCTTTTAACACTAAAGATTACATTATTCTTGTAAAATCTAGTAAATCTTTCCTAAGGCTGATCAGGCTCCCTGATGATTATGCCTTTCGCTGGCTTAATCTGAGCTTGCACAGTAGGTTCTGCATCATCAATGGGCTTCTTTCCTTTCAACTCAGCCTTCTTCTGTGCTTCAGCCTTAATCTTTTGCCTTTCAAAATAATGAAAAGGCTTAGGGAAGTATTTGCTAGGCTCCTGAGCATTAGGAGGTAGCTTACAAATTTTTGCCTTCCTTCTATTTTGCAGAATGGCTTATTGCCTTGTTTCATACTTCTTCCATTCTTGTTCATTATACCATTTGCCCCTTTCATGGATCTGATCTTTCACAGCTTTCTAGGCAATCAAAATGATATTCCTGGAAGTGGGGCTCCACTGCTCAAAATCAGGCTTTAACTCAGTCTGTTCTCTTAACCTTTTCTTTGACAGTTGAGCTTCCTGCTGAGCTTTCAAGGCAGCTTCTGGCATTTCAACTTTCTCTATAATAATATTATCAACTTCCTGTGGAGGATTGTACATTGACTGAACCTGTTGTTGAATCATATCAAAATCTGCTGGAGGGTAGATGATCTGAGCAACTTCAGGTTGATCATCTTCAACATAAGCAGGTTGCACACCAGACTCAGCAATATTATCATCGTCTCAAATGGGGTGGATATCCCAGAGTGGCTCTGATGCTATTGGATATCCATTTGGCATGATCTGATCCTGCTTTGACTAACAACCTCTCCCCCTTTATGACTTCTCTTTCAATGTGGTCTATTAAGTCATCTTTTTGAAATCTTACTTGTCTATCAAGAAAATTTACACAATCTTTTAAAAATAATTTTAACTTGAGAAGCTTGTCAGATATTGATTTCTGAGAATTAGTAATTTCTGCCTGAAATGAGTCTAAGGCAGCTTGTAGCTTCTGATCAAACTCCTCTTTCTCTTTAGCTCTTGCTTCAGTCATTACAGTGAATGTTTTCTTTATTTCAATGACTATCTCATTGTGAGATTCAGTCAGATTGTCATTCATCCTAATCTGATTCTCAAGGACATAGCCTTGTTTAATAGCAATGTCATCCACTTTAGCCTTTACTTCTGCTTGTTGCTTTGCCAGAAATACTACAGCATTGCCCCCTTTGTGGAAACAATCTGTCATTTCTTTATTATGCAGAGATACTTCAAATCTGATGGATTTGATATCCTGAGCCAAATCAAATTGTAGTGACTTATGGCTTTCATCCACATACTTCTCTAGAGCCATTCTCTGCTCATCTAATTTCAGTTGCAAGGCCACCATTAATGAGCTATAATCAGCCTCTAGGGCAGGTTGTGGAGCAGAGTTTACAATGCTTTCTTGTAGCTTTGGCTCCTCCTCTTGAAAACCATCAGTTTTCTTTTCTTGGCACTTGCAATTTCTTCATCTTCTAAAGCAGATGAACTTGTAATATCTACTCTTTCCTTAGGACTAGGAGGGAGCTCCTTTTCAGTCCTATTCTGCTCCCCCTCAATGTCATCCTACTCCCCCTCAATCCTTACTTGCTCCCCCTTACTTGTTGCTCCCTCAATATTAGTAAACAACTCCTCAAGAGTGAACTCATGTTGAGTGTGGACTGGTGGTACTTCTTTCTCAGGAGCATCAGCAACTACAGATGTATCCTCCATGATAACATCTTGTGCTGGACTGTTGACATGAGGTCTTCCAAGAATGGATTGTGAAGCCATCTCACTTGCCAAGTGTGTTGATTCTTCTTCCAGTTCCTGTGAAGTATTTAGCTCCCCCTGTCCTTGTGCATTATCAGTATTGTCATGTGCCTGTGTATTATCTGGCTCCCCCTACACCTGTGCATTATCTGTAATGTCCTATGCAGGTGATTTCTCAGCAGCTTCTTGTCTTTCTATATCTGGTATGTCCTTTGTTAGGACCCTATCCCATCTGGAGATAATCCTGATGTCTATTTTTCTCATATGATTAATTTTAGAACCAAAAATCTGGTGCATTACTTCTGGAATTGCTCCAGCTAAGTATAAGCTCATCAGTCTAGCCAAATTAGGCTTCTTTATGCCTTACTTAATCTTCTCAAACAGTAATATAGACCAATCTGTGTTTATTCTAAAAATTGTCCTTGTCATGAGGCTGAACATATAGGCAGAAATCCTATCATATCCTTCTGGCTTACAGATAATTACCCTTCCAACCACTTTTGACAAGAATTTCCCTTGCTGATTCATCCCTTTTCTGTTTAAAGCTGATCCAATCTTCATGGTGGGATCCAATCTACACCATTATAGCGCTTCCCTTGTCTTAGAGACGGGTATCTCTTCTTCATCCTGAGTCCTTGAAAGATTAAGAATTTTCCTCAAACTCTTCAAGGTCACTTTGACTCTAGCGCCATGAACCGTTGATTTAATCTTAAGGCCAGATGAATCTACTACAGCCGTGCCATAAAACTCAAGTACCTCTTTCTTCCATATCTTGGTGGGTTCGAAAACCAAAAACTCCAAACCATTGTCAGTAATTAGGGTAATTACTCCTGTAATCTTTGAGTCTGCACAATAAAAGGCATGGCGAACCAACTCATATCCTTCATTGATTTTATCTTCTACCTTTGGCGCCATTGGGATGGTGAGAAAGTTTGAATTGAGAGAAGAGAGATTGTCGACACAAGGTTTTGGTCTCGGAAACCTGGAGAGTGTGTTGACAGAGATTGTTCTTGACCTATTTATACCCTTTTAAACAAAGAAGGTCAAAAGGCGGGAAAAAATTGTCTAAATGTGTTGACACTGATGAAATGTGTTGACACATACTTCTAATGTCTCGACAACGGTGTTGACTTCTATGTGTCGACACCAATTGATGATGTGTTGACACTTGACATACTTAGAAGTTCATCAGAAATTCTGCGTCGACTCTTATTGTAAGTGTCGACACAATTTCTGGATGTGTCGACACCACTACTCTGGATGTGTCGACACCACTTACTGAAGTATCGACATCACTTCTCTGGATGTGTCGACACAGATTTACTGAAGTGCCGACATCACTCCTTTGAAGTGTCGACACTGATTTACTTAGCCAAATTTGTTAGACTAATCTATGTTCAACATTCCTAATTAAATTTTAAATATATTGAATTTAGTTTCATCTAGAGGCTTAGTAAACAATCTGCAATTTGATAATCTGTTTTGACAAATTCTAGTGAGATGTCCTTTTTCTCTACATGTTCTCTAAGAGAATGGTATCTAATTTCTATATATTTAGTCCTACTATGTGAAACAGGATTATTAGCAATAGAAATAACACTAGTAGAATCACAAAACAAAGGTGTTCTACTTACCTGAATACCATAGTCTTCTAGCTGGTGCTGAATCCACAACAGCTGTGTACAGCAACTTCCTGCTGCCACATATTCAGACTCAGCTGTGGAAATTGCCACACTAGTCTGCTTCTTACTACTCCAAGACACCAATCTTCCTCCTAGAAATTGACAGGTGCTTGTTGTGCTTTTTCTATCTTCTTTGCAACCTGCAAAATCTGCATCTGAATAGCCTGTTAGTAGAAAATCTCTATTCCTAGGGTACCAAAGGCCTAGATTAGGTGTGCCTTTTAGATATCTCAAAATCCTTTTTACAGTAGTGTAATGAGATTCTTTAGGGCATGATTGGTACCTAGCACAGACACATGTTGCATACATAATGTCTGGTCTACTGGCAGTTAGATATAGAAGAGAGACAATTATTCCTCTATACAAAGACTCATCTACAGGCTTACCTGCATCATCTTTGCATATAGGCATACTTGTTCCCATAGGAGTTCTCATGGTGGAGGATGATTCCATACCATACTTCTTAATTAACTCTTTGGTGAACTTAGACTGGGATATGGACAAGCCATCATAAGTCTGTCTTACTTGAATTCCTAAGAAGAACTTAAGTTCTCCCATGCTGCTCATCTCAAACTTCCCTTGCATAAGTTTAGCAAACTTCTTTCAAAGGTTGTTTTCTGTAGACCCAAATATTATGTCATCTACATAAATATAGACTAAGATTATCTTTCCTTTGGACTCCCTTAGGAATAGAGTTTTGTCTATTTTCCCCCTTGAGAATTTGTTCTCAATAAGGAAAGTAGACAGGGTTTCATACCAAGCCCTTGGGGCTTTCTTTAACCCATATAAATCTTTCCTAAGTCTATAAACATAATCAGGTTTGAGAGAATTAACAAAACCTGAGGGCAGCTCTACATAGACTTCTTATTTTAGATTTCCATTTAGGAATGCTGATTTTACATCCATTTGGAATACCTTGAAGCCTTGATATGCTGCATAGGCAAGAAATATTCTAATTGCTTCCAGTCTTGCTATTGGGGCAAAGGTTTGATCAAAGTCAATACCTTCTTCCTGTCTGTATCCTTTTGCAACAAGTCTTGCTTTGTTCTTCACAATGATCTCATTCTCATCTAGTTTGTTCCTAAAGATCCACTTTGTTTCAATGATGTTGTGGTCTTTTGGTTTAGGAACTAACTCCCAGACCTTATACCTTCTGAACTGATTCATCTCCTCTTGCATGACATTAATCCAATATGGATCTAGAATAGCCTCTTCAAATTTCTTTGGCTTTAGTTGAGATAAGAAGCTTGAGCAAAGAACTGTGTTCAAGTTCCTTCTTCTGGTTTGCACTCCATGTCTTAGATCACCAATTATCTGATTTGTTGGATGATCCTTTAAGTGTCTAATAGCTGGCGGTAGACTATCTTCAGGTTGAACATCTCCTGTCTCTTCAATATGATGCACCTCTTGGTTTTCAACAGCATCTAGGGAGTCCTGTACTCCCCCTGGACAGTAATCACCATTTTCCACTTCCTGCTCTTCAGTTGATTCTTTTGTAATGGTAAGCTTGTCCATTCTCTCATTTATACCTGTAGAACTGCATGAGCTACAAGGAACCTCACTGTTAATCAGTCTTGTTTCATCAAAGACAATATGTACAGACTCTTCTACAACTTGAATAATTAAGTTGTAGACTCTATAAGCCTTACTATTGTTGTTGTACCCAAAAAATATCCCATCTTGGGATCTGGCAGCAAACTTAGTTAGATAAGACTTGTCATTGTTAAGGACATAGCACTTGCAACCAAAGATCCTGAAATAGGATAAGTTTGGTTTTCTACCCTTCATGATCTCATAGGGAGTCTTTTTGTGGCTTTTGGTGATAGATTCCCTATTGATCACATGACATGCAGTGTTTACTGCCTCAGCCCAGAAATATTCTGGGAGAGAAGTGTCTGTTGGAACACCCTATTACTAATTTGGGTAAGGATCACTATGCTTGTCTTAGGATCCTAGTTGACCTAGTTGTATAGTTGAGAAGGTCAACATTAGAATGAGTCTAGGGTCTAGAACTTAGTTTTGAAGCTGCCCCAAGACCACTCCAAGATCAAGGATGAAGAGCTAAGTCTAAGGCAATTTTCGTCGAGCTCTGGTCGACGAATCGTCGAACTCAGTTCGACGCTCTCTGAGCTCAACTTCAACAAATCGTCGAGCTCCGGTCGACGATCTTCGAGCTCAGATCGACTATCTGCTTTTAGCTAGCTTTTGCTTAATCGTCAAACTCCCCTCGACTATCGTCTAGCTCAGTTCGACGATGCCTCCTTCAGCTGTTTCTCAGGTCGCTGAGCTCAGTTCGACGATCTTTGAGCTCAGTTCGACGATTTCTGTCTGCTTATCTCAGTTCATCTCTGAGCTCAGTTCGACGATCGTAGAGCTCAGATCGACGATTCTTTGGAGAGATCAACGTCTTCAAGATTTCAAATGCTGCTGATTTTTTGGAATGTTTTTGAATATTATCAGCATTTATGACAGAAGATCTCCCAGCCGTTTGGAGCAAGTTTCAAGGTATCATTCAGAGAATGTTTGCTGGACTTTCCTCTAAAAGACAAGACCATTTATGGAAAGCATTTATGACTGACCAACGGCCATCTTTGGACAAGGAGAATATTCAGAAAATCAATTCTATTCCTATGGTCCTTTAGATATACAGAAAAACAACAACAAAAAACACAGAGCTGATAGACAGAAAAACAAGAAGAGAAAACACACAGAAGAATACTGTTAGCAGAAGAACAAGAAAACTACAACATCTAGATCTTCTAGCTGACTAAGTGTTCTTGCATCTTCATCTTAGATTTCCAGACACATCATCTTTCAGCTGTTCTGCTGAAACCATTCTTTTCTGGAGATCAAGTTCTGAAGACCTATCACCCTTCTACAAAGCTTCTCTGCCTGAACCTCTCTACATCTCAGGGGGAGCTTTGACATCTTCAATCCACTTGTGCTTCTCTCATTTGACTGAGAACAGAGAAGACAACTTCAACCTTCACTTTTTCTTTTCCTGCTGTAAAAGGGTTCTTGAACTCCCTTCAAAAGTTCTGTCTGGTTCTGAGAGCCTTGTCAAAACTCAGTGGTGGCAAGACACCTTATCAAAAAATCTAGCTTTGGTTTTTGAGCACCTTATCAAAAGCTCATTGGTGTCAGGACACCTGATCAACTCAGTCCTGAGTGGATTCCTACCAAGGGTGGTAGAAGAGTGGATGTACCCAGTTTTGGGGAACCACTATATTTCCTTGTGTCTTCTGGTTCTGCTTGTGTGATTTGTCTGCTGTGTGTTGTGTCCTTTTCCTTTCAGTTTTTAAGTTTCTGTTAGCACTCTACACTATAGCTTAAATAGAATTTTAATTTGTGCTATTTTAATAATTCAAAAAATATTTTAAGTAAACTCTATTCACCCCCCTCTAGAGTTGAGATAGATCTTACCCTCACTTTCAATTGGTATCAGAGGGAGGTTGGTTGCTCATACTGGTTAACACCTGAACCAAAAGATCCCTGATAAGATCAATCTCTGTAGAGGATTACTTTCTATACATCTATCTACTCATTTAGAGACATGGCACAGAACAAAGATTATGCAAGCACCAGACCACCAGTGTGCAACCTCTCCAAGTTTGCACTCTGGAAGGCAAGGATTAGATTGTATATGAATTCTATTGATGAGGATATCTTTAATTCTGTCTTGACAGTGTGTCCAACTCCACCAGCAAGCTCAAGTACAAGTGCTGTTCCACCTCCTTCTGGAATAGATGCAGATATAAAGAAGTGGAAGATTGCAGATGCTAAGGCTATGAACATCTTAGCCCAAACTATGTCTGATGACATTTTTCAAAAGGTAGCTGAATGCAACTCAGCCAAAGAAACCTGGGACAAACTCTCTGAAATTGTCTCAGGATCTGCTGATGAAAGAAAGGATAGAAGGTCTCATCTGATAAGTCAATATGAGAACTTCAAGAAAGGAGAAGGTGAATCAGTGGCTGACATGTGCAATAGACTAAGTCTGATTGTCAATGAGCTAAAGACTTTGGACAAGGAAATCTCTTTAACTGAACTAAATGATAAAATCCTGATGTGCTTTCCCAGCACTTGGGATTCAAGAATCTGGCCAATCAAAGATGCCAGAAGTCTGAATGAGATTACCATTGAAGCTCTCCTGGGCAAGCTCAAATCCTATGAGCTGCTCATTAAAAATAGAGAAGAAGAATAGAAGGCTGCCTCTCCAGCCACAAGGAAAGAAAAGACCATAGCCTTCAGGGCTGCAGAAGAGGAGCCTGAAGATAAAGCCACAGGAAATGATGAGCTCATAAGTCTACTGGCTAAGAGATTCTACAAAATGGCCAGAAAAGATTTCAGAAAAAGGCCATACAAGGGTCATGATAAACCAAGGTATGATAAATCAAACAACACTACAGAAATCATATGCTTTGGTTGCAGGAAACCAGGACACATTGTGCCTGACTGTCCAGAGAACAAGAATAAGGACAAGAGAGATAGAAGAGAAAGAAGAAAAGGAAAGGATCACAAGAAGAACAACTCAGACAAAGCCTCCTTTAGCAAAAACAAACATACAAGGAAGGGCTTTGTTGCTGAGACCTGGAGTGAGACTGAAGAGGAATCTGAAGCCTCATCCAGTTCCAGTGATGATGAGGATGATGCAGATGAAAAGGAGTTCTGCATGATGGCTATCAATGCATCACAACAAAACTCTGATGAAGAATCAGAATCAGATTCAGACACTCATCCAGATGAAGATCAGGTAATCAATTCTTTTGATTTTCATTCTGAAGATTTCAAAAGTGAATTTAAGACACTATGCCTAGACCTACTAAAATCTGAGAAGGAGATAATATCTCTCAGGAATCAATTGTCTGAGCATAGTATCCTAAACTCAAAGAACCTCAAGCTCTCTGAGGAGTTAGAATGCTGTAGGGAGGAGATAGCTTCACTGAAAAGTGAACTATCAAAGGCCAAAAAGTTTGAAGAATCTCTAAATGGGAGGAGTATCAGACTTATGGACATCACAAGCACAGTGAACTCTAGATTCAATAGTACACTGGGTTTGGGTGCCTCCCCCAGCCAACCTATAGTGTTAACAACTCCAATCAAGTTTGTCTCTGACAAAGGAAAGGGAGTAGTAGAGGTGGCTAGGAAGAATGCAGACCTGCCAGAGAAAATTTCAGTTCAACAAAATGCGTCGAGCAGAGCTCGACGATCGTCGAACAGAGCTCGACGATCTAAGCACAGATCGTCGACCTCAGCTCGACGACACCCAAACTCTGAACTCAAGCACTATCGATCTTCGAACAGAGATCGACGATCTGACCCAAGATCGTCGACCTCAGATCGACGATCGTCGAACAGAGTTCAGAATTGTGAACACATTTTCAATGGCTCAGTCAAATTCAATCCTAGAAGCTGCACATCCCATGGACTCAACCCCTATACTGAGTGGATAGTAACTCCTAGGAGATACCATCCTGAAGGCTATAAGAGTCAACCTGGGATGTCCTTTATTTCAGAATTTAAAGGTTATCAACCTAGGCCCAAGGTTAACTGGGTCAAAAACAAATAAGCTGTTTGTGTGCAGGTGAAGACCTATCCAGCATCAAACCATCAATGGTATCTGGATAGTGGGTGCTCAAAGCACATGACAGGGGACAAGGACAATTTCACTTCCTTCAAAGCCAAGCTTGGACCCAAAGTAATTTTTGGAGACTCAAGCTTTGGAACTACAAAAGGATATGGTGCAGTCCAAATTGGCTCAGTCACCTTCAAAAGGGTGGCATATGTTGAAGGACTCAAGCACAACCTGATAAGTATCAGTCAATTGTGTGATGAAGGATATCAAGTAACCTTCAACAAAGCCATATGCAAAGTTCAGTCAGTGGACAACACAACTGTGTTGATAGGTAACAGAAGAGGTAACATTTACTTAGTGAATTTTCTTTCACCTGTAGTAGATATCTGCCTGTTTAACTCCATTTCAAAACCAAACAATTTGTGGCATAAAAGACTAGGACACATTAACCTTAGAACCATTGCTAGGCTATCCAAAGACAACCTTGTTAGAGGACTACCTTCTGGTCCCTACAAGAAGGAAGAACTTTGCAAGGCATGTCAATTAGGCAAGCAAACTAAAAGTAGTTTTAACTCAATTAATAAGAGTGATTCACCTAGGATCTTGTACCTGCTGCATATGGATCTTTTTGGACCCATATCAGTGCAAAGCCTAGGAGGGAAATCCTATACTTTAGTGATTGTAGATGACTTCTCAAGATTCACATGGGTATTCTTTCTGAGGAAGAAGTCTGATAACTTCAAGTGTTTGACAGATTTTCTCAAATGCATTCAGATTGAGTTCAACACTCACATTGCCCTGATCAGAAGTGATCATGGGACAGAGTTTGATTCTCTTCTCATGCAAGAGTTCTGTCAAAGTGAAGGGATCAGGCACACTTTCTCAGCTCCTAGAACTCCTCAACAAAATGGGGTAGCTGAAAGGAAAAATAGAACCCTAATTGAATCTGCTACTACATTGTTGTCAGATGCTCACCTACCTCAATCCTTTTGGGCTGAGGCAGTGAACACCTCCAACTATGTGTTGAACAGAAGCCTGATACATAAACTGAAGGGCAAGACTCCCTATGAACTGCTCAAAGGGAAGAAACCTAAAGTAAACTATTTTAAAGTTTTTGGTTGTATTTGCTATGTTCATAATAATGACAAGAAATATCTAGCTAAATTTCAAGCCAAAGCTGATGAAGGAGTGTTTCTGGGATACTCCATGATCAGTAAGGCCTATAGGGTGTACAACAAATCTTCTTGTAAAATTGAAGAGTCTGTTCATGTTGTTTTTGATGAAGCTAACATGTCTTTCAAGGAGAAGAATGCTTCTACCATAGAACCTTTGCAGGTACATTCTTTAGCTGAAGACTTGAACAAACTGCAAGTTACTGAAAAGAATGACAGCAGTGATGATGAAGAAGAAGCTCAACATCTAAAAGAAAATCACCTTGAAGAACCAGTTGCTGTTCCACTAGAGGAAACAACAACACAGGCTGGTGAACAATCAACACCTCTTGTTGATTTAGTAACAATAAGAGATCATCCAACTTCCTAAGTTATTGGAGACATCTCAGCTGGTGTACAAACCAGAAATCAGGTCAACCAGAACCTAATGCACACTTGCTTCCTATCTCAAATTGAGCCTCAATCCATTCAAGATGCAGAGCAAGATCCACACTGGATCATTGCAATGCAAGAGGAGCTGCATCAATTTGAAAGAAATCAGGTTTGGGAACTAGTGCCTAAGCCAAAAGATCATCCCATTGTTGGAACAAAGTGGGTCTTCAGAAATAAGCTGGATGATCAAGGAGTCATAGTCAGAAACAAGGCAAGGCTTGTTGCTCAAGGGTACTCTCAACAAGAAGGAATAGATTATGATCAGACCTTTGCACCAGTTGCAAGGTTAGAGGCCATCAGAATATTCCTAGCATATGCTGCTCACAAAGGATTCAAAGTATACCAAATGGACGTGAAAAGTGCATTTCTTAATGGGGACATCAAAGAGGAAGTCTTTGTTAGACAACCTCCAGGTTTTATCTCTCTAACTCACCCTGATTATGTTTACAGGCTGCATAAAGCATTGTATGGTCTCAAGCAAGCTCCCAGAGCATGGTATGAGACCCTAGCATGCTTTCTTCTAGAAAATGGTTTTATTAGGGGGAGAGTAGACCAAACTCTTTTTATTAGAACCCATAAGTCCCACACCCTACTAGTACAAATCTATGTAGATGATATCATATTTGGCTCTACTGATTCAAATTTGTGCAAGAGGTTTTCCAACCTAATGCATTCCAAATTTGAAATGAGTAGCATGGGTGAGCTCTCCTTCTTCTTAGGATTGCAAGTCAAACAACATGTTGAAGGCATCTTTATTTCTCAAGCCAAGTATGCAAAAGAATTGGTCAAGAAGTTTGGTATGTCTGAAGCATCTTGTATGAAAACACCCATGCCTACCAATGCTGTATTGGATGCTGATCAGCATGGGAAGCCAGTTGATCAGACAACATATAGAGCAATAATTGGCTCTCTACTGTACCTTACAGCTAGCAGACCAGATATAATGTTTGCTACATGCATATGTGCTAGATTCCAAGTTAACCCTAGAGAGTCACACCTAACACTAGTTAAAAGGATTCTTAGGTATGTAAAGAGTTGTCCAAATCTAGGACTCTGGTATCCAAAAGAATCAGGATTTGAATTAACTGGATTCTCAGATGCTGATTATGCTGGATGCAGAATAGACAGGAAAAGCACCAGTGGAACATGTCAGTTCCTTGGTGACAGACTTGTCTCCTGGTTTTGTAAGAAGCAAACATCTGTGTCAACTTCAACTGCTGAAGCTGAATATATGGCTGCAGGCAGTTGTTGCTCACAAATATTGTGGATACAAAATCAGCTTCTAGACTATGGTTACAACTTAGAGCAGTCAAAAATTTTCTGTGATAATACTAGTGCTATTTCTATAGCACAAAATCCAGTCCTCCATAGTAGGACAAAACACATAGAAATCAGGCATCATTTCCTAAGGGATAATGTAGAGAAAAACAAAATTGAACTTCAATATATTCCTACTGATTTGTAAAGGGGAGATATTTTCACCAAACCCTTGGATGAAAAGAAACACAGGTTCTTCCTAAATCAGTTAGGCATGATAGATGGAGGAAGTCTTAATTAAAATCCAAGATTTTGAAAAGCTAAAACAGACCAAGACTAGGCTAAAAAATTCTGTCTTTTGAATGAGTTTAGACTCTGAACTGCGCTCGACGTTTTCTCAAAAATCGTCGAACGGAGATCAACGATCTTCCAAAAATCGTCGACCAGAGATCGACGCTTTTGCTATCGTCGATCTGAGTTCAGAGCCTTCGCTAGATCTAGAATTTTTCTTCTTCTGTTCAGAGGCCGTCGAGCTGAGCTCGACGTTTTTCAACATCATCGAACGAAGATCGCCGATTTTGAAGACTCTTCAGATTCCCTCTGTAGCCTAAATCGTCGAGCTTAGATCGACGCTTCGTCGAGCTGAGCTCCACGATTTTCTTTTTCGCCGTCGAACCCTAATATAAAATCATCTTTCAGCCGTCGTTCTCCTTTTTACGCTTTCATACTCTGCAACTTTCTTCCTTTTCCCTCCAAATTTTCTACGCTTGGTCGTTTTTGGTTTTCTGTTGCAGGTACATATGGCTGATTCGAGGGCTGCGATTGCCAAGATGAAGTTCGACACCGGTTTCGACATAGACATAAACTCATTTGATGGAAGCGACCAGCGCTTCAAGGATGTTCTGAATCTATTCAGAGAACAACAGCTAACCCAGATAATGACTACCAGGATGAAGATTGCATCTGAGGAGATTAAGGAATGGTGTTATACCGCAGCAGATGAGACTGAGAATACTGTTGTCGGCACCATTAAGGGGACCCAGGTAATTCTATCCCCGGCTTTATTAACTGACGTCTTTCAACTCAGTACTGGAGAAGACTCCATTGATCTGTCTGGAGAGGAGTATGCCTCCATGTTAGATAGGATGGGTCATAATGTAATCAACCCTAATAAACTGCTGAAAAAGAATCTGGCTATAGAATTCCAGTTCCTGGCTGATGTAGTTGGGAAGGTGCTGTTGGCCAAGCACTCAGCGCATGACACAATTTCCAGGTATCAGTTCTGCCTGATGGGAGCCTTACTGGATAAGAAACACCTCGACTGGGGCTCCATCTTCTTCACCCTGATTAAGAAGAAGATAAGCAAGTCTGCAGTCAGTTTTGGAAGAATCTTGGGGGTCTTTCTGCACTCAAGGTGCCCTGACCTTTTGACCTCTTCTGGGATGTTCATCAATGCATCCAAGAGGCTCTCCTGTGCCCTCTTCAGTAAATGGGACAGGCAGATAATCAACCCCTCCAGGGCTGCTGCAACACTTCTATCAGGCACAAGGACCAATCTGGTCACTCCTCTAGTAGAAGAGCTGCCTGCTTCTTCTTCTCCCCAAGCCATATCCACCCAAGCCACATATACCCAAGCCATCACCTCCTCACCACCAGTCTCCACCATTATTATCTCATCTCCCATTACCATTTCCTCACCCATGTCATCCCCTCCTCCATCCTCCTCAGAGGTCTTCCATCCTCTCTTTTCCTATCCATTCCACACTCAACCATCATTTGCCCTTTTAGAGGATTCCCTCATGGATGACTCTCCCTCTTCTCCTCCTGAGACATCTTCCCTCCATCAAATGCTCACTGACATCCTCTCTCAACCCTCCTTCATACCCTCCTTTACTCTTCCACTCTTCTCCTCAACCTTCTCTATCCCCATCATTCCTTCTTCTGAACCAACAATCCCTACTTCACCTACCTCCACCTTTTCAGTTTCAGTCACCATCCCTCCATCCAACTTGACTACTACCTCTGCTCAAGCCTCACTTGGGCATGTAGATCTTTCTAGCCTGGCTGACAGGCTCTATGAGTTGCTAGCTCCCAAGCTGGTATCTCTGCTGGAGTCCTCCCTGACTCCACTCCTGAAGCAAGTCCAGGAGCTGTCCACCAAGCTTGATTCTTTTTCCTCCTCCCAGGCAATCCCTTCTACTGGGTGCCTTGGTTCACCTCTCTCTGAACCAAGGCAGGGGGAGATGCCTTATGAAGAAGTGATTGTGCCAGCTCCAGCTCCTGCTTCTACTCTCTCAGCAAGCTCAGGATGTGCTTTTGCACTTAATCTGCAGAGGTTACTATCCAGATTTGATACAGCCTATCTAAGCTGTCTGCCTCCAATTACTGCTGAAGATCTGTCCAAGGCCATTGTGCCTGTACCTGTCTGTAATCCCAGCCAGATTGTTTCCTATATCAAGTCATGGAAGGCTGTGGATGTATCTGATGCTGCTACTAAGGCCACTGTGCCTCCTTTTGTTGATACTGCTGCTGCTGACATAGAAATGATTCCAGCACCTAATGCTGAGGAAATTGTTGTTGAAACTGATGATGCTGATTCTGCTATCCCTGCTGCTCCTGCTCCTGCTCCTGCTGCTGCTGCAAAGCTCAAAGCTCAAGAAGAATATCTAAGAAGAATTGATGCTTTATATGATCAACCTCAGAGTTCTGAAAGTGATCAGTACAGAACTGATTCTGATGATTCTGCCAGCACAATTGCCAAAAAGAGAAAAGCCAGAAGTAAAGCAATGATGTCAGTTCCTCCTGCCAAAGCTAAAGACTCCAATGACATTCCATATTACATTCTGCATGACTGCCCCATCACTGAACCATGGATGCAATTTTCCAAGAACCAACTAAAGGCCATGAAAAAGAGAAGAAAGCTTGACAAATATGAAAAAGGATCATCTCAACATCAGCCTCCTCCTCCTCCTCCTCCAGACTCTGGATCAGGCTCAGCTCCTCAAGCTCCAGCTCCTAGACAAAGTTCCTCTCAATCCTATTCTAAGTATTACCAAAAGGGACAACATCAAAGAGGATATCAACCCAGAAGGGGTAGTTACAGAGGAAATCAAAGAGGACAGAGACCCTATCAAAGGGAAGGACAAGGCCATTCTGACTCTACTTCAGGTCCTTACCCTTACAAACTGAAAGACACAGTTGCTCCAAGGACCTCTCCTGCTCCTGAATCTCTCAACAAATATGAACCTGCTGTTCCATATGAGGATCCTGAGAACAATCCTGTGGCCTGGATTGCTAGGATGAAAGAGTTGGCTGCTCTTGATCAGATTAAGAAGGCTAGAGAACAAGGCAAAGAAATATCCAACATTACAACCTTATCAGAATAAAGAAAGAAAGAACTAGAAAAGTATGCTTCAAAGAAATTTTTCAATCCAGAAGAGTACATGAAGCTGCACCCAGAGGCTGTAGTTCCAAGGCCAAGATCTCAAACCTCTCTAGGTGCAGAAGATGACAGAAGGTCCAAGAAAGAAGCCCTAAACCCTAACAGAGAAATTTTATTTAAAAAGGGAACTGAAAAGAAGTGATCTGTGTAAGCAAACATATCATCCACCTTTGGATATCTGCTACTATTTATCTGTGATATGCATTGCTGTTTCTCTGCATTTTGTATTTAACTTCTGTATTATTGAATGCTCTTTATGATTGTCTGTAAATAGTAATCCTAACCCAAATAGGGGGAGATTGTTGGAACACCCTATTACTAATTTGGGTAAGGATCACTATGCTTGTCTTAGGATCCTAGTTGACCTAGTTGTATAGTTGAGAAGGTCAACATTAGAATGAGTCTAGGGTCTAGAACTTAGTTTTGAAGCTGCCCCAAGACCACTCCAAGATCAAGGATGAAGAGCTAAGTCTAAGGCAATTTTCGTCGAGCTCTGGTCGACGAATCGTCGAACTCAGTTCGACGCTCTCTGAGCTCAACTTCAACAAATCGTCGAGCTCCGGTCGACGATCTTCGAGCTCAGATCGACTATCTGCTTTTAGCTAGCTTTTGCTTAATCGTCAAACTCCCCTCGACTATCGTCTAGCTCAGTTCGACGATGCCTCCTTCAGCTGTTTCTCAGGTCGCTGAGCTCAGTTCGACGATCTTTGAGCTCAGTTCGACGATTTCTGTCTGCTTATCTCAGTTCATCTCTGAGCTCAGTTCGACGATCGTAGAGCTCAGATCGACGATTCTTTGGAGAGATCAACGTCTTCAAGATTTCAAATGCTGCTGATTTTTTGGAATGTTTTTGAATATTATCAGCATTTATGACAGAAGATCTCCCAGCCGTTTGGAGCAAGTTTCAAGGTATCATTCAGAGAATGTTTGCTGGACTTTCCTCTAAAAGACAAGACCATTTATGGAAAGCATTTATGACTGACCAACGGCCATCTTTGGACAAGGAGAATATTCAGAAAATCAATTCTATTCCTATGGTCCTTTAGATATACAGAAAAACAACAACAAAAAACACAGAGCTGATAGACAGAAAAACAAGAAGAGAAAACACACAGAAGAATACTGTTAGCAGAAGAACAAGAAAACTACAACATCTAGATCTTCTAGCTGACTAAGTGTTCTTGCATCTTCATCTTAGATTTCCAGACACATCATCTTTCAGCTGTTCTGCTGAAACCATTCTTTTCTGGAGATCAAGTTCTGAAGACCTATCACCCTTCTACAAAGCTTCTCTGCCTGAACCTCTCTACATCTCAGGGGGAGCTTTGACATCTTCAATCCACTTGTGCTTCTCTCATTTGACTGAGAACAGAGAAGACAACTTCAACCTTCACTTTTTCTTTTCCTGCTGTAAAAGGGTTCTTGAACTCCCTTCAAAAGTTCTGTCTGGTTCTGAGAGCCTTGTCAAAACTCAGTGGTGGCAAGACACCTTATCAAAAAATCTAGCTTTGGTTTTTGAGCACCTTATCAAAAGCTCATTGGTGTCAGGACACCTGATCAACTCAGTCCTGAGTGGATTCCTACCAAGGGTGGTAGAAGAGTGGATGTACCCAGTTTTGGGGAACCACTATATTTCCTTGTGTCTTCTGGTTCTGCTTGTGTGATTTGTCTGCTGTGTGCTGTGTCCTTTTCCTTTCAGTTTTTAAGTTTCTGTTAGCACTCTACACTATAGCTTAAATAGAATTTTAATTTGTGCTATTTTAATAATTCAAAAAATATTTTAAGTAAACTCTATTCACTCCCCTCTAGAGTTGAGATAGATCTTACCCTCACTTTCAGTGTCACTCAATAGAGTTCTACAAGCCTCAATCAGTGTTCTATTCTTCCTTTCAGCAATACCATTTTGCTGTGGTGTTCTAGGTGAGGAGAATTCTTGGAAAATCCAAAATTCTTCACACAGTCTTTTCATACTCTCAGATTGAAATTCAGTGTCATGGTCACTTCTGATTTTTACCACTGTACTGTCAAGTTCATTCTGAATTTGCTTGACAAAACTATATAAAACACTTGGGGTTTCTTATTTTTGTCTCAGAAAGAACACCCCGGAATATCTAGAATAGTCATCTACCACCACAACAGTGTATACCTTCCTACCTAGACTATGAACTGGCTTAGGACCAAATAGATCCATATGTAAGACGTATATGCACCTCACTGAATCTTTGTTTTCAAGGCTATGAAAGGAGGATTTTGTTTGCTTGCCTTTTTGACAAGCTGAGCATATCCCATCCTTTATACACTTAACTTTAGGACCATTCCTCACTAACTCTTTACTAAAGAGTCGGCCAATTGTTTTGTAGTTAAGATGGGCCAGGCTCTTGTGCCATTTGACACAATGAGAGGCTCTCTCATCAGCTATAAGACAAATAGGAGAACCTTTGTTCTCACACTCAAAATCAAGACAGTACACATTTCTTTTTCTATATCCTGTCAATATGACCTTTTGATCACTTGACCTTTTGATATGACATCCATTCTTAATAAATGAAATGTCATATCCTAAATCACTCAGCTGACTTATGCTTATAAGGTTGTGTTTCAAATTCTTTACATAGGCCACTTGAGTGATAGTAATCTGGTTACTAGAAATGTTACCAAATCCTTTGATGATTCCTTTTTTAGAACCACCAAAGATTACTTTAGGCCCATTTATGATAGGTAAATACTCCTTCAGCAATCCCTTTGTTCTAGTCATGTGCCTGGAACATCCACTGTCCAAGTACCATATAGGGGCATGGTAACTTGGACTCACCTGCAATAAAATATTACCTTCCCTTAGAACCCAAGTAAGTATTGGGTCCTTGGTTCAAGTTAGCTTCATACTTAACAAATCTACCTGTTGCTCTTCTAATAGGTAGACTGTTGTTCTTCATGACACTAATGTTGTGCCAGCAGTCTAAGGCATAATGGCTTGTCTTGCCACAGCACCAGCATTCATACTTGTTGTATCTATTTTTAGATACATTCTTGGCAGTCTGGTTGACAGCAAATCTTTTATTTTGTGCTGGTACTGCTGCAGCTACACCCACTATTTTTTTAAGAACATGGGGTTTATGGACATGGGCTGCCTTATTGACATAAACACCCTTGTCATTCAGAACTTCAGTCTTACTATGACCATGAGCATTCTCAAGGTCATACTTGTTAGAAGGCACTTGTACCTTTCTAAAAACTACAGGGACTTTAAAGTTCAGTGGCTGGACTGAGGCTTCGCCCTTTCTCTTAAATTGGACAGCCCTGGTGTTACCTTTAAAGCCTATTCCAGCCTTACCCTTTTGAGCTACAAACTCATCTATTAAGGGTAAAACTTATTTTGGCTTGGAGTAACTAGCCACCAAATCTTTTTCCTTTTGAAGTCTGGCTTCCAGACTTTTAATTAGATCATTTTTGTATGTGATTGTGCCCATCTGAATAACAGTTATAGTTTTCAGTTTTGCAATCTCATTCATTTTTTGATCCAATTCTTTCTCTAAATCAGATGCAGCCATCTTAAGATCTGCAATTTCCTTAGCCTGAGTTTTTGCTAGGTTTTTTCTTTTCTTTAGTGTCTTCAACAAGTCCTCATATTCATCTATCAGCTGATGAATATCACCTTCAGATTCAGACCCATCCACATTACTTGATGCAGATGTAGCTGACTCTGTACCAGTACTATAATCTGAATTTCTAGAAATACATTGTACCTTACTAGGACCAAGCTGATCCTGACACTTGTCTTCTTCTGACATAGCCATCAGTCCCATGCACTGATGGTCTTCTTGTTCATAGATAGAGTTCAGCACTTGCATAAACTAATCTTCTTCATCTACTGCATATAGACCAATGTATGCCTCAGATTCAGATTCAGACTCTGAAGTTGATTGGTCTGTCAAGCTCTTCTCCTTCTTAGCAACAAAGGATTTCTCCTTCTTGCTCTTTTATTAAGTCTTCCTTTTATCAGCAGACTCCTTTCTTTTGTATGGACACTCAGCCACAACATGTTCAGGCCTATTACAGCAGTAGCAAACTATCTTTGATGTTGTAGATTTGTAAGGCTTAGACCTGCTCCTGTCCTTCCTAGATGACTTCCTCTTTTAATAATAGTCATCTACAGGCTGAGATGTGGAGGGCCTAGACTTCCACTGCTTCTTCTTCAAAAAATTTTGAAACTGCCTTGTGAAGGCAGCAAAGTCTTTATCTGAGTCACTGCTGTCTGAACTTTTGTTGTCTGAATTATCTGAAGTAATTTCAGCAACAATCTCAGGAGGTGATGGAGACATCCTCCTATTCTTCCTAGTGGCTTCCACCTTGAAGGCCACCGACTTTTCTTTATGCTCCCCTTTTGCACCTTTCTCTTCCTCTTTCCTAGCCATCAGCTGCATCTCATTTGACAACAATTTTCTAAACAAAGTTGGAGAAGAGATATCTGCATGTTTTGCCACTTCCCTAATGGCACAAATCTTAGTGTCCCAATACTTTGTCAAGGATCTTAGGAATTTATCATTCAGTTCATATGTACTGAAGATCCTTCCATAGGACATCAGCTCATTTACTATTCTATAGAACTTTTTATAACACTCAGTTATACCATCTGACTTTCCTTGTATGAAACTCTCATACTCCCGATTCAGCATAGATTTTCTATCTTGTCTGACTTCTTCAGAACCCTCCATGTAGACTATCAAAGTATCCCACATTTCCTTGGAGGTCTTGCAGTGAATCAAATTTTGAAAGGTTGAATCATCTATGACACTTACTATGATATTCTGGGCTCTTTTATCCATAGTTGCCAGGATGATCTCTTCCTTAGTCATTTCTGAAAAATCTTTGGATGTTCTTTGATTTGCATCTAGAACTAACAACTTCATTGGAATATAAGGACCTTCCTTTACTGTAATGTAGATCCTTGGATCAGAAGCCTCCATGAAAAGCCAGACCCTTTCTTTCCATATTCCAAATATCTCTTTCCTGCATATGGGTAATTTCATAGAACCTAGTTCCTTATGATTTTCTCCTGAACCCATTTTCTTGATCTTGAATCTGCCTTATGGATCTAACTCAGACTGTTAAGTACTTCTTTGAGTAACCTCCCTCTGATACCACTTGATAGAATTAATTTCAAGATAACCCAAACACCTAGAGGGGGGGGGGGTGAATAGGTTCTTTTTTTTTACTTAAGGCAGAATAATATTTCAGTTCTTTAAATAGAATCCAACTATTCTACAGCTATCACAGTACAGAATTCACAATCACACACACATCACAGATTGCACACAGGTTTATAGTGGTTCCCTAAGGTCTGGGTACATCCACTTTCCCCCTTAACCTATCCAACAGTGTGCTAGATTCGGCCTAACTTCTTTCTTCTTCTCAGATCCACAGATCTTATAGCTCAGAACCCTGAAAGGTTCCTAAAACTAAGAACCCTGAAAGGTTCCTATAACTCAGAGTGTATCCACACTCTTACAGCTCAGGCTAACAGCCCTACCTCAGCCTTGTCACAAGGCCTACAACTCAGAGAATGATTTCTCCTACACTCAGACTCAAAAGTCCTACCACTCAGAGATCTATATCTCCTACACTCAGCCTTTATATAATAGGCTTACAACTCAAATCTTGAAAGATCCTACATAAAAAAAATCTTATAGATTAACTCTTACCCTTGTTGAGAGAGAATGGATAAAAGGATTCTTTATCAGCCCTTGATAAGACTGATTGCTGAGATCAACCTGTTCTTAGCTTTCTTAAAAGCTTCTTGAATCTGAACTCAGTAGGGTTGATCTTCTTTGAAGTTGACTGACTGGCAGCTTCCTTCTTAGATTTCAGAAATAGATCTGAATTCTTCTTAGCAGATTAGTTCAAGATCTGCTTCTTAAGAGACTTGTAAATGTCTCCTACTTTACTTCAACAGCTGGAGATCTCTCTCACTCTCCAGATCTTCTGAAGTTTTTTTAGAATTCTTGTTTGAATTCTCCTTAGACAAATTCTTAGTAGACTTCAACTTCAGATTGTCTTCTTAGATCTTCTCACAAAAATCTTCTCCTATGTGATGTGCTCTTTCTTGATCAATGATCAATACTTCAATAGTTGTTCGTGTTGTTGTTTTTTTGATTTGACAGAATCCGTCTTTATATAGACTTCATCCATGGTAACCGGCTGATCCGGTTTCTAACCAACTTTTGACAGGTCTGATAGCTTTAGCAAACTTGTTGGAATACACAGCTGTCAAGTCTTCAGTCAGTTCTTGAACCTTTGTCTTTATCAGTAAAGCGTCGAGACTGATCTTCATCATGTGTCGACACAAGTAGATTAAGTGTCGACACAAGCTTTGGTAATGTCGACACAGCTCCTATGGTGTTGACATAGCTTCTTGATACTGCATCTGTAGAATGTGTCGACACTACTTCTTTGTGTCGACACATACACTTCTTTACATCACAGCAATCAACTTTGGTGAAACTCTGTTGTGTGTCGACACAAGTCCTTTGTGTCGACACAGTTGGTATAGTCTCAGAATTTGTGTGTCGAAACTGCCTCCAGGTGTCGACATAATTGAAGTCGACTAGAACTTCTGTGTGTCGACACTGCCTCCTGGTGTCGACACAGTCAATGTCGACTAATAAATTCTGTGTGTCGACATAGTTGCTTTTGGTGTCGACACAGCTTTTTCAAGTGTCGACACAGGCTTTCTTAAGTGTCGACACATAAACTTAGAAACTTTTTCTGTATTTTAGCGAATTTTTAACCTACACATACAAACTCAAAATAACATCAAATACACCTTGATGTATATCATTGAGCTAAGTGTGGCTTCTTCAAATCAGGTACACATTTTCCTATGTACCCAACAAGTAACTCAACTTATATGGATGCCCATACAAGCATATAAGTTGAGGATCGTTCAACAATGAATAACTCATCGTAAAGGTGTGCCCATACAAACTTATATGATGAGGGTCTTGTGTATGTAATGAGTTGCAATGTTATGTATGCGATGCAATGACACACCCATGATCACGCACATGCAGTTGCTATGTCGACATAAACTAGAAGTTCCCACTTTTCGAGTAGGTAGCTAACCTCTCAGGAGCCAACCGTCGTGGCCAGACGGTGATAGAAGAACGAGCATTTCTACTACTAAGTGGGTATCCACACTACTTCACTTAGACCTCCGTACGCCTCAACGCTAAGAATACAATAGCAGATCCCATGCGTACTATAGCCCAGCGGGTTCACTTGGGTAGATGTGCACCAAGAACCTAGCCTCGAACTGGTCAGGTGTGACGGATGGATCCTCGAGAAAGCATGTAAAGCCCCGTTTTTTTCAGCGATTATTTTTATTCTCGTTTGGCGTACGATGACGCGTTTCCGTGTCTTGTGCCATTTGTGGAGTGTGGTTTAGCTCCTTAGAACTGAGTGCCATATTCTGTAGCCTGTTGGCAAGATCTCCCTAGCAAGCCGAGTCATTTTGGGTGACCCGGTGTGGCCTCTCAGGGGGATGTTGGTGTTTGGCTTTATTTGGGTATAAATCGAGTTCTGTTCGTCGAAAAGTAATTTCGACTTCGCCGCTGTGTTCGTAGCGTGGGTATTTAGCTACGGTGCGAATTTCGTCGAATTCCGAGGTAGTTCGGTTTTCGCGTCGTTTAGGTGCTTTATGTAATTTTGTAATTAATTATATAATTATATAATTATATATATATATAGAATGAAAAGAGCCGCTCATCTTCTTCCCCGTTTGGAAACCGCCGCCTGTACGAGAGAAAGAAAACCGTCGGACTACCCTTCCCTTCGGACGCCGATTCCCGGAGCGTTTGTGGACGGAATTCGATTCCGAGAGTGGATTCGGATTGCTCTCGTCAAGACCTTCATTCCTACGGTAAGAAATTCGATTTTCGTGGAGTTTTGGGAGGATTGGAATTTTCGGTTTTGGAAGTTTTCCGCCATTAATGGCCGAGTGTTTGTTTTAGGTGTTGCGGCCGTTTTGATCCGTGCGAAGAGGAGGAAAGCAGTCCAAAGCTTCGCTGTGAATTGAGGCAAGTGGTATTCTTGCCCTTGCCAAGTTTTCTTTTTGAATTTTCTTGCTGAAATTGAAATCCCAGTTAGCCCAGGTTAGAGGCCTTGTTGTTCTCATTTTTTCTTGCTAACTATAGGGCTTAGTTCTTCCTACTGAAACCCCCCTATTTTGTGATGATTGGAATCCAAATTGTCGGCGTGGAGCCGTTGTTTTCCTTTATTTTGATTGTTGCTCTGGTTCGGGTGTAGCCGAGAGGGAGAGTTAGGAGGGGGGGTGTGGTTGCCGATTTTTTGTTAAGGTATTACTCGAATGATTAGGCATAGTTCGTATAGTAGTGGTGCGCGGCGTTGATAGTTGTCTGCTGCTACTGCAGTGGCGTGAGTCGTGTGCACGTTCCGGTGTCGTTCGGGAAATTCCAAACGGTACAGGTTAGCCGCGCACGGTCATCAACCATTAGGGCGCACGACCACTAGTCGTGTGCCTCTGCTCGTGCGCGGCTGTCTTTCAGTTTCCAAAGTTCTGTCTCGCAGATCGCACGAGCGCTGGTAAGCAGTGCGCACGATCACTGATCGTGTGTCACTGATCGTACGCTGACGCTAAGTTTTCTATCAGGTTTTCCAGGTTCGCTTCGCACGATCATCAGCCGATGAGTGCGCATGACCACTGATCATGCGTCACTGATCGTGCGCCTAGTATATTTTCTTTTGCTAGGCGAATTTAGCTGGTTTCGAGTGCGGGAGTTTAGATACTCAAGTGGCAGGCAACTACTCGAGTTCTGGATCTTCTGCCTTGGTCGTTCGACTGTCGTCGAGCTCCGTATTCTTTAGTGGGCTTGTGGGTAGTGGTATTATTTTGGCGGCGAGTGAGGCTAGCTCACTCAACGCCAAAGTTTAGGTAGGCACTGAGTGGGTTTCACTCAACGCCTAGTCGTGTTGGTTTATTTCAACACTCTTCCTTTACCTTGTATTTCGTTTCCGAGTGGATTTCCAGTTGTATTTCTGGGTTTTCCTTGTCGGCAGTTTTCTTTATTTTCCTAAAGGCCGAATCGTGGTTCGTGGTTAGTAGTGGTGGTTGTAGCTCTTTATGGGGGTGGAGTTGTGTGATATAGCCAAGGCCACCCATGTTTTTTTCTTGCTCCAGGTACGGGCTGGGCATGTCGGGTGGAAGGTCACTTGTGTTTTCACGTGTTGACCCTCGAGCTTTTGACTTGGACATGGTGGATTGGGGGACTGCGTTTGCCTTCGATCCGGTTCCTCGTTGTGGTTTTTGCTACTATCACTTCCCACAGTTTAGGGTGTTAGAAGTTTCTTCTTTGGTAGTTTGCAACATTCTGGCTCTTGGCAGCCTAGTAGGCCCTGCAGGATGTGGTTCCTGGGCTGGGTCGTTGCTGTTGCTTTGCACGTTGTGCATTTCTTGTGGTCCTGTTTTGGATAGTTGTGACTCTTTCTACTGCATGTTTTTCTGTTACTTTGTCCTTTGGTTGACTCTTTCGTGCAGTTTTTCTTTGTTTAGCTTGCTGAGGTATTCTGTTTTCTTTTGGAATACCCCAGGTTCTGAGCTGTAGCCAGTCTGGTGGCTAGTTGGAGGTGGTGTTGTTGGTGGACTCCCGGACCTTGGAGTTCTGTTTACCTTGTTAGTGAGGTTGTTTTCAGTACTTTCTTACAGACATATATTTGTGCTAGTGGGTTCGTGTCAGGTTGTTGGCGCCCACTGGTAGTTTTTACCTTGTACTAGATATATATTATTGCTGCTACCATTTTCTGGAGATAGTCTACTTGCTCTGAGAAGGTTTTATGCTAGGTTGCTAGTTATTTTTAAACTATAATTATTATTATAAATAAAGCTCATGATCAGCATGTTTTATAAGACGTATTCACTATTTTCCAAATCACGTATAAAGACCGCTTTCTTATATGTTATATAAATTAAATGTAGGGTCTTGCATAGCATGAGTGGTTCTCATGCAACCCTTATGCGCTCCTTAGGAGGTTAAACCTAAATAAAGTATTTTTCCGCAGCGTATAAATATAGTTTTTCTTTTGTGGACTAGGTGATCCACTGAGCCGAGGGATACGGTCTCTAAAATATAACTGATTTTCTATTCATTAAGTATATGATTTTCTTGCATAAAGATTGTAGTTGGTTTTGCCTGAGCGTCAGCAGTTATCCCCTGCTTGACATGGCATCATGACGCGTGTTTTCTCTTACTCTGATAATTCTTAATTCGGAGAAAATGCAGGTTGTGACAGTTGGTATCAGAGGCAGGTTGCTTGACAAGTTAGTTGAGCAACCTTCCTTTGTTCGCTTATTAGTAGTTCAGCATCATGTCATTCACACACCGATATGTCATCAGCACGTCTTGGCAAAAGCACGAACACTACCCTCATAGCATAACATGAAGTATACGGGGCATATTATGTAGTATGGGATGCATAATATGTGTTCGTATATGGATCCACCATAGGGGCTACATGTGAGGGTTATGTAGTATGGGATGCATAACCTCACCACATGACTGCAACTAGCACGTTTCTTTTTCGTTGCATGGAAATGTTATGTAGTATGGGATACATAACATTTTCAAGCGTACGCCGCTCATAGCATGCATTAGGGCCTTTTTTTAGAATGCATAGCACAATCATGCATATCATATCATTGCATAAGCACAACGCGCCGAGCTAAAGATTTGCAGGATGACATATGTACACACATGAGTTTTCAAATTAGCTTAAGTTCATGCATCCGATCTAGGCACAAGAGTTAGTAAGGTGGTGGTTAACCATCCTAGGTTAGGGCATATCATCTAATTATTGAGAAGAAGATAAACTCTCAGAGCAAGTTTAGCAGCTTTAAGTCTATATCTACATATGTATTGTCTGTACTGGTAATCGGTTCTAGTCGTGGGATTGGGATCTGATTTGCGTTGTAATGATTTTTAGGGTTGGCTAAGAGTTGGTGGCTGAGAGAAAAGGAGAGCTTAGTGGCTGGGTGCTCGTGGGAGATGTTCAAGGAGTTGCTGTTGAGAAAGTTCTTACCCTCGGTCGAGCGTGACCGCCTCATGAATGATTTTCTCTATCTGAAGCAAAGGCAACTCACGGTGGGTGAGTATGAGATAGAGTTCAGCAAGTTGAGCCGTTTTGCCCCTGGATTGGTCAGCGTTGAGGCTGATCGAGTTAAGTGATTCCTCGGTGGTTTGAGGAGTGAGGTGCAGCAGTTGGCCAGTGCTTATGGGTCAGTGACTTATGCTGGGATTGTAGAGGCTGCCCTTATGGTCGAGGCCATTGAGACGGTGAAGAGCAGAGGCCAGCAGTTGAAGAAGGATAAGAGGAAGTTGGTAGAGGAGAAGAAACCCCTGGTACCCGATGCTGTTCCGGGAAAGAGGAGCAGGGTGGTGTGCAGTTTTTGTGGCCGGTCAGGCCATCCTATCGAGAGGTGTTTCAAGAAGGCGGCAGCTGAGAAGAAGGAGCAGGTTCATGCTATTCAGGGTGCTCCTAGGAGAGATGTCTCCTGTTCCATTTGCAAGCGATCCGGGCATGATGCGGCCCAGTGTTGGTCCAGGGATAGAGTCTGCTTTCAGTGTGGGCAGAAGGGTCACATTAAGTCGAGGTGTCCTCAGGTCCAGTCAGCTCTTCCTGCAGTTCCGTTGCAGGCTTTACCTCCACCTCAGCGTGTGGACAAGGGAAAAGGGAAGCTGAACGTGATTTCTTCCGAGGAGGCTCAGACTTCGACCCAGGTGATCTAAGGTTAGTTGTGTGTTGTTTTTCTTTCTAGCCTGGTAGTTTAGTTGCTAGATTATTTGCGGTACTGTTGTGCTAGTTCCTTAGCTTTGTGCGTTCCTATAGGGAAATTTAAGGTGAAGAACCGCTGGGCGCGTGTTCTGTTTGACTCCGGCGCTACCCACTCGTTCGTGGCTAGAGCCTTTGTGGAGCGTCATCGGTTGTCTCTAGATCGTGTTTGGGATTCCTTCCGTGTCAAGTTTCCCTCTGGTGAATCTGTGTTGTCAGATTTGGGTATTTTGGATTGCCCGGTTTTGTTGGGGGATTTTCTTGCGAAGGCGGACCTGAAGATGATTGATCTAGAGGACTTCGATATCATTTTGGGCATGGACTGGCTCTCTCGGTATGATGCGGTCATTCAATGCAAAGGAAAGCGCTTGGACTTCATCAGGGACGACGGTCAGCCTGGCAGCGTGTATGCTGATCCGTGTCAGGTTTCTCCTGTTCTCTCTGCGGTATGTGTTCAGATATTGTTTCTTTCTGATTGTTGTGTTTGTTTAGTCTCGGCGGTTGGAACCGTCGTTAGCGTGCCACGCTTGGAGGAGATTCCTATTGTTCGTGGTTTCGCCGATGTTTTTCCTGATGATCTTCCTGGTATCCCTCCTGAGCGGGATGTGGAGTTTGTTATTGATTTGGAGCCGGGTACGCGTCCTATTGCTAAGGCGCCGTACCGGATGGCCCCTCGTGAGTTAGAGGAGTTGCGAATTAAGTTAGATGAGTTGTTGGCTAAAGGTTTTATCAGGCAGAGTTCGTCGCCTTGGGGTGCCCCTGTTTTGTTCGTAAAGAAGAAAGATGGGTCGATGCGGCTTTGCATCGACTATAGAGAGTTGAACAAGGTCACTATCAAGAACAGGTACCCTCTGCCGAGGATCGATGATTTATTTGACCAGTTGCGTGGTAGCACGGTGTTCTCCAAGATCGATCTTCGTTCGGGCTATCATCAGCTCAGGATCCGTGAGGTAGATATTCCACGGACTGCGTTTAGGTCGAGGCATGGACACTTTGAGTTCTTGGTAATGTCGTTTGGTTTGACCAACGCACCATCAGCTTTCATGGACATGATGAATCGGGTATTCAAGGATTTCCTAGACAAGTTCGTGGTGGTCTTCATTGATGACGTGTTGGTTTATTCTCGCAGTGCTGAGGAGCATGAGCAGCATCTGCGCTTGGTACTATCAGAATTGAGGGACCACAAGTTATTCGCCAAGTTGAGCAAGTGCGAATTTTGGTTGCCTCAGGTTTCTTTTCTAGGCCACGTGGTGAACAAGGATGGGATCTCGGTTGACCCAGAAAAGATTGCAGCAGTGATGGATTGGAGTAGGCCGAATACTCCTAAGGAGATCAGAAGTTTCTTAGGGTTGGCTGGCTATTACAGGAGATTCGTGGAGGGTTTCTCTTCTCTAGCCGCACCTTTGACCAAGCTGACTCAGAAGAATGTGGCTTTTGTTTGGAGCGAGAAGTGCGAAGAAGCTTTTCAGGAGTTAAAGAGGAGATTGTGTACTGCTCTCGTTCTGACCCTTCCTACTGAGGGCGTGGATTATGATGTGTATGTGGATGCTTCGCTTGTAGGTTTGGGATGCGTATTAATGCAGGATGGAAAAGTAATTGCTTATGGGTCAAGGCAGCTGAAGACTCATGAGAAGAATTATCCTACGCATGACCTTGAGTTTGCAGCGGTTATCTATGCGTTGAAGTTGTGGAGGCACTTACTTTATGGGGCTCAGTGCAAGATTTTTACTGACCATAAGAGCCTGAAGTACGTGTTCACGCAGAAGGAGTTGAATCTGCGTCAGCGGCGGTGGCTTGAGTATGTGGCGGATTATGACGTAGAAATCCAGTATCATCCGGGCAAGGCCAATGTGGTGGCCGACGCCCTGAGCCGAAAGACGGGAAAGATCTTTAACCTCTCCGCCGATCGGTTAGTTGAGGAGTTCCTCCTTATGGATATTTCAGTGGGATGCTGTGGTTTGCAGAGTAGTTTGTTAGTGGCAGAGCCGTCCTGGATTTCTTTGACTAGACTGCATCAGAAGGACGATCCGGATCTGTTGCACCTTTTTACCAGGACAAAGAAGGGAGAGTTGCCAGATTTTGCTATTGATGATGCGGGTACTTTGAAGTACCGCGGAAGGTTTTGCGTTCCCGCTGTTGGGGACATTAGAGGTATGATTTGCAGTGAGGCTCATGGTTCCAGCGTTACCTACCATCCAGGATCTACGAAGATGTACCGTGACTTAAGGCAAATTGCCTGGTGGTATGGTATGAAAGGAGATATAGCTCGATATGTTGCTGAGTGTCACACTTACAAGCGTGTGAAGGCCGATCATGGAAGGCCTGGTGGTAAGTTGACTCCGCTAGAGATCCCGACTTGGAAGTGGGAGAGTATATCTATGGACTTCATTACGGGTTTGCCAAAATCCCCGAGAGGATTTGATTCTGTTTGGGTTATAGTGGATAGATTGACGAAGTGTGCTCACTTCGTGCCTTATAAGATTGATTATCCGATGAAGAAGATAGCATAGTTGTACTTGAATGAAGTCATCCGAATCCACGGTGTACCGGTTAGCATCATTACTGATTGAGACTCCCGGTTTACTTCTCGTTTTTGGCAGAGTCTGCAGGAGGGTTTGGGTACGGATCTGAGGTATTCTACTGCGTACCACCCTCAGACCAATGGGCAGACGGAGCGGGTCAATCAGATTGTTGAGGGTATGATCCGGTGCTATATTTTAGACCACGGTGGAGCGTGGGGTGAGCGTCTGCGACTCATGGAATTTGCTTACAATAACAGTTATCAGGAAAGCTTGCAGATGGCTCCGTTCGAAGCTTTGTATGGGAGGCGCTGTAGGACTCCGTTGTTTTGGGCTGAGGCTGGTGAGAAGCCTTTGTTGGGTCCAGATGCTCTGGAAGAGATGGAAGTCGCCGTGAAGCTTATTCGTGAAAAGCTTCGTATAGCTCAGGAGAGGTATGAAAAGAACGCCAATCGGCGTAGGTCTGCTTTGGAGTTTTTAGTAGGGGATCATGTATACCTCAAGGTTTCTCCAATGGTTGGTGTGAAGAGATTTGGTAAAAATCGGAAATTGGACCCAAGGTATGTGGGCCCGTTCGAGGTTTTGGAGCGGATTGGTGTGTCTGCTTATAGATTGGATTTGCCAGCGAACTTCCCTGGTGTTCATAATGTTTTTCATGTTAGCCAATTGCGGAAGTGTGTGCGCAGCAGTGGGCAACTCTTGGATGTTGTGCCCCAGTTGGAGCCTAACCTCTCTTTTGTTGAGGTGTCAGTTCGTATTTTGGATACTCAGGAGCGTGTGCTGCGAAAGAAGTCCATACCGATGGTGAAAGTTCTATGGAAAAATCAGGATTTGGAGAGCGCGACTTGGGAGCTAGAGTCGGCCATGAGGAGGGCGTACCCTCACCTGTTTCGCTGATTTGATCGGTATGTTTCCCTTTGTAACTTCTGTTTGTTACTTTTCCTTCTTTAGTAGGAGGGTTGTGCGTAAAGTTTCGGGACGAAACTTTCTTTTAGGGGGAGTGACTGTAACGCCCCGTTTTTTTCAGCGATTATTTTTATTCTCGTTTGGCGTACGATGACGCATTTCTGTGGCTTGTGCCATTTGTGGAGTGTGGTTTAGCTCCTTAGAACTGAGTGCCCTATTCTGTAGCCTGTTGGCAAGATCTCCCTAGCAAGCCGAGTCGTTTTGGGTGACCCGGTGTGGCCTCTCGGGTGGATGTTGGTGTTTGGCTTTATTTGGGTATAACTCGAGTTCTGTTCGTTGAAAAGTAATTTCGACTTCGCCGTTGTGTTCGTAGCGTGGGTATTTAGCTACGGTGCGAATTTCGTCGAATTCCGAGGTAGTTCGGTTTTCGCGTCGTTTAGGTGCTTTATGTAATTTTGTAATTAATTATATAATTATATAATTATATATATATATATATAGAATGAAAAGAGCCGCTCATCTTCTTCCCCGTTTGGAAACCGTCGCCTGTACGAGAGAAAGAAAACCGCCGGACTACCCTTCCCTTCGGACGCCGATTCCCGGAGCGTTTGTGGACGGAATTCAATTCCGAGAGTGGATTCAGATTGCTCTCGTCAAGACCTTCATTCCTACGGTAAGAAATTCGATTTTCGTGGAGTTTTGGGAGGATTGGAATTTTCGGTTTTGGAAGTTTTCCGCCATTAATGGCCGAGTGTTTGTTTTAGGTGTTGCGGCCGTTTTGATCCGTGCGAAGAGGAGGAAAGCAGTCCAAAGCTTCGCTGTGAATTGAGGCAAGTGGTATTCTTGCCCTTGCCAAGTTTTCTTTTCGAATTTTCTTATTGAAATTGAAATCCCGGTTAGCCCAGGTTAGAGGCCTTGTTGTTCTCATTTTTTCTTGCTAACTATAGGGCTTAGTTCTTCCTACTGAAACCCCCCTATTTTGTGATGATTGGAATCCAAATTGTCGTCGTGGAGCCGTTGTTTTCCTTTATTTTGATTGTTGCTCTGGTTCGGGTGTAGCCGAGAGGGAGAGTTAGGAGGGGGGGTGTGGTTGCCGATTTTTCGTTAAGGTATTACTCGAATGATTAGGCATAGTTCGTATGGTAGTGGTGCGCGACGTTGATAGTTGTTTGCTGCTACTGCAGTGGCGTGAGTCGTGTGCGCGTTCCGGTGTCATTCGGGAAATTCCAAACGGTACAGGTTAGCCGCACACGGTCATCAACCGTTAGGGCGCACGACCACTGGTCGTGTGCCTCTGCTCGTGCGCGGCTGTCTTTCAGTTTCCAAAGTTCTGTCTCGCAGATCGCACGAGCGCTGGTAAGCAGTGCGCACGATCACTGATCGTGCATCACTGATCGTGCGCTGACGCTAAGTTTTCTGTCAGGTTTTCCAGGTTCGCTTCGCACGATCATCAGCCTATGAGTGCGCACGACCACTGATCGTGCGTCACTGATCGTGCGCTTTGTATATTTTCTTTTGCTAGGCGAATTTAGCTGGTTTTGAGTGCGGGAGTTTAGATACTCAAGTGGCAGGCAACTACTCGAGTTCTGGATCTTCTGCCTTGGTCGTTCGACTGTCGTCGAGCTCCGTATTCTTTAGTGGGCTTGTGGGTAGTGGTATTATTTTGGCGGCGAGTGAGGCTAGCTCACTCAACGCCAAAGTTAAGGTTGGCACTGAGTGGGTTTCACTCAACGCCTAGTCGTATTGGTTTATTTCAACACTCTTCCTTTATCTTGTATTTCGTTTCCGAGTGGATTTCCAGTTGTATTTCTGGGTTTTCCTTGTCGGCCATTTTCTTTATTTTCCTAAAGGCCGAATCGTGGGTCGTGGTTAGTAGTGGTGGTTGTAGCTCTTTATGGGGGTGGAGTTGTGTGATATAGCCAAGGCCACCCATGTTTTTTTCTTGCTCCAGGTACGGGCTGGGCATGTCGGGTGGAAGGTCCCTTGTGTTTTCACGTGTTGACCCTCGAGCTTTTGACTTGGACATGGTGGATTGGGGGACTGCGTTTGCCTTCGATCTGGTTCCTCGTTGTGGTTTTTGCTACTATCACTTCCCACAGTTTAGGGTGTTAGAAGTTTCTTCTTTGGTAGTTTGCAACATTCTGGCTCTTGGCAGCCTAGTAGGCCCTGCAGGATGTGGTTCCTGGGCTGGGTCGTTGCTGTTGCTTTGCACGTTGTGCATTTCTTGTGGTCCTGTTTTGGACAGTTGTGACTCTTTCTACTGCATGTTTTTCTGTTACTTTGTCCTTTGGTTGACTCTTTCGTGCAGTTTTTCTTTGTTTAGCTTGCTGAGGTATTCTGTTTTCTTTTGGAATACCCCAGGTTCTGAGCTGTAGCCAGTCTGGTGGCTAGTTGGAGGTGGTGTTGTTGGTGGACTCCCGGACCTTGGAGTTCTGTTTACCTTGTTAGTGAGGTTGTTTTCAGTACTTTCTTACAGACATATATTTGTGCTAGTGGGTTTGTGTCAGGTTGTTGGCGCCCACTGGTAGATTTTACCTTGTACTAGATATATATTATTGCTGCTACCATTTTCTGGAGATAGTCTACTTGCTCTGAGAAGGTTTTATGCTAGGTTGCTAGTTATTTTTAAACTATAATTATTATTATAAATAAAGCTCATGATCAGCATGTTTTATAAGACGTATTCACTATTTTCCAAATCACGTATAAAGACCGCTTTCTTATATATTATATAAATTAAATGTAGGGTCTTCCATAGCATGAGTGGTTCTCATGGAACCCTTAAGCGCTCCTTAGGAGGTTAAACCTAAATAAAGTATTTTTCCGCAGCGTATAAATATAGTTTTTCTTTTGTGGACTAGGTGATCCACTGAGCCGAGGGATACGGTCTCTAAAATATAACTGATTTTCTATTTATTAAGTATATGATTTTCTTGCATAAAGATTGTAGTTGGTTTTGCCTGAGCGTCAGCAGTTATCCCCTGCTTGACGTGGCATCATGACGCGTGTTTTCTCTTACTCTGATAATTCTTAATTCGGAGAAAATGCGGGTTGTGACAAAGCACGAGGATCAAGTACAACCAATCACTTGTCATGGAAGGGACCTCGGAGAAAGCACAAGGGGCAAGCCTAACTTCCCTAAGTCTAGCCGTCAACTCCCATCGGTGGAACGATAGGCGAGCCCGTAGACCTGCCACACTATCCTTAACCCAGGATTACGACACCGCGTGTCGACTCACACCATATATAATTCCACAACACCGTGGCATGGAAGGAACCTTGGAGAAAGCACAAGGGTCAAGCCCAACCATCCACTTGGCACGGATGGCGCCTCGAGACATGAACACCGAGGGACTAGCCCAACCGTCCAGTTTATTCATCTCAACCCATTCCGACTAGTGACGGCCAATGCCGCACTTACAACCTTCCACAATACTACCTGTGGGGAGACGACACTCTAAGCATTGGACTACTAAACATCATTCTATCAACTCAACATACATATGGCCAAATCTTATTCATCTACATGTCACCCCAAACGTTTTCCACATAGAATATATACAATGTGCATAAATGATCTAGCAATTTATATCAAGACATTTCGTTCGATTTAAACTTGCATCACCACCCATATTACGAATTCAAATTAAAAAGCTTCAACATTCATAACACTATGGTGGTTATCATAAAAGAGTTCGCCCAATACTCGCATTAGATTGCAACATTAATTCCACCGAATTCAAGTTCATGTTATAATCACCCAGAAATTTAAGTGCAGAATTAACTATGGACAGCAACTTCAACTGAGGATTCCCGTGGCGATAGGAATTTGGTGAGTGCGAGTAACACCTCTATGGAAAGGTCTTTCCATTGGCTACAACTTTCGTGTTCAGCCTGCAACCCAGATCGGGCTCTAACCTACACGAAATCCGCTCCAAAGACTTCACCATACAGAATACAAATTCTGTGCGCTTAGTTTATAGCCCTTACTTCATTCGGACATTCCCGTGGCTACAGGCTTCAACCGAAGGCATGTAACCACCCGTTGGTAAGGTAGTTTCAGTGGCTACGACTTTCGTGTTTAGTTGAAAACCCAAATTCGAACATTTCTTGCCCGAAAATGGCCAAGAAGGTCGATGCATGCAGAACACAGATTCTGCACGCATCTTGAAGCGGAATGAACGGCATCCGTTCATCTTCCTCCTTAAGCAATTTTTCCCCAAATCGCCAGCAAAAGCTCCTCCACCCTTATTCTCCCTCTCAAGGCCATTCCTCTTCACGTATCCACCCCCATCATCATTTGAGGAAGGGGGGGGGGGGGTTGAAGATGACTAGTCTTTAGAACACATGTTCTCGCAAGGCCCTTCCTAGAGAAATCTCCATCTCCCATGTCTAAACTCTCTTGAGTCGACATCTCACCTAGATATCTACAGATCTAGCACCAAAGGAGAGGGTAGGAAGCTCACCTCATTTCCAGCGATAACACTACCCTCGACCTTAGATCTTGTCATCCTCCTCCGCGGCATCACTTTTTCCTTGACAGTGGTGGCGTTTTTCCTCCTCCAAAGCTAGCTCCAGCAAGAACTCCCCTTCAGAACTTCTCCCTCCAGAAAATGGAACTTGGAAAGAGGATGAAAAGGTTAGGGTTTCACCTTTTCTCTTTTATACAGAGGTGACACGGGTATGGACACGGCCGTGTCCTTACCCGTGTCCTACTCTGGCAAAACAGCTCGACTGCCGTTTCGTGCTCCTACACGGGTACTGACATGCCCGTGTCTGTACCCGTGTCTAGGTGACACGGCTGTAGTACTGTCCCTGTCGACACCCGTGTCCTGCTCGGGGCACTTCTCGCCTTGTTTGCCTTGGGGCACACGGGTAGGGACACGCCCGTGTCCCTACCCGTGTCCTTCTTAGGCCAGACTCAAAGCCATGGCACTCAAAGCCATGGCACTCAATGCCATGGAACACGGGTAGGGATATGCCCGTGTCTCTACCCGTGTCCTGCTCGGGACAACACACTCAAAACCATTTCACTCAAAGCCATGTTGGTCACTCAACGCCACTGAACACGGGTAGGGACACGCCCGTGTCCCTACCCGTGTCCTCCTCGGGACACACCACTCAACACTGTCTCAAAATTACCCAGCGCCATAGCCACTCAGCACCATTGAACACGAGTAGGGACACACCCGTGTCCCTACCCGTGTCATGCTCAACTCCAGTTTCTAGCCTATTTCCTTATTTCCAGTAAGTGCGCACCTGATCACCTGCACCCCCTTGAGCCTAGACTAGCTCTCCTGACACCAAAAACACGCACAAGGGGCCTAGCGTGAATCGGGACGTTACATAGTGGCCCCTTCCAGTCATGGGACATTACTTTCGAGCGAGTAAGCGGGGCCAATCTAGCACACTCTTCTGGAGTCGTGCCATTAGCAGTGCATGCACTCCTTGCCAATGATGCTAGTTAAGGGAGGTACTTTCTAGGCAAGCAATGCTTCCAGAAAGCTGTTGTAGAGTTTGGGGAGCACTTTTCCATAGAGGGCGCCAAACTATTATAGGTTACTCAGTTTTTCCCCCAGTCCAGAGAATCAGACCGTCTTAGCTCGGAGTGAACCCGAGTGTGCAAACTGTCAATGAAAGAGAGCTATAAATGATAAGAGGCTTTTTTAACATGGTAAGCCTGAAAAAGGTGAAAAACCAAGTGGTCAGATTTGTGTCGGGCCAACATCCACTATTTCATTTAGTTTAGAGGATTTAGAAGTTTTCACGAATAGTGACAAGCCACCTCTCTGTTACAAAGTATTGAGTACAAGAGCAGTAGAAAATAAACTAAGTCCATGATGTTCTGACAAGAGGGTCCTTACCGAGAAAGATGAAGAACTCTTCACGCTAACGCCCTCTTCCGACGTCATCCCTTGTGCTCATGGTTATGTCTACGTGAGAAAGAGAGGGTGCAGAGCGAATCCCAAGCAGAGGAATGATCTAAGTCCCATGTCCTCGCCGAAAAACATCAGAGTTCTCTCTTGCCTTTGGAGTTCTTTGTCTTTAAATGAATGTCTAAGGGTCTATTTATAGTTTTTTGAAGGGTCATGTTGGTAATTTTGTCGTGATGGATTTTGTGATGATGAATGACGTTACTCCGTTACGATCACCTGGATCACCAATTTTCAGAAAATTATAGGTGTGCCCCCAAGGCGGTCTGGGAAGCATAGGTAGGGTGCCTGTTGGTGGAGGAGACGGCCGGAGGCGGTACTGGCGATCGCCGACACTCGCACACACACAATGCTTACCCTTGTGCTGTCGCACGCACATCACTTGCACATGTGAGGCGCGTGCTGCTGTGAGCGTGAGGCGAGTGCTGTTGTGAGTGCTAGGCGTGCGCAATGCCGGGTCGCGCAGTGCCGACTCACGCATGCAGTGCTTTCTCGAACAGCTCTTGCTCGCGTGTGCAGTGCTTGCGCACGCAACACTGGCCCGCACATGCAGTGCTTGTACGCTTATGTGTGTGTTGGTTTTATGCGACTTCCATGCATGCTTGGTCCCATTCTCCATTTGGGGTGGTTTTGGACCCTTTAAGCGGGCATAGCCTGCACGCGTGACCCGCTAGTCTGGGTCACACTACTTGAACATTATCGTTCAGATTCCTACCGGTTTGATTTAGGAAATTTGGGGGAACCCATCACATATATTTTCCAATAAATTAATTTGTTATGCCATTGTGTATAGCTCTGCTTCTTGTGGTGCAAATTTTCATATTATCAGTAAAAACAAAAATGAATTTATGTTTGATTTCCCCTTAACAAATGAAATATCCATCAACTTTGCCCATCTAGTTCAAATTTTAATTGGGGCTGATATCGAGTCTAGTTCGAACAAAGTTGGTGATGCCCCACGCGGGCCCCCTTTAGAAAGACGGGTTTTTTTATTTAATTAAGAAAGGGTGGTTTAGCTTAAGTGGGCGGAGCCCGCGGGTGATTTTTCATTTTAATTTAAGATTTTAACGAATGGAGGCAAGTGCACCAATCGTAAGTAGTACAAGATATTCCGGTGGGGAATATCAGGGCCGTATCATTCTCGGGGTCGGGTTAATTATTTATACTCCTCCAGGAGAGACTATTATTTTACTGAAAATATAGGGTGTCAGATTAACTAACTAAAGCGGTTATAAGAAAGTGCAGAAAATAGACTTAGAAAAACGATCGATGAAGAAATAACGCTCGGTATCGAATCGATTAGGACTAAAATAATTTTAGGTAACTAGAGATCCTAGTTTCAAATTAATTAAAGGGCGACTTGGCCATGGTGGTTCCATAGAAATGAGCTCACCTATCTCTATGGATATCGCTCACCTAAACATTAAGACTATTCAACCGAGCTCTTGTTCGACGAAGGATTTCTCTTAATGCCCGCATTACGCTAAGAACCCCGCAATTGGGTGTGGAACCCAATCCAGGAGAGTTACGCTTCTCCTCTCTCAAGGTGGTGCACGCAACTCTCTTTACCCTAGGGTGATCTGTCCATACGCACGGCCTCTCGACTAGCGAGCATAGGGATAAATGAAATAGAGTTCACACATCAATATGTGTTCTTACACGTCGTATACCTGGGATAAACCTTAAGTTCTTTAATTAAAGAGAAAAATAAGACCTTTAATTAATTAAAAAAGTATTTTTATGTCCCAATGCTCTTCGATACTGAGGGCTAAGAGCGATTAGCCACTCATCGAAATGGGGATGGCTTATGATTTTTGTGAGGCGTGAGTTCGAAAATAAACGCTAAAGGGTTATAAAGAAAAAAACATAAAATAACATGACAAAGTAAAGCATACTAAACATAGAAGTCACACACTCAACATAGCCATAAGAAAAGAAAGAAAGACATAATTGAAAATTACAAGTCCTACTCAAACGAGTAGGCGGGAAATTGCAAGTCCTACTCAAACGAGTAGGCGATAAATTGCAAGTCCTACTCAAATGAGTAGGCGGGAAATTACAAGTCCTACTCAATCGAGTATGCGGGAAATAAAAACAAGTCCTACTCAAACGAGTAGGTAGGAAATAAATGCAATTTCTAAACTCATGCACGCTCACACTCTACAAAAATTGAAGAAAGCATTAAAGAAAACATTAAAAGGAAAGCAGTAAAATCTATCTCTTACACGCACACACTCTACGTAATTGAATAAAATAGTAAATAAAGCGTTAAAGGCTAACACCTACAAGCACGCACTCTACAAAAAGAGAAAAATAAACTGATCGAAAAATTAAAACAAATACTTTTCTACTCCTAGAATTGTATAAAAATGCATAAAAAGACAAAATAAAAATTAAAGAACGAAAAGTTTTTGGAAATAAAGGCAAAAATCAAAGGTTACCAAAAATTAAAACAATTACTAATTTATTCTTATAACTTTATAAAAATACTTAAAAAGTGAAAATAAAGTTAAAAAAAACAGAAAGTTTTACAACCTAAAAAAACTAAGTTAAAGAAAAATCAAAACCACTTTGAAAAGCATTTTTATAAAAACCATAACAATGAATACAAAGTACTAAAAAGCTAAACCTAAACAAAGGAAAAAGAAATAAAAGCTATCATAATAACTAATAACTATAATAGAAAACCTAGAACAAAAACTAAGTAATACAAAACTTTCAAAACATAAAAACATAAAACTAAACTCATACACACACACAACATAATAAGGAAAAACAAGAGACAAAAGATCACTGAAAGTGGGGAACTCAAATGCATTCCAATACAACATTAGGATAGAAAATCTACACATTTTATTAAGCTAAAAAGAGGGTTACAAAAAGCTAAAATAAACATAAAAGAGAGGTGGAGAAAATTCTCCTTACATAGCATGGAAAAGCACCTAAGCAGCCCACCTAACAGCAAAATGGTTCCAAAAAATTAAACCCTTGTCACATACAAAAAATTACTATTTATAAGCAAAATTTTAAGATTACACGCCCTGGTAACGGGCATGACCGGGGGCGTGTTGGGCTAGCGTGCAGGAGAAGCCGAAATTTGGTTGACTGGCTGACTTTGGGAATCTTCGGGAACGAGACACGTGTTGGTCACAGGCATGTAGGGGGCGTGACTGTTCATCTGGCAGAATTTGATGTCTATAGCAACTATTTGAAACAGGTTGAAAACTACAGGATCGACACGGGCGTGTCGATAAGGTCACGGGCATGTTCAAGGCATTGAGTGTCGAGTCTGCTAGAGGCATTAAGTGTCGAGTCTGTTGGAGGCATCGAGTGTTGAGTCTGTAGAGGGGTTCAGTGTCAAGTCTGCTTGAGGCGTTGAGTGTCGAGTGGGCCGACACGGGCGTGTCAATCTAAACACGGTCGTGACTTAATTTTTCCATTGCAGGCGGCAATTTTCCACTGGAACCAAAGTTACAAGGCCCGATCACAGGCGTGATAGAGAGGTCACAGGCGTGTCAACAAGGTCACGGGCATGTTCAAGGCATTGAGTGTCGAGTCTGCTAGAGGCATTGAGTGTCAAGTTTGTTGGAGGCATTGAGTGTTGAGTCTGCAGAGGGGTTCAGTGTCAAGTCTGCTTGAGGCGTTGAGTGTCTAGTGGGCCGACACGGGCGTGTCAATCTAAACACGGCCGTGACTTGATTTTTCCATTGCAGGAGGCAATTTTCCACTGGAATCAAAGTTACAAGGCCCGGTCACGGGCGTGATAGAGAGGTCACAAGAGTGTACTTTGATTTTTCGACTTTTTTCTGAAATATTTCTGGAAAACAAAATAAAGCTAAGTTAGAAGGGAATATAAAAAAAACATTTTATTGAAGAAAAATATCAAAAAACTACGAAAATAAACTAAAATGACCTAAATAAAGTACTGAAAAATATGAATATTTACAACTCATCAGTGGGCTCAACTCGAAATCGGAATTTTTGAGTCAAACTCGACTCGAAATCGACTCAAAATTGAAATCGATTTCGATTCGAGTCGGCTTGACTCAAAATGGTTCGATTCCAAGCTGGTTCAAAATCCAACCGAGCTGGCTCGAAATTGACAAATTTTTCTCTTTTTTCTTATTTGACTTGAAATTAATTTGGGCAACCTCAAAATTAAGTAAAAAATTTTTTTAAAAGTCTTCATGTTGGTGGAAAATTTTTCACATAGTTCTTCCACACTCAGCCGCCAACTCGGGAGTTTGGCGGAGAGATCGGAGATTTCACCCAACTAGTTACTTTTCCCTGCGGGTTAAGCAAGTAGGAAAATGAGCACAAAAAAGAGGGTGTCGATAGCAATAACTAACAATAGACTGGCCCTCTGCCATGAATGACACTCTTGCGGCAGGCTTTTTGATTGTACTGAAAAGGATTACATAGGAGAAATGCAGGTACCCAAGGTGTATGTGTGAATACACTAGTAGAAGAAGAGGAGAAGAAGTAGAGAATTAATGTCCACAATAATAACATGGTTGGTTCTGTGCTAAGTTCATTGTCCTTATTCGAGCACCCCTGGTCCCTATTTATACTTGTGGGTATGTTGCTCGGACAGTTCACAAAGAGATAGACATTCAATGCCTTACTAAATGAAACATTAAATGCATCGCCATTCGAGGTTCACAAAGTGTCAGTTGGCGAGGGGTTGAGAGAAGAGACCGCACATAACTGCGCGGTGCCACCTATGTTGATGCCAAAGAGACGATTCTGTGCATTCCTAGGAGCAGTACTCGTTGCGACTTCTTGGGTGGACCGTCAAACTATCACAACCCATATTTTCTCAACTTCTAAGTTATATCAGAGTAAGAGAAAATATGCGATGTGATGCCACGCCGTGTAGGGGATAACTGCAGGCGCTCAGGCAAGACTCCAAACTCTATAATTTAAATGAAATCCATAAGTTATTAAGTAAAAACCAGTTTAAGTTTAGATGGTCGTATCCCTCAGCACAATAGATCTGCTAGTCCATGGATAAAAGTATAGTTATATGCTGCAGAAATACTTTGATTATGTTGGATTAACATCCTACACGAGCATAAACATCCACGAAGGAAAACTCGCGGTATGTAAGACTCTAGATTTATTATAAGTATAGAAATAGTTTTTACGTTAGTTAGTGTGAGAACCCGCCTCCCCATATCGCATCTCAAAACCCAGGTGTTGAGATGAAGGGTGGCGGGGTACATAAACACGGAGGACCGAGCGCTGCGAGCGATGTGGGACTAATCCCAACCACAGGATCGCGGGGATATTCCTCCACAGGGGGCCCACTTGGGTCAACACCCAGACTAGGAACGCGATGGGGAAAGCAACGGGGTCCGTCCTGTTGGGTTTCTCTATGAGGATGACACAACGCTTGTGCACGCAGCGGAAGGAATAAAACATCAAGAACAACCCAAAAGAGATGGGATCGGGCCATGAAAGTTGAATCAAGAAGTTAACAAACAACTAGGCAAAAATTACCTTAGCGGCATTGAGTCACAACTCGAAGGAGATGCTCCAAGCTTTGAGTCCTTGTCGGTGGCGAGTTCTACGTGGAATAATGTCTATGTCTCTGCAGAAATCCACACGAGCAGGAGAACACCGAGCTTCATCACACGAAGGGTCGGGAAGGAGATCAACCGCACCTTGCACTTCCACGGACTGCTAGGTCCGTTCCAAGAGGAGCAACACCGGCGACAGTCGCCGGAGAGGAGGAGGTCGGCGGAGCGAAGAGGCAGCGGAACACTTCCGTCCATCGGGGTTCGGGAATCGACGGAGCGAAAGAGCGGCGGAACGTTTCCGTCAGATTCGATTCGGCTACAAGAGAAATCCCGATCTATCTATTTTTCCCAAAACCCTAAGTCCCCTATTTATACCAAAGGCATAAACAGTCCAAAGGTATCGCTATCCGCAGACCACACAGGATAGGGCTTCTGGACTGTTCGACGAGAATCACCACCAGGTTCGGTGAGAATCAATCGTAGAATCGGCGAGAATCAGTCGCAGAATCGGCGAGAATCAGTCACAGAATCGGCGAGAATCAATTGCAGAATCGGCGAGAATCAGTCACAGAATCGGCGAGAATCGAATAGTTCGATTCTCGACGATTATGCCTTAGTCGGCGAGTCATACTCGATGACTCTCGGCGATTTTTCCTTAGTTGCCGAGTCATATTTGACGACTCTCGTCGACTCTCGATGAATTGGCCTTAGTCGCCGAGTCATACTCGACGACTCTCGTCGAATAATTCTCGACGAATCTCCCTGACAACATTTGCCTGACCCCATTCTGTATGGTGATTGGTAACCTTTACCAACACAATCAATCTTCCAATTTCTCCACATGCTCTTATGTGCGACCCTGCAGGCTCATATCGCGTTGGCAGTGAGATTACATGTTTGACCACTTCTAGATCATCATGGTAACTCCAACAGTCTCCCACTTGATCTTGAAAGTATCAAACCAAAAACCTCACAAACAATGAGCGATATCTAGTAATGCATCATTGCTCCCCAAGCAATAAGATTTCATAACTCATAAGCCTTTATGAACAATGTCCCAGCGTTGTCTTTGTCCCTTTGTCCCTTACATCCGGAAAGAACTAGAGGCATGGACCGTGTCACCCTCATAATAGCTCAATCCAAGTTTCTTGATCTAGAACGGACTTCCATAGAATGGTGAGTCCAATATCATATATTGACTCAACCAAGCATGACCATGCATTTCTCAGTCCAGTTCCATCAAGGGGCCCATGGATGCAACTCCTGTCATATAGGAGGACAAATCCCATATCTGCTCACACACAAACACCCAAATGATTCGTAACGTGCCCAACAACCACCCTTATCATCAACCTTTCTCAAGGAAGACTTTAAATGGCATCAAAGCACGCTCTTCCTCACTTGATGAATGCTGTGACTTCAGGTCAAAGGACCACAACACCATTGTCAATTGAGACCTACTCATGATACGATTAGATAAAAATCCACAAAGTAGTCTCAGGTTGGGTCTGTCCAGTACAAATTGTTCATTAACAAGTACCCACGTGATGACTTGATATCACAATATCATGACCTATGAGAACTGGTCATCAGTTAACACACGTGTTAGTCTTAATGTATCATCATCACCCTTAGTTTCTATGATGATACAACGACCAGGGACCTTTTAAGAATGAATCTTCAAATAAATCATAGGCTCTCACATTCATGTCTCGTACTTGATGTCCTATGGAAGCAAATATTCTAAGGGTATTTATTATGTTAACATTTAACTATCGCATAGAGAAACCATAATAAAAGAACTTGCCAATAATTGTAAAAGAAAAACATTGGTACACAATTCATCATATGAATAAACAATAAACAGCCAATAGAATATATGTTTACATACAACCCACAAGGCTCTCACTAGAGTTGATCATTTAGGTATTGTATACCCATTAACCTAGTATGACCATCATGCTTTCTCTGCACGAGAGGCTTTGTCAGTGGATCCGTAATATTCTCCTCAGTCGGCACTCTGCAAATGTTCACATCTCCTCGTTCGACAATCTCACGAATAAGATGGAATCGCCGAAGTATGTGCTTGGAGCACTGATGAGATCTAGGTTCCTTAGATTGTGCAATTGCACCATTGTTATCACAGTAGAGAACTACGGGACCAACAATGCTAGGAACTACATCAAGCTCGCCGATGAATTTCCTAATCCATACAGCCTCCTTCGCTGCGTTAGCTGCAGCGATATACCCGGCCTCTGTTGTAGAATCAGCAACTGTCTCTTGCTTGGAACTCTTCCAGCTCACAGCTCCTCCATTAAGGCAAAACACAAACCCTAACTTAGACTTTGAGTCGTCCCTATCAGTTTGGAAGCTAGCATCCATGTAACCACTTACAACGAGCTCTTCCTCTCAACCATACACCAAGAACACATCCTTTGTCCTTCTCAAGTACTTCAGGATATTCTTGACTGCAATCTAGTGACACTCACCGAGGTCTGACTGATACCTGCTAGTCATGCTCAAAGAAAAGGAGACATCGGGTCGAGTACATAACATCGCATACATGATTGATCCAATTGCCGAAGCATATGGAATCAACTTCATGCGGTCCTTATCTTCACAAGATTTTTGACACTGGTCCTTAGAGAGATTCACACCATGAGACATGGATAAAAATCCTTTCTTGGACTCAAGCATGTTGAACCGCTTCAACACCTTCTCAATGTATGTACTCTGGGTCAAACCCAGCAACTTCTTCGATCTATCTCTATAGATCTTAATACCGATTATGTAAGTCGCTTCACCCAAGTCCTTCATAGAAAAGCAGTTCCCTAGGTTTTTCTTAACAACTTTAAGGGTAGGAATGTCATTTCCAATCAACAGTATGTCATCTACATATAATATCAGGAAGACTACAATGCTCCCATTGATTCGCTTGTAAACACAAGGCTCATCTTCATTCTTGATGAAACCAAACTCTTTGATTTTCTCATCAAAACGAAGATTCCAACTTCGAGAGGTCTGCTTCAGTCCATAGATGGACCTATTCAGCATGCATACTTTAGTGGCTTCATTTGGGGATACAAAACCCTTGGGTTGTGTCATGTACACTTCCTCAAGGAGGTTTCCATTAAGGAAAGTCGTTTTGACATCCATCTGCCTGATCTCGTAGTCATAATACGCAGCAATAGCAAGCAGTATCCTTATGGACTTTATCATGGCAACAGGGGAAAAGGTCTCATCATAGTCAATACCATGAATTTACTTGAAACCCTTAGCCACCAGTCGCCCTTTGAATGTCTATACATTCCCATCCATGTCGGTCTTCTTCTTGAAGACCCACTTGCACCCTATGGGTCGTACCCCTTCAGGTTGTTCCACCAAGTTCCAAACATGGTTTGTATACATGGAGTCCATTTCGGATTTTATAGCCTCAAGCCATTTGTCGGAGTCTGGTCCATTCATTGCCTTTTTGTAGGTTGCTGGTTCATCATCATGATCCATAAGCAACACATTACCTATTTGAGACATGAGAAATCCATATCTCTCAGGCTCAAATCTAGGTCTACATGATCTACGTAGGACCTGTGTTTCTTGAGCAGGTTCTCTAGCTACAACATCTTGTAGTCCTGTCTCAGAATCAAATTCCGGTTCATTCACTACTTGTGGTTCTTGAACTTCTTCAAGTTCTACCTTTTCAGTCTTTCTTGATAAGAATTCTCTTTCCAAGAAGACGGCAGTCCTTGCGACAAACACTTTGCCCTCGGACTGTAGGTAAAAGTAATACCCTTTCGTTTTCTTAGGATATCCCACCAGATAATATTTATCCGATTTGGGTTCCAGCTTGTCAGGCATTTGACGTCGCATGTATGCCTCACAGCCCCAAATTTTAATGAACGACATACTAGGACGTTTCCAAGTCCATATCTCATATGGTGTCTTCAGAACCATTTTCGTTGGAGCGCGATTCAGTGTCATTGCAGCAGTCTCTAAAGCAAAACCCCAAAAGGAAACAGGCAAGTCTGCATGACTCATCATCGAACGTACCATGTCTAACAAAGTACGATTTCTCCTCTCAGACACACCATTATGTTGTGGTGTTCTATGTTGAGTGAGCTGTGATACAATACCACACTCCTTCAGATGATCATGGAACTCATGACTCAGGTATTTGCCACCTCGATCAGATTGGAGTGCTTTAACCCTTTTACCCAACTGGTTTTCTACTTCATTCTTGAACTCTTTTAACTTTTCAAAGGTATCCGATTTGCACTTCATAAGATACACATATCCGTATCTACTAAAATCATCAGTAAATGTAACGAAGTAGAAATACCCACCTCTAGCCATGGAGCTCATGGGTCCGCATACATCACTATGTACAATACCCAAGAGATCCTCAACCCTCTCAGTATAACCAGTGAAAGGGGCTTTAGTCATCTTGCCTAACAAACAAGATTCACATCGCTAAAATGATTCATAATCAAATGAGTCCAAAAGTCCATCTTTATGGAGCTTGGATATGTGCTTCTCGTTTATATGGCCCAAACGACAATGCCAGAGATATGTAGGGTTTGAGTAATTTGTTATTAGTCTTTTATTATTTTCTACATTATAGATCTGATGGTCCAAGTTCAAAACATAAAGACCATTAAACAATTGGGCTATAGCATAACAAACATCATTCTTAAATATAGAACAACAGTTGTTCTTAATTATAAAAGAAAATCCAATCATGTCCAAGCATGAAATGGATATAATGTTTCTAATTATGGCCGAAATAAAATAACAGTTATCTAGTTCTATTACAAGCCCACTGGGCAAAGAAAGACGGTAAACCCCTACGGCCACAGCAGCAACTCTTGCTCCATTGCCGACATGCAGGTCCACCTCCCCTTTACTCAGCAATCTTCTCCTTCCCAGTTCTTGCACATTTGTACAAATGTGAGAACCACATCCGGTATCCAATACCCAAGATGAAGGAGCAGAGAGGTTTATTTCTATAATATAAATATTCGAAGCGGAAGTCATATGTAACACCCCTATCCGTCACAAAGCATATAGCAGTAGGTCCGGCCGGGGCCCGACGCCATATACTACGGACAGACCGGTTGGTTACGCGTTGAAACCATTCAACCAATCATGTCGTCCTACACAACACCTAGCGGAAGCAAATTATTAAGTTGCAAAAGAAAATAAGAACCCTGCTACAAAGCATGAATGTCCACTACCAACTCAGGAATATAATCATACACAAAAGAGAATTGGCGTTAAGGCCTTACATTGTTCACTTAACAAAATAGTGTTTTCCAAACTTCGGCACGCAGGCCGGCCATACATGAAAACGGGAAAGATACATAAGCAATTAGGCCTTCGAGGGCCGGCACAGCAACAAGGGCTTTAGCCCGCTATTTCCCGCTCTGCTCCGCAGCACCTGCAAGCCACAAACCACCGCCCGGTGGCAAACAATAGCAACGTCGGCAATGCTGACCAAATTATAACGATCCCGCCCCCAAAATCGGGGCGGCGATGCTCTTTCCCTGCACTTCATTAGTATAGGCAATGCTATTAATGTGAACACACATCAACACAGGCGTAGGCTCGCACGGCCACACACCCCGTGCACTCAGGGCACATTCTCGGCGAACCGGCCAACGTCACGTCAATTCAAGCCATAGACGTTCCCAATCCACCACCGCCTCTTGAATGGTCGTCCATATGAGCATTTTGCCTTCCTGGCCTTGGTCACGGCAATTTAAGCCATAGACTGCCGAAGACCCTCATCCATGCCAACGGTCCTACCGAACGACATAGACCGGGTACGGTTCCGCCTGACCCGTGCTCATACCGCAACGACAATTTAAGCCATATGCGCAGGTCAAGACTCACCGAGTCCCGTTTCCGCCACAACAATCACATAACCCGGTTATGTTCACGTTGGCTCCCCGGCCACCGTGTTGGCAAAACCCGCCTTTGCCCAGTTTTCCGGGTGCACCTTGGAGTTAATCTCCAAGGCTCCCTGATGCAATCTACCACGTAGAAAACCCGAAAAAACACCCAAACACCCGGAGTCTTCCCCGGTTCGTATGCAATGCAACATCACCGATCCGGCTCTACTTGTCCGGATAGGCTTCACACACAATGCCTATGTCCGTTTTCGCATACGGACTCTACACAAGGGGGACTTCACATATCTACCCCAAGGAACGCTCCAACTCTTCGCTCACTCGCGAGAGCGGGCTTCCTATGCAAAGGAAAAGAGGGCTTCACATGCCCAAGGATGAGAAATCGTTACCCTTGCATTCTTCCGCGGCGCCATTGAAAACTATATAGTTGGAAAGCACCGCAACGGTGTCGCCTCCGCGGATCTGGACTCGGATCGCGATTCGGAGCTCCGAAGCTCCTCCGGCGGCCGGATCTTGGACTCCTCCTTCCTCCTTGCTCTCCCTTCTCTCTAAACTCTTAGAGAGAGAATGGCTAAGAGAAATGAGGATTCCCAACCCTAAATCCCGGCTAAAACCACCCAGGAGCATCCCCCCACCGTCGGATCCAAAGTCAAGGAAATGAACGGCCAAGATTAGATCTGAAAACATAAAATCTGGGCCGAACACGGATTGGCACACGGCCGTGTGCCTGGCCGTGTAGCTCATTCGCCGTCTCGACCAAGATTGAAAACCAGCAACACGGCATGTGACACGGCCTCCGACACGCCCGTGTCGCCTGCGACACGCCCGTGTCGGGACCCGTGTCACGCCCCCCGTGTGCAACAAAACACCAGATTGGAGTCAGAGGGGTACACGGCCTGGTGACACGGCATCGGACACGCCCGTGTCAAACCGGACACGCCCGTGTTCGGGCCCGTGTCACGGCCCGTGTACACCTCACTCAACGATCGTTGAGTATGGGCTTTGAGGGACTGACACGCCCGTGTCCCAGGCCGTGTTCAGCCTCTCAACGATCGTCGACCACGCCGACCACACGGCCAGCCCAACACTTCGAGCTCGACACGCCCGACACGGCCTCCGACACGCCCGTGTCGGGGCCCGTGTCACCTGCACCAAAAACTGACTTGGCCAAAAACGATCCCCGTCGCTCCTACGACAAATTGGGGTGTTACAATTCTACCCCCCTTAAAGAATTTCGTCCACGAAATTAATAAAGGAAAAACAGGACTTAACGTAAAACAGTACCTGAGCGGAATAATTCCAGGTACTCCTCGAGCATAGTCTGCTCCCGATCCCAAGAGAGCTCCTCACGCCCGCAGTTATCCCACCGGACCTTAACCATCCGGATCTCCTTGTTACGAAGCCTCTTGACCTCAACATCTTCAATATGAACGGGCTTGACCCTTGTCGTCAACCCTTCGTCCACCGGCACTTGGTCAACCGCGATCACCTGCGAAGGCTCTTGCACCGCCTTCCGCAACACAGAAATGTGGAACACATCATGTAATCCACTCAACTCCACCGATAGCTTCAAACGGTATGCAGCTTCGCCGACTCGCTCCAGAACCTCAAAAGGTCCAAGGTATCTTGGGCTCAGCTTCTTCAAGCGTCTCACCGGCGAAACCCCCTTGAACGGCTTCACTTTCAGGTATACCCAATCGCCTACCGCGAACTCCACGTTCCGGTGCTTGGCATTGTAATACTTCGTCTGCCGGTCCTGAGCGATCAACAAGCGCTCCCGAATGATCCGCACTAACGAGGTAGCACTCTCCACCTCCTGGTTCTTGTACAACCTTACCTCACCCGCTTCAAGCCACGATAACGGCGTGCGACACTTCCTACCATACAGGGCCTCGAAGGGCGCCATTTGTATACTCGCTTGGTAGCTGTTGTTGTACGCGAACTCCACCAAATAAAGGTGGTCTTCCCAATGCTTCCCGAAGTCTAGAACACACATGCGGAGCATGTCCTCCATCGTTCTATTGACCCTCTCGGTCTGCCCATCCGTCTGCGGATGGAAAGTTGTGATGAACTTTAACTTTGTTCCCAGCATCTGCTGCACCAACCTCCAATCATTTGACATGAACCGCCCATCGCGATCACTCACAATGCTACGGGGCACACCATGCAGCCTAACAATATTGTCGACATACAATTTTGCCAATCTCTCCACTGGATCATCCTTCCTATGCGGAATGAAATGCGACACCTTGGTTAGTCGATCTACGATCACCCAGATGGCGTCGTTCCCCTTCTGCGACCTTGGCAATCCGTGCACAAAGTCCATAGATATATCATCGAATTTCCACTCCGGTATAGGCAAGGATTTCAGAAATCCTCCTGGCTTTTGGCACTCCGCCTTCACCAAGGCGCACGTTTGGCATTTAGCCACGTACAACGCCACATCTTTCTTAAGCCCCGGCCACCAAAACAGCTTCTTGAGATCACGATACATCTTCGTGCTCCCTGGGTGGATTGAGTACTTGGTATGATGAGCCTCGTACATCAACTCCGCCCGGAGGTTACTCCCACTCGGGACGCACAACCGATGATCCTTTCTTAACAAACCATCATCCACCGAGAACTGGGAATTTGACCCATCCAGAGCGGCCTCCATAAGCTCTTTCATGGAGTCATCTAACTCCAATGCCTGCCGAACCCGGTCAGCCAGGTCATACTGCACCTCTGTCCAGTTTAACATTGCTTTGGCGCTCGTCTGCTTGTCAACGCAACAGATCTCAAGCTCCTCCAACTCCCGCACTAGCCGCTCATCATGCACCGACAACCAGTTGGCTCGGGCGGGAGCCCTGCGGCTCAGCGCATCCGCAACTGCGTTGCCCTTCCCGGGTACATAATGTATCTTGAAGGTGTAGTCCCCCAGGAACTCCATCCACCTCCTCTGCCTCATATTAAGGTCCTTTTGATCCAACAAGTATTTTAGGCTCTTGTGATCGGTGTATATATCGACCCTTACGCCGTATAGGTAGTGCCTCCACAACTTGAGTGCAAAAATCACGGCCGCCAACTCCAAGTCGTGCACCGGATAATTTCTTTCATGCACTTTCAGCTGACGCGATCCATACGCGATCAAACTTCCATGCTGCAACAACACGCAGCCCAAGCCACTACCCGAAGCGTCGCTATACACCTCAAAGCCCTCGGTCCCACTCGGCGAACTAAGTACTGGCGCCGTGGTCAACCGCCTCTTCAGCTCCTCAAAAGCTTGCACGCACTCTTGCGTCCACAAGAATTTCTGATCCTTCCTTGTCAACTTCGTGAGAGGTAACGCTACCCGCGAGAAGTTCTCTACGAAGCGCCTGTAATATCCGGCAAGCCCGAGAAAACTACGGACTTCCGCGATAGAAGATAACGCAGGCCACTCCCGTATCGCAACAATCTTCGCCGGATCCACCGCTATACCTTCCCCACTCACTATATGACCAAGGAACGCTACCGAGGGTAGCCAGAACTCGCACTTGGAGAACTTTGCGTAAAGCTCATTCCTCCTCAAGGTCTCCAACACCAAATGCAAATGCTTGAAGTGGTCTTCTTCGCACTGCGAGTATACCAAAATATCGTCAATAAAGACGATCACAAAGCGATCCAGGAAATCTCTGAACGTCCTGTTCATCAGATCCATAAACACCGATGGCGCATTCGTCAGTCCAAACGGCATGACCGTGAACTCGAAATGCCCATACCTCATACTGAACGCCGTCTTCGGGATATCACACTCCCTGATCCTCAGCTGATAGTACCCCGACTTCAAGTCCAACTTGGAGTATACCGACGATCCGACTAACTGATCAAAGAGATCATCAATCCTCGGGATCGGGTACTTATTCTTCTCCGTCAGCTTGTTCAACTCTCTGTAGTCGATACACAGCCGCATACTCTCGTCCTTCTTCTTAACGAAGAGGACCGGTGTGCTCCAAGGCGACGAGCTTGGACGCACATATCCTTGCTCCATCAGCTCCTCTAGCTGAACTTTCAACTCTGCCATCTCCTTAGGCGCCAACCTATACGGAGCACGTGACACCGGTTTGGCCCCCGGTACGAGCTCGATGGTGAAATCAATCTCCCGCTGCGGTGGGGCCCCGGGAAGACTATCCGGGAACACATCGGGGTATTCGCAGACCACAGGGATGCTATCCAACGGAGACTTTGGCTCCACCGTCCCCACTATTGCGAAGAACAGCTCTGCACCAGCACGAACTGCCTTCACCACCTGAAGAGCAGACATCAGTGTCCTGCTCGACCCCTTTAACCCCTCGAATGTAGTCTCCCGCCCTACACCCAGCTTGACCTCCTTTCGATCACAGTCGATCCAAGCTTTCTGCTCTGACAGCCAATCCATTCCAAAGATCACATCGAACTCTACTAGCGGCAGCAATGACGCTAGCAAGTCGAACTCTTGGCTCCCAATGTGAACCTTTACGGCGCACACCCTGTCCGCACGCATCGAGCACCCATTCGGTAGAAGCACATCCAACTTGTCCTTCGCCATCGAAGAAGGGACTCCGATGCGCGATATAAAGCTTTCGGACAAGAAGGAGTGTGAAGCTCCCGTATCGAACAGTGCCCGTGCCGGACTATCGCTAATCACAACAAAGCCTATACAAACAATATTAGGCTAACAAGCAATAGATAACGGTATTAAAGCTAACTTGCTATAAATTAACTCATACCTGTCACCACATCCGCTTGCTTGATGGCCTCCTGCTGGCCCAAGTTATAGACTCTAGGCTGAGTCGGAGCATAGTGGGACGCGGTCGACTCCACCACTTTGCCCTTCTCCTCGTAGGTAGCTCCTTGTTTCCTTTCGGACTTTGAGCGTCCACTCCAGCAGTCACGGGCAAAGTGCCCCGGCTTCCCACACGTGAAACAAGCACCCGGGGATCGATTGGTAGTTGTCCCCGAGGCACCTGAAGCAGCTGGACCCGACGTCTTAGCTTTCTTATAGAATTTGCGGTAGCCCGACTTCGACGTAGTCAGTGCCTTGAACTCCGCTTTCTTGCTACCGGATTCCTTCTTTGCTTGGACATTCTTCATGTCCTTCTCCAAGGACCGGGCCGAATTGACCAGGGTCATGAAACCCTGCGCCTTGGGCCCCGACAGTAGCAACCTTAAATCATCTCTTAGCCCTTCATAGAAGCGACTCGTCTTGCGCTCCTCGTCTGAGAAGGTAGCGCCGGCATATCTCCCCAACCGAGTAAACTCGTGGAGGTACTCATCAACGGTACAATCCCCTTGCACCAAATTCTGAAATTCGCTTTCTAGCGCAATCCTTTGCGCCGAGGGGAGGTACCAAGCCATGAACAGTCTCGCAAACTCCTCCATCGAAACTTCGGTCAACGGCCTTCCCCGCAACTGATGTAGCTCTAGGCCTTCCCACCATAACCTTGCGTCCCCATCCAAAAGGAACGTCGCTATAGTGGTCTTCTGCCACTCTTCCGTTTCCGTCGCAGTCATCACCCTGTTGACCCTTGAGAGCCAAGCCTCTGCTTGGGTCGGGGTTTCTGCGCCCGTGAATACAGGTGGGTGAAAGCCCATCACGTGCTTCAGTTGTCTTTCCGTTGCTCTCCTAGGAAACTCTGGCTCCAACACTACTTGCTCAACCCTCCTTTGTTCTGCCGTCTGAAGAGGTACTTGCTCCATAGCAGGAGCGGGCTGCTGCACCTGCCTTGCAGGCTGCGCATTGATCATTGCCATGACCGCTTCTGCCACCAACCTAATGGTCTCGGCAGACGGAGGTGTTGCAGGCGCATCGCTTGGCGCACTGCTCGCCTCAGAACCTGGCCGTTCAGACGGCCCAGCACCACTTCTGGTCACCTATAATCGTGAAACACACCGATAAGCGACCCAAAAATTACTGCAAACAGTAATTATAGGAACACGCAGGTTCCTCAAATATGTATATTTTCATTCCTAAGTGGAAATTCATGGGTTCTTTTCATGTTATAACGATGACGCACACATGTGCTCACCACCCCTTAAAGTGAATTCGTCCACGAATTCATTTAAGCTTGACCGAAACCAGTAGTCTGATACCAATTTGTAACACCCCTATCTGTCACATAGCATATAGCAGTAGGTCCGGCCGGGGCCCGACGCCATATACTACGGACAGACCGGTTGGTTACGCGTTGAAACCATTCAACCAATCATGTCATCCTACACAACACCTAGCGGAAGCAAATTATTAAGTTGCAAAAGAAAATAAGAACCCTGCTACAAAGCATGAATGTCCACTACTAACTCAGGAATGTAATCATACACAAAAGAGAACTGGCCTTAAGGCCTTACATTGTTCACTTAACAAAATAGTGTTTTCCAAACTTCGGCACGCAGGCCGGCCATACATGAAAACGGGAAAGATACATAAGCAATTAGGCCTTCGAGGGCCGGCACAGCAACAAGGGCTTTAGCCCGCTATTTCTCGCTCTGCTCCGCAGCACCTGCAAGCCACAAACCACCGCCCGGTGGCAAACAATAGCAACGGTCAGCAATGCTGACCAAATTATAACGATCCCGCCCCCAAAATCGGGGCGGCGATGCTCTTTCCCTGCACTTCATTAGTATAGGCAATGCTATTAATGTGAACACACATCAACACAGGCGTAGGCTCGCACGGCCACACGGCCCACACACCCCGTGCACTCAGGGCACATTCTCGGCGAACCGGCCAACGTCACGTCAATTCAAGCCATAGACGTTCCCAATCCACCACCGCCTCTTGAACGGTCGTCCATATGAGCATTTTGCCTTCCTGGCCTTGGTCACGGCAATTTAAGCCATAGACCGCCGAAGACCCTCATCCATGCCAACGGTCCTACCGAACGACATAGACCGGGTACGGTTCCGCCTGACCCGTGCTCATACCGCAACGACAATTTAAGCCATATGCGCAGGTCAAGACTCACCGAGTCCCGTTTCCGCCACAACAATCACATAACCCGGTTATGTTCACGTTGGCTCCCCGGCCACCGTGTTGGCAAAACCCGCCTTTGCCCAGTTTTCCGGGTGCACCTTGGAGTTAATCTCCAAGGCTCCCTGATGCAATCTACCACGTAGAAAACCCGAAAAACACCCAAACACCCGGAGTCTTCCCCGGTTCGTATGCAATGCAACATCACCGATCCGGCTCTACTTGTCCGGATAGGCTTCACATACAATGCCTATGTCCGTTTTCGCATACGGACTCTACACAAGGGGGACTTCACATATCTACCCCAAGGAACGCTCCAACTCTTCGCTCACTCGCGAGAGAGGGCTTCCTATGCAAAGGAAAAGAGGGCTTCACATGCCCAAGGATGAGAAATCGTTACCCTTGCATTCTTCCGCGGTGCCATTGAAAACTATACGGTTGGAAAGCACCGCAACGGTGTCGCCTCCGCGGATCTGGACTCGGATCGCGATTCGGAGCTCCGAAGCTCCTCCGGCGGCCGGATCTTGGACTCCTCCTTCCTCCTTGCTCTCCCTTCTCTCTAAACTCTTAGAGAGAGAATGGCTAAGAGAAATGAGGATTCCCAACCCTAAATCCCGGCTAAAACCACCCAGGAGCAGCCCCCCACCGTCGGATCCAAAGTCAAGGAAACGAACGGCCAAGATTAGATCTGAAAACATAAAATCTGGGCCGAACACGGGTTGGCACACGGCCGTGTGCCTGGCCGTGTAGCTCATTCGCCGTCTCGACCAAGATTGAAAACCAGCAACACGGCATGTGACACGGCCTCCGACACGCCCGTGTCGCCTGCGACACGCCCGTGTCGGGACCCGTGTCACGCCCCCCGTGTGCAACAAAACACCAGATTGGAGTCAGAGGGGTACACGGCCTGGTGACACGGCATCGGACACGCCCGTGTCAAACCGGACACGCCCGTGTTCGGGCCCGTGTCACGGCCCGTGTACACCTCACTCAACGATCGTTGAGTATGGGCTTTGAGGGACTGACACGCCCTGGGACACGCCCGTGTCCCAGGCCGTGTTCAGCCTCTCAACGATCGTCGACCACGCCGACCACACGGCCAGCCCAACACTTCGAGCTCGACACGCCCGACACGGCCTCCGACACGCCCGTGTCGGGGCCCGTGTCACCTGCACCAAAAACTGACTTGGCCAAAAACGATCCCCGTCGCTCCTACGACAAATTGGGGTGTTACAATTCTACCCCCCTTAAAGAATTTCGTCCACGAAATTAATAAAGGAAAAACAGGACTTAACGTAAAACAGTACCTGAGCGGAATAATTCCGGGTACTCCTCGAGCATAGTCTGCTCCCGATCCCAAGAGAGCTCCTCACGCCCGCAGTTATCCCACCGGACCTTAACCATCCGGATCTCCTTGTTACGAAGCCTCTTGACCTCAACATCTTCAATATGAACGGGCTTGACCCTTGTCGTCAACCCTTCGTCCACCGGCACTTGGTCAACCGCGATCACCTGCGAAAGCTCTTGCACCGCCTTTCGCAACACAGAAATGTGGAACACATCATGTAATCCACTCAACTCCACCGATAGCTTCAAACGGTATGCAGCTTCGCCGACTCGCTCCAGAACCTCAAAAGGTCCAAGGTATCTTGGGCTCAGCTTCTTCAAGCGTCTCACCCGCGAAACCCCCTTGAACGGCTTCACTTTCAGGTATACCCAATCGCCTACCGCGAACTCCACGTTCCGGTGCTTGGCATTGTAATACTTCGTCTGCCGGTCCTGAGCGATCAACAAGCGCTCCCGAATGATCCGCACTAACGAGGTAGCACTCTCCACCTCCTGGTTCTTGTACAACCTTGCCTCACCCGCTTCAAGCCACGATAACGGCGTGCGACACTTCCTACCATACAGGGCCTCGAAGGGCGCCATTTGTATACTCGCTTGGTAGCTGTTGTTGTACGCGAACTCCACCAAATAAAGGTGGTCTTCCCAATGCTTCCCGAAGTCTAGAACACACATGCGGAGCATATCCTCCATCGTTCTATTGACCCTCTCGGTCTGCCCATCCGTCTGCGGATGGAAAGCTGTGATGAACTTTAACTTTGTTCCCAGCATCTGCTGCACCAACCTCCAATCATTTGACGTGAACCGCCCATCGCGATCACTCACAATGCTACGGGGCACACCATGCATCCTAACAATATTGTCGACATACAATTTTGCCAATCTCTCCACTGGATCATCCTTCCTATGCGGAATGAAATGCGACACCTTGGTTAGTCGATCTACGATCACCCAGATGGCGTCGTTCCCCTTCTGCGACCTTGGCAATCCGTGCACAAAGTCCATAGATATATCATCGAATTTCCACTCCGGTATAGGCAAGGATTTCAGAAATCCTCCTGGCTTTTGGCACTCCGCCTTCACCAAGGCGCACGTTTGGCATTTAGCCACGTACAACGCCACATCTTTCTTAAGCCCCGGCCACCAAAACAGCTTCTTGAGATCATGATACATCTTCGTGCTCCCTGGGTGGATTGAGTACTTGGTATGATGAGCCTCGTACATCAACTCCGCCCGGAGGTTACCCCCACTCGGGACGCACAACCGATGATCCTTTCTTAACAAACCATCATCCACCGAGAACTGGGAATTTGACCCATCCAGAGCGGCCTCCATAAGCTCTTTCATGGAGTCATCTAACTCCAATGCCTGCCGAACCCGGTCAGCCAGGTCATACTGCACCTTTGTCTAGTTTAACATTGCTTTGGCGCTCGTCTGCTTGTCAACGCAACAGATCTCAAGCTCCTCCAACTCTCGCACTAGCCGCTCATCATGCACCGACAACCAGTTGGCTCGGGCGGGAGCCCTGCGGCTCAGCGCATCCGCAACTGCGTTGCCCTTCCCGGGTACATAATGTATCTTGAAGGTGTAGTCCCCCAGGAACTCCATCCACCTCCTCTGCCTCATATTAAGGTCCTTTTGATCCAACAAGTATTTTAGGCTCTTGTGATCGGTGTATATATCGACCCTTACGCCGTATAGGTAGTGCCTCCACAACTTGAGTGCAAAAATCACGGCCGCCAACTCCAAGTCGTGCACCGGATAATTTCTTTCATGCACTTTCAGCTGACGCGATCCATACGCGATCAAACTTCCATGCTGCAACAACACGCAGCCCAAGCCACTACCCGAAGCGTCGCTATACACCTCAAAGCCCTCGGTCCCACTCGGCGAACTAAGCACTGGCGCCGTGGTCAACCGCCTCTTCAGCTCCTCAAAAGCTTGCACGCACTCTTGCGTCCACAAGAATTTCTGATCCTTCCTTGTCAACTTTGTGAGAGGTAACGCTACCCGCGAGAAGTTCTCTACGAAGCGCCTGTAATATCCGGCAAGCCCGAGAAAACTACGGACTTCCGCGATAGAAGATAACGCAGGCCACTCCCGTATCGCAACAATCTTCGCCGGATCCACCGCTATACCTTCCCCACTCACTATATGACCAAGGAACGCTACCGAGGGTAGCCAGAACTCGCACTTGGAGAACTTTGCGTAAAGCTCATTCCTCCTCAAGGTCTCCAACACCAAATGCAAATGCTTGAAGTGGTCTTCTTCGCACTACGAGTATACCAAAATATCGTCAATAAAGACGATCACAAAGCGATCCAGGAAATCTCTGAACGTCCTGTTCATCAGATCCATAAACACCGATGGCGCATTCGTCTGTCCAAACGGCATGACCGTGAACTCGAAATGCCCATACCTCATACTGAACGTCGTCTTCGGGATATCACACTCCCTGATCCTCAGCTGATAGTACCCCGACTTCAAGTCCAACTTGGAGTATACCGACGATCCGACTAACTGATCAAAGAGATCATCAATCCTCGGGATCGGGTACTTATTCTTCTCCGTCAGCTTGTTCAACTCTCTGTAGTCGATACACAGCCGCATACTCTCGTCCTTCTTCTTAACGAAGAGGACCGGTGCGCTCCAAGGCGACGAGCTTGGACGCACATATCCTTGCTCCATCAGCTCCTCTAGCTGAACTTTCAACTCTGCCATCTCCTTAGGCGCCAACCTATACGGAGCACGTGACACCGGTTTGGCCCCCGGTACGAGCTCGATGGTGAAATCAATCTCCCGCTGCGGTGGGGCCCCAGGAAGACTATCCGGGAACACATCGGGGTATTCGCAGACCACGGGGATGCTATCCAACGGAGACTTTGGCTCCACCGTCCCCACTATTGCGAAGAACAGCTCTGCACCAGCACGAACTGCCTTCACCACCTGAAGAGCAGACATCAGTGTCCTGCTCGACCCCTTTAACCCCTCGAATGTAGTCTCCCGCCCTACACCCAGCTTGACCTCCTTTCGGTCACAGTCGATCCAAGCTTTCTGCTCTGACAGCCAATCCATTCCAAAGATCACATCGAACTCTACTAGCGGCAGCAATGATGCTAGCAAGTCGAACTCTTGGCTCCCAATGTGAACCTTTACGGCACACACCCTGTCCGCACGCATCGAGCACCCATTCGGTAGAAGCACATCCAACTTGTCCTTCGCCATCGAAGAAGGGACTCCGATGCGCGATATAAAGCTTTCGGACAAGAAGGAGTGTGAAGCTCCCGTATCGAACAGTGCCCGTGCCGGACTATCGCTAATCACAACAAAGCCTATACAAACAATATTAGGCTAACAAGCAATAGATAACGGTATTAAAGCTAACTTGCTATAAATTAACTCATACCTGTCACCACATCCGCTTGCTTGATGGCCTCCTGCTGGCCCAAGTTATAGACTCTAGGCTGAGTCGGAGCATAGTGGGACGCGGTCGACTCCACCGCTTTGCCCTTCTCCTCGTAGGTAGCTCCTTGTTTCCTTTCGGACTTTGAGCGTCCACTCCAGCAGTCACGGGCAAAGTGCCCCGGCTTCCCACACGTGAAACAAGCACCCGGGGTTCGATTGGTAGTTGTCCCCGAGGCACCTGAAGCAGCTGGACCCGACGTCTTAGCTTTCTTATAGAATTTGCGGTAGCCCGACTTCGACGTAGTCGGTGCCTTGAACTCCGCTTTCTTGCTACCGGGTTCCTTCTTTGCTTGGACATTCTTCATGTCCTTCTCCAAGGACCGGGCCGAATTGACCAGGGTCATGAAACCCTGCGCCTTGGGCCCCGACAGTAGCAACCTTAAATCATCTCTTAGCCCTTCATAGAAGCGACTCGTCTTGCGCTCCTCGTCTGCGAAGGTAGCGCCAGCATATCTCCCCAACCGAGTAAACTCGTGGAGGTACTCATCAACGGTACAATCCCCTTGCACCAACTTCTGAAATTCGCTTTCTAGCGCAATCCTTTGCGCCGAGGGGAGGTACCGAGCCATGAACAGTCTCACAAACTCCTCCATCGAAACTTCGGTCAACGGCCTTCCCCGCAACTGATGTAGCTCTAGGCCTTCCCACCATAACCTTGCGTCCCCATCCAAAAGGAACGTCGCTATAGTGGTCTTCTGCCACTCTTTCGTTTCCGTCGCAGTCATCACCCTGTTGACCCTTGAGAGCCAATCCTCTGCTTGGGTCGGGGTTTCTGCGCCCGTGAATACAGGTGGGTGAAAGCCCATCACGTGCTTCAGTTGTCTTTCCGTTGCTCTCCTAGGAAACTCTGGCTCCAACACTACTTGCTCAACCCTCCTTTGCTCTGCCGTCTGAAGAGGTACTTGCTCCATAGCAGGAGCGGGCTGCTGCACCTGCCTTGCAGGCTGCGCATTGATCATTGCCATGACCGCTTCTGCCACCAACCTAATGGTCTCGGCAGACGGAGGTGTTGCAGGCGCATCGCTTGGCGCACTGCTCGCCTCAGAACCTGGCCGTTCAGACGGCCCAGCACCACTTCTGGTCACCTATAATCGTGAAACACACCGATAAGCGACCCAAAAATTACTGCAAACAGCAATTATAGGAACACGCAGGTTCCTCAAACATGTATATTTTCATTCCTAAGTGGAAATTCATGGGTTCTTTTCATGTTATAACGATGATGCACACATGTGCTCACCACCCCTTAAAGTGAATTCGTCCACGAATTCATTTAAGCTAGACCGAAACCAGTAGTCTGATACCAATTTGTAACACCCCTATCTGTCACATAGCATATAGCAGTAGGTCCGGCCGGGGCCCGATGCCATATACTACGGACAGACCGGTTGGTTACGCGTTGAAACCATTCAACCAATCATGTCGTCCTACACAACACCTAGTGGAAGCAAATTATTAAGTTGTAAAAGAAAATAAGAACCCTGCTACAAAGCATGAATGTCCACTACCAACTCAGGAATGTAATCATACACAAAAGAGAACTGGCCTTAAGGCCTTACATTGTTCACTTAACAAAATAGTGTTTTCCAAACTTCGGCATGCAGGCCGGCCATACATGAAAACGGGAAAGATACATAAGCAATTAGGCCTTCGAGGGCCGGCACAGCAACAAGGGCTTTAGCCCGCTATTTCCCGCTCTGCTCCGCAGCACCTGCAAGCCACAAACCACCGCCCGGTGGCAAACAATAGCAACGGTCAGCAATGCTGACCAAATTATAACGATCCCGCCCCCAAAATCGGGGCGGCGATGCTCTTTCCCTGCACTTCATTAGTATAGGCAATGCTATTAATGTGAACACACATCAACACAGGCGTAGGCTCGCACGGCCACACACCCCGTGCACTCAGGGCACATTCTCGGCGAACCGGCCAACGTCACGTCAATTCAAGCCATAGACGTTCCCAATCCACCACCGCCTCTTGAACGGTCGTCCATATGAGTATTTTGCCTTCCTGGCCTTGGTCACGGCAATTTAAGCCATAGACCGCCGAAGACCCTCATCCATGCCAACGGTCCTACCGAACGACATAGACCGGGTACGGTTCCGCCTGACCCGTGCTCATACCGCAACGACAATTTAAGCCATATGCGCAGGTCAAGACTCACCGAGTCCCGTTTCTGCCACAACAATCACATAACCCGGTTATGTTCACGTTGGCTCCCCGGCCACCGTGTTGGCAAAACCCGCCTTTGCCCAGTTTTCCGGGTGCACCTTGGAGTTAATCTCCAAGGCTCCCTGATGCAATCTACCACGTAGAAAACCCGAAAAAACACCCAAACACCCGGAGTCTTCCCCGGTTCGTATGCAATGCAACATCACCGATCCGGCTCTACTTGTCCGGATAGGCTTCACACACAATGCCTATGTCCGTTTTCGCATACGGACTCTACACAAGGGGGACTTCACATATCTACCCCAAGGAACGCTCCAACTCTTCGCTCACTCGCGAGAGCGGGCTTCCTATGCAAAGGAAAAGAGGGCTTCACATGCCCAAGGATGAGAAATCGTTACCCTTGCATTCTTCCGCGGTGCCATTGAAAACTATACGGTTGGAAAGCACCGCAACGGTGTCGCCTCCGCGGATCTGGACTCGGATCGCGATTCAGAGCTCCGAAGCTCCTCCGGCGGCCGGATCTTGGACTCCTCCTTCCTCCTTGCTCTCCCTTCTCTCTAAACTCTTAGAGAGAGAATGGCTAAGAGAAATGAGGATTCCCAACCCTAAATCCCGGCTAAAACCACCCAGGAGCAGCCCCCCACCGTCAGATCCAAAGTCAAGGAAACGAACGGCCAAGATTAGATCTGAAAACATAAAATCTGGGCCGAACACGGGTTGGCACACGGCCGTGTGCCTGGCCGTGTAGCTCATTCGCCGTCTCGACCAAGATTGAAAACCAGCAATACGGCATGTGACACGGCCTCCGACACGCCCGTGTCGCCTGCGACACGCCCGTGTCGGGACCCGTGTCACGCCCCCCGTGTGCAACAAAACACCAGATTGGAGTCATAGGGGTACACGGCCTGGTGACATGGCATCGGACACGCCCGTGTCAAACCGGACACGCCCGTGTTCGGGCCCGTGTCACGGCCCGTGTACACCTCACTCAACGATCGTTGAGTATGGGCTTTGAGGGACTGACACGCCCTGGGACATGCCCGTGTCCCAGGCCGTGTTCAGCCTCTCAACGATCGTCGACCACGCCGACCACACGGCCAGCCCAACACTTCGAGCTCGACACGCCCGACACGGCCTCCGACACGCCCGTGTCGGGGCCTGTGTCACCTGTACCAAAAACTGACTTGGCCAAAAACGATCCCCGTCGCTCCTACGACAAATTGGGGTGTTACATCATACCTCCCTTCATTTTCTGCAGACCCTCAATGTAAGAAGGACAGTTCCTCCTCCAATGACCAGCCTTGCCACAGTGGTGGCATTTCCCCTCCTTCACCGTGCTCTTCTTTTTCATCAGTGCAGAATACTTGGGCTCTAGATGTGACTTAGGTCCCACCTTCGTCTTCTTAGAGCCCTTGGCCTTACCCTTGCCCTTATGCACCATCAATATGGGGCTGGCAGGCTTGGCCTTCTTCATATTGATCTCGGCAGTTCTCAACATGCCTAGGAGCTCGGGCAGTGTCTTGTCTATTTCATTCATGTTGTAGTTCAAGACAAACAGCTCATAACTGTCCAACAACGATTGCAGGATCAGATCTGTGGCCAACTCTTGACCCAGAGGAAAACCCAGCCTTTCAAGGTTCTCTATATACCCAATCATCTTGAGTACGTGAGTCCCTACTGAGTCTTGAACTCCCATCTTGCACTAAAACAACACTTTTGTGACGTCAAACCTCTCTTGACGAGCTTGCCCTTGAAACATTTTCTTGAGATGCTCGTCAATCTCCTTGCACCCCATGTTCTCATGTTGCTTCTGAAGCTCAGAGTTCATGGTGGCAAGCATAAGGCATTCGACGTCTAAGGCGTCATCAGTATACTTCTTATAAGTATCTTTATCAGCACGGGAAGAATTCCCGGTCGGCACCTCGAGGGCTTCTTCTTCCAAGACATAGAGCTTTCTCTCTTGCTTGAGAACAATTCTCAGGTTCTTGTACCAGTCCATGTAGTTAGTCCCACTGAGCTTATCCTTCTCAAGGATGGCTCTCAGAGACAGAGTGGAGTGTGAACCACTTGCCATGGAATTCTACAAGAATTCATGCATAATAATATCAGTACCAAAATTTCAAAATACAATTTATTTTAATTTTGACTTCAATTAAAACTCCCACTATTTTATTCAAAATGATAGCCCTCACTATCAATTCGGAGAGTTCATGCGATCTAGTCTCTTAGTGGACAAGATCCGTATTTCACCAACACAATGAGTCAGTTTTGGCTTTTCTCTCACGATGTGGTTATTTAGGTAGGCAACGCTTGCCAATTGCATCCTCATGCAATTCTTGTATGGTTGGTGAATAACTCCTTATTCGCATCCATCATATGGTGCATGCCAACCCTATGCCTCTAGGCACTCAACATTTGAGGTCACCTAGTTAAGTTAGACCCGATGTCGATAGTGGGATATCACAATTATCCGCTCTCACCCTTACCAAGATAGATTAATGCACCTTGCTTTGGCAAGCCCACACTTCATCGATCGAGGCAGGAAGAGTGTCATCCATTGGAAGGCATCCGAACACTTAATATTAGATTAAGGGATTTTTAATTATAGGTTAACAATTAACCATGATCAACATTTGATCATTGTGCACATCCACAGAAAAAACATTTCTAAAAGACACATGCATCCCTTATGTGCACAACCTGGCACTATCAATACTTGATAGAAGGAAGGGCTAAATCTGAACATCCAGACTCTTTTAAATCTTCATGTTTACATGCATTGGACAAAGGCAAAGGCAACTCAACTTAAAGCAATAGACAAGCTCGTCTCTCATTGTTGGATTCAAAATCCAAAACAATACACTGGTTCATTAACCACTCGAGGGACGGTTACTGCTAAGGAGACAACAATTTCTAACAATTAGAAATTACCATGAAATCCCAGACATTCCTGGCGGGGTTCCAAGGGGTAGAGCCCCTAACCTGTGGGTTATGGGCCAACCGATCTCCCTTTGAAAAACCATCAACAATTGATGTACCAGGATTAAATCTAGACATTTAGAACGCTTCTAAATCCCTAGGTTTATACGCACTGGAATAACCTAACTTCCAATACAATAATCATGGCCGTAACCTCCCTCTGATACCACTGTTGGGTTTCTCTATGAGGATGGCACAACGCTTGTGCACGCAGCGGAAGGAATAAAACATCAAGAACAACCCAAAAGAGATGGGATCGGGCCATGAAAGTTGAATCAAGAAGTTAACAAACAACTAGGCAAAAATTACCTTAGCGGCGTTGAGTCACAACTCAACGGAGATGCTCCAAGCTTTGAGTCCTTGTTGGTGGAGAGTTTAACATGGAATAATGTCCACATCTCTGCAGAAATCCACACGAGCGGGAGAACATCGAGCTTCGTCGCATGAAGGGTCGGGAAAGAGATAAACCGCACCTTGCACTTCCACGGACTGCTAGGTCCGTTCCAGGAGGAGCAACACCGGCGACAGTCGCCGGAGAGGAGGAGGTCGGCGGAGCGAAGAGGCGGCGGAACACTTCCGTCCGTCGGGGTTCGAGAATCGGCGAAGCGAACGAGCGACGGAACGTTTCCGTCGGATTCGATTCGGCTACAGGAGAAATACCGATCTATCTATTTTTCCCAAAACCCTAAGTCCCCTATTTATACCAAAGGAATAAACAGTCCAAAGGTATCGCTATCCGTAGACCACACAGGATAGGGCTTTTGGACCGTTCGGCGAGAATCACCTCCAGGTTTGGCGAGAATCAATCGCAGAATCGGCGAGAATCAGTCGCAGAATCTGCGAGAATCAGTCGCAGAATCGGCGAGAATCAATTGCAGAATCGGCGAGAATCAGTCGCAGAATCGGCGAGAATCGAACAGTTCGAATCTCGACAATTATTCCTTAGTCGGTGAGTCATACTCGACGACTCTCGACGATTTTGCCTTAGTCGCCGAGTCATACTCGACGACTTTCGTCGACTCTCGACGAATTGGCCTTAGTCGCCGAGTTATACTCGACGACTCTCGTCGAACCATTCTCAACGAATCTCCCCGGCAACATTTGCCTAACCCCATTATGTATGGTGATTGGTAACCTTTACCAACACAATCAATCTTCCAATTTCTCCACATGCTCTTATGTGCGACCCGGCAGGCTCATATCGCGTTGGCAGTGAGATTACATGTTTGATCACTTCTAGATCACCATGGTAACTCCAACAGGTCCCACACACACGTGTCCTGCTGGCAAATTACACCAACACACCCCCGCAGCAGGACAACCTGCCTCTGAGATAGAAAGACGTCCATACAGAGAATAATTCGGAGCGTTCTTTTAAAAGATACACCCACGTACAACGAGGGAAATCATCAATAAATGTGACAAAATATGAACTTCCCCGACCAATGGTAAGGGTAGGAGAAGGACCCCAAACATCAGAGTTGATGAGATCAAACGGTCTGGAAGATCCACGAACTTGCATTGGTGGGAAGGAGGAGCGGTGATGCTTGCCAAGCTGACAGGCCTCACAATTGAGGGGAGGACTTTGTGGAGGAAGGTGGGGCAGAAGCTGACGAAGAAGGCATTGAGGAGCATGACCAAGGCGAAGATGCCATTGGATAAGATCTGTGGAGGTGGAGGAGAAGGTGGATAGAGCGGAAACGTTGTCGAGGAAGAATAGGCCGCCACTCTCAGTCCCAGTAGCAATCGTCCGCTGGGAGTCCAGATCCTGAAAAGAACAAGAAGTAGAGGTAAATGTGACGGAACACCATAATTGCTTGCATAGAGAGGTAACAGATATTAAGTTGCACGGGAATTTGGGCACATAGAGAGTATTCGCCAATTGAAGAGACGGAGTGACTAGAACCACTCCCGTCCCATGGACCGGGGATGGAGAGCCATCAGCAAGAATAACTGGGGGCAACTGATCATGTGTTTCCAGGAGAGAAAAACACTGGGGAGAACCGGTCATATGATTGGTAGCACCTGAGTCGATCAGTCATTTTCCTTGAGTAACGAAGTGGGCACTACCAGAAGACGTGACCACCGAGGCAGAAGGCTTCGAAGAAGAGGAGAAAGTAGGGATATCAAAGAGAGCCATCGGAGCAGAAACAGGTCGTGGATAGAATTAGAGAGAGAAGAGAGGCCGCGCGGTTAGGAAACAAGCCGCGCAGATAGGAAGAAGATCTGCAGCGGTCACGATATCAGACACCAGCGGCCAGAGAAGCCACGACAAGGCCGTAGAATCGAGCAGAGGGATAGAATTCGAGCGGCTAGAAGACAGTCTGCTCGAACAGAAGCAACAGGCAAAGCAAGGCACAGGGCAACAGGTCGCGGCGAATAGGGAAACAGGTTGCGGCGAACAGAACACAAGCAAAAGAAACAGGCCGCGCGAACAGGGCACAAGCAAACAGGCCGTGCAAATAGGGCGCAAGCAAACAGGCCGCACGAACAGGGCACAAGAAAAATAAACAGGCCGCGCGAACATGGCGCAAGCAAAAGAAATAGGTCGCGCGAACAGGGCGCAAGCAAAAGAAACAGGCCGCGCGAACAGGGCGCAAGCAAACAGGCGGAAGAAACAAGTCGCGAAAACAGGTCGCGAGAATAAGAAGCTAGCAAAATAAACAGGCCGCGTGAACAGGGCGCAAGCAAACAGGCAGAAGAAACAGGCCGCGAAAAACAGGTCGCGCGAACAGGAAGCAAGCCACGCGGACAGGTCACGCGGTCAGAGAAGGCACAAAGAATCAAGAGGAGTAGATCGAGTCCTCTGATACCATATGAGAACCCGCCTCCCCATATCGCATCTCAAAACCCAGGTGTTGAGATGAAGGGTGGCGGGGTACATAAACACGGAGGAGCGAGCGCTGCGAACGATGTGGGACTAATCCCAACCGCAGGGATATTCCGCCACAGGGGGCCCACCGGGGTCAACACCCAGACCAGGAACGCGATGGGGAAAGCCATGGGGTCGGTCCCACACACACGTGTCTTGCTGGTAAATTACTCCAACAGTTAGAAAATAGCATTTTAGTTTTAGAAAGATGGCATGTATGAAATACTAGTAGTAATGCTTTTATAAATTAAAATACCTAACATGCAACCTAGCATAAATATTCCCAGAGAGCAAGTAAACACAACCAAAAAACATGCAAACGAGGCAGCTTAGCAAAGTAATTAGCATTTCAAAAGAAAACCCCCAGTGGACGTCAACAACCTGACACAAATCCACTGGAGGGTATGTATGTCTGTACTAACATGAAAGCTACAAAACTACATCACAAGGGTAAGGAAAACCTCTGCAATACAGCAGTCCACTAGCAACACCAACCTAGCCGCTCAACCAGCTACTGCCCTGAACCTGAGGCATTTAAAGAAAGAACACCTCAATAAGAAAATACAAGTGGCAAAAGGAATCAATTAGATAACATTCAAGCAAAAAGGGGTTTACTAAACCCTACTATAAGGAAAAGTTTACAACCATAGTTGAATAGGAAAATCAAACAAGGGTAAAAACTATCTTACCAGCCCCAAGAATAGGAAAAAATTGCACTAAGTGCGATAAAGATCCATGCTTTAAGAAACTTGCATATAAGTAAGTGTGAACATCAGAGAATAGACTCTTCATAACTTTGTACGTACGAACACCAGGGAAAAAATCGGCACCTGCAGGGGTGGGTACCTACCTAGCACACCGACAGTCACAAACCTTAGCCAAACCACCAGGGAAAAACCGGCACCTGTAGTGGTGGGAACCTAACCAAACACACCAACAGTCACAACCTTGCAAGGAACCAAAGGAAGGTGGTCTTATACCTTGACACACCCAAAATCGGGGAAAAACTGGCACCTGAGATGGTGGGAACCTACCCAACACACCCTCAGTCAAAAACCCATCAGGTCAAAATGATCTGCCAAAATACCAGCAATCATAGCCAAGACAAAGAAAACCCATAACCAAACAGTGGACTTCTCCCACAATAAATGCAGGAATAAATCCCAAAGAAAAATTGGCTTAAGATCAAACTTGACGAAAACAGCAGGCACTAGACCCATTTTATTTAGCAAAACTAGCCTACTGGTGATATGCCATGAATCAGCAAAAAATAAAACAAAGTCCACAGAAAAGCGTTGAGAATACTCGACGTCGCGTCGAGTGCAGTCCACGCTCTCGACGCCAACCAAAAAATAGGATGGCATTGAGTGTATTCAGCTCACTCAATGCCGCGTTGAGTGTATAACACTCACTCAATGCTTTTATATTTAGAATTTTAAAGGATGGCGTTGAGTGTATTAAGCTCACTCAATGCCGCGTTGAGTGTATACCACTCACTCAACACTTTATAACTTAGACAGAATCTTACAGGATGATGTTGAGTGTATGCAGCTCACTCAACATCGTGTTGAGTGTATAACACTCACTCAACGCTTTTATACTTAAAATAGAAACTGGATGGCGTTGAGTGTATAACACTCAATCAACGCCTCGTTGAGTGTTTAAAACTCACTCAATGCTTTTAACTTAAACTAGAAATTTGATGGCATTGAGTGTATAACACTCACTCAATGCCACGTTGAGTGTATAAAACTCACTCAACGCTAAACCTTAGTCAGTCGACGCACTCAATGCTAAGACTCAGAAAGCTTCCATACATACTATCTCACCCAAACAGAGGCAAATAAACTCCTAACTTTGACCATACTCATGCTCAGACCCAGCATAAATTCCAGAAAATAAGGGAAGGGAGGGGTAGCCTAAATGAGAGCCCAAACACAGGAAAAAGACTCTACAACAACATAGCAAGGGGTAAGAAACAAAAATAAATCTACTATTATGCAAAATAATACATAGCCTAGTCTCAATTTTTGTATAGTGAAAGAAGCAAGATAATATGAAACAAAGAATAAGCAAGGGGGAGAAAACCACCACTTTCCTCAACCTCGTCGAACCCGGCGACACCAGCACTCCCTTTTTACAGATCTGGCCGCAAAAACTCCTAAGCAGGAAAACCTGGAACTTTTCGAGAGGAAGGAAGGTCAAAACCGCAACCTAAACCTCTAAAAATCCACGAAACGGGAAAAACTTACCATAGAAACGTAGATCTAGGTGAGAGCTATCCAGATCTACTCTCTGACGTTCATTTCGTACACCGAAGCTCCTACAATCGACGGCTAAAGGCTCTCCAAAGACTGCCTCTTTCTCTCTTGCGCAAACAGGCCGTGGGTTTTAAGAAGAAGACGATGAATAGGGTTTCTGTCTTATCGCAAGGCTATTTATACTTATATATATAAGTAATATAATAATAATTTATCATTATTTAATCGTCCAAACGACTCAAAATTCGCACCAACACGGATTTCAATAAAAATCACACAGTAGCAAAATGTCGACGCTACGAATCCAATGGCGAAGTAAAAATTAAGATTTGGCGAACCAAACTTGAGAAAACACTTCCCAAAACCAAAACACAAGCATTCCCAAAGAGGCTCTCCTGAGTCACCAAAATAGACCTGGCTCGCTAGAGAATTTTGCAAATAGGCTAAACCCAGCCAAACACAGAAAAACCTAAGAGCTGAAACCACACTCTAACAACGGCATATGCCGAAAATGCATCAACGTAACGCCCTGACATCATAAACACGCCAGATAATGAATTAAATAAAATATCAAAAAAATCGGGGGCGTTACAGTCACTCCCCCTAAAAGAAAGTTTCGTCCCGAAACTTTACGCACAAAATCTCTCTTACAAAAGAAAAAGAAATAACCAAGGGTTATTGAAATGATTACATACCAATCAACTAGGGGAACAGATGAGGATGAGCCTCCCTCATAGCTGACTCCAACTCCCAAGTGGTGCTTTCCACGTCTTGGTTTCGCCACAAAACTTTAAACATTCGTATGGTTTTCCTCCTCAACACTCGATCTTGAGTATCCAGAATGCGGACAGGCATCTCAACAAAGGAAAGGTTAGGCTCCAACTGGGGCACAACATCAAGAATCTGTCGGTCGCTGAACACACATTTCTAAAACTGGCTCACATGAAACACGTCGTACACACCAAGAAAATTTGCAGGCAAATCCAGCCTATATGCGGATACTCCAATACGCTCAATAACCCTAAAAGGTCCCACATACCTCGGGTCAAACTTATGATTCTTTCCAAATCTCTTTACACCCGACATCGGAGAAACTTTGAGAAATTTAGAGTCCCCAACAACAAATTCCAAATCAGACCTTCGATAGTTAGCGTTCTTTTCATAACGCTCTTGAGCAATACGAAGCTTCTCTCGAATAAGATTTATAGATATTTCCATCTCTTCTAGTGCCTTAGGACCTAACAACAATCTCTCACCGACCTTGGCCAAAAATAAGGGAGTTCTGCATCGCCTCCCATACAAGGCCTCAAATGAGACCATCTGCAAACTTTCTAGATAACTATTATTATAAGCAAACTCCATCAATTTAAGTCGCTCATCCCACGCTGCTCCGTGTTCCAAAATATAACATCTGATCATATCCTCCACAATCTGATTTACTCTCTCCGTTTGACCATTAGTCTGCGGATGATAAGTGGTGGAATACCTTAGATCGGTACCCAACCCTTCTTGTAAGCTTTTCCAAAAGTGAGACGTAAACTTGGAGTCTCGATCCAATACAATGCTAACTGGTACTCCATGCAATCTGATGACTTCATCTAAATATAATTCAGCTATCTTTTTCATGGAGTAGCCAATCTTAGATGGTATGAAGTGAGCACACTTCATCAGTCAATCTACTATCACCCAAAATGAATCGTGACCTCGGGGAGATCTCGGTAAACCCATAATGAAGTACATGGAAATACTCTCTCATTTCCAGCTTGGAATATCCAAAGGCGTCAACTTGCCACCAGGTCTTCTATGATCGGCCTTAACACGCTTGCATGTAAAACATTCAGACACAAACTTGGCTATATCACCCTTCATTCCAAACCACCAGACAATCTGCTTTAGGTCTTGATACATCTTTGTAGAACCTGGGTGGTAGACAACACTAGAACCGTGCGCCTGACTGCACAACTTAAATCTAATGTCCATAGAAAAGCGTCGAGTATACTCGACGTCGTATCAAGTGCAGTCCATGCTCTCGACGCCAATCAGAAAATAGGATGGCGTTGAGTGTATTCAGCTCACTCAATGCCGCATTGAGTGTATAACACTCACTCAATGCTTTTATATTTAGAATTTTAAAGGATGGCGTTGAGTGTATTAAGCTCACTCAATGTCGCGTTGAGTGTATACCACTCACTCAATGCTTTATAACTTAGACATAATCTTACAGGATGGCATTGAGTGTATTAAGCTCACTCAACGATGCGTTGAGTGTATAACACTTACTCAACGCTTTTATACTTAAACTAGAAACTGGATGGTGTTGAGTGTATAACACTCAATCAACGCCATGTTGAGTGTTTAACACTCACTCAACACTTTTTAACTTAGACTAGAAATTGGATGGCGTTGAGTGTATAACACTCACTCAATGCTGCGTTGAGTGTATAACACTCACTAAATGCTAAACCTTAGTCAGTTGATGCACTCAACGCTAAGACTCAGAAAGTTGCTAGACATACTATCTAACCCAAATAGAGGCTAATCAACTCCTAACTTTGACCATACTCATGCTCAGACCCAGCATAAATTCCAGAAAATAAGGGAAGGGAGGGGTAGCCAAAACGAGAGCCCAAACACAGGAAAAAGACTCAACAGCAACATGGCAAGGGGGAAGAAACAAAAATAAATCTACTATCATACTAAGTAATACACAGCCTAGTCTCAATTTATGTACAGTGAAAGAAGCAAGAGAATAGGAAACAAAGAATATGCAAGGGGGAGAAAACTGCCACTTACCTCAACCTCGTCGAACTCGTCGATACCAGCACTCCCTTTTCACAAATCTGGCCGCAAAAAATCATAAGCAGGAAAACTTGAAACTTTTTTAGAGGAAGGAAGGTCAAAACTGCAACCTAAACCTCTAAAAATCCACGAAACGGGAAAAACTTACCGTAGAAATATAGATCTAGGTGAGGATATCAGGATCTACTTTCTGACATTGATTTCGTACATCGGAGCTCCTACAATCGACGACTGAAGGCTCTCAAAAGACCACCTCTTTCTCTCTTATGCAAACAAGCCGACGGTTTCAAGAAGAAGACGATGGATAGGGTTTCTGTCTTATCGCAATGCTATTTATACTTATAGATATATTTATTATAATAATAATTTATCATTATTTAATCATCCAAACGACTCAAAATTCATACCAACACGGATTTCAACAAAAATCACACCATAGCTAAATGTCGACGCTACAAATCCAATGGCAAAGTTGAAATTAAGATTCGACATACCAAACTCGGGCATACACCTCCCAAAGCCAAAACACAAGCATTCCTAAAGAGGCTCCACCGAGTCACCAAAATAGACCCAGCTCGCTAGGGAATCTTGCAAACAGGCTAAACTCATCCACACATAGAAAACCCTATGAGCTAAAACCTTTCTCTAACAACGTTATATGCCAAAAATGCATCAACGTAATGCCCTTACGTCATAAACACGCCAGATAATGAATTAAACCAAATATCAAAAAATCAGGGGCGTTACACAAACTGCCTCCTATGAGATCACCCGGCCTTATGTCGAACACTATCATATGCCTGCTTCAGTATGAAGAGTGCATGTGAGCTACCATAGTGTCTGCCTGGAGAGTGTTAGAACCCATGGCCCACAACTTTTTAGTTTGACAATATCAAATCCCAAGATGAATTTGTTCATACTTGTGTTGGGTATAATATGCAGGTTTACTGGAATGTAGAATGAGATTTTCAATCTCTGTGACCTACCGTCGGGCATTAGCTTTACTGCTAGCGTTAGTGACGAGGGATTAAATTTAAACGTACAATTATTTCTCTTTATGACCTACCATTGGGCGCTAGCCATGTCGATGACCGTCAAATCAATTGCGTCAAAAAGAAACCGCTACCACAAGGAAATAGTCATTACCGCACCACGATATCCAAAAGCGGCGAAATAATATTTTCAAATATTTTCCTAATTTGATGAATAGCTGGCGACACTGCGTGAAAAGACATACTGCTAGGCACATGAACTTTCGTCGACAGTAGCTTATTTAAAAATAGACTATAAAAGCGTGTGTTTCTTTTTCTGAGGAAACAAGGAGGATAATTGTACGTCTAGGGTTTGTTTACCGCCTCTGTTGGTGTGAATCACTGTCTCCACACAAGAAAAAGTGATATTTCTCCCTCTCATTCATGATCAAAGAACTCCGAAGAGTGAAGTCTCCAACGACCATCAGTAGTTGATCGAGTGCGAAAAGAATGACATTCAAAAGCATCGATTACGCATTATTCTACGGAGGATTTCTTCTTTAAGGGAGCTATAGTTTCAAACCACTTTATCTTTATTTGTACTTTTTCTCTTTTCTAATCGTTCTGTGTGAGAAAATCGACCGGGGAGGTCGATGGAATCCGAGAAGGGTTATGTGGAAAATCCTCCTAGGAGGATGTCTAGATCTAAGAGATCTACTTGGATCTAAGACCCTTCTTGGGAGGAAGGTGAGGAGCCAGCTCGTCAATCTTCTTGGGAAGAAGAGACAGAGCCAACCGGTCCTGGTTGAGGGTCAGTATAAAAACCAAAGAGAATTGTTTGTTTCATCACTTCCGATCTCCGACGTCACAGAGATCTAGTTTTATTGTCGTAAACTCTTGTTTTTAGTTTTGAATAAAATTATATTTCTTTTATTTCATCTCAATTTCGTGGTTGAATGTTGGTAAGGTTTTGTGGATTGTGTGGAAAATTTAAAACAATTTTTTCACGGGGAAAAGTGCTTCTGTGACCACCATCGTACGCTAGTAGCCTACCACCTTGCAGTAGCATCTAGAATAGGTTGCCCTTGCTGAAATTCTTTTTAATTCTGGATTTTAATAGAAAACCTTATTCACCCACCCACCCCTTTAAGGTTGGCAACCTGATCCAACAAGTGGTATTAGAGGGAGGTTACTTCAAAATGGAATTAAAATCCTGAAGTAGATGGCCAACGCCAATCATGTCTTTTTTGAGAGACAAGGAGTGAGCAGACCTCCATTGTTTATAGGGAAATATTATAGCCACTAGATAACGCGCATGAAAATATTCTTGATGACACAAAGCATGGATATGTTGGTCATGGTCAAAATAAAATACACTACACCCACTATTACTGTATCTGATCAGCTTATGGAAAAATCTCTTGATAAATGGGATAACGCGGATAAGCTGAGGTGTACCAATAATGCCAAGTCCATGAACTTTTTATTCCATACCTTAGATAAGACTGAATTTTATAGAATCTATAATTGTGAAACTGCTTATGATATTTAGCGTTTGCTTGAACTGAATCATGATGGTATCTCGCAAGTAAAGGAGTCAAAGTTATTTCGACTGGAGTCTGAATATGAATATTTTTGGATGGAGATCAACAAGGAGGTAGATAGTATGTACACTCGCTTCACAAAGAGCGTCAATGCCTCTAGATCTCTCGGAAAGACTTTCTCAAATTAGGACTTAGTAAGGAAGATCCTGCGGTATTTTCCTCTACGATTCAATCCAAAGGTGACTACCATTGCTTAATCTTATGACATCAGTATCTTGGAAATAAAGAGCATCATTGGGAACCTGCAAACCCACGTGCTTGAATATAAAACTCAAGCCAAGGAGTATCCCAGGGAATAGAATAAGAAGGCACTGACACTAAAGGAGGGTAAGGAAAAAAGGTGACTGAGGAGACAGATGATGAGGAGAGTTTGTACGCCCCTTAGTGCTTCCACTTCTACAAATCTAGACACTTCAAGCGTGACTATCCTAAGATTTTGAAGGAGTAAAGGGAAAGGAAGACCAATGACAAAGGGAAGAAAAGGGTACTAAAGGAGACAATTTGGGATGATACATTAGCAGATGAGTCTGAAACGTCAAGCTCGAGCAGTCAAGAAGAGGCAAATATGTGCCTCATGAGAAAACCCCAATATGAGTCTGACAGCAAATCCAGTTTCCATAGCGATACTAAGGTAACTCCACCCACTTATGAAGAACTTTATGATTTATATGAAAAATTATGTGATAAATTAGATGATTTGAGTAATAAAAATAAATTTTTAAAAATATGAAAATAAGCAAATGAAAAAGGATTTAAAGTGTCTCAATAATGAACTGATTAAATATGGAAAAGAGAAGGTCGAGTGCCAAGAATGTTCTCACTCTTTAAGCATAATAAAGAATTGGAAGAGAGCCTCTCCAAGACTTCCTCCAAAAATGGAACTCCTACCAAAGAGAGGAAGGACTTGGAAAGGAAACTACATACTTCTCTTTGCCATATTGAGAATGTAAAAAAGCAATTCGCAAACATGTGTGATGCTTGTCACAGAAAACACTGTGTTAAAGGCGAAGACCATGAATTGAATTGTGGCATCCAAAAGTTTGGAATAGGAAAAAAATCTCTTAATATGCTACTGGGGTATCAGTGTCAGGGATCTAGAAAGTTGGGGATGGGATGCAAACATCTGAAGCTACTACCCGATGATATCACTATCGCTGGGAATAGCTCTTCTCTAGTAAATCTGAATAATAAGCTTCAAAAACTTAAAGTGGACCATGTTAAAACTTGAAACCTATGTCCATCTTCCAGCATGAACCCAAATAGAGCACAAAAGGTGATATCCACCTCCAATATCAAGTATGTCAAATGTAATAAGTTTGATCACACTTCTGATTCTTTTTTGAAGAAAGGATTAACTAAAATTGCTCAAATCTGGATGCCAAAATCGACAACCTATACTATGAGTGGAATAACTTGGGTAACCAGATTTTTATCCTCATCCTCTTTTTAAGTGTGTTGGCAGGCTAAGAATAGGGATAACATGTAGTACTTGGACAATGGGTGTTCCAAGCACATGACTGGTGATAAAGACAAGTTCCTTAGCCTAGAGAAGAAGAAAGGAGGCATGACGACTTTTAGAGACAACAACAAAGGACGCATTTTTGGTATCGACACCATAGGTAACAAAGTATTTTATATTTCAAATGTATTGCTTGTAGATGGTTTAAAGAACAATTTAATTTTTATTAGTCAACTTTGCAATAAGGGCTTGAATATGTTATCTGAAACCTCTACGAATACATGCAATACTATAGACACTAAATTGAACACTATTTTGCTAACAACATATAGAAAACATAATCTATATACCATTAAGTTTCAGGACATATTTTGTCTAATTTAAAGTGCTTAGTTGCTAAAAATGAAGAGTTGAAACTTTGCCATATGAGACTCGATCATTTCGGGAGTAAACTAATAGTCAAACTATCTAAAGAAAAACTAATCTGTGGACTTCCAAAACTAAGCAGTAGTATCACTTCTTTATGTGCTCCTTGCCAAAAGAGAAAATTCATAAAATCATCCTTTAAAAGCAAAAATGATATTTCCACATTTAGACCACTGTAGTTAATTCACATAGATCTATTTGGTCCTCTTAGCACATGTACTCTAGGTGGATAATAATATATATTTGTGATTATAGACGATAACTCATGTTTTTTGGATTATTTTTCTTGCTAATAAATCTGAAACATTCTTTGAATTCTCTAATCTGTGAACTGGATTGCAAAGTGAAATGGAACTTTAAATAAAATGCATAAGGTCCGATCACAGGGGAGAATTTGAGAGTGAAAATTTTACAAATTTCTGTCTCGATATTTTTGGGCTGAAGCGGTCAACACTGCATGTTTTGTTATGAACATGACCATACTTCGCCCTATTCTAAGGCCCACCCCATATGAGCTATATTTTGATAGAAAGCCATTTGTATCTTATTTTAGAGTATTTGGCTTCCCATGTCTTATTCTAAACACCAAGGATAATTTATGGAAATTTGATGAAAAATCTGACCTAGGCATCTTCTTAGGATATTCCTCCACGAGTCATTCCTATAGGGTATATAATAAAAGAACTTTGGTTATAGAAGAATGAATTCATGTTAACTTTTACGAAATTACTCCAAAAGAAGACCCAATATTAAAGGTAGTTGATGATGACGCCATCTCTCAAAAAGAGGAGAGTGTGAAGAGAGATGTAGCAGTAGGTGATGACTTAGGTGATATGGAAGGGTATAAGCCCCCAAATGAACTAAATATTTCAAAAAATCATCCTTGAGAACTAGTAATTGGAGAGCCTTCACATGGGATTAGAACTCTTTCATCCATGCATGAATCATTTTCAAACTTAAGTTTTGTATCTGAATTTGAACCTAAGAACATTTCTAAAACACTAAATGACGAGTCTTGGTTTATGTCCCTGAACGAAGAACTTAATCAATTGGAAAGAAATAGAGTATGAACATTAGTAGAGCTCCCCAATAACCATACAGTTTTACATGTTAAGTGGATCTTCTAAAATAAACATGATGGGGAGTCTAGGTTAACGAGAAATAAAGCTAGGTTGGTTGCTCAGGGATACTCTCAGATCGAAGGGATGGATTTTGAGGAGTCTTTCTCACCCATAGCACTCCTTGAGTCCATTAGGATGTTCTAAGCATTTGCTAGTTTTAAAAGGATAAAATTGTATCAAATGGATGTCAAGAGTGTGTTTCTAAATAGTTATATTAAAGATGAAGTGAATGTAGAAAAACCACTTGATTTTAAAAATAGTAATCATCCAAATCATGTCTACAAACTCATAAAAGCCTTATACATATTTAAACAAGCATCTCGTGCCTGGTATGATAAGTTAATGATTTTTTTATCAAGCTTGGTTTTAGGATGGGAAGTGTGGATACTACATTGTTTGTAAATATAGTGATTCAAATTTAATGATCATGCAAATATATGTCGATGATATAATTTTTGGTGGCACCAACAAGAAATTATGTGAAGAAATCATAAAGATGATGCAGAATTAATTTGAATTAGTATAGTAGGAGAATTGACATACTTCTTAGGTTTTCAAATTTCTCAATGAGACGATGGTATTTTTATTTGTCAATCAAAATATATAAAAGATATGATTGAGAAATTTGGCTTTGAGAATTTGAAATAAGCAAAAACTCCTATGAGCACATTACTAAAACTAAGGAAGGATGAAAGTGGCATTTCAGTGGACCAAAAATTATTTAGAGGAATGATCAGATCATTATTATATCTAAGTGCATCTAGACCCAACATCATGTTTGTAGTGTGCCTTTGTGCTAGATATCAAGTTAATCCTACAGAATCTCATCTTAAAGTCATTAAATGTATCTTTAGGTATCTCATAGGGTCTCAGAATCTTGGTCTTTGGTATCCTCACACCACCAACTTCACGCTCCATGGATATTCCGATTCATATTATGCCAGATGTTCACTTCATCGTAAAAGCACAAGTGTTACGTGTCACTTCTTAGGGCCTGCACTAGTTTCATGGTCGAGTAGGAAACAAAATTCTGCTGCCCTCTCCATAGCTGAGGCCGAATATATTGCCCTAGGAAGCTGTTGCGCACAAGCACTTTGGATGTCATAAATATTAGAGTACTTCAGTCTCTCCTTCAAAAATGTTGAACTTAAGTGCGACAACAAGAGTGTCATGGATCGAACAAAAAATCCGGTGCACCACTCTCATTTGAAAGAAATACATTCATCATCACTTTATTCATGATCATGTTAAGAAGGAGAATGTGAGAGTGAGTTCCATTGGCACTGACGATCAACTTACATATATCTTCATAAAACCCCTTCCTGACGCTCATTTTTCTCTGCTTAGATTAGAAATGGGTGTTTTGGATCTCACTGCATAATCTCTTTTAACTTAGGCAACTAATGAGTAATTTATTCCATTAGTTTTTTGCACATTCATATATAATCATCATTAGAAGCAAAACTTGTGAAATCTGGGCCATTTTTCATGAACTTGAATCTCTATAAGTTACTGTCACGCAGTAGCGCTAGCTCTGGCGGTAAGTATGCTTTCTGTATGCTTCTCTCATGTTTTTCTTTCTGTTTTTTTATGTCTTTAATTGTCCTGTACCTTTGTTCGATGTGAATTTATTCTTTCAGTTTGTTCTACAAGCAAAAATAAAATATAAACTTGAAAAATTACAAAAACAAGTTCTTTGATTTGTTTTTACTTTATGATCGGTGTTAGTTGTGAATGTTTTCTCTTTAATTATTAAAAACAAAAAATATATATATAAGCCAAAAATAACAAAAAATAATAATATAATAAATATGTTTTCTCTCTTGTATTCACGTTTGTTTATTTCAAACAAAAATACAATAACATGGCACGATCATTATTAGGACACGCATGACTAGATTGAGGAACATAATGTTTACGTGCAATGTTTGATTTAGGATTGCTAAACTTTATTTTACAATATATGTTTGTATCATGATTTGTCTAATCTATTGGTATTACTGAGTGTGACTAAATAGGATAGTGTATATTTAGTATGCATCTAGGTATGTGTGAGGATTTAGTTAGTATAATGACATTTCACTGATCACACATTCCTAAAAAGCACTCTTGTAGAAATTTCAAACCTTGCATGTTATAACTCGTGATATTGTGTCTAATATGCTAGGAATGACTTGAAAAATCAATATAATGTTGTTCATTTTTTTTCATATATAGAGTTTAGAACAATAGGCTAAAATTACAGTAATAAGGTCTTTTGTATACAAGTTAAAAAGTATCTATCTATGTGGGTAGATTTCAATTGATTCGGGGACCTTGAACCAATTAAAAAATATATAATTAATAGTGAAAAAAATGAAATGAAAAAGAAAGTGTGCATGCTATCAAATTAAGTGTCAAGGATACCCCCAAACACTACTCATTTCTCCTGATAAGCCTCTATGAGCATTGTGAGGATGAGCACCTTGGTCTATATAGTCATTTCGATCTTGTACAAAGACATCAATTACTAAAGCTTGTGTTAGCATATTGATTTCTTGAGATATAACATTTACTAATGATTATTTTTACTTGATGATTTTTTTTGATGTTACGCGTACACTTGTCATTGTTCTATCTAACACTTCCAGGCATAAGAATTGGACTTAAACTCCACTTCATGTTTATTGCATGATGTACTAGTACACGATTACTATTCAAGACGCTTATAATGTTACACTATATTAACTCTATAAATCACCTGACATTGTACACCAACTCTTGTGTATTTAGATTCACATGCTTTGCCCAAGATTTCTTATGTTCTGCCAATAATTAAATCAAATGTTTTACTTGTGCTGGCTAGGTCTGTAATCATTGTGCCCAGCTCGTATTTTTTCCCATGCATTTGTGTATGTTTTGCCAAAACTTCATCTCTTTGCTTAATCACAAGTCACTTCCGTTAATACCATACCCTTTCAATAATATCAAAAGGAGGAGTTTTATTGTCCATGAGTTACTCCTATGTTAGTCACACATGTAGGGGGAGCACACATGTATGGAGAGTACTCATGTAGGAGGAGCACACATATAGGATGAGTCATACTCCTATCATACTGGAGTATCTTGATTCCTAAACTCTGCTATCTTGATTCGTAAACCATCATATATGTTGGGATTTGTCTCCACAATACCTCAGATTTGTAGGAGGTCAGACCTTGAACTAAGATGAATTAAGGTGTATTTGATGCTGTGTTTAGGTTGTATGTGTGCAGGTTCTAATTGCCAAGTGTAGACCAATGTCAGTCTATAATGGGTCACCAAACACAGGACCATACAATGTAATCCCTCATTGTGTGATTCAAAGTGTTGGCCCATGTATAGCCTCTCAATTGGGATACACTTCCTATATGCACTTGGATTGATGGGCAGAAGCATTGGAACTAATTTCCTCAGAAATATTTCTAAGTCCAAAATACTCGAGTAACCTCTTTGTTATACTCGAGTATATCAGACTTAATACTCGTGTATATATTTCCATACTCGAGTAGTTAATTAGACTTACTCGAGTAATCAGTTAGACTTACTCGAGTAGGCTCTGAACACTCGTGTATATACTTCTATACTCGAGTAGTTAGTCAGTCACTCGGGTAAGGTGTTTTCATACTCGAGTAAGTAAGTTAATCACTCGAGTAAATCATATATCATACTCGAGTAGATCCTTTTTCTTCTCTTTTCTGCAAGTTCAAGTATTGATACTCGAGTAATTGATTTTGATACTCGAGTAAATTATTTGATACTCGAGTAGTTGGTTTTAATACTCGAGTAAGCAGTTGATACTCGAGTAATTGATGTTGATACTCAGTAAATTATTCTATACTCGAGTAGTTGATTTTAATACTCGAGTAGGTGAATGTTTCCTGGATTCATATGCTGATACTCGAGTATATCTTTGCTGATACTCGAGTATATCTGTTCTGATACTCGAGTATGTCTCTTCTAATACTCGAGTAGCTCATTTCCTTCAAGTAACTTTCTATTCTCATACTCGAGTATATGTCTCGTTGTTACTCGAGTATCTAAATTCCCATACTCGAGTATATCTTCTCTTACTCGAGTATAGCTGTTCCCTATTTCAGAATTCTTCTAAGTTCGAATTCGCTAAGTATTTTGAATCCGTCATTTCTGATTGGTCCACGTGTCATCCTTAATTAAGATTATGACCGTTGGAGTCCACCTATAAATAGGTCATTTCAGAATTGACTAATTAACAAGATTACAGAGATATTCTTTTAAAGAAAAAGGAAATTCCGTAAACCCTAATTCTCACGCCGCCGCCGCCGCCATTGTTGTTCACGGACGAAATTCTGGATCGTCGATCTCCGTCTTCAAGGAACTATTTCTCCAGCGATCCAGACAAGAGTGAATCACTCGATCTCGCCGAGCCTCAAGGATTTCAGATCTATCTTCTCGATCGAGGTGGTTCCAGTTTTCAGATTTGTGGATCTTTCTCTCAAGTCATCTTCAACCTTTTCTGATCAAGTCAAAGCTCCTAAAGAAGAAGACTGTCAAAGATCCAGATCTGAAATTTGTTGTATTGATTTTTATTCTCAAACCTAAATTTCATTGTAGGAGTTTTTCTCCGAGATTTGTAGGAAGATCTTTCTTCCGAGTTTTGTAGATCCAGTTGGATCGAGATTTGTAGGAACGTGGTTCCGAGGTGTAGGATTGTTTTCAATCCGAGATAGTGGAGTAGCCGAGTCTAGTGATTTGCTAGATCGGTGAGGAAAGTGGACGTACCCAAGGTTGGGGAACCACTATAAATCTCTTGTCTTCTGTGATTGCTTGATGTGCGCTGCGTTAAATTTTAATTCCGCTTTTGACACGCATTTCACCTATTCACCCCCCTCTAGGTGATTTAGGCTAACAACTTAGACCTCTCAATTGGTATCAGAGGGAGGTTGATCGTTAAAAGGTTAACACCTTGATCTTATCCTTCTAAGTTGTTTTCTGAAAAGTATCAAGCATGAGTAAGACCAAGGATTTTGCTAAACTCCCTATCTGCACTAAGAACAACTTTCCTATGTGGAAGGAAAGAGTAAAGTTCTTCATGGAAGCAGTAGATCCCCGGATCTTCATGATTGTTGAAGAAGGTCCCCACATTCCTATGACTACTTCCACCATAGACCCTAACAAGCAAGTTCCCAAGAAGTTGATGGATCTAGACAAGGATGAGATTGCACTTGTCTCTCTGGACAAGAAGGCTAAAAACATTATAGCTAGTGCTGTCGATGACTCAATGCTGCAGAATCTAATTCATTGCCAGTCTGCCAAGGAGATGTGGCAATCCCTGGTGACTCTGATGGAAGGCACTGAAGAAGTGAGGGATGATCGGAGATCCCTTCTGAATCAAAAGTATGAAGCCTTCCGGCAAGGTCACAAGGAAGCCATAGCTGACACATTCGAGAACTTCTTCAAGATAGTGAACGGCCTAAGAGTTTATGGCCGAGTCTTCACCAACGGGGAACTCAATGACAAATTCTTAAGATCCCTAACCAAGGAATGGGACAATAAGGTATGTGCCATTCGGGAGTTTGGAAGGTTAGCTGAGACGGACCCGCAAAATCTGTTCGGAAAGCTTATGTCTTACGAGCTACAAATCAACTCAAGAAAAGCTGAAGAAGAGACAAGCAGGTCTGCATCCAAGGAGAAATCTGTCGCTCTAAAGGCAGATAGCTCAAGGAAGATAAAGGCTAGCTCTCCTGCCCCAGTTCCTGAGGCTGATGAAGAAGAATCATCTGAGCCCAGCTCATCTGGCTCAGAACTATCTGATGGAGAGTTCTCCCTACTCTCAAGGCAGTTTAAGAAATTCTTGAACAAGAAGAAACAATGGAGAGGCAAGGATGCCTCATATAGAAGATCACGACCTGACAGTGATCATCGGAAGAAAGGCTCAAGTAGCCATGATAGGTATAATTCTAAACCGAACAAACAGATTTCTACTGACATCATTTGTTATTGTTGCAATAAGCCAGGTCACGTCATCGCCGATTGCCCTCACAAAAAGAAAGAGGGTGGAAGAAGAGAGGAAAAGAAATCCTCACACCACAAGAAGAGGACAGAGAAAAGCTTAGTAGCCAAGAAGAGCAAAACTCTCAGCGACTCTGACTCATCTGAGTCGAGTGAAGAAGAGGAAGCTTACTTTGGGCTCATGGCTCATTCGGATGATGAACAAGTCCCTCAGTTTACTGGGGAGGTAAAATCTCACACTCCTCTCTCTGATTCTGATGATGACAATGAGCAAGAGGGATATTCCTCTGAAGATGAATCTGAGCTCATGGGTCAGTACAAGGAGTTACTCACCGCTTACGAAAAATGTCGTAGATTAATGAAAGCTCAAGCCAAAGAGATAAATTCTCTACGAGCTACTGAGAGCAGCTTGAGAGAAGAAGTCGATAAGACTAACTCTCTTCAAGAGAACCTCAATGCAGCTATGGAGGGATACAATAAAGCTCTCAAGCACATCGACCTTAAAGAGGAAATCATCAAAGATTTGGAACGATAACTCGAGGCTGAAAAGAAGCTTGTTGAGAGTTTTTCTAAGCCTAAGACAGTTCTTCCAATCGTTGCTGAATTCTCTGCTAAGGCCAAGGGTGCTGGTTTAGGCCACATTGTCTCTTCTAGTAAATCCTCTAGGAGAAACAAGGCCAAGAGAAAGAATAAGGCTGCCCGGAAGGCTCTCGCTGAAGGAAAAGGGAAAGCTCCCTTGGAACCTGTTGTGTTCAAGAAAGTTATCTTTCCCACGAACGAACTCGATTATGAGTCCACCTACGGACACTTTTCTAGGCCGATCCCTGAGAAGCCTAAGTCAAGATACCAAGGTTGGACTCGTCCTCGTAACTTTGGCGAGAGTGTCTTCAAGGCACCTTATGAGGAGATTCAGCTTCAAAGCTATGGACCTTATGCTCATGGTCATAATTTCAAAAAGACACCAAAAGTAAAACCCATTGTAGAAAAGCCTATGAAGGAGAAGACCTCATGTAACTGCCATCATCATGAAGCCTCCTCCTCCAAGAGTAAAGCTCCTGCCAGACCTTCATTCCAGAAAGTCAAGCAGGACTACACAAGGCAAAGATACAACAGGTTCAACTGTTGGTGCTGTGGCAGAATTGGTCATTTTGCCAGTGATTGTTGGTTCAATCCTGAAAATGCTGCAACCCCTAATGTTAGCAACGTGAGAGTGACCACTCATGAGGCTAATACTCGTAGGGGGAGTATTCTAACTCGAGACCAAGGACCCAAACTTGTTTGGGTTCCTAAGGCTAAATGATTGTAATTGCAGGTATGTCCAAAGGCCACCAAAATGCCAATCTGGTACTTGGACAGTGGATGTTCTCGGTATATGACCGGGACAAGGAGCCTACTACAGAATTACACCTCAGTCTGCAACGGACCAAAGGTCATCTTTGGAGGTTCAGATCGAGGAATAACTAAAGGCTATGGTATGATCTCTAACGGTAGTGTTTCCTTTTCGGATGTAGCCTATGTTGAAGGGTTGGAACATAATCTCATTAGCATAAGCCAACTATGCGACAAAGGATACGTAGTTGAATTTCATGCTGACAAGTGTTTGATAAAATCGGTTAACAATATGGAAACTATTTTATCAGGCACTCGAAGCAGAAATATTTTCTTTTTGAATTTTATTTGTATAGACTCCTCGACACCAGTGTGTCTTTTGGCAAAAAGTAGTGCATCTCTTGCTGACCAATGGCACAAGAGACTAGCACATATTAATTTCAAAACTATTAATAAATTATTCTCTCAAAACTTAGTGCGTGATGCACCTAATGTCAAGTGCGTTTCGGACAGTCCTTGTCACGCTTGTATCAAAGGCAAGCAAACAAGAAGTTCGTTTAAAAGCATAATAGGCAAGGACTCCAATAGAAGTTTGCAGCTTCTCCATATGGACTTGTTTGGTCCACTACAGGTTAGAAGTTTGGGAGGTAAGGAATATACGTTGGTTATTGTAGATGATTACTCGCGCTTTGCGTGGGTGTTCTTTCTGAAACACAAGTCAGATACCTTCGGTATTTTCACTAATTTTGTGAGGCAGATCCAGAATGAATACAACTGTTCCGTAGTCAAAATCAGAAGTGACAATGGAACGGAATTCAAGTCTGGAGCCATGACAGAATTTTGTGAAAGTCAAGGTATCTTTCATGAGTTCTCCTCTCCTCGCACTCCACAGCAAAATGGAGTAGCTGAGAGAAGGAACAGAACACTCATAGAGGCTTGTCGGACTATGTTGAGTGATGCCTCACTTCCGGAGTATTTCTGGGCTGAAGCAGTCAACACCGCTTGTCACGTGCAAAATCGAGCACTCATCAACAAGAACCATGATAAGACTCCTTACGAACTTCTAAAAGGCAGGCAACCAACCATTTCATACTTTAGAATCTTTGGCTGTAAGTGCTTCGTACTTAACAATGGCAAGTATCACTCTACCAAGTTTAGCGAGAAAAGCTTTGAAGGTATTTTCGTAGGATATAGTAGCCATAGTAAGGCTTATAGAGTATTCAATAGAAAAACTCTGGTGGTGGAAGAGTCGATACATCTTGTATTTGATGAGACGAGTCTGTTGCAAAGCAACTCGTCTAGTGTGCCTATTGTAGATGCAGGTACAAAGTTGAAAGAACTTAGCTTGGATGAACCTAGTGAAGATAAAAATGAGACATTCATCAAGGTCCCCTCTCCAACCACCATTGGAGAGGTGGATGATCAAGATGAAGAAGACATCCCAGCTGAAGATGTAACTCCAGTGGCGGAAGAGATCCCAGATGCAAGGACTCTAGAGTTCAGACACTTGAAGGATCATCCTGTTGACCAAATAATAGGAGATCCTCGGGATGGCGTCAGAACTCGTCGAGGTACAACTAACGAGAATTTACACTTAAGCTTTCTCTCACAGGTTGAACCAAAGAAATTTGAGGAAGCCAACTCCGACGCATCCTGGATTCTAGCCATGGAAGAAGAATTGAATCAGTTCAAACGATGCAAGGTTTGGACACTTGTTCCTATACCCAAAGGTAAGAACGTCATTGGGACTAAATGGGTCTACCGGAACAAGATGGATGAAGACGGGATAATCGTAAAGAATAAAGCCAGACTTGTCGCCAAGGGATATCGTCAAGAAGAAGGAATCGACTTCGACCAGACCTATGCTCCAGTAGCGAGACTGGAAGCGATCAGGTTATTTCTTGCCTACGCTGCACTTAAGGGCTTTACCGTCTATCAGATGGACGTAAAGTCCGCCTTCCTGAATGGTGACATAAAGGAAGAAGTGTACGTAGAGCAACCGCCAGGTTTTATTGATTCAACCTATCCTAATTATGTATATTTATTACAAAAAGCACTATATGGTCTTAAACAAGCTCCTCGAGCTTGGTATGAGACTCTGTCTAGCTTCCTTCTTGAGAACAAGTTCACAAGAGGAAAGATAGACAAAACATTATTTCTTAGGGAGATAAAAGGCAAGATTTTGCTAGTACAGATCTATGTCGACGATATTATTTTCGGCTCTACGGATAACAACCTCTGCAAGAAGTTTTCTAAACTTATGCAAGGGAAGTTTGAAATGAGTAGTATGGGAGAGCTAAAGTATTTCTTAGGGCTTCAGGTGAAACAATCTGAAGATGGGATTTTCATCTCACAGACCAAGTTCACCAAAGAGCTACTTAAGAAATTCGGAATGGAGAATGCAACCTCTATGAGGACTCCAATGGCCTCAGCTATGTCTCTGGACAAGGATGAGAAAGGGAAACCTTTTGATGAAACCAAGTACAGAAGCATAATTGGGTCCTTGCTCTACCTCACTGCAAGTAGACCAGATATAATGTTCTCAACATGTGTATGTGCTAGATTTCAGGTGAACTCTAAGGAATCTCACTACATCGCTGCAAAGCGAATCTTGAGATACCTCAAAGGTACACCAAATCTTGGCTTATGGTACCCAAGAAGTAATGATAGTGAACTAATTGGATTTTCAGATGCAGATTTTGCAGGTAGCAAAGATGACAGGAAAAGTACCTCCGGGACTTGCCAATTTCTCGGAAGGAGACTCATTTCCTGGAGCAGTAAGAAACAAAACTGTGTAGCCATCTCAACGGCTGAATCAGAGTACATCTCTGCAGGCAGCTGTTGTGCACAGCTCTTATGGATCAAGAATCAGTTTGAAGACTACAACATAAAGTTCCAGAACATTCCCCTGTTCTGTGACTCTTCCAGCGCTATAGCAATAGCCAACAATCCAGTCTCCCACAGCCGGACCAAGCATATAGAGCTTCGCTATCATTTCATCCGGGAGCATGTGGAAAATGGAGATATAGATCTACAGTATGTCTCCACAGACAGGCAAGTTGCAGATATTTTTATAAAGCCGCTGGACGAGTCCAAGTTCTCGTTCTTCAAAACTGAGCTTGGACTGCTCAACAAAGAAGACCAGTGATGGACTCTCAAATTAAGAAGATATCAGTAATGTTGGCTGCTCAGAGGTATAGTTTCTCAGTGGAAATAGACATCTACCAGGGCAATTCCTTCAAGTATTAGAGACTCGAGCATCGCTACACTTACACGAGTAAACGGCTAATACTCGAGTAAAAAGGTTCATATACTCGAGTAATCCAAAAGATACTCGCGTATGAACTTCTCATACTCGTGTATGAAAATTCGTTAAGAACCTAATACTCGTGTATGCTGACTACATACTCGAGTATGTATGATTAATTACTCGTGTATGTTGTGCCTACTCGAGTATACCAAACCTAATACACGTGTATGCTGTCATCCACTACTCGAGTATTCGGAAGTATTTTGGATTTTCAAAATCTCTACTCGCACCCAGCAAATTGCCGCCTTGTTCAGGTATGCCATTATACTTAATTCTCTTTAAACCTAATTAGGATTATTTATATATATATTCAAAACGAAAAAGTCCTTTCCACTTCTCATTCACTCAAGTAGCCGCCGACTTCTCGTATTCCCGACTACTGTTCTTCGTCTTCCTTCACCGCAAGATTTCCGAATCGCTGATGGCTCCTCCCTCCTCCAAGTTTGGAATCGGCTCTGAATTAGTGACAGATGGCATTGAAGACATCTCGGATGATTTCAAGAACCTACTGATTCTCCTGGACACAGCCGGATTGACCTTCGTTCTTCAAGAACCCTGCCGCCTCTTGCTTCCTGATGTTGAAGAGTTCTACAAAAATTTGAAGGTTTGACACAATGGTACAGTTCTGAAATCAAAGGTCAGGGGAGTTGAAATTCGGTTAGACAAAACCTCTGTAGCCACTCTGCTTCGGATGCCAGTGGTCGACGAAGAAGATGATTTAGACAAGGCAGATGCCGACCGCACCTCCTTATTCTGTGGTCGAGATCCAGAAGGTGGAGGTGAAACCCTGAATCGTTCTTTGTTCAACTCAGAAGGAAAGTTTCTCGTTGACATCATTGCCAAAATCCTCTGGTGCAAGACTTACTCCATTAGAGATGTATCCCAAAATCTATTTGACGTTATGCAAGCTATTGTCTGCAGGAAGAAGTTCCAGTTTGGAATGATGATACTGGATAAGATCAGAGAAAGCGTCAAACATCCCAGTTTTGCCAGGATTATCTCCCTCCTCCTCCATGAGATCAATCCTACAGTGTTTGACTTCTCTAAAGGGACTCCTCTTCACCACATGAAGAAAGTCTCAATATCTTCCATTCAGAGGTATGACCTCAAGATCATGAACCCTGCCCAAGCCTCCAAGGCTGATGCCATCTCAGCACAACACCAAGACAGCAATTTACCTGAAGTCAGGATCCCATCTCCTCCTCTACATCAAACTATTGCTACCTCTGGTGCTTTAGTTGAGGGGGAGCCTGCCTCTTCTCTTTCTCAGCTTCAAGTTACTTCTGAATCAGTGATTCCAGCACACGAAGAAGTCAGAGTTGCTACTCCTCCAGTTTCCCCTACTCCAGCTCATCTTCAATCAGACATTCCTGAGTCTGAGATTCCAGATACAGCTCACCTACTGTCTACAGATGAAGATATAGACAGATTCATTGATGAGCTAAGCTCAGATGCTCCTCCTTCTTAAAATGATTCAGCTGCCAAGTCTCCTGCCAAGTCTCCTGCTCAGTCTCCAGCTCTCTCCCCTTTGGGTGCCACAGATCTTCATGATGATATCATTCTGTCCGATGACGAGGAGGATTCCCCAGACCCTGTTGACCCTCCTCTGAGGACACTTGATTTCTCTCTCCCCTCCTTCACTGATCCCTGTGACTCCATTGAGTTAATCCAAACCAAGAGAGCTGTAAGCTCAGTGGTTATGGAAGAGATCGCCCCTTGGACTGCTACTGCTCTACCAGTCCCTGGATTAACCTCAGCTCCCTCTTCCTCCTCCTCTTCAGATCTAGTCAGCAAGATTGAGCTCATGCTCAAAGAACAGAGAGATTACTTTGATGCCTCTCTGCAGTCAGTCAACTCCAAGGTCTCTGCTCTTGAAAAGGAGATGAGCAGAGGCTTTGCTGAAATCCAGGCAAATACTGATGAACTGAAAAAGTTGTTCCAGATTGGAGGCAAGGCCATAGATCACACCATCACGAGTATAGGTGAGCTAAGAAACCAAGCAGAGACTGTAGCTCACAATCAGCTCAAGCTAGATGAGAGAGCTGAAACCAATGTTGTGAAAGTATGTGATGAAGTAAGCACCTTCAGGGATGAAGCTATTGCAAAGCTATCCATAGATATCAGCAAGGGGGAGAAGGTTGTAAAAGAACAAGTTGAAAAACTTTCTGCACAAGCTGAAGCCCAGGTCCAACAACAGTCTACCCAATCTCAAGAGGCTATAAGTGATCTAGTAAAAGGATTGAAAGAATCCATTCTTTCCCAGCTCCAGTCAGTCAAATTCTATATCTATGACACTGCTGTCTGGCTGCATAATCAAAACTTTCCTGAGTTTCAACTGGACCCTACTATTATTCCTCAGCATCTAAATCCTCTTGCAGAACAGCCTCCAGCAGATGTCTCAGCTCAAGCAACCCTTCAAGGAGGTGTGCCAGTTTTCTCACCTAGAGCTGAGGGTGATGTGACTGAGCCTCCCCTTTCCTATACTGAAGCATGGCAAGATGACTTCCCTTCCAGTTCTCAAGGCCCTTCCAAGAAGAAAAGAAAATATGGTGACGGCGCTTCTGCCAGCCGTTCTGCACCAAGGAAAGAGCCAGCTTCTGAAGGTAGACCACCTGTTGTTCATGCTGAAGTGTGGAGTCCTACCTCTAAGTCCCTAATTCTTGATACTCTGAGGTTAGTGACTGATCTTGGGGAGAACAGAGATAATTACTACAGTTATTCAGAGTGGAAAGCCTACGAAGCATCTCAAATAAAGATCAGGCTGCATGACAGAAATTGGGGGCATAACAACCCAGCTGCTCCTCCTAGGCCCAGGACTTACTTTCCAAAACCTTTCAGCTACCTAGAAAGGCAAGACTTGAAAAGAGAAAGGATGCACAAGGATGCCCCATCTTGAGTTGAACTAAGAATGTGGAATTGGACTTTTGTTTCTGTGCTTAAAACATTTCTATATATATATATTTAATTCTGGTTATGGCTATTTCATTAACTAACCTGCTTTTACTTATGTTTTGTTTTTCAAGTTTATGTGCATTGTTCTTTTACTCTAAGTAATTCACCTTAGTTTAGAGGGTGCTGACATCTACAAATAGGGGGAGATTGTTGGGATTTGTCTCCACAATACCTCAGATTTGTAGGAGGTCAGACCTTGAACTAAGATGAATTAAGGTGTATTTGATGCTGTGTTTAGGTTGTATGTGTGCAGGTTCTAATTGCCAAGTGTAGACCAATGTCAGTCTATAATGGGTCACCAAACACAGGACCATACAATGTAATCCCTCATTGTGTGATTCAAAGTGTTGGCCCATGTATAGCCTCTCAATTGGGATACACTTCCTATATGCACTTGGATTGATGGACAGAAGCATTGGAACTAATTTCCTCAGAAATATTTCTAAGTCCAAAATACTCGAGTAACCTCTTTGTTATACTCGAGTATATCAGACTTAATACTCGTGTATATATTTCCATACTCGAGTAGTTAATTAGACTTACTCGAGTAATCAGTTAGACTTACTCGAGTAGGCTCTGAACACTCGTGTATATACTTCTATACTCGAGTAGTTAGTCAGTCACTCGGGTAAGGTGTTTTCATACTCGAGTAAGTAAGTTAATCACTCGAGTAAATCATATATCATACTCGAGTAGATCCTTTTTCTTCTCTTTTCTGCAAGTTCAAGTATTGATACTCGAGTAATTGATTTTGATACTCGAGTAAATTATTTGATACTCGAGTAGTTGGTTTTAATACTCGAGTAAGCAGTTGATACTCGAGTAATTGATGTTGATACTCGAGTAAATTATTCTATACTCGAGTAGTTGATTTTAATACTCGAGTAGGTGAATGTTTCCTGGATTCATATGCTGATACTCGAGTATATCTTTGCTGATACTCGAGTATATCTGTTCTGATACTCGAGTATGTCTCTTCTAATACTCGAGTAGCTCATTTCCTTCAAGTAACTTTCTATTCTCATACTCGAGTATATGTCTCGTTGTTACTCGAGTATCTAAATTCCCATACTCGAGTATATCTTCTCTTACTCGAGTATAGCTGTTCCCTATTTCAGAATTCTTCTAAGTTCGAATTCGCTAAGTATTTTGAATCCATCATTTCTGATTGGTCCACGTGTCATCCTTAATTAAGATTATGACCGTTGGAGTCCACCTATAAATAGGTCATTTCAGAATTGACTAATTAACAAGATTACAGAGATATTCTTTTAAAGAAAAAGGAAATTCCGTGAACCCTAATTCTCACGCCGCCGCCGCCGCCATTGTTGTTCACGGACGAAATTCTGGATCGTCGATCTCCGTCTTCAAGGAACTATTTCTCCAGCGATCCAGACAAGAGTGAATCACTCGATCTCGCCGAGCCTCAAGGATTTCAGATCTATCTTCTCGATCGAGGTGGTTCCAGTTTTCAGATTTGTGGATCTTTCTCTCAAGTCATCTTCAACCTTTTCTGATCAAGTCAAAGCTCCTAAAGAAGAAGACTGTCAAAGATCCAGATCTGAAATTTGTTGTATTGATTTTTATTCTCAAACCTAAATTTCATTGTAGGAGTTTTTCTCCGAGATTTGTAGGAAGATCTTTCTTCCGAGTTTTGTAGATCCAGTTGGATCGAGATTTGTAGGAACGTGGTTCCGAGGTGTAGGATTGTTTTCAATCCGAGATAGTGGAGTAGCCGAGTCTAGTGATTTGCTAGATCGGTGAGGAAAGTGGACGTACCCAAGGTTGGGGAACCACTATAAATCTCTTGTCTTCTGTGATTGCTTGATGTGCGCTGCGTTAAATTTTAATTTCGCTTTTGACACGCATTTCACCTATTCACCCCCCTCTAGGTGATTTAGGCTAACAACTTAGACCTCTCAATATATTTCAAGTTTATTGTTTGATTACACTATACCATGTTGCTAATGATTTATATCTCATGAACGAGATTTGATATTATCAAAAGGAGGAGTTTATTGGAACCCATGCTCCGTATCTCTTTAGTTTGACAATACCAAATCACAAGTTGTATTTGATCGTACTTGTGTTGGGTATTATGTGCAGGTTTATAGGAATGAAGAAAGATATTTTCAATCTCTATGAACTACTACCGGGCATTAGCTATATTGCTGGCGCTAGGAACATATGATTACATTTGACCGCACGATGATTTCTCTCTGTGACCTACCACCGGGTGCTAGCCCCACCGCCGGGCACTAGCCATGTCGATGACTGTCGAATCAATTGTGTCAAGAAGAAATTGCTACCACTGGACGTATAACACCTCCATCCGTCAGATGAAATATAACAGAGGGTCCGGCCGGGGCCCCACGCCATATCCCACAGACATTCGGCGAAGTTGCGTATTAATATCAAAACTGCACGCATCCTAACTCAGAGCATTCTAGCGGAAGCTTTAAGGGTTAACTTTTGAACTCAAGTAAACACGAATGTCCACTATATATATAAAGCATGTTTCTACAAAAATACACAAAAGTTACTATCGCCAGCGTTAGTCACTGTGGCCTGGCGATGGTAAACAGTATCTAAACTACTACAGCCTTAAGGCCTTACAATTATTCTTTAGAAGTGTGGTTTACTTAACGGTAAATCTAGGGTCCCACCACCGTTCAGAGGTCCGAGACTTAACGGTAAACTATGATAATTTCTTGTCCAGCATATATCAAAGAATCTCCTCCCTACTATCAGTATTAACTAGGCCTATTAACCTGACATAGGGCGGGTACAGTTAAGCCTTTTCCCGTTGCTCAAATTGTCATGTCATCGCCTAAATCCCAGCTTCCGTGGCTAAATGGACAGATGCGGGTCACATCCCCTTTTCCATGGAGTTAAACATAACCATGTTACATTTAAAAAGATGACTCTCAAGGCCATCAGAGCTAAGCACCAAGCATACAACTCACACACTAGCCACATGGTCTCCGAGAGACAGGCTTCATAAATGCTATCTGCGAGCACCAAGCAACATAATTTCTCTTTTTGTACCCAGACTCAGCCACAACTGTAAAATCTGTACAAAAAATCCTATAGCATCCTGCAGTGCCAGAAACATTGGACTTTTACAATAATCATAGCTCACAAAGAGCTATCACCAGCGATACTCACTATCGCCCGACGATATCTAACATTTATGCAAATTATGGTATTTTCTTGGAGCACGCCTCCAGTACTTCCTGCTATTCTCAAATCTTAGGTACAACCCATAGACCCCATAAACTACTCGTCTAAATGTGGAGTCTTCTCCGGTACGCAAAATAAAGCATCACCAATCCAGACCAACCTGTCCGGATGGGCTTCACACAGCATGCCTATTCCGTACTGCGATTTCTGGATCTATATGCAAAACCACCTAGGGATATCACGTATCAACCCGTCAGAATTCCCTCGATTATCCACCTTTTGGTGGGGGATTCCATGCATATTCCAAAAAGAAGGACTTCACTTGTCCAAGAAGGAAGATCGTTACCCTTGTAGTCCGTTTGGGAGTCATGAACGCTTTTCTATCTGGTTAGAAAGGAGCACCTCGCTTTCCTCTCTACGGATCAAGCCTCAGTTCTTGCTTCCGACCACATGATCTCCTTCACCAAGCTTTGTTAAGTTCAGCCTCAGCCTCAGCCTTCTTCCTTAGCTCTTTCTTCCAAGAGAGCAATTGAAAATGAAGAGAGAGAGAGGGAGAAGTAAAATGAAACTTCTCTCCACTTCTCCTCTGGTTAAGTGGTCTCGAGATTAATCCCAGCCACATACTCATTTCATCAAAAGGAAGCAAAGGCCACAATTTCAGTTGATAAGTCAAAACTAATGATATCGCCTAGGCGATATCGTAGATAGCCTATTTGACCCCAGTCAACCATCGCTCATCGGCCACCTTCCGACCATCCGACATATGTCCAGTAATACGTGGCAGTATCACCCAGCAAAACCCACTATCACCACTCTGATAGCTCACTCAACACTTCGTCGAGTGCGTTGAAGGCATTGAGAGAGTTGAGTCTACTCAATGCTTCGTTGAAAGCATCGAGTAGTATCGCCACGCGTTACTCACTATCGACGCGTGATAGTATTCATCGAGTTTACTCAATACTTCATTGATAGCATCGAGTGCATCGAGTGCTATCACCAGTGATACCCATTATCACCCTCCGATAGCCACTAGAAGTTCTGTTTCAGTTTTTGGGTTGTTGCAAACCTCTCATCCTTAGAGATATTTCGTCCCGAAATTTAATTCATCTGTAGGAAACTCAAATAGCAACAAATATGATACAACATTATTTGATAAACAACCCGGGAAACACATCACGTATGGTTTGCTTGCGCTCCCATGTTAGTTCTTCTCGGCTACAATTTCCCCAACAGACTTTGACCATCCTGATTGTCTTGTTTCATAGCTGCCTGACCTTCGTATCCTCGATCCAAATAGGCCTAACCGTCATCGTCAGCCCACCATTGACTGGTACTTGATCAGCAACGACCACTTGCGTAGGCACTTTCAAAGCTTTCCGCAGCATCGATATATAAAACACATCGTGGAAACAACTTAGCTCCGTAAAAAGAGCTAATCGATAGGCAGCTTCTCCAAACCGCTCAACCACTTCAAATGGACCAAGATACCTCAGAATTAACTTTTTCAAGCACTGAATCCTTGACACGCCTTTGAATGGCTTGATCTTCAAATATACCGAATCGCCCACCGCAAACTTCATGTTTCAATGTTTGGCATTGTAGTATTTTGTCTGCCTATCTTGGGCTATCAGTAGCCTCTCTCTTATCAAACGGATAGTCGAATTTGCATCTTCGACTTCCTTCCGCATATACAACTTCGATTCGCCTATTTTCGCCCAAGCTAAAGGAGTACGACACTTCCTATGTATAAAGCTTCAAAGGGCGCCATCTGAATACTAGCTTGATAGCTATTATTATAGGCAAACTCGATCATATAGAGATGGTCCTCCCACCTCTTCCCGAAATTCAAGGCGCACATTCAGAGCATATCCTCCATGGTTCTTTTAGTCCTCTCGGTCTGACCATCTGTTTGCGGATGAAAGGTCGTACTGAACTTTAGTTGAGTATCCAATAATTGGTGGATTAGCCTCCAATCATTCGAAGTTAAGTGCCCATCTCGGTCACTAATGATGCTACGGGGAACACCGTGCAATCGTACTATGTTGTCAACGTACAACTTAGCCAATTTTTCCACTGAATCGTCTTTCTTGTTTGGTATGAAGTGTGATACCTTTGTGAATCGGTCAATGATAACCCACACAGCATCGTTTCCGCTCTGTAATCTCGGCAGTCCGTGCACGAAATCTATAAAGATATCATCAAAATTCCATACTGGAATTGGTAACAACTTCAGGAAACCTCCAGGCTTTTGACAATCAGCTTTTACTAAGGAATAAGTTTGGCACTTTGCCACGTAAAGAGCTATATCTTTCTTCAAACCCAGCCACCAAAATATCTTTTTAATGTCCTTGTACATCTTTGTGCTCCCTGGGTGAATTGATTACTTCGTAAAGTGTGCCTTAAACATCAATTCCTCTAGTAGTTTACCCACATTCGGGATGCGCAAATGACCATCTTTTCTCAAAAGGCCGTCTTCCATAGAGAATTGGTAATTTGACCCATCCACTACATAGCGTTTCATACTCTCATTGAATTCTGTTGCTCGCCAAACCCTCTCCGTAAGGTCATACTGTACCTCCGTCCAGTTCACGCACGCATTTGCAATAGAATTCTTGTCAACACAAGAAATCTCCAAGGCCTCCAACTCCTAGATCAAACGCTCATCATGCATCTACGACCAATTTCCCCTTACCAGAGTCCGCAACTCAAGGCATCTGCAACCACATTTCCCTTTCCGGGAGTATAGTGTATCTGGAAGGTGTAGTCCACAAGGAACTCCATCCACCTCCGTTGCCATATATTTAGATCTTTCTGATCTATTAAGTATTCCAAGCTCTTATGGTTCGTGAATATATCAACTTTCACGCTATATAAGTAATGATGACACGGTTTAAGTGCAAAAATCACAGCCGCCAACTCCAAGACGTGGACTGGAAAATTTCGCTCATGCACTTTTAACTGGTGTGAGCCATAATCAATAACTTTTCCAAATTGAAGAAGAACGTAGCCTAAGCCACTCCCTGAAGCATCACTATAGAGCTCATAGTCATCTGTACCACATGGCAAACTCAAGATAGGCATCGTGTGCAAATGACTCTTTAGCTCCTCAAAAGCTCGCGCGCACTCAGGCGTCCAAACGAACTTCTAATATTTCCTCGTCAGCATAGTGAGAGGTAAGGCTATCCACGAAAAGTTCTCTACGAAGCGCCTATAGTAGCAGGCAAGCCCAAGGAAACTCCTGACTTCTGCTACAGAAGACAACACAGGCCACTCCCGTATCGCAACTATCTTCGTTGGATCCACCGCAATACAATATCCACTAACTGCATGGCCAAGAAAAGCCACTGACGACAACCAAAACTCACACTTTGAGAACTTGGCATAGAGTTTGTTTCTTCTCAGGGTGTACAAAATCCACAAATGATTTGTATGATCTTCTTCAGACTGAGATTACACCAATATATCATCAATCAAGACGATCACAAACAGGTCCAAATACTCTCTAAACATTTGATGCAATAAGTCATTGAATACCGATGACACATTTGCTAGCCCAAACGGCATTATAATGAACACATAATGGTCGTAGCGTGTACCAAATACTGTCTTGGGAATATCATCTTCCTGAATACTCAACTGGTAATAGCCAGACTTTAAATCCAGCTTCGAGTAAACAATTGATCCCACCAACTGATCGAACAAGTCATCAATCCGTGGTATAGAATACTTGTTCTTCTTTGTCAACTTATTCAAATCTCGATAATCAATGCATAGATTCAAGATTCTGTCCTTCTTCTTAACAAAGAGGACCTTTGCACTCCAAGGTGACATACTTAGATGTATATATCCTTACTCTAGTAATTCTTGCAATTGAACTTTTAGTTTCGCCATCTCCTTTAGTGCAACTCAGTACGCTGAGCGGGCTACAGGTTTCGCACCTATCACCAACTCAATAGCGAAGTCAATCTCTCGCTGGGGTGGAAGCCCAAGGAGATCCTTAGGAAACACTTCTACGTACTCCAATATAATAGGAACGTCGCTCAAACTAGGCTTCAGCTTTACAACCTTCAATAGCGTGAAAAAAATAACTTCGCACCCTTCCGAACCGCTTTGATTACTTGAAGAATAGACGTTAATATCTTGCTCGATCCTCGCATACCCGAGAACTTAGTCTCCCGTTCGGTGTTTTGTTCAAGTGTGACTTCCTTAGAGTTACAATCTATACCGGTATACCGCTCTGAGAGCTAGTCCATACCAAAGATTACATCTAACTCCAATATCGGTAGCATAAATGCTTCTAATCCGAAATCCTGACTTCCTATCCACACCTTAACACAAAACTTTCTACCCATGTTCACATTTTATTCTGAAGGAAATATTATCCCAATCTCATATTTATTATACAAATATAAGCGCAAAAGGAAAGAAATTATGCCCCATAAAAAAAAACTTCTTGATTAGTTTGTGAACAATATATTCGTACATGCACAATGTGCACTGTTACATAAAGTAGACAATACAGTATGCCTTTACAGCTACTTATTTACGTACATGTGAAATCTTATTTTAGTTTATTATCATCGAAGGGACGCTTCAGCATTCTTAAGCATAATGTCTCGGGCAAGGTGTTCAAGACCTAGCTTTCTTGGTCCTTAAGACACCGCCACGACAATCTCGAGCAAGGTGTCCTTTTTTCCACAAGTATAGCAATTATACGGAGCTTTACTCTTCAATGCTTGAGCCTTATGTCTCCACCTCCTACGGCAGGAAGACTTTCTAGACGTTGCTCTAGACGCAACAGTAGATGGACTTGTCTAGAAGACTTGGACTTCTTGTGCCATTTCCAATAGCGCGGTTTTGAAGAATTCGACACCTTGAACTCGGGCTTTAATACAGACAAGTACCTCTCCAATGATCTAGCTGACTCCACCAAAGTTTGGAATCCCATTAACTTAGGACCCGTCAACAGAAAACACAGTTCATGGCGCAAACCATCATAAAATCGGTTGATCTTTGTTACCTCAGTTTCAAACACCAACGATGTATGTTATCTCAGCACAACAAATACATGCAATTAATCCTCAACCGTATGCGTTCCTTGCATCAAACACATATTTAATGGCTGAGCCGGTGCTCTTCCCCTTGCAATCAACTCAAACAAACCAACTGTAATTGAGGCCACCAAAGAAACAAGGGGTTGTACATGCCTTTCAGGTTTGGCACTGATCATTGCAAAGACCACATCAGCTATCCTTTGAACCGCCTCAGCAAAAGGAGGAGGGTTGGATCCTCAATTGGTGCATTGCTCTCCGTCGAGCATTGGGATTCCTACTGCCCCGCACAACCTTTAGTCGCCTATAATCATGAAACACATAATTAAGAAACTAATAATATTGTAAAAGCAATCATAGGAAAGCCCAAGTTCATCAAATAGGTGTATTTTCATTCCTAAGTGGATATTCTTGAGTTCATTTTTATTATAACGGTAAGAACATACACGTGCTCGCCACCCTGCAAAAGAATTCGACCACAAATGCAGAGAAGGAAGACCGAGACAAGTTGATACCAAATTTATAACACCTCCATCTGTCAGATGAAATATAATAGAGGGCCTGGTCGGGGCTTCACGCCATATCCCACAGAATGTCGGCGGAGTTACGTATTAATATCAAAACTAGACACATCCTAACTTAGAGCATTCTAGCGAAAGCTTTAAGGGTTAACTTTTAAACTCAAGTAAACACAAATATCCACTATATATATATCAGGAATGTTTTTACAAAAATACACAAAAGTTACTATCGTCAGCGATAGTCACTGTCGCCCGGCGACAGTCAACAGTATCTAAACTATTACAGCCTTAAGAACTTACAACTATTCTTTAGAAGTGTGGTTTACAGACATTGGCACGCAGGCCGGCCACACATGAAAGCAATAAAACTTTGATTGGCCTTCGAGGGTCGGGATAGCTTCATGGCTGCAACCCGCTATTTCCCACTCGGCTCTCCAGCACCTGCACAGGGACATTCCACCAAATAGTGGCAAATAAGGCAACGGTCAACTTTCAGCTGACTAATTTATAACGACCCTACACCTTTACCCATGGCAGCGGTATTCCTTCCCTACAGGCATAACATTTATATATCCAGATATCTCACAAGAAGGTACAACTTAAGCACCATTCAATAAATCACAAACGTCTGCATCAACTGGCTCGAATCGAATGACCGACCCCTTCTCATAATAAGAATGTACATAACCCTATTCCGGCCTGGTCCGGTCTGGAATGAACTTATAATCTGATGATCGAGTCGATTCCATGATTATAAGTTCATAACTCCAGGTCATCATTGACTAACTTTCAAAATAGTCTTTTTTGAAGCTTATCCCAATTTCATCAATGCGAGTTTCAATATAATTCACTGGGTTGGAGAATAAAATGCAAATGTTCCGTGCACTCAGGGCACATTATCGGTGTACCGGATTCCCCAGGGTCCCACCACCGTTCAGAGGTCCGAGAATTAAAAGTAAACTATGAGCATTTCCTATCCTGCAAATATCCAAAACTCTCCCCCCTACTATCATCATTAACTAGGCCTATTAACCTAACATAGGGTGGGTACAGTTCAGCCTTTTCCCGTTGCTCAAATCGTCATGCCATCGCCAAAAGCACAGCTTCAGTGGCTAAATGGACAGAAGCGGGTCACATCCCCTTTCCCGTGGAGTTAAACATAACCACTTTACATTTAAAAAGATGATTCTCATGACCATCAGAGCTAAGCACCAAGCATATAGCTCACACACTAGCCACATGGTCTCCGAGAGACTGGCTTTGTAAATGCTATCTAGGAACACCAAGAAACAAAATTTCTCTTTTGTACCCAGACTCAACCACAACTAGAACATCTATCCAGAAAACCCTGTAGCATCCCACAATGCCAGAAACACTGGACTTTCACAACAATCATAGCTCACCAAGAGCTATCGCCAATGATACTCACTATTGTCGGGCGATATCCAACAGTTATGCAAACTGTGGTATTTTCTTGGAGCACGCCTCCAGTACTTCCCGCTATTCTCAATTCACAGGTACAACCTACAGACCCTGTAAAAAACTCGTTTAAATGCGGAGTCTTCTCCGGTATGCAAAATAAAGCATCACCAATCCAGACAAACCTGTCCGGATAGGCTTCACACAACATGCCTATTCCGTACTGTGATTTTCGGATCTATATGCAAAACCACCCGGGGATATCATGTATCAACCCGTCAGAATTCCCTCGATTATCCACCTTTTGGTGGGGGATTCCATGCATATGCCAAAAAGGATTTCACTTGTCCAAGAAGGAAGATCGTTACCCTTGTAGTCCGTTTGGGAGCCATGACCGCTTTTTTATCCGGTTGGAAAGGATCAACTTGCATTCCTCTCTATGGATCAAGCCTCGGCTCTTGCTTCTGACCACAGGATCTCTTTCACCAAGCTTTGTTAAGTTCAGCCTCAACCTTCTTCCTTAGCTCCTTCTTCAAAGAAAGCAATTGCAAATGAAGAGAGAGAGAGAGGGAGAAGTAAAATGAAACTTCTCTCCACTTCTCCTCTAGTTAAGTGGTCTCGGGATTAATCCCAGCCATAGACTCATTTCATTAAAAGGAAGAAAAGGAAATGATATCAGCTAACAAGTCAAAACTAACGGTATCGCCTGGCCATATCCACTATCACCTGGGTGATATCGTCGATAGCCGCTTTGACACCAGTCAACAACCGCTCATCGGCCACCTTCCAGCCATCTGACACGTGTACAGCAATACGTGGCAATATCGCCCAGCGATACCCACTATTTCACCTCTGATAGCTCACTCAACGCTTCGTCGAGTGCGTTGAGAGCATTGAGTCTACTCAACGCTTCGTTGAAAGCATCGAGTTGTATCGCCGCGCGATACTCACTATCGTCACGTGATACTCACTATCGCCATGCGATAGTATTCGTCGAGTTTACTCAACGCTTCATTGAAAGCATCGAGTGTGTCGAGTGCTATTGCCAGCGATACCCACTATTGCTCGACAATAGCCACTAAAAGTTCTGTTTCAGTTTTTGGGTTGTTAGTGGACAATAGCCATTACTGCGCCGCGATATCCAAAAGTGGGAAATAATATTTTTGGATATTTTTCCTAATTTGAAGGACAACTAGCGAAATCGTGTGAAAAGACCTACCGTCAGGCGCTAGCGCTACCGCTGGGGTAGCTTATTTAAAAAGATACTATAAAAATGCGTGTTTATTTTTCTGAGGAGACAAGGAGGAAAATTGCACCTATAGGGTTTGTCTGTCGCCTCTGTTGGTGCGAATCACCATCTCCAAGCAAGAAAAAGTGAAATTTTTGCCTCCCATTCGTGATCGAAGAACTCCAAAGAACGAAGTCTCTAATGACCATCAACAGTTGATTGAGTGCGAAAAGAACGACATTCAGAAGCATCTATCGTGCACCATTCTACGGAGGATTTCTTCTTTGAGGGAGTAATAGTTTCAAACCTCTTTGTCTTTATTTGTACTTTCTCTTTTCTAATCATTTTGTGTGTGAGGAAAATCTACTGGGGATGTCGTCGGAATCTGGGAAGGGTTTCATGAAAAATGGTCCAGGGAGGACGTCTAGATCGTGGAGATCTAGTGGGCTCTAAGACCCTTCCTGGGAGGAAAGTGAGGAGTCGGCTCGTCAATTTTCTTGGGAAGAAGAGAGAGAGCCAACTTGTCTTAGTTGAGGGTCAGTATAGAAACAAAAAGAGAATTGTGTGTTTCATTTCCTCTGATCTCTGGCATCATGGAGATCTAGTTGTATTGTTGTAAACCCTTGTTTTTAGTTTTGAATAAATTATATTCCTTTTATTTCATCTCAATGTCATAGTTGTATGTTGCTAGGGTTTTAAGGAGTGTGTGGAAAATTAGAAAACAACTTTTCATGAGGAAATGTGCTTCTATGACCTACCGCCGCACGGTAGTAGTCTACCACCCCGCGGTTGCTTCAAGAATAGGTTGCACTTACTGAAATTCTTTTTAATTCTGAATTTTAATTGAAAACCTTATTCATCCCCCCCCCCCCCCCCCCCACCACTAAGGTTGACCACCAGATCCATCAGAGAGTGCTTGTAGTCCCCTGGAGTAACTACTTGCTTGATTTATCTTTAATGTCGCCTGATGTCGACTCCCGTCGCAGGATTTGAGTTAACATAATCCATGCACTTTTTTGAGCCCGTACTAGCTTCAAAAAGGTATGTTGGTAACTGTAAAGACTGTGACCAGGATGTTGTGGTGTCACTTGAAACAATAAATAGTACCGATAGCCCCACTCTTTCTTCTTAAATCCCTGCTTTATGACCTCCTATCTATAATAATGGCCAACATTAACCAAGCTATCTTGGCAATGCTAATGGTGAGAGGTAGCAAACTGGCTGGATTTTCGTCACCGAGACCCCTTGCCAGGAAAGTGCTGAGTGAAGCATGCTCGCAAGAACATTTGCAGAAAGACATGACCAGGAGAGCATGCCCCTTCAGGATGCGGCCGAACTCCGGGTTCATTGCCACTCACTTACAGTGGTTGTAGTGACCTGTGGCTTGGCTGATCACAGAGAAATAGAGACAATCTGCACGGGAGACCTGTCCGCAAAGGTTGCTGCAGAAAACCTACGGGCACTTTCCTATAACAGTGTAGCAGAGTCTTCTTGATGATGCGTTGACAGTAAATGCCCTCCTGCTGGAAAAATTAAAGGTATAAGTTAATCGCTTGCATTTTCAACTTCCACTTTCTTAATGAAATCCTTTTCACTGTGGGATCTTATTGATGTAGGCGAAGAAGTTGGAAGAAAACCCAAAACTTTGCATGGAGTTGGCCCATGTCCAAAGGCATTTAGCGAAGAAAATGATTTGTCTCTTGAAGGAGAGCAACTCTTTGAAGCCGGAGACGTGGATGTGGACATGCAACCCTCTTTACGGGCCACGAGGGTGCGATGACCCTGAGCTCCGAAGCCGATTCCACCAAGGATTAACTGCAGATCAGGAGACCATTCTAATTTTGAGTATGGAATCGTGTGGCCATGCATCTCCACTTTTTTAAAATTTCCTCCTTTCCGTAATAGATAATAGAACCATATTTTGCAAATATATTAAAGAACTTTTTTGGTATTTGTTATTGTGAATATTTTCTTTGTATTTTTTCTCAAACTCGAATGTCTTTGTAATGAAATGTCAAACTATTATGAACAAGTGAGCGAGGCGGCCTCATCCTAAGTGCTTGCTATTTAGAATAAGAGAGTCGGTGATATCATCCCGAGTGTTCGCCAATTTAGAATAAGAAAGTAAGGTGACCTCACTCAGAGTGCCTACCTAATTAGAATAAAAGAGTCTAGTGCCCTCATCCCAAGTGTATACCTATTTAGAATATGAGAGTAAGGCAAATGTCCACGTGATCACGTGTCGAATAATCATAGAGTAGTAAGTGGGTTCTTTGTACACAAAATTCCTGCATAGTTTTGCGAATTATTAAGAGGGCACTTTCCGAACAAACCCTAGTGAAGTGGTGTGAATTATAAAGCAGGCACATGCCTCGAGAATTGATAGCGACTAGAGATGCTCCGGCTAAGGCGTCATTCACAACTTACTTCATGGTGTCCATTGTTAGAGGTTAAAGGTACCGGCTAGACATGGGGAATCCGCATGGTTCTCGTCCGCAAGCAACGTTGAACAATGTTGGATGGTTATAAAGCACTTGTTGTGTAGATCTTGTCCTCAGAAATGAACCAGTAATAATAACAACGCCTCATTCGATGCGTGATTTGTTAACATATTTGAACCTGCCACATATGCCACTCAGGAGTATATATCTCCACAAGAAAAATCGTTGTGGTCTTAATGTGGAGAAATAACTCATATCCGTAGGAGGATAGGAAGTTCGATGACCTTCGCTCGAGATGTACAGATACATTTGAGGGGGTCAAAGCAAGCTCTAGTAACTGCACAGAAGCGTTCATCCCCGATCTTCCCAATTTTTTCGAGAATTAGGTACTAACCAAAGAGTGTTGATCTTGCATAACTTCAAAACTCATCCATCATGAAAAAGCATTAGCTATCAAAGGTGGATGATTACATAAAGGGTTTTAAATGACAACAACAAGACAAGTAACATGAATACAGAGTTTCTAGAATTCTTTGTTTGCACTGCCCGGAGCTAGAAAAATGGACCAACTTCATCACCGCCTCTGACTCGAGGTAGGATTTACTCGTCAACCGAATTCACCGATCAAGTATAACACTCCTGAGCTGTCCTGGAGTCACTCCTAACCCTGAATTATTTCCCGACCAACAAAAATTTCAGCACCTGGTAATAAGTCAATGCAATAGCCTGGAAATCTTCCAGGAGAGGTCTACCAAAAATTGCATTGTAACTACTGGGTGCATGGATCACTAAGAAGGATTATTGTCTGGCTAACCCATATAAGATGATAGTGAGACTTACACTTCCTTCCACCTCCTTTTCCTCCCCTATAAATCCGTAAAGTGAACCATCACAAGCTTTCAACGACTCATTTAACTATATCACCTTGTGCATGGGCTTTAAGAGCACATTTACAGAGCTTCCCGTATCGACGGGGATACATGCCACAATATAATCTCCCAAAACAGCGTTAATGACCACCGCACAATGGAACGGGTTGGTGACTTGAGGGAGATTATCTTCCTTAAATGTCACTGTTCCTCGGAGAGGCGGTGTTAATGATGCTGAAGCAACATTAATTCCCTATAGGCACTTCAGAATCCCCTTTCGAGAAGATTCAACTCTCTCACCGTCATGTATATAATTTATACATCCTAGCGAATAGATTCCTTCTATCTCAATACATTCTTCCTCCACACTTCTCTCAACACCTCTGTCTTGATCAATGTTGCTCTATATTGAGGCACTTGGCCCCTCTCCTGCTTTCTTTTTTCCTATCTAGGATGAGGTTTCTCCTTTGTTTCCTGCCAGCAAATACTTTGACTTTCCTTCTAGTAACTATTTTTCCACCAGGTCGCAGAGGACCCAATAATTCTCTGTGTCATGACCCACATCACGATGGAACTTACAATAAAGATTGGGATTTCTGCTTCTGATTCCCCCTTCACGGGCCTTGGGGGCTTGGAATCTGATTGATATTGGAGGATTTCATCGACCTCTTCCATTGGTATAATTATGTTGGTATAGTCCAACATCTTACTTCCATGCTGCTCTGGGGAAGCTGGTAACAAAAGAGGGTGATTTCCATTATTACCTGTTTGTGGCTGGGAGCATCCTGGCCTCATCTGGTGGATTGCTTGTGGACCTCGTTGATGAAAATTTCTCCCCCGGGGGAGGATTGGAAGAAGGCTGGAAGAACTCTGTGGGTGCTTGGACCCTAAGTACGAGAGTCCTGCGATAAACTTCTAATTGTTTAACTCTCCCTCATTGAATTGGTTGGCTCTCTCGATGAGATCAGTATAGGTCCTTAGTTTCTTTTCACTGATCAAAAAATTGAATATCACTGGTCTAATGCCATTATTGAAAGTACCTCGGTAAACTTACGGGTCTATATCTGGTACTTCTATAATTAGGCTTTAAAAGCGTTCGACGTATTGCCCTAGAGTTTCTTTCAGTCCTTATCGAATTTAAAACAGGGTGTAACGTCTTTCCTTTGTTGCCTATTATATCAAACCTTTGTACAAAGTATTTTCTTAATTCCTTAAAAGAAGTGACTGAGCCAGGGGAAGGCTGTGTAACTACTCTTTTGATTTTCCATCAAAAGTGGTGGAAAGTAGCTTGTGGTGCAGACCTCAGTGAGAAGCAGCATAGACATAGTGGCAACGAACACCTGCAGGTGAGAAGCGAGAACCTCTTTACCCAAGAAGTAGGGAGTCGTTGATCCTTGAAGCAATATGGGGCATTTTCCCTGACGATCCTGGGGACAAAAGGTGAGTAGCCTTTGTTGGATTGTGTAGCACCCTTAGGGGGAGGGAGGTTTAATAAGGGTTCTTAAAACTTTAAATTAATGAGATGGGAAGACAATGATTTTTGGTTTCTGTTGCAACTGCCAGCTATGGTGATACCTCCTGACGATATCAACAAAAACTTAGATTTGATAATTAAAACTCAGATTAAAAATAATTGCTAGTTGATATATGAAAAATAGTGATTTTATTTTAAGGAGACAAATAAATACTGAAAGTCCACTTAGTGCCAACTACCTTCACCTAGGGGGGGGGGGGAATAGGTGTCTTGCAGCGATTTTAGCGGAATTAAAATTCTATTTGCACAAGTAAACAAAACAACACAGCACAAACAGACACAAGCAGTTATAGTGGTTCCCCGATTTGAGTACGTCCACTTTCCCCCTTTGACCTATCTCCCAACAAGGGACGACTCGGTCTCTTCACCAACAGGATTGAAAACCAATCCTCACACTCTCAGAAGGAACCCTTCCAAAAGGAGTCGCCATTCCTCCACCACGGGTTGCACCCAACCCTTACAATGAGGAACCTACGTTCCTTTGCAACAAAAATAAAATGGAATGTATAAAATATACAAACTACTTATGGAGTGCTAGGTGTCCCTCTTCGTTCGATGACGCGTTCTTGACGAAGACAAAGAGTCCACGACCTTAGCTCTCACTTAGAATGAGTCTCCATGAAACCGGCGGCGGCAAGAAGAGCGGCGTCTTGGCGTTCGGGATCGGCAGCGTCAAGAAGTGCGGCGGCTGAGCTTTAGAGATCCAACCTTCGTAGTTAAGCTGGCAAGGTCTACCAACGGTCTTCCTTGGATCAATCGTCTCGATCGATTCGGAAAGGGAAGGTATTCCCGATCTACAAACCAAGAGACAAAGGATCTCAAGAAGGACACGTGAGACGCGTTGCTTGGCAAAGCTTCTGTCGCCGGAAGATCAGGAGGTATCCACGATCAACGACGGCGACTAACTTCCCGAGCGGCAATAGCAGCGGCGGAAGAGAAATCCGCGATCTAGGTCACGACGGCGGCTGTGCGTTTTCTTTTTCTTCACTGCCTGTTTCGTTCAAAGTAGGATAGTATTTATACTGTAGATTAATCCAATATGACCGTTGTGGGCCCCACCAGTAGAAACCCTAAGTCCGGTTCAAAACAGCGCCTGAAACTTGGTCCGGTCCAGTGAGCACCAGAATTTCTCCTAAGGCAAATTCGGCGAGAATCATAGGTGATTCTCGACGAATCAGCGAGAATCATAGGTGATTCTCGACGAATCGGCAAGAATCACCTACAATTCTCGCCGAATTCTACTTCGCAGAATTCATGTTGAACAACTTGGCAAACCAGAGTGGATCGGCGAGAGTCATCAATCATTCTCGACAAATCGTCGAGAATGCAGAATCATTCTCGACGAATCGTCGAGAAACACTTGATGACTCTCGACGATTTTGACTTGGCGTGAGGTTTGCACGCGCTGAGTCCGCCGGAGATAGTCGGCGAGAATCAGCCAGTGATTCTCGACGATTCAGCGAGAATCACTAGTTATTCTCTTCGAATCGGCGAGAATCACTTAGTGATTCTCGTCGATTCTTACTTAGACGATATTTCGTCTTTCCACCCGTGAGCTGCTCTTTGGCCCATCCTTGCTCCTTGACTGCTCTTGATCTATCACATCCCTGTACTTGTAAATAAGTACACACTAATAGAGAGAGTACACATAAGCCAACACACTGATCTGCTCAATGAGGGATTACGTTGCGCAGACCCGTGTATATTGACCTACTGCACCCTGACATTGGTGTGTACTTAGCGAGGAATAACTGCAAGCATATCTTGAAGAAAATCATCAAATACATTATCTATTTAACTTAGCTTGTTCAGGTGCTTCTTCAAATCAGGTACATTGTGGATACAATACCCAACAATCTCCCCCTATTTGAAGAAGCCTAAACCCTACAAGCTAAGGTGAATAGAACATATGGGAATGAAAACTCTAAACTAAGAATTCAGTTAAGAGAGAAATTCATTACCATTACCACTAGCCTGAGAGCATACTTGGAGCCACCTTATCCTTAGCCGAGAGGGTAATCTCCCCCTTTTTGGCTTCTGCAAATTTGGGACTTCACTTGGAGCCACCTTAGCCTTAGCCGAGAGGGTAATCTCCCCCTTTTTGGCTTCTGCAAATCTGGTACTTCACTTGGAGCCACATGCTCCCCCTAAGATCTTGCATCCATGCTCGAGCTTGAGTTCCTTGGTGATGCTCCCCCTTGATTCAAGAGCCTTGAGCCGTACAGACTTTACTCTTCATAGTTTAGCATATCGAGTTCGGTTTTGAAGAGATTGAACTTGGCCTCGTCTAGGGGCTTCGTGAAGATATCTGTAATCTGCTTATCCATGGGGACATGGCAGAGAGTGATATCTTAGTTTTCCACATGCTCCCGAATGAAGTGGTAGCGCATTATCTCTTTTCCTAAATTTCTTGTTCCAGTGCAAGCCTGGAACATCTCTTGTCTAGGTCCCATCATGTTCCTGGGAACATAAACTGTCCTGCAAAATAAAATTACCTTACCTTAGGACCCCAATAGGTTTTAGGTCCTAGGTTCCTTGTTAGCACACTCCCCCTCAGTTGGTCAACCCTACTAGTGGTCGGCCTCGCATTGCTAACATGAGGAGTCTCATTGTATCTTGGATTAAATCAGCAATCCACAGCAAAGTGACCAGTTCTGCCACAGCACCAACAGTCAAACCTGTTGTACCGCTTCCTAGGCTCCAGCTTCACCCTGGGAATAGTGGGTCCAGCCGGGGCCTTGGATCTGGAGGTGGAGGAATCATGATGACAGCAATCACATGATTTCTTCACTTCCTGTTCCTTTAGTATAACAGGCTTGGCTTTTGGTGCCTGCTTCCCATTATGGCCGCTAGAGAAGTGGCCATAATTTTCCATTTGGATTTCCTCATAAGGTGCCTTGAAGACACTCTCGCCGTAGTTGCGGGGGAAGGCCCAACCATCATACCGGCTCTTGGGCTTTTCAACCGAGGGCCGGAAGAAGTGGCCAAAGGTTGACTCAAAGTCCTGTTCATTGCAGGGAAAGCCAGGCTTCCTGAATACAATAGGGTTGAGAGGGGCCTTTCCCTTTTTTGCAGCAGAGGCCTTCTTAGCAGCCATATTTTTCCTCTACTTTCTGTTTCTCCTGGATGATTTACCAGTCACACCCACATGCCCCAAGCCAGCCCACTTGGCCTGAGTAGAGAAGGTATCAACTAGTGGAAGAACAGTCTTTGGCATAGAGAAGCTTTTGACAATCTTCCTTTCTGCCGCAAGTTGTTCTTCCAACTTGTTGACTTCTTCCTGTTTTAGGTCAAGGAGCCTTAGAGTCTCTGAGTGCTTAGAAGTTAGGCCCAGGTATTCCTGTCGGAGAGAGATCAAGCTAGTGATCTCTTCTCTTAGAGACACACCCTCAGCCTTAAGGAATTTGACTTCCTTTTTCTGAGCCCTCAACCTCTTCCGCATTCCTCAAAGGTATTGAGAAGAAGCTCATACTTTTCAAGGAGCTCAGCTTCACGGGTAGATGGGCTGTCCTCAAGATCATCATCAGGAGACTCATAGTCAGAGTCAGAGAGGGGGGTACGAGCTTTTACCTTCCCAGTGAATGGGGGGCATTCTTCTTCTGAGTCAGAGCGACCCACTAGCCTGAAGTAGGCTTCCTCATCATCACTGGAGTCTGAGGAATCAAACTCACTCAGTGTCTTTAGCTTTTTGGTGATGTAGCTTCTCTCCTTCTTTTTATCTCTAGAGGACCTGTGCTCCTCTCCCTTCCCCTTATCTTTCCTGTCTTGTTGGCAGTCAGCCACAACGTGTCCTGGCTTATTGCATCCAAAACAAATGATGTCAGCAGAGCGATGTTTGTTCGGTTTAGATGCATACCTGTCAGAAGAATAACTCTTCTTCTGATGTCTGGAGGAGGAGCCGTCTCTCTTTCTTTGATTCCTCAACTTGAGGAACTTTTTGAACTCCCGAGTGATGAGGGAGAAGTCTTCTTCAGATAGCTCTGAGCCGAAAGAGCATGGCTCAGATTCTTCTTCCTCATCCATTTTCCAAGAGCGGGATGAGGTTGCACCCTTGCCTTTCCTTGAGTGGTTGGCCTTTAGGGCCACAGTCTTTTCTTTGGTTGCGGCTTTCTCTACTTCTTCTTCTGCTTTCCTGGTGTTTAGTTGAAGCTCATAGGACATCAGCTTCCCAAACAGTATTTGAGGATCAGTTTCTGCTAATCTGCCAAACTCTCGGATGGCGCAGATCTTCGTGTCCCATTCCTTAGTAAGGGACCTAAGGAATTTATAATTAAGTTCACCATCAGTGAACACTCTTCCATATCCCTTGAGAGCATTGACGATCTTGAGGAAGTTCTCGAAGGTAACTCTGATCTTTTCCTTGGGCCCCTGCTTGAAGGCCTCATATTTCTGGTTCAGGAGGGATCTCCGATCATCCCTCACTTCATCTGTGCCCTCCATCAGGATAATCAAGCTTTTTCAGATATCCTTTGATGTCCTGTAGTTGCAGAAGTTCTGCATCATGGAGTCATCGACTGCGCTGATTAGTATGTTCTGTGCCTTCTTTTCAAGTCCGACCAGCACCATCTCGTCCTTGTCCATTTTAGAAAGCTTCTTTGGCACCTTTTTGGTAGGATCAATAGTGGAGGCCTTAGTGGGAATATAAGGTCCCTCCTCCATGATCATGAAGAGTCGAGGGTCGACTGCTTCCATGTAAAATCTAATCCTTTCCTTCTAGATAGGAAAGTTTAGCCTGGTGCACACTGGGATCTTGCCTGAGTACTTGAGTCCGTCCATAGTAGATATCTGCCTTCTTCTTGACACTAGTGGCAGGAACTTACTCAAGGTGTTAACCTTATTGCTGAGTAACCTCCCTCTGATACCACTTGAAAGTCCACTTAGTGCCAACTACCTTCACCTATGGGGTGGGAATAGGTGTCTTGCAGCGATTTTAGCGGAATTAAAATTCTACCTATATAAGTAAACAAAACAACACAGCACAAACAGACACAAGCAGTTATAGTGGTTCCCCGATTTGGGTACGTCCACTTTCCCCCTTCGACCTATCTCCCAACAAGGGACGACTCAGTCTCTTCACCAATAGGATTGAAAACCAATCCTCACACTCTCGGAAGGAACCCTTCAAAAAGAAGGAGTCACCACTCCTCCACCATGGGTTAAACCCAACCCTTACAACGAGGAACCTACGTTCCTTTGCAACAAAAATAAAATGGAATGTATAAAATATACAAACTACTTATGGAGTGCTAGGTGTCCCTCTTCGTTCGATGACGCATTCTTGACAAAGACGAAGAGTCCACGACCTTAGCTCTCACTTAGAATGAATCTCCACGAAACCGGCGGCGGCAAGAAGAGCGGCGGCTTGGCGTTCGGGATCGGCGGCGGCAAGAAGTGTGGCGGATGAGCTTTAGAGATCCAACCTTTGTAGTTAAGCTGGCAAGGTCTACCAACGGTCTTCCTTGGATTAATCGTCTCGATCGATTCGGAAAGGGAAGGTATTCCCGATCTACAAACCAAGAGACAAAGGATCTCAAGAAGGACACGTGAGACGCGTTGTTTGGCAAAGCTTCTGTCGCCGGAAGATCAGGAGGTATCCACGATCAACGGCGGCGATTAACTTCCCGAGCGGCAATGGCAGCGGCGGAAGAGAAATCCGCGATCTAAGTCACGACGGCGGCTGTGCGTTTTCTTTTTCTTCGCTGCCTGTTTAATTCAAAGTAGGATAGTATTTATACTGTAGATTAATCTAATATGACCGTTGTGGGCCCCACCAGTAGAAACCCTAAGTCCGGGTCAAAACAGCGCTTGAAACTTGGTCCGGTCCAGCGAGCACCAGAATTTCGCCTAAGAAAAATTCGGCGTGAATCATAGGTGATTCTCAACGAATCGGCGAGAATCACCTACGATTCTCGCCGAATTCTACTTAGCAGAATTCATGCTGAACAACTTGGCAAACCAGAGTGGATCGGCGAGAGTCATCAATCATTCTCGACAAATCGTCGAGAATGCAAAATCATTCTCGACGAATCGTCGAGAAACACTTGATGACTCTCGACAATTTTGACTTGGCGTGAGATTTGCACGCGCTGAGTCAGCCGGAGATAGAATCAGCCAGTGATTCTCGACGATTCGGCGAGAATCACTTAGTGATTCTCGTCGATTCTTACTTAGACGATATTTCGTCTTTCCACCCGTGAGCTGCTCTTTGGCTCATCCTTGCTCCTTGACTGCTCTTGATCTATCACAGCCCTGTACTTGTAAATAAGTACACACTAATAGAGAGAGTACACGTAAGCCAACACACTGATCTGCTCAACGAGGGATTATGTTGCGCAGACTCGTGTATATTGACCTACTGCACCCTGACATTGGTGTGTACTTAGCGAGGAATAACTGCAAGCATATCTTGAAGAAAATCATCAAATACATTATCTATTTAACTTATCTTGTTCAGGAGCTTCTTCAAATCAGATACATTGTGGATACAATACCCAACAAATACAAAAACTTTGATCCCAATCACGCTTGGGGTCATGGAAATTCTATAAATCTTTTTTCCTTTTCTATACTGACCCTTATCCCTAAGGACCGGCTGGTTCTAGCCTATCTATCCTAGATAAAACCTCAAACTGTTCCTTGACCTACCCATGATCTAGTAGGCAACACATGCAGCGAGTTCACGGAATCCTCCTAGGAGACCCATGTTTACACCAGGCGATTTTTCCCCTGAGTCTCGCAAGACCTAGTCACCCCTCCTTGCGATGAATTTGCAACTTGACAATGATAATAAAAAGAAAATACAAATATAATGAAGAACACCCTCAGTATGTTGGACCCACTGATGAAAATGAGTGATTAGTTCATTGTCCGGATCCGTAGCCTTTAAGCGTAATGACAGAGTTCTTGATGCAAAGTGGAAGCACCCACAAATTTGCAAGAGTTCTAGTTCTATTCATGGATTCCAATTGGTATCTCCAAGTTCCATTTTAGATCTGGTGGAAGACTGTTCTTTCTATAGACTCTGAAGCTTCCATTTGCGGCAATGGTACCGCCTGGCGATAAATACTTTAAGTAGTCTTCTCTTTATTTGTAACATAAACTTCTTTTTATCCTGTTTGAAAAAGCACTTTTTACATTAATTTCAAATAGTTTAAATCTTTTGTAACTCGCAAAAGCTAGTAAAATTTTAATTGATTCTAAGCGAGACACGAGTGTAGATGTTTCATCAAAATCTACCCCTCGATTTGAGAAAAACCTTGTGCCTCTAATCTAGCTTTATTTCTAGTAATTTGAGGTTCACCATCAAGTTTATTTTTGAAAATCCATTTTATGCCAGCTACCGAATGATTTGATGGTTTTCCACTAATTTCAAAACCATATTACGTTCAAATTAATTTAGTTTCTCATTCGTAGCTATATACACAAATTCATAATTTAAGGCGGCGAAAACATTTTTCGATTCAATTTTAGATACAAAGCATAAATTTGAAAAAGTTTCATGAAAAGAAGAGCAACTCATTACCCCTTTAGATGGTTCTCCAATGATAAGTTCCCTTGGATGGTCTTTTGAGAATTTGAGTACACTTGGTGTCATGAACTCGTCTCGAACTTCAACTTCCTCTTTATTATTGTCAAGCGATACATCATCCTTGTACTCCACATGTGAAGATGGTTAATCATCATTTCCTATCACTATAGGATCTACATATGGATCAATTTCATCAAATTTAATTTGAATGGATTCTTCAACTACTTTTGACATTTTATTATAAATTCAATATGCTTTACTGGTTGAAGAGTATCGAAGAAATTTTCCTTCATCAGATTTTTTGTCAAGTTTTCCTAATGCATCTAGAGTATTTAAAAATAAATTATTTACATCCAAAAATTTGAAATAAGATATATAAGGTTTGTTTCTTATAATAAAGCTCATACGGTGTTAGTTTTAGAATTTGTCGAAGCATTACTCAATTTATTTTATAACACGCAGTGTTCACAGCTTCAGCCCAAAAAGATTTAGGCAACTCATACTCGGATATCATTGTTCTAGCAAATTCTTGAAGAGTTCTATTTTTCCTCTCCACTACACCATTTTGTTGTGGTGTGCATGGAGAGGAGAACTCATGCTTAATTCTTAAGACATCGCAAAGATTTGTAAATTTTTCATTTTCAAATTCCTTTCCATGATCTTCGGCTCAAAAAGATCTTGGCAACTCATACTCGGATAGCATTATTCTAGGCAATTCTTGAAGAGTCTATTTTTCCTCTCCACTACACCATTTTGTTGTGGCGTGCATGGAGCGGAGAACTCATGCTTAATTCCAAATACATCGCAAAAAAGTGCAAATTTTTCATTTTCAAATTCCTCTCCAAGATCTGATCAGATACACTTTATTTTTAAGTTTATTTTATTTTGTATTTTATTGCACAATTTTTAAAATTCAGTAAATGCATCTGATTTGGAGGTAAAAAATAATGTCTAGCAAAATCTAGAATAGTCATCTATCAAAACATATGTATATTTTCTACTTCCTAGACTATAAGTGTTTATAGACCTAAATAAATTCATATGAATTAATTGAAGTGGTCTACTTGTAGAAATCTCATTTTTTTAAAGATGTTTCTGAAAATTTTTTTATTTTGACATGGTGAGCAAAGAGAAGATAAATTTTTGTGTAGGGTTGGTAAACCTCTTATTAATTTTGTTTAGATAATTTTAAAATCAATTTGGCGCTACAGTGGCCAAGACGTCTATGTCATTGTTCAAGTTCATCATTTTTTGAAATTAAGCATTTTAAAGTAGCAAGTGAAAGATCATGAAAACAATGATATTATATATACATTATGTGATCTAGGTGCAGTGAATATAACATCATTTGATTTTTGGTTTATAATTATGAAAATTTTGGTGGATAATTGACTAAAATAAAATGTTTACACCTTTATCGCATAGTTGACTAATAAATATTTAAGCCTTTTACATACAGAACATTTATGAGAGAGAAAGAGTCGTTACCCATTGTACCAGATCCCATCCTTCCCTTTTTATTATCACCAAATTTCACCATCCCACCTTTCCTTTTTTCTAGGCTAAGGAGCTTTGATTTGTCGCCCACCATGTGTTTAGAGCATCCAGAATCCAAGTACCACATGTCTTTTTTGTCCTTAGCCTGCCAATACACCTAACAAGAAGACGAGAGTAAAGATCCGGATACCCAAGTGGTTCCTCCCATAGTATTGGTGAAAACCTTAGGCATCCAGATTTGCTTAAAAGGGAAATGACCCGTTCTCTTGCACGATCCAGAAGTGTGATCATAGGCATTTGGTACGCAAAATAAAGGCAGTCGAGACCCTTCAGACTTGGATTTATGCTAGAGGACTGGGGATAATAAGAATTATAAGACACTCTTTTAGATTCTAGGTTATTATTTCTATTGCTACCGCCTGCGGTGGGTGTTACCGTCGAGCGATAGTGATAGAGACCATAACCAAGTCTGAATTTTTTATTTTCATGGCTGTGGTTTGCTAGGATCATGTCCAACATTTTTGACCAATTCCAAAGTTTTCTATGGCCATGGTCACTCATTGACTCAATTTTTTAAGGCGATGTTTTCTCCCACTAGGTTTCCACACTTATTTGCAAAGTTTTTCTTTTCGATATCAATTTGAAAGAGAGAAGTTTTTAGAACTTTCTCTAAGTCCCCCTTTTGTTGTTTGAGAGATTTCACATCGGAGTGGTCCTTAGAGAGGGCATCTTCGAGTTCTTTTAGTCTTTCCAATGAATGATCAAATTCTTGGAAAGACATCTTCTCTTTCCTGAGACTTTTTACTTCCTTAATTTTTTATTTTATTTGAAAATAATTTTGTTTTCTGATTTTGACAAATGATTTTCTTTTAGAATTTTATCAAAAAATTTGCAAATTTTCATATACTTAATACATAAGTCATCATAAGAGGAGGGTAGTACCTCAGTTTCACTTTGGATACTGCACTCATCATCAGATGTCTCTTGCTGATTTCCCATAAGGCACATATTTTCCTCTTCTTCGTTGATTTATTTGGTATCACTTGACGCCTCAGATGATTAGTCATCCTACCTTGAAGCTTTTAGGACTTTCTTCTTTTCCTTCCCTTTGTAACGCTTCTTGTTCTATTCTTTCAGGTACTTAGGGCATTGGATTTTAATATGGCCGGTCTTTCTGCAGTGGAAGCATTTCAACGAGGCATGTTCTTCTTCATCATTGCTCCCTCTCTCCTTCTTTGCATATGTTCCTTTTCTTATTGTGTCCTTGCCAAAGTATTTTTGGAATGACCTCCTTCTTTCAAGATTCTTCATTAATCTTGTGAAGTTCTTCATAAAAGACTTTCCTCATATTCCTTGTTGTTGTCTTCACCTTCTTTTCTTGACTTGAGTGCCAATGCTTTCTTCTTTGTATCCTTATTGTATTCTTCTTTTTTAATTTTTAGTTTCACCTCATGGGTTTTTAAATTCCCAATAAGGATCTCAATCTGGAGCTGTCGTAGGTCATGCAATTCAGAAATTACAATCACCTTTGGTTTGAACTTTGGAGGGAGTGACCGAAGGATCTTCCGCATAAGATCACCATTGGATAAGGTTCTCCCGAGAATTCTTGAGGCGTTGACGATCTTGGTAAATCATGTGTGCATTGAGTCCACTTCCTAATCAACCTCCATACGAAATTTTTCATATTCCGACTCAAGTTCGAATAGTATTGAATCTTCAACATGCATGACACCTTCATAGTTAGTTCTAAACGATTCCAAATATCTTAAGCAGTTTCACACACATAGACTCTATTAAATTCGTTATATCTAGGGCACAAAATAAGGCATTCATTGCTTTAGCATTATTTTTGCATCTAGTTTTGTCGCTCTCATCCCACTTATCCTTAGGTTTGTCTATGTTAACATCTCCTATAATATAAGTAGGAGTCATATAGCGAGTTTCTACCATGTTCAAAACCTCAATATCTAATATCATTAAATTGCATTAAGCATCGCATGTGTGATCTCTAGTAATTGAAATCATTGCTCATGAATAGTGGTGGCTTACTAATTCCTTGCCCCACATGAAAAGAGAGATCATTGAGCGCCATTATTATCGATTGTTAATCTAATTTAGAATAACCTAGCTCTAATATAACTTGTTGGATCGTGTAGCACTCTTAGAGGGGGGTGAATAAGGGTTTTAAAACTTTAAATCGATTAGAAGAGAAAATAAAGAATTTTGTTTTATGTTGCTACCGTCGGCGATAGTGATATCGCCTAGTGATATCAACATAAACTTAGATTTGATAATTAAAACTCAAATTAAAAACAATTGTCAATTGATAAGTGAGAAACGGTAATTTTATTTTAAGGAGAGTAATGAATACAAAAACTTTGATCTCAATCACGCTTAGGGTCCACATGATGATACAAATCTTTTTCTTTTTTCTATACCGACCCTTACCCCAAAGACCGATTGGTTCTAGTCTATCTATCCCAGATATGGCCTCAAACAACCACTAGACCTACCCACGATCTAGTAGCCAACTCACGTGGCGAGTTCACAGAATCCTCCCAGGAAACCGACGTCTACACCAGACGATTTTTCTCCCTAAGTCTCGCAAGTCCTAGTCGCTTCTCCCTGCGGTGAATTCACAACTTGATAATGATAATAAAAAGAAAATATAAATATAATGAAGAACTCACTCAATATGTTGGATTTATTAATGAATATGCGTGATCAGTCTGTTGTCCGGATCTATAACCTTTAAGCGCATTGACGGAGTTCTTTACACAAAGTGGAAGCACTCACAAATTTGTAAGAGTTCTGGTTTTGGTCGTGGCCTCCAATTGGTGTCTTCAAGTTGCATATTGCATCTGGTGGAAGACTGCTCTTTTTATAGGCTCAAGAGCTACCGCCTGCGGCAGCGGTACCACCTATTGATTGCTACTTTAAGTAGTCTTCTCTTCTTTTGGCAATATCTATCTTTGATAACCTCCATTTTAGGAAACTTTGTTCGTCCAAATTAGGAAACTTTTGGTCTTTGGAAACAAGCATTTTTTATTTCTAATTTTTTCAAAAATGGACCTTCTATAAGGCTATCACCTGGCAGTAGCAGTACCGCCAGATGAAAGCACTACCGTCTGGTGGTAGCAGTACCGTCTAACGGTAGGACATTCCTTCCTTAGCAGTTTCATTCCACAACTGAGGTTTTTGTTGGCAATAGCGATAACGCCCGCGGTAGAGATACTGCTGGCAGTATCAACAAAACTTTGAAATTTTTGCCTCTTTAATTTGTTCTTTCATGGGGCACTTATCTTGTAGTTCCCGCACCTTATAAATACACAACAAATATGATCAAATAAAAACTAGGATTTATTATTCTCAAACCAAGAGATGCAAAACACATATTTCAACAGACTTTTGTTCCTTTGTCGAGCTCTCGATCTTCAAAATCTAAATCCCTCCCATGATGGTCCTTGACAACTTCTTGAAAAACTGTTAGTGGGAACGGGCTTCCTCGTTGCATAGTTGAAATAGGGGCGGATTCATCAGCGGTGGTGGAAGATTAGTAGGGGTTACGGTCTCTTGTGGATGCTCGGTGTCCTAAGTACGCTACCTTGAGCGACTAACTGGCTAACGAGGCCGAAAAGGAGGTCAAACTTGGCGCATGTGATGAGCTCATCCATGTGGTCTATTGACTTTCCTCCTGCCATCGGGTGACTTCACCTATTAGCTAGATCTGAAGGTCGCGTGTTTGAACTGTTGGTGCAAAAATTTTCACCTTCTTCCACACTCATCATCTATTTGGAGAGTTCGGTAGAGAGATTGGAGACTGCAACTAATAGGTTACTTTGCCCTGTGGGCTAAGCGAGCAGGTAAATGAGCACAAAAGAGAGTGTCGTTGGTAATGACGAACAACAAACTGAACCGCCGCAGCAAATTCCTCTCTTGTGACAGGCTTTTTGATTACATTGAAAAGGATTACATATGGGAAATGCAGGGTACCCAAGGGGTATGCGTAAATACACAAGTAGAAGAAGAGAAGAAGAATAAGAGACATAGTGTTCGCATCTACAATAAGTTAGGTTCTGGGCTAAGTACGTTATCCTCATTCGAGCACCCGTGGTCCCTATTTATACTTGAGAGTGGGCTGCTCGGACGGTTCACAAAGAGATGAGCATTAAATGCCCTACTAAATACAGTATTAAATGCACCGCCTCTCGAGGTATACGAAGAGTCAGGCAATGAGGGGTTGAGAGAAGAGACTTCATGAAATCTTGTGATGCTGCCTATGCAACCGTGAAAATCATCGTTGAGAGCTTATTTCCGGTGGGATGCATTATGTTGTGCAAATCGTCATTGAGAGTTGGTTTTTGGTTGCTATTGTACAAGGAAGCAGTTGAGATCTTAAACATTGTAGGATGTTGGGGTCGCAGTACCCCTCTCGCGATGTCGGGAATTATGGGTCCAATAGTCATTTTCAAAGAATACAGTTTGAGATTCTCGCTAAAATATTTCAAAGATTATTGTGAGGTACGCATAGATAGCAACTACCATATTAAAGTTCACATTAATAAGCATTAGTTGGTGTTCGAAAGATGGACAGGCAGGCGCCATAGAAACAAGATGTACAGATATTTTTGTAATTACTAGAGTTGCTGAAATCGATGTCATAGAGTGAAAGGGCATGAATGCGAGTCTATGTCTGTGTTGGGATTCGTTGAGCCTCATGAATTGGAGAATCCACTTTTTTGCATCTCTCTGTTTGTAGAGGAGAAGTGATTGTTGTTATGTGGTCTTTCTATTGACCCGTAGCATTCTAATGCAGTTTTATTGGGTCGTGATCGGAAAAGAAAATTGGTATTCGGAGGTTGTAGTGACTCAGTTCCTACGCATTGTCCCTTTACTTAGCCGAGGGGAGTCTAGAAGGTGTAAATCCTTGTAGATCTTGTGATGATGGAGCTCTGTCTGATGATCCGAACCTTGAGGTCTTTGTCTCCTCTATCCCTAGGTCCCTCGCGAGGAGGCTCCTGCTTTGCTTCTGTCAAAGGAAAGCATGTTTCATCTTCTTTGTCATCGATGAATAATGCGGTGAGTGCATCATTTCGCTTTAATTTACTTTGTTGTCTTTGACTCATCATGTCTTGCTCCTTTTGCTGCATATTGGTGTGCATGCTTAGATTTCCCTAACATGGAAGGATTATTACGTTAGATTGAAGGATAGGTATCTATCACTTCAGGAGAAGTTGCTGGGATTGGAGAGTTCTCTTTCTTACTTGAGAGGTAGGCGGGATCACGACACATCTTGTTTTCAGTAGATTAAGTCAGAGTTGAAGGTAGAGGTGGTATAGTTGTAGGAGGATCTTCAGAATGAGAAGTCTTTTGTGGATAAGATGACATGGCTTCTAGAGAGGACGCTAGGGGTTTTCACCCTCTTAGAAACCGAGGTGGGCACCTTTCTTTGCAGGAGCGGATTGCCGAGTTGAAGGCAGCTGGAGTGGCCGAGTAAAAGAAATCAATTGACATTATGTAGGATAGTTGCTCTCTTTCTGAGGAGATCCATGAAGAAGTCTGGATGAGGTAGGTGGAGCCGAGGACGTATGAGAGGTAGCATTCCGATGTGGGATGGCAAAGAGCCTTCAGATGATAGCTCTAAGGCGCGACTGCGATGTAACAACCCTCGACTTTGACTACCACTCTGAGGATGAGTGTCCTGAGTTTGATGTTGTTGATGAGGAGTAGACTCCCGATTCGTTGTGTTTTGTATTGATTTATACTTTTATTGCATTGGTGGTGTACCTTTTATTTTATTATATATTCTTTATAGTTAGTTTAGGTGCTTTGCTTTCCTTTATGGTTTGTAGTTGGGTGTAGCTTCGAGCGTTTACTTGTAGCATTAATGAGATTGTTGCTGATGTTTTGTACAAGCTACTTCGGTCTGCTTATTTAATGTTGGTGTTTGATGGATGAGACCCAGACGATACCATGACCTATAAGCAGGGTGAAGGGCAAACACTTCTAGCTGGGTGGTGAAAGGTTAGGCTCATCGAGCTGGAGGATATCACTGAGTATAGCAGTAGAGGATGGACCTTCTAACAAGGTCCACCACGAGGGGGCAGGCCCTGACAGTATCATGAACTATTATGGCAGAAAAGGGCAGGCCTTTGATCAACAGTAGTGGGAGGTCACAGGGGCATGGTCATAGAGAAATGGTGAAGGTCAGACCTTTAAAACTGGGAGGTCGCAAGGGGGAAGGCCCTGATGGTATCATGATCTACTACAGTGGAGAAGGGTGAGCCTTCAATCAATGGTATTGGGAGGTCACAGGGGTGTGTCCCAAGAGAAGTGGTGGAGGGAATACTTTTGAACCTGGGTGACTGCAAGGGGGACAGGCCCTGACAATTTTGTGACCTACTGCGGTGGAGAAGGGCGCGCCTTCAATAAGTGACAGTGGGAGGTCACGGGGGCCTGTCCCTAGAGAAATGGTGAAGGGAAGACCTTCAAACCTGGGCGATCGTAATGGGGGCGGGACCTGACAATGTCATGACCTATATCAGTGGAGAAGGGAGAGACTTTAATTGGCAGGAGTGGGAGGTCATTGGGACATGGTTTCTGAAAAGACGATAAGGGGAAATGAAAGACAACTTAGGCAATTGATAATGCTCTGATATCAATTGAAAGTTAGGGAATAGATCTGATTTACTCTATAGGGGGGTGAATAAAGTGATTTAAAACTTTTGTAGTTTTTAAAATCTATCAGTAAAATTAGTGATAGTAGTAGTTATATAAAATGAAAGAGGAACTAAGATAAACTACACAACCAGCACACAGCAGAGCAAGGAGAAATGAACACACAGATAACATAATATTTTATAGTGGTTACCCAAATCTAGGTACATCCACTCTTCTACCACCCTAGTAGGAATCCACTATTAGGTTTTTGATCATGTGAATATCACCACAGGTTTTTGCTCGGGTGCCCTGCCACCAACAAGATCTATTTTCAGGGAGATCTCAAAACCCTTTAGGCTTTCGATCAGGTGCCCAAAAACCAACATAATAACTTTTGAAGGGAGTTAATAAACCCTTTTTATAGTTAGGTAAGAAGGCGATGTTGTCTTCTCTTTTCTCTAAACAACAGAGAAGACATAGTGGATTGCTGGTGTCAAAGCTCCCCCTGAGATGTTGAAATGTTCAGGAAAACTTGGAGCTTTGCTTAGGGTGTAGGTCTTCAGATTGATGTTGATCTCCAGCAAGCTTTTTAGACTGATCGTATTTGATGACTCTTGAAAGCTTGGATAAGATTTACTGATGATGAAGACAGAATGAATTTTTTTAGACAGAATTTCTTTCTGTGTTTGCCTCTATTGCTTAGTTGATTCTCTGACTTCTCGTTTTTTATCTTGTGTTGTTAATAGCAGATTATTCTTCTCTGTATCTCTTCTCAATTTGAATTTTATTCCTTGATAGACTGCTGAATTCTTGGAACTTGGACAAACGGCTAGAAGGGCATTAATTTGATTCCTCAACTGTCCCAGTTATAAAGCCGAATTTTTACTCTATGAAATCCAGTAATTAATGTTGTCAATGAACGGTTATATTCATAAGAATATATGCATTTAATTACTCAGAGCAATATATGCAACAATGTATTAAATCAGCCTTGGTCAATCTGGAAATGAACTGCAGAGAAGGAAATACTGAACTAACAGATTTCGTCGATCTCAGAACAGATTTGGTCGACCTGAACTCAAAGTTCGTCGAGCTGAGAAATCGTCTTCATCGACCTGAGCTCAGAGAGGAAATAATCTGGAAAGAAACTGTCAAATCTGAACTCCAAGTTCGTCGAGCTGAGGTAGAATATCGTCGACCAGGGAATCTGTCTTGAGGGAAGAGTTTGTCGACCTGAGCTCAAATATCGTCGAGCTCAACTCAGAGAAAGAACTCTGAGTTCGTCGATTTGACATCGACGATCGTCGAGCCGAGTTCGAAGAACTTCGAACTAATAATCTGAACTCCGAATTCTTCTAAGTCTTAAGTCTCTTGAAATCCACTGCAGGCGGGTCTATGAAGCTTGATTCTAAAGACTAGCATAAACTCTAGGACTGACAAACTTGACTCTGGCTATACAAGGTGGGTCAAACATCCGAATAATGAACCTTAGACCAAATCCAAACTTGGGATCCAATAGGAATTCCCTGACATAGGGTTCAACCCACTGTGGGGAGAAAGATAGACCTTCAATATGCGATGGTGGGGAGTTTGCAAGGGCCCGTCTCTAAGAGCGACAACAAGGGAAAACCCGGACGTAGGATTCGACCCACTACGGGAGAGAAGTGTAGACCTTTGATCTATAACAGTGGAGAATTTGTGAGGGTCCGTCCTTGAAAGTGGCGTCAAGTGATGAATCCATGCGCTACTGGACTCTTGTTGAGCAAGGTTCTAGGTTCTTGTCACCAATTTGCTCTTGGGATAACAGTGTTAGAAGCAAATATAATATTTTATATTCAAAGGAAATAGTTGTGGTCCATAAACAAGCACATGCATGCGACTTTATAGTGTCAATAGTTGCATCATAGGTAAATATAAAGGGTTACTGATAAAACCGATGTAAGTATTGAGCGTTCCAAGTGCGAGGTAAGGTATTTCCATTTGTGATCTGGACTTTGTATACCCCAGGCTTTATAACCGTGGTGACAACGAATGGTCCTTCCCATGTTGGAGAAATCTTATCTCTTTGCGGTTCCTTTCCTGCTTCTTGGATTATTCGTAGAACTAGATCTCCAACTTTAATTTGTCTGGGTATGACTTTCTGATCGTAGTGGCGGGCTACATGCCTTCGGTATGTTACGACACGCTGGGTAGCCGTCTCCCTTACGTCGGAGATGAAGTTGAGATTTTCCTATAATTGTTCATCATTTCTTTCTAAGTTGAAGTCATGTACACAGGCACTTGGGAAATCGATATCAACGGGGATAACTGTCTCGGCTCCATAACACAAATTGAACGGCATCTCGAATGTTGGGTTTCTTTCAGTGGTGTGGTATGCCCACAACACATTTAAGAGTTCATCTACACACTGTCCCCTACCTCGTGGAGGCAAATATTTAATCCTTTGAGGATGGCCTTTTTGTTACCTTTATTTGCTCATTTGCTTGTGGGTGTGCTACGGAGGTTTGACAGAGGTTGATTTTTAAGTCCTCGCATATCTTGGTGAAGGATTTCCCAGTGAACTATGTTTCATTATCTGTTATAATGACTGTCGAGATCCGAAAGCGTCAAATAATATTCTCCAAACAAACTTCTTGGCATTTTACTCGGTTATCCTGGCAAGAGGTTCCTCTTCTACCCATTTAGTAAAATAATTGATAGCCATGATGATGAATTTTTTGTCCTGTTGTCATGGGGAGGCGGTCCAAGAATATCGATCCCCTACTGAGCGAACAACAATGGGCTCTGGATTGCGGAGAGCGCGACTGGTGGCTGATGTGTGTGATTGCATAGAGCTAGCAACTTGCGCATTTCTGGACACATTCTTCTGCATCTTTCTTCATTATTGTCCAATAGAATCCCTGATAGAGTATTTTTTGTGCCAAAGCCTTCCTACCGAGGTGCTCGTTGTAGATTCCCTCATGGTCCTCATATAGAGAGTACTCCGCTTCTTATGTAGGATGGCATTTTAAATATGGGCCGGAAAATGCTCGCTTGTATAACTCTCCATTGATTATAGAAAATGTCAATGCCCGCATCTGAAGCCGCCACACATCCAAATGGTCATATGGGAGTTGCCCTTTCTCGAGGTAGGCTCTCAAGGGATCCATATAGGAGGGCCCTCTACTATTGATGGTGACGAGCTCCCACTTCCATTGGATACTAGAACCATGGTATTCTCGACCCTTCGCCTCCAAGAATGGTAGCTCATTAGTGAAGTAGCAAGCTTTGAGAGTCATCAGCCTTAGTGTTCAGCTCTCGAGGGATATAGAGGTTCTGGCAAGAGGGGATCTTCTGCATTAGGATCCTGATAAGTGCAAGGTATTGGGCTAGTGGATCACTCCTTGCCTCGAAGTCTTTGTTGACTTGAGACACCATTATCTGAGAATTAGTGTCAGATTTTCTATCATGTATTCTATGGAGAGCCAGAGACCGTCAATTAAGGTCTTATACTCTACGATGTTGTTGGTGGCCGAAAATTTTAATTGGAGACCAAACTCAAAGTAATTTCTTCCATACTTATCAAGAGTACGTAGGATCCTGATCCTTCCACGCCCGAGGCACCGTCGATGTAAGGAGTCCACCAAGTGGTAGATGATACTTTCGTGGGAACAGGCTCTAGGGAATGGTATTCACAATAAAAAATTTAGGAGAACCTAAGATTTGATATCTGGTCGAGGGAGGAATTGGATGTCGAACTCGCCTAGTTCGACTACCCACTTCACAAGTCTTTCGGAAACCTCTGGCTTCTGAAGGATTTTTCAGAGGGGTAACTACATTAGTACCTTTATTGTGTGAGCTTGAAAGTAAGGCCGAATTTTTCTCATCGAGAAAACAAGAGACAAAGCCTTCTTGTCTATTGCAGGGTATTTTGGTCTCGTAGTCGGATACTGAGGTAGTAGATTGGATGTTGTATTCCACCCTCCTCCATCACAAGAACCGAACTCATGGTTGTTGTGACACTACCAAATAAAATCACAAATCCTCTCCCAACACTGGCTTTGACAGGAGGGGGTGATGCTAAATATTGCTTTAGGTGCTCGAATGCGGCTTGGCATTCATCCATTCACTGAAATTCGGTATTGCGTGCTCCTCAGAGATTCTTAAAGAAAGGTAGATATTTGCCTCCTGCCCGGGCTAGGATATGAGAGAGCGCGACGATCCTACTATTTAACCATTAAACTTCTTTGATGGAGTGTGGGGGTATAATATCCTCTATTGCCTTAATCTTCTCTGAGTTTGCCTTTATTCCCTGATGGGTCAACATAAAGCCCAGGAACTTTTTGGTCGTAACCCTAACCGTGCACTTGTTGGGGTTCAGGCGCATCTTGTAGTGGCACGGGACCTGTAAGCACTTTTCTAAGTCCTCTAGATGTCAATGACGGTGAATGCTCTTCACCAATATATCATCTATACACACCTCCATTATCCTTCTAATGGGGTCCTTAAACACTTTGTTTATTAGCCTTTGGTAGTTCTCCCCTACATTTTTGAGTCCAAAGGAAATTACTTTGTAGCAGTAAATGCCCTTGACAGTTAATAAGGTTGTGTGATACCCATTATCTTGGTTCATCAGTATCTGATTGTTCCTGAAATATGCATCCACAAAACTGAGAAGCTCATGCCTAGTCGTCACACCTACAAGCTAATCTATCCGGGGAAGTGGGAAGCTGTATTTTCTGCAAGTCTGGTTCTCATTACTATAGTATACGTACATCCACCACTTCTCGGAGGCCTTTTTTTACCATGACCACATTTGCTAGACATGTCGCATACTCAATCTCTTGGATCAACTTTGCATCGAGGAGCTTGGTTACTTCTTCCTCTATTGCTTGCTACCATTCTGTGGTGAAATTCATCTTCATTTGTACTACCGGTTGACATAAGGGGTTGATGTTTAGGGAGTGGAGGATTACTTATGTATCAATACCTAACATTTCCTCCCAGCTCCAGACAAAGATATCCCGATTCCTGTAGAGTCAGGTAGCATACTCATTCTCTTTCATGGACAGAATAGGCCCAACTTGTGCTATCTGGGTCGGGTTATGTTAAGAAAGGATGACATCTTTGAGCCCCTCTTTAGGACTCCTCGTTGTATCGAGGCCTCGTCCCGAAGGTCAAAGTTGTCAATATTGAGGGTCATTGCCGTGGCTGGTCGTGCGTGTCCTGAATAGCACGCTTGGGCTGCCTCTTAATCTCCCTGAATGACTCCAATGCCGCTTACAGTTGGGAATTTTATAGCAATATGCGAGATGGAGGGGATGACTCTGAAGGCTATCTGGGATGGCCTCCATAACACTGTATTATAAGACGAGCTGAGATCCAGGACCATGAACCGAATACAACAAGTTGTCTAAATTGGGTTGGAGAGATATCATTCCTTGAATTAGGATTGGGTAATTGTCGAGGACATAGATCGTCCCTTCTGTAGAGTTGAGGTGCCCCTCAGAGACTTCTATCTTTCGAAGGGAGGAAAAAGAAAAATATGTCCATGAAACTTTCACTGTCCACTATGATCTTTTTCACGCATAAATAGGGGGATCCAATTTCTATGCTTATTACTAACGGGTCTTGGTGAGGCCCCTACACCCCTTGAGGTCCTCTTCCCTAAACGTGATAATTGAATATTGATGGACCATTTTCTCATCGTGCACACTCTCAAGATGGACAGCATGGGGAGCTTAGGCTGCAATATTGGGGGATTTAGCGATGGACTGGATGCTTCTAGAAATTCTTCTAGGTATGAGAACCTCTGCTCCTTGAATCTATGAATTTTTAGGGAAACTATGATTCCCACAGACAGTGCCAAACTGTTGTGGTCCGCTTGAGGCCCTTGGTAGACCAGATCAATAAGGTCGCCTTAGCTAGTTGAGAGGTCAAGCAGAAATAGTCAGAAAAACATAGAACAAAAGAGAAAGCCTTTTTATCGTGGAAAAATAATTCAAGTGAAAAACTATGCGGTCGATTCGGTGTCTACTAAACTTCCACTAGATAGTGTTATTTTACATGGATTTTGGAAGAAGGCAAGGATGACAGGCCGCTCCTCATTACAACTAGATATGAGAGAAGGGGATGGTGTTCGGATCATGACAGTACTACGTTCTTGCACCTATGGTCTTGCTTCTTTGTACAGAGGGGAGCGTGTAGACTCAAATGTGTTGGCAGGCTTGGTATGTTGGGTAAAGTCACTAACCAAAGGCTAAAGTTTGCTAGTGAAAAAATCATAGGTTTCTACAGCTAGTCTGCCATCGACCTCAGATTTGCATCTATCCATCACCCCAGGATCAACGGGTAAGTGGAGGCTGTCAAAAAATAATCATGAACCTATTGAAGAAGAAGGCGAAGAACTTGAAGGTAACTCAGTTGAGCAACTTAACAAAGTCCAATGGGCATTGAGAACCACACCCAATATAGCCACGGGCAATCCCTTTTAAACTCTCTCATGGATCTGAGACTATATTATCAGTGGATTTCAAGGTGAGGTCCCCGCGAGTTGATGTTACTAGAGAAGGAGGTGATGAGTGGAGGGTGGAAATCAACTATTAACAATGGCTTTCTCTTGACCTCATAGTAGAACTCCGCCACTTGGCACCTATTTTCCAGGAAGAAATAAAACAAAGGATGGCTAAATATTTTGATAAACACATTAGGATCAAACCGATTGTAAAGGGAGACTTGGTTCTTAAAAAGGTCTCCATCATGGGAAGGTTAGCAGTAATTGGGAAACTTCATCACAACTCGGAAGGTCCCAATGTAATTTTGGATGCTTTAAAGTTGGGAGGTACCTCATCCAGAATTCTGAGGGAGCCCCTCTCAGTAATTCTTGGAGGGGCGACGAACCAAAGCATTTTTACCCGTAAAAAATAGCAAAAATTTCCCTTAATGAAATCCTTTTGGTGATGAATTTGTTCTTTGTCTGGTTGAGGTAGAATGTAGTGCACTCGGTAGTATCCCACTAGGGTGATAATTAGAATTATTTTGGTTAAAATACCCCGAAAATAATACTGTTAAACGAACTCTCGAAAGCCGGTTGGGCTGGCTCTCTCGCTCGGGTGGCAGGTAGAATGAAAGTTATTTTGGTTAGAATCCCCCTAGAAGAAAATTGCTACCGAACTCTTGCAAGCAGACATGGTTAGCTCCCTCACTTGGGTGGAGGGTACATTGAAAATTATTTGGGTCAAAAGTCCCAAAGAATAAATTCACTGATCGGGCTCTCACAAGCTGGCATGGTTAGTCATGACCCGCATTTTCTCAACAATTAAATCATATCAGAGCAGGAGAAAATACGTGCCATGATGCCACGTCGTGCAGGAGATAACTGCACACGTTCAGACAAAACTCCAGACTCTATATCTTTGAAGAAAATCATAATTTAATATGAAAGAAAACAGTTAAATTTGATGGTCGTATCCCTCGGCATAGTGGATCAGCTAGTCTATATTTAAAAATATATTTATACACAGTGGAAGATAATTTGGTTAAGGTTTATATTCTAAATGAGCATAAGTGTCCTCGAGGGACGACTCATGGTATGCACGACTCTAAATTTAATATAGTATAAAAAATAGCATTTACGTTACTTGGGAAAGTAGTGCTTTAATTTTATAAACATGACGTGCATGAGGTTCATATAGTAATGTTTTTAGGGTTTAAAATACCTAACATGCAACCTAGCATAAATCATTCCCAGAAAGCAAGTGAACAACCTCCAAATAGGCAAAGATAGCAGTTTCAGTTCATACCCAGCATCAAAAGTAAGCCACCAGTGGGCGTCAACAACCTGACACGAACCCACTTGTGAGTATGCATTTCTATACAGAAGGAATAAAACTACCTCACAAGGATGAGGAATGGCAATCTCAGCTACCCAGGAAAACACAAGCAAGCTCCACAAGAAAACTAGCCGCTCAACCGGCTACAACCTGAACGTGAGGCATTCAAAGAAAGAATAGCTCAGCAAGTATATACTCAAAATAAGTGGAGCATTAGATTCATAAGCAATAAAATAAGGGGTTTACCAACCCTGTAACAAAATGCTATCAAAAAGAGCAGAAGGAAATAATCAAGACAGCAAAAAGAAACACTGTCTAAAGAGCAATCAAAGCACACCAAGTGCAAGAATGAATAACAACATGCTCTGCCAAACACCTACAGCAGCACCAAGGCAAACATATGTCAATAAAAATATCCATATGAAAGGAAAGGAGCAAACAGTCCTAACTTTATGAATTATTGGTCGTGGTAAAACCTTGGGTCTTGGTTGATGGCAAAAAAGCAGCCCTCTTCCAAGTAACCAGACCCAGAAATACTCAAGGGTGAAAAAAACAACAACCAGTGGAAGCTATAGGGTCAACACACCTAACCATACAAGCCCAAAACGGCCTAGCTGGTGGTGGCCACAGCTCAGCACACACCATTCACCCCTTACAGAGCCACCAAAAATGCCACCTGCCATAATCCACGAGTCAGCATTCAAAAACTAGCAGATAACAAAACACCCACCCCTAATGGAAAAGCTACACTAACAATCCTAGAGAAAACACCATCCCAAGGAAAAAGCATCGAGTTCACTCGACGCGGCGTTGAGTGAGCTCTACTCACTCAACGCTAACACCCAGCGGGGAAGGAGTCGAGTTCACTCGACGCCGCGTTAAGTGAGCTCCACTAACTCAACGCCAAATGACTTAACCGTAAAAAACTCACTCTCAGGACAACGGCGTTGAGTGAGTTCAACTCACTCAACGCTGTCAGCGTCAAACAACTATAGGCTTTGAGTGAGCTCCCCTCACTTAACGCTTTAGACTTGGCTAAAAAAATTGTCTGCTAGACGGCGTTGAGTGAGCTCCACTCACTCAACGCCAAAAGACTTATAAAATTCTTTAGGCTAGATGGTGTTGAGTGAGCTCCACTCACTCAACGCCAAAAGACTTAGAAAAAAAACAATCTACCAAGACAGACGGCGTTGAGTGAGCTCACCTCACTCAACGCTATCAACGCTTTTACACTTAGAAAAAAACCAAGCTGGCGGAGTTGAGTTAGCTTAACTCACACAATGTTGTCAATGCCTAAGCCAAACTTCGACGGCATTGAGTGAGCTAATCTCACTCAATGCTGTCAACGCTTTTGACTTAAAAAAACTGCCTAGCCAGATGGCGTTGAGTGAGCTCCACTCACTCAATGTTGTCAAGGCTTATGATATAGTTTTTAAAATCTAAATCTTTGCCCTAGGCTCACTCAACGCACCCATCCAGAGAACTAAAAAAAATTCTGTTGGAACACCCTATTACTAATTTGGGCAAGGATCACTATATTCTTAGGAAATTGTTTTGACCTTATTGTATAGTCTTAAAGGTCAATTAGAATGATTCTAAGGGTTAGAACTTAGGTTTGGAAGCTACCCCCAAGACCTTCTTAGATCAGAATTCAAGTGCTGAAGACTAAGACAATTTTCGTCGAGCTCAGGTCGATGAAACGTCGAACTCAGTTCGACTATCTCTGAGCTCAGTTCAACGAGTCATCGAACTCGGTTCGACGATCTTCGAGCTCAGATCGACGTTTCTGTCTCTAGCTATAATCCTATCTCTGAGCTCAGGTCGACGATAGTTGAGCTCAGATCGACGATTTCTGTTTTCAGTCTAGCTTTTGTCTCTGAGCTCAGGTCGACGATAGTTGAGCTCAGATCGACGCTTTTTTGAAGAGATCGACGATTTCAGGAATTCAAATTCAGTCAGTTATGGAATTCAATCTGATTTATTATCAGTATTTATTTCAAAGGATTCTGTAGCCGTTTCAACTAATCTGGAGCAAGTTTCAAGGAAGACTAATAGGAATATTTCTTAGGACTTTCCTCCAGAGACAGATATAATTTAAGGCAGTCATTTATGACTGGTTAACGGCTATCTTAAAGACAGATTTTCAGTATATCTCCAGAGAATAATTGAGAAAGACGGAACAAGAGATATCAATCAAGAATTAAGAGAATTCTGGGAATAGACTCAAGGGACACAAGTCTACATTTTTACAAGTCAGAATTCATACTGAACACAAGGAATACAACAGTGAAGGAGATCAACACACAGAAAAGAATTCCTCTATTCTTTCAAGATCTCTTCTGATTCAAGTGTTCAAAGGCTTCTTCATTAAAGACTCCAGACACATCATACTTCAGCAACTGCTGAAATCATCTCTTGCTGGAGATCTAAAGTTTTTGAAGACCTATCACCCTATGTAAAGCTCTTCTTCCTAAACAATTGCAGATCTCAGGGGGAGCTTTGACAACATCATCCACTAGTCTTCTATTAGACTGTTGACAGAGAAGAACAACAAACTCTTTTCTTTCTTTCTTTATTCTGCTGTAAAAGGGTTTCTCAAAACTCCCTTCAAAAGTTTTGTGGCTGGTTTCTGAGACCTTATCAAAACTCAGTGATGGCAAGACACCTTATCAAAAAATCTGGGTTTGGTTTTTGAGCACCTTATCAAAAGCTCATTGGTGCCCAGGACACCTGATCAACTATTCCTGCAGTGGATTCCTACCTAGGGTGGTAGAAGAGTGGATATACCCAGGTTGATTGGGGAACCACTATAGATCCTTGTGTCTTCTGGATTGCTTTGTTTTTGCTTTGCTGTGTGCTGTGATTTTTTGCTTTCTTGCTATCTTAGTTTTACTTACTATAAGCACATTACACATATACTTAAATTAAGTCTTCCACTGCAAAAAAAAAATTATCTGGAAAATTATTTTAATATACTTTATTCACCCCCTCCCCTCTAGAGTAAAGGTAGATCTTACCCTCACTTTCAATTGGTATCAGAGGGAGGTTGGTTATTCAACAACTCGATTTTCACTAGTTTGGTTGTTTTACAGGCTAACACCTGAACCAAAAGATCTCTGATCAGATCAATCTTTGATAGAGGGTTATTATTTGTATTATATTTATTTTCATACAAAACCATGGCACAGAACAAAGATTTTACTAGCACCAGACCTCCAGTGTGCAACCTTTCTAAGTTTGCACTTTGGAAGGCAAGGATAAAAGTATATATGAATTCTATTGATGAGGACATCTACAATTCTATTTTGACAGTGTGTCCAAGACCCCCAGTGAATACAAGTACAAGTGTTGTTCCACCTCCTTCAGGAACAGATGCAGAAATTAAGAAGTGAAAAGTTGTAGATGCTAAAGTAATGAACATTCTGGCTCAGACTATGTCTGATGAAATATTTCAAAAAGTGGCTGAATGTAATTCAACAAAAGAAATATGGGATAAGTTATCTGAAATTGTATCAGGATCTGCTGATGAAAGGAAAGACAGAAGATCCCATCTCATAACCCAGTATGAGAACTTCAAAAAGGGAGAAACTGAGTCAGTTGCTGACATGTACAACAGGCTCAACCTAATAGTCAGTGAGTTAAAAACATTGGACAAGGAGATCTCACTAACTGAGCTCAATGACAAAATCCTAATGTGCTTCCCCAGCACTTGGGACTCAAGGATCTGGCCAATCAAGGATGCCAGAAGTCTAACTGAGATTACTACTGAGGCTCTATTGGGCAAGCTCAAGTCCTATGAGCTGCTCATCAAGAATAGAGAGGAAGAACAAAAGGTTGCTTCTCCAGCAATCAGGATGGAGAAGACAATTGCCTTCAAAGCTACAGAAGAACTGCCTGAAGACAAGGTCACAGGCAATGAAGAGTTAATGAGTCTACTGGTCAAAAGATTCTATAAGATGGCCAGGAAAGATTTTAGAAAGAGGTCATCTAGAGGGCATGAGAAGCCAAGGTATGATAAGTCCAGTAATAAAGAAATCATTTGTTTTGGATGCAGGAAACCAGGCCACATTGTGCCCGATTGTCCAGAAAATCAGAATAAGGACAAGAAGGACAGAAAAGATAGGAGAAAAGACAAGGACTCCAGGAGAAACAACAATGACAAATCCTCCTCCAGCAAGAACAAACACACCAGGAAGGGATTTGTAGCTGAAACCTGGAGTGAAACTGAAGAAGAATCAGAGGCTTCATCAAGCTCAAGTGATGATGAAGATGATGTTGAAGAGAAGGAGTTCTGCATGATGGCTATCAATGCCTCCCAACATAATTCTGATGCAAAACATGAGTCAGAATCTGAATCTGAAGATGAAGATGAAGAAGACCAGGTAATAGATTCCTTTGATTTTAACTCAGAGGACTTTAAATTTGAATTTAAGGCACTATGTTTAGACCTGCTAAAGTCTGAGAAAGAGATTATCTCTCTCAGAAATCAATTGTCTGAACATAGCACTTTAAAATCAGACAACCTCAAACTCTCTGAGGAGTTAGAATGTTGTAGGGAGGAGATAGCTTCACTGAAAAGTGAGCTATCCCAGGTAAAGAAGTTTGAAGAATCCCTTAATGGGAGAAGCATCCGACTGATGGACATCACAAGCACAGTGAACTCTAGACTTAACAGTACACTGGGCTTGGGTGATTCATCCAGCCAACCTATAGTATTAATAACCCCAATTAAATTTATCTCAGATAAAGGAAAAGGTGTTGTAGAGGTAGCTAGGAAGAATCCTGATTTACCTAAGAAAAACAAAGTCCAACGGAAAATGTCGAACAGAGCTCGACGATCGTCGAACAGAGCTCAGCGATCTCAAGCTGAATCGTCAAACTCAGGTCGACGATCGCTGAACTCTAAACTCTGGCAAAATCGATCTTCGAACGGAGCTCGACGATTTGACCCAAGATCATCGAACTCAGCTCAGAGATCGTCGAACAAGGATCAGAGATATGAATAATTTTTTAAAGGTAAATCAAACTTCAATCCTAGAGGTCCTACATCCCAAAACTTTAACCCTTATACTGAATGGATAATACCTCATAGTAGATATCATCCTGAAGGTTATAAGTGTCAGCCAGGGATGTCTTTCATTTCAGAATTTAAAGGCTATAAACCTAGGTCCAAGGTAAACTGGGTCAAAAATATATAAGTTGCTTATGTGCAGGAGAAGACCTATCCAGCACTGAACCAACAATGGTATCTGGATAGTGGGTGCTCAAAGCACATGATAGGAAGCAAGGAGAATCTCACATCCTTCAACGCCAAACTTGGACCCAAAGTAATATTTGGAGATTCAAACTTTGGACAAACAAAATGATATGGTGCTGTCCAGATTGGCTCAATCACATTCAAGAAGGTGGCTTATATGGAAGGACTGAAGCACAATCTAATCAGCATCAGTCAACTATGTGATGAAGGCTATCAGGTGACATTCAACAAATCCTCATGCAAAATCAAATCAGAGGATAACACAGCTATGTTAACAGGTAAAAGGAAAGGTAACATTTATCTTGTAGATTTTCTTTCAACTAAGATAGATATTTGTTTATTCAATTCTATTTGCAAGCCAAATGATCTATGGCATAAAAGACTAGGATATATAAACCTTAGAACCATTGCTAGGCTATCCAAGGACAACCTTATTAGAGGACTACCTTCTGGCCCCTACAAGAAGGAAGGACTTTGCAGGGCCTGTCAATTAGGCAAGCAAACTAAAAATAGTTTTAAGTCACTTAATAAGAGTGATTCACCTAGGATCTTGTATCTGTTACACATGGATCTTTTTGGACCCATTACAGTACAAAGCCTAGGAGGGAACTCTTACACTTTAGTGGTTGTAGATGACTTCTCTAGATTCACATGGGTGTTTGTTGGGTACATTAGAAAATGTGTACCTGATTTGGAGAAGCATCACTTAGCTCAATGATATACATCAAGGTATATTTGATGTTATTTTGAGTTTATATGTGCAGGTTAAGAATGTGCTAGAATGTAGGTAAAAGATTCTAAGTCCATATGTCGACACCTAAGTAAGATGTGTCGACACTTCAGTAAGATTGTGTCGATACTTGGAAATGGCTTTGTCGACACTTCAGTGAGTTTGTGTCGACACCGGGAGGCAGTGTCGACATACAGAAGATTATAGTCGACATCAAATGTGTTGACACCGGGAGGCTGTGTTGACATACGGAGGAAGAGTCGACAACAACTGTGTCGACACCTGGAGGCAGTGTCGACACACACTATGTTCTGAATCTACATCAACTGTGTCGACACACAGGACTTGTGTCGACACACAGCTGAGTCTAGACCAAGTTGATTGCTGATGAATGGAGAAGAGTTTGTGTCGACACAAATAATCAGTGTCGACACATTCTCAAGATGTAGTGTCAAGAAGCTGTGTCGACATCAAGACAGCTATATCGACAACACCAAAGTCTGTGTCGACACTTAAGTCACTTGTATCGACACATTTTGACAGATGGTCTCGATACTTTATGACAGTCAGTATCGACGCTTTGCTGACAGAGACAAAGGCTCAAGATCTGTTTGATGACTTGACAGCTGTGAGTTATAACAAGTTTACTGAAGCTGTCAGACTTGTCAGAAGTTAGTTAGAAACTGGATCAGCCGGTTACCATGGATGAAGTCTATATATAGATGGATTCAGAAGAAGAAAGGAGTTGATAATACATACAACTTACACACCTAGTGTGAGATTGATCTCTGATCAAGAAAGTACAAGTCACAAAGAAGAAGATCTTCGTGAGGAGATCTAAGAAGACGTTCTGAAGTAGTTTCTATTCAGATTCTGTCTAAGTTGAATTCAATCAAGAATTCAGAAGTATCTTCAAGAGGTTTGGATAGAGAGAGATCCAGCTAATTGAAGTCAAGAAGGAGACAATCACAGGTCTCACAAGAAGCAGATACTGAACTAATCTGTCAAGAAGATTCAGATCTATTTCTGGAGTCTAAGAAGGAAGCTGCCAGTCAGTTATATTCAAAGGAAATCAACCCAACTAAGTTCAGATTCAAGAAGTTTTGAAGAAAGCTAAGATCAAGTTGATTTCAGCCATCAGCCTCTTCAAGAAGCTGATCAAGAAAGTTCTTATCCCTTCTCTCTCAACAGAGGTAAGAGATTATAAAATTCCTTATCAAATTCTGTAGGATCTATTCATAGATCTGAGTTGTAAGCCTGTGTTATAAAGGCTGAGTGTAGGAGATTTAATTCTCTGAGTGGTAGGGCTGTTTGAGCCTAAGTTGTAGGCCTTGTGGCAAGGCTGAGGTAGGGCTTGTTAGCCCGAGTTGTAGGAATGTAGAAACATTCTGAGTTGTAGGAATCCTTCTGGATTTTGAGCTGTAGGATCTGAGGATCTGAGATAAAGGAAGAAGTTAGGCAGAATCTAGCATACTGCTAGATAGGTGAAGGGGGAAAGTGGATGTACCCAGACCATGGGGAACCACTATAAATAATGTGTGCAATCTGTGAATTGTGTAGCTGTAGAATTTGTGATTGTGTGTTCTGAGTTTGCTGCAGAATTTTCTATTTTATATTACAGTATTGGAGTGTTATTCTGTCTTAATTTTAAAACAAGAATTAGAACCTATTCACCCCCCCCCCCTCTAGGTGTTTAGGTAGTCTTGAAAGTAAAACTATCAGTGTTCTTTTTGAGGAAGAAGTCTGATAACTTTAAGTGTTTGACAGAGTTTCTCAAATGCATATAGATTGAGTTCATTACTCAAATATCCCTGATCAGAAGTGATCATGGGACAGAGTTTGATTCTCTTCTTATACAAGAGTTCTGTCAGAGTGAAGGGATCAGGCATACTTTCTCAGCTCCTAGAACTCCTCAACAAAATGGGGTAGCTGAAAGGAAAAATAGAACCCTTATTGAATCTGTCACCACATTGTTGACAGATGCTCACCTTCCTCTATCCTTTTGGACAGAGGCAGTGAACACCTCAAACTATATGTTGAATAGAAGTTTGATACATAAACTGAAGGGCAAGACTCCCTATGAATTACTCAAAGGAAAGAAACCTAAAGTATATTATTTCTAAAATTTTGGTTGCATTTGTTACATACACAATAATGACAAGAAGTATATAGCAAAATTTCAAGCTAAAGCTGATGAAGGAGTGTTTCTGGAATACTTCATGATCAGTAAAGCTTATAGGGTGTATAGCAAAACTTCTCTTAAAATTGAAGAATCTGTACATGTATCTTTTGATGAAACTAACATGTTTTACAAGGAGAAGAATATTTCTACCATAGAACCTTTGCATGTACACTCTCTTTCAGAAAATTTGGACAGGTTACATATTGTAGAAAAGGATACAACACATTCACCTATCCAATAAAGAGGTGAAAATAGTGAAGATGAAGAGGACACTCAACATCTTGGTACTCAATATCTTGGTACTCAACATCTTGGAGAGAATCATCTTGAAGAGTCAATTGTTGTTCCACAAGAGGAAACAACAACACAGGTTGGTGAACAATCAACACCCCCTGTTGATTTAGTAACATCAAGAGATCATCCAATCTCCCAAGTGATTGGAGATATCTCAGCTGGTGTGCAAACCAGAAATAAGGTCAACAAAAACCTGATACACACCTGCTTTCTATCTCAAATTGAACCTCAATCCATACAAGATGCAGAACAAGATCCACACTAGATCATTGCAATGCAAGAGCAATTACATCAATTTGAAAGGAACAAAGTTTGGGAGCTAGTGCCAAGGCCTAAGGATCACTCCATTGTTGGAACAAAGTGGGTGTTCAGAAACAAGCTGGATGATCAAGGAATCATTGTAAGGAACAAGGCAAGGCTAGTTGCACAAGAATACTCACAAGAAGAAGGAATAGACTATGATAAGACCTTTGCACCAGTTGCAAGGTTAAAGGCCATAATAATATTCTTAGCTTATGCAGCTCACAAAGGATTCAAGGTCTATCAGATGGATGTGAAGAGTGCATTTTCAATGGAGATATCAAAGAAGAAGTCTATGTTAGACAACCCCCAAGTTTTATCTCTCCAACTCATCCTGATCATGTTTTTAAATTGCACAAGGCATTATATGGTCTCAAGCAAGCTCCTAGAGCATGGTATGAGACCTTAGCATGCTTTCTGTTGGAAAATGATTTTATAAGGGGTAGAGTAGACCAAACTCTTTTTATTAGAACCCATAAGGCCAATATCCTACTAGTACAAATCTATATAGATGATATTATCTTTGGATCTACTGATTCAAATTTGTGCAAAAAGTTCTCTAAACTAATGCATTCAAAATTTGAAATGAGTAGCATGGGTGAGCTTTCCTTTTTCTAGGATTGCAAGTCAAACAGCATGCTGATGGCATATTCATTTTTCCAACCAAGTATGCAAAGGAATTGGTTAAGAAATTTGGTATGTCTAAAGCATCATGTATGAAAACACCTATGCCTACTAATGTTGTATTAGATGCTGATGAACATGGGAAACCTGTTGATCAGACAACATATAGAGCAATGATTGGCTCTTTATTGTACCTTACAGCTAGTAGACCTGACATAATGTTTGCTACATGCATATGTGCTAGATTCTAAGTAAGCCCTAGAGAGTCCCACCTAACATTAGTAAAAAGGATTCTTAGGTATGTGAAAAGTTGTCCAAATCTAGTTCTCTTGTATCCAAAAGACTCAGGATTTGAATTAACTGGATATTCAGATGCTGATTATGCTGGATGTAGAGTAGACAGGAAAAGCACTAGTGGAACTTGCCAGTTTCTTGGTGACAGATTTGTCTCCTAGTTATGTAAGAAACAAACATCTGTGTCCACTTCAACTGTTGAAGCTGAATACATGGCAGCAGGCAGTTGTTGCTCACAGATTTTGTGGATTCAAAACCAGCTCCTAGACTATGGTTATAACTTAGAAAGGTCAAAAATCTTTTGTGATAACACTAGTGCTATTTCTATAGCACAAAATCCAGTCCTCCATAGTAGGACAAAATATATAGAGATTAGGCATCACTTTTTAAGGGATAATGTTGAGAAAAATAAAATTGAACTTCATTATATACCAACTGATTTGCAAAGGGGAGATATTTTCACCAAACCTTTGGATGAAAAGAAACACGCCTTCTTCCTAAATCAGTTAGGAATGTTAGATGGAGGAAGCTTAAAATAAGATCTAAGATTTTAAAATCCTAAAAATTGACCAAGACTAGGTTAAAAACTTTATTTTTCTAGTGTCTATAGGTTGTTTCTGGTCTCTGAACTACGCTCAACGATTTTCCCAAAGATCGTCGAACGGAGATCGACGTTTTCCGAAATCGTCGACCGGAGTTCAGCGCTTTTAGATAGCACTAGGCTATCATCTTCTGGTCAGAGATCGTCGAGCGAAGATCGACGCTCTCCAATATCGTCGAACGGAGATCGACGATGTTGAAGACTCTTCAGATTCCTTTAGAAGCCCAGATCGTCGAACGGAGTTCAACGATCTTTCCTTTCTGGCGTCGAACCCTAATATAAAATTCATTTTTGACCGTCGTTCTCCTTTTGCACTTTCATACTCTCTGCAGAAATTTTCTTTCCCTCCGAAACTTCTCTGTACTTGGCTGTGTTTGTTTCATTTTTGCAGGTAAACAACGGTCGTTTCTATTGCAGTTCTTGTCGTAATGAAATTCGATACTGGATTCGACATCGATATGGATTCCTTTGATGGCAGTGATCAGATATTCAAAGACATTCTAGAATTATTCAAGGAACAGCAGTTGGTGTATATCATGTCCACAAGGATGAAGCTTGCTGCCGATGAAATCAAGGAGTGGGTATATACGGCTCATAACCTGGATCAAACTACAGTGGTTGGTACAATAGCCGGTATGCAGGTATCCCTAACTCCTGCCCACTTTACAGAAGTTTTTTAGTTGAGTTCTGGGAATGATTCGGTTGAGTTATCTGGAGAAGAGTTTGCAAGTATGCTTGATAGAATGGGTCACTCTGCAGCAAACCCTAACAAGCTGCTTAAAAAGAATCTGTCAGTTGAATATAGATTTTTAACTGATGTTGTGGGTAAAGTCCTTTTAGCCAAGCATTCTGCTCATGATACCATTTCTAGGTATCAATTCTGTTTCATGGCTGTTGTAGTGGATAAGAAACATCTCAATTGGGGAGAGATTTTCTTTGATTTAATCAAGAAAAAGGTGAATAAAAATTTTGTTAATTTGGGGAGGATTCTAGGGCTATTCTTGCATAACAAATGCCCACAGCTGCTTGTGTCTAGTGGGATGCACATTAATGCCTCCAAGAGGCTGTCCTGTGCCCTATTTGGTAAATGGGACAGGCAAATTGTCAAACCAAGCAGAGCTCCTGCAGCTATCTCATCTTCAGGCACTAGGACTGTTCAAATCACTTCCCCACAGGCAACTGCCCCATTCGAAGAACTGCCTGCCTCCTCCTCATCTCCACCACCTCCCCCAGCAACTTCTGTAGACCTTTTCCATCCCCTACACTATTATCCACCCCTAGATATTGACTCATCCATTCCATCCTTTAGTCTTCTGGATGATTCCTACATGGATGATTCTCATTCCTCACCTCTTGATATCCCATCATCCTCTACCTCCTACCAACAACTACTCCAAGACATTCTTGCACAACCATCCTTCACCCCATCCATTTCCACTCCAATAACTTCCATCTCCACCATTCCAATCTCTCATCCATCCATCCTTCCATCCACAACTTCCCTTCCTATATCTGCAGCCCCCTCTACACCAATCTCTGTCCCTCTCTCCTCTACCTCGACTCAAGTTTCACTTGAGCAAGTAGACCTTCCTGCCCTAACAGATAGGCTGTATGGGATGATGGCTCCAAGGCTAACAGTCTTGCTTGAGACCTCCATGGCTCCACTCCTGAAATCCATCCAGGAGTTATCTGCCAGACTCTCTTCCCTTTCTCCTCCTCAGGCAGTCCCTTCTGTGGGGTGCCTTGATCCAGTGTATACTGAATCTAGGCAGGGGGAGATGCCTCATGAAGAAGAGATAGTGCCTGCCTCAGAAGATTTCCTGCCAGAGATTCCAGTTACAGCTTCAGCTCCAATGCTCTCCTTCAAAACAGTTGACTTTAAGTCACTGCTGTCAGATTTTGATGCTCTTCACAGCAGATTTCTTCCAGCTTATGAAGCTGAAGTTCTCACTGAGGCCATTGTGCTTATTGCCAGCTGTGAGCCCAGCCTGATTTCTGCATATATCAAGTCTCTTAAGGCTGTGGAAAATGTTCTTTCTGTTGATGATATGAATGATGTTGCTGCTGCTGTTGATATAGTCTGTTCTGATAGTGATGCTGACTTACTGATGATAGAGGTTGATGAGCCTGCTGTTCATATTGAAGAATCTATTGTCTCTGATGTTGTTATTTCAATTTCTATTTTTGCTACTGAAGTGTCTGTACCTGCTGCTCATGTTGCTCCAATAGTCTTTGCTGTTGATGAGTCTACTGCTGTTATTGTATCTGTCAGTGCTGCTTCTATCACTATTGCTACTACTGCTGCTATTGTTATCTCTGCTAAACAATCAAAACAACAACAAGAATACCTTAAAAGGATTGATGAATTATATGACAATCCTCAGAGTTCAGATTGTGACCAATTCAACACTGATTCTGATTACTCCTCTGCAACTATTGCAAGGAAGAGGAAAGCTAGAAGCAAGGCATTGAAGAGGGTACCTCCAGAAAAGGTGAAAGATGACAATGATATTCCTTATTATATTCTGCATGACTGCCCCATCTCAGAACCCTGGATGCAATATTCAAAGAACTAGCTCAAGGCTATGAAGAAAAAGAGGAAGATTGATAAGTATGATAAAGGATCTTCTCATTTTAATCCTCCTCCTCCTCCTCCTCCAGATGTAGGTACTGGTGGAGGTTCTGCTTCTCAATTTGGATCTGCTGCAAAACAAAGCTCTTCTCAACCTTCAGACAGATCTCAACCAAGAGGATATTATCAAAGAGGTTATCAATCAAGGAGAGGTAAGCACAGAGGAAGCCAAAGAGATTATAGAGTATACTCCAAAGGTCAATCAAGACAGCATCCATATCAAAGGGAAGGACAAGGACCCATTGACTCAACTTCTGGTCCTTTCCCTTATAAGCTGAAAGATACTGTTGCTTCAAGAACTCCTTCTTCTGATGACACTATGAATAGATATGAACCTCCAGTCCCTTTTGAAGATCCAGAAAATAATCCATTATCTTGGACTGCCAGAATAAAAGAGCTAGCTGCTTTGGATCAGATAAAGAAGGCAAGAGATCAAGGAAAAAACACTTCAAACATCACAATCTTATCTGAGCAAAGAAAGAAGGAACTAGAAAGATACTCATCCAGAAAGTTCTTTGATCCAGAAAGTTATATGAAGCTGCACCCAGAGGCTGTGGTTCCCAGGCCCAAATCTCAAACCTCTCTAGGTGTTGTTGATGACATAAGATCCAAGAAGGAAGCTCTCAACCCTAACAGAGAAATCTTATTCAAGAAGTGAAATGAAAAGAAGTAAATGTGTAAGCTGACTATATATATCTAATTCTGACTGTCTGTTGTGATTCTATCTGTACTTCTGCAATGCTGCAAATTCTTTTCTCTACATTATTGTTTCTGTTTCTTAATTCTGCATGTATGCTTGTTATTTCCTATTTGTCATGTAAATAGTAATCCTAACCCAAATAGGGGGAGATTGTTGGAACACCTTATTACTAATTTGGGCAAGGATCATTATGTTCTTAGGAAATTATTTTGACCTTATTGTATAGTCTTAAAGGTCAATTAGAATGAGTCTAAGGGTTAGAACTTAGGTTTGGAAGCTGCCCCCAAGACCTTCTTAGATCAGAATTCAAGTGCTGAAGACTAGGACAATTTTCGTCGAGCTCGGGTCGACGAAACGTCAAACTCAGTTCGACTATCTCTGAGCTCAGTTCAACGAGTCGTCGAACTCGGTTCGACGATCTTCGAGCTTAGATTGACGTTTTTGTCTCTAGCTATAATCTTATCTCTGAGCTCAGGTCGACGATAGTTAAGCTCAGATCGACGATTTCTATTTTCAGTCTAGCTTCTGTCTCTGAGCTCAGGTCGACGATAATTGAGCTCAGATCGACGCTTTTCTGAAGAGATCGATGATTTCAGGAATTCAAATTCAGTCAGTTATGGAATTCAATCTGATTTATTATCAGCATTTATTTCAAAGGATTCTGTAGCCATTTTAACTAATCTGGAGCAAGTTTCAAGGAAGACTAATAGGAATGTTTCTTAGGACTTTCATCCAGAGACAGATGTCATTTAAGGCAGTCATTTATGACTGGTTAACGGCTATCTTAAAGACAGATTTTCAGTATATCTCCAGAGAATAATTGAGAAAGACGGAACAAGAGATATCAATCAAGAATTAAGAGAATTCTGGGAATAGACTCAAGGGACACAAGTCTACATTTTTACAAGTCAGAATTCATACTGAACACAAGGAATACAACAGTGAAGGAGATCAACACACAGAAAAGAATTCCTCTATTCTTTCAAGATCTCTTCTGATTCAAGTGTTCAAAGGCTTCTTCATCAAAGACTCCAGACACATCATACTTCAGCAACTGCTGAAATCATCTCTTGATGGAGATCTAAAGTTTTTGAAGACCTATCACCCTATGCAAAGCTCTTCTTCCTGAACAATTGCAGATCTCAAGGGGAGCTTTGAAAACATCATCCACTAGTCTTCTCTTAGACTGTTGACAGAGAAGAACAACAAATTCTTTTCTTTCTTTCTTTATTCTGGTTTAAAAGGGTTTCTCAAAACTCCCTTCAAAAGTTTTGTGGCTGGTTTCTGAGACCTTGTCAAAACTCAGTGGTGGCAAGACACCTTATCAAAAAATCTGGGTTTGGTTTTTGAGCACCTTATCAAAAGCTCATTGGTGCCCAGGACACCAGATCAACAATTCCTGCAGTGGATTCCTACCTAGGGTGGTATAAGAGTGGATGTACCCAGGTTGATCTAGGAACCACTATAGATCCTTGTGTCTTCTAGATTGCTATGTTTTTGCTTTATTGTGTGCTGTGATTTTTTGCTTTCTTGCTATCTTAGTTTTACTTACTGTAAGCACATTACACATATACTTAAATTAAGTCTTCCACTGCAAATAATTTTTTATCTGGAAAATTATTTTAATATACTCTATTCACCCCCCCCCTCTAGAGTAAAGGTAGATCTTACCCTCACTTTCAAATTCTAATTTCCTCTCTCCTACCCCTTCTACCCGGCTATAGCTACCAACCAAGCTGGGCTAAAACTAGCAAACTAAAATCCTACCTCCAGCCACTACTTGGACACAAAACATTGAATAAGAAGAGAGAGAATAAATTAATACTCGACAGGATTGAGCAAGATCTAGCTGGGATGAAAACAGCAGCAACCCTAGCTTCTAGGAAAAAGAAAGAATGTGCTACTACAAAAAGATTAATTAGAGTAAAATCAAGGTTGGCAAGGGCAAAGAGCGCCACTTGCCTCTACCTCCAGGAAATAGCAGCTGCCTTCCAAAATTTAGCACCGAAGGCAAGATCGGCCACCTAAAAGGCAAACCTGAAGCTTTTAGAGGAAGAAGAACAAGCCCTAAAAACCCTAGCTAACAAAGATGAAAGACTTATTTCAAGATCCTAAACACCTAGAGGGGGGTGAATAGGTTCAAATTTTCTTTTATAATTCAGGCAAATTAACTAGTATAACACAGCACAGCAAACACCAGATTTATAGTGGTTCCCCAAGATATGTGTACATCCACTTTACCCCTTCGCCTATCCAGTAGAGAACTAGATTCAGCCCAACTTCCTTCCACTTTCTCAGATCAAAGATCTTACAACTCAGAACCAGATGGTTCCTACACCTCAGACTTAAACAACTCCTACCTCAGATTCTTCCCAAGAATTCTACCTCAGGCCTCAGCCCTACCTCAGCCTTTAACACTAGGCTTACAACTCAGACTTTCACAAGTACTACACCTCAAGCACTCAGCCCTACCTCAGCCTTTATAATTATAGGCTTACAACTCAGATCTAACAAAAGATCCTATAAGTAATTGAGTGTTTGAAAGATACAAAAATATCACCAGATAAATCCCTCTATAGGTGTGTGCTTCTTGATCAGTTCTTGATTAAACTGAATCTTCAGATCCAACCTGACTTAGCTGTTTCAAAGCTTCTTGATAGAACAAAATAAGGTTAGACTCTTCTTGATGTAGAAGTTGATCTGCTGTCAGCTCCTTCCTTGAATTAAGAATAAGATCTGAATCTTCTCTGCAGACTGTTCAGAATCTGCCTTCTTAAGGGTCTCCCCTTTTCTTGTTGTTGAATTCTTTCTCTGGATGATTCACCCATTTATTTCTGTATCAATTGTTGTAAGGTGTCATGGATCAGTACTTTATATATAGATTTCTCCTGATTACTAGCTGATCTGGTTTGTAACAACCTTCTAACGGTTCTGACAAAGGTGTCAGACCTGTTAGTTATGACAGTTGTCGAGTCACCAGTCATGATAGTTGATTCCTTAAAGACTTTACAAGTCAGCATGAACCACTTAGTAAACTGCTTTATATATGTTGACACAAATAGACTAAATGTCGACACAAGTCTTGGTGATGTCGACACAATACTCCATGTGTTGACATAGTCATTCTTCTGCTACTCGATACATCTTCTATTTGTATGTATCGAAACAAGTCCTGTGTGTCGACATAACTGCTCCTGGTCTTGACATAGCTGCTGTAGATAGATGGCGTTGAGTGTATGTCTAGCTGTCGTTGAGTGTGTGTTGACACAAGTCCTGTGTGTCGACACAACTGCTTCTGGTCTTGACATAACTGCTGCAGACAAATGGCGTTGAGTGTATGTCTAGTTGTCGTTGAGTGTATATCTAGTTGTTGTCATAAGATGGCGTTGAGTGTGTGTCTAACTGTCGACACAAACCTTCTTCAGGTGTCGACACAATTCCTGAGTGTCGACACATGCCTTTCTTCTAATGTAGACATAACTCCTGAATGTCGACACAGCTTCTGCTTTAGGTGTCGACACAATTCCTGCCTTAAATGTTGACACAATTCTGGGTGTCGACACAACTTCTTCTTCAGGTGTCGACACAATTCCTGGGTGTCGACGCAGCTTTTCTTTTAGTGTCGACACAACTTATAGGTATCGACACAACTGTTCTTCTGGTGTCGACACAACTTCTAGGTGTCGACACAATTCTCCTTTAAGTGTCGACACTTGTACTTAGAAAAATTTCTTGTAAACCTTACACCTTCACAATGAAACTCAAATATCCATCAAATACAAATTGATGTATATCATTGAGTAAGATGAGGCTTCTCCAAATCTATTACATATTTTCCAGTGTACCCAACAATCTCCCCCTATTTGGAGAAATTATAACCCATAGTCAAAGATATACATCTCTCATAATAAAGCATATAAGAATAGATGTACATACATTTCAGTGCAAGATAACATAAAACAATGTAAACAACTACAATCAATTGTGAAGCTGATTTTATTTATTAATCAAAAAATTCTGGGTTTACATGATTTTCCTTGGAATAAAAGCAAAAAGTTACATTGTTCTATACATAAGCCTATCTATCCTATGATTGACTAGGCTCCTTAATTACAATGTCTTTTCAAGACTTAATCTTTGGATGCACAGTAGGTTTTGTATCCTCAGCAGGTTTCTTCCCTTTGAGATCCTTTTTCTTCTGTTCTTCAGCCTTTATCCTTTGCCTTTCAAAATAGTGAAAAGGCTTAGGGAAGTACCTGCTAGGCTCCAGAGCATTAGCAGTTAACTTCCCATCTTTTGCACTCCTTCTGAACTGAAGAATGGCTTCTTGTCTGGCTTGATATTTGTTCCATTTTTGCTCAGAATACCATTTGCCCCTATCATAGGTCTTATCCTTTACAGCCTTCCAGGCAGTCAAAATAATATTCCTTTAAGTGGGGCTCCATTGTTCAAAATCTGGCTTTAACTCAGCCTGTTCTATGAACCTCTTCTTTGATAGCTGTGCTTCCTTCTAAGCTTCCTTGGCAGCCTCTGACATGTCTACTTTTTCAATAATCACATTTTGTGACTCCTGTGGAGGGCTGTACATTTTATGCACTTCTTGTTGAACCATGTCAAAGTCAGCAGGAGGGTAAATAACCTGTGCAACTTCAGGCTGATCTCCTTTAATATTAGCAGGTTGCACTCAGACTCAGCAACATTATCATCATCACACAAAGGAGGAAAGCCAAGTGTAGCTCTGATGGAATTAGAGACCCATTTTGCATGCTCAAAGCTAGCTTTGACTAATAATCTCTCCCCCTTTATGACTTCTCTAGTTATATGATCCCTCAGATCAGTCTTTTGAAACCTTATCTGATCAGCCACATATTCTGTACCTTCTTTATAATAGTCTTTTAACTTAATCAGGGTATCAGAAATTGTCTTTTGAGAGACTCTAATAGCTGTTTGAACAGCAGCTAGATCTTCTTGTATTTGCTTAGTTATCTCAGTTTTTAGATCAGGTGAAATACTTCCCAGTTTTTTGATGATTTCTTCATGGGAGTCTTTGAGGTTTTCATTAGATCTGAATTGGTTTTCTAAAACATACCCTTGCTTTGTGGCAATGTCCTTAATCTCAGTCTTTATAAGCTTTTGTTGCTCAGCCAAATATACTACAGCATTGCCTCCCTTATGGAAGCAATCTGTCATCTCTTTCTTGTGCAGATTGACTTTAAATCGTATTGATTTTATGTCTTGAGCCAGCTGAAACTGTAGTTCCTTATTTGACCCATCCACATACTTCTCTAAATACTGTCTTTATTCATCCAATTTTACTTCTAGTTGGACCAGTAATGAACTGAAATCCATGCTGGGAGCAGGAGGTGGTGTGACAGTTTGCAAGGCTTTCTTGTAGCCTGAGATCCTTTTTCTACTTGCAACTATCTTCCTTTTTTCATCCATAGAGGCTTCCTCATCATCATAGGGTTGTGATGAGCTTTCTATATCAACAGTTTCCTTATTAGATGGGTCATTTAGCAGCTCCTCCCCCTCAGTCCCTGGTAGTTCCTTTTCAATCTATGATTGCTCCCCCTAAGTCCTTGCAGCAGGTAAATCAGAAAATAGCTCTTCCATAGTGAACTCTTACTGTATCTATACAGGAGGAACAAGATTAGTTTGGAAAACAACAGGTCCTCCCTGGACATCCAGATCTTTGTCCAAGGACCACTCTAAAAAAGAGATACTTACTTGCTAATCCTGAGCAGTATCTTTCAACCGCACAGCTTGTGCTTCTTTCTCAACATTTAGGAGTGCTTCTTTATTGATATCTGATATAATATCCATTACTGTATCAGCTGCAGACTCACTCTCTAGAGTAACAACATCAATGCCTTCTCCTTGAGCATGTAGCTCAGAAAGTACAGTATCTTGTGCTATTGGTTCAGGATTTTCTCCCCCTGTAGTAGTGACTACCTATTGCTCTGGGAGCACACTGCTCTCTACTTGATCTTGATCATCTTTTTGTTGTCTGTCTTCATCTGAACTGAAGACCACTTCCTCTTCAGAATCACTAGAGGATTCTGTTTATTGAACAACTTCCTTCTTCTTCTTTTCTTTCTTGGTAGGTTTTTGAGGAGTAGAAACCTTCTTGGTTAATACTCTATCCCACCTAGATAGAATTCTGGTGTCCATTCTCCTCATATAGTTGATTTTTGTTCCTGGAAGTTGGCTCATTACATCTGGTAATGCTGAAGCTAGACATAGACTCAGGATTCTGCCCAGATTTTGTTTCTTGATTCCTTCTTGTATTTTGTCAAATACTATGGATGCCCAATCTGTTTTTAGCTTGAAAGTTATTCTTGTCATTAGATGGAACATAGAGGCCGAAATTCTATCATGTCAACCTATTTTACACAGAATTACTTTGCCTACTATCTCTGACAGGAACTTCCCTTGCGAATTCATCCCTTTCTTGATGATGGATGATCTAACCTTGGTATTAGGGTTTATCCTGCACCAGCTTAAGGCATCTTTTGTCATTGATGGATTGATGTCATCTTCATCCTTAACCTTAGAAAGTTGGAGTGATTTCCTAATCGATTTCAGTGTAAGTTTCACTCTAGAATCCTGTACTGTGGCATTGATCTTCTTTCTGTCTGTGTCCACAGTTGCAGATGAATAAATTCCATGACTTCCTTCTTCCAGATCTTAGTCGGTTCTGAGACCAAGAATTCCAAACCATTTTCTGAAATTAGGGTAATTACACCCTGGATTTCTGGCGACGCTGTCGTGAATCCATCATGAATAAGCTCATAGACTTCGTTCACTTTGTCTTCCTTGATTGGCGCCATTGACGAAAGGGAGAGAGAGTGAAGAGAAGAGAAGTGAATGTCTAAGTTGACACAAGGTCTAGAGTCGAGAAATCTGAAGGCGTAGTCGACCAGATGTTGGCTTCACCTATTTATAGTCTAGGTGAAAAGGGGAGTTCAAAAGACGCGCCTTAGTAAAAATACTAGGTCTCGAATATACTTAGGTTTAGTCGACACGTCTATGTGTTGACATACTTATGTCAGTGTTGACATGGACTGGTTAAGTCTCGACACAGAGTGCCGACATTGATTTTTGTGTGTCGACACAAAAATCAGCTAACTAAAAGTCTCGACATAGTTGTGTCGACACCTATTCTTCTGTCGACACAGATATTATTTCTGTGTCGACACATCCTTTTCCTTTGTCGACACAACATACTGAGTGTGTCAACATAATTTATTTTTGTCGACACAAACTTTGTACTTAGACAAATTTCCTGAGAAATATTGTGCTTACATAATCTACTTAGGAATGCTTTTGCTGACCTACTCTAAGTTCAACATACCTAATTTAATTTTAAAATAATTGAATTTAGTTTCATCTAGAGGTTTTGTAAAAATATCAGCAATTTGATTATTTGTGTATACAAATTCTAGATTAATATCTTCCTTCTCCACATGTTCTCTTATAAAATGAAAATTAATTTCTATATGCTTGGTTCTACAGTGAGATATAGGGTTCTTAGCAATAGAAATAGTACTTGTAGAATCACAAAATAGTGGAATTCTACCTACCTTGATGTCATAATCTTCAAGATGGTTCTTTATCCACAACAATTATGCACATCAACTGCCTGCAGCTACATATTCAGACTCAGCTGTTGATATAGCTACACTAGTCTGCTTCTTGCTGCACAAAGACACCAGCCTTCCACCTAGGAATTGACAGGTTCCTGTAGTACTTTTCCTATCTTCTTTACATCCTGCAAAGTATGCATCTGAGAATCTTATTAGTAAGGAATCTCTATTCTTAGGGTATCAAAGACCTAGATTATGTGTGCCCTTAAGATATCTCAAAATTCTTTTAACTGCAGTATAATGAGATTCTCTTTGGGTAAGCTTGGTACCTAGCACAGACACATGTAGCATACGTGATGTCAGGTCTACTAGCAGTCAAGTAGAGCAGGGAGCCAATTATCTCTCTATATAAAGACTCATCCACAGGTTTCCCTGCCTTATCTTTGCCTATGGGCATACTTGTTCATATTGGAGTTTTCACGGTGGAGGCTGAGTCCATTCCATATTTCTTAAGCAACTTCTTGGTGAACTTAGACTGAGATATGGATAATCCATTATCAGTTTGTCTGACTTGAAGTCCCAAAAAGAACTTCAGCTTACCCATACTGCTCATTTCAAACTTCTCTTGCATAACTTTGGCAAACTTTCTACAAAGGTTGTTCTCAGTAGATCCAAAGATAATGTCATCAACATATATCTGGACTAGGATTATCTTGCCTTTAAATTCACTAAAGAATAGAGTTTTGTCTATCTTTCCTCTAGAGAATTTATTCTCAATAAGAAAAGCAGACAAGGTTTCATACCAAGCCCTAGGGGCTTGTTTCAAACCATATAGAGCATTACTAAGCCTATATACATAATCAGGATAATGAGAATTTACAAAACCTGAGGGTTGCTCAACATAAACTTCTTCTTTTAAGTCACCATTCAGAAATGCTAACTTTACATCCATTTGATATACCTTGAACCCTTGATAGGCAGCATAGGTCAAGAACAATCTTATAGTCTCTAGCCTTGCCACTAGGGCAAAGGTTTGATCAAAGTCAATCCCTTCCTCTTGCCTATAGCCTTTTGCTACCAGTCTGGCCTTGTTCTTGATTATAGTGTCATTCTCATCAAGTTTGTTTCTGTAGATCCACTTGGTTCCTATAATGTTGTGATCCTTTGGTTTAGGAACCAGTTTCCAGACTTTGCACCTTTTGAATTGATTCAGCTCTTCTTGCATAGCATCAATCCAGTTTGTGTCTAGAATGGCTTCTTCAAACTCTTTGGGTTCTATTTGAGACAAGAAGCTAGAACATAGAACTGTGTTCATGCTTTTGCTCCTTATTAGAACACCTTGACTTGCATCACCAATTATCTAGTGAGCTGGATGATCCTTCAGGTGTCTTCTAGCTGGAGGAAATCTATAAACCTCATGGCCTTCTTCATTTTCCTCCACCTGATGCTCCTCATTGTCTTCATCATCCAGTGAGTTTTGTTCTCCCCCTAGACAACATGCATCTTTTCCAGCATCCATCCTAGCAGGAGCTTCATCATTGATGGTCATCTTGTCTCAGCCTGTCTGTTAGACCTGTAGAACTAACTGAAGAACTAGACAATTCATTGTTAATCAATCTAGACTCATCAAACACAACATGAACTGATTCTTATACAAATTGGGTAGTCAAGTTGTAGATCCTGTAAGCCCTACTATTATTTATGTACCCAACAAATATCCCTTCTAGGAATTTGGCAGCAAACTTAGTTTGGTAGTGCTTACCATTAATTAGGACATAACACTTGCTACCAAAGATTCTGAAGTATGAAATATTTGGTTTTCTGCCTTTCAAAATCTTATAGGGAGTCAACTTAAGTTTCTTATTTATGGATGCTCTATTGAGAACATGACAAGCAGTATTTACTGCCTCAGCCAAGAAATATTCAGGGAGAGTAGTGCCACTGAGTAGAGTTCTACCTGCCTCAATAAGAGTTCTATTCTTTCTTTCAGTAATTCCATTTTGCTGAGGTGTTCTAGGTGAGGAGAACTCCTGATGAATCCCAAATTCTTCATAGAATTTTGTCATACATTCAGACTGAAATTCAGTTCAATGATCACTTCTGATTTTGACCACTGAATTGTTAAATTCATTCTGAATTTGTCTAACAAAAGTCTGGAAAACACTAAGGGTTTCAGATTTCTGCCTCAAGAAGACAACCCATGTGTATCTAGAATAGTCATCCACAACAACTAGTGTATATACTTTCCTACCAAGACTATGAACTGGCATAGGACCAAACAAATCCATATACAAGAGATATAAACATCTCAATGAATCTTTGGTATTTAGTGCAGGAAAAGAGGACTTGGTCTGTTTGCCCTTTTGGCAAGCTGAACACACTCCCTCTTTAATGCACTTGACTTGAGGACCATTCCTCACTAAACCCGTGCTAAACAGCAGTCCTATAGACTTATAGTTCAGATGAGCTAATCTCTTATGCCATTTGACACATAGTGAAGTTTTCTCACCTACAACTAGGCAAATGGGTGAGTTATTATACTCACAATCTAGGTTAATACAATATACACTCCCTCTCCTAGTGCAGGTCAAAATGATCTCTTTATCACTTGACCTCTTAATTTGGCACTCCCCTTTGTGAAAAGAGATGTCATAACCTAGATCATTAAGTTGACTTATGCTAATCAGGTTATGTTTTAGACCCTTCACATAAGCTACTTTAGTGATAGTAATTGAGTCACTAGAAATGTTACTAAATCCTTTGATGACTCCTTTTTCCGATACACCAAAGATGACTTTGGGACAATTCTCTATGGGTGCATAATCCCTCAACATTCTTTTTGTTCCAGTCATATATCTGGAACATCCACTTTCCAAGTACCATATAGGGGTATGACCACTTGGATTCTCCTGCATCAAATAAGGAATCACTCATCCTAAGAACTCAAGTTAGTTTTAGTTCCTAGGTTCTTGTTAGTTTGAAAAATATCATGTTTACCTACAGCTTTTCTGAAAGGTAAACTATTCTTGGTTTTTACACTTGTGTTAAACCAGCAATCCATAGCAAAGTGGCCTACCTTGCCACAACACCAACACTCAAATCTGTTGTACCTTCTCTTAGGTACAGACTTCACAACCTTGTTGCCAACAGTCCTGTTAAGTGTAGGTGCTAGAGCAGCAAACCCCAAGAATTCCTTTTGAACTTGATGGGCTTGCCTATAGAGTGGCCTACTGGCATTTGCACACTTGCCAATGTGATCTCCATACTCACAGTGACCATGAGTAATTTCATGATCATACCTATTTGTAGGTTGCATCTCCTTTCTAAAGAAAATAGGGGGCTTAGAGGCTAGTGGCTGAACTGGGGCCTTCCCTTTTCCATGAGAATTGGTGGCCCTAGTTCTTCCCTTAAAACCTAGACTAGTCTTTCCTTTCTAAGGAATGAAATTGTATATTAAAGGCAAGAAAGATTTTGGCTTAGAGAATTTAGCCACTAACTCTCTTTCTTTTTTGAGTCTTGCCTCCAAATTCTTGATATGATTTTCCTTGAAAGAGATTGTACCCATCTGAATAACTGTTATGTTCTTTAGTTTGGCAACCTCTTTTCATTTCAAATCAATCAGGTTGGCTGATTCTGATGTTGTCTGCTTAAGAGATTCAATCTCCTTGGTCTGCTCCTTGATAAGAAGCTTGCTTCTCTTAAGAGCTTGCAACAACCCACCATACTTATCAATGAGTTGGTGTACATCCCCTTCAGACTCAGAACCATCCAAATCTCTTAATGCAGATGCTTCTGATTCTGATACAGTGAAATAATCAGAAGATGAGGGAGAACTGTATACCTTGCTTGGACCAGGTTGATCTTGGCACTAATCATTTTCTGACTGAGCCATCAGCCCTCTACAGCAATGGTCTTCCCCTCTATTTATGGAGTCCGGCATTTGTAGGAATTCTAGTTCCCTAGAATCCTCTTCTATTGAGAATAGCCCAACATATGCTTCTGCATCATCTTCTTCTCCTAATCCTGAAGTTGAAGAGTCTGTCCAACTCTTCTGCTTTTGAGCAACAAAGGATTTCTCCTTTTTGCCTTTCAATTGATGCTTCTTCTTGTCCTTAGATTCAGTCCTCTTGTCTGGACAGTCATCTATGACATGCCCTGGCCTGTTGCAACAATAGCAAACAATCTTAGAATTAGTTTGTTTACTAGGTTTTAAGGCATACCTGACCACCTTGGGAGTCTTCTTTTTCTTGTAATACTCATCCTTGGAAAAGGATGAAGATGGTCAGGTTCTCTACTTCTTCTTTTTCATGAACCTTTGGAACTGCCTTGTAAAAGCAACAAAGTCCTCATCAAAGGTGTGGTTATCTGATGTGTTGTTGTTAGGAATTCCTTCTTCTATCTCAGCACTCCTTTTGGGTGGAGAAGGAGATTTTCTCCTGCCTTTTCTTGTGCCTTCAGCCTTGAAGACAACTGACTTATCATTGTACTCAGACCTACTGCTCTTATCTTCCTCCTTTTTGGCAGTGAGCTGCATTTCATATGATAGCAGCTTTCCAAATAGTATGGGAGGAGGTGTATCGGTAAGCTTGGCCACCTCTCTGATGACACAAATCTTTATGTCCCAGTCCTTTGTCAGAGACCTGAGAAACTTGTCATTTAGTTCATATGTGCTGAATACTCTTCTATATGACATCAGCTCATTAACTATCCTGAAGAACATTTTGTAACATTCAGTTATGCTGTCAGTCTTGGCTTGTCTAAAGCTCTCATATTATTGATTCAGCATAGACTTCCTGTCCTCTCTAACTTTTTATGTTCCCTCCATGTAGACAATCAGGGTGTCCCACATTTCCTTGGAGGTTTTACAGTGTACCAGATTCTGAAATGTGGCATCATCTATGGCACTTATAATAATGTTTTATGCTCTTTTATCTAGTGTTGCCAGGATGATCTCATCCTTTGTCATTTCAGAATAACTATTTGGGGTTCTAATATTTGAATCCAGAACTGATACCTTCATTAGAATGAAGGGGCCTTCTTGAACTGTGATGTAGATTCTTGGATCAGATGCTTCCATGAAAAACCTTACCCTTTCCTTCCATATGCCAAAGCATTCTTTCCTGCAGATAGGCAGTTTCATAGATCCAAATACTTTTTGATTCTCACTTGAACCCATTCTTGAAATCTATTAATTGCCTTGGAGATTCACTCAGACTGTTAGGTCAATCTTTGAGCAATCTCCCTTTGATACCACTTGAAAGACTTAATTCAAGAGTCTAAACACCTAGAGGGGGGTGAATAGGTTCCAATTTTCTTTTATAATTCAGGAAAATTAACTAGTATAACACAGCACAGAACATACAATTCTCAGAACATAAATCACAGCACAGCAAACACTAGATTTTTAGTGGTTCCCCAAGTTATGGGTACATCCACTTTCCCCCTTCGCCTATCCAGTAGAGAACTGAATTCAGCCCAACTTCCTTCCACTTTCTCAGATCAAAGATCTTACCACTCAGAACCAGATGGTTCCTACATCTCAGACTTACACAATTCCTACCTCAGATTCTTCCCAAGAATCCTACCTCAGGCCTCAGCCCTACCTTAGCCTTTATCACTAGGCTTACAACTCAGACTTTCACAAGTCCTACACCTCAGGCACTCAGCCCTACCTCAGCTTTTATAATTATAGGCTTACAACTCAGATCTAACAAAAGATCCTACAAGTAATTGAGTATTTGAAAGATACAAAAATATCACCAGATAGATCCCTCTATAGGTGTGTGCTTCTTGATCAGTTCTTGATTAAACTGAATCTTTAGATCCAACCTGACTTAGCTATTTATCAGCTTCTTTATAGAACAAAATAAGGTTGGACTCTTCTTGATGTAGAAGTTGATCTCCTATCAGCTCTTTCCTTGAATTCAGAATAAGATCTGAATCTTCTCTACAGACTGTTCAGAATCTTCCTTCTTAAGGATCTCCCCTTTTCTTATTGTTGAATTCTTTCTCTGGATGATTCACCCTTTTATTTCTGTATCAGTTGTTTTAAGTTGTCACGGGTCAGTCCTTTATATAGAGATTTCTCCTGATTACCGGCTGATCCGGTTTATAACAACCTTCTGACAGTTCTGACAAAGGTGTCAGACCTGTTGGTTATGACAGCTATCGAGTCACCAGTCATGATAGTTGATTCCTCAAAGACTTTACAAGTCAGCATGAAACACTTAGCAAACTGCTTTATATGTGTCGACACAAATAGACTAAGTGTTGACACAAGTCTTGGTGATGTTGACACAACACTCCATGTGTTGACATAGTCATTCTTCTGCTATTCGACACATCTTCTATTTATATGTGTCGACACAAGTCCTGTGTGTCGACACAACTGCTCCTAGTCTTGACATAACTGCAGACAGATGGCGTTGAGTGTATGTCTAACTGTCGTTGAGTGTGTGTCGACACAAGTCTTGTGTGTCGACACAACTGCTTCTTGTCTTGACATAACTGCTGCAGACAAATGGTGTTGAGTGTATGTCTAGCTATCGTTGAGTGTATGTCTAGCTGTTGCTGTAAGATGGCGTTGAGTGTGTGTCTAGCTGTCGACACAAACCTTCTTCAGGTTTCGACACAATTCCTGAGTGTCGATACATGCCTTTCTTCTGATGTCGACATAACTCTTGGATGTCGACACAGTTTCTGCTTTAGGTGTCGACACAATTCCCGCCTTAGGTGTCGACACAATTCTGGGTGTCGACACAACTTCTTCTTCAGGTGTCGACATAATGCCTGGGTGTCGACACAGCTTTGCTTCTAGTGTAGACACAACTTCTGGGTGTCGACACAACTATGCTTCTGGTGTCGACACAACTTCTGGGTGTCGACACAATTCTTCACAAGTATCAACACTTATACTTAGAAAAATTTCTGTCAAACCTTACACCTGCACAATGAAACTCAAACATCCATCAAATACAAATTGATGTATATCTAAGAGTAATATAGTGCTTCTCCAAATCTGGTACATATTTTCCTGTGTACCCAACAAAAGACTACCCTAAAACAAGATATGCATACCTTGGGAGGAAGATCTGGGTGAGAGCAGTCCAAATCTGCCCTTACCCGAGAAAAACGAGCTCTAAACCTCCAGCAATTGTCGGCCGATGCTCCAGCACCTCTGTCGCCCGATGCCTTCCACTGGAAGCTAGCAGATGGCTTGGGAAAAGAGAAATGAGGAGAAGAAAACCCAGCCGACCCTATTTATCTACCCTCCCCACTCACTCGGTCATAACTAATAAAATAATCCCAAAACTAGGAAAGCTCGGCAACCTGAAATCCAGCCACAAATATATATAAATATATATATATATATATACATATATATATATATATATATAAATGGCCAACAAAGCCACTAAATAACAGCCTCTCTCCAGCCAACCTCAGCCCTTCGCCTAAAAAGCCAAACAAAAATACCTGCTAGGGAGCCCAACATAGCAACAACAAAAGCTTGGTAACTGCAACATATAAAACGCAAAACGCCAAAAACAAACGATCCGGAATTCACGAAACTACAAGCTAGCTTCGAAAACAACGGTGAAAAAATAACATCCGGATAAAAACTCGCCATTTGCAGTCAGCTAGCTTCTTGATAACTGTTAACAACGACAAAATTATAAGCAAACAAGGATTATACCACAGAAAAACCGGGGGCGTAAGCCTCAAACACTAACACAACACTCCAAGAAGGAAAAAGAAATAGCACGCTATAATAGAAAATACCTCCGTGATGAGGGTAAGCTTCCTCAAGCTGAATATCGCGCTTTCTAGCATCTGATCCTCCGCAACACGTGTCTTGAGCTCCAAAATGCTCTCCATAAGAAAGATTTGTCTGATTTGCTTGTCGCTCAACACACTCGCAGCTCTAACGTAAAAACTGACTATTGTTCTGCGGCCCCACATACCTCGTGGTATGCGGTAGAATATCCCCCGCAGCAAATCTAATCTGTTCGCGTTCTTCTCACCAAAACCTCCCGAAGAAGTTTCACAACAGTTTTCATCTCATCGCAAACAAAGGCCTCTCGCCAACCTCAGCCCAAAATAAAAGCGAGATGTTTCTTGAAACTGTTATTATAAGCAAACTCCATAAGCCTCAAACGCTCATCCCACGCTCCTCCGTGATCTAAAATATAGTATCGTCCTCCACTATCTGTCTCTGTCTGAATTGTTCTGCGGGTGGTATGCGGTATAATGCCAAAACCTTTTTGCAACTCTTCTAGAATACCATGTAATAATGCTAACTAGAATACCATGATGATGACTTCATTCAAATACAACTCAGCTATTTTCTTCATCGGATAGTCGATCTTATAAGGTACGAAGTGAGCATACTTCGTTAATCTATCCACAATCACCCAAACTGAATCATATCCTCTAGGAGATCTCGGTAAACCCGTGATGAAATCCATCGAAATGCTCTCACACTTCCAAGTCGGAATCTCCAACGGAGTCAACTTTCCACCAGGCCTTCCATGATCGGCCTTAACACGCTTGTAAGTATAACACTTAGAAATAAATTTGGCTATGTCTCCCTTCTTCCCATACCACCAGGCAATTTACTTTAAGTTATGATACATCTTGGTAGATCCTGGATGGTAGGCAACACTAGAACTATGTGCCTCTCTGCACAACATAACTCGAATATCCATAACGGAGGGGATACAAAATCTGTCGCGGTACATCAAAGTACCCGCATCATCAATCAAGAAATCTGGTAACTCCCCTTTCTCAGCTCTAAGATATAAATGCAGTAGATTTGGATCATCTTTCTGATGTAACCTCGTAAGCGCAATCCAAGAAGGCTCTGCTACTACAAAACTACTCTGCAAGTCGCAGCTCCCCACAAAAATATCCATCAAAAGAAATTCTTCCACTAATAGCTCGGCGGAGAGATTAAATATCTTCCCCGTCTTCTAACTTAGGGAATCAGCCACCACATTAGCCTTTCCCGGATGGTACTGGATCTCAACATCGTAGTCGGCAATATACTCCAACCATCGCCGCTGGCGTAGAATCAATTCCTTATGGGTGAAGACGTACTTTAAACTCTTATGATCGGTAAAAAAAACTTGCATTGTACGCTATAAAGCAGATGTCTCCACAACTTTAGAGCATAAATCACCACAGCAAACTCTAAATCATGCGTAGTGTAGTTCCTCTCATGAGTCTTCAGTTGCCTTAACCCATACGCAATCACTTTCTCGTCTTGCATCAACACACAACCAAGCCCAACATGCGATGTATCCACATAAACATCATAATCCATGTCCTCCGTAGGCAGAGTCAAAACGGGAGCAGTGCACAATCTGTTCTTGAGCTCAAGAAAGGCTTCCTAACACTTCTCGCTCCAAACAAAATTCACATTCTTCTGAGTCAATCTAGTCAAAGGTGCAGCCAGGGTAGAAAAACCCTCCACAAACCTCCTGTAATAGCCGGCCAACCCTAGGAAGCTCCTAATCTCTTTTGGGTGTGCCCGGCCTACTCCAATCCATCACAGCAGCTATCTTTTCTGGGTCAACGGAAATTTCACTCTTATTAACCACATGGCCCAGAAATGAAGCCTGAGGTAACCAAAACTCGCACTTGCTCAATTTGGTGAATAGCTTGTGGTCCCTCAAAGCAGATAAAACCAAACGCAGATGTTGGTCATGCTCCTAAGCATTGCGGGAATAGATCAGAACATCGTCGATAAACACGACCACGAACTTATCCAGGAAGTCCTTGAACACCCAGTTCATCATATCCATAAAGGATGAGGGCGCGTTGATCAAACCAAACGATATAACCAGAAATTCAAAATGCCCATGCCTGGATCCAAAAGCAGTCCGCGGAATTTCTAACTCACAGATCCTGAGCTGATGTTAGCCGGATCGAAGATCAATCTTAGAAAATACCGCGCAACCACGCAACTGATCAAACAAATCGTCAATCCTTGTCAGAGGATACCTATTCTTAATAGTAACCTTATTCAAATCTTTATAGTCGATGCAAAGCCTCATCGATCTGTCTTTCTTCTTTACAAACAGAACAGGAGCACCCCAAGGCGACGAGCTCGGCCTGATAAAACCTTTCTCTAACAACTCATCCAGCTGGATACGCAACTCTTTCAGCTCTCGCGGGGCCATCTGGTACGGCGCCTTCGCAATAGGACGCGTACCTGGCTCCAAATCTATCACAAACTCAACATCTCTATCAGGTGGAAGACAAGGAAGATCGTCAGGAAAAACATTTGAAAACTCGCACACCAAAGGAATCTCCTCCAAGCGTGGTACACTAACAACAATCCCCATAACTGAGACCAAACAGGCAAAGCAGCCGGAATCAAGCAGCTTCCGAACACATACCACAGAAATGACTGGAGAATCCTGGCGTGGATCACCATAAACACTCCCAGGCTGACCGTTGTCCTTTATGAAGTCCAAGCGCTTACCCTTGTACTGTATAACTGCATTATACCTGGACAACCAATCCATGCCTAGGATAACATCAAAGTCTTCCTGGTCGATCACCTTCAGATCTGCCTTTGCTAGAAAATCCCCTAACACAATTGGGCAATCCTGAATGCCCTGATCTGAAACCACAGAATCACCGGAAGGGAACTTGACGCAAAAGACATCCCCAACTCGATCTAGATCCAAACGGTACCGATCCACGATGGCTCTAGCCACAAAGGAGTGGGTAGTGCCAGAGTCGAAGAGAACATGCGCCCAACGGTTCTTCACTTTAAATCTTCCTATAAGATTGCACACGCAACTAAGGAAAACAAATGTTAAATGATCGCTAAGAATAAAAACATTCAGGCTAGGGAGAAATCTAACCTAAAATAACCCGAGTTGAAGTCTGAGCTTCCTCCGAAGAAACCACATTCAGCTTTCCCTTGCCTTTATCCACCCGCTGAGGCGGTGGCAATGCCTGGAGTGGCACTGGCTGCAACACAGGCTGGAGCTGTGGGCACTGAGCCTTGATGTGCCCTTCTTGACCGCATAGAAAACAACTTCTTGCCTTAATCTTATCCTTTCCCTAGTAATGGGCAACATCTTGCCCTGGCCGCTTACATGCAGAATAGAATAAATCTTTCCTGGGAGCACCTTGAATTGCATGCACCTACTCCTTCTTATGAGCTCCTAATCGTTTGAAACATCTCTCAAAGGGGTGGCCTGACCGGCCACAGAAGCTACAAATCTCCTTGCTCTTCTTTCTTGAAGCAGCACCGAGTACCTGAGGGCCCTTTCCTTCAACCGATTTCCTCTTATCTTTTCTCATCTGCTGCCCTCTTTGCTTAGCATTCTCAATTGCCTCAACTTTCAAAGCAGATTCCACCACTCCAGCAGAGCTCACTGATCTATAAGCACTTGCTAACTGCTGGATATCACTTCTTAGGCCACCAAGAAAATGCTTAACTCGATCCTCCTCGGAGCTTACCAAGTCGGGGACAAACTGACTCAGTTTGCTGAACTCGACCTCATACTCACTAACTGTGAGCTGCCTCTACTTCAAATGTAGGAAATCATTCATCAGGCGGTCGCACTCGACTGAAGTAAGAAACTTCCTTAGCAACAGTTCCTTGAAGGTCTCCCAAGAGCATCCCTCTTTCAAGTTCTCCTTCTCTCTCAACCACCAACTCTTCGCTAATCCCTTAAGTTGATAGGCAGCGATCATCACCCTTTGATCAGGGGTAACTCCAGAATAGGAGAACAACTCCTCGATGGCTATAAGCTAATCATCCAAAATAATAATGTCTTCCTTTCCATCATAAGTAGGAGGTCCTAGTAGCTAGAAGTGCGATATAAACGTAATCTCCCGGGGCAACACAGCAGGAGGTACCAGGGGAGCAGGAGGAATAGGAACAACTATGCCTACAGTAGGGTCCAGTACTCTCGGAGGCTATCCTACCATAACTGCTAACAGAGACTGGATCTGAGTCTACATACCCACTATCTGCCTAGACAAGGCTTCATTACTCTGTCGCAAACTTTCAATCAACGCCTCGCTTTACGCTCCTGAAGACTCACCATCAGATTGGGGAGTCAGTCTCGTCGAAGGATGCCTCGCCATCCTATAATCGTATTAGCACTAATCAAAACCTAGCCCAACTGCTAGAACAAAACTACCCAGTACAGACAAATATACTTAAATATGAACTTAAACTGCTAACTTGCTCTGGGATTTTTACAATAATGATGTTATGCTTAACGTAGGATGGTTCACCACCATCATACTAACTCATGTGCTTAGACAAAGAATGCATGAATTTGTATCTCTTTTGACTCAAAACCATGTGTGTACATATGTCATCAAGCAAATCTTTAGCTTGGCACATTGGGCTTATGCAATGTTATGTTATGCATGTCTTTCTATGCATTCTAAAAAAAGTCTTTAATGCATGTCATGAGCGATCGTACGCATAGAAATGTTATGCATACCATACTACATAACATTGCATGCAACGAAAAAAAGAAAACGTGCTAATGGGTATTCATGTGATGAGGTTATGCATCACATACTACATAACCCTCACATATTGCCACCTATGGTGAATCCATATACAAACACATATTATGCATCTCATACTACATAATATGCCCTGTATACTTCTATTCATGCTTATGAGTGTAGTGTTCATGCTTCAGCCAAGACGTACTGATGACATATCGATGTGTGTATGATATGACACTAAACCACTAATGCTAACAAGGGAAAGGTTGCCCGACCAATTGTCAAGCAACCTCTCTCTGATACCAACTGTCACGACCCGTATTTTCTCAACAATTAAATCATATCAGAGCAAGAGAAAATACGTGTCATGATGCCACGTCGTGTAGGGGATAACTGCACACGTTCAGGCAAAACTCCAGAATATATATCTTTGAAGAAAATTATAATTTAATATGAAAGAAAATCAGTTAAATTTGATGGTTGTATCCCTCGACACAGTGGATCAGCTAGTCCATATTTAAAAATATATTTATACGTAGCGAAAAATACTTTGGCTAAGTTGATATTCTAAATGAGCATAAGTATCCCCGAGGGACGACTCTAAATTTAATATAGTATAAAAATAGCTTTTACGTTACTTGGGAAAGTAGTGCTTTAGTTTTATAAACATGACATGCATGAGGTACATATAGTAATGATTTTAGGGTTTGAAATACCTAACATGCAAACTAGCATAAATCATTCCCAGAAAGCAAGTGAACAACCTCCAAATAGGCAAAGATAGAAGTTTCAGTTCATACCCAGCATCACAAGTAAGCCACCAGTGGGCGTCAACAACCTGACACGAATCCACTAGTGAGTATACATGTTTATACAGAAAGAATAAAACTACCTCACAAGGATGAGGAACATCAATCTCAACTACCTAAGAGGCCACAAGAAAACTAGTCGCTCAACCGGCTATAACCTGAACCTGAGGCATTCAAAGAAAGAATACCTCAGCAAGTATATAATCAAAAGAAGTGGAGCATTAGATTCATAAGCAATAAAAGAAGTGGTTTACCAACCCTGCAACAAAATGCTATCAAAAAGAGCAAAAGGAAATAATCAAGACAGCAAAAAAGAAACATTGTCTAAAGAGCAATCAAAGCACACCAAGTGCAAGAATGAATAACAACATGCTCTGCCAAACACCTACAGCAACACCAAGGCAAACATATGCCAATAGAAATAGCCATATGAAAGGAATGGAGCTAACAATCCTAACTTTGTGAATTATTGGCCATGGTAAAACCTTGGGTCTGGGTTGGTGGCACAAAAAAACAGCCCTCTTCCAAACAACCAGAACCCAAAAATACTCAAGGGTGAAAAAAATAACCAGTGGCAGCTACAGGGTCCACACACCTAACCATACCAGCCCAAAATGGCTTAATTAGTGGTGGCCACAACTCATCACACGCCATTCACCCCTTACAGAGCCACCAGAAATGCCACCTGCCATAATCCATGAGTCGACATTCAAAAACTAGCCGATAACAAAACACTCACCCCTAAGGGAAAAGCCACACTTACAATCCTGGAGAAAACACCATCCCAAGGAAGAAGCGTCGAGTTTACTCGATGCGACGTTGAGTGAGCTCCACTCACTCAAAACCAACACCCAGCGGGGAAGGCGTCGAGTTCACTCGACGCCGCGTTGAGTGAGCTCCACTCACTCAACGCTAAATGACGTAACCGCAAAAAACTCACTCTCGGTACAATGACGTTTAGTGAGTTCAACTCACTCAACGCTGTCAACGCCAAACAATTATAGGAGTTGAGTGAGCTCCCCTCACTCAACGATTTAGACTTATCTAAAAAAACTATCTGCTAGACTGCGTTGAGTGAGCTCCACTCACTCAACGCCAAAAGACTTAGAAAAGTCTTCAGGCTAGATGGCGTTGAGTGAGCTCCACTCACTCAACGCCAAAAGACTTAGAAAAAAAACAATCTACCAAGGCAGACGGCATTGAGTGAGCTCACCTCACTCAACGCTGTCAATGCTTTTACACTTAGAAAAAAAACCAAGCTGGTGGCGTTGAGTGAGCTTAACTCACTCAACGCTGTCAACGCCTAAGCCAAACTTGGACGGCGTTAAGTGAGCTCACCTCACTCAACGCTTTCAACGCTTTTGACTTAGAAAAACTACCTAGCCAGATGGCGTTGAGTAAGCTCCACTCACTCAACGCTGTCAACTCTTTTGACTTAGTTTTTAAAATCTAAATCTTTGCCCTAGGCTCACTCAACGCTCCCATCCAGAGACCTAAAAAAATTCTAATTTCCTCTCTCCTACCCCTTCTACCCTGCTACAGCTACCAACCAAGCTGGGCTAAAACTAACAAACTAAAATCCTACCTCCAGCCACTACCTGGACACAAAACAGTGAATAAGAAGAGAGAGAATAAATTAATATTCGACACGATTGAGCAAGATCTAGCTGGGATGAAAACTGCAGTAACCCTAGCTTCTAGGAAAAAGAAAGAATGAGCTACTACAACAAGATTAATTGGAGTAAAATCAAGGTTGACAAGGGAAAAGAGCGCCACTTGCCTCTACCTCCAGGAAGCAGCAGCTGCCTTCCGAAATTCGGCACCGGTGGCAAGATCGGCCACCTAAGAGGCAAACCTGAAGCTTTTAGAGGAAGAATAACAAACCCTAAAACCCTAGCTAACAAAGACAACCCTAAAACAAGAAATACATACCTAGGGAGGAAGATATGGGTGAGAGCAGTCCAAATCTGCCCTTACCTGAGAAAAACGAGCTCTAAACCTCCACCAATCGCCGACCGGAGCTCCAGCACCTTCGTCGCCCGATGCCTTCCGCTGGAAGCTAGCAGATGGCTTGGGAAAAGAGAAATGAGGAGAAGAAAACCCAACCGACCCTATTTATCTACCCTCCCCACTCACTCGGCCATAACTAATAAAATAATCCCAAAACTAGGAAAGCTCGGCCATTAGCAGCAAAAGAAATCCAGCCACTAATATATATATATATATATATATATATATATATATATATATATATAGTATATATATTTATACATATAAGAACAGCTAGCTACTAGCTCACAAAATCAGCCACTAAATAACAGCTATCAACACACCAAAAAAAGAACAGTTGAAATAAGCTCCAGCACTCACGCTTAAACCCAAGCTCAAACACACAAATATATATACATATATATAACCATCTAACAATCTTCGCCAAAATTAAGCCAAACAAAAACAGGCTGCCTGCTATAACTAAGCTCTGCCACTTAGCCCAACATAGCAACAACAAAAGTTTGGTAACACACTACTACCTAACATATAAAACGTCGAAACAACGCGAAAACAAACGATCTCGGAATTCGACGAAACTCGCACCAGAGCTAAACACCCATGCTACGAAAACAACGGTGAAGTCGAAAACAATATCCGACGATAAAAACTCGGGCTAACACCTCCCGAATTCCAAAGCACAATCATTCCCTGAGAGGCTCCGCCGAGTCACCAAAACAGACTCCGGCTAGCTGGGAAACCTTGCAAACAGGCTATAAACAAGCCACTCAAGAACCTAAAGAGCTAAGACCACGCTCTAACAATGGAAAAAAGGCCGGAAACGCGTCAACGTAACGCCAAACAAGGATTATACAAACCACAGAAAAACCGGAGGCGTTACAGGGTTGGCTCCCTCATTCGGGAGGCATGCAGAATAAAATTTATTTCGATTTGAAGCCTTAGAGAAGAAAACCAATGATCGGGCTCTTGCAAGCCAGCATGGCTGGCTTCCTCATTCGGGTGACTGGTAGAATGAAATTTATTTGGGTTAGACCCTGAGAAGAAAACCACAGACCGGGCTCTTGTAAGCCGGTGCGCTTGGATCCCTCACTCAGGTGGTGGGTAGATTGAAAGTTATTTGGGTTAAAAGCCCCCAAGAAGAAAACCACTGACTGGGTTCTCGCAAGTCAGCAGGGCTGGTTCCCTCCCTCAAGTGGCAGGTAGAATGAAAGTTATTTAGGTTAAAAGTCCTGAGAAGAAAACTGTTGACTGGGCTCTTGCAACCCGACATGGCTGGCTCCCTCACTTGGGTGGCAAGTAGAATGAAGGTTATTTGGGTTAGAATCCCTCGGGAAGAAAACTGATGATTGGGCTCTTCCAAGCCAGTAGGGCTGGATCCCTCACACGAGAGGCAGATAAAATGAAAGTTCATTGGGTTATAAGGCCCCCAAGAAAAATTCCACGGTCCGAGCTCTCACAGGCTAGTAGGGCGGGATCCCACACTCAGGAGATATGATTCGACAAATGTGAGAAGGAAGATATTCAATGGGGAACATCATTGAGACAGAATATGCACGAGAGAAAGTGGCAATGTGAAAAATGTTGTGAGGACAGGAGTAAAAGAAAGTCATGGGGTTAGTACAATTGGTCTTGCCTCGGTCAAGCACACCTTTCACTCTCCCACTCTAGGGAATTATCGATCGCATGAATTACACAGCCCACGATGAGGAGGATAGGCGCGAGTACAAGCACTTGAGCTCGAGCATTAACTGTGTTAGGGGGTATATTTAATATTGAGGTCTCAATAAAGTAGACTTGTGAATGAGGCGAGTACTTGGGTACCGCCGACACCTCACATTATACACATTGCGTGCACTCGCATGCTCTCGATCGTTAACCTATTTCAATCATACACGTAATTTGGTCCAGAGGTTTGCGAAACGCTGGTGATGCGAGGCCAGGGTTTCGCAATCTATCTGGTGGGTGCAAATTGAACTTATTGTTGAGGCACCATCTGGCATCTGGATTCGATACTTGACAAGTTCAAGAGGCTGAGGCAAGTTGCCAATCAAACACATAAGAATGTGGAAGTTCTAAAAGAGCAAGCTCCCGGGCGAAAGAAATCGCGAGGAGTCTCTCAGCAACCCTCATCTACATCTTAAGATCCTCGGCTCGCTCCTCAGTGAGCTTCTTAGCTGTCTCAACCTTAAAATACTTCTTGCTGAAGCTAAGCCCACTGTGTGACGCCATATTGGATAGCTCGGTGATGCGTAGAAGGGCCTGCGAGCCCTCATGGGCGAGGTTGCGGAGTGTTGAACTCTAATAGGTCGCCTTATCCCCCCTGCCATAAAGCCTGTAGTATTGGCAGTAGGCATCCGTGTTAGAGTCGATGCCCTCAAACTAAGACGGTAGGAGGGAGAAAATAGATATCAGATTTTCCATCTCTTCGCAGGTGAACAGGGGATCTCCCATGCTGTCCAGTGCCCTCTACCCAAGCTAAAGTTTGGGTATGATGTCAGTACTTCCAACTTGCCGCCCTTCAGGGGTCGAGACTCTAGGTCGCTTGTCTTGGCGACCTTCTCCTTCTTCCTCCACAATTTTTGCTACTTCCACGAGCTAGGAAGGAGGGATCAATGTCCACTATGGATCTCTTCACCTTATCACTACTAGACGCGGGCACACCAAGGTCATCGGCACATACATCCGCTACTACCCTTGCTAGTTGTATAAGGAAGGGGGAAGCAGGTCGAGGTTGCGTAGGCGACCTCAAAGTACTTCCCTACAAAGAACATATATAGTTTCTCCACCTCACCATCCATGCGAGGGGCCCGATAGAATGACTCGCCTTTCTGAACGGATGAGTATGATATGTTGCCGAAGTACTCCTTGATGAAGTGGAACCAATCGTTCTAGTGGTTGACTTTGTTGGAGGTCTCGTGGACTTTTAGCCGTGAGATGCTTACGTAGGTGACTCCTTCTGAGGTCGCCCAGAAGATAAATATTTTGTGGAAAACTGTGAGGTTGAACTCCACCTTTCCTTCACGCATATAGTACGCGAACGCGACCAACATGACGATCGTATTTGTGTTGATCTGCATGAACACCATCCAGAAGTATTTGAGGAACTACTTTACCTCTATCCATAGTGGGAGGCAGATTCCAACATCGAAATGAGGAAGGGGGAAGGCGAGCTGGTCTTGATAGAATTTGTTGATGGTCTTGCCTTCCCCCGAGCAGCGAGCAATGTACCCTGATGGCAGGAGTGTGTCATTGAAGAAAAGACGGTCCTCCTCCGACACCGTCCTATAGGGAAAAAGATGGTTTATGAAGTTTTCTTTGCACTTCCCGCACCCATTAGAGAGAGGCCTAAGTATTGCTAGTCATTGTGCAAAGAAGGTAGCAAACTCTAGGAGGAGGAAGGGAAAAAGAAAGGATAGCTGGGGTGCAGTTATTGCGGTAGTTGAAAAATGGGGTTATTTATAGAGAAAACGTGGGCAGGGGGGTCATAGTTATTAGCATTACCCACTCACCCTCAAGCTCCTTACTCCCGTCCGCATTGCAAGGCTCAGCAACTTGTCAATAAGTGGTGAGTACATCCCCTATCACCCAATCCCAGGGATTCATATAGCAAAAAAACACAATAACAATCATGATATATGGACCAAATCAAACTAAGCACGAATTCCCACGAGGCGGGATTAAACACAATAGAAAAATAATAATACTATACGGGTGCATGAATGAAAGAATAAAGACAATTCAATGTTCTTAAAGATAGAGGAGGATACGAGTAGGCTCATTGAGGGTGCCATTTCTAGACACCCTGGCCTCGCGTTCATAACCTTGGACCTCACATGGTGCTGGATTACTTGCGATGTAACATCTTGTAATTACGTAATCAAGTTTAGTATTAAATAATATTTATTATGTATTAATAATCATGTTTGAGAATTCAATTATCAAACAGAGTCGAATCTTAGAAAACAGAGTTCGTTGTTATACTCAAAATGTCGAAAAACCTATAAATTGACATATTGTTTGCTAAAATTTGAGATCATTAGGAAAATCATGTTTTTCGGTGCAACCAACACAAATTTCGAGAAATGAAGTCCGCCAATGGACTCAGAACGTAAAAAACACAGAAGTCGACATATTAATTGTTGAAATGGGAGTTCGCGAGAAAACACACGGTTTTTGGTGCAACCATTGCGAATTTTGAGCAACCGACATGAATCTCGAGAAACGGAGTTCGCCAATTGACTCAAAATGTCAAAAACATTGGAATCGACATATTATTTGTCGAAATTGGTGTTCTTAATAAAACATGTGTTTTTCGATGCAATCGGTGCAGAATTTGAGTAACTGCCATGAATTTCAAGAAAACAGAATACGCCAATGGACTCAAAATATCTAATTATATAGGAATCGACATATTATTTGTTAAAATCAGAGTTCGTAAGTAAAAGTGCATTTTTTTGGTGCAACCGATACGAATTTTGAATAACTGAGTCCGTCAGTAGACTCAGAATATTGAAATCTGTTAAAACACTTATTTTATTTGTCAAAATCAGGGCACGTATGTGGAAAATGCAATTTGGGCAATAACCACTTAGATTTAGTAAAACAGAGGTTGGAATCGGGTCCAATACGTCGAAAACCCTAAGGGAGGGTATTTTCGTAATTTGTTTGGGTCCTAAAAGGGACCCAAAAAGACCAAAGGAAGGAAAGAACGCAATGTGGCGGCACGTGGCAGCTGTCAGTGCCACATGGCACCATGTGGCGGGCTTAGGAGCAAGCCAGCCCACGTGGCAGCCCATGATTAGGCTAAGGCACGTGATGGGTGAAAGTTTTTAAATCCAACAGTAGCTAATTACCTAGGGGGTGAATAAGTTATAGCAATCTTTCTGATTTCTTTGAAATCATTAACTGATTTAAGACCTACTGTGTTTGCTTAGTTATGCTTTCATGAAAGTAACACACAGCACACCAGATATTTATAATGATTTCCCAGTATATGGGTACATCCACTGTCCCTCTCCGCCTTTCTAACAGTATGTTAGACAAGACACTTCTCCAATAACTTCGGCTCCTCAGAGATTACAGCACGATCCTACCGGATCACTTAGTCTCCGCCGAGACTTACAACATAGGCACTCATCCCACCACACAGTAATCACCTGATCACCTAACACAGACACAAATGCCCTCAACACAGGCTGGGAGATTAGCCCCACACATATCCAACACTGGATCCTCACACAGCCTTTATAATTTAGGCCTTACAACACAGATCCTATACAGCCTATTTAACCTAGGACTATACACAGATCTTTGAATTGATCCACCAAAAATTGAGTTGGATGATGATTTGACTCAAGAGAAATTGATCTCTGAGTCAATTCCTTCTAGAGCTGAGAGAATCTCAGCCATATCTTCTCCATAGCAATAAGAAAGAATATCTTCAATGATCTGTGGCTTGTGCTGGAAGTTCTTATGAATCTTGATTCTGATCTTGCTGTTGAAGGGGGGAAATGATTTTTAATCAGCTAACATGTAAGGAAGATAGTAATTATTCTTCCTTCCCTTCTGTTCAGAGAGAATTCGGAACAGATATCTTAATCTTCTTTGATTCAGAGAATAATCTTCAGATTTGGCTCAGATTGAATCGAGAAGCAACTTTCAGTTAGAACTAGCCTGACTGATTCCTCTTTCTCAGAGTAATCCTCTGTACTTGCTGAAGCAGATATCAATTACTTTAGCTATCTCAGAAACCTTCAGATTCTGCGAATTGAAGCTTTTGTTTCTGTAATAATGGCGGGCGAAGACGATGAACTCCCACTCCTCTTTTTCGAAATGAATTGATCTGTCAAAAAGTTGCTTCGATCCAGATCTCAACTTCTATTTATAATCCCGTCATCTGGCGAGTTGATTGACACGTGTCACTGATTTAACGGCTGATTATATCCTTAGCTTTTCATATTGGGATTAACAACATACTGCAATGACGTTAGAGATGATTTGCAGCACTTTCATAATGAAGTTGAAATTCGTTGACTTGTTGACTTTGCTGACATCACCCCTTTGTAGACTTAGCCAAATTCTCATAATCCACTCAGGCGTTGAGTGGCGTTGAGGGAATGAGCAATACTCAATGAATCTGGACTTAGAAATTTTTTAGCTCTGCTAGATGTTGAGTGGCATTGAGTGAATGGCCTCCACTCAATGCTTTTAGACTTAGCTTAGTCTTCTGCTTCTACAGCAACCTTGGCGTTGAGAGCGTTGAGTGAACTGGCTTCATTCAACGATTCTGAACTTATAATAATTCTGTTCTGTCTGATGCCTTTGAGTGTGTTGACGTCACTCAACGATTCTGGCATGATGGCGTTGAGTGTGTTAACTTCACTCAACGGTTTTGGACTTAGAATAATTCTGCTCTGCCTGATGGTGTTGACATCTTTGAGTCTTCACTTCAGTTCGTCATTGTGTCGAGACAGTTGTATTGTCTTGACACTACTGTCATGAGCTTTAAGGTGTCGAGATATTTGACTTATCTCGACACTGTTGACTTAATCTTCAAGTCGTTGAGATAACTGAATTGTCTCGACACAGCTGACTTGATCCTTCAAGGTATCGAGATAACTGACTTGTCTCGACACTGCTGTCTTGAATCTTTGAGGTATCGAGATAACTGAATTTTCTCTAGACAGCTGACTTGATTTGTCGACCCTTCTCCTATAAAGGTGTCGACATAGTTGTGAAGTGTGTCGACACTTTTGTACTTATTAATTTTTTGCTTTGACTATCTTGACTTCACTCAACACTATTAGTTGTATAGCGTTGAGTGTATAAGCTTCACTCAACGCCTGTGGACATAGTTATTTTTTCTGCTTCTCCAGCAACACCCATGATGTTTGGCGTTGAGTGAGCTTGCCTCACTCAACGCCTGTGGACTTAGGCAAATTCCTGCCTATCCAGTTAGCTTCTTTGAGTCCACCTGTCAATGTCACTTGAACCACTTGTCCAATAAATATAACATAGACCAACCTGCATGCATGAACTTAAACATACATCAAATACAACTTTGTGTATACCATTGACTTGTTTGACTTCTTACAAATCTAAGACATTGGGACCAATGGACCCAATAACCTCCCCCAATTTGAAGAAGTCAAAACACCACTTGAAAAACCTTTGTCAATGATATACACTAACATATGCAGCAATAATATAGATAATGTATTAAACTAATAGCAATAAGAGTTATCACATTTTCCATTGTGCTCCACCTGCTTTGCTGCATCCTTTTCCTTATGTATGGGAATACCAGTTGCAAACCATTTGGTTGCACCCCCTATAATAGATGCTTCCTACTATAGCTGCTTCACCTGCTCCCCCTACACTGCTACTTTACTACTCCCCCCTTTGCTACTTCTGTGAAATAGCTAGGGAGCATCAGGCCATCTTTGATTATCTACTCCCTCTTTATGGGTATAGATAAATAACTGGTGCTGGACTATCTCCCCCTGAGTAAGAACACTGACTATCAACCCTTTTGACAGTCACTTTAGTCCAATCCAACCTGCAAGATGAAATATTTCCTGCTACAAAACAATATGAAGAGCAACTTAAGCTATACCAAGTTCAACATACCTAATTCAAACTTGAAGGTGTCGAACTTTGCTTCATCTAATGGCTTGGTGAAGATATCAGCACTCGCTTGTCTGTTGGGACAAACTCAAGACTAATATCCTCACATTCCACATGCTCTCTTATAAAGTGATACCTAATCTCTATATGCTTAGTCCTATTATGTGATACAGGATTCCTAGCTATAGATAACACTAGTAAAATCACAAATCAAGGAGCTTTTACTTATTTGGAGGTTATAGTCCTGGAGTTGATACTGAATCCACATCAATTGTGCACAGCAGCTTCCTATAGCTATATATTCTGATTATGCAGTAGAAAAAGATATACTTGTCTACTTCTTGCTTCTCTAGGACAACAACCTTCTACCCAAAAACTGACAGGAACCTGAAGTACTTTTCCTGTCCTCTCTACAGCCTGCAAAGTTTGCATCTAAATAGCTTATTAGCTCAAAATCCCTATTCCTAGGGTACAATAGGTCAAGATCTGGTGTGCCCTTTAGATATCTCAAAATACTCTTAACAATAGAGTAATGAGTCTCTTTATGACATGCCTGATATCTAGCACAGACACATGTAGCATACATGATGTCTGGCCTACTAGTAGTGAGGTAGAAAAGAGATCCAATTATCACTCTATACAAAGTCTGATCAATAGGTTTCTCTGCCTCATCTTTATGTAAAGACATATTTGATCTCATGGGAGTTTTCATGGTGGAAGCATTCTCCATCCCAAACTTTTTAATCAACTCCATGGTAAACTTTGACTGGGATATGGATAATCTATTATCAGTCTTTCTTACTTAGAGACCCAAGAATAACTTAAGTTCACTCATGCTGCTCATCTCAAACTTCCCTTGCATAAGTTTGGCAAACTTTCTACAAAGGTTGTCATCAGTAGATCCAAAGATAACGTCATCAACATATATCTGGACTAGGAAGATCTTGCCCTTAGATTTCCTTAGGAATAGGGTCTTGTCTATCTTCCCCCTTGAGAATTTATTTTCAATGAAGAAGCTAGACAATGTCTTATACCATGCTCTAGGGGTTTGCTTTTTCCCATATAGAGTTTTTCTTAGTCTATAAATATAATTAGAATGGTTTGGAACAACAAAACATGATGGTTGTTCAACATAGACTTCTTCTTTTAAGTCTCTATTCAGGAAGGCTAACTTCACAATCATCTGGTAGAATTTAAAACCTTGGTATGCAGCATATGTAAGGAATAATCTGATAGCTTTTAGTCTTGCTACAGGGGCAAAGGTTTGATCAAAGTCAATACCTTCTTCTTATCTGTACCCCTGAGCTGCCAGCCTAGCTTTGTTCTTAACTATAATGTCATTTTCATCAAGTTTATTCCTGAAGATCCACTTAGTTCCAATGACATTATATCCTTGAGGTCTGGGAACCAACTTCTAGACCTTACACCTTTTAAACGGGTTCAATTCCTCGTGCATAGCTACAATCTAGAACTGGTCTTTGTTAGCCTCTTCAAATTTCTTAGGCTCCACTTGTGATAGGAAATTTGAGTACATTGTTGTGTTGAGACATTTGCTCCTTATCACTACTCCTTGGCTTGCATCACCAATAATCTGATGGCCTGGATGATCCTTCAAATGTCATACTACTGGAGGTAGTATTGCTTCATCAGTATGTTCTTCATGATTCAGATCTTCATCCACTTCCTGTATGACTTGTGCTTCCTCTGGAATACACACACCCTCAACTTTATCTTGAATTGTTGGAGCAGATTCCTTGAGAGTGAGCTTATCCAACACTAGTTCAGTACCTACAGAACTAAGAAGAAAAGCTTGACAACTCATTGTTAATCATTTTTGACTCATCAAATACTACATTAACTGACTCCTCTATAACTTGACTTATCAAGTTATAGATCATATAAGCCTTACTATGATTGTTAAACCCTACAAAGATCCCCTCATAGGACTTGACAACAAACTTAGTTATATAGGATTTCCCATTGTTGAGCACAAAGCACTTGATCCCAAAGATTTTGAGATATGCAAGGTTTGGTTTTCTTCCCTTCAAGATTTCATAAAGAGTCTTTTTGTGGCACTTGGTGATAGAAGCCCTATTGAGGACATACAAGCTGTATTTATAGCCTCATCCCAAAAGTATTCTGGGAGAGAGGTGTCATTCAATAATATTTTACCAGCCTCTATGAGAGTCTTATTCTTCCTCTCTGTAATTCAATTTTGCTGGGGTGTTCTTGGAGAGGAAAACTCTTACTGAATCCCAAGTTCTTCACAAAAATTTGTCATGCATTCAGATTAAAACTCAGTCCCATGGTCACTTCTGATTTTGACCACAGTACTGTCCAGCTCATTCTGTATTTGCTTGACAAATGTCTTGAAGACATTATGGGTTTCAGACTTTTCCCTAAAAAGAAAACCCAAGTAAATCTGGAAAAGTCATCAACAACCACAAAGGTATAGACTTTCCTACTTAGACTTTGAACTGGCATTGGACTAAACAAGTCCATATGAAAGAGGTATAAATACCTCACAGAATCTTTAGTCTCAATGCTTTTGAATGAATCTTTGGTCTGCTTGCCCTTTTGGCATGTAGAGAAAATGCTCTCCTTTGTACATTTCATGTTAGGACCATTCCTAACTAATTCTTTATTATAGAGCTTGCCTATAGTCTTATAATTCAAATGAGCTAGCCTCTTGTTCCATTTGAAACAGTGTGAGGCTTTCGCATTTGCAACTAGGAAAATGGGAGAGTCTGAAGTTAGATAAAGAAAATTTAGACAATAAACATTTCCACTCCTAGTGCCAGTCAAAATGACCTCTTGGTCACTTGATCTCCTAATATGACACTTATCCTTGTAGAAATATATGACATAACCAAGATTACATAATTAGCTTATGCTTATAAGGTTGTGTTGCAACCCTTCCACATAAGCCACTTTTGTGAAAGTGATTAAGCCATTTGTAACTTTACCATAACCTCTGGTGATCCCTCTGTCTGATCCACCAAATATCACCTTGGGTCCATCCTTTACTGGAATGAATTCCTTAAAATTACCCTTTGTTCTAGTCATATGCCTAGAACAACTACTGTCCAAGTACCATATAGGGGTATGGAAACTTGGACTAACCTGCAAAACATATTTATTTTACTTTAGGACCCAAATATCTATTGGGTCCTTGGTGCATGTTAGTCTAAAAATGGACATGTCTACCAGTAGATTTTCTAAATGATAGACTAACTTTAGATCTGGACACACTCGGGTTATGCCAGCAATCAATGGCATAGTGTCATATCTTGCCACAACACCGACACTTATGAAGGTTATACCTTCTTTTCTGAGCTGGCCTACTGGCAGTGTTGACAGTAGCTCTCAGTTTAGAAGGTGTAGTAGCAGTCCTATTCTTTTATTTCCCATCCCTAGTCTGACTAGAGGTGGGTCTGACAGTAGAAGTGCTTGGGATATCTTGAGCCCAACCAGCATTTGCCTTATTTTCAGAAAGCATACTCTTGATGGATTCTGAGATACCCAAGTCTGGTCTACTGAAAGACTTGCCCTTGGTCTTAGAATGGGTTGGAATATTCTGAGAACAGGCTACAACTTTACCTTTAAGTGAGGGGGCTGGTGCACCAAAAACAAATAGTCCAGAAGGGGCCATTTGATATTCCTCATGGGGAGCCTTGAAGGAACTTGCCCCTCTATTATATCTTCCACCATAGTGGAAACCACCTTTGTTCTCACTAGTGGGCCTACCTTTCATCCAGTGACCATGGATGCTCTCATGGTCATACCTGTTAGAGGGTAGAACCACTCTCTTAAAAGGAATAGGAGGCTTGGAGGCTAGTGGATGCAATAGTGCTTTGCCCTTTCCTTTGGGATTGGCAAATCTTGTGCTTTCTTTGAAACCCAACCCCTTCTTACCATTCTGGGAGAAGGAGTCTATCACTGAACTTGGCTTTGAAAAATTAGCCACTATATCCCTCTCCTTTTGGCATTTTCCTTCAAGATTCTATATATGGTAATTCTTGAAGGTTATGGTGCCCATCTGAATGACAGTAATGTTCTTTAGCTTACTAACTTCCCTAATTTTCTGTTCCAGCAAGGTTGGTGTCTCAGAGTGCTGGGAAGCAGCAAGCTTTAAATATGCAATATCCTGAGCATGATGTTTAGTCAGCTGCTTACATATTCTAAATGCTTCCAGAAGTTCACCATATTTATAAATCACTTGATTGATGTCTTCCTCAGATTCAGAACCATCTTCATCTCTTGATGGAGAAGCACTTGAATCTGGACTAATCATATAATTAGAATTAGATGAAGAGATGGATGAAGAGTGTACCTTAGATGGTCCTGGCTGATCGTGGCAGGATTCCTCATCTAAACTTGCCATCAGCCCAATATAGGCTTCATCATCCTCATCTGATTCTAATGAGGAAGAATCCTTCCAACTTTTCTCCCTCTTAGCAATGAAGGTCTTCTCCTTCTTTCTTCTCGTGTGGTGATGATTCTTCTCACCTTCCTCCTTCTTCTCAAGACATTTAGCCACAATATGACCTGGCTTGTTACAGCAGAAACATATAATCTTATTAGAAACATGTTTACTAAGTTTTGGGTCATACCTACCCTCCTTGGAGGGTTTCTTCTTGTTTCTGTAATAGTCCTCCTTATGTTGAAAGGAAGAGGTAGGTTTGCTCCTCCACCCATTCTTCTTCATCATCTTCAGAAAATGCCTTGAGAAAGCAGCAAACTCCTCATCGGACATATAACAACCTAATTGCTCTTGATCTGAACTTCCTGACTCAGCTGGCTTCTAGGTGGAGAAGGATTATTCTCCTTGCTCCTCTTGGAGCTATCAGCCTTGAAGGCCACAATATATTCTTTGGCCTGAGCTCTGCTAGTCATGTCTTCCTCCTTCCTTGCTATCACATGCATCTCATATGATAACAACTTACCAAATAGTGTAGATGGTGGAGTATCTGCCAGCTTAGCCACTTCTCTAATGTCACATATCTTTGTATCTCAGTCTCTAGTAAAATACCAAAGAAACTTATCATTCAGCTCAAAGTTGGTAAAGACCCGGCCATAGGTCCTTAGTTCATTAACTATTCTGAAAAAATCTCTCATAGCAGCTATCTATGGTTTCCTCCCTGATTTGTCTGAAAGCTTCATACTCTTGATTGAGCATTGACTTTCTATCATCTCTAACTTCCTCAGTACCTTCCATGTACACTACCAAGGTGTCTCACATTTCCTTGAGGTCTTGTAGTGCACAAGGTTTTGAAAGGTAGAGTCATATGTGGAACTTACTATAATATTTTGTGCCCTCTTATCCATAGTAGCAAGAATGACTTTATCCTTAGTCATTTTTGTATACTTCTTTGGAATCTGAATGTTGGTATTAAGGACAGATATATTCATAGGGATAAAGGGTCCTTCCTGAACTGTAATGTAGATCCTAGGATCAGATGCCTCCAATAACAATCTGACCATTTCCTTTCATATACCAAAAGTCTCCTTCCTACAGAAAGGAAGTTTCATGGATCCTAGCTCTTTGTGATTCTCTCCTGAACCCGTCTGATCTAACTATCAGCTACCCTAGAAGTCTAATCAGATAGTTAAGTCTTTCTTGAGCAACCTCCCTCTGATACCACTTGAAAGTCTTTAAATCCAAGGGTAGCTAATTACCTAGAGGGTGGGGGGGGGTGAATAGGTTATAACAGTCTTTTTGATTTCTTTGAAATCTTTAACTTATTTAAGCCATATTGTTCTGCTTAGTTATTCTTTTAAGAAAGTAACATAGAACACACCAAATATTTATAGTGGTTCCCCAGTGATGGGTACATCCACTGTCCCTCTCCACCTTTCTAACAGTATGTTAAACATGGCACTTCTCCACTAACTTTGGCTCCTCAGAGATTACATCACGATCCCACCAGATCACTTAGTCTCCACCGAGACTTACAACACATGCACTCAGCCCACCACATGGTAATCACCTGATCACCAAACACATGCATAATTGCCCTCAACACAGGCTGGGAGATCAGCCCCACACAGTTCTAACACTGGATCCTCACACAGCCTTTATAATTTAGGCCTTACAACACAGATCCTACATAGCTTATTTAACCTAGGCTTATACACAGATCTTTGAATAAATCCACCAGAAATGGAGTTGGATGATGATTTGACTCAAAAGAAATTAATCTCGGAGTCAATTGCTTCCAGAGTTGAGAGAATCTCAGCCCTATCTTCTCCATAGCAACAAGAAAGAATATCTTCAATGATCTGCAGCTTGTGCTGTAAGTTCTTCAGAATCTTGATTCTGATCTTGCTGATGAAAGGGGGGAAACGATCTTTAATTAGCGTACCTATAAGGCAGATAGTAATTCCTTTGCCTTCCCTTCTGCTCAGAGAGAATTCAGAACAAATATCTTCTTATTCTTTGATTCAGAGAATGATCTTCAGATTTTGCTCAGATTAAATCGAGAAGCAACTTTCAGTTAGGGCTTGCCAGACTGATTCCACTTCCTTAGAGTAATGCTCTGTACTTGCTAAAGCGGATGTTGATTGCTTTAGCTATCTCAGAAACCTTCAGATTGTACGAATTGAAGCTTTTGTTTCTGCAACAATGGCGGGCGGTGACGACGAACTCCCGCTCCTCTTTTTCGAAATGAATTGATGTCAAAAAGTTGTTTCGATCCAGATCTCAGCTTCTATTTATAATCCCATCATCTGGCGAGTTGATTGACACGTGTCGCTGATTTAACGACTGATTATATCCTTAGCTTTACATATTGGGATTAACAGCAAACTGACGGCGACGTTAAAGATGATTTTCAACACTTTCATAATGAAGTGTAAATTCATTTACTTATTGACTTTGCTGACGCCACCCCTTTATGGACTTAGCCAAATTATCATAATCCAATCAGGCTTTGAGTGGCGTTGAGTGAATGAGAAATACTCAATGAATCTGGACTTAGAAACTTTTCAGCTCTGCTAGGCGTTGAGTGAATGGCCTTCACTCAATGCTTTTAGACTTTGTTTAGTCTTATGCATCTTCACAAACCTTGGCATTGAGAGTGTTGAGTTAACTGGCTTCACTCAACGATTCTGGACTTAGAATAATTCTGTTCTGCCTGATGGCGTTGAGTGTGTTGACTTCGCTCAACGATTCTGGCCTGATGGCATTGATTATGTTGACTTCACTCAACGATTTTTGACTTAGAATAATTCTGCTCTGCCTAATGGTGTTGACATATTTGATTCTTCACTTCAGTTCTTCATTATGTCGAGATAGTTGTATTTTCTCGACATTAATGTCCTGAGCTTTAAGGTGTCGAGATATTTGACTTGTCTCGACACTGCTGACTTAATCTTCAAGGCATCGAGATAACTGAATTGTCTCGACACAGTTAACTTAATCCTTCAAAGTGTCAAGATAATTGACTTGTCTCGACACTGTTGTCTTGAATCTTCAAGGTGTCGAGATAATTGAATTGCCTCGACACAGCTGACTTGATATGTCGACACTTCTCCTACAAAGGTGTCGACATAGTTGTGAAGTGTATCGACACTTTTTTACTTAGTCATTTTTTGCTTTGACTGTCCTGACTTCACTCAGCATTATTTGCTTAATGGCGTTGAGTGTATACGCTTCACTCAATACCTGTGGACATAGTCATTTTTCCTGCTTCTCCAACAACAGCCTTGATGTTTGGCATTGAGTGAGCTTACCTCATTCAACGCCTGTGGACTTAGGCAAATTCCTGCCTATCCAGCTAGCTTCTTTGAGTTCACCTGTTAATATCACTTGAACTACATGTCCAATAAATATGACATAGACCAACCTGCATGCATGAACTTAAACATACATCAAATAAAACTATGTGTATAACATTAACTTGTTTGACTTACAAATCTAGGACATTAGGACCAATGGACCCCACAATGGGCAAACACCAGCACATGCCCAACACGTGGATGCACGGATAGGAGCCACGTCGCGCCCGTACGTGCCACGTGCCGCCCATCTAGGAGGCTGGAAGTGACCTTTTTGGCTTGTAATGATTGTTTTGCATTTACGGGAGCTATAGAACTCGGATTGAGGCGATTTTCACGGCATTTCAAAGCTCCTATAAATACCTATCAGCTGAGAATCCTTATGTTACATCACACAAATAACCAGACCCCTAGGAGGAATTTTTTACATGACTAGGTCATGACATAGCTTTAAGAAGACAAGGAGGACCGTGGGTGCCTAAGAAAAATAGGTGAAAGCACCTTGGTTTGCAAATAGTAGTTCCTGGACACCTAAGCTAGGGTTTGTCCAATGACTCTCAACATGACCACTTTGAAAGGAGGGGTTAGATCTGATTACTCTAGAGGGGGGTGAATAGAGTATTAAAACTTTGGCTCTTTTTCTATTTTATATCAGAGTAAATATAATGATACCATATATTAGTTAAGAATAAGAAAACTAGGCTAACTATTCCAGCAATCTCAAGCACAGCAAAAACAAAGCAAATGACAAGGAGCAACTAGATGACATAAGAAGTTTATAGTGGTTCCCCTAAACTTGGGTACATCCACTCTTCTACCACCCTAGGTAGGAATCCACTAGCAGGTTTTGATCAGGTGACTGCCACCACAAGATCTGATTCAGGTAGATCAGGAAACCCTTCAAGCTTTTGATCAGGTGCCCAAAAACCAACTTCAAGTCTTTTGGATGGAGACTTGTCCCAAACTAACTTTTGAAGGGAGTTATAACACTATACAATGGGGTGGAAAGAGTTTGATGGAAGTCTTCTCTTTTCTCAATACAGCTTGAGAAGACTATGTGGATTCTTGTGTTGTCAAAGCTCTCCCTGAGAAGTTGAATGCTTCAGGAAGAAAGAGCTTTGCTTAAGGGTGAGTAGGTCTTCAGCTTGATCTGTCAAGGTCCAAGAAATCTAGTGACTGATGTTGAATAGAATGTCTCTGAGGATTTCTGGAACAGAAGTTGAAGAAGACTCTTGATCTTGATGATTTATTCTTCTTTAAACTAGAGTGTTGGCACAGTATGAGAAAAGCATTGAGAGCGTCGACTGCTGGTTGAATATTCTCTGTGCAGTGCTTCTTGATTTCTTCTCTCTGTCTCTCAAACTGTGTGTATCTCAAAAAAGAGAGAATCTCTTTTATTCTAATGCTAAAAATTCTCCTTTCAATTTTGGAATTCTTTCCATAAATGTTGTCTAATCTGGAGAATAGAAAACGGCTAGAATAAGAGCATTAATGTGTTTCCCAACTGTCCTTGATAGAATAAGCAAATATTTATTCTGATGAATACCATATTTAATACAGCAAATAACGGCTATATTTAGAAGAATATTTGCATTAAATACTCAGAATAATACTGCTAATAAATAGAGAAGATAAGAAACAGAAGAAGGAAAGACTCATTCTAGAACTACACAGAAAACTTCGAACGCTGAACAAAATTCGTCGACCTGAGATCAAAGATCGTCGACCAGAGAATTCAAGTTCGTCGACCTGAGCACTACGAACTTCTAACTGAGAATAACTTTCCAATCTACACTCTGAGTTCGTCGAGCTGAGAAACTGACTGAATAAAGCTAAACGTTGACCTAAGCTCTGAGAACGTCGAGCTCAGCTCAGAGAATTAACTCTGAGTTTATCAATCTGAGATCGACGATCGTCAAGCTGTCTTTGAAGAATTTTGAACTGATCACTATCTTCTGAAAACTGCTAAATATGAGTCTCTGAAGTCCACTGTTGGCTTGTCCAAGGAGGTTGTACTAATCAGGACTTAGCCTAAACTCTAGGACAATTAAACATGACCCTGGCTATACAATGTTGGGTTAGACTCAGCCTAAGTTAGTGATCCTAGCCCAAATACAACTAGGGATCCAACAATCTCCCCCTATTTGGGTGAGGTCACTAACACAAAAACAAAACAATCATAAAGCAAAAGAAAATATATCTGATAGAAAAAAAAATATTCAGCAGATATTTACAGAGTTGTGATTTATGATATACTTAGAGAATAGAGTTCAAAAGACAATTAGAAAAATACAGAAAAGAAACTCATTTCTTCTTCTTGGCTTTGTCTTTGTCTGATCCTTCAGAAGGTTGTCGGAATTTGATTACCCTGTTAGGATTGGCAGCTTCTTTCTTTGACATGTACATGTCAGATGCTCCAATCATAGTTTTGGATGAAGTTCTAGGTATAACAGCCTCTGGGTGCAGTTTCATATAATCATCAATATTGAAAAACTTGTTATCCTTAGCATACCTGATCAATTCTTCTTTTCTGTAGGATGAAATAGTTGTGTATTGAGATATGTATTTGCCTTCAGCTTTTGCTTTGCTAATCTGAGAAAGTCATATAAGCTCATGGAATCTAGCCATCTTGGCAGAAGTCTCCTGTTCTGGATCAACAAAAGGAATTGGACGAGACTCTGGCCTTTTTGAACTAGAATCATGCATTGGTTCTTCAGTAGGGACTTTCTTTGAAGAATTTGAAGGTTGATTGCTTGAAGAAGACTGTTGATAGCTTTGCCTGGGTTATCTCTGATAAGTTCTTGTCATAGAAATAGATTTCTGAGAGAAGTTGCCTGAGGAGCCTGAAGAGGGAGGAGGAGGAGGAGGAGGGTCATTCCTAACTTATCTTAGAGGAAACCCATACCTTCTCTTCTTCTTTCTTTCTTTCTACTCATTCTTTCACAACCACATCCAACTTGGCATACCAGGGTAGGGAGTAATCTTTTGCAATATATAGTATGGAGTGTCAGTTCTTGGATTTGGCTTTGGAACTGCCTTAGGAGGGGCTTTCTTTTTCTTAGACACTTTCTTTTTACTGTCATCAGAATCTGAGTCATCAGCTTGATCATGATCAGAAGATCCTTGAGGATTATAATACATAGCATCAATCTCAATAATAACTTCTTTTGTAACTTTCTTTACAGCTGGAGGAGGGACAACTGGAGGAGGAACTGTTGGAGGTGGAATAACTTCAGCAGGAACTTCTTCAGTTTCCAGATCCATATCCTTAGCAAAAAATCTCATCCATGTCAGGCAATGGAGAGGTAGAGAAAATAAAGGTGGAAGGAGAAAAGGCCTTGGTCTTAGAAGATTCATCCTCAGCCACCTGCATAAGCTCAGCCTCTAGAACTAAGATGAGTTCAGGCTCAGGAGCATCAAAACTTTTCTGAATCTGCTGTAAGGTCTCTGAACTGATGGGAGCTGAGTAACAAATAATATCTGACACCATTGAAAAGATACAAAAAGAAGACAATTTCTGTACAAAAGATCAAAAGATCTTAGAATTGAATCTAGGTCAAAATCTAGAGTAATGAAGCAATCTCTATAAAGAATTTCCAAATGAGGAGTCTCAATATCAGTATCCAAAAACTCAACAAGATCTGCATCAATAATTTCAGTATCAATAATTACAGCTTCTGCTACAATTTCAGTTATTGGAGCTACAAGATCTGTATCTGCTGCTGCTGCTGCTTGATCTTCTGCTGCTGTTACTGCTGGAGCAACTTCTTCACTAAGTATCTCCCCCTGCCTGGTTTCAGTGACTACTAGAGCCAGGCCCCTGACAGAAGAAGATGGGACAGGGAAGGCAGAGAGCTGAGACACAAGAATTGAGATTGAAGTAGCAAGAGGTGAAATAGCCTCTGCTATCAGTTGTTTGAGAAGGGGTGTGATGGATTCTAAGATGAGAGAGATGGAGGGAGAAGATGATTCTAATAATTTTGGAGGGGTTTGGGTAGAGATAGATGGATTGATGATGGAAGAGGATGAGGGATGACAATCTCTCATTGGTTCATCTGAATGAGATAAAGAATTGCTTGGAGATGAAAGAAGGTTGAAAGAGGGTAGAGAAGTGAGATTTTGAAGAGGAGGTATATCTATAAGATGAGATGGAAGGGGGGATAGAGGTTGAGTTGTAGAATCTGGAGATAGAGGTTTTTCTAGAAGTTGTTGTTGTTATTGCACTGGGGATGAAATGATGGGGGACTGAGGAGGTGTAGGATGATGAACTAGAGAAGCAGGGTGGATGGGGGAAGTAGGAGGTATAGGTTGAGATGCTGGAGCTGAGGAGAAATGTTGGAGGGATGATGAAGGAGTTTGGTCAAGAGGAGGAGGAGGGGGAATAGAACTTTCTTCTGCATGGTGGGGAGTGGCTGGTATTGCCCTAGTACTCTCAAAAGTTTTAGAGGAGGAAGCCTTGGACGGCTTTGGGATATTCCTCTCCCACCTACCAAATAAGGCGCAGGTTAGCCTCTTAGAGGCATTGATGAATATGGTCGGGGTGACCAGGGATTCAGCGGCCTTGGCATGAAGGAAGATTCCAAGAATCCTTCCAAAGCAAACTTCTTTCTTGTTGTTCTTCTTCCTAATCAGATTGAACAAAATTTTTGCCCAATTAACGGACTTCTTATTCACCACATCACACATCACTAAAAACTGTTGTCTGGTAATGTGATCATGGGCTGTATGCTTGCCCAGTAATACCTTACCGACTACATCTGCAAGAAATTTATACCCAGCGGATAGGTGCTTCTTCAGTAATTTATTTGGGTTGTCTTTACAATAACCCATCAACATAAACATTTCCTCATATTTAGAAGATTCAAGTTCAATGTCTTCTTCACCGTTTACTAGTCCAAAAATTTCAGAAAGAGTATCTGGGGTTAAGGGAACAGTGTTACTCAATATAGTTCCAACCATAGAGTCAGCATCTGGAGTAGATGAAGTATAAACTCATTCTCTTATTTCAGTAGCAGCAATCTTCATTCTGGTAGACATTAGGGTCTTCAAATTGAGTTCCTCGAATAACTGCAGAATATCTTTGAAGATCTGGTCTAATTGTTGAAATGAATCGAAATCGATGTCAAATCCCATATCGAATTTCATGTCAGAAAGAGCGTCTGCTGGAATCACCATTAGTTTCCTACAATAAGAAAGAAAAAAAGATCAAGTGCAAGGGAACATAAAGCGTGGGATGGAGGTCGAAGAAAACATAGTTATAAGGTTTTTCAGAATATGAACCAACAAACTCCGTCCTGTGAAACAAGAGAAATCTTCGATTTGAGGTCGACGAAATGTTTTATTGTCAAAAGAATTCGTCGATCTCAGTCAGAAGAGGGGAAAACTTTTCGTCGTACTCAGGTCGACGAAAACTTTTCTGAAGCTAGATCGTCGATCTCAGGTCGACGAAAAATGACTTCCACAGAGAGTTCGTCGATCTCAGGTCGATGAAATATCTCAAGAACTTCCCTTAGTTCGTCGAGCACTGGTCGACTAAATTTTGCAAATTCTTCGACCAAAGACAGAGAATTAAATTAATGAATCACCATTCATCATGCCTAGCTGATTCATAAAGGATAGATGTTTCTTCTCATCCAAGGGTTTGGTGAAAATGTCTGCCCTTTGCAAATCAATGAGAATGAAGGAAATATTAATTTTCTTCTTGTCCACACATTCTCTAATGAAATGATGTCTAACATCTATATGCTTGGTCCTAGAATGATGTATTGGATTCTGTGCTATAGATATAGCACTGGTACTGTCACAAAATAGAGTTAAATTATTTAAGTTGTAACCATAATCTAGGAGTTGATTTTGTATCACTAACATCTGTGAGCAGCAACTGCCAGCTGCTATATATTCAGCTTCTGCTATTGATGTAGACACAGATGTCTGCTTTTTACAAAACTAGGAGACAATTATAGCACCAAGAAACTGGCATGTGCCTGATGTGCTTTTCCTATCCACTCTATATCCAGCAAAATCAGCATCTGAGTATCCAGTTAACTCAAATTCTGATTCAGTTGGATACCAGAGTCCTAGATTTGGGCAACTCTTTATATATCTTAAAATCCTTTTTAATAAAACTATGTGAGATTCTTTAGGGTTAACCTGGAACGTAGCACAAAGATATATAACAAACATTATATCAGGCCTACTTGCTGTGAGATATAGAAGGGACCCAACAATGGCCCTATACAAATTCTGATCAACAGGTTTCCCTTATACATCAGAATCAACCATAATATTTGTAGCTATAGGTGTTTTCTTAGCTGAGGCATCAACCATCTCAAACCTTTTAATCATCTCTTTAGCATATTTGGATTGAGATAAGAAAATGCCATCAGGTTTCTGCTTCACTTGGAGACCAAGGAAGTAGGAGAGCTCACTCATACTACTCATCTCAAACTTGGAATGTATAAGGTTAGAAAATCTTTTGCATAGTTTGGGATCTGTAGAGCCAAATATTATGTCATCTACATATATTTGTACTAACAGAATTTTATCATTATGAAGCTTGAAAAACAAAGTCCTATCTACCATGCCTCTAGAAAACTTATGCTCTAAAAGAAAGCTAGCTAAGGTTTCATACCAAGCTCTTGGAGCTTCCTTTAAACCAAAAAGAGCTTTATGCAATCTAAAAACATAAGAGGGATGAGATGAAGAGATAAAACCTTGAGGTTGTTCAATATAAACCTCTTCTTTTAGTTCTCCATTCAGAAATGCACTCTTTACATCCATCTGGTAGACTTTGAATTTCTTGAAAGAAGCATAAGCAATGAAAATCCTTATTGCCTCTAGCCTGGTAACATGTGCAAAGGTTTGATCATAATCAATCCCTTCCTCTTGCCTATAGATTTGAGCAACAAGTCTAGCCTTGTTCCTCACAATCACACCTTGAGCATCAAGCTTGTTCCTAAAAACCCACTTGGTCTCAATTACTGGATAGCCTTTAGGCCTTGGAACCAAGTCCCAAACTCTACATCTCTCAAACTGATTGAGCTCCTCTTACATTGTAATAATCCAGTGGGGATCTTGCTCTGCATCAATTATGAATTGAGGCTTAACTTGAGAGAGAAAACATGCATGCATCACATCATGGTTGAGTTGATGCCTTGTCTGTACACCTACTGACATGTCTCCAATCACTTGAGATCTAGGGTGATCTCTTAGTGTGACAAGATCAGATGGTGGAGTTGGTTCAGCAATAGCATTTGGAATGATTTCCTCTTGTGGAATTACATCTGTTGTTGAAGGAAGTTCAACTGCTTCCACAGTTTCTTCTTCACTTTTTTCATCGCATTGTGGAGGAGGATGTGATATAACCTTTGGTGTAAGGTTTAGTTCATCCATTTTCTCACACAAGTGAGGTACCTGCAATAGCTTATTGGTATAAATTTCTTTCTCCTTGCAAAACATATTAGCTTCATCAAAAGTTACATACACAGATTCCTCAATTTTTAAAGATGATTTATTAAACATCCTATAAGCTTTGCTGACTTGGGAATATCCTAGAAAAATTCTCATTGCAGCCTTTGCTTCAAATTTTCCTAGAAAAATTCCCTTTTAGTAGCTCATAAGGAGTCTTATTCTTAAGTTTGTGTATAAGACTTCTATTCAGCACATAATTTGTTGTGCTTACAACCTCTGCCCAAAAGGATAGGGGCAAATAAGCATCTGCAAGTAATGTGTCTGCAGATTCAATTAGTGTTCTATTCTTTCTTTCAGCAACCTCATTCTGTTGAGGTGTTCTAGGAGCTGAGAAGAAATGTCTGATACCCTCCTTCCTACAGAACTCTTGCATAAGAAGAAACTCAAACTCAGTACTATGATCACTTCTGATCAATGCAACTAGAGTAGAATACTCAATCTGTATGTTCTTGAGAAAATCTGTAAGAACCTTGAAAGTATCTGACTTAGATCTCAGAAAGAATACCCAAGTGAATCTAGAAAAGTCATCTACAATCACTAAGGTATAAGATTTCCCTCCTAGGCTTTGTACTGCTATAGGGCCAAAAAGGTCCATATGTAGTAAGTACAATATCATAGGTGAGTCACTTTTGTTTAATGATTTAAAACTAGATTTAGTTTGCTTGCCTAACTGACAAGCCCTACAGAGACTTTCCTTCTTATAAGGGTAAGAAGGCAATCCTCTAACAAGGTTGTCTTTAAAAAACCTAGCAATGTTTCTCAAATTTACATGACTTAATATTTTATGCCACAAATCATTTTGATTGCTAACAAGATTAAATAAACAAATTTATGAACCGGCAGATTTAAAGTTTACTAAGTATATATTACCTTGTCTAATTCCAGTTAAAACAGTTTGATTGTTTGCAAAAATAATACATTGAGATTCAAAAAAGCAAACTTGATAACCTGAATCACATAACTGACTTATAGATATGAGGTTAGGCTTGAGACCATTAACATATGCCACCTTTTGGAAAGTGATATATCCACTTTTGAAGTCTCAATAGCCTTCAGTCTGTCCAAAGCTTGAATCTCCAAAGATTACTCTTGGACCAAGCTTGGCCTTGAAGTTGATGAGGCTGTCCTTGCATCCAGTCATGTGCTTAGAGCACCCACTATCTAGATACCACTTATTTTGAGTGATAGGATAGGTTTTTACCTGTAATGAAACAAATTAAAAGTTCTTGACCCAGGTGACCTTGGGTCCTTGTTTCTTCTCAAATGAAAAACTGGATATAAATGAACATTCAGGTTGGCTCTTATAACCTAAGAGGTGAAATCTTCTAGGAGGAATTATCCATTGGGTGAATGGGTTGATGCTCTCCATATGTTTGTTAGGTTAATTGTTACAGTTTCTGTTGGAATTTAAGTTTCTGTAATTTTGATCTAGGATCGACGAATTCTGGTGAGTTCGTCGACCTGAGCTCGACGAATTGGAATAAGATCTACAGTCTCTGCTCGAAGAATGAAACTATTCATTCTCAGGGCACCAATGTCATCGATCTCTGGTTGATGAACCATACTGGTTTCGTCGATCGTAGATCGAATAATTCTTATTATTATGGTTTGTGTTACGAGTTCGTCGTTCTGAGGTCGACGAACTGTTCATGTTTCGTCGATCTAAGTTCGATGAAAACTGCTGAACATTGTTATATCTATTATTTTTCTTGTTCCTCCATTTGCTTTAGAACTTCATTAACTTTATTAACCTGTTCAGTGTTCTTCTTGCCTTTATCTAAAATTAAATTTACAGGTTTTGATAGATTGTTCTTCTGGATTAGAGGTGGTTCACTAGATGAGGCACCTAATCCTAGTTTACTGTTATTAGTCCTAGCATTTAAGGTACTAGTTATATCTAGCAATTTCATGCTCCGGTCATTTAGAGATTCCTTTAGTTTCTTGGCCTTACTTAGTTCAATTTTCAGAAAAACTATTTGTTCATTAGCTGAATTGAGTTCAATTGACAATTTAGCATTTTCAGCAAGAATTTATCTTGAGCAGTTAATTTCTCTCTAAGAAGTTTGATTTCCTTCTCATAGCCTATTAAGTCTAAGCAAAGATTTTTAAATTCAGATTTAAATTCTTCTGATTCAAAATCATAAGAAGCAATTACCTGGTCTTCAGCAGACATTGATTCTTCATTATCTGAATCTTCAGCATCTGATTTGCTGCTGCAGGCATCAATTACCATTAGGCAAACTTCCTTTGCCTTTTCCTCTTCTTCATCATCATTGGATCTGGAAGAAGATGACTCGTCTTCTATATCACTCCAGGTCTCAGCAACAAAACCCTTTTCCTTCCACTTGTGCTTTCTTGAGGAGGGTTTGTTGTGATGAGTTCTTCTTGACTCTTTTTCTCTTCTTCTATCTTTCTTTTTAGCTTCTGGACACTCAGGGATGTTATGTCCTGGCTTCCTGCAACCAAAACAGACAATTTCTTTAGAAGGTGTTTTGTCATACTTTGGTTTGTCATCTTGTCTAGATGACTTCCGTCTGAAGTCTTTCTTTGCCATTTTGAAAACTCTCTTGGCAAATAGACTCATCAGTTCTTCATTGACTAGAGTCCCTTCAGAGTCCTCAACAGCCTTGAAATCAATGTTGTGCTCCTTCCTGGTAGGTGTTGGAGTCTTTACTTCAGCTACTGCTTCTGTAGTCTTCATCAGTTGCTCATATGAATTGAGCTTTCCAAGGAGAGACTCAGTTGAGATTTCAGTCATGCTTCTGGCTTCTTTGATAGGCCAGATCCTTGAATCCCATGTGCTGGGTAAGCACATAAGGATCTTGTCATTCACTTCAGTCAGAGTAATTTCCTTGTCTAAGGTCCTTAGCTCATTTATTATTGAGCTTAGCCTGTTGTACATGTCAATGACTGACTCAACTTCTTCCTTCTTGAAGTTCTCATACTGAGAGATGAGATTGGATCTTCTGTCCATTCTCTCATCAGCAGATCCAGCCACCATCTGGTTTAGGGAATCCCAGATGGCTTTGGCTGAAGTGCACTCAGCCACTTTCTGAAAAATGTCATCAGACATAGTCTGAGCTAAAATGTTCATGGCTCTTGCATCTGTAATCTTGGCTTTCTTCTGGGCATCTATCCACTCAGGTGGTGGAACAGCAAGAGTGCTTGAAGTAGAAGTTGAAGCAGTTGCTGCAGTAGGAGGTCTTGTCAAGATAGAGTTAAATATATCCTCATCAATAGAGTTCATATACAACTTAATTCTTATCTTCCAGATTGCAAACTTATTTAGGTTGCATACTGGAGGTCTGGTGCTTGCATAATCCTTGTTTTGTGCCATTGTGATAGAGAATAGTTGGGAACAGGAAAATCGGATCTAACTGGATTTTGGTTCAAGTGTTAACTTATACAACCAAACAAAAACAACCCTCTGATACCAATTGATAGGGGGGTTAGATCTGATTACTCTAGAGGGGGGAATAGAGTATTAAAACTTTCGCTCTTTTTCTAGTTTATATCAGAGTAAATATAATGATAGCATATATTAGTTAAGAATAAGAAAACTAGACTAACTATTCCAGCAATCACAAGCACAACAAAAACAAAGCAAATGAAAATGAGCAACCAGACGACACAAGAAGTTTATAGTGGTTCCCTTAAACTTGGATACATCCACTCTTCTACCACCCTAGGTAGGAATTCAATATCAGGTTTTGATCAGGTGATTGCCACCACAAGATCTGATTCAGGTAGATCAGGAAACCCTTCAGGCTTTTGATCAGGTGCCCAAAAACCAACTTTACGTCTTTTGGAGGGAGACTTGTCAACCAAACTAACTTTTGAGGGGAGCTATAACCCTGTACAATGGGGTGGAAAGAGTTTGATGGAAGTCTTCTTTTTTCTCAATACAGCTTGAGAAGACTATGTGGATTCTTGTGTTGTCAAAGCTCCCCCGAAGAAGTTGAATGCTTCAGGAAGAAAGAACTTTGCTTAAGGGTGAGTAGGTCTTCAGCTTGATCTGCCAAGGTCCAGGAAATCCAGTGACTGATGTTGAATAGAATGTCTCTGAGGATTTCTGGAACAGAAGTTGAAGAATACTCTTGATCTTGATGATTTGTTCTTCTTCAAACTAGAGTGTTGGCAGAGAATGAGAAAAGCGTTAAGAGCGTCGACTGTTGGTTGAATATTCTCTGTGCAGTGCTTCTTGATTTCTTCTCTATCTCTCTAACTGTGTGTATCTTGAAAAAGAGAGAATCTCTTTTATTCTACTGCTAAAAATTCTCCTTTGAATTTTTGAATTCATTCCATAAATGCTGGATGATCTGGAGAATAGAAAACGGCTTGAATAAGCGCATTAATGAGTTTCCCAACTGTCCTTGATAAAATAAGCAAATATTTATTCCGATGAATATCATATTTAATGCAGCCAATAACAGCTATATTCAGAAGAATATTTGCATTAAATGCTCAGAATAATACTGCTAATAAATAGAGAAGATAAGGAATAGAAGAAGGAAAGACTCATTCTAGAACTACACAGAAAACTTCGAACGCTGAACATAATTCGTCGACCTGAGATCAAAGATCGTTGACCTAAGAATTAAAGTTTGTCGACCCAAGCTCTGCAAACTTCTAACTGAGAATAACTTTCCAATTCTACACTTTGAGTTCGTCGAGCTGAGAAACTTACTGAAGAAAGCTAAGCGACAACCTGAGCTCTGAGAACGTCGAGCTCAGCTCAGAGAATTAACTCTGAAATCGTTGATCTCAAATCGACGATCATCGAGCTGAGTTCGAAGAATTTCAAACTGATCACTATCTTCTGAAAACTGCTAAATCTGAGTCTCTGAAGTCCACTGCTGGCTTGTCCAAGGAGGTAGCACTAATCAGGACTTAGCCTAAACTCTAGGACAACTAAACATGACCCTTGCTATACAATGTTGGGTCATACTCAGCCTAATTTAGTGATCCTAGCCCAAATCCAACTAGGGATCCAACACACTTGACCCCCACCATGTCATTCTCAACTCCATAGTGACCCTTGAAAGCCTAAATAACCCATTAGGGGTCAGCCAAGGGGTGGAATTGACCAGAGTCACCCCTAACCCTAGTTAGGTCAAATTGCCCTAATTTGACCTAAGTGGATGACACCAAGTCATTAATGGACTTGGGTGGTGGTGGCAAGGGAATCAAGACACCTAGTTGACCAGTCAACCTACTTATGGGACCAAGTCAACACCCCCCAGTCAACTTAGGACAAACCAAGCCCAAAATGGGGAAGGAACCCAAAACCAACTTAATTCAAATGGGCTAGTCCCAATTTGGATGGCCCACTAGCTAGAACAAGTAGAAACTAGTTAGAATACTACATCATTGCTGGAGGTGATGACTAGGAGAGAGAAGGTGAAGTTTTCATTTAAGGGAGGAGAGAGAATGTTGGGTACATTGGAAAATGTGTACCTGATTTGAAGAAGCCTAACTTAGCTCAATGATATACATCAAGGTGTATTTGATGTTATTTTGAGTTGACATGTGCAGGTTAAGAATGTACTAAAAAGCAGGAAAATTATTCTAAGTCCATGTGTCGACACCAGAAGAAGCTGTGTCGATACTTCAGAATAATTGTGTCGACACTTGAAGAAGGCTGTGTCGACACAGAGAGAAAGAGTCGACAACATCTGTGTCGACACCGGGAAGCAGTGTCGACTCATAGAAGTAGAGTCGACAACAGCTGTGTCGACACCAGAAGGCTGTGTCGACACACTGAGGCAGAGTCGACACCAGAAGACTTAGTCGACACATATAGGCAGAGTCGACAATAGCTGTGTCGACACCTAAAGGCAGTGTCGACACATACTATGTTCTGAATCTACATCAACTGTGTCGACACACAGGACTTGTGTCGACACACTGCAAAGTCTAGACCAAGTCATTTGCTGAATAATATTGAAGTGTTTGAGTCGACACAAATACTCAGTGTCGACTCATTCTCAAGATGCAGTATGAAGAAGCTGAGTCGACTTAAAGGCAAACATGTCGACATCATCAAAGGCTGTGTCGACACCAAAGTTACTTGTGTCGACACATATTGACAGATGGTCTCGACACTTTCTGATAGACAGTCTTGACACTTTGCTGACCAAGACAAAGGCACAAGATCTGTTTGAAGACTTGATAGCTGTGAGTTATAACAGGTTAACTGAAGCTGTCAGACTTGTCAGAAGTTAGTTAGAAACCGGATCAGCCGGTTACCATGAAGAAGGTCTATAAATAGACAGATTCAGAAGTAGAATACACGATTGATTTTGATTAAGAAGCAACACACATAGAAACTGATTGAGTAATCAAATCAAGAAAGTGCAAGGCTCGGAAAAAGATCTTCATCAGAAGATCTAAGAAGACATTCTGAAGGGTATAACCTCTTAGGATCTATCTAAGTAGAATTCGTCCAAAAATTCTGAAGTATTATCAAAGGTATTGGATAGAGAGAGATCCAGCCATTTGAAGATCAAGAAGGAAGCTGTCATAGGTTTCTCAAGAAGCTGTCAGGAAATCAACTCAGCTAAGTTTAGATTCAAGAAGCTTTGAAGAAAGCTAAGATTCAGTTGATTTCATCCATCAGCTGATCAAGTGCTGTCTTGTCCCTTCTCTCTCAACAAAGGCAAGATATAATAAAACTCTTTTCAAATTCTGTAGGATCTATTAATATAGATCTGAGTTGTAAGCCTATGTTATAAAGACTGAGTGTAGGAGATTTGATCTCTGAGTGGTAGGGCTGTGTATGCCTGAGTGTAGGAGAAGGCATTTCTCTGAGTTGTAGGCCTTGTGTCAAGGCTGAGGTAGGGCTGATAAGCCTGAGTTGTAGGAACCTTTCCAGGTTCTGAGCAGTAGGATCTGAGGATCTGAGTTAAAGAAGGAAGTTATGCCGAATCTAGCACACTGCTAGATAGGTGAAGGGGGAAAGTGGATGTACCCAGACCTTGGGGAACCACTATAAATCTGTGTGAAATCTATGATGTGTGAATTTCTGTGATTGTTGTGCTGTGTTTGCTGAAGTATATTCTGCATTCTATTTTATTCAGTAGTTATATTCTGCCTAAAGTGAAAACAAGCATTAGAACCTATTCACCCCCCCCCCCCTCTAGGTGTTTAGGTAGTCTTGAAAGTAAAACTATCAAGTGGTATTAGAGGGAGGTTGCTCAAATAAGGACTTAACAGTCTGAGTTAGATCCCTAAAGGCAGAATCAAGAATCAAGAAAATGGGTTCTGGAGAGAATCACAAGGAACTAGGGTCAATGAAATTACCCATCTGCAGAAAAGAAATCTTTGGAATCTGGAAAGAAAGGGTTAGGTTGTTTATGGAGGCTTCCGACCCAAGGATATACATCACAGTACAGGAAGGCCCCTTCATTCCAATGAAGGTATCAGTTCTTGATGCAAATATTCAAACTCCAAAGAGTTATTCTGAAATGACCAAGGATGAAATCATATTGGCAACTATGGATAAGAGAGCTCAGAATATCATAGTGAGTGCCATAGATGATTCTACATTCCAAAATCTGATTCACTGTAAAACCTCCAAGGAAATGTGGGACACTTTGATTGTCTACATGGAGGGGTCTGAAGAAGTTAGACATGATAGGAAGTCTATGCTCAACCAAGAGTATGAGAGTTTCAGACAAGGGAAGTCTGATAGCATAACTGAATTCTACAAGAAATTCTACAGGATTGTAAATGAATTGATGTCCTATGGAAGGGTCTTCAGTACCTATGAACTGAATGACAAATTCCTAAGGTCCTTGACAAAGGATTGGGACACCAAGATTTGTGGCATAAGAGAAGTGGCTAAACTGGCAGAGATTTCTCCTCCAACCTTGTTTGGAAAGTTGTTATCATATGAAATGCAACTAATGGCTAGGAAGGAGAAAGAAAAGAATTCAAAAGGAGAGCATAGAGAGAAGTCAGTGGCCTTCAAGGTAGAAGCCACTAGAAAGAATAGGAGGATATCTCCATCACCTCCTAAGGAAGTTGCTGAAGTTAACTCAGAAATTTCAGACAATCAGATTTCAGAAAGCAGTGATTCAGATACAGATTTTGCTGCTTTTACAAGGCAGTTTCAGAGGTTCTTAAAGAAGAAGCAGTGGAAGTCAAGGCCCTCCACATCATAGCCAGCTGATGATTACTATCAAAAGAGAAAATCATCAAGACAGGAGAAGAGCAGAACTAAGCCCAGCAAAGTTACAACTTCAAAGATTGTTTGCTATTGCTGTAACAGGTCAGGACATGTAGTGGTTGAATGTCCTGATAAGAGGAAGGAGTCAACAGATAGAAAGAAGACTCATCAAAAGGGCAAGAAGGAGAAATCCTTTATTGCTAAGAAGGAGAAGAGCCTTACAGATCAATCTACTTCAGAGTCAGAATCTGAAGCTGAAGCATACATTGGGCTGTATGCAGCCAATGAAGAAGAGGAGTTTATGCAATTGCTGAACTCCATCTATGATCAAGAAGACCATCAGTGCATGGGACTGATGGCTGGATCAGAAGAAGACATGTGCTAGAATCAGTCTGGTCCCAGTAAGGTACATTGTCCTTCTATAAAATCAGTTTGTAGTACTAGTGCAGAATCAGCTATATCTGCATCAAGTGATGTAGATGGATCTGAATCTGAAGGTGATGTTTATTAGTTGATAGATAAGTATGGGGACTTGTTGCAGGCTCTTAAGAAAAGCAAAAACCTAGTCAAAACTCAGGCTCAGGAAATTGCTGATCTTAAGGTGGTTGCAAATGAGTTTGAAAAAGTAATGGATCAAAAGTTAAATGAGATTGCCAAACTGAAAAATATAACCATTATTCAGATAGGCACAATCAAATATAACAATGATCAAATTAAGAGTCTGGAGGCCAGACTAAGAATAGAGAAAGATTTAGTGGCTAGTTACTCTAAGCCAAAATCTGTCTTACCTTTAATAGATGAGTTTGTGGCTCAAAAGAGTAAGGCAGGATTAGGCTTCAAAGGTAACCCCAGGGCTTCCCAATTCAAGAGAAAAGGCAAAGCTCCTGTCCAGCCACTAAACCTTTCAGTCCCTGTTATGTTTAGAAAGGTGCAAGTGCCTTCTAACAAATATGATCTTGAGAATATTCATGGTCATATTAAGACTAATGTTCTGATAAACAAGGGTGTAAATGCCAATAGGTCTACCCATGTTCATAAACCCTATGGTTATGAGAAATCTGTGGGTGAAGCTGCAGCAGCACCAGCACTGGACATAAATTCTTCTGTCAAGGGTGTATCAAGACCTAGATACAACAAGTTTGAATGTTGGTGTTGTGGCAAGAGAGGCCATTTTGCCTTAGACTGCTGGCATAACACAAATGTAAGGAAGAATAATAGTCTACCAGTTAGAAGAGCTGCTGGTAGTCTTAATATGAATGGTGCTAACCTGAACCAAGGACCCAAGACTTACTTGGGTTCTAAGGGAAAGTAATTCTGTATTGCAGGAAAGTCCAAGTTGTCATGCCCCTATATGGTACTTGGACAGTGGATGTTCCAGGCACATGACTGGAACAAAGGGGCTGCTGAAGGAGTACACATCTGTCAAAGAGGGACCTAAAGTAATCTTTGGTGGATTTTAAAGAGGAATCATCAAAGGGTTTGGTAACATTTCTTCAAATCAAATTACCATCACCCAAGTGGCTTATGTAAAAGGTTTGAAACATAATCTGTTAAGCATAAGTCAGCTGAGTGATCTTGGATATGACATTTCATTTGTTAAGGATGGATGTCATATCAAAAGGTCAAGTGATCAAAAGATCATATTGATTGGGTATAGAAAGAGAAATGTTTATTGTCTTAATTTTGTATGTGAGAATAAGGTTTCTCCCATCTGTCTTGTAGCTGATGATAATGCATCTCTTTGTGTCAAGTGGCACAAGAGGTTGGCTCATCTTAACTACAAGACAATTGGCCAACTCTTTAGCAAAGAGTTAGTGAGGAATGATCCTCAAGTTAAGTGTATAAAGGAAGGGATATGTTCAGCTTGTCAAAAGGGCAAGCAGACAAAATCCTCCTTTCATAGCCTTGAAAACAAGGATTCTGTGAGGTGCTTATACCTCTTACATATGGATCTTTTTGGTCCTATGCTAGTTCATAGTCTAGGTAGGAAGGTCTACACTTTTGTTATTGTATATGACTATTCTAGATATACATGGGTGTTCTTTCTGAGACAAAAATCAGAAACCCCAAGTATCTTACTTAGTTTTGTGAAACAAATTCAGAATGAACTAAACAGTACAGTGGTCAAAATCAGAAGTGACCATGGCACTGAATTTCAATCTGAAAGTATGACAAAATTATATGAAGACTTTGGGATTTTCCAAGAGTTCTCCTCACCTAGAACACCTCAGTAAAATGGTATTGCTGAAAGAAAGAATAAGACATTGATTGAAGCTGGTAGAACTCTATTGAGTGATACCTCTCTTCTAGAATATTTCTGGGATGAGGCAGTAAACACTGCATGTCATGTGATCAATAGGGCTTCTATCACCAAGTGCCACAAAAAGACTCCCTATGAAATTATGAAAAGTAGAAAACCAAATCTATCCTACTTTAGGATCTTTGGTTGCAAGTGCTATATACTTAACAATGGCAAGTCATATCTAACTAAGTTTGCTGCTAAATCCCAAGATGGGATATTTGTTGGGTACAGCATAAATAGTAAGGCCTATAGAGTCTTCAACTTGACTACTCAAGTTGTAGAAGAATCTGTACATGTTGTATTTGATGAAACAAGATTAATAAACAGTAAGTTGCCTTGTAGATCAAATAATTCAATAGGTATAAGCAAAAGGATGGACAAGCTTTCCATTGCAGAAGCATCAAATGCAGATGAAGCATTGGAAAATGAAGGCTACTGTCCAGGGGGAGTACAAGACTCTATAGAAGCTGATGACAACCAAGAGGTAAAGCATGATGAAGGAGTTGGAGATGTTCAACCTGAAGGAAATCTACCTCCAGCCATAAGACATCTAAAAGATCATCCAGCTAATAAAATAATAGGTGATCCAAGACAAGGAGTGCAGACTAGAAGCAGAAATCTGAGCACAGTCCTGCACTCAAGTTTCCTATCTCAAATGGAGCCTAAGAAATTTGAAGAAGCCATCCAAGACCAACACTGGATTAATTCTATGCAAGAGGAGCTTAATCAATTCAAAAGGTGCAAGGTCTAGGAGTTAGTTCCCAAACCAAGAGACCACAACATAATTGGCACAAAGTGGATCTATAGGAACAAGTTGGATGAAAGTGGTGTAATTGTGAAGAATAAAGCAAGATTGGTTGCTAAAGGATACAAGCAGGAAGAAGGGATTGACTTTGATCAAACATTTGCCCCAGTAGCAAGACTGGAGGCAATCAGAATGTTCCTTGCCTATGCAGCATACCAAGGATTCAAAGTATACTAAATGGATGTGAAATCTACATTCCTAAATGGTGATCTAAAAGAAGAAGTCTATGTAGAGCAGCCATCAGGTTTTGTAGATTCTCTTAAACCTGGTTATGTATATAGACTTAGGAAAGCATTGTATGGGTTAAAGAAAGCCCCAAGGGCTTGGTATGAAACCCTGTCTACTTTCCTTATTGAGAACAAATTCTCAAGAGGTAAAATAGACAAAACTCTATTCCTTAGGGAATCTAAAGGTAAGATCATCTTAGTTCAGATCTATGTAGATGACATAATCTTTGGGTCTACAGAGAACAACCTTTGCAAAAAGTTTGCCAAACTTATGCAAGGGAAGTTTGAAATGAGCAGTATGGGGGAACTTAAATTCTTCTTGGGACTCCAAGTAAGACAGATTGAAGATGGCTTGTCCATATCCCAGTCTAAGTTCACTAAAGAATTAATTAAGAAGTATGGGTTGGAATCATCTTCCACCATGAGAACTCCTATGGGAACAAGTATGCCTATATGCAAAGATGATGCCGGTGAACCTGTTGATGAGTCTTTGTATAGAGGAATAGTTGGCTCTCTATTATATCTCACTGCTAGTAGACCAGATATTATGTATGCTACATGTGTCTGTGCTAGGTACCAAGCTTGCCCTAAAGAATCTCATTATACTATAGTCAAAAAAATCTTGAGAGATCTTAAGGGCACACCTAATCTAGGCCTTTGGTATCCTAGGAATGGAGATTTTCTACTAACAGGTTATTCAGATGCAGATTTTGCAGGCTGTAGAGAAGATAGAAAGAGCACAACAGGGACATGTCAGTTTTTTGGAGGAAGACTGATATCCTAGAGCAGTAAGAAGCAGATCAGTGTGGCAATATCCACAGCTGAGTCTGAATATGTTGCAGCTGGAAGTTACTGTGCACAGCTATTATGGATTCAGCACCAGCTAAAGGACTATGGTATTCATGTAAGTAGAACACCTTTATTGTGTGATTCTAAGAGTGTTATTTCTATTGCAAACAATCCTGTTTCACATAGTAGAACTAAGCATATAGAAATAAAATACCATTTTCTTAGAGAACATATAGAAAAAGAAAACATCTCATTGGAATTTGTTAAAACAAATTTTCAAATTGCAGATGTATTTACTAAGCCACTGGATGAAACTAAATTCAATAGATTTTAAATTGAATTAGGAATGCTGACCATAGGTTAGTTTATCTAGTGGTTTTCAAAAACCAAATATTGGCTAAGTCTAATGGTGTCGACACATTCAGAAATAAAGTGTCGACACAGAGAAGTCATGTCGACTAGTCAGAGAAATTGTGTCGACACAGAGAATATGTGTCGACACTTAAGGGTCAAATAGTCGACTCATCCAGAAATATAGTGTCGACTTCACCAGAATAATGGTGTCGACACTTACAGATTTTGTGTCGACACTTGTACTAAGAGTCGACACAGAATTTCTGATGCACTACTATGTATCTCATGTGTCGACATATCCTCAATTGGTGTCGACATAAAGTAGTCAGCATTGATGTCGAGTCAATAGAAGTTTGTGTCGACACATTTCATCTGTGTCAACACATTTAGACTTTTTTTGCCCGACTTTTGACCTTCTTTCTTTAGAGGGTATAAATAGGTCAAGAACGTATTTTGTCGACACGCTCACAAGGTTTTCGAGACTAAAACCCTGTGTCGACAATCTCTCTTCTCTTCTCTCAAGATTTCTCATCTTTCCAAAGGCGCCCAAAGTTGAATACAATGTTAACGAAGGATACGAGTTGGTGCGCAATGCTTTTGAGGATGCACCGACAGATATACAAAGGGTTATCACTCTAATTTCCGAATCTGGATTAGAGTTTCTTGTTTCTGAACCAACAAAAATCTGGAAGAAAGAGGTAATCGAATTTTATACTTCTGCAACACTGGACTCTTCAGGCCTCAAGATCAAATCCACTATTCATGGGACAACAGTGAAACTTACTCCAAGAAGTTTAAAAAAGATTCTTCAACTACCTAGCATACAAGATGAAGAAGAGGTCTCAGCCTCTAAGATAAGAGAGGCTCTCCAATGGTGTGGATTGGATCCAACCATAAAGATTGGAGCAGCCATCAACCGAAAAGGAATGAATCAACAGGGCAAATTTCTATCTGAAGTAGTAGGAAAAGTAATTTTGTGTAAACAAGGAGGCCATGATAGGATTTCGGCCTTAATGTTTAATCTCATGACAAGGATAATCTTCAGGATTAACACAGACTGGTCAGGAGTTGTGTTTGATAAAATCAAGGAAGGTATTAAGAAGCCAAATTTGGCTAGGATTTTGAGTTTATACCTGGCTGAAGTCATTCCAGAAGTCATACAACAGATACCAGGGTCCAAAATCAATCACATGAGAAAAATGGATATGAGATTATTCTCAAGGTGGGATAGAGTTCTGTCCAAAGAGATGCCTGCTGTGGACAGGCATGACATAACTGAGATGTCACCTGGCCATGAACAAGGCACTGACCAACATCAAGACGAACAAGTTAGAGAACTAGCTGAGGACCAGACAGGGTCTACTCATGCCCAGGAAGAAACATTACCTGCACAGGTATAGGGGGAGCCAGTTCATTCTCCTGCCCAGCACATTTCTAATCCTGAACAATTGCCGGGAGAGACCATTGTGGAAACAGTACAAGTGGAAGAAGGAATAAACTTATCAGAATATTTAAACACTGCAGATATTGATGTATCATCTCCTGCACCAGCACAAAAGGAATTCACTCTAGATGAGTTGTTTCCTGATGATGGCATTGCTTCTGATAGGGTTGAGGAGGAGAAAGGTGCTGTTGAGGGGGAGCAAGTGAATGTTGAGAAAGAACAACATGTCACTGAGACAGAAATTCCTACTTCACCTCATGAAAGAGTACAGATTGACAGTTCCTCAGACTCCGAGACAGAAGAAGCCAGAGAGGCTAAGAAAAGGAAGCTCATGGTCTTCAAGAGAAGAAGCCATAGCTATAAGCAGGCTCTACAGACTTCAACTCATCAATCTTCTTCTGCTTTTGATTACAATAAGTTTATGGTAGATTTGCAGGTAAAGATGGATGAGCAGAGATTAGCTTTGGAGAGATATATTGATGAGAGTAATAAGTCACTTTAGTTTGATCTTGCCCAAGACATCAAGTCAATCAGATTTGAGGTAAATCTGAGTAAAAAGGAGATGACAGATTGCTTCCACAAGGGAGGTAATGTTGTGGTTTTTCTAGCTCAACAACAGCAAACTATCCTTACTAAAGTGGATGACATTGCATTGAAACAAGGATATGTTCTAGAAAATCAGCTGAGAATGAATGACAATCTGACTGAATCTCACAATGAAATTCTCACTGAGTTAAAAGATACTGCAACAAACCTGACTGCTGCAAGGACTAAAGATATGGAAGTCTTTGATCAAAAGCTCAAGGCCGCCCTGGATTCAATTCAAACTGCTATCACCACCTCCCAGAAAGAACTATCTGACAAGCTTCTCAAATTAAAATCATTTCTTAAAGAGGGTGTAAATTTTCTTGATGGACAAATAAGGTTTCAGAAGGATGATCTTAGGGATCATATGGCTCGAGAAGTCCTAAAGGGGGAGAGGGTACTTATCTATGCTGGCTCAGAACATTCCAAGTGGGTAACCAATAGTATTCGAGCCATATTGGGCTATCCACCATTGTGTGATGATTATGCAATTGCTGAGTCAGGAATACAACAAGGTCTACTTGAAGGCAATCAATCTGAGGTTACCCAAGTCATATACCCCCCTGCTGATTTTGATATGATTCAATAGCAAGTGCAGGCCATGTACAGTCCTCCAAAGGAGGTTACAAATGTTGTTATTGAAAAAGTTGATAAGCCTGAAGCAAGTTTGAAAGAACAACAAGATGCTCAATTGTCCAAGAAGAGACTTAGAGAGCAAGATGAACTTAGACCTGATTTTGAGCAGTGGAGCCCCACTTCAAGAAACATTATACTAACTGCCTGGAAGGCTGTGAAGGATCAAGTCCATGAAAGAGGAAAATGGTATAATGAAATTGAATGACAAAAGTATGAGGCTAGGCAGGAGGCCATAGTTCAGTTCAAAAGGAAAGCTAAGATGGGGAGGCTACCACCAGATGCTCAGGAGCCCAGCAAATATTTCCCCAAGCCCTTTCATTACTTTGAAAGGCAAAGGCTCAAGGAGGAAGCTCAGAAGAAAGCTGAACTGAAAGACAAGATGCCTACTGATGTTGCTGAACCTATTGTGAAGGCTCAAATTCAACCATATGCAAAGGAATTGTCATAAGGGAGCCTGATCAGTCTTAGATTAAGCTTATCAGTTCTTTCAAATATTTTGTAGTGATTTGTTTGTTTTACCAATCAATGTAAACAAGCTGTAACAAACATTTCTAAGTTTATAAACAAAACATTGTTCTGTAATTATCTCTTCATGTTCATCTTTATTCTGTGATGAATCTGTTGCTTAATGGTTTGTTTTTTAAATGTTTCCTGTTATATAATGCTTATATACATCATCATGTTAAATTTTTATAAATGGTGTATATCATTAGCTAAAAGGCTTATGACTTCTCCAAATAGGGGGAGATTGTTAGGTACATTGGAAAATGTGTACCTGATTTGAAGAAGCCTAACTTAGCTCAATGATATACATCAAGGTGTATTTGATGTTATTTTGAGTTGACATGTGCAGGTTAAGAATGTACTAAAAAGCAGGAAAATTATTCTAAGTCCATGTGTCGACACCAGAAGAAGCTGTGTCGACACTTTAGAATAATTGTGTCGACACTTGAAGAAGGCTGTGTCGACACAGAGAAAAAGAGTCGACAACATCTGTGTCGACACCGGGAAGCAGTGTCGACTCACAGAAGTAGAGTCGATAACAGCTGTGTCGACACCAGAAGGCTGTGTCGACACACTGAGGCAGAGTCGACACCAGAAGACTGAGTCGACATATATAGGCAGAGTCGACAATAGTTGTGTCGACACATGAAGGCAGTGTCGACACATACTATGTTCTGAATCTACATCAACTGTGACGACACACAGGACTTGTGTCGACACACTGTAAAGTCTAGACCAAGTCATTTGCTGAAGAATGTTGAAGTGTTTAAGTAGACACAAATACTCAGTGTTGACTCATTCTCAAGATGCAGTATGAAGAAGCTGAGTCGACTTAAAGGCAAACATGTCAACATCATCAAAGGCTGTGTCGACACCAAAGTTACTTGTGTCGACACATATTGACAAATGGTCTCGACACTTTCTGACAGATAGTCTCGACACTTTGCTGACCAAGACAAAGGCACAAGATCTGTTTGAATACTTGACAACTGTGAGTTACAATAAGTTAACTGAAGCTGTCAAACTTGTCAGAAGTTAGTTAGAAACCGGATCAGCCGGTTACCATGAAGAAGGTCTATAAATAGACAGATTCAGAAGTAGAATACACGATTGATTTTGATTAAGAAGCAACACACATAGAAACTGATTGAGTAATCAAATCAAGAAAGTGCAAGGCTCGGAAGAAGATCTTCATCAGAAGATCTAAGAAGACATTCTGAAGGGTACAACCTCTCAGGATCTGTCTATGTAGAATTCATCCAAGAATTCTGAAGTATTATCAAAGGTATTGGATAGAGAGAGATCCAGCCATTTGAAGATCAAGAAGGAAGCTGTCACAGGTTTCTCAAGAAGCTGTTAGGAAATCAACTCAGCTAAGTTCAGATTCAAGAAGCTTTGAAGAAAGCTAAGATTCAGTTGATTTCATCCATCAGCTGATCAAGTGTTGTCTTGTCCCTTCTCTCTCAACAAAGGCAAGATATAATAAAACTCTTTTCAAATTCTGTAGGATCTATTAATATAGATCTGAGTTGTAAGCCTATGTTATAAAGGCTGAGTGTAGGAGATTTGATCTCTGAGTGGTAGGATTGTGTATGCCTGAGTGTAGGAGAAGGCCTTTCTCTGAGTTGTAGGCCTTGTGTCAAGGATGAGGTAGGGCTGATTATCCTGAGTTGTAGGAACCTTTCCAGGTTCTGAGCTATAGGATCTGAGGATCTGAGTTAAAGAAGGAAGTTAGGCCGAATCTAGCACACTACTAGATAGGTGAAGGGGGAAGTGGATGTACCCAGACCTTGGGGAACCACTATAAATCTGTGAGCAATCTGTGATGTGTGAATTTCTGTGATTGTTGTGCTGTGTTTGCTGAAGTATATTCTGCATTCAATTTTATTCAGTAGTTATATTCTGCCTAAAGTGAAAACAAGCATTAGAACCTATTCACCCCCCCTCTAGGTGTTTAGGTAGTCTTGAAAGTAAAACTATCAGAGAAAGAGGGGAAAATAATGGAGAAAGCAAAGAGGCTCCCCATTTCTCCCCCCTTAAGCCTCCATTCATCCCCCCTGACCTTTGGGAAGAGATTGCCATCAATTCCAGCCAGGCCAACATATGAAAAGGCACCAATCTACCATGGCCGAACACCCCCCTCCATGGTCATTAATGGTCATTCAGTGTAGCCTCTCTCACTCCCCAAAACAAACCCTCCATAATCTTTAAAATCATCCAAGCAATCAAAACGAACGTTTACATCACTAGTTTAGGTGGAGAGTTGAGAATTCAGTAAGAAGGAGAATTGAGATTGTCGGCCATGGTACACCATCACCTCACATGCCGCCAATCTCACCTGTAGGTCTAGTCCTCCTTCTCGCCTGTTCTAGATCTTTAGACCATTAGGTAGATAAATCGGGCTCAATTGAGCCTGATCGGTGAGGATAAAATCCAACTTTTTCCATGAAAATGAACTTCTCTGGTACGCCAGAAAATGCCCCTCCTACGGCTGTGCCGCCGCCAGGCGATAGCCACCACCTCAATAGAGGTGGTGGTGGTGGTGGCCGGCCAGGGAGGCGGTCGGGTAGCCGGTAAATGGAGCTAGAATGGCTCTAGGTATAGTCGATCCTGGCCCTTGGCTCACCTGGGATGATGAGCAGGCGCCGTCGAATCTGCCTGATTAATATGTGCACGCCAATGATTAATGTGTATGATTTATTTAATTTGTCACATTTTAACAGCCACTTTGTTTAAATTATTAAAAATAGTTAGAGGCTTTTTGTACAAATGTCCAACATAGAAAACCTAGCCCATGGTGTTTAGTTTAATACAAAATTTGAATCAACCCTTTTGAACCACTGGATCTCCCTCAGTACACTTTTTGGTGCAAGGTGTCCAAAGGCTAACCAGAAATTAAAATGAGTGCCCCTAGTGGCCCACTCATTCAAATGGCGTGAAATTTGGACCATAGGCTGGTCTAGTCATGAACCTAAATATACCCAAAAATTAGAATTTTTGGAGATGATTTTTTTATAGTTTTTATAATAATTTAATAATTTATATATGTGAAATAAGTAGGGCCTATGAGCCTCAAAATTTCCCCAAACTCTAGAGGATGACCAGAGGGTATATTATAAGGCCAAGAAAAAACTATCAACTCATTTGGAGTTGAATTGATAGGGTATCTTGGTGAGTAAAGTTGGTATAGATTCACAAGCGGTGGGTTCGGTGTTGATAGAAAGATAGTTTAAGTTTGAAGAGTCGATGGCTCGAGAGCTCTTACAGCATGTGTGTATGTGCATTACGTTGTGGGTCCTTGTTATTGGACGGTCATTCACACCGACGTCGATACGTTGACTCGGCAAGTGTAAGTGTTGATAGTTTTAACTTCAAGATAACCTAAAAACCTAGAAGGGGGGATGAATAGGTTCTTTTCCTTGTTTTAACTTAAGGCAGAATTTAGCTACAAATCTTTAATATAAAGCTCAAATCTCTACAGCTACCACAGCATATACAATCAAAGAAACTATAATAACACAAGCATCACAGATTGCACACAGATTTATAGTGGTTCCCCAAGGTCTGGGTACATCTACTTTCCCCCTTCACCTATCTAGCAGTGTGATAGATTCGGCCTAACTTCTTCCTTCTTCTCAGATCCACAGATCTTACAGCTCAAAACCTGAAAGGTTCCTACAACTCATAACCCTATAAGGTTCCTACAACTCAGGCTAATAGCCCTACCTCAGCCTTGCCACAAGGCCTACAACTCAGAGAACAAATTCTCCTACAACTCAGGCTAACAACCCTACCACTCAGAGATAAAAATCTCCCACACTCAGCCTTTATAACATAGGCTTATAACTCAGATCTTTGAAAAGATCCTACAGAAATTGAAAAGTAATTTGATGGTCTCTTACCCTTGTTGAGAGAGAAAGGATAAGAGAATTCTTGATTAGCTTCTTGATGAAACTGAAGACTGAAATCAACCTGTGCTTAGCTTTCTTCAAAGCTTCTTGAATTTGAACTGAGTTGGGTTGATCTCCTTTGAAGTTGACTAACTGCCAGCTTCCTTCTTGGATTCCAGATATGGATCTGGATCTTCTTTGTAGATTAGTTCAGGATCTACTTCTTAAGAGACTTGTGATTGTCTCCTTCTTGACCTCAAAACATCTGGAGCTCTCTCTCCCCAAACCTTCTGAAGTTACTTCTGAATTCTGGAATGAATTCCCCTTAGACAAAATCTGAGTGGATGATCACTACAGAATGTCTTCTTAGATCTTCTCACGAAGATCTTCTCATGTGACTTGCACTTTCTTGATCAGAGATCAATTTCACAATAGTTGTGTTAGTTGTGTGTCAATTTTTTTTTCATCTTCTTCTTCTGAATCCATTTATATATAGACTTCATCCATGATAACCGGTTGATCCGGTTTCTAACTAACTTTTGACAAGTCTAACAGCTTCAATAAACCTGTTGTAACTCACAGCTGTCAAGTCTTCAAATAGTTCTTGAGCCTTTGTCTCTGTCAGCAAAGCGTCGAGATTGACTGTCAGAAAGTGTCGAGACAAACTATCAATATGTGTCGACACATGTGACTTAAGTTTCGACACAGACTTTGGTGTTGTCAACATAGATGCCTTGATGTTGACACAGCTTCTTGACATTGCATCTTGAGAATGTGTCGACACTGATTATTTGTGTCGACACAATCACTTCTACACTCTACAGCAATCAACTATGTTGAAATTCTGCTATGTGTCGACACAAGTCCTGTGTGTCGACACAGTTGATATAGTCTTAGAATTTATGTGTCGACACTGTCTCCAGGTGTCGACACAGTTGATGTCGACTCTGCTTCTGTGTGTCGACACTGCCTCCCGGTGTCTACACAGTTGATGTCGACTAACTTTTTCTGTGTGTCGACACAGTTGCTTCAGTTATCGACACAGCTTTTTCAAGTATCGACACAGACTTCCTTAAGTGTCGACACATGGACTTAGAAACTTTTTCTGCATTTTAGCCAATACTTAACCTGCACATATAAACTCAAAATAACATCAAATACACCTTGATGTATATCATTAAGCTAAGTGAGGCTTCTCCAAATCAGGTACACATTTTCCAATGTACCCAACAATCTCCCCCTATTTGGAGAAGTCATAACCCTTTTGTCAATGATATACACCACTTATGATAAATAAACATGATGATGTGTATAAACATTATTTAACATGGTAACTTATAAACAAAACAAATAATCATAATCACATCACAGAATAAAGATATAAATTAGATGAACATGGAACAATGTTTTGTTTATCATATCAAAAAGTTTCTTAACACTTGATTACATAGATTTCTTTAAAACTAAGAATTACATAGTTCTAGAAACATCTTAGTAAAACTAAACTAAGGCTGGGCTGGCTCCTTGATGACTATTCCTTTTCCAGATTTATTCTGAGCCTGAACAGAAGGTTCTGTATCTTCAATGAGCTTCTTGCCTTTCAAATCAGCCTTCTTTTGAACTTCAGCCTTAATCCTTTGCCTTTCAAAGTAATGAAAAGACTTAGGGAAATATTTGTTAGTCTCCTGTGCATCAGGAGGTAGCTTCCCAATCTTGTCCTTCCTTCTGAATTGAAGTATGGCTTCTTGCCTAGCCACATACTTCTGTCACTCCTGCTTATTATACCATTTACCTCTTTCATGAACTTGGTCTTTGACAGCTTTCCAGACAGTTAATATGATGTTTCTTGAAGTGGGGCTCCACTGCTCAAAATCTGGTTTAAATTCTGCCTGCTCTCTGAATCTCTTCTTTGATAATTGAGCATCTTGCTGAGCTTTCAGACCAGCTTCAAGCATATCTACCTTTTTAATAATAACATTAGTAACTGGTTGTGGAGGGCTGTACATAGACTGAACTTGTTGATGTATCATTTCAATATCTGTAGGGGGTAAATGACTTGGGCAACCTCAGGTTGATCACCTTCAAGTAAAGCTGGCTGCACCCCTAACTCAGTCACATTATCATCATCACATAAGGGTGGATATCCCAGAGTGGCTCTAATGCTGTTGGTTACCCATTTGGCATGATTAGAGCCAGCATATACTAACACCCTCTCCCCCTTTATGACTTCTCTAGCCACATGTTCTCTCAAATCATCTTTCTAAAATCTGATTTGCCTATCCAGGTAATTGATACCATCTTTAAAGAAAGGCTTTAACTTTTGAAGCTTGTCATTGATTAACTTCTCAGATGAAGTGATGACAGTTTTAACTGAATCTAGGGCAGCCTATAGCTTCTTATCATAGTCTTCCATTTCTTTAGCCCTTGCAACAGTCATTCCAGTAACAGCATTTTTTAACTCAGTGACTATCTCATTGTGAGATTCAGTCAAATTGTCATTCATTCTTATTTGATTTTCAAGGACATAGCCTTGTTTAACAGCCATTTCATCCACTTGCTTCTTAATTTCTGCTTGTTGCTTTGCTAGAAATACCACAGCATTGCCCCCCTTGTGGAAGCAATCTGTCATCTCTTTCTTATTCTGATTGACCTCAAATCTGATTGACTTTATGTCTTGGGCTAGATCAAATTGCAGGGACTTTTGGCTTTCATCCACATATTTTTCAAGAGCAAATCTCTGCTCATCAAACTTCACTTGTAAATCAACCAACAATTTGCTGTAATCAATCTCAGGGGCTGGTTGTGATGTAGTTGCTTGCAAAGCCTTCTTATAGGTCTGGCTTCTCCTCTTAAAAACCATTAGTTTTCTTTTCTTAACACTTGCTATCTCCTCATCCTCTGAATCAGAAGAACTGGTAATATTTACTCTTTCTTTAGGACTAGGAGGCAACTCCTTGTCAGTCCTATCCTGCACTTCCTCAATATTAGCCTGCTCCCCCTCAACTGCTGCTCCCACTATTTCAGGAAATAATTCTTCCAGGGTGAACTCTTGTTGAGTGTGAACTATTTTTTCTGGAGCATCAGCAACCATAGATGTATCCTCCAGGATCACATCTAGTGCTGGACTATTGACATGAGGAGTGTCTATAATAGATTGTGAATCCATTTCACTTTCCAAGTGAATTCTTTCTTCCCCTTGTCCTTGTGCAGAATGTTGCTCCCCCTACAACTATGCAGTAACTGTCTCTTCCTGAACTTGGGCAGTTTCATTCAGGTCCTGGACCTGTTCCATAACTTGCTCCCCCTGCACTTATGCATTCACTATGTCCTCCTGCACATGGTCATGCTCAGTAATGTCATGCCCTGGGGATTTAGCTGCAGTCTCCACATCAGGTATGTCCTTTAAAAGAACCTTATCCCATCTAGATATGATCCTGATGTCCATCCTTCTCATATGATTTATTTTTGATCCTAGAAGCTGATGCATTACCTCTGAAATTGCTCCAGCTAGGTATAAACTCATTAATCTTGCCAAATTGGGCTTCTTGATACCTTCTTTTATCTTCTCCAACAAAACTGCAGACCAGTCTATATTAATCTTATAGATTATCCTTGTCATCAGACTGAACATAAAGGCTGATATCCTATCATGTCCTCCATGTTTACACAAAATAACCTTCCCTACTACTTCAGAGAGAAATTTGCCTTGTTGATTCATCCCTTTTCTGTTGATTGTTGCGCTAATCTTCATGGCTAGATCCAATCCACACCACTGAAGGGCATCCCTTGTCTTTGAGGCAGGGACCTCTTCTTCATCCTGGATTCTTAGAAGGTGAAGAATCTTTCTTAAACTCTTTAGAGTAAGTTTGACTTTATTACCATGAACTTTTGATTTGATCTTAAGGCCAGTGGAGTCCACTATTGCAGCAGCATAGAATTCAAATACTTCTTTCTTCCAAATCTTGGTAGGTTTAGAAATGAGAAACTCCAATCCATTATCAGTAACTAGGGTAAGGACCCTTTTAATCTCTATCGGCGCATCATCAAAAGCATTGTGCACCAGCTCGTAGCCTTCGTTGATGTTGTCTTCAACCTTTGGCGCCATTGGAAAGGAGAGAAATCTTGAATTGAGAGAAGAGAGTTTGTCGACACAAGGGTTTAGTCTCGAAAATCTGGAGAGCGTGTTGACAGAATATGTTCTCAACCTATTTATACCTTTTTAAACAGAAGGTCAAAAGGCGGGCAAAATTTGTCTAAAAGTGTCGACACTGTTGAAAAGTGTCGACACAAACTTCTATTGTCTCGACCACGACGCTGACTACTATGTGTCGACACCAATTGATGATATGTCGATACTGGACATACTTAGTAGTGCAACAAAAATTCTGTGTCGACTCTTATTACAAGTGTCGGCATAATTTCTGTAAGTGTAGACATCATTACTCTGGTTGTGTCGACACTACTTTTCTGGATGTGTCGACTCTTTGTCCCTTAGGTGTCGACAATACGACTCTGTGTTGACACAATTTTCCTGAATTGTCGACACAAATCCTCTGTGTCGACACAAATTCCCTGAATGTGTCGACACAATTGTACTTAGCCAATTCTAGTAATCTAATATATGGTCAATATACCTAATTCAATTTTAAATCTATTGAATTTAGTTTCATCTAGAGGCTTAGTAAATACATTTGCAATTTGAAAATCTATCTTAACAAATTCTAGTGAGATATTCTCTTTCTCTACATGTTCTCTAAGAAAATGGTACCTTATTTCTATATGCTTAGTCTTACTATGCGAAACAGGATTATTATCAATAGAAATAGCACTAGTAGAATCACAAAATAAAGGTGTTCTACTTACCTGAATACCATAGTCTTCTAACTGATGCTGAATCCATAACAGTTGTGCACAGCAACTTCCTGCTGCCACATATTCAGACTCAGCTGTAGAAATTTCCACACTAGTTTGCTTCTTACTGCTCCAAGATATAAATCTTCCTCCTAGAAATTGACATGTACCTGTAGTACTTTTTCTATCTTCTTTGCAACCTGCAAAGTCTGCATCTGAATAGCCTGTTAGTAAAAAATCTCCATTCCTAGGGTACCAAAGGCCTAGATTAGGTGTGCCCTTTAGATATCTCAAAATTCTCTTTACAGTAGTGTAATGAGATTCTTTTGGGCATGATTGGTACCTAGCACAGACACATGTTACATACATAATGTCTGGTCTACTAGCAGTTAGATAAAGAAGAGATCCAATTATTCCTCTATACAAAGACACATCTACAGGTTTACCTGCATCATCTTTGCATATAGGCATACTTGTTCCCATAGGAGTTATCATGGTGGAGGATGATTCCATACCATACTTCTTAATTAACTCCTTGGTGAACTTAGACTGGGATATGGACAAGCCATCATCAGTCTGTCTTACTTGGAGTCCCAAGAAGAACTTAAGTTCCCCCATACTTCTCATTTCAAACTTCCCTTGCATAAGTTTAGCAAACTTCTTATAAAGGTTATTTTCTGTAGACCCAAATATTATGTCATCAACATAAATCTGGACTAAGATTATCTTACCTTTGGATTCCCTTAGGAATAGAGTTTTGTCTATTTTCCCTCTTGAGAATTTGTTTTCAATAAGGAAAGTAGACAGGGTTTTATACTAAGCCCTTGGGGCTTGCTTTAACCCATATAAAGTTTTCCTAAGTCTATAAACATAATCAGGTTTGAGAGAATCTACAAAACCTGAAGGATGTTCTACATAGACTTCTTCTTTTAGATTTCCATTCAGGAATGCTGATTTTACATCCATTTAGAATACTTTGAATCCTTGATATGCTGCATAGGCAAGGAACATTCTGATGGCTTCCAGTCTTGCTACTGGGGCAAAGGTTTGATCAAAGTTAATACCCTCTTCCTTCCTGTATCCTTTTGTAACAAGTCTTGCTTTGTTCTTCACAATGATTCAATTCTCATCCATTTTGTTCCTAAAGATCCACTTTGTTCTAATGATGTTGTGGTCTCTTGGTTTAGGAACTAACTCCCACACCTTGCATCTTCTGAACTGATTCAGCTCCTCTTGCATGGCATTAATCTAATATGGGTCTAGGATAGCTTCTTCAAATTTCTTTGGCTCCAGTTGAGATAGGAAGCTTGAGCATAGCACTGTGTTTAAGTTCCTGCTTCTGGTTTGCACTCCATGTCTTAGATCACAAATTATCTGATTTGCTGGATGATCCTTTAAGTGTCAAATAGCTGGAGGTAGACTGTCTTCTGGTTGAACACCTCCCGTCTCTTCAATATGCTATACCTCTTGATGTACTTCAGTATCTAGAGAATCCTATACTCCCCCTGGACAGTAACCATCATTTTCCATTTGTTGATCTGCAGTTGAATCTTCTGCAATGGAAAGCTTGTCCATTCTCTTATTTATACCTATTGGACTGCATGAACTACAAGGCAACTCACTGTTGATCAATCTAGTTTCATCAAAAACAACATGTACAGATTCTTCTATAACTTGAGTAATCAAGTTGTAGACTCTATAAGCCTTACAATTGTTGTTGTACCCAACAAATATCCCATCTTGGGATTTGGCAGCAAACTTAGTTAGATAAGACTTGCCATTGTTAAGGATATAGCACTTGCAACCAAAGATCCTAAAATAGGATAGATTTGGTTTTCTACCTTTCATGATCTCATAGGGAGTCTTTTTGTGGTACTTGATGATAGAAGCCATGTTGAGCACATGACATGCAGTGTTTATTGCCTCAGCCAAGAAATATTCTGGGAGAGAAGTGTCACTTAATAGAGTTCTACCAGCCTCAATCAATATTCTATTCTTCCTCTCAGCAATACCATTTTGCTGTGGTGTTCTAGGTGAGGAGAATTATTGAAAAATCCCAAATTCTTCACACAGTCTTGTCATACTTTCAAATTGAAATTCAGTGCCATGGTCACTTCTGATTTTGACCACTGTACTGTCCAGTTCATTCTGAATTTGTCTCACAAAACTATGTAAAACACTTGGGGTTTCTGATTTTTGTCTCAGAAAAAACACCCAGGAATATCTAGAATAGTCATCTACCACCACAAAAGTATAGACCTTCCTACCTAGACTATGAACTGGCATATGACCACAAAGATCCATATGTAAGAGGTATAGACACCTCACTAAATCCTTGTTTTCAAGGCTATGAAAGGAGAATTTTGTCTGCTTGCCCTTTTGACAAGCTGAACATATCCCTTCCTTTATTCACTTAACTTGAGGACCATTCCTCACTAACTCTTTAATAAAGAGTTGGCCAATTGTTTTATAATTAAGATGGGCCAACCTCTTGTGCCATTTGACACAATGAGAGGCTTTCTTATCAGCTACAAGACAAATAGGAGAACCTTTGTTCTCACACTTAAAATTGAGACAGTACACATTCCTCTTTCTATATCCTGTCAAAATGATCTTTTGATCACTTGACCTTTTTATATGACATCCATTCTTAACAAATGAAATATCATATCCTAAATCACTCAGCTTGCTTATGCTTATAAGGTTGTGTTTCAAACCCTTCACATAGGCCACTTGTGTGATAGTAATCTGGTTACTAGAAATGTTACCAAACCCTTTGATGATTCCTCTTTCAGAGCCACCAAAGATTACTTTAGGTCCATTTGAGATAGGTAAATACTCCTTCAACAATCCCTTTGTTCCAGTCATATGCTTGGAACATCCACTGTCCAAGTACCATATAGGGGCATGGTGACTTGGACTCACCTGCACTAAAGAATTACTTTCCCTTAGAACCCAAGTAAGTCTTGGGTCCTTGGTTCAAGTTAGCTTCATACTTTCCAACTCTACCTGCTACTCTTCTAACAGGCAGACTGTTACTCTTCCTGACACTAGTGTTGTGCCAGCAATCTATGGCATAATGACCTGTCTTGCCACAGCACCAGCATTCATACTTGTTGTATATGTTTTTAGATACATCAACTCTTTTGTATTGTGTTGGTACTGCTGCAGCTACACCCACTAGTTTCTTATAACCATGGGGTTTATGAACATGGGGTTCCTTATTAACATAAGCACCCTTGTCATTCAGAACTTCAGTCTTACCATGACCTTGAGTATTCTCAAAGTCATACTTGTTAGAAGGCTCATGCACCTTTCTAAAAACTACAGGGACTTTAAAATTAAGTGGCTGGACTGAGGCTTTGCCCTTTCTCTTGAATAGGTCAGCCCTGGTGTTACCTTTAAAGCCTATTCCAGCCTTACCCTTTTGAGCCACAAACTCATCTATTAAGGGTAAAACTGATTTTGGCTTGGAGTAACTAGCCACCAAATCTTTCTCCTTTTGAAGTCTGACTTCCAGACTTTTGATTAGATCATTTTTGTATGTGATTGTACCCATCTGAATAATAGTAATAGTTTTCAGCTTGGCAACCTCATTCTTTTTTTGATCCAATTCTTTCTCTAAACCAGATGCAGTCATCTTAAGATCTGCAATTTCCTTAGCCTGAATTTTGGCCAGGTTCTTGCTTTTCTTTAGTGCCTGCAACAAGTCCCCATATTCATCTATCAGCTGATGAATATCTATTTCAGATTCAGATCTATCCACATCACTTGATGCAGATGTAGCTGACTCTGTGCCAGTACTACAAACTGAATTACTAGACAAACATTGTACCTTGCTAGGACCAGGCTGATCCTGGCATTTGTCTTCTTCTGATACAGCCATCAGTCCAATACACTAATGGTCTTCCTATGCATAGATAGAGTCCAGCAATTGCATAAACTCTTCTTCTTCATCAGCTGCATAAAGACCAATGTATGCCTCAGCTTCAGATTCAGATTCTGAAGTTGATTGGTCTGTCAAGCTTTTCTCCTTCTTAGCAAAAAAGGATTTCTCCTTCTTGCTCTTTTGTTGATTCTTTCTTTTATCAACATACTCCTTTCTTTTATCAGGACACTCAGCCACAACATGTCCAGGCTTATTACAGCAATAGCAAACTATCTTTGATGTTGTAGATTTACTAAGCTTTGACTTGCTCCTGTCCTTCCTAGATGACTTTCTTTTTTGATAATAATCATCAACTGGCTGAGATGTGGAGGGCCTAGATTTCCACTGCTTCTTCTTCAAGAATCTCTGAAATTGTCTTGTAAAGGCAGCAAAGTCTTTATCTGAGTTACTGCTGTCTGAACTTTGATTGTCTGAATTATCTGAAGCATTTTTAGCAACTTCCCTAGGAGGTGATAGAGACATCCTCCTGCTCTTTCTAGTGGCTTCAACCTTGAAGGCCACAGACTTTTCTCTATGCTCTCCTTTTGCATTTATTTCTTCCTCTTTTCTAGTCATTAGTTACATTTTATAAGACGGCAACTTTCCAAACAAAGTTGGAGGAGAAATATCTGCAAGTTTGGTCACTTCCCTAATGACACAAATCTTGGTATCCCAATCCTTTGCCAAGGATCTCAGGAATTTGTCATTAAGTTCATATGTACTGAAGACCCTTCCATAAGACATCAGCTCATTTACAATTATGTAGAACTTCTTATAGCACTCAAATATGCTATCTAATTTCCCTTGTCTGAAGCTTTCATATTCCTGATTAAGCATAGACTTTCTATCTTGTCTAACTTCTTCAGAACCCTCCATATAGACTATCAAAGTGTCCCACATTTCCTTGGAGGTCTTGTAGTGAATTAAATTCTGAAAGGTTGAATCATCTATGGCACTTACTATGATATTCTGAGCTCTTTTATCCATAGTTGCCAGTATAATCTCATCCTTAGTCATCTCAGAAAAATCTTTAGGAGTTCTTTGGTTTGCATCTAGAACAGACACCTTCATTGGAATATAAGGACCTTCTTGTACTGTAATATAGATCCTTGGATCAGAAGCCTCCATAAACAACCTGACCCTTTCTTTCCATATTCCAAATATCTCCTTCCTGCAGATGGGTAATTTCATAGAACCTAGTTCCTTGTGATTTTCTCTAGAACCCATTTCTTGATTCTTGATTCTGCCTTTGGGATCTAACTCAGACTGTTAATTCTTTCTTTGAGCAATCTCGCTCTGATACCACTTGATAGTTTTAACTTCAAGACAACCTAAACACCTAGAGGGGGGGTGAATAGGTTCTTTTCCTTGTTTTTACTTAAGGCAGAATTTAGCTACAGATCTTTAATATAAAGCTCAAATCTCTACAGCTACCACATCATATACAATCACAGAAACTATAATAACACCAGCATCACAGATTGCACACAGATTTATAGTAGTTCCCCAAGGTCTGGGTACATCCACTTTCCCCCTTCACCTATCTAGCAGTGTGCTAGATTCGGCCTAACTTCTTCCTTCTTCTCAGATCCACAGATCTTACAGCTCAGAACCTGAAAGGTTCCTACAACTCATAACCCTATAAGGTTCCTACAACTCAGGCTAACAGCCCTACCTCAGCCTTGCCACAAGGCCTACAACTCAGAGAACAAATTCTCCTACAACTCAGGCTAACAACCCTACCACTTAGAGATTAAAATCTCCTACACTCAGCCTTTATAACATAGGCTTACAACTCAGATCTTTGAAAAGATCCTACAGAAATTGAAAAGTAATTTGATAGTCTCTTACCCTTGTTGAGAGAGAAAGGATAAGAGAATTCTTGATCAGCTTCTTGATGAAACTGAAGACTGAAATCAACCTGTGCTTAGCTTTATTCAAAGCTTCTTGAATCTGAACTTAGTTGGATTGATCTCCTTTGAAGTTGACTAACTGCCAGCTTCCTTCTTGGATTCCAGATATGGATCTGTATCTTCTTTGTAGATTAGTTCAGGATCTACTTCTTAAGAGACTTGTGATTGTCTCCTTTTTGAACTCAAAACAGCTGGAGCTCTCTCTCCCCAAACCTTCTGAAGTTACTTCTGAATTCTGGAATGAATTCCCCTTAGACAAAATTTGAGTGGATGATCACTATAGAATGTCTTCTTAGATCTTCTCACGAAGATCTTCTCCCGTGGCTTGCACTTTCTTGATCAGAGATCAATCTCACAATAGTTGTGTTAGTTGTGTGTAAATTTTTTTTCATCTTCTTCTTCTGAATCCATCTATATAAAGACTTCATCCATGGTAACTGGTTGATCCGGTTTCTAACTAACTTCTGACAAGTCTGACAACTTCAGTAAACCTGTTGTAACTCACAGCTGTCAAGTCTTCAAACAGTTCTCGAGCCTTTGTCTCTGTCAGCAAAGCGTCGAGATTGACTGTCAGAAAGTGTCGAGACAAACTGTCAATATGTGTCGACACATATGACTTAAGTGTCGACACAGACTTTGGTGTTGTCGACATAGCTGCCTTGATGTCGACACATCTTCTTGACATTGCATCTTGAGAATGTGTCGACACTGATTATTTGTGTCGACACAATCACTTCTACACTCTACAGCAATCAACTATGTTGAAATTCTGCTGTGTGTCGACACAAGTCCTGTGTGTCGACACAGTTGATATAGTCTCAGAATTTGTGTGTTGACACTGCCTCCAGGTGTCGACACAATTGATGTCGACTCTGCTTCTGTGTGTCGACACTGCCTCCCGGTGTCGACACAGTTGATGTCGACTAACTTTTTCTGTGTGTCGACACAGTTGCTTCAGGTGTCGACACAGCTTTTCCAAGTATCGACACAGACTTCCTTAAGTGTCGACACATGGACTTAAAAACTTTTTCTGCATTTTAGACAATACTTAACCTGCACATATAAACTCAAAATAACATCAAATACACCTTGATGTATATTATTGAGCAAAGTGAGGCTTCTCCAAATCAGGTACACATTTTCCAATGTACCCAACAAGTGTTCACTTAGCCCATTAAAGATTGGTGGTTTTGCCAGCACTAGTACAAGAGACTCCGTAGCACCTAACTATGGATGTACCGAGTAGTACGCAAGGTCTAGGCTAGGTAATGTGAATACTGACCTAGGAGTGGGGAGGCCCAACCCACTACCTCTATTTGCCACTACGATAGGTACCTGAGAGTTTAGTTAACTCCAAATGGGGGAACTAAAGGTCTGTGTGCATATAGTCGAGTGTGTGTTGCACTTGTGTGAAATCTATCATTTAGCATACATAGCATTCCATGTCATACATAACTTGCATAAAACCTCTACCCCTAATGTATAAATTAGTATGAGTTTTTTATACGTTAAGCCTTGCAAAACGACCTCTTAACTTATGAGTTTGTATGGGCATTCTTATAAGCTAAGGTTACTATTTCTGTGATGATAATTAGCTGCTCTACTTTTACTTTAATGGTTATTTCTATTTTATTGCGGCTTTTACTTGCTCTTCATATACCTGACATTACTATATTAGATACTTTTAGCATATGATAGTTAGGGCCACTGTCACCTGCTCTTGCTTACTCTCCACTTTCAGTCCCTTTCCTTTCATCCTCCCCTGAATGGTGCCTTGGTGTCGCAGGGGGGGAGGGAGGGGGACCAAGACTTGGTTTAAACTAACAGCCTGATGGGCATAACATTAGAGACACCAGTTGGGAGATAGGGTGCAACACTAGGGGAACCAACACATCCAGGAGGTGAACCAGCCTAGTCCTGGTATGGTAGTAACAACTACAATAATAACAGTTATGGGATCATTGAATGACTAGTAGCTTTACTTCCGTAAGCGTTATGTAGTGAGGATTATATGTACCGGGAATGAGCCCTTTTATCTTCCAATCAGATTCAGTATTACTTGTTGTTCAGTTTTATACCCGGTATGGACTTTATATACATACATTGCAATGTGATTGTGGATTGGATTCATATCTATATATATTTACTTCTTTTCTTCTATGGTATATGGTCGAGTACTTGCCAGCAGAATCAGCGATTTATGACGATGACCTCCTCAGGAGTTTGTGTCACCACACAGCGATAATTCTGGGAAAAAGTCCCCAAAAAGGGGGGGGGTCTTACACCTTACTCACTCCAACTCCACTTGAGTAGCAAGGAAATTAAGACATAATGTGTTAGGAAGGAGAAAAAGTTTCTGATCGCTTTGAAACTTTCGAAGAAAATCTAGGAGGGGCTTGAGATCTAGTTTTTGGCCTCGTCGTGTGATGAAGTCTTCTTAGGTGCTTCAAAAGTGACGTAAAAATAATATTTTTATGCAAGCGCACAAGTAATTACAAGAGTTCTGCCGGATTTCTGTCAAAGTTTCAATCTCAGATTTGGGAGCGTGAAGATTGAGGTAGGTGAAAAATATTGTAGTAATTATGTCTCGATAGCTATTATTTTTCGTAGCTTATGAAGGTAATTTTTATACCTAGATGTTGCTGAAATAGTTATGATATGTTAGGTAAGACGAAGGGTTGAGTCGTTTATATTCAAGTGATAATGATGCCATGAGCTGTAGGTTGCATACATATTAATAATATGGAAATGTGATGCTAAATATCGTGCAAATATATTATTTAGTAATTTACTTATGCATGCAAATTATCATGAGGCCATACCAATATTATTTCAGTTAAGTGTGGTCTTTTATGGCTAGACTGATCTTGGGCGATTGCGACCAAAATATTTTGAAAAAAGACAAAAATATATGTCGACATGCTTATCTTATTTATTGCTTTTGCTAAACTACTCTATTTATATAATTTGTATTGCATACATAAATATTGTGTTATTCTTCCAAATGTGAGCAAGCTAAGATGCTCACTAGCTTAATAATGTCTTTAGGTACCTATGAAGATGCGATCAAAAGAACACTTTCAGGAAGGCTACCATATATTATGTAGTATGTGAAAATGTAAAGGCAAGAAATATATATATGTGTGGCAAGTGGTACTTGTAAAATGTTAAAAAATATCAATAAAATGTTTTTATTTCTTACTTTTTCTCTATGTATTATGAAAGATCCAAACCAAATTATTGTTCCCACCTTGTTAACTCGAGCTTATCCGGTCAGGGTGTGACAGGTTGGTATCAGAGGGAGGTTACATAATAAGAGCAGAAATAAGAAAAATTTTAGGGCTAGACCCCGTGAACATAAGTTAGTCAACTTGAGTGGGTAAACATAATTAAGAATGTGGCAAAGACAAGTATAATGAAGCATTTTGCTTGCGAACTCGAAATTTAAGTTGTCTAATTGGTTTCTTCAAAATTTGTTAGCGGTGAGATAGTATCCCTCGAAAGAAAGGTAGTGTATAACGGTACATAGTGCGACCACTTACCTTACGCTAAGCTGGTCAATGGGCTTCTTAAACTAGAAATTGTGAGCTAATCATGAAACCTAAAGTAATTAAATGTGTGGGTTTCAGACATATATAGCTTCAACTTGTTTGGAAACTTAAGATCATTTGTTTTCATTTAAGAAATGACAAAGGGACATTTTGACTCATTTTATCCTGAGTAAACTAATAGTACTAGTCACCTCCAAGGACTGGCAGCACTACCACGTAACATAAATTTGGATGTTGTTACTCAATTAGTTGCAACATTGACAGAAGTGTTGTAGCAAGGGGTAGCCTCACCCATTGTTCGAGTATCGGATGTTAATTTAGGATGACCCATAAAATGAATGGAGATCTTTTTACGAGCAAGTCCATCCAAGATCTCAGGATCAACCAGCCCACTGGTTATAGAAAGATGGCTCCACCAAGTTGAGCGGGTCTTTGAGGGCATTGAATGCCCAGAGGATAAGAGATCTGCATATATCAATTTTATTCTAGATAAAGACGTTGAAGTTTGGTGGGATAATTACAAACGCATTGAGTTATATGAGAGAAAAACGACAAATATCTCTTGGCAAAAGCTTGTCGGTAGATTTCAAAATTGGTATTTGCCAATGTCAGGCCGCCAAAAGATGAAAGAGCAGTTTGTGTAGTTGACCCAAGGAAACCTTTTTGTGACGGAATATGAGGCAAAATTCGCTTCCATTCTTCGTCATGTTCCCGATGTCATGGGATCAATAAAGCTGCAAATCTTTCTCCTATGATGTGGATTGCGTAAGTCAATCCAAACCATATTATCGCCCTTGGACTTCCATGATTATCACTCTCTCGTTGAAGTAGCACAATGAGTTGAGGAGAGCCAGAAATCTTTGCAACATCAACAAATGGGCACCATCCTAGGCATCGCATGGTGAATTACCCAATGAAGAAAGGAAACAAAGGCCCAGTAAATGGGAGGCCACAATAGCAGGACTCCGCTTAACCCCAGATTTTTTGGATGAATAGAGAAGTGAATGACATTGTCGTAAGTACTATAATGTTTTAGAATATTCCTATCACTGCATTATTTGATTCTGGTATGACACACTCATTTATATCAGATGAAATAGTTAGTCAAATTGAGTTAAAAAACAAAGACTAGAAAAATATGTGTGCATAAGCCTTCCCAATTGTGAGAATGTTGAACTAGGAGAGTACGTATGTGAAGATATAAGAATTAGAGAGCAAAGCTTTGAAGCTGATCTATTAATCTTTCCTTTCAACACCATTGATATCATTTTAGGGATGGATTGGTTGACGAAGCATCAAGCTATGATTAATTGTGCTAAAAAGTAAATAGCTTTCTAACAACTAAAAAACTCACTTTCAGATTTCTTGGTGAGGGTAGAATTATTCCCTCAACATCTGCTTTGTGTGCACACAAGTTTATACGACATGGATGTATGTCATACCTTGTTATTATATTAGAAGTTGAAGAGGAAAAATAGTAATAAGGATGTGTTTGTAGTTTGTAATTACACAGACATATTCCCAAAAGACCTCTCTAATCTCCCTCCATAAAGGAGATAGATTTTCCAATCACCTTAATCCCTGGGGCAGAGCCAGTCTCTAAAGCCCTATATCGTCTGGCATTACCTGAGTTGCAAGAACTGAAGAAGCATTTGCAAGATTTTTTATACAAGGGTTTCATTTGCCAGAGCACCACCCCGTGGGGTGCTCCAATATTATTCATAAAGAAGAAGGATGGAAGTCTACACAAGTGAATTAGCTATAGAGGATTGAATAAGATAATAGTTAAAAATCGGTATCCATTACCAAGGATTGATGGCTAATTCCATAAACTGTAAGAGGTGTCGGTCTTTTCAAAAATTGACTTTTGCTCAGGTTATCATCAGGTAAGAGAAGATGAAGATGTCCAAAAGATGACATTTCGCACCATATATGGGCATTACGAATTCCTAGTTATGTTGTTCGGAGTCACAAATGCTCCAATAGTATTTATGGACATGATGAACTGGCTCATGAAGTCTTTCCTTGATCAGTTCATCATGGTCTTTATTGATAACATCTTACTATACTCAAAGAATGAAATAGACCTTAAGAAGCACAAGTCTTGCAAACACTAATAGAACATTATCTATTTGACAAATTCTCGAAGTGTCACTTCTGGCTTGAAGAAGTAGCCTTTTTGGACATATTATCAATGCTGAAGGGATTTCTATAGATTCTACCAAGATAGCGGCAATAGTCGAGTGGCCTCACCCAACTAATGTAACAAAGATTCAAAGTTTCTTGGGTTTAGCTGGATACTATCAGAAGTTTGTCAATGACTTTTCAAAGATTGCTACTCCACTAACCCACTTAACCAAGAAGGTTGTGAAGTTCAAATGGAGTAGTAAATGTAAAGAGAGTTTTCATAAGATTGAGTTGTTGGTGTCAACTCCAATATTAACCCTACCAGATGGTTTTAAAGATTTTAAAATTTATAGTGATGCATCATTCCAATAGTTAGGATGCGTCTTAATGCAAATAGGCAAAGTTATTGCTTATACTTCTAGGCAACTAAGGGTAACAAAAGCACGTTATCTTTTCCATGACTTGGAGTTAGCTGCTATAGTATTTTCCCTAAAAATTTGGAGGCAATATCTATTGGGGACCAAGTGCCAAGTATTTATAGATCATAAAATGCTAAAGTCTTTCTTAGAACAAAAGGAATTAAATATGTTGTTGGGTAGATAAGAAACAATATACTTGATTTGAAGAAGCCCTTTCAACTCAATGATATACACAAGTATGTATTTGATGTATGTTTCAGTTCATGCATGCAGTTTAGCCTATGTCATATTTATTGGACAGGTGGTCCAAGTTATATTGACAGGTGGACTCAAAGAAGCTAACTGGAAAGACAGTAAAGAAAATTGACTAAGTCCACAGGCATCGAGTGAAGCCAGTTCACTCAACCCCATATAGCTAATAGTGCTGAGTGAGCTCAGGATAGTCAAAGCAAGAAATGACTAAGTATAATAGTGTCCACACACTTCATAATAATGGCGACACCTTTGTAGGAGTAGTGTCGATAGATTAAGTCAGCTATGTCAATAAAATTCACTTATCTTGACACCGTCAAGTAAGCAGTGTTGAGACAATTCAGTTATCTCGACACCTTGAAGATCAAGACAGCTGTGTCGAGACAATTTAGTTATCTCGACACTTTGAAGATCAAGTCAGCAGTGTCGAGACATGTCAGATATCTCGACACCTTAAAACTCAGGACAGTAGTGTCGAGACAAGTCAACTGTCTCAACACAATGAAGAACTGAAGTGCAGACTGTAGTGTTGAGACAATTCAACTGTCTCGGCACAGTGAAGATTTAAAGATGTCCACACCCGGCAGACCGTAGTGTCGAGACAATCCAACTGTCTCGACACAGTGAAAACTTAAAGATGTCTACACTCAGCAGACAATTGTTTTGAGACAAGTCAACTGTCTCGACACCTTCAAGTTCAGACTGAAAATTCTATCAAGTACAGATGTGTCAAGACTGCTAAGATGTCTCGATACCTTCTAAGAACACTAAGTATTATTGTGTCGAGACACTTTGGACTTCTCGACACTTATGATTCTGAAGTTTTACAGAGTCAACACAAGAGTGTCAAGTCAAGTTAGAAGTGTCATGTCAGCTATAGTAACTTGATATCTTGTTAGAAACTGTTTGAATGAAGACTTAGATTATGATGGCATAATGATGATGTCATCAATCAGAAGCCAACAACCAGTGAAGGCTATAAATAGAGGGGTCGTCTACACAGAAATGAAGGAATCACACAATCAATCATTTCTCTAATTCTGATTTCTCCTAAGTCAGAGGAGGGCGACAACATCAAGAAGAAGAAGGAAGATGCAGGTCTTTAAGAAAGTCTTCTAATCCTTTCAACAAGTTGATCAGAGGATTAAGGTGGATCTGTTCTACAAGTTCTTCAAGGAAATCAAGCCGATCATCATCAAAAACATTGCAGATATAGAGAAGAATCATTTCAGTCAGTCTGCTTATCAAGAACCATTCCTATACTGCTGAATTAAAGAATCTGAATTCTCAGATAAGTCAGATTACAGAATTGTTATTTTCTGAGATTACTTTATTATTTACCTCTTAAGTTTGTAAGATCTCTTTGAGATCTGAGTGGGTAGAAGATAAATTCTTTGAGTGGTAAGCCAGTGTTATAAAGGCTGAGGTAGGGTTCTTGAGGGACCTGAGGTAGGTGATCTGTGTGGGATCACTGAGGTGTAAGCTTGTGTTATAAAGGCTGAGATAGGGCACTTGAGGAACCTGATGTAGGAGATATGACAAATATTTAAGGTAGGACCTGTTGGTCTGAGTTTTAGGTTTCTTAATAGAAACTGAGCTTGTAAGATCATTGATCTGAGTTGAAGAAGAGGAGATATAACCTTATCTAGCACATTGCTAGTGAGGAAGAAGGGAGAAAGTGGATATACCTTAGATAGGGGAACCATTATAAAATTTCTGTGTACTGTGGATTGCTTGTGTTATGTTCTTGTGAATATTTACTTTCAAGTATATGCTGAAATATTTAGTATAAGTTACAAAGAATTTTAAAGACACCTATTCACCCCCACCCCTCTAGTGATTAACTATCCATAGATTTATCTTTCAAGTGGTATCAGAGAGAGGTTGTTCAGAGAAAGACCTAACAGTCAGAAAAAATCCTAAGGGTGGTTTATACATATCAGATATCATGGCTTCAGAATCTCACAGAGAACTTAGTTTTATGAAGCAACCTATATGTACAAAGGATAATTTTGTTATTTGGAAGCAGAGGGTGAGATTGTTTATGGAGACATTAGATCCAAGAATCTTTGTCACTGTACAAGAAGGATCATATATTCCCATGAAAGTATCTGTCTTAGATGCAAATATACAAACCCCTAAGAGTTTGTCTGAGATGACAAAGGATGAGGTGGTTCTTGCTATCATGGATAAAAGTGCACAAAACATAATTGTCAGTGCAATAGATAATTCAACCTTTCAGAACTTAGTGCACTGTAAAACATCCAAGGAGATGTGGGACACTCTAATAGTCTACATGGAAGGCACAGAAGAAGTCAGAGATGATAGAAAGTCTATACTCAACCAGCAGTATGAGGCATTCAGGCAAGAAAAGACTGATTCTATAGAACTTTGTTATGAAAAGTTCTTTATAATAGTCAATGACTTAAAGAATTATGAAAGAGAATTCTCAAACTATGAGCTTAATGACAAGTTTCTGAGATCCTTAAATAAAGAATGAGACATAAAGATTTGTGATGTAAGAGAAATAGGCAATCTGAGGAACATGTTACCTCAGGATTGTATGGGAAGCTGTTGTCACATGAGCTTCAGTTAAATTCTAAAAAAGCTGAAGATGAATCTGCTAGAAGTTCAAATCAGACTAGATCTGTGGCTTTCAAAGCAGACACATCAAAGAAGGCTAGAAGATAAATTCCATCATCAACAAGAAGGGATGAAGATACAGTTAGCACTGGGACTAGTTCTTCATCAGAAGAATTGTCAGATGGTGAATTGGCATTGTTCACCAGGCAATTCAAGAAGATGATGAGAAGAAGTAAGCAATGGAACAAGAAGGCATCATCTGGACCAAGTTCCAGCAAAAAAAAAACAAACACAGAAACAACTCTGTGGTCAGGTATGATTCAAACCAGAACAAACAAGTTAAGACTGACATTATTTATTATTGTTGTAACAGGCATGGATATGTCATTGCTGACTCTCTAGTAAAGAGAAAGGAGAACAGGAAGTCCAAGGAAAGGAAGTTCTATAAAGACATGAAATCAGAAAAGGGTCTGATGGTAAATAAGCAAAAGACTTTATCTGGTAGTGATACTAATTCAACTGAATCAAAAGAAGAACATGCACACATTGGAATGTTCTCCTGTGAAGAGGAATTCATTAGAGAGGGCATATACAAGGGCAATAACTCTACAACTTCATTACTGCATGGTGACTCTGAAGATGATATGGAGGTTAACTTGATGACACTGTTTGATAATCCAAAAATAGAAATTGTTGAATGTCAGGATACTCAGGTAATCTTTGATAATTTCATTTGTTCTACAACTTCTGTTTATGATACTGTGAATGAGTTAGACACATGTTGATCAAATTTTGATAAACATGAGTCCAACTCTGAGACTGAACTGCAGCAGCTCACAGTTAAGTTTGGAAAACTGCTAGAGGCTCTTGTAAAGAGCAAAAATCTTGTCAAAGAATAAGCCATCAAGATTTCATCCCTAAGAGGTTTTGAGTACCATCATGAGATGGCTACTCAAAAGATTGGTCTTCAAAGTTCAAAGTTGGCTAAGCTAAATAAGATAATTGATGATCAAATCATATTACTAAAACAAAAAGAAGTAACCATTCAGGAGTTAGAACTCAAACTTCAGAATGAGAAAAGACTTATTCAGTTGTTTTCTAAACCTAAGACTGTGCTTCCCATTATATATACCTTCTCAGGAACTCCTAGAAGTGGACTTGGTTATGTTAAACCTAAGAAAAGGAGAGACAAAAGCTGACAGGACAAAAGGGTCCAATCAAGCTACAACTTGTGTTTCAGACTAAGGGAAAAGAAATCCAAAAGTCTGGACCAGTAGGAGCAAACTCATATGTGAATAGGAAAGCTATTCCTAGTGTGTTTGCTCCAAGGAGGACTGTTGTGACTGAGAGGCAAAACAACCATTTTGCTCCCAGTCAAAATGCAACTGTCATGTTTACTGATTCCTGTCCTAAGGAATGTCAGCATAAAGTTCCTACTATTCCTCCAAAGAGGAGATATAACAGATATGAGTGCTGGTGTTATGGAAAGATTGGAAACTTTGCCCTGGATTGTTAGTTCAATCACACTGTGTCTCATGGGCAGAAAATATACCCAGCTAAGAAATTTTCAGGTGATCTCAATAGAGCCCCAGCTAACAAGCACCTAGGACCCAATACAATTTGGGTTCCTAAGGATAAATAAATCTTTATTTTGCAGGTATGTCTAAGCACCAGAGATAGGCCCATCTAGTACTTGGATAGTGGATGTTCCAGACATATGACTAGATTTAAGGGCTATCTGAAGGATTACACTCCAATAACAAATGGACTCAAAGTGATATTTGGTGGTTCAGATAGAGGAGTCATCAAGGAGTATGGTAAGATATCCAATGGAGTAGTTATCATATTCAAAGTGGCATATGTGGATGAATTATAACATAATCTAATTAGCATAAGTCAGCTTTGTGACTTGGGCTATGACATTGCTTTCTATAAAGATAGGTGCTTAATAAAAAAGTCAAGTAATCAAGAGGTCATCTTGATAGGCACTAGGTGTGGGAATGTGTATTGTTTAAATTTTCTGTCTAAATTCAGACTCTCCCATATGTCTATTTGCAAATGAGAAAGCCTCACACTGTGTCAAATGGTACAAGAGGCTAGCTCATTTGAACTATAAGGCCATAGGCAAGCTTTTCAGTAAAGAGCTAGTTAGGAATGGTCCTAACATTAAATGCACTAAGGAGCGCATTTGCTCTGCATGCCAAAAAGGCAAGCAGATCAAAGCTTCCTTCAAAAGCATTGAAACCAAAGAATCTTTAAGGTGTTTGTACCTCTTGCATATGGACTTATTTGGTCCTATGCCAGTTCATTGTCTAGGTAGAAAAGTCTACACCTTTGTGGTTGTTGATGACTATTCCAGATTTATTTGAGTTTTTTTAAGGAAAAAGTCTGAAACTCCTGATGTTTTCAAGACATTTATCAAACAAATACAGAATGAATTGAACAGTTCTGTGGTCAGAATCAGAAGTGATCATGGAACTGAGTTTCCATCTGAATGCATGACAAAGTTTTGTGAAGAACTTGGGATTCAGCAAGAGTTTTGCTCTCCAAGAACATCCCAGCAAAATGGGATTGTTGAGAGAAAGAACATGACTCTAGTTGAAGTTGGAAGAACCATGCTGAGTGATTCTTCCCTCCTAGAATATTTTTGGGTTGAAGCTATTAACACATTATGTCATGTTCTTAATAGATCTTCAATCAACAAAAGCCTGAATAAGACTCCTAATGAGCTAATGAAGGGAAGAAAACCAGACTTAACCTACTTCAGAATCTTTGGATGTAGGTATTTTGTCCTTAATAATGGGAAAACATACTTAACTAAGTTTGCTGAGAAGTCTTATGAAGGCATATTTGTTGGTTATAGTAACTACAATAAGGCCTATAGGGTCTATAACTTGAGGGATCAAGTTGTAGAGGAGTCTTTTCATGTTGTATTTGATGAAAGTTCTATGTATTATAATGATAAGCCAGGTGTATCAAGTACAACAGGAGAAAAATTTAAGCTAAAGGAGCTATCAATAGAAGACTTAGTTCTAGCAAGACAAAGTATACAAGATGGAGTCAATATTATTGAGGGAACTTGCACAAGAACAACCAGAAGAAGAGACTTAGCAATAAGATGAAGTTGTTCAAAGAGAAGAGGTAACATTACCAGTTCTTATCAAACATCTAAGGGATCATCCAAGGGAACTGATCATTGGAGATGCAGCTCATAGTGTGACCACAAGAAGTAGACAGCACAATACTGTAATGTACTCAAGTTTTCTGTCTTAAACAGAACCAAAGAAGTTTGAAGAAGCTAATATAGACCCATTTTGGATAGGAGCTATCCAGGAAGAATTGAACCAGTTCAAGAAATGTAATGTCTGGAAGATGGTTCCCAGACCAGATGATTATAACATCATAGGAACCAAGTAGATCTACACGAACAAACTGGATGAGAATGATGTTATTGTCAGAAATAAGGCTACACTGGTTGCAAAGGGCTATAGATAAGAAGAGGGTATAGATTTTGATCAAACCATTGCACCAGTGGCTTGATTGGAAGCTATTAGACTCTTCCTAGCATATGTAGCCTACAAAGGATTCAAGGTTTACCAAATAGATGTGAATTCAGCCTTCCTTAATGGTAACCTCAAAGAAAAGGTCTATGTTGAGCAACCCTAAGGTTTTATTGACCCTACTCATCCTAATTATGTTTATCTTTTATTAAGAGCTCTCTATCATTAAAACAAGCCCCAAGGGTTTGGTATGAGACACTGTCTAAATTCTTTCTGCAGAACAAATTCTCAAGAGGGAAAATAGACAAAACACTATTTCTAAGGGAAGTCAAATGCAAGACCACCTTAGTACAAATATATGTAGATGACATTATATTTGATTATACTAATGAGTCTCTTTGCACTAACTTTGCCAAACTTATACAAGGTAAGTTTGAGATGAGTAGTATAGGTGAACTCGAGTTTTTATTGGGTCTTCAAGTTAAGCAAACTATAGATGGACTTTTCATTAGTCAGTCTAAGTTCACTAAAGAGTTAATCAAGAAGTATGGCATGGAAACAACCACTTCCATGAGAACTCCTATGGGGTCAAGTATGTCTTTAGACAAGGATGGTGTTGACAAGCTAGTTGATATCACCTTGAATAGGGGCATAGTTGGATCACTACTCTATCTAATAGCCAGTAGACAAGACATAATATATATTATATATGTCTTTGCTAGATATCAAGATTGCCCTAAGGAGTCTCACTATACAGCAGTCAAAACAATATTGAGATATCTAAAGGGCATACCTAATCTTGGTCTATGATATCCCAGGAATAGTGATTTTGAACTAGTAGGCTTTTCAGATACAGATTATGCAGGTTGTAAAGAAGACAGGAAAAGCACTTCAGGTTCATGTCATTTCCTTGAAAGAAGGCTAGTGTCATGGAGCAGCAAAAAGCAAACAAGTGTAGCAATATCCACTACAGAATCTGAGTACATTTCAGCTGGAAGTTGTTGTGTATAATTGCTTTAGATTACACATCAACTACAAGACTACAACATTCAGCTAAGTAAAACTCCATTATATTGTGATTCTACTAGTGTCATTTCAATTGTAAATAATCCTGTGTTACATAGTAGAACTAAACATATTGAGATTAGATATCACTTTATTAGGGAGCATGTAGAAAAGGAAGACATAAATCTAGAACTTGTTCCTACAAATAAACAAATTGCTGATATTTTCACTAAGCCCCTAGATGAAGAAACATTTAATTTCTTTAAGTTTGAACTTGGCATGTTAAATCTAGAATAATTAATAAATACATAAAGACTGATAAAAATAAGAATAAAATATTAAGTCAGTAATTAAATTTACTTACCTAAATATCAAGAAAAGTCCCCAAAGTGTCAAGTATTTATAGTTCTAAAAACAAAATATTGGCTAAGTCAAAAGTTGTGTCGAGACACTAGAGAATGTGTTGAGACATCAAAGAAAGTTGTGAGACACAAGAAAATGTGTCGATATTATATGCTGCAATGTGTCGAGACACCAAAGTAAGTGTCGAGACATCAAGGGGGTCGAGACCCTAAGGTATATATCGAGAGACACTATCCTTGTATCGACACATCTCGACAAACAATATTTCCAGTGTCGACACTAGGTCTTTACCTAAAAATTTGGAACAGTTTAAATGGAGCGCGCCCTTTCGTCTTTAGGAAAGATTAGACTATAAATAAGGTGTGAGAGTAGAAGTCGACTACGCTTTCTTGATATTATGAACTGTTGATTCCTGAGTGTCGAGTCCTAGAATCCAGATCAGTCGACACTCGTCAACCATTTCTCTCCACTCTCATGGCACCCAAGAATGACGATAACATCTTTGAAGATTATGAACTTATTCGAAATGGATTCGACTAGGCGTCTGAAGAAATTATGATTGTAATAACCCTAATCAATGAAGCAGGATTGGAATATCTGCTTTCAGAACCTTCAAATGTCTGGAAACGAGACGTTTCAGAATTCATCTCAAATGCTCATCTCGATTCAAACACTGAAAAGATTAAGTCTAAAGTGAATGGAACAAAGGTCAAAATCACAACCAGAAGACTGGCCAAGATATTTCACTCACCAAGAATTAATCAAGAAGATGACCTAGATTCTGCCAAGACTGTAGAAGCTTTGGAGTGGTGTTGATTGGTCCCAACCACAAAGATTGGAAGCACCCCTGGGCAGGAAGGGTATGAATACCTAGGGCAAATTCCTGACTTAAATAATAGGGAAGGTGCTGTTATGCAAAACAGGAGCACATGACAGGATTTCTGCGTATATATTTGAGCTGATGACTATAATTATCTTCAAATTCAAGACTAATTGGAGCAAAGTAATCTTTGACAAGATTACAAAAAACATCAAGAAGCCCAATATGGGCAGAATTATAGCCTCTACTTGGTACAAGCCATTCCTGACAGTCTCAATCTTAAGATTGGATCTAAGATCAATCACATGAGAAGAATGGACATGAGAATACTAGCAAGGTGGGATAGAGTACTATCCAAGAAAACACCTATAGTAGATAAGGAGAAGGAGAAAAAGAAGAAAGCAATGGTTGTGGAAGAAGAATCTTCCAGTGAATCTGAAGATCAGGGACGTTCTAGCTCAAAGAAACAAGATGATGCAGCACCTGCAAATTCTCCAAGGACCTCTCCTAATACTGGTGATCAGATGCAGGGGGAGACAATCCTAGCTAGGGATCCAAGTGAGGGGGAGAACCTCAATATTCTGCTAAATATAGATTTGGACACTGTCAACACCATAATAATTGACATAGTACATGAGCTAGATACTGTTCTTGAACAAGTAGAGGTTCCTGAACAGGAAATGCCTGATAGGGAGATTGAGGATGCAGTCTCTAAGGAGACTGAGGAAGAAATCTTTCTGAATAAAGATACTGATATCCAGGGGGAGATGTCAGCTCTTTCAGAGGATCCAGTTCCTGATGCCATAGATCTTGGTGCAAAAGGTGTAAGAGTTGATGGGGAGATAACAGATCTATCCCAAAATACTGAAGGGGCTAAAACGCTTAAATCAGTTGAAGTAGTTAGTTTTTTAAATTCTGAGGAGGAGGAAGCCTCTCACATGAAGACAAGAAAATTGACTGAACTCAAAAAAAGGAGTAGGAGCTATAAGAAGACCATTCAGTTTGGAATAACACCCGCTCCTCCTATGGACTTACGTTCCCTTCTAGTTCAAATGCAAATAATGTTAGATCAACAAAGAATTCAACTGGAAAAATATGTAGATGAAAGCAATAAGGAGTTGTAGTTCTAGCTTGCACAAGAAATCAAATCCATTAGATTTGAAGTGAATCTGTTGAAAAAGGATATGACTGATTTCTTCCAAAGAGGAGCTAATATAGTAGTCTATCTTGCTCAATAACAACAGGAATAAAAGAAAACTCAAGATGAAATAACTGTTAAACAAGGATATGTCCTTAAAACCAGACTAGAATGAAAGAAAACATGATAGTAATGCATGATACTATACTGGTAAAGATAGTTGAGCAAACTACAGCCTCCGAGACAAAGATAGACTCTACCTCCAAAGATATTGAATCTTAGCTATCTACTCACGCAGCCTATTTGGTTAAGGAATTCAAGGCCTGTGGCAAAGAACTAGATGACCACTTGCTCAAGGTAAAGAATCATTTGTCCTCAGGGGTTAATCATCTAGAAGGCCAAGTCAGATTTCATAAAGATGACTTAAGAGATCATATTGAGAGAGAAGTCGTAAAGGGGGAGAGAGTAATGATAAAGTCAAGCTCTGAGCATACTATTTAGACCTCCAATAGCATCAGAGAAACTCTAGGCTTTCCTCCCATATAGTATGATGAAGATCAAATTGTTGAGTCTAGCTGCCAACCAACTCAGTTTGAGGCTATTCAAACTGTAGTACAACCTATGTACATTCCTCCACAACAGGTTCAAAATGTAGTATATAAGGAGGCGGAGATGACTGCTTCTGCCTTGCTCAAAGAAAAAGAAGCTCAATTATCTAAGAAAAGATTCAAAGAGCAGGCTGAAGCAAAGCCAGATTTTGAACAGTGGAGTCCAACTTCTAGATCTATTATACTCACTATATGGAAAGTAGTTAACAACAATACAGCTAACAGGGGAAAATGGTATTCAAAATAAGAATGAGTCAAGCATACAAAGTAGCAGGAGATCATTTATAAATTCAGAAATGATTTGAAGGCAGGGGAGATCCCAGCTGATTCTATTGAACCAAGCAAGTACTTCCCCAAGCCATATCATTATCTTGAAAGGCAAAGGGTCAAGCAAGAAAAGATCTCTAAAGCCAAGGATGCCAAGGGAAAGAAGAAGGTTGTTGATGACAAGGTGCCTGAAGATAGAGCATAGTACAATCAGGAAAAGGCATTGTCATCAAAGAGACAGAATAATCTTAGATTATTTTTCTTCTCTAGAAACTATGTAATTTTATTTTAAGAATAATGTAAAAACTGAAAAGTGTAATCTTTGAACAAATTGGAATGAAAAAGTTTATTTGCACTTTGTTATATCTGCTTTAATTATTGTTGTTTCGTCTTTAATTTAGTTCAGCACTTTTAATGTACATCATAATTATCTTATTTTGGTATTGTGGTGTATATCATTGAATTGAGGTTATGACTTCTCCAAATATGAGGAGATTGTTGGGTACATTGAAAACAATGTACTTGATTTGAAGAAACCCTTTCAACTCAATTACATATACAAGTATGTATTTGATGTATATTTCAGTTCATGCATGCAGGTTAGCCTATGTCATATTGATCGGACAGGTGGTCTAAGTTATATTAACAGGTGGACTCAAAGAAGCTGACTGGAAAGACAGTAAAAAAATTTGATTAAGTCCACAAGCGTCGAGTGAAGCCAGTTCACTCAACGCCATACAACTAATAGTGCTGAGTGAAGTCAGGACAATAAAAGCAAGAAATGACTAAGTACAAAAGTGTCGACACATTTCACAACTATGTTGACACCTTTGTAGGAGAAGTGTCGACAGATCAAGTCAGCTGTGTCGAGACAATTCACTTATCTCGACACCATCAAGTCAGTAGTGTCGAGACAATTCAGTTATCTCGATACTTTGAAGATCAAGATAGCTGTGCCGAGACAATTCAGTTATCTCGACACTTTGAAGATCAAGTCAGCGGTGTCGAGACATGTCAGATATCTCGACACCTTAAAGCTCAGGACAGTAGTGTCGAGACAAGTCAACTGTCTCGATACAATGAAGAACTGAAGTGCAGACTATAGTGTCGAGACAATTCAACTATCTCAACACAGTGAAGATTTAAAGATGTCGATACCCGACAGACTGTAGTGTTGAGACAATCTAACTATCTCAACACAGTGATGAATTAAAGATGTCGAAATTGAGCAGACAGTTGTGTCGAGACAAGTCAACTGTCATGACAACTTCAAGTTCAGACTGGAAATTCTATCAAGTACAGATGTGTCGAGACTGCTAAGTTGTCTCGACAACTTCTAAGAACACTAATTAAGTATTATTATGTCGAGACACTTTGGACTTCTCGACACTTATGATTCTTAAGTTGTATAGAGTCAACACAGGAGTGTCAAGTCAAGTCAGAAGTGTCATGTCAGCTATAGTAACTTGATATCTCGTCAGAAACTGTTTGAAGGAAGACTTAAAGTATGATGGAATAATGATGACGCCATCAATCAGAAGCCAACAAACCAGTGAAGGCTATAAATAGAGGGGTCATCTACATAGAAATGAAGGAATCACACAATCAATCATTTCTCACATTCTGATTTCTCTTAAGTTAGAGGAGGGCGACAACTCCAAGACGAAGAAGGAAGATGCGGGTCTTCAAGAAAGTCTTCTGATCCTTTCAACAAGTTGATCAGAGGATTAAGGTGGATCTGTTCTATAAGTTCTTCAAGGAAATAAAGTTGATCATCATCAAGAACATTGTAGATCCAGAGAAGAATCATTTCAGTCAGTCTGCTTATCAAGAACCATTTTCGTGCTGCTGAATTGAAGAATCTGGATTCTCAGATAAGTCAGATTATATAATTGTTATTTTCTGAGATTACTTTCTTTCTTACTTACCTCTTAAGTTTGTAAGATCTCTTTGAGATCTGAGTGGGTAGGAGATAAATTCTCTGATTGTAAGCATGTGTTATAAAGGCTGAGGTAGGGTTATTAAGGGACCTGAGGTAGGTGATTTGTGTGGGATCATTGAGGTGTAAGACTATGTTATAAAGGCTGAGATAGGATTCTTGAGGTACCTAAGGTAGGAGATTGGGTGGATCTCTAAGGTAGGACCTATTGGTCTGAGTTGTAGTTTTCTTAACAGAAATTGAGCCTGTAAGATCATTGATCTGAGTTGAAGAGGAGATATAACCTTATCTAGAACATTGTTAGTGAGAAAGAAGTGGGAAAGTTGATGTACCCTACATAGGGGAATCACTATAAAATTTCTGTGTACTATAGATTCCTTGTGCTGTGTTCTTGTGAATATTTACTTTCAAGTATCTGCTGAAATATTTAGTATAAGTGATAAAGAATTTTAAAGACACCTATTCACCCCCCCTCTAGGTGATTAACTACCCATAGATTTATCTTTCATATGTGACAGCGAAGATGGTTGAAGCTCATCAAAGATTATGACTTACAGATCATATACCACCCCAATAAGACAAATGTGGCGGTGGATGGTTTAAGTCATAGATTAGAGACCACATTGATGACATTCTAAGATGCATAACTAGATTTGAAGTTCCTAAGGTTGATGACCTTTGAGACTTGTTATTGCGAGAATCAAATCGGTTGAAACTCTCAATTCATCCGGAAGCAACACATATGTATCTTGATTTGAGAATAAACTTATAGTGGTCAGGCATGAAAATAGATGTTATAAAATTTGTTCAACACTGCTTAACCTACCAGCAAGTTAAAGCTGAGCATCGTTATCTAAGTGCAGATTTGCAGCCCCTATGAATCCCTAAGTGGAAATGAGAAGATATCTCGATGGATCTAGTAGTTGGGCTTCCAAGAACACCGTCAAGAAATGACATAATTTGGGTAATCGTCGATCTATTAACCAAGTCAGCCCACTTCTTGTCAATAAAAGTTGGTGACTCAATATCAAGGTTAGCTCAAAAATACATCGATCGTATTGTAACCTTGCATGGAGTCCAAGTATTGATCGTGTTTGATCGCGTCCCAAGATATATTTTGAGATTCTAAAAGGCTTTTCAAGAAGCTCTTGGTACACAACTTAACTTTAGTACTATCTATCATCCTCAGACCAATGTGAAGACTAAAAGGACAAATCAAATACTAGAAGGCCTGTTGCAGATGTGCATACTTGAGTTTGGGGGAACATCACCTTGTGATGGTGCAATTTACCTACAATATTAGCTATCACTTAAGCATCCAAATGGCCTCATATAATGCTTTATATGTGAGAAGGTGTTGTACTCCTCTATGATGGTTTGAAGTTGGAGAGGAATTTGTACTTGGACCACAGTTGATTAAAGATTCTAATAGGATAATTCAAATAGTCTGGGGCCAGCTATTAATCGCTCAAGATAAACAAAATAAATATTTTGAATTAAAGCAATGTGATGTGGAGTTCCAAGTCAGAGACTATGTAATCTTGAAGGTGAAAGCTGGACCTGACATTAAAAGATTCGGAGGAAGCGGGAAGCTTAAACCATGATACCATTTGAAGTTATGGCTAAAATTGGTCTGGTCATATACTAACTTGCATTACCATCAGTCAAGAGTGAGATGTAAAATGTGTTTCACGTATAGATATTAAGACGATACATCTACGCTCCCTCTCACATTATCTAATTCGATACAGAAATGCTTGAACTACACCCGGATCTCAGCTATGAACCCATTCCTGACCAAATCATTGATCGTAAGGATAAGTAGTGGAGGAACAAGAATATTCTCATGGTAAAAGTCATTTGGAAAGGACGATCTACATAAGAAGCAACCTGAGAGCTTGAATAAGACATGAGAAAGAAATATCTCAACTTATTTTGATGTAATAAATTTTGGGGATGAAATTTTTATAATAAGTGGAGACTGTAACATTCTGTAATTGTGTAATCATGTTTAATATTAAATAATGTTGATTATATATTAGTAATCATGTTTGAGAATTCACTACAACATTTTAGGTGTTTAGCAACACTATATGTTGCAACATTTATAAAATGTTACCTAAACATAAAATAGGGAACAATTTTTCATTGTTGCAATAGAGTAGCAGTTTTTGGCAACATATTTAATGCAACATTCACAAAATGTTCTCTTATTTAATACTGTGAACATTTTTGAAATGTTGCATCTGCTGATTCACTTCAAATAACAATTGGTGATTGTTATTAACACTGCACTTTTGGATATTCGCACTTTATTTACTCTTAATTTTCCGCGCATTTTGAAAATACTCCTTGTACATGCATTTTTAGGAAAAGTGTTCAACACGAAAGTTGTAGATCTCGACGAGATCTACAACTTTCGTGTTGAATACTTTTCCTAAAAATGCATGTACAAGGAGTATTTTCAAAAGGCGCGAAATCTGAGCGTATTTTTAGAAATACGTTTTATACATGCATTTTTAGGAAAAGTGTTCAACACGAAAGTTGTAGATCTCGTCGAGATCTACAACTTTCGTGTTGAACACTTTTCCTAAAAATGCATGTACAGAGAGTATTTTTAAAAGGCACGAAAAATTAAGAGTAAATAAAGTGTGAATATCCAAAAATGCAGTGCTAATAACAGTCACCTAACAATTTTACATATTACCTATTATATTTATATTTTGCAACAATTACTATATGTTATCTATTGCAATTATATTTATTAAATATTACCCATTAAATTAATTATACCCCAAAACCAAAACCCTTTAAATAGCGCCTAGGTTAAAAATCTCTGGATTTCCACCATTTCTCATTCCCTCTCCCGCAAGAAAACAAAAACCTGCGAAACACTGCCCGACGCTCGAATCCCTCGCCAGCACATTGGGATGATGACGAGCAGACGTTGGATGGCTCGGGTTAAATTTTCAGCAATTTTTTGGGGAAGCTGCTTCACTGTTATTGCGAATAAATCTGTTTACCTTTCTCTGTTCATTGTGCCCTAACTTCCACGGCGAGAAGAATGCGAGAGGTCATTGGTGGACTGCGGGAACACAAAACGATAGTTGGATTCTCCAATTTGACCCCTTTCTCTCAACCTCTGCCTCTCTAGGCCTCCCTACGGGTGACAATAACTGGCAGCAGAACCTCCACCGGGTATCTACTGGCAACATTTCCTTCATCGACTGATGGAATCTCCTAGTGAGCGGTGGATTCTCCTCATACATTTTTCCTTTCTCTAATATTCTGATTTCACCAAGGTAACTTACAATTTTCAAAGCTTGTATGTCCTTCTATGTTTCTCCTTTCTCTATTTTGTTTAAGGTTTAATTTCTTTTATAATGTTCATGGCTTGCACATCTTTCAATGATCTCTATTCAAGACTTGATCTTACTTTTATTTCTGCTGCAATGTTCCAGGCTTTCCAATCCTTAATTTGTTTTGCTTAATCTTTAAGGGTACGTTCGGTGCGTCGGAATTGGTTTTCTGGAATTGGTTTTGGCTTCCAGAAAACCAATTCCCTTATTCGGTGCAATATAATTTCTCCGATTTTGGTTTTCAAATATTGTTGAATCTTAGAAAATGGACATTATTCGCAAAATGTCAAAAAAACCTACAAATCGATCTATTGTTTGCTAAATAATGTGATCATTAGGAAAAGCATGTTTTTTGGCGCAACCAACACGAATTTCGAGAAACGAAGTCACCATTGGACTCAGAACTTCGAAAACCATAGAAATCATCATATTAATTGTGGAAACTTGAGTTCGTGAGAAAATAAGTGGTTTTAAATGTAACCGGTGCGAATTTAGAGCAACCGACACAAATATCGAGAAACGAAGTTCACCAATTGACTCAGAACATCAAAAAACAATGGAATCGACATATTATTTGTCAAAATCGGAGTTCGTAAGAAACACACAGTTTTTGGTTCAGTCGGTGTGAAATTTGAGCAACTGAGCATGAATTTTGAGAAAATAGGGTCCGTCAATGGACTCAGAACATCAAATTACATAGGAATTGACATATTATTTGTTGAAATCAGAGTTCATAAAAATGTGCATTTTTCGGTACAACCGATGCGAATTTCGAAAAGCTGGGTCCGCTAATAAGTTCGAAATATCGAAATCTATAAAAATACATATTTTATTTGTCAAAATCGGGGTACGTATGAGAAAAGTGCAATTTGGGCAATAACCACTTGGAATTTAGCGAAACGGAGGCCGAAATCAGGTTTGGAACGTTGAAAAACCTTAGGGAGGGTATTTTCATAATTTACTGGAACCAAAAAGAGACTCAAAAAGACCAAAGGAAGGAGAGAACGCACATGGCAGCTGCCAGTGCCACATGGAGCCATGCGGTGACCTTAGGAGCAAGCCAGCACACGTGGCGGCCCATGATTGGGCTATGGCATGTGCGGGGCAAACCCCAACACAAGCCTAGCCCGTGGCATATGAGCAATATTTAGGTCAGGACTCCTGACGATGCTCATGGTCCTCCATCAATGAGGAGCTTGCAATGGAGGTGGGGCTCACGCACTTGTGACTTGTGTCATACACTTTTGTGCGGGACCCATGCAATTTCTATCTCCTCATTGGTTGTCCTGACCTTTCTTTAGGTCAGGAGTCCTGACCTAAAAATTTTCCCTGGATGGGCGCCCGTACGGGCCAAGTGTTGCCCATTCAGAAAGCTGAAAGTGACCTTTTGGCTTGTAATGGTTTTTTCATGTTTCTGGGAGCTACATAACTCGGATTGATGCGATTTTTGTGGTGATTTGAAGCTCCTATAAATACCTATCAGCTGAAAAGCTTTAATCACTCCAATTCCACATGAGTAGCCAAAAAATTAAGAAAGAATGTGTTAGGGAGGAGAGAGAAAGTATCTGATCACTGCGAAACTTTTGGGGAAACTCCGGGAGGGGCTTAAGAGCTGATTTTTTGCATCTTCTTGTTACGAAGCCTTCTTTGGTGTTGTAAAAGCGATGTCAAAATAATATTTGTTTGAGAGCGCAAGTAATTATTTGAGTGCTGTCGGATTTCTGCCAAAGTGCCGACCTCAGGTTTGGGAGTGTGATGATTGCGGTAGGTGGAAAATATTGCAGTATTTATCACTCGCTAATTATTATTTTACGTAACTTTTGTGGTAATTTTTATACCTAGATGCTGTCAAAATAATGGTGATACACTAGGCATGAAAAGTGTTGAGTCACTTGTATTCAAGTGATAATGATGCTCTGAGTTGTAGATTGCATGCATATTAATAATATGAAAATGCAATGTTAAATATCGTGCAAATATTTTATTTAATATTTTATTTACACATGAAAATTATCACGAGGCCGAACCAGTATTATTTCAGTCAAGTTTGGTCTTTTACGCCTAGACTAATCTTGGGTGGTGTTGACCAAAGTGGTGCACGAATTATGAAAAAGGATTACAATAATAATGAAAATAATTATGCATGCAAAATTATCGTGAGGTCAGACTGATGTTATTATAAGATCGGTCCACTATGGTTATTTGCAACTAGGCTGATCCCCAGGTAATAATTGACGGGTTGTGACAAATAAAGATAATTCATGATGTGCTGGGCAAATATTATGACTATTATGACTATTATTATAATATTGTTTGGTGATGTGCACTAGTATGTTAGCCTAGTATTTGCCTCGAGGGGTATGATGGGGTACTGCTCTCTAAAGGCTGTCTTGTGGCCTTGCTCGCAGACATGTAAATTGGAGGGAGTAGCGCTCCCTAAAGATTATTTTGTGGTGTAGTTTCAGACGCATATTGTGTGAGTTAAATCCTTGTCGGCGGATTCGCTATCTGCACGACGTGATGGGACCCAACTGAGCATGAAAAGACAGCGAGCCTCCGGTTAGACCAACTAGTGTATTATAAGCGCTACCTAATAAATGAGCTATTTTTCTATAGAAAAATATATTTGAAAAAGGATAAAAAATATGCCGGTATGCTTATCTTGTTTACTGCTTCTGCTTCACTACTATTTATATAATGTGCATTGCATACATAAATATTATGTTATTTTTAGAGAGGTGAGCAAGAAAAGATGTTCAGCAGCCTACGAATGTTTTTAGGTACCTACGAAGATGCGGGCGAAAGATCATAGTTAGGAAGACTATTATATATTATGTAGTATTCAAAAATATAAAGGCAAGAAATATATATATGTGTGGCAAGTTGTACTTGTAAAATGTTAAAATATCAACAAAATGTTTTTTCTTGGCCTTGCTCTGTGTACCGTGGAAGATCCAACCCACATTACTGTTCCTGCATTTTTAACTCGAGCTTACCAGGCCAAAGTATGACACACGGAAGCAATGACCTCTTGCTGTATGATGCTGGCAAAGTCATCGATTCGCTTGAGAAGATCCTTCAGGGACGAGTTATTGACTCCTGTACTCTGATGCACATCTTCTGCGAGCAGGGCATAGCCTCGCTCCAAAGAGCTCATTCTGCTCTCTGGGGCATGGATGCAAGGGAAGGGGTCAGCCTCTCCCAAATCCTTCTTCTTTTGGAGCTCGTGAAGCATGTATCCATACTTCTAGAGGACTCTTTCCATGCGTCTCTTTAGCTCAGCAACAGTGAAGGTGTCGTCCAGGAATATGTCAATTATAGAGGGGACGGTGATGCCGAGTAGATCCATATATAGTCCGACTCGTCAGCCCCCAAAATCTCATATTAATCTAATAAGGCTAGGGAAGGGTTAGCGCAAGATTATAGAATGATAAATAAAGAGGCAAGTTCAGTTCGCTTACCGTGCGAGGACTCAATGCCCTTCCCATGGTGATGGGGAGGGGTATCACAGTGCTATCTTGAGGGGTGTCGCAGCTTCATGCCAAAATGGTTTGGGGGAGTGTTAGAGAATTCCTGACACCCATGCGAGGAGGAGCGTTATCTGGGCCCGTAATTATGGGAGCCTGAGTGAGGGCTAGAGTAGTATTCACCAAATTGATGGTTGTGGTGGCGAGCTCCTGGGCAAGGTCACTAGTAGGTGGCTTCCTCGATGGGGTGATCCTAGTGAGGTCGACAAAATGAGGCACCATGAAGGAAAAAATGGGGTAAGTGTACCCAAAAAGTGTGATATGAGCACAAGGAGGTGGTTGGCTACTTACCCGGCAGCTGGGGGAGAGCGTCAGGTTTCAGCGGGGTGCTCGCACCATCCATGTCAACATCCACTCGAGTTCTCGCATATTCCTCATCGACGAGGTTGGGCTGCAAGATTTATGGTTATGAAATTATTATAATTTGGAAATGAAAATTATATGTGGTTAGAAGGTGTGGGGGACTCGCACCTGGTCGGATATCTCAAGATCTAGGCTAAACCTGGGTTGTTGTTTCCTAAGCAGGGTCATCGCCTCTCCATCGACTCGTGCCTAACATTTTTGGCGATTCATTTCTCCATGCGCCTCTAGGTAGTGCATGATGAGTGCTCGGTGACAATGGCCATGCGGCCAGAGGTTTCCTCCATGTTCTTCTCCAAGAGAGCTACGAGGCAAGTTAAAATATCCTTTGAAGGTGGCAAGATGGCAAGGAAGCAATGGGACAAGAGGAGGCTAGGGGGAGAAGTGGGGGAGTTCTTGGAGTTGCATCCCCTCCCTCTTGATATATATAGTCCCTGGTGGGGCCTGCCAAAAGGCTCTCTATAGTTCAGGCAATTATCCAACACTCGGGGTTAAACTATATTTTTGAGCTTGAGGTAAACTTGCAAAGAGGGGGATTGTGTACAGTCCCATATTTGTCGAGTAGACTCATCGACCAGCACGAAGTATGCAAAAGGCAATAATTTTGAGGAGGGGAAAGTGCACAGCCAAAGGAACTAGTGCACTCGCCAATCATGGGCGAGTGCAATCCTGGCTGCTTGCACCCGCCCCTAGTTTGGGACGAGTCACGAGTACTCATCGTCAGTAGGTACTCTCCACCCCCAGGTAAGCACGCTTCAAGTGCTGTGTGCTCTTGTAATGGCTCGGCCCATTAAGGCATGGCACTGTCGGCCCACCAGGAAGCACGCTGACTTCTGGTGGTACATCCGAAATATTACAAGGCCTGCAGGTCGTACACCCCAACTCTATCATTGTGTCTGTTTCTCAGCAATAGTAGGTTGTTGGCGCAAAGTTTCGAACCCACAACCCTTGATAAGAGAGCCCAACAATCGCTCCTCATCACCCGCAACCCTTGAAATATTACAAGGCCTACAGGCCATACACCCCAACGCCATTACTGCGCCTATTTCTCAGCAATAGTAGGTTGTTGACCTTGTAATATTTCGGATGTACCACCGGAAGTGAGCGTGCTTACTTGTGGGCCGGCGGCGCCGTGCCATAATGGGTCGGGCCGTTACAAAATAGTGCAATTTTATGTAATGGCCAGGGAAGGCAACCTGGAACCGATACAGGGCTGTAGCCCGTGCCACCCCAACCAAATCTCCGGCCTATTTCACGGGCGATTGTTGGTGCTAGCTCACTAACCCGCAACCCTTAACAAGAACACCTTTCGCCGTGTCTCATCACCAGCTGAGCAGCCCGTACCGACAACCGCCCGTGCCGAGAAATAGGCTAGAGATTTGGTTGGGGTGGCACGAGCTACAACCCTATATCGATTCCAGGTTGCCTTCCCTGGCCATTACATAAAATTGCACTTTTTGTAACAGCCCGACCCATTATGGTATGACACCACTGGCCCACCAGGAAGCACGCTCATTTTCGGTGGTACAACCGAAATATTACAAGGCCTGCAGGTCGTACACCCCAACGCCATCACTGTGTTTGTTTCTCAGCAACAGTAGGTTGTTGGCGCAAGGTTTCGAACCCAAAACCTTTGATAAGAGAGCCCTACAACCACTCCTCATCACCAACTGAGTTGTACCACCGAAAGTGAGCGTGCTTCCTGGTGGGTCGGCGACACCGTACATTAATGGGTCGGGACGTTACAGCTCTCCGCAGGGGGTAATCCAATTTTCTAGGGGATTTTTTGTTGGCCTGCGATTACCAAACATCAGGATTTTATTACTAGCATGCCAGTTTGGGTTGTAGATAGTAATTCCAAAAGGCAGGATTCCGCTATAACAGACCATTTTCAGAAAATTATAAATAGACCTCCAAGGACACCTTTGGAAGAGACTTTTTTCCGGAATCTATTTTTGTTCGACGAGAGCTCTGACATCCTATTCACCTAGGTTTTCAAGTTGACAATATGGTGTGCTCCAGTACCCTCCAAGATACCCAGCTAAGCTCTGGTTTGAGAGGGGAAGATCTGTCTGATCTTTCAGGCTTATGGCGGGTCCTTTATGCTACAGATCGTGAGATTTGTTCTAATCTAACCACCATTGTGACCGAGACTCCTTGCTCCAAGTACCTGATGTTGGATCTAGTGGCCAACCTTCGATGGAGAGGGGGTGAATAATTTTTTACGCGCTAATTAAAAATTCGAAATATTTTGTCCAGAAAAACTAGTTCTGCAAGCTACCGCGGGGCGCTACCTAGCTAGCGCGCGACGGTAGGTCACAGACCTCATTTTCTTGGGCAAATTTCTCCTTGGAGAAATACACTCCCTTTTAAAAATACACCCCCTTTTAGAGATCTACCGACAAACAATCATAACATCACACTGAAAGTCTTTAGTTTTAAGGGTAGCTAATACCTAGAGGGGGTGAATAGGTTTCTTAGTCTTTTATGACTATCTTTAACTTAGTGTGTTGTGAGTTAGCTTAGTTAGCTTGCTTTCAAGACAATCACACAGCACACACAATATTTATAGTGGTTCCCCAGATTATGGGTACGTTCACTGCCCCTCCCACCTTTCTAATAGTTTGTTAGACAAGGCACTTCTCAAATTCTCAGCTCCTAAGAGCTTACAACACAGATCTTGCAGGATCTCTCTGTCTCCTCCAAGACCTACAACTCAGGCACAAAGCCCTACCTCAGAGAAAGCTTGTTCCTACAACTCAGTGATCCAAAGATCACCTACCTCGAACTAAATTAATAGTCCTACAACTCAGGCTAGGAAGTTAGCCCTACAACTCAGAGACGATGACTCTCCTACAGCTCAGACACAAGGCCCTACCTCAGATCCAAGGCTGGATCCTACAACTCAGGCACAAAGGCCCTACCTCAGAGAGAATGACTCTCCTACCTTAGGCAAACTGCCCTACCTCAGGCACACAGACCCTACACTCAGATCCACACAGAGATCCTACCTTAGATCAACAAATGATCCTACACTCATCCTTTATAAATCAGGCCTACAACTCAGATTCAAAAGGATCCTACAGCTCAGATAAAAGAATGGATCTTATAGAGGGAAAAGAGTGTTTGTTAGTGTTGATTTGACACCAGGGAAAATTTCTCTGTGCCTGCCTTTCTGGACTTAGAAATACTCATCCCTAACTTCTTCTTAGCAACAATAAAGATGATCTTCAAGAAACTGCTTCTTGTGCTCGAAGTATCTTGCAGTGAACTACTTCTTCTTGAACTGAGAAAGAAACTCAGTCCAAACTTCTTCTTCACAACTCCAAAAAGTGTTCTTTGAAGATGACCTGGCCTATATATATATAAATAATATAAAAAGTTGGCTGGTTAAATAGGGACAAAGTCCTGAGATAGAATAAAAGAGAGGGGCTGGGTTAGGGGCATTCCCCTTTCCCACACAAAATCTCTAACACATACAATGTTGGCAATGTAGTCGGCTGCCGAGTTGGCTCTTCGATTAATTTGTAAAACAATGAGTCTTGGGCAATCCTTCATGGCCTTAGCAAATCCAGTGCATTATTAGTATCTGGGGCCCTATCATCATTAGGATTTAGGGTGGATTCATGGTTCACTTGGAGATCTTTTTCAATGGGCTCATTCACCATAACATCATGTACATCAGCATCATCCTGATCAATACCATTTTCAGCAGCTTCATCATTGTGTTCGTTAACAGCAGGAGCATTTAATTCTGGAGCAGCAGGTTTTTTGACTTTTTCCACTTCAGGTTTTCAACAATTGGGGCTCGCAGCAGCACACCACCGCCCTTAGCTTTAGGATGCGATTTCCTTGGCATGACAAGGGTCCATCCATCCAACCCGGCCTGCGGGTTATAGTCTTCAGCATCTTTCTTGCTTGCTGGAAGGGTGCAAGGCATGTCCCCATGATCGACAAAACCACAGGACCTGCACAACGATCCAATGCCTTGTAGGTAAATTTTTGAAAAAACTTTTCGGTGGCTTTGCTGTTTAGAAACACACCCCCCAACAGTGGAGTGGAAAGATCCCGTCGTACACAAAATCTAGCAAAGGTTGTCCGAGACTTGGATTTTGTAAAGGCATCTATATACATCGGCTCCCCAATGACGCTCGCAAGGCGGCATAGATTTTTGTCACCCCAGAAATGCAATGGCAGACCAGGAGCTCTAACCCAGGTTGGAACTAGCATGCATGGGTTAAGAGCCGGAATAAATTTTTCTATTCACACATCAAGGCAAACAACTTTACCCGCCACGTGCCATGGACCGCCCAACCACACATAATCTCTGTTTTCTCTCTTCGTGAATTTCAGGAGGAAGCAGCCTGTGCCTAAATCGCAAACCTTGAATCCTTCAAATGCTCCCCATTTCAGGTGAAGCTATGTCGATAGCCACTCGAAATGGAAGTTAACCCCTACGAATCTGCCGACCAGCGCATTCACCAAGACGGCTTGGATTTCTTCAGCTTCCTCGTCGTCAATGTTTACGACGCCGTCCGCATAGAAATCAGCTTGCTGGAGGTCTAATTTTGGGAATTATGCTGGGATGTTCTTTGACCAGACACGAGGAAGCGGGTTAGATTGCCGTCCAGGAGGCGCAGGCGGGATGGTATTTCCCGCAGGTGGAATGGTATTTCCCGTAGGAGGTGAGGAAAGATGAGTAGATCCGTCACTAGAGTCGGAGCAGCCTGGGAGATGCCACACAGGTTCATTAAAGCATCCATTGAGCCCGGCTTGAAGGGGGTGGCAGCATGGTTAAGCGGCGCTTGAATATTTTTAGAACTTTGGAGGAAGAGGAGCTCACATAGGCATTAGAGCAAACACCTTGCGAGCGTTTCGAAGAACTAACAGATTTTTCAGATCTTGCTGATTTGTCAGAGTGATATGAATCGGATCCAACTGAATCATTTGCATTTTGACTGAATTTTGAGCTTGATGAACCAGACTCTTCAATCAAATCTTCAGCACCATGGCTGGAGATGGCTACAGTAGAAGGCACAATAACCTTGAGAGAAGAGGTAGGCTTACCTGGAGGAGATCCAGCAGTTTTTAATGGCAAAGATGGAACAACAGGCGACACTGAGGTTGTGTTTGGCGCGGCTTATCACAACTTATTTTCTCCGATGAGGTTGGACAAAAATGTCATTGTCATACCAAAATCTTATGTGCTAAACTAGTTTCTTTTTTTGATAACGGTAGTAACATTTGTCATACCAAACATACAATGGCGATTTTGTCCAACCTCACCGGAGCAAATAAGCTGCGATAAGTCGCGTCAAATGCAGCCTGAATCATTCTTGCTCATAACCTTGCGGTTCTTTTTCTTTCCCCTGAAAACCTATCCTTAGGGCCAAGGCCCTGGAAGCAGCAGAACACTCCACCCTAGCATCTCCCGCCCGACACTCCGCCTCCACAGCACTCCACCCGCAACAGCCCGCCGCCACCGCTATAGCCCGCTGCCACCGATCCGGATTCTCCGAACCGGAAAATTGCTATAATAAAGACACTTGAGCATGATCTGCTAGAGCTGTGAAGAGTTGTAGCTAGGGCTTGCCTTACTGCTTCTACTTACTCAGAGATATTCTTTGATCTTGCTGTTGAAGGTGTTGATCACACCAGCTATCTTCTATTTGCTTCAAGTTGCTGCAGCTAGGGTAAAACCTTGCTGCTTCTTCTTTTGCCTCAAAGATTTCTCTGAACTAGTTGTTGATGGTGTTGATTTGCAACAACTTGCTTCTTCCAACTTCCAGATCAGCTGCAACAAGGATTTTGCCTTGGCCACTTCTTCTTCCTCAGAGATTTCTCTGATCTTGCTGTTGCAGGTGAAACTCGCAATATCTACCTTGTTGAACTTTAAGATCAGAAGTTAGAACTTCTCCTTCAGGCTCAGCAACAATGGCGAGAGGAAGAAGATAAAGTTCCACCTTTTTCAAAAGTTAATTTACTATTATCTGATCTATCCTTATTATCTTCTGCCGTCCAACAGCTATTTTACTCATGGGGCCCACTGAAGTTGTTGCATTCAACTTATCTTTATCTAAAAAGGTCATACTGTAGACCTGTCGCGTTGTTTGTCGTCTACTGTAGCTTTCCCACAATAATTTGAAACTTTACTGACTCATGCTGACGTCAGCATCTGTGGACTTAGCCAAATTCTCAGTTTCATCCTAGGCATTGAGTGCATTGAGTGAATAACCCTCACTCAGGGAAAAACACTTAGCCAAATAATTCTGCACTTCCAGGCATTGCGTGCGTTGAGCGAACTGGCTTCACTCAACACTTTTGTCATTGGACAATCTTTCTGCTAATTAGGCGTTGAGTGCGTTGAGTGAGCCTTCATCACTCAACGCCAACTTGACTTGGCCAAATTCTGCCTTGCTAGGCGTTGAGTGCGTTGAGTGAATTTTCATCACTCAACGCTTTTGGACTTGACCAAATTCTTTTGCGCTGCTTGGATTTGAGTGCATTGAGTGAACTGGCTTCACTCAATGATTTTGGACTTAGCCAATTTCTTGTGCAATGCCAGACGTCGAGTGCGTTGAGTGAACCTTCATCACTCAACGCCCCTAGACTTAGCTGCTTCCTGAACTCCTACCTTCTTGCTGAGGTGTTGAGTGATCTGGCTTCACTCAATGCTTTTATACTTAGCCACAACTTTCTTTATAAATGCGTTGAGTGAGCCTTCATCACTAAACGCTTCTGCCTTTTCCTCTCTTTTTGATAAGGCGTTGAGTGAACTGGCTTCACTCAACGCTTCTGTACTTAGCCAATCTTCTTGATGAGCTTGCATTGTGTGAGCTGTTCTCACTACACGCATCTGGACTTAGACAGATTTTTCTATCTATCTCTCCTTAGGCTTTGACTTATCATTGCTCTATCGACGCATTCTTCTTTGGTGTTGAGTGAGCTGTCCTCACTCAACGATTCTGGACTTGACCAGAATTCTTGATAGATCTTCAAAAGCTTGAGCTTGACTCAACTCTTCTTTTTTCAGGTGTCGAGTGTGTTGTCTTCACTCGATGCTTATGGACTTAGTCAAATTTATTCCTTGCCAATGCAGAGGCTTTGACAGACTGTGTTGTACTCGATGCCTCTTGTTATATGACGTTGAGTGAACTGTCTTCACTCAACTACTGTGGACTTAGCCGCAGTTCTGTCTTACAAACTGCTGGGCTTTGACTGTCCATCCTTTGCTCGACGCTTTTTGGAATCTGGCATTGAGTGAACTGGCTTCACTCAACGCCTATAGACAGACGATTTTCAGTCTTTCCAGCATCCTTCCTTAGCATCTAGCGTTGAGTGAACTGGCTTCACTCAACGCCTTTGGACTTAGACAGATTTCTATCTCTCCACTTCTCTACCTTGTGACCACCTATCACAATCACTTAGACAGCCTATCTAATCATAGTTCAAAGAACATCCTGCACATATAAAACTTATGACAACTGTAAGATTACACATGTTAATATCATTGTCTATTATGCTTTCTTCAAATCTTGGACATTGGGATGAATGGACCCAACACACACGCAGAATGAAAAGTAATAAATACTTTTTATTCAAACAAAAATAAAAAATGGTTTACAATTACAGGTACTGGATCTCCATGATGCCGGAGATCGTAGGCGATGAAAGTCAATAATCTATTCGTTTTCTATGCCGACTCACTACCCGGACCGGTTGGCTCTCTCTCTTTCCCTCCAAGAAAGGTCTTCGAGCCGACTCTTCACTTTTATGCAAGGAAGTGTCTTAGAGCCTCGCTAGATCCACCGATCTAGACGTCCCTTCCCCGGGACAATTTCTCATGGAATCCTCCTCGGATTCCGACGACCTTCACCGATCAATTTTCCTCACCACAAGAATAGAGAAAAGAGAAAAAATACAACAAGTATAAAAGATTAAAGTAGAATTTAGATTGAATCTCCCTCAAGACGATTTCTCAATTGAGCGATCCGTGAGCGGTGCTTAAGATCTTTGTGTGGGTGCAACCGGTCAACTCCTCGTAGTTGTTGATGTATTTAGCTCGCTGGAGTTTTTGTGCGCGAATGAGAGGGAGGAAGTTTTCTCTTCCTTTGACGGAGATGGCGCTTCGGTGCTCCAGAGGTGGCACACGAACCCTAGGCTTGAGAATAGGTGTCTGCTTGTCTCTGGAACAAAAAAACGAAGCCTTTTATATGTTTTTCAAAAATAGGCTACCGCCGGCGGTAGAGCTTGTGTCCGGCGGTAAGTCGACGCGCTTGATGCTGACAGCTGTCCTGCAAATTTGAAAAAATATTCAAAAAGAATATTTTCCTCTTTTTCGTGCTAGCGTCGTGTAGTAGTAAGCTAATGCTTGGTGTTAGGACAGTCGTCTCAACGCACTCGACGAGCATGAGTGAGATAGCGCAGCACGGTAGGAAGCTATCGCTCGGCAACAGCTCTGTCTCGACGCCTCCATCTCGATGCTCGTTGAGTGGGCTAGTGCGGCGCGGTAGTAAGATAGTGTTGCGCGGTAGCATCCCAAGCGCCAGGCTAGCATAAATCCTCAGGCTAGCGTGGGCGGTAGAGCTAGCGCAGCGGTAGCAACTTGAGCACCATGCTAATTTAATTCAAGCTGCCACCCGGCGATAGCGCTTAGCGCGCGACGGTAGGTGCCAGAAGAAAGTTCCTTGCTTCACTTATGCTATAAACCTGCACACTCTACCAAACACAAGAGGTGATCAAATACAATATGAGAATTGATATTATCAAACTTAGGATATGTGAACCATCGGCTCCAATTAACTCCCCCTTTTGATAATATCAAATCTCGTTCATGAGATATAACGATGTAATGCATGATACAACACATATAAGAAATAATCGTTAGAAAGATCAGGTTTCAGGTTACATATAACTTCCCCTACATACAGGCTCCCCCTATATACGTGTTTTTAGCGCTCCCCCTATCTACGTGTTTTACGCGCTCCCCCTATCTACGTGCACACAGTGTAACAAACTCCCCCTATGCGTGATCTTCCCTAACCCATGACTCATGAACATTTTATTCTCCCCCTTTGATATTATCGAATGGGGGTGGGCGAGTCCAAAAGAAACCATACGTATGGTCAAGAAAAAAATTGCAGTATATGATGAGTGTGATAAAGATAGCAACCAGTGCACGTTATAAGCCATGAATCGAGAGGCGAAATACAATATGGGTGACCAAAATGTAAATCAGAGAATATGAAGCATACATGTCAAACAGATGAGTGGAGTACACAGAAACAGATTAAATAAGTTTTTAGAGTAAAAAATAATAGGACAGCACAGGTTAAACACAACATACAATGATTTAGAGTGCAATGCTAAGAGAGTTATAGAGTTTAAAACACTGTAACATTGTACGAGTCAAGAGTAGAAATCGTATACTAGTACTTACGTGCTATAGACATATAATACGGTTTCAGTCAAATTCTAATACATGGAAGCGTTCGATAGTGTTGGGTACATTGAAAAATGTGTACCTGATTTGAAAAAGCTTCACTTAGCTCAATGATATACATCAAGGTGTATTTGATGTTATTTTGAGTTTATATGTGCAGGTTAAGAATGTGCTAGAATGCAGGAAAAATATTCTAAGTCCATATGTCGACACCTGAGTAAGCTGTGTCGACACTCCAGTAAGATTGTGTCGACACTTGGAAATGGCTGTGTCGACACCTCAGTGAATTTGTGTCGACACTGGGAGGCTGTGTCGACACACAGAAGCAGAGTCGACATCCAAGCAGTGTCGACACACAAATTCTGTGTCTACAACAACTGTGTCGACACACAAGACTTGTGTCGACACACAGCTGAGTCTAGACCAAGTTGATTGCTGATGAATTGTGAAGTGTTTGTGTCAACACAAATAATCAGTGTCGACACATTCTCAAGATGCAGTGTTAAGAAGCTGTGTCGACATCAAAGCAGCTTTGTCGACATCACCAAAGGCTGTGTCGACACTTAAGTCACTTGTGTCGACACATATTGACAGATGGTCTCGACACTTTATGGCAGACAGACTCGACGCTTTGCTGACAGAGTCAAAGGCTCAAGAACTGTTTGAACACTTGACAGGTGTGGGTTATGACAGGTTTACTGAAACTGTCAGACTTGTCAGAAGTTAGTTATAAACCGGATCAGCCGGTTACCATGGATAAAGTCTATAAATAGATGGATTCAGAAGAAGAACAATATAGAAAAAGAAGAAGTATTGTCACCACTAACACAATTAGAGATTAATCTCTGATCAAGAAAGTGCAAGTAACAAAGAAGAAGATCTTCGTGAGAAGATCTAAGAAGACGATCTGAAGTAGTTTTCTATTCAGATTCTGTTTAAGTTGAATTCAATCAGAATTCAGAAGAATCTTCAAGAGATTTGGATAGAGAGAGATCCAGCTATTTGAAGGCAAGTAGGAGACATTCATAGGTCTCTCAAGAAGCAGATACTGAACTAATCTGTCAAGAAGATTTAGATCTATTTCTAAAGTCTAAGAAGGAAACTGCCAGTCAGTTTTATTCAAAGGAAATCAACCCAACTAAGTTCATATTTAAGAAGCTTTGAAGAAAGCTAATATCAAGTTGATTTCAGCCATCAGTCTCTTCAAGAAGCTGATCAAGAAAGTTCTTATCCCTTCTCTCTCAACAGGGGTAAGAGATTACAAAATTCCTTATCTAATTCTGTAGGATCTATTCATAGATCTCAGTTGTAAGCCTATTTTATAAAGGCTGAGTGTAGGAGATTTATTCTCTGAGATAGGGCTGTTTATGCCTGAGTTGTAGGAGAAGGTATTCTCTGAGTTGTAGGCCTTGTGGCAAGGCTGAGGTAGGGCTGTTTATGCCTGAGTTGTAAGAGAAAGTTTTCTCTGAGTTATAGGCCTTATGGTAAGGCTGAGGTAGGGTTTGTTAGCCTTAGTTGTAGGAATCCTTTTGGATTCTGAGCTAAAAGAAGAAGTTAGGCCGACTCTAGCATACTGCTAGATAGGTGAAGGGGGAAAGTGGATGTACCCAGACCTTGGGGAACCACTATAAATCTGTGTGCAATCTGTGATGTGTGTATGTTTGTGATTGCTGTGCTGTGTTAGCTTAGATATATCTGATTTATTCAAAAAAATGTAGTTATATTCTGCCTTAAGTTAAAACAAGGAAAAGTATCTATTCACCCTCCCCCTCTAGGTGTTTAGGTAGTCTTGAAAGTAAAACTATCAAGTGGTATCAGAGGGAGGTTACTGAAAGAAGGACTTAATAGTCTGAGTTAGATTCCTAAGGCAGAATCAAGAATCAAGAAAATGGGTTCTGGAGAGAATCACAAGGAATTAAGGTCAATGAAATTACCTATCTGTAGGAAAGAGATTTTTGGAATCTGGAAAGAAATGGTTAGGTTGTTTATGGAGGCCTCTGACCCAAGGATATATATCACAGTAAAAGAAGGTCCATATATCCTAATGAATGTGTCTGTTCTAGATGCAAATCAAAGAACTCCTAAAGATTTTTCTGAAATGACTAAGGATGAGATCATATTGACAACTATGGATAAAAGAGCTCAGAATATCATAGTGAGTGCCGTAGATGATTCTACTTTCCAAAATTTGATTCACTGCAAAACCTCTAAGGAAATGTGAGACACTTTGATTGTCTACATGGAGGGTTCTGAAGAAATAAGACAAGAAAGAAAGTCTATGTTCAATCAAGAATATGAGAGTTTCAGACAAGGGAAGTCTGATAGCATATCTGAATGCTACAAGAAATTCTACAGGATAGTGAATGAACTGATGTCATTTGGAAGGGTCTTCAGTACTTATGAGCTGAATGACAAATTCCTAAGATCCTTGACAAAGGATTGAGATACCAAGATTTGTGCCATTAGAGAAGTGGTCAAACTAAAAGACATTTCTCCTCCAACCTTATTTGAAAAGTTGCTATCATATGAAATGCAACTAATGGCTAGGAAGGAGGAAGAAAGAAATACAAAAGGAGAGCATAGAGAAAAGTCAGTGGCCTTCAAGGTTGAAGCCACTAGAAAGAGCAGGAGGATGTCTCCATCACCTTCTAAGGAAGTTGCTGAAGTTATCTCAGAGAATTCAGATAATCAGAACTCAGATAACAGTGATTCAGATGCAGATTTTGCTGCCTTTACAAGGCAGTTTCAGAGGTTCTTGAAGAAGAAGCAGTGGAAGTCAAGGCCCTGCACATCACAGCCAGTTGATGACTACTATCAAAAGAGAAAATCATCAAAAAAGGAAAGGAGCAGGTCTAAGTTTAGCAAAGCTACAACATCCAAAATTGTTTGCTATTGCTGCAATAGGCCAGGACGTGTGGTGGCTGAGTGTCCAGAAAAGAGGAAGGAGTCAGCAGACAAAAAGAAGACTCAACAAAAGGGCAAGAAGGAGAAATCCTTTGTTGATAAGAAGGAGAAGAGTCTTACAGATCAATCCTCCTTAGAGTCAGAATCTGAAGCTGAAGCATACATTGGACTGTATGCAGCTAGTGAAGAAGAGGAGTTTATGCAATTACTGGACTCCATCAATGAACAAGAAGACCATCAGTGCATGGGACTGATGGCTGAATCAGAAGACAACAAGTGCCAGGATCAGCCTGGTCCCAGTAAGGTACAAAGTAATTCTAGAATTTCTGATTACAGTACTGGTTCAGAGTCAGATTCATCTTCATCAAGTGATGATGATGGATCAGAATCTAAAGGAGATATTCATCAGTTGATAGATGAATATGGGGACTTATTGCAGGCACTTAAGAAAAGCAAAAACCTGGCCAAAACTCAGGCTAAGGAGATTGCAGATCTTAAGATGACTGCATCTGGTTTAGAGAAAGAATTGGATCTACAAATGAATGAGGTTGCCAAGCTGAAAACTATTACTGTTATTCAGATGGGCACAATCACATACAAAAATGATCTAATTAAAGATCTGGAAGTCAGACTTCAAGTAGAGAAAGATTTGGTGGCTAGTTACTCTAAACCAAAATCAGTCTTACCCTTAATAGATGAGTTTGTGGCTCAAAAGGGTAAGGCTGGAATAGGCTATAAAGGTAACACCAGGGCTGCCCATTTCAAGAGAAAGGGCAAAGCCTCTGTTCAGCCATTGAATTTTAAAGTCCCTGTAGTTTTTAGAAAGGTGCATGAGCCTTCTAACAAGTATGACTTTGAGAATACTCAAGGTCATAATAAGACTGATGTTCTGAATAACAAGGGTGTTAATGCCAATAAGTCAGCTCATGTTCATAAACTCCATGGTTATAAGAAATCAATGGGTTTAGCTGCAGCAGCACCAGCACAGAACAGAAATTCTTCTGTCAAAAATGTATCTAGATCTAGATACAATAAGTATGAATGCTGGTGCTGTGGCAAGACATGCCATTTTGCTTTAGACTGTTGGCATAACATAAGTGTCAGGAAGAACAACAGTCTACCAGTTAGAAGAGCTGCTGGTAGTTTTGATATGAATGGTGCTGACTTGAACCAAGGACCCAAGACTTACTTGGGTTTTAAGGGAAAGTAATTCTGTATTGCAGGAAAGTCCAAGTTGCCATGCCCCTATATGGTATTTGGATAATGGATGTTCCAAGCACATGACTGGAACAAAGGGGTTGTTGAAGGAGTACACATCTATCAAGGATAGGCCTAAAGTAATCTTTGGTGGATCTGAAAGAGGAATCATCAAAGGATTTGGTAACATTTCTTCAAACCAAATTACCATCACTCAAGTGACTTATGTAAAAGGTTTGAAACATAACCTGATAAGCATAAGTCAGCTGAGTGATCTAGGATATGACATTTCATTTGTTAAAAATGGATGCCATATCAAAAAGTCAAGTGATCAAAAGGTCATATTGACTGGGTATAGAAAGAGAAATGTTTATTGTCTTAATTTTGGGTGTGAGAACAAAGGTTCTCCTATTTATCTTGTAGCTGATGAGAAAGCATCTCATTGTGTCAAATGACACAAGAGGCTGGCTCATCTTAACTACAAGACAATTGACCAACTCTTTAGTAAAGAGTTAGTGATGAATGATCCTCAAGTTAAGTGTATAAAGGAAGAGATATGTTCAGCTTGTCAAAAGGGCAAACAGACAAAATCCTTCTTTCATAGCCTTGAAAACAAGGATTCAGTGAGGTGTCTATACCTTTTACATATGGATCTTTTTGGTCCTATGCCAGTTCATAGTCTAGGTAGGAAGGTCTACACTTTTGTGGTTGTAGATGACTATTCTAGATATTCCTGGGTGTTCTTTCTGAGACAGAAATCTGAAACCCCAAGTATTTTACATAGTTTTGTCAAACAAATTCAGAATGAACTGAACAGTACAGTGGTCAAAATCAGAAGTGACCATGACACTGAATTTCAATCTGAAAGTATGACAAGATTGTGTGAAGAGTTTGAGATTTTTCAAGAATTCTCCTCACCTATAACACCTCAGCAAAATGGTATTGCTGAAAGAAAAGAAAAGGACATTTATTGAAGCTGGTAGAACTCTATTGAGTGACACTTCTCTCCCAGAATATTTCTGGGCTGAGGCAGTAAACACTGCATGTCATGTACTCAACAGGTCTTCTATCACTAAGTGCCACAAAAAGACTCCCTATGAGATTATGAAAGGTAAAAAACCAAATTTATCCTATTTTAGGATCTTTGGTTGCAAGTGTTATATCCTTAACAATGACAAGTCTTATTTAACTAAGTTTGCTGCCAAATCTCAAGATGAGATATTTGTTGGGTACAACAACAATAGTAAGGCTTATAGAGTTTACAACTTGATTACTCAGGTTGTAGAAGAATCTGTACATGTATTTGATGAAACAAGATTAATCAACAGTGAGTTGCCTTGTAGTTCATGCAGTCCAACAGGTATAAGCAATAGAATGGACAAGCTTTCCATTGCAGAAGGCTCAACTGCAGATGAAGTATTGGAAAATAATGGCTACTGTCCAGGGGGAGTACAAGACTCTCTAGAAGCTGATGACAACCAAGAGGTGCAGCATAATGAAGAAACTGGAGGTGTTCAGCCAGAAGGAAGTCTACCTTCAGCTGTAAGACATCTAAAGGATCATCCAGCAACTCAGATAATTGGTGATCCAAGATATGGAGTGCAAACCAGAAGTAGAAATCTGAATACAGTCCAACACTCAAGTTTTCTATCTCAACTGAAGCCAAAGAAATTTGAAGAAGCTATCCAAGACCAACACTGGATTAATGCTATGCAAGAGGAGCTTAATCAGTTTAGAAGATGCAAGGTCTGAGAGTTGGTTCCTAAACCAAAAGACCACAACATCATTGGTACAAAGTGGATTTTTAGGAACAAGTTGGATGAGAATGGAGTTATTGTGAAGAATAAAGCAAGATTGGTTGCAAAATGATACATGTAGGAAAAGGGAATAGACTTTGATCAAACATTTGCCCCAGTAGCAAGACTGGAAGACATCAGAATGTTCCTTGCCTATGCAGCATATCAAAGCTTTAAAGTATACCAAATGGATGTGAAATCAACATTCCTGAATGGTGATCTAAAAAAAGAAGTCTATGTAGGTCAGCCATCAGGTTTTGTAGATTCTCTTAAACCTGGTTATGTCTATAGACTTAGGAAAGCATTGTATGGGTTAAAGCAAGCCCCAAGGGCTTGGTATGAAACTCTGTCTACTTTCCTTATTGAGAACAAATTCTCAAGAGCTAAAATAGACAAAACTATATTCCTAAGGGAATCTAAAGAGAAGATAATCTTAGTTCAGATCTATGTAGATGACATAATTTTTGGGTCTACAGAGAACAACCTTTGCAAGAAGTTTGCCAAACTTATGCAAGGGAAGTTTGAAATGAGCAGTATGGGGGAACTTAAGTTCTTCTTGGGACTCCAAGTAAGACAGACTGAAGATGGCTTGTCCATATCTCAGTCTAAGTTTATCAAAGAGTTAATTAAGAAGTATGGTATGGAATCATCCTCCACCATGAGAACTCCTATGGGAACAAGTATGCCTATATGCAAAGATGATGCAGGTAAACCTGTAGATGAGTCTTTGTATAGAGGAATAATTGGCTCTCTATTATATCTCACTGCTAGTAGACCAGACATTATGTATGCAACATGTGTCTGTGCTAGGTACCAAGCATGCCCTAAAGAATCACATTATACTGCAGTCAAGAGGATTTTGAGATATCTAAAGGGCACACCTAATATAGGCCTTTGGTACCCTAGGAATGGAGATTTTCTACTAACAGGTTATTCAGATGCAGATTTTACAGGCTGTAGAGAAGATAGAAAAAGTACTACAGGTACATGCCAATTCCTGGGAGAAAGGTTGATATCCTGGAGCAGTAAGAAGCAGACTAGTGTGGCAATATCCACAACTGAGTCTGAATATGTTGCAGCTGGAAGTTGCTGTGCACAACTATTGTGGATTCAGCATCATCTAAGGGATTATGGTATTCAGGTAAGTAGAACACCTTTATTGTGTGATTCTAAAAGTGCTATTTCTATTGCAAACAATCCTATTTCACATAGTAGGACTAAGCATATAGAGATAAAATACCATTTTTTAGAGAAACATGTAGAAAAAGAAGACATCTCATTAGAATTTGTTAAAACTGATTACCAAATTGCAGATGTATTTACTAAGCCTCTGGATGAAACTAAATTCAATAGATTTAAAATTGAATTAGGAATGCTGACCATAGGTTAGTTTACCAAAAATTGGCTAAGTAAAATTGTGTCGACACATTCAGTGATTAAGTGTCGACACAGAGAATTCATGTCGACAATTCAGGGAAATTGTGTTGACGCAGAGAAAATGTGTCGACACCTAAGGGACAAAGAATCGACACATCCAGAAATATAGTGTCGACACAACCAGAGTAATGGTGTCGACACTTACAGATTTTGTGTCGACACTTATAATAAGAGTCGACATAGAATTTCTGATGAACTACTATGTATCTCCTGTGTCGACATATCATTAATTGGTGTCGACACATAGTAGTCAGCGCCGTGGTCGAGACAATAGAAGTTTGTGTCGACACATTCCATCAGTGTCGACACTTTTAGACAGTTTTTGCCCGCCTTTTGATCTTCTTTGATTAGAAGGCTATAAATAGGTCAAGAACTTATTCTGTCGACACACTCACCAGGGTTTCGAGACAAAAACCTTGTGTCGACAAACTCTCTCCTCTCCAATCAAGCTTTTTCTTCGTTCCAATGGTGCCCAAGATTGAAGATGCAGTCAACGAGGGATATGAGCTGGTTCGACATGCATTCGACGATGCAGATACGGAGATCAAACAAGTCATTTCTCTTCTCACAGACAACGGATTAGACTATCTTGTCTCTGAACCTACGAAAATATGGAAGAAAGAAGTCCTTGAGTTCTATACCGGTGCATCCGTGGATTCAACCGGATTAAAGATCAAATCAACCGTCCATGGAGAACGAGTCAAGCTGACTCATAAAAGATTGAGCAAAATTCTACATCTTCCCAGGGTCCAAGATGAGGAAGAGGTTTCAGCCTCAAAAATAAGAGAAACACTTCAATGGTGTGGATTGGATCCAACCATAAAGATAGGATCTGCAATCAACAGAAAGGGCATGAATCCTCAGGGGAAATTCTTGTCTGAAATAATAGGAAAAGTGATCTTATGCAAACCAGGTGGCCATGATAGGATATCTGCCTATATGTTCAGCCTGATGACTAGGGTGATCTTTAAGATTCAAACAAATTGGTCTGCTGTACTGTTTGATAAAATCAAAGAAGGAATCAAGAAGCCAAACTTGGCTAGAATTTTGAGTCTGTACCTGGCTGGAATCATTCCAGAGGTAATGCAACAGATTCCTGGATCCAAGATCAACCATATGAGGAGAATGGACATGAGGTTATTCTCCAGATGGGATAGAGTTCTATCAAAGGAGTTGCCTGATGTGGACAGGCAGGAGACAATTGAGAAATCACCAGGACATGACCTTCATGTGCATGATCATGACAATCCACCAAATTAAGTAGAACAAGTTAGAGAGCAGACTGAGGACAAGACTGGGTCTACTAATGTCCAGGAAGAGACTACACCAGCACAGGTGCAGGGGGAGCCAATTACTGCACAAGTACAAGAGGAAGAAAAAATAAACTTATCAGAAGATTTTTACTCTGCTGGAATTGATGATTCTGCTAGAGGAAACACGGTATCAACTCCTACTCAAGCACAAAAGGAATACACTCTAGAAGAGTTGTTTCCTGAATTTGGAGAGACAGCTGATAAGGTTGAATCCCTTAGGGTTGAGGGGGAGCAAGGTGTTGTTGAGGGGGAACAAGTACATGTTGAGGGGGAGCAACATGGTGCTGAGAAAGAAATTCCTACCACTCCTCCAGAAAAAGTTCATATTGAAAGTACTTCAGAGTCTGAAAATGCAGAGGTCAGGGAGGCTAAGAAAAGAAAGCTAATGGTCTTCAAGAGAAGAAGTCACAACTATAAGAAAGCTCTCCAGACAACAACTCACCAAGCTACTATTGATTTTGATTATACTAAATTTATGATAAATTTACAGGTCAAAATGGATGAGCAGAGATTGCTTCTTGAAAAGTATGTGGATGAAAGCCAAAAGACTCTTCAATTTGATCTGGCACAAGATATAAAATCTATAAAATTTGAAGTTAATCAGATAAAAGAGAGATGACAGATTGCTTGCACAAGGGAGGCAATGCTGGTATTTCTTGCAAAGCAACAGGCAGAAATAAAGAAGTAAGTGAATGAGATGGTTGTTAAACAAGGCTATGTCCTTGAGAATCAAATAAGAATGAATGACAATCTGACTGAATCACATAATGTGATAGTCATTGAGTTCACAAACACTGTTGTTGCAATGACTGAAGCTAGGAATAAGGAAAAAGAAGAATATGATTAGAAGCTACAAGCTGGCATAGATGCAGTTAAAACTGCCATCACTTCATCTGAGAAGTTGATTAGTGACAAGCTTCAAAAATTAAAGTCATTCTTTAAAGATGGGATCAACTATCTGGATGGACAAATAAGATTTCAGAAAGAGAACTTAAGAGATCATATGACCAGAGAAGTCATAAAGGGGGAGAGAGTGTTAGTCTATGCTGGGTCTGATCATGCCAAATGGGTAACTAACAGCATAAGAGCCACTCTTGGATATCCACCCTTGTGTGATGATGATAATATGGCTGAGTCAGGGGTATAACCAATTCTACTTGAAGGTAATCAACCTGAGGTTACCCAAGTTATTTACCCTCCTGCAAATCTTGAGATGATACATGAACAGGTTCAGTCAATGTACAACCCTCCATAACCAATTACAAATGTGATTATTGAAAAGGTTGATATGCCAGATACTGTTATCAAAGCTCATCAAGATGTTCTATTATCAAAGAAAAGATTTAGAGATCAAGCAGAATTAAAGTCAGACTTTGAGCAGTGGAGCCCCACTTCAAGGAATATCATTTTAACTGCCTTGAAAGCTGTCAAAGATCAAGTACCTGAAAGGGGTAAATGGTACAATGAGCATGAATGGCAAAAGTATGAAGCCAGACAAGAAGCCATACTTCAATACAGGAGAAAGGCTAAGATGGGGAAGCTACCTCCTGATGCTCAGGAGCCTAACAAGTATTTCCCCAAGCCTTATCATTATTTTGAAAGGCAAAAGATCAAGGCTGAAGCACAGAAGAAAGTTGATTTGAAAGGCAAGAAGCCCATGGAAGATACATAACCTCCTGCTCAGGCTCAGATAATATCTGGAAAAGGGATAGTCATCAAGGAGCCTGCCCAGCCTTAGTCTTAACTTTACTAGTTTTTGTTCAAGAACTATGTAATTGTTAGTTTGTTAGAGAAATCAATGTAAACATTTTGTAACAAACTTTTTGAGTTGATATACAAAACATTATTATGTGATCATTTACTTTTACATCTTTATTTTGTGATGTAACTATGATATGTGTTTTGTTTATATTGTACCCTGTCATATAATGCTTATATACATCATCATGTTTATTTTCTAAGTGGTGTATATCATTGGCTAAAGGGTTATGACTTCTCCAAATAGGGGGAGATTGTTGGGTATATTGGAAAATATGTACCTGATTTGGAGAAGCCTCACTTATCTCAATGATATACATTAATGTGTATTTGATGTTATTTTGAGTTTATATGTGCAGGTTAAGAATGTGCTAGAATGCAGGAAAAATATTCTAAGTCCATATGTCGACACCTGAGGAAGTTGTGTCGACACTCCAGTAAGATTGTGTCGACACTTGGAAATGGCTGTGTCGACACCTCAGTGAATTTGTGTCGACACTGGGAGGCTGTGTCGACACACAGAAGCAGAGTCGACATCAATTGTGTCAACATATGGAGGCAGTGTCGACACACAAATTCTGTGTCTACAACAACTATGTCGACACACAGGACTTGTGTCGACACACAGCTGAGTCTAGACCAAGTTGATTGTTGATGAATGGTGAAGTGTTTGTGTCGACACAAATAATCAGTGTCGACACATTCTCAAGATGCAGTGTCAAGAAGCTGTGTCGACATCAAAGCAGCTTTGTCGACATCACCAAAGGCTGTGTCGACACTTAAGTCACTTGTGTCGACACATATTGACAGATGGTCTCGACACTTTATGACAGACAGACTCGACGCTTTGCTGACAGAGTCAAAGGCTCAAGAACTGTTTGAAGACTTGACAGCTGTGGGTTATGGCAGGTTTACTGAAGCTGTCAGACTTGTCAGAAGTTAGTTATAAACCGGATCAGCCGGTTACCATGGATGAAGTCTATAAATGGATGGATTCAGAAGAAGAACAACATAGAAAAAGAAGAAGTATTGTCACCACTAACACAATTAGAGATTAATCTCTGATCAAGAAAGTATAAGTAACAAAGAAGAAGATCTTCGTGAGAAGATCTAAGAAGACGATCTGAAGTAGTTTTCTATTCAGATTCTTTCTAAGTTGAATTTAATCAGAATTCAGAAGAATCTTCAAGAGGTTTGGATAGAGAGAGATTCAGCTATTTGAAGGCAAGCAGGAGACATTCACAGGTCTCTCAAGAAGCAGATACTGAACTAATCTGTCAAGAAGATTTAGATCTATTTCTGAAGTGTAAGAAGGAAGCTGTCAGTCAGTTTTTTTCAAAGGAAATCAACCCAACTAAGTTCAGATTTAAGAAGCTTTGAAAAAAGCTAAGATCAAGTTGATTTCAGCTATCAGCCTCTTTAAGAAGCTGATCAAGAAAGTTCTTATCCCTTCTCTCTCAACAGGGGTAAGAGATTACAAAATTCCTTATCTAATTCTGTAGGATCTATTCATAGATCTGAGTTGTAAGCCTATTTTATAAAGGCTGAGTGTAAGAGATTTATTCTCTAAGGTAGGGCTGTTTATGCCTGAGTTGTAGGAGAAGGTATTCTCTGAGTTGTAGGCCATGTGGTAAGGCTGAGGTAGGGCTGTTTATGCCTGAGTTGTAGGAGAAGGTTTTCTCTGAGTTGTAGGCCTTGTGGTAAGGCTGAGGTAGGGCTTGTTAGCCTGAGTTATAGGAATCCTTTTGGATTCTGAGCTAAAGGAAGAAGTTAGGCTGACTCTAGCATACTGCTAGATAGGTGAAGGGGGAAAGTGGATGTACCCAGACCTTGGGGAACCATTATAAATCTGTGTGCAATCTGTGATGTGTGTATGTTTGTGATTGCTGTGCTGTGTTAGCTTAGATATATCTGATTTATTCAAAGAACTGTAGTTATATTCTGCCTTAAGTTAAAACAAGGAAAATTACCTATTCACCCCCCTCTAGGTGTTTAGGTTGTCTTGAAAGTAAAACTATCAGATAGAGCAATGACGTGTGAAAGTGTAGCATCAAAAGAGAAATAAACAAGTAGAAATAACTTTCATTACTTGTTTTATCTCAATAATTCACTATGTTATCATATGAGAAATAAAGTGAAAAATCACGTCACGTTTCTATCTACGTCATACCAAGACTAGAACTAGGGGCACTAAGCTTAAGGTTTAGTCTTTGCACAAGATCGAGATGATTATTTTGACCAAGGTGCTTGTCCGCACAATGCTCATAAAGACTTATCAGGAGGAATGAGTAGTTCTTGGGGGGTATCCTTAACATATTAGTTGATAGCATGTTTTTTTTCATTTATGAATTTTGTACTAACAATTTTATTGTCTTGATTTTAAGGACCATGAATCAATCGAAATCTACCCACATAGATAAATACACTTTAACTTGTATACGCAAGATTTGATCGCTTGAGATTTGGCCAACGTTCTAACCTTTATATAAACACATATATATCATGACATTGATTATTCAAGTTATTTCTAATGTGTTAGACACAATATCACGAGTTATAGTATGAAAGCATATAATTTCTACGAGAGTGCTCCGTCTAGGGATGTGTGAACAGTGTAAAGTGATTCCGCTATCTAGATCCTCACACATACCTAGAGGAATATTCAACAAATACTGACATGTTTAATCGCACTCAGTAGCTAAGCACCTATAGATCTGACACATCATGACATAAGTAGACAATGTTCACATGGATTAACAATCCTAAGTCAAACAATGTACATAATCGTTATGGGCTAGGGTCTACCCAAGTGTGTCCTAAGAGTTAACAATCCATAGTTATTTATTTATTTATTTATTTTGGGTTATATATATATATATATATATATATAATTTACTGAAAAATGATTAAACAAAGCAAGTAAATCAAATAAAAGAAAAGTTTTTGATTTTAAACAAAACGATTAATCAAATCAAACAAAAAAACGAAAAATATGCAAAAATAAATAGGACATCACGATATAGTGTTATGCATGAGACTAATTACCATGAGACATGAAATTAACATTTGTGCTATGAAGAAACAACCATGAGAATGCTCAAGACGCAATAGACCCACGCAGTGTGTCATCACCCTAGCCCCGTACTAAGTGACAGATGGACACGAGGAGCTTCACAAGTGTCGTAGGGTGGGGTGTTAATCCCATATGCACACACAAGGATCCGCTCAACCTAACACTCTTTCCCCCCAGCGCCACACAAGGACTTACTGGAACCCTTCCTCAGTTAAGAACACAACGTGAATTATAAGGTAGAGTTCCTAATACACACAAACCTACGCCCCCGCTATTGTGAGACACATCACAATGAGTGAATTATTGTGGACATGCTTGTGCATTTGTTCCTAAGGATATAAATATAGAACAGCAGTTCCTATATGTAGTGAACAACATGTTGTTCGATTTAGGGTCTATATTATTCCATGCATTCGTAGAGGTTTCAAAACAGCACATTCAGTTTTAATGCAAAGTTGACTAGTAGAAATTAAATTTTAATTTTAACCTTCTACAAATAGAACATTTGAAATAGAAAATAGTATGTTACCCATGTTGTCTATATCAAGAATATGTCCTCTACGGTTGTCTCCAAAGATCGTCATGTCTTCTTTCTTCTTCTCCAGACTAAGGAACTTGTCTTCAAGTGCCATACATTTTCCTTATCCTTAGCCCGCCAACACACTCAATAGGAGGATGAGGGTAAAGATCTGGTTACCCAAGGTTTTCCACCCATGGTGTAGGAAGTCGACTTCGGCATTCAGACTTGAGTTATTTTATTTATATCTCTCTTCAAGCAAGAGACAGAGGTGCAACCAAACTTATTACATTTGCCACATGTCATATAGGCGGTGGATATCGCCTTTTGCATGGTACTAGGGCTCTTGCAAGACAAAGGATGTAGGTTTTTAGATTTAACATGATTGGCGTTATGTTTCATAAATCGTTTGACTGGATTTGCTGGAAACGAGCTATTGCGGGCTTTAGAGATACTGTCGGATGGTAGCTTGTCGTGTTTGTATCCCAGCCCGAATTCTCCAGATCTCTGACACTGATAACCTAATAGCATATCCAGAAATTTTTGGCCTATTCCAAACTTTTGGATGGCAAGGTTCAGGTCATGGATCTTCGCCTTTAACACGGTGTTTTCTGTGACCAGCATCACACACCGGTTTGCGAATTACTTCTTTCCATTCTCAATATGGCTACAAAAAGTTTGTAGCTTCCTTCCAAGTCCTTCCTCTATTTAGTGAGAGTGTCAATTTTTGAGGAAGACTTAGAGAGGTTCTCTTCTAATTCTTTTATTATGCACAAGGAGTGAGAACACTCTTGGCACTCAACCTTTTATTTTCCACATTTCACTAATTCATTATTCACACATTTCAACTCCTTTCTCAGTTGTTTATTTTCATATTTCAAAACATTATTCTTATTATCCACATCATCTAATTTATCACAAAGAGTTTCATATAATTCAAGGAGTTCTATATATATGGGAGGAGTTACCGCAGTATCGCTATGGACATTGGATTCATCATCTGAGTCGTTATGATGTTCCCCCATTAGACAGAGATTCGCCTCATCCTCACTGCTTGAGTCGGAGGTGCTCGACTTGTCAGAAATAGCATCATCCCATCTCGAAGCTTCGAACACTTTCCTCTTTCCTGTCTCTGCCTTCCCTCCATTTTTCTTCCTTTTGGAGCTTTGGGCAATCTCTCTTCATGTGTCAAGACTTGTAACAGTGGAAGCACTCAGGAATAGGCTTGTCTTCATCGCTTTCTGACCCCTTTGTCGATCTGGTCCACCTCTTCTCTACTGGACCTTTCTTTAAAAAATTTTTGTACTTCTCTTGCCTCTTAGGATCGTTCAGGAATCTTCTAAATTCTTGAACATATAAGCTTTCTTCACCTTCATCATCAGACTCTTCTTTTTTCAGTGCTAGAGCTTTCTTTTTTGGCTCCCTTGAGTATTCCCCACTTTGTATCTTCAGCTCTAGTTCATGGGTCTTTAGATTCCCAATGAGGCTTTCAATTTCCAAGGTATTGATATTGTGTGACTCAGTGACGGAGATCACTTTTGGATTGAATTGTGGAGGAAGAGATCATAAGATTTTCCGCACAAAGTCTCCATTTGAGAATGTCTTCCCGAGAGATCTAGAGGCGTTGACGATCTTTGTGAAGCGTGTGTACATGATATCAACTTCCTCATTGATCTCCATCTGTAATTGTTCATATTCAGACTCCAAACGAAACAACTTTGACTCCTTTACTTGAGATGTACCTTCATGCGTTAGCTCAAGTAAATGCCATATATCATATGCAATTTCACAATTACAGATTCTATTAAATTAAGTTTTATCCAATACACAGAATAGCGAGTTCATGGATTTGGCATTGTTCGTACATCTCAACTTATCAGCATCATCACATTTATCCCGCGGTTTGACTAAGACAGTATCACCTACAATCATAGTGGGTGCAGCGTGTTTTGTTTCGATCATGGCCCACACATCCATGTTTTGGGTCATTAAAAATATTTTCATTCGCATTCTCTAGTAACTGTAGTCACTCCCCCATAAATAGTGGAGGTCTGCTCACACCTTGTCCCTCAGGAAAAGTGTGAACCGCGTTGGCCATCTTACTTCGGGATTTAAGCCTTTTTGGAGTAACCTGCCTCTGATACCACTTGTTGGATCTAGTGGCCAACCTTAGAGGGGGTGAATAAGGTTTTACATGCTAATTAAAAATTCAAAATATTTTGTCCAGAAAAACTAGTTCTGGAAGCTATCGCGGGACGTTAACTAGCTAGCGCGCGGCGGTAGGTCACAAACCTCGTTTTCCTGGGCGTATTTCTCCTTGGAGAAATACACACCCTTTAAAGTTCTACCGACAAACAATCACAACGTCACACGCAGAATGAAAAGCAATAAATAATTTTTATTCAAACATAAATAAAAATGGTCACATATAAGTACTGGATTTCCATGACACCGGAGTTCGGAGGAGGTAAAAGTCAAGAATCTTTTTGTTTTCTATACCGACCCACTATTCGGATCAGTTGGCTCTCTCCCTTTCCCTCCAAGGAAGGTCTTCGAGCCGACTCTTCACCTTCACGCAAGGAAGTGTCTTAGAGCCCCGCTAGATCCCCCGATCTAGACATCCCTTCCCCGGGACGATTTCTCATGGAATCCTCCCTTGATTCCGACGACCTTCACCGGTTTATTTTCCTCACCACAAGAATAGGGAAAAGAGAACAAATACAACAAGTATAAAAGATTAAAGAAGAATTTAGATTGAATCTCTTCCAAGACAATTTTTCCGTTGAGCGACCCGTGACCGGTGCTTGAAATCTTCGTGTGAATGCAACCGATCAAATCCTCATAGTCGTTGATGTCTTTGGCTTGCTGGAGTTCTTCGTGCGCGAACGGGAGGGAGGCGGTTTTCCCATCCTTCGATTGAGATGGCGTTTCGGTGCACCAGAGGCAGCACACAAACCCTAGGCTTGATAATAGGTGTATCCTTGTCTCTGGAACGAAAAAACGAAGCCTTTTATACGTTTTTTGAAAATAGGATACCACCGGCTATAGAGCTAGCACCCGACGGCAGGTCGACGCGCTTGATGCTGACAGCTGTCTTGCAAATTTTGAGAATATTCAAAATGAATATTTTCCTCTTTTTTGTGCTAACACCGCGCGGTAGTAAGCTAATGCCTGGCGTCAGCCCAATCGTCTCGACGCACTCGATGAGCGTTGTGTGAGATAGCGCAGCGCGGTAGCAAGTTATTGCTCGACGGTATCTCTGCCTCGACGCCTTCATCTCGACGCTCGCTAAGTGGGCTAGCACGGCGCGGTAGTAAGATAGCGTTGCGCGGTAGCATCCCGAGCGCCTGGCTGACATAAATCCTCAGGCTAGCGCAGATGGTAGAGCTAGCACGGCGCGATAGCAACCCGTGCGCCATGTCAATTTTATTCAGGCTACCTCCCGGTGGTAGTGCTTAGCGCGCGGCGGTAGGTGCCAAAAGAAAGTTCCTTACTTCACTTGAACCTGTAAACTTGCACACTCTACCAAACACAAGACGCGATCAAATACAACATGAGAATTGATATTATCAAACTTAGGATATGTGAATCGTTGGCTCCAACACCCGACACTGTGTTCACACTCATGAGAAGTAAGCACAAGCTACACCTAATCAGTCCGAACTCCGTTGAACATAGATTTCTGGATTCAACAATAAAGATAAGTGATGTTAGCACAAACAAGAGAAATCTAAATTCTTTAATTTACATTTCCAGAGCTACATTTTATTTGCATTTCATTCCTGATACCACCAGATCACATGATCCCCGGTTGAAATTGAGGGGATCCATTTCTTCGTCTAATGGACAAGACAACTCTGAAAAATATATAGTGGTGAAGATTTTTTTGATTAAAAAAAATTATAAGGGCCTGTTCGTTTCGACGGAATTGGAATTTAATATTGGAATTGAATATTGATGAATATTGTATTGAATATTGATGACTAATTCCAATTCAAGCGTTCGCCTAATAAACAATATTAGTGAATATTGTGGAATTGAACAATTCTTTTGTTCATTTGTTAAATAAAATTCATTCTAAGAAATGGAAAATATTATGAAGAAGCTAATATTTTTTTCACATATATTATAATAGATATGCATTCGGATAGAAAAATATGCACTCGGGTACAAAAGCGTGATCGAAAAAATACGTGCTCGAATGCAGAAAATGCGAAAGGGAGACAAAACGTGCGCTCGGGAGAAAATAACTTGTGCTCAAGAGACAAAACGGGCACCCGGGCGAGAAAATTCGCGTCCGTGCAAAAAAATGTGTACCCGGGCGAAAAAATGCGTGCCCGGGCGAAAAAAGCGTGCACATGCTAAAAAATGCGCATCCGGGAAAAACCCGCGCCCGGGAAAAAAACGGGGGCCCGGGAGGAAAACGGCTTCCCGGGCGAAAAACGGTCGCCCGGGCGAAAAAAGGCCGCCTGGGCAAACAACTGCCTCCCGGGCGAAAAACAGGCTACCGGACGGAAAACGAGCTACCGGGCGAAAAACGCGCGCCCAGGCGAAAAACGCGCACTTGGGCGAAATACGCGCGCCCGGGCGAAATACTCGCGCTCGGGCGAAATACGTGCAGCCGGGCGAAAAATGCACGTCCGAGCAAAATACGCGCGCATGGGGGAAATACGCATGCCCGGGCGAAAAAACGTGCGATCGGGCTATAATACTTGCGTCGGGCGAAAATTACTTTCGTCGGGCGAAAATTACTTTCGCCGGTCGAAAATTACTTTCGCCGGGCAAAAAGTACTAGCGCCGCACGAAATACTAGCGCCAGGATAAATATTTGAGCTAGGCGAAAATATGCGTGCCGAGCGAAAAACGCGTCCCGGGCGAAAAGTGCGCCCCCGGGCGAAAAACGCGCGCATGTGCGAAAAATGCGCCCCCGGGTGAAAAAACGCGCGCCCTGGCGAAAAACGATCGCCCAGTCGAAAAACGCGCGCACGTGCAAAAAAACTCGCGGTCGGGTGAAAAACACTCTCCCGGGCAAAAAACACGCGCCCGGGCGAAAAGCGGGCGAAAATGGCGTCCCGGACAAAAAAATGGGTGCTTGGGAGAAAAACTTGTCTCCCGGGCGAAAAAAGTGCGCCCCGGCGAAAAATCTCGCGACCGGGCGAAAAACGCGCGCCTGGGCGAAAAACGCGCGCCCGGGCAAATAACGCGCGCCCGGGCAAAAAATGGGGGGGTCGGGCAAAAAACGTGCGCTTGAGCCAGAAATGTGTCTCGGTCGGAATTGTCCAATTTTTATATATATTAGAAAGAATTGTCTTTAGTTCAAAATGAATTTCACAGAATTCATTAAAATTCCAATTACAATATCTAGCCTGCAAACGGACGATAAAATTGAAATTAATCGTTCAATTCCAATTTGAAAAACTCAATTCCGTGCAAACGGATGGACCCTAAAAGAATGAGAAATGATAAACCTATTAGATCAGTAAAGTTTCCATTTGGACCGTGAAATGGATCTTGATATATGAACTCCTGGGTAATGACTAATGAGATATTGGGATAATAAGGTGTCCCGCAGACACTTTCCTCTTAACGTGTTTCTTAAGCATCTTCTCGCTGACCGCTTGGGCTTCCGGACAGTCCGTTCCTTGTCCTATCGGCCGTAACATTCACCAAAACCTAAAGTTCCCACGGCCTCACGTATTCGCCTGCAACGTTTTTTAATCAATTGATAATACCAGAGGCCAAAAATTATATATTAATTAACTAATCTATTGCAAATAGAATATAATATTTGTGACTTACAGTCATACACTCAAAAACGTATAAATTAGACTCAGCAATACCCTCCATTTGTATTCATTTTCTTCACTTTCTCTGTTTCCATACGCGTATTTTTCTTTCGATGTTAATTAAGCAGGCTGCCGGCCCCCGCCGTCCGTCCTGAGGCGTAGAAACATTCATTCAAATATAGTCGATCTCCTCTATAAAAGCAAGGCTGTCTCGAATGATATTCCACAGTCATTCTACATACACTCCTTTCCGCATTCAGTTTTCTTATCTTTGGGAGAGGGTGGGAGAAAGACTCCATTAATGGCTGCCAAGCTACCTTTCTTCATTGTTATGGCTGTTCTTTCAGCCATCGCTGTCCAAGGGGAAACCGATTTCCAGGTCGGTGACGATGCAGGGTGGAAACTCGGAGTGAACTACACAACCTGGGCTGAAGGCAAGCAATTCAAAGTTGGCGACTCCCTCGGTAAAATCCTATTTCCTAATTCCTAAATTAATTCTAAATTCCGGCCCGAAGAAATTAAGATTAGTTTAAAAAGAAGATACTAAAGTATATTTTCAAAACCGTAATATCAAAACAGACACTTTGTATGGGTAATCTCTATTTTGATTGCGATTTAAATTATTTTTAAAATTATTTTCACATGAATTGTAATTATTTAGGCCGATTTTTTCTGAGTTTTTTAAACAAAATTAATTAATATATATATGAATTTCTTACAAATTATGAAAATAAATTTATTTTTTATAAGAGTTAAATTGATTAAATAAAATAAAAAAAATATGTCAAAATGATTGTTTTGAAAGGAAGAATGAAGGTTTTTTGACAACCAGCTTTCCTCCATTTTGGTACAAACAAAATGAGATTTTAGTGTTTGCTTAGTATTTAGGATTTTCATTTGGCTCCATTCCAGTTTTGATTCCGGTTTCAAATCGGAATGGAAGCACCCTTTTGAACTTGATTGGAGTACCTCCAATCTCCCTTTTGAAAGTGTTTGATTTGAAGCCGGAATGGAGCAAAACGGGCCGGTGTCCCAAGCACAACCGTATTATTAATCTCTCCATGATCTTTTCAAAACGGAGAAAAAAACAAATTTTAAAACGGTTGTATTAAAATGATAGCGCATTATATGTTGCGGTGTTGCCAAACATCTATCCTCGGGCCCATTTAAAATGGAACAGAGCCGATCAAAACAGCTCCCAAACAGAGCCTTAACTACTCTTTACTTCAAGGGTCGTTACAGTTGACAAATCCTTCTTCTTCCCACTTTACCTATGATATGAACCAAACATTAATGGAAACTAAACTGTGTATCGGGCAGTTTTTGACTACGATGCTCAGTATCACAACGTTCTTTCGGTTGGCGGCGCCGACTTCAAGTCATGCAATACGTCGGCAAACGGTGTGGCTCGGACGTCTGGAAAAGATGTGGTCACTCTGACTGCTCCAGGAAGAAAATGGTACATTTGCACTAAGGGAAAACACTGTGAATCAGGAATGAAGCTGTTCATCGACGTCGTTGCAGAAACAGAAGCTCCAGCCCCAAGTCCTACAGGAGGGGAAGGCAATTCAGCCAACGCTATTTCTTCTACATACTTGGCGGCTGTAGTAATTGCTTTTCTAGCAATGGTGGTTATGCACTGATCCGGACTAGCTCGAGAGAATCAATAATAATTCTACTTTTTTTTTTTGCATTGAAATCATTTGGATCATATCTGTGTGCATTAATAATTGTCATGTTTCTTTTTTCTGTGTGATTGATTACTTTTTGATTCTAGAGGAAATAATCTTCTCTCAAAATAAATATTTGCTTCATGTGATCCCATGGCTGTGTCTTAGAAAACTGGATCCATGCATTTAATTTTTCTTTTTGTTCAGATTGTTTTTTGTTTTGAGTGATTTGGTATCAAGATTAATTATAGTTATTAGAGCTTACAAACACCATATGGTTTTTAAAATATAAGTTTTGTGTACTCTCTCGCTCTTTATATATATTTAATTATATGTATACGAGTGAAAGGCACGAGGCTTCGCATGAAGCAAATAAAGACCTAACAGTCTGAACAAGATCTCCAAGGGTAGTGAAAGTTAATCATCATGACTTCTAGTGAGAATCACAAAGAGCTGAGCTCTATGAAGCTTCCAATCTGTAGGAAGAAAAACTTTGGAATGTGAAAGAAAAGTGTAAAACTGTTTATGGAAGCCTCAGACCCTAGGATCTTTATTACTGTGGAAGAGGGACCCTTCATTCCCATGAAGGTCTCAGCTATTGATGCAAACATCAAGACTCCAAAGAAATACTCTGAAATGACAAAGGATGAAGTTGTTCTGGCTATTATGGACAAGAGCGTCAAGAACATTATCGTTAGTGTTATAGATAACTCAACCTTTCAGAACCTTGTTCACTGCACGACTGCAAAGGAAATATGAGAATCTCTGACTGTCTACATGGAGGGGACTGAGGAAGTGAGAGATGACAGAAAATCCTTGTTAAATCAACAGTATGAGATCTTCAGACAAGACAAGAAGAATTCCATAGCTGTATGTTATGAGAAGTTCTTTAGAATTGTAAATGATCATAAAACTTATGATAGACTGTTCTACAACTATTAACTGAATGATAAATTTTTGAGGTCACTCAACAAAGAGTGAGACATTAAGATTTATGTCATAAGGGAAGTAGGCAACTTAGCCAACACTCTGCCACAAAATCTGTTTGACATGTTGTCACATGAATTTCAGCTGAACTCCAAAAAAGCTGAAGAAGATTCTACCAAGTCATTCAGTAGAAAGAAGTCTGTGACCTTCAAAGTTAAAATCTCTAGAAGGAATGAAGAGAAGACTCCTTCTCCCCTAAGAAGGGTTGCTGATTCAAAAAGCTCTGCACCCAACTCATCAGAAGCTGAGATGTATGATAGAGAACTAACCTTGTTCTCCATGTCGTTCAAAAAGATGTTGAGCAGAAGAAGACAATAGAAGAATATGGCCACTACAGGATCCAGCTCATGGAAGCCCTAAGCTTATCATGTTAGATCCAAAAAGGAACCCACTGGGGAAAAGTATGTAACTAAGCAGAAAAAATATTTTAAAACTAATATTATTTGCTACTGTTGCAACAGTTCAGGACATGGCATTATTGACTGTCTTATTAAAAGGAAAGAGTGCATGAGGTCTGATGATAAGAAATATCATAAAGACAAAAAGGTTGACAAGAGCTTCTTGGCTAAGAAAAAATCTAGCATATCTGATAGTGATTCTGAGGCTTTAGAATATAAAGATGAAAATGCCTACATTTGTCTACTCTCTATGGAAGAGGATACAGATCAACCAGCTGACATGATGGGCATAAGAGCACCACTATTCTCTGCTGACAGTGACTGTGAAGTTGAAGAAGACTACATCCTCATGATCATGACTGAAAAAAATCAGGATAAATCTGATCCTGATGAGGTAATTATTTCAACCATGTCTTCTTCAGAATCTAATAATGAAACCTGCCCAGATTCTAAGGCATCATCTTCATCCAATGAGGAGGATAAATTAGAACCTAAAAAGAATGTCAATCAGTTGATTGACAAATATGGTGTTCTCCTAGAAGCTTTGAAGAAGATCAAAATGTTTGTCAAGGGGTAAGCTGAAGAGATTGCATCTCTACAGCAGACAAAATCTATGAAATTTGAGTCAGCTTCTCAGGTAGCTCAGATGAGCAAAGCAATAAGTTAGCTGAAAACTATCACCATTATCCAAGTGATCACTATTAGCTAGAAGAGCAAGATCATTAAAAATCTTGAAGAGAAACTCTTCAAACGAGAGGAAGATAGTGGAGAAATTCTCCAAGCCCAAGACAATGTTGTCACTCATTAACACCTTCTCCTTCCAAAATAATAGAAGGGGATTGAGATTCAAGTGGAATCCTAGAGCAGCTCATTCCAAGAGGAGAGGTAAGGCTCCATTTGTGCCTCAAACCACCTTTCAGAAGATAGTGTTCCCTTCTAACAGGTATGACTATGACAATATATATGGTCACTGGAAGAATGGAAGTTCCTCAAGTAAGTGCAATAGTAAACCTTATAATGGGAGGAGAAAGGGCATGAGATTGAGTGCTTTGAAAGCCCATCATGAAGAAATTCAAATGACCCATTATGTCCCATTTGAATTTAGTGTTACAGCCCTTACACTCAAGGGTAAGGCAGTTGCATCTTCCTAAAATCATCCAACAAAGAAGCAGGCAAATAACATGACTGCATTCAATTCTCACTTGACCATTTCTGATGCCATCAACACCATGTCAGTTGCAAAGCAAGCATATGTTACTGTCAAACAGAATCAGTCAAGAGAACCTGCTTTCCATTTAACATTCAGCCAAATTCTAGCTGAAAGAAACAGGAAGAAGTATGATGTCTTCTCTACTGAACAAAAGCATTTTAATTCTCCATCCACTTCTAGGGATGTTCAGAAGAGAAGTTATAACACTTATGAATGTTGGTGTTGTGGCAAAGTAGGGCACTTTATCATAGATTGCTGATTTAATCAAACAATACCCTATGTTATGAAATCAAAACCAGCAAAGTCTATCCCTGCTGGTATGAGTGCACCAAATACTAACAAGAACCAAAAACCCAAATTTCTTTGGGTGCCTAAGGTAAACTAAATTTATTTTACAGGTATGTCCAGGCACCAATAAGATGCCTATCTGGTACTTGGAAAGTGGATGTTTCAGGCACATGACTGGAATAAGAATTCATCTGAAAGATTTCACTCAAGTGAGGAATGGACCCAAAGTTATATTTAGTGGTTCATGCCAAGGAGTCACAAAAGGATATGGTATGATAACCAATGACATAGTCACCATCATAAAATTGGCTTATGTGAAAGGATTGCAACACAATCTGGTTAGCATAAGTCAATTCTATGATCTAGGTTATGTCATTGTTTTTCATAAGGATAAGTGCTTAATCAAAAGGTCAACTGACCAAGAGATCATTCTGACTGACACTAGGAGTGGAACTATTTATTGTCTGATTTTTTTTTGTATAGATTTTAATTCTCCAGTTTGCCTTGTAGCAAATAAGAAAGACTCTTATTGTGTGCAATGACACAAGAGGCTTGCTCACTTGAACTACAAGTTTATCAGCAAGCTCTTCAGTGAGGGTTGGACAGAAATGGACCCAATTTGAAATGCACCAAAGAGGGATTTTGTTCTGCTCGCCAAAAAGGCAAGCAAACAAAGGCCTCCTTCAAGAGCATTGGGTCCAAGGATTCTGAGAGATGTCTCTACCTCCTTCATATGGACTTATTTGGTTATATGTCAATTCATAGTCTAGGTAGGAAAGTTTATACTTTTGTGATAGTTGATGAATATTTCAGATTTGCTTAGATATTCTTTCTTAAGAGAAAGTCTGAAACCTTAGATAACTTTGTGACTTTTGTCAAATTCAGAATGAAAAGGGCTGCACTATGGTCAAAATAAGAAGTGACCATGACACAGAATTTCAATCTGAAAGCATGAGAAACTTCTGCAAAGAGTAAGGTATCTTTCAAGAATTTTTCTCTCCAAGAACACCCTAGCAAAATAAAATTATTGAGAGAAAAAACAAAACTCTCATTGAGGTTGGAAGGACCGTGCTGAGTGACACTTCTTTCCCAAAATATTTCTGGGCTGAGACAGTGAACACATCATGTTATGTCCAAAATAGGGCCCTATTAATAAATATCACAAGAAGACTCTCAATGAGATAATAAAGGGCAGAAAACCAAATCTAGCCTATTTTAGAATTTTTAGAAGTAAGTACTTTGTGATGAACAATGGGAAGTCCTACTTGACCAAATTTGCTAAAAATTTCTATGAGGGTACTTTGTTGGGTATAGCAGCCATAACAAAGCCTATAAGATCTACAACTTGAAAAATCAGGTTATAGAAGAGTTTATTAATGTTGTAGTTGATGAAACTTTTATAATTCATAATGAGCTGTCAAGCTTTTCTAGTGCTACTGGTGTAGAATTGAGAATGGAAAAATTGAGCATTGAAAACACACCTCCAGTTTAACAAGAAAAGGATGATGGTGTGCTCATCCCAGAAGAAGGACCAGCTGGAATGCAGATAGAAGAAGAACCCCATGACACTGAGGCTAAAATTCAAGGAGTTGGAGAGAGTCTACCAGTAGCTGTCAGACACTTAAGAGACCATCCTAGAGATATGATTATTGGGGATGCAAGCCAAGGTGTAATTACAAGGAGCAAAAAATCATAATATTACTATGTACACAAGTTTCCCGTCTCAGATAGAACCCAAGAAATTTGAAGAAGCCAATATAGACACATTCTAGATAATGGCTATGCAAGAAGAATTGAAACAGTTTAAGAGGTGTAATGTCTGGAAGCTGGTTCCCCGACCTCAAGGACAGAAAATCATAGGAACTATATGGATATACAAAAACATGCTTGATGAAAATGGTGTTATAATCAAGAATAAAGCTAGACTTGTTGCTAAATGGAACATGCAAGAAGAAGGTATTGATTTTGATCAAACCTTTGCACCAGTAGCTAGACTTGAAGCCATAAGGTTGTTCCTTGCATATGCTGCTTACAAAGGATTTAAGGTCTACTAAATAGATATGAAGTCAGCCTTCCTGAATGGTGACCTAAAAGCTATGTTGAGTAGCCATCAAGTTTTATCAATCCTTCTTTTCCTGATCATGTTTTTCATTTAAGAAAGGATTTGCATGGGTTAAAACAAACCTCAAGAACTTGGTATGAAACCATATCTAGCTTTCTTATTGAGAACAAATTCTTCAGGTGAAAGATAGACAAGACGTTATTCATAAGGGAAGTCAAGGGTAAGATTATCCTAGTCCAAATTTATATTGATGACATAATTTTTGGGTCTACTGATGATGTCATATACAAGAAGTTTGATAAACTTATGCAAGGGAAATTTTAAATGAGCAATATGGGTGAACTCAAGTATATCTTGGGTCTCCAAGTTAAGAAAACTGAGAATGACTTATTTATCTCTCAGTCTAAGTTGTCCAAGGAGTTAATAAGGAAAATTTGGAATAGAGAGTGCCTCTACCATAAAAACTCCTACGGGCTCAAGTATGTAACTAAATAAGGATGAGAATGCCAAGCCATTTGATGAAACCTTTTAAAGAGGCATAATTGGCTCCCATATTTTTTGACCACTAATATACCAGAAGTTATGTTTGCTACATGTGTTTGTGCTAGGTACTAGGCTTACCCTAAAGAATCTCACTACACTACTGCAAAGAGGATTTAAAGATATCTTAAGGGCACACCAGATCTTGGCCTTTGGTACTCTAGAAATAATGATTATGAACTAACAAGCTATTCAGATGCAGATTTTGTAGGTTGCAAAGTGGATAGGAAGAGTACTTTTAGTACTTGCCAATTTCTAGGGAGAAGACTGGTATTCTGGAGCAGAAAAAAATAAACTAGTGTAGCAATCTCCATTACAGAATTTGAATACATCTCAGCCGGGAATTGCTGTGCACAGCTCCTGTGGATACAACATCAACTTTAGGATTTCAATATTTAGCTAAGTAAAACCCCTATATTCTGTGATTCTTCTAGTATTATTTAAATAGCTAAGTATCTTGTATCACACAGCAGGACCAAACATATTGAAATTATATATCATTTCATAAGAGAGCATATTGAGAAAGAAGATATCAGCCTTGAGTTTGTTCCCACTGACAGACAGGTGGCTGACATCTTCACTAAAACTCTTGATGAAGCCAAGTTTAACACTTTCAAGTTTGAATTGGGAATATTAAACTTGAAGTAGCTTTAAATTTTTGACTATAAGAATTCGGTCATATATGTGCATTTGGAATCTAACCTTTTGTAGGAGAATATAAAGAAGAAAAACATTACCTGACTTAGCGGTGAATGTATTGTCAAGCGTTGAGTCAACACCAAGCATCGAGTAAGATGTTCAGGCATTGAGTCAACACCAGGCATCGAGTGGACGCCTCAGGCGTCAAATGGACTCGACGTACACATTCTGATGGGTTGGAAAACGTTAAGTCTATCAGGGTAGTTTACAACCATTAATCTAAATTGGAAATCATGATAAGGTATGCACCTCTCCACCTTCTCGAATAGAATAGGGTATAAATAGAAATTGAGCCTAGAATAAACTCTATCATTCTATTGCCCTTCAAAATTCTTGTATCCAGTACCCTAGATTTCTCGCACTGTCTTCTTCTCCTCGCTAAATCTCTCATATTCAATGGCTCCCAAGTGTGCTGATTTCCTGTTCGAGGGCTGTGAAGTTGTTCAAAATTGATTCAGAGATGCTCCAGAAGGAATTCTATCAGTCATTCATCTCCTATCAGTCGAAGAACTGGAATTTGTGCTGTCAGATCCATGTGCTATTTGGAAAAGAGAAGTATTGGAACTGTATGCTAATGCTAAGGTGGACTCTTCTTGGCAGACATCATTGGCAAAGCCTTGATATGCAAAACTGAATCTCATGACAAGATTTAAAGGAAGATGTTTGACATAATTGTTAGAGTAATTCTCTCCAAGAAAATTGATTGGGGCAAGGTGATCTTTGATAAAATAATTGAGTGTGTCCTTGAGCCAAATTTGGGAACAATTTTGTCTCTATTTCTTCTCAATACTATAAAAAGTATTCTGAATATTAGGCTAGATGCAAAGATCCATCACATAAGAAGGATGGATATCAAGATGTTTGATAGATAGGTTAGGGTGCTGGTCAATCACCCTCAATAGACTAAAAAGAAGAAGAAAAAGATAGCTGAAACAGTTGCTAAAGATAGATCCAGCAGTAGCTCTTCAGATAGTAGTAGTATTGAACCCCATAACCCTCACTTGTCTTGTTCAAGTGATTTTTGTTGAAACCGAAGACTCGGTCTCTGTGGAGTCCGACCCTTGGGGAAGGGGTGATCGCACACTTACTTCTCTCACACAAGCTGAATTACCAAAGATTTAGCACAAGGAACAGACCCAAGGCTTCAGCACGGAGGTCCCACCACATACCCAGAAGATCTTAGATCGCTCCCCTCCTTAGCTAAGTGCCGAGCTAAGGATACCTTAGAAAGTGCAAGAAGACCATGGCACAAGTAAGCATGCCTTCTGAGGTACCCCTCAGGTCTATTTATTATTTTCTTAAAACGTCCTGCAAATAGACAACCTCCGTTGTTCCGAACAGCTATGCGTAGCCAAAAGTGGTCTACCAATAGCCAAACTCCGTTATTCTAAACAACTATACAACCCATGTAGGGGAACCCAGGTAATTTTACCTCTGGACCCCCACTGGGCGAGGCCAGGCACTCGCCTAAAGGGGCGAGTGCTGGGGAGTACAGGCACTCGCCTAAAGGGGCGAGTGCTGGGGAGGCTAAGCACTTGCCACCATGGCACCCCTCCGCGGATGATTCTAGAGAGGTCCCGCACTATACAATGCCATGGAACAGAAGACGCTGAATGCACTCGGCTCCACCAACACCAAGGAGCAGAAGGCGTTGAGTGCACTCAGTTCCACTCAACGCAAAGGATGAGAAGGCGTTGAGTACACTCGGCTCCACTCAACGCCAAGGAGAAGAAGACGTTGAGTTCACTCGGCTCCACTCAATGCCAAGGAGCAGAAGGCATTGAGTGCACTCGGCTCCACTCAACGCCAAGGAGAAGAAGAAGTTGAGTGCACTCGACTCCACTCAATGCCAAGGAGAAGAAGGAATTGAGTGCACTCGGTGAACACCGGAAAGGTCTTGCTCCTGGGGATCCCGCGAAACGAAGGTCCCCTAGGGGTACGGAACCTACTCATCAAATTCAGGATTGTACACAATCACCGCTCTTTACAGGCTTCAACGAAGGTCGAAAAGAATCATCCAACCTGATGTAGGGTATATCCTAGAGATTCGTAACGGAGGCCACGATAATGCTTATGACACGATCTACGCTCTCTAATCCACACACTAACGAAAACGCAGCCACAACAATTATTTTATTTATCGTTCGCGCTAACAATACGGATCGTCGTTCCGCAAATAGATCGAATGTTGACTATAGGCCAAATTCTTTCCGGCTAAATGGGATAATCTTGATCCCGAACGAGCTTTTGGGTTGTACCAAAATAGATCCACCAAGAACAAAATGATTCGAAAGATGGTAGGATCTATCCCAACAAAAAGAAAGCGAGGATCGCCAATCCTCTTACGAATCCTTCGGAAATCCAAACGAAAAAATACCGATCTATTATTTGATTAACCGCGAAGAAAAACAAATCGGAAAATAACGCAAAATTCGTCCACCACAAGAACTATCTAGAGAAAGAAAACTCTTGGTAGAAATTTTCGTTACCCCTCTTGGATTTGTAGATCCGCGATGCGTGGATCCACCAAGTTTGATCGCTCCTCCGTTGAAAGTCCACGGGAAGCGCGCTACGAATGATGAACGTGCTAATCTCCTTCACTTCACACAGTAGAGGAAACCCCTATCTTCTTCCTTGCAAGCAACCTCTCATGCATGGGCCAAAGTATCCTTGGAGAGAGAGGATCTCGGGTGGCCATGAGCAAGAGGGAGATGAGAGTAGCCGAACACTAGAGAGAAGGGGGGGCGGCCGAGAGCAAGAGGGAGAGAGGAGATGGTCGAACTCTAGAAGGAAGGAGCCTTGAGGCCGACGGTTTGGAGGAAGGAAGAAAGAGGGGGGGGGGGGGGGGCGGCGGCTAGGAGAAGAAGAGAGGGAAAATTAGGGTTGGCAAATTCAAATTTTGATTTCAATTAAAGTCTACCATCAAATGAAAAGTTCAAGGCTTTATATAGGCTTACATCTCAAAGCCAATAACAAGTGGCTAAAGGCACACCACATAAAGAAAATGCAGAAATTAAATAATGTTTTTTAAAAGAGCCATCATGAAACGGCTATTAGCACACCAAAACTAAAATATCAAATATGAGTCTTGTTGCGAGGGTGAAGCTTGTAGCCATGACCGCTACGACGTCGCACGTCCTTTGCCGGCACATCTTCAACATAGTCATTCCCAAGTTGTCCGTCCTGGTGGCCGTCGCCATCACCGTCGCCATCACCGTCGCCATCAATCCTCCGCCGCTCAAAAGGACTCATCTCCGATGAGCGGGCTGAAATATAACGGCGTACGAGGTCCGCGTCAAGAAGATCCACCTGTGCAGCAGAGAGCCAAGAGTCGCCCGAAGCCGAACGACCACGCCAACGAACCAAAAACCTGTGAATGTCGCCGTCGAGAGTGGGAAACACATCATCCTGCAAAATCCTGTCAGGCAAGAAATCCGTCCGGGGAAACCTCGGAAAAACGTTAGGTGAAGCAGAAAAACAAGTTTCATCATCAATAGACGGCATACCTCCCGTAGGATTCGAAGGAGAAAGCGATCCAGAATTGAGCTCACCCCCACCCCATTAGATTGTATAGTGGAATTATTAAACGGAGAGACAGACAGTTCCGGTGGTGGAGTAATAAAAAGCGTTAAATCCGAAATGTTAAACACAGGGGAGATTCCCCAATCAACGGGTAATTCTAACAAATAAGCATTTTCGCCTAATTTCTTCAAAATTCGAAAAGGACCGGCTTTCTTGTTCGCTAATTTTTTTATGGTGCCCGAAGGCATCCGCTCAGGGATAAGACGAACCATAACCAAATCGCCAATGTTCAAGGAGACTGCTCGCCTATGTACGTTAGCATTCGATTGATAGATAGAATATTGCTTAGCTAACGTCTTGCCAATATGCTCATGGAGAGAGTGAACGTGTGAAGCGAAGTCCTGTGCAAATTGACTTGACTTAAAATAAGGCGGAAACGGAACCAAGTCAAGAGGCACTGGCGCCTTATAACCATGCACTATCTCATTCGGAGACAACCCAGTGGACCTGTTCTTAGAATTATTGTACGCTAGTTGAGCATGCGGAAGGATAAGATCCCACGTACCTTTATGTTTGCCCACTAAACAACGAAGTAACCCTCCCAAGCTACGGTTGACAACTTCCGTTTGCCCATCTGTTTGGGGATGATAGACCGACGAAAACATAAGTTTAGTGCCCATGAGTTTCCAGAGTGTCTTCCAAAAATAACTTGTAAATTTTACATCCCTATCACTCACTACCATCTTGGGAACACCCCGATGTGCCACGACCTCCTTGAAATACAATTTTGCTACATTTGAAGCATCGTAGGTGTTATTACTAGCGATAAAATAGGCCATTTTGGAGAAACGGTCTACTACGACTAAAATAGAATCGTGACGCCTCAATGTCATGGGTAAACCCAAAATAAAATCCATGCTGACATCTTCCCATGGTACCGACGGAATCGGAAGTGGAGTGTAAAGACCCGCATTGGTCTTGTTTCCCTTTGCTAGTTGACAGATATGACAACTTCCTACGATTTTGTTGACCATGGGTCTGAGGCCCGACCAAAAGAATTTATCCTCTACGAGTGTTATCGTTTTGTCTCTACCAAAATGTCTGCCTAACCCTCCGCTATGTAATTCCCATATGATAAAATGTCGTAATGACGAGCGAGGAATACATAGTTGCAAATGTTTAAATAAGTATCCGTCACGGATATAGTACGCCGAAATGGTGGTAGGGGAATTGTCCTGAGCGGCGAAATAAATTTCCTTAAAGTCTGGGCATTGGACATATTCATCTTTAATCCTCTCAAATCCTATGACTGGCACTTCCATGGTAGTTAGTAATAAGGTGACCCTACTTAATGCGTCCGCCACACGATTTAATGTACCATTCAGATGCTTGATAATGAAAGTGTACTCCTGTAGGTACGAGATCCATTTAGCGTGCCGTGGGCTAATCTTATTTTGAGAATTAACAAATTTGAGGGCCTCATGGTCCGATAATATCACGAATTCTTTTGATATAAGGTAATGTCGCCAATGTTGGAGACAACGAATCACGGCATAGAATTCGCGATCATAATTCGAATAGTTTAACTTTGGGCCGGCTAATTTCTCGCTAAAATATCCTAGCGGATGTCCCTCTTGACTTAACACTCCTCCGATTCCTATCCCCGATGCGTCGCATGATAGTTCAAACACTTTACTAAAATCCGGTAATCGTAGTAAGGGGGCTTCAGACATCCGTTCCTTAATCGTTTGGAAAGCACTAGTGGCCGCTTTAGTCCAACTAAATTCTCCTTTCTTCATACACTCAGTGATGGGTGCCATAATACTACTAAAATTCCGAATAAATCTTCGGTAAAACGTGGCCAACCCGTGGAAACTTCGAACTTCCCTTATATTCTTGGGTTCCGGCCACTCTTTAATTGCTTGAACCTTCTTTGGATCCATATGAATGCCATCTGAACTCACGATGTATCCTAAGAACTTTACGGAAGACACACTGAATGCGCATTTTTTTAGATTAATAAATAAATTCTCTTTGCGCAATGTGGTAAGGATTGTTCTTAGGTGAGTTTCATAATCCCCCGGAGAGATGCTAAACACCAAAATGTCATCGAAATAGACCACTACAACTTTTCCCATGTAGGGTTTAAAGACTTGGGTCATCAATCGCGAAAACGTACTAGGTCCATTGGTAAGTCCCTCTCCAAGCACTAGCCATTCATATAGTCCATCCTTAGACTTAAATGCCGTCTTCCATTCGTCTCCCTCCCGTATTCGTATTTGATGATAACCGCTCTTAAGATCTAATTTAGAGAACACGGCGGCTCCTGATAACATATCAAGTAAGTCATCCAAACGGGGAATGGGGAACCGATACTTGACAGTTATTTTATTTATAGCCCGATAATCGACACACAATCGCCACGTTTTATCTTTCTTCGGGACTAACAAGGCAGGGACGGCACAAGGACTTTTACTATGACGTATAAATCCTTTCGCTAACAAATCTGAAATTAATTTTTGCAACTCCTCATGTGAGGAGGGATTGAGTCGGTAATGGGGCTGATTCGGCAACGAAGAACCCGGGACAAAATCTATCTCATGCTGGATATCACGCATAGGTGGCAACTGAGGTGGTAAGTCCACCGGGTAGACACCCTTATACTCTTCTAATAGAATTCAAAGGGATAACGGGAGGCTCGCTAATGAGGGTGCATCCTCCTTAGCTTGTAAACAAACTAGAGCGTAGATAACGCCATCCATGAAAGTCTTACGCTCTAACTCTTTCCTACTTATCAGACTTATCGTTTTCTTTTCTACCGGCACAATGGTATCTTTGGACGCAGGTGACGGATCCTTGGGCGACGATGGTTTCAAAACAATGGTCTTACCATTGAATTTGAACTCATAAGTGTTGGCTCGTCCAAAATGGGTCACGTCATAATCATAAAGCCAAGGTCGTCCTAATAAAACATGACACACGTCCATGGGGATGACGTCGCACCACACTTTATCAACATAGTTTTCAATGTTAGTGGCACCAAGCATCGCTTAAAGACCGCTATTGACGTCTTGTTTACCCACGCGATTTTATAAGGATGTGGGTGCGGCTCGGTGACTAAGTGCATGCGTGCGATGGCGTTTTCCGTAACGACGTTCATGCAACTACCGCTATCAATAATTAGTTTGCACCATTTTTCACTGCACTTAAAATTTAAGGTAAATATATTTGTCCGGTTATACTCGTCCAACGCTCGCGGTGTGACCAAAATACATCTCATCACCATCATGTAAGAATCATCCTCAATGTCACTCGGCTCGGCATCAGATTCTTCTCCCGCGCCATATACGATATCGGCAGGCTCAGACGTGGAGTCTAATAGGGCTAACGGTTTGCTCTTCGTGGGGCACTCACTAGAGTAGTGCCCTTGGATTCCACAAGAATAACACTTGGCATTAGTCTTGCTGATTCGTCCTATTGGTACTCGCTCACAGGTGGGACTTCTGTTATTCCTAGCGGTAACAATAATGGACTCCGAATCCGTTGATCGATACTTTCCCTTATCTCGCGTGGAGGAAGATGGATGCGGTCCTAAGAGGGATTTTCCCTTCTGAAAGTTTCGTCCTTTGACTTTGTAGGCGTTGTGTTTTTCAATATCCAAGGCGGCATTGAATGTGATGTTAAGGTCCATGTGACCATAACGCAAGAGCTTGCCTTGAATGTCCGAGTTAAGTCCCTTATGAAATCGGGAGAGTGTGACTTCGGGCATCTCACGAACATCACAACGCACCAACATATCCTTAAGTTGTCCCATGTATTCTGCTACCGAAGCGTTACCTTGACGAAGGGAGGCTAAGTCGTCGAACATTTGGGTCCGGTAATAAGTGGGAACATATTGGTCGTGGAGAAATGCTTTCATGGCAGCCCACCCAATTGGGGGTACTCCATTAACCGTACCTAATCGTCTCTCTTCGTTCAACCAGTATGTCTTGGCCCTTCCTAGTAGTTTCATCCGTGCAACCTTCACTTTCTCAACGTCCGCCAGGTCGTGCCATTCAAATTAGCACTCGATTCCCATGATCCAGTCTAGGAATAGTTGGGGCTCTCCCATACCATCATATGAGGGTGAGTCTATTTTTACGGCCCTAGTTACGTCGAACTCATAATGGCCTCGAGGTGGGTACTCATCGTCCTGATCACGTGGGTGATTTTGTCTTTCCTCTCGCTGGTTGGAGGCCGGGGGTTGGGGACCCGGTCGGTTTCTGCCAACGCCGTTGTTTCGGGGTGCCGCTTGGTTTACAGCGAGCCCTTCAATTAACTGTGTCAGTGCGTCAAACCTAGCGTTAAACTCTTCGCGTAGCTCGGCGATCGTGGCCGGAGCATGCTCATCACCTTGGTTGTTTGCCATGTGTGAGGTGGAGGAAAGATATTCCGTGCCCAGCCTAGTGCGCATGAACGAACGGGACAAACACAATTTTGACCTGATTTAAATTACGCGTTTGAATTTTTTGACACTAAACAATTGAGCAACAGGAAAAACTTTTCAGACTTTTTTTCTTAAAAAAATGAGGAGAAAATTCAGAATTTTTTTTGTAATTTTCTGCAGAATTTTTTTTGTGTGTTTTACTAAGTGCAGCCCAACTATGTAAAATTCAGATTTGAAGTGATTCGTAACGGAAGTGCGCACCCTAGTGAACGAGGATAACCCTAGGTAAGATGAAAGGATGATGTCGATTGGGAAATCAACACAACCTCCCTCTGATACCAAATTGATGTAGGGTATATCCTAGAGATTCGTCACGGAGGCCACGATAACGCTTATGACACGATCTACGCTCTCTAATCCACACACTAACGAAAACGCAGCCACAACAATTATTTTATTTATCGTTCGCGCTAACAATACGGATCGCCGTTCCGCAAATAGATCGAATGTTGACTATAGGCCAAATTCTTTCCGGCTAAATGGGATAATCTTGATCTCGAACGAGCTTTTGGGTTGTACCAAAATAGATCCACCAAGAACAAAATGATTCGAAAGATGGTAGGATCTATCCCAACAAAAAGAAAGCGAGGATCGCCAATCCCTTACGAATCCTTCGGAAATCCAAACGAAAAATACCGATCTATTATTTGATTAACCGCGAAGAAAAACAAATCGGAAAATAACGCAAAATTCGTCCACCACAAGAACTATCTAGAGAAAGAAAACTCTTGGTAGAAATTTTCGTTACCCCTCTCGGATTTGTAGATCCGCGATGCGTGGATCAACCAAGTTTGATCGCTCCTCCGTTGAAAGTCCACAGGAAGCGTGCTACGAATGATGAACGTGCCAATCTCCTTCACTTCACGCCGTGGAGGAAACCCCTATCTTCTTCCTTGCAAGCAACCTCTCATGCATGGGCAAAAGTATCCTTGGAGAGAGAGGATCTCGGGTGACCGTGAGCAAGAGGGAGATGAGAGTAGCCGAACACTAGAGAGAAGGGGGGGGGGGGGGGGGGCGAGAGTAAGAGGGAGAGAGGAGATGGCCGAACTCTAGAAGGAAGGAGCCTTGAGGCCGGCGGTTTGGAGGAAGGAAGAAAGAGGGGGGCGGCGGCTAGGAGAAGAAGAGAGGGAAAATTAGGGTTGGCAAATTCAAATTTTGATTTCAATTAAAGTCTACCATCAAATGAAAAGTTCAAGGCCTTATATAGGCTTACATCTCAAAGCAAATAACAAGTGGCTAAAGGCACACCACATAAACAAAATGCAGAAATTAAATAATGTTTTTTAAAAGAGCCATCATGAAACGGCTATTAGCACACCAAAACTAAAATATCAAATATGAGTCTTGTTGCGAGGGCGAAGCTTGTAGCCATGACCGCTACGACGTCGCACGTTCTTTGCCGGCACATCTTCAACATAGTCATTCCCAAGTTGGCCGTCCTGGTGGCCGTCGCCATCACCGTCGCCATCACAACCCCAGGTATTTGATGAGTGTCTGCTGACCTAGAAGGGAATCTTTTGTCCGCCCCACTTTGGCTCTATAAATATTTTGATGGGGGTCGAGGCTTCCTTGCCTTTTCTCAACTTTCTTGGTTCTCGCCTCCACAAAAATGTCGCTCTCAAAGGAAGCTCTGGATCTCCTTAACGCTGTCCGCGCCAAGGATAAGGCCTTGATGTGTTTATTCACTCCCTAACTTACGCGAAAAGTCCCCGGGTCCTCCCCGAAGATGAAAAAAGCAAAGGTGGTCAGACGCGATCCGACCAGAGATGGGTCGGTCTCGTAGGAGCCTTCCCATTCTTCGATTACTCTGGTATGTTTACTCGCCTTATATTTCATGCTTGGGTAGAGAAGGATGCTGACACTCTGACCGCAAGTATCGCCGAAGGAAAAAGAAGTTGGGGAAGCGAGTGCAAAACCACACTTGCATATGGCCGGGAATGATGAGACGGCTCGCGAGATCACCCCTCTGGTCCAGACGTTGAAACTGAATGCTCCCCTATGAGAGAAATATAAGCCTTCTTTTGTCTTCTGCCCTTTCATCATATGGCTCACCCACCTTTTCTTCGTAGCTCCCCCTTTGGGAACCACGGGATAGAGAGTTCCCACACTAAGATCCCCTACCCCGCCAAACACTTGTGGATCCCGCCTTGGGCCTTCAACCCCCATCGAATACTGTGCACATCCTTACTCTGCAAGTCAACGCTTCTGCTGCTGAACCAATAAGTTTTCCCCTTGGGCTTGGGAAAGGTAACATAACATTCAACACTCCCTTTAAAGGATGGCCCGACACTTCTCGCTGACCTTTTGACAAGGATGCGAGCACCGGACCAGGTAACAAACCTTACTTTTTTTTCACAAAAGCACGAAAACCAGGCGTACCTAAAATTACTTCGCACAGGGTACTGTGATATCTCGTCCACTGATGTTGATATTGACAAGGAGGAGATCTCGCCTCTCCCCAGGTTTGATTTCCGAATACTTAGGCGACCCGAACGATGCTGAGGGAATGAAGCGGCAGCTGGTGGATAAACTCCGGAAGCAATCTTTACTACTGTGAGAGATGGTCAGCCAAATACAGGTGAACCAAGAGTCTGCCGAGAGGCGGATCCTTAGCTTAGAGAACAGCAATACGCACTTTATCGCCACCCTGGGAGGAGAAGCAAGCGGCGGGTCAGACTACCCCGACCTTCATCTCGCGAGAGATGAAGATCAGCTACACCTCGCTCAACGAGAGCTTCAAACCATGCGCTCACTTTATTATTCTCGCGCGATGCCTAAGGCGGGAAGGAGAGGCCGGGGATTGCAATAATGGCCCTTGGTGGACCTATCGACACTCGCCTTCCCACTCTAGTTTTATTTATTCTGGGATGTGTAATAATGACTGCTGTCCCTTATGCCGAGTGTAGACAATTCGTTGTGGATGTATATTCTTTGATATCGCTTTATTTTTTAGCTACTTATTCTTCTTGTTGCTGCATATCTCTATTGATGTTTTCTATGCTTAGATCTATGATGCGAATGAGGAGGCGCGAGATCTCGCCAGGGTCCAGGACGGGATCTGAGGCAAGATCTCGAAAATAGGCTATCCGCACCTTTTCATTCATGGGCCCTTTCCCGCCCAAAATCTCTTATAAATAGAATGCTTACCTACTGCATTAATCATCGCCTTCAATAGCTCTTACTTTCTCTTGCGATTTTTCCTTCTCTTGCACTCACCTCTTTTCTCTCTTTCTCCTTCTTAGCGAGATGACTGGGGAAGTTGAGGGGTGGACCAAGTGTGCGGCTGCATTCGCCGATTATCCTTTCGTGAACTGCAGCTTGTCCAAAGAAAGAGTATCAGTCGCTTATTAACCTCTACATCCCGCCAGAGTTCACCGCGCGACACCCAGGGAGAGATGAGGAGATCAACCACTTCTCTCCCTTTGAGCTCTCCATCCCCGCCGAGCATTTCGAAGTAGGGTTGTGGCTCCCCATTTGGTCAGAGATATGCCAAGCCCTCCGCTACTTCGACGTGGTTCCCGTGCAACTCAACCCTAACTCTATAGCGCTACTGGTCGCCTTCGCCTGCTACCTATGGTCAGAGCGAATGGAGTTCAAACTCCCCATCTTCCGCAAACTGTTTAACTTCTGCGCCAAGTGGGATGGGGTCACCTTCTTCTCTAGCAACAACCTTAAGGCGAAAGGTCTCGCCAACAAAAACCATAACTGGGTCAAAAATTCATTTTCGTTTCTGGAGATTTCGACAACCTCCCACTTTCGTCGATCCAACAGGAGGAATCTACATACCGCCCTCCCAGTCTCGGCAGACATGAGGCCAAGCTCCACCAATACCTCTTTGAGAAGGATTTCAACGTTCCTTACCTGAGGAGGAACGTTGACATGCTTCTTCCAGCTCTCACTGGGGAAAGTAGTTCTCGCATTTTCCTTTCTTTAAAGATTGCATGCTTCTGGAATCTTTCTAACTTATGATACTTGTGTAGGGGTGCGGGATATCCCCTTCAACCCTCCCTATGCTACACTTTCTTCGGAGATGGCATACGGCAAGGCCGCCGCTGCGGCCCACAGAAGCCTGGCAAAATCGCTGCCGGGATCAAGCTGCCAGAAGTGAAAGCCCGACTCCTCCCTTCCTCTACCTCGACAGCGAAAAAGGGACCCATGCCCTAGGACCACAAGAACTTCAGCCTGAGCGAGAAGGTGCTGGATGAAGCCGACGAGCCTTTGCTGATATGGGACCAGGAAGCAAACAGGACTTCCGTCTCCACCATACTCCCCTCTTGACAAGAGGGCGAGACGGCTCAGTGATGAGTCCATATTTTATACTTAATTCCGGACTCATCTGGGCTCATTTGCATGTCTTTGCACTACCATTTAGCGCCATTAGCACTCCTTTTGGTTCGCTGCGACATTTCACGTCTTGCGCACTTTATTAGACTATTTCTGTGCGTGTGTGTATTTCCCTTTTGCTATGCATTTTATTAATATCTGTGACTGCCATGATCGACAACCCGTCCAGTTTTCCTGCAGGTTCGGGGATCGTGTGGGCGCCCGGGATAGGGCTTTCACCATTTTTTTGCAAAGGAGTCAATGGTCATGCGTTTTTACCTACGCACGACCATCGACCTCTTTGGCGCACGATCATCGGTCGTGCGCAGTCTGGCTTCTCTTGTGAAAGTTCTGTCCCGCCATATCGCACGGTCACCAAACCCCACACGATCACTGCTCGTGCGCTGCCGATCGTGCGCATTCACGGCCTATTTTATGAAATCCCTGTCTCCGCTATCGCACGAGCACTGACCATTCCTCGCACGATCACCGATCGTGCGCCTTTGCTCGTGTGCTTATTTCTCTGACTTCTTTGGCAAGTTGTAGGTTTTCAGGTGTGCTGCGCACGATCATCGACCGAACAATGTGCATGACCAGGGGTCGTGCGTCGCTGATCGTGCACACTATTTATTTCTGCTTTCTATAAATACGCAGGTTCCGCCCTAATTTAGGGGGACCGCCAAAGTCCGCCGTTTTTCCGCCATTTTCGTCTCCAAGAAGGGTTTCCACCGTCCTCCTTCATCTTCCACCATAGGGAGGTGCTCCGGGCAAGCTTTCAACGCCAAATCATAGCCGGAGCTTCCTCTCGGCCTCCTCCTTCATCCTCGAGCTTCAAGGGAGATTTTACCTAGCTTCCTCCATCAAGCTAGGAGGAGCATGTGCTTCCATCTTCTGCAGCGTGATACGAAGAAGACGGGCCACTGGGAGTGAGTGACAGCCTCCTCTACCCCGGACGCAGTTGAGGACCGAGCTTGGACTCGGATTGACAACCTGGGATTCCAATCGTGAACCCTCAATAAGGCTTCAGACCCGGACGATTTCGCACACTTCTCTTAATTTGTTGTTGTTAGCTTAGTTTAATTTCAATGTATTGATGAAGTATTATTACATTTGATAAACAATTTTATCTTATTCATGTCTATGTGAGTTAGTGTAATTTTGTTATATTTGCTTGAGGTGCGCCATATTCCATCCACCCTCTATTCTTGTCGTTCTAGCAATTGCTAGAAGCGTGCGTAGCGAAGAGGTGCTTACGACCCTCATTCCGCCGTTCTCTCCACCTCATCCGCTAGCCTACTCTTCCATCCGCCTAGTGATTCGGTGCATAGCAGCCCGACTAGTCTTCCATCCCGCCTGGCGAAGCATCACATAACGGCGTTGCATAGGAGTAGTTGATAGATTTTTACTTTCTTTTATCTCAATCCAAACCCCCTTTCGTTACCTCCGACCTAAGGACTTCAATCTCAAGTCCTCCTCGAAATTAACTCCACCTTATTGTGTTCCTTGAGAGATCGATACTTGGGAAAACTCGCCCATTTTATATTACTTGTGCGACCGGTTCACTGCCGTGATCTTTAACATCAAGTTTTTGGCGCCGTTGCCGGGGAACACAGTCGTGTGAGTTACTTGAGAGGGAGACCTGAAATTGCTTTCCTTTTCCTTTGTAAATCACTTTTGTTTTGTTCTATTTCTGTTTAGCTTTCCTTTTTCTTGTTTGTTTAGGCAACTGTAGTACTATATTGTTGGATTTTGTAATTTGCACAATTTATTTTGAATCTGCTATTTCGACACCATGTGGGGATATTCTTATGCCCAATGTCATTGGTGTGGAAATTCCTCCCACGCTTGTCATGAATGCCCTACGAGAGATATTGAGCATAAGCCTCAGCGCACAATGCATGAGATGTTGTATTCGTACAACCCTTCAAACACTGTGCCCCGGGCTTATGGTCATTCATCCTCGCCTCATACACTGTTCTCTTATTCCTCTCAGGCCCCACAAGGACCGAAGAGTACTGGGAGAAAGTGTTTGTATTGTCGTAGAACAGATCATGTCCTGAAGGACTGTGCCGAGTACCTTCGTGTTTTGGAAGAGGATGATGAGCCGGACATCCAGATCATCCCGACTCCTACCCTTGGTGGCACACCTTCATCGTCTGGTTATGTATCCCTGTCACCTTCATCTATTGAAGGGAATGATGTGGACACAACCACCAGATGTGTGGCTGATCTAGGCTTCGATGTGGCTGAGCCCATCTCTCCTGTGCATACATCTCCAAGCGTGGAGCTGATTCTTTGTGAAGAACCTGCGCTTGACTTTTATCCAAGCACAGTTCTTCCGCCTTTTGTGCATTCTACTTCAGTCGTTTCTTACGACATTTTCGACGATGCAACACAAGTTGAGGCTTGTGATACATGGATTGTTTCCACTCCCATGGAGGAGGAAAACCTTCCTGGTGTCGAGGATTCTCCCTCGATACCAAAGGAGAAAGTCCAAGTCTTGGTGGAGACATCTATGGATCCGGCCGAGTCTTGTAGCATTGTCGACAATGCCGACAATATTTTTCTACCTCAGCCTTTGGGGAGTGAGACCGGGACCACTCCCCCGATTATTTCGTTATGTTCTTCGTCTTTTTTATTTCTTGATCCCCCTTCTTTATCTGAGCCTGTGCAGGTGGAATCTCCACGAGTATGTGAGGTTGTCGATGCGCCTGGCATTTTTGCAGCTTCCGTCGCTTCCTACGAACCTGTGGTGGACGATACCTTGCTAGGCAAGGATATTTTTTGTGGTGAGATGAGTGAGGACCAGGCCTTCTCCTCATCTTACTTCCTATTTCCTCTGCCTGCGAGGAGCAGGTATGATTATTTAGGCAGAGGGGTAACTGCTCTTTCTCCGTATCGGTACTTGCTACCGCAACGGATAATGGAACAGTTACCCGTTCATTTTTCTTTTCCTAGGCCCATTAGCTAGAACTGTATAGAATTTAATAAGTCGTGCTGGGATGACAGTAAACCCAGTAGTTATCTTTTTTTCTGCATTCTTATTTTCATGTCTATTTTCATTTTAGCATTTCTTTTTGTGTATTTTTCTTTTGTTTTTGCGGAGCTCACCCCTGCAGGTTTCCATTGCGAATTCATTCTGGCGGGGTTGTGATTCTTCATTTGGCGGGCCTGCTTTAGTTTTTCACTCGTCTTCTGGTATGCTCACTTGCCTAGCATTGGGTAACTTCTCCCCTAGCTTTCTGTTTTGATTTTCACTGTCTTATCATTATGTTGTGCTGCGTAGTTTAAGTCTGGGGGAGAGTCAGTTATTACCTTTTGCACGTGCACATTGGATTTGCATACTAGAAGCTTTTGTAGTATTATTTTGTTTAGTTCATTGCATTGCACATCGCTACACCCACATGAGCGCGTGCTTAACTTTTTGCGTGTTGCGAGTTAAACTCGTGTCTTTGTCAGATTTTGGAAAATTATGGTGCTGGCTTAGGATTGTAAGACAGAGTAAAATGTTGGCCTTGCTGTGTTCCTAGTCAATTGCTCTCGTCTTGTGTAGAAATTTGAGTAGATTTAATTTTTCTTTATGCTTATAGTTTTATAATTTTCTATTTGCGTAAAATCTTTTTATTCCACTCAAAAGTTGTTGAATCCGGTGTGAATCAAACGGTAGTGTAGGAATGTGTGTAGCCGTCACTAGACTCGTTTTGCTCGAGTCGGGAGGAAGGATTATCTTTCTCGATGGCAAAGAACTTGCCCCAAGCTACTCTCGAAGCATGGGTACATGGTTATTCTAGCGTGAGCATTATGTAGGCCATCATTTTGGCCCGGTTGAGCATTGTACCGTTCCTAACGTCATATCCTCGCTAGCCCCGTTGTGCCTACCGTTCTTTTGATTCAGCTCCACCTATATTTCACCAAAGCCTTATTGCCTATCCTAGTCGCACACCCAAGTCGAGCTTAGAGTTTATATTTTCATGTTGGGATGTGATGTGGTGTTATTATTTGTGAATATGTGGATGTGCTCCAAGATTTATATCTGCTGAGATTGTGAAAATAAAGAAAATGATTTGAAAAGAAAAAAAATATGTGAAAAAGAAAAGTGAAAAGAAAAAGTTTATTGAAAATATTATTTGAGATGATTTTGATTTGGAGTAGGCGGTGCACACACCCATGTTGTAAAAAATTAAGTCTGGGGGTGTGGTGTACTTGTTTATATTTTGGGGTTAGTGGTTGGATTCTTTTATTTTAGGCTAGCTCATTTGGGTTAGGTGCATAACCTTTCTTTTTATCATTGTTTACCTCACCGTAACCCAAGCCCCGTGATTATCCTAAAGTCCTACAGATTTGCGCTTGAGTCTAACTAGTGCCGTGGAGAGAGTGTGAACAGGCAAGCGTATGGCCCCCGACATTGGTGGATTCCTTTGGAGGTGATCTTGAGCCCCGATCTTTGGCAAAGCTCACCTTAGTGGCAAGTCTACTTTCTTCCTATGCATGACCAGTTGATTCACCGTGATTCTATTTTTGAGTAGTAATAAAATTTTGATACGCATTGTGAAAAATATAAACTATTTTGCATACTTAGGAATTTATTCTATTGTATTTTTATGCACGCGAGCATGCGACTTCGCATGGTACTCCGTATTTCAATTTCTATGTCAGCTAGATTATTTTCCCTGCCTGCTTAGATTGTGTTTGCTCAGGACGCGCAAACAGTTAAGTCTGGGGGTGTGATGAGTCCATATTTTATACTTAATTTCGGACTCATCTGGGCTCATTTGCATGTCTTTGCACTACCATTTAGCGCAATTAGCACTCCTTTTGGTTCGCTGCGACATTCCACGTCTTGTGCACTTTATTAGCCTATTTCTATGCGTGTGTGTATATCCCTTTTGCTATGCATTTTATTATAATCTATGACTGCCATGATCGACAACCCGTCCATTTTTCCTGCAGGTTCGGGGATCGTGTGGGCGCCCGGGATAGGGCTTTCACCATTTTTTGGCAAAGGAGTCAATGGTCGTGCATTTTTACCCACGCACGACCATCGACCTCTTTGGCGTGCGATCATCGGTCGTGCGCAGTCTGTCTTCTCTTGTGAAAGTTCTGTCCCACCATATCGCACGGTCACCAACTATACCGCGCACGATCACTGCTCGTGCGCTGCCGATCGTGCGCATTCACGGCCTATTTTATGCAATCCCTGTCTCCGCTATCGCACGAGCACTAACCATTCCTCGCACGATCACCGATCGTGCGCCTTTGCTCGTGCGCTTATTTTCTGACTTCTTTGGCAAGCTGCAGGTTTTCAGGTGTGCTGCGCACGATCATCGACCGAACAACGCGCACAACCAGGGGTCGTGCGTCGCTGATCGTGCGCACTATTTATTTCAGCTTTCTATAAATACGTAGGTTCCACCCTAATTTAGGGGGATCGCCAAAGTCCGCCGTTTTTCCGCCATTTTCGTCTCTAAGGAGGGTTTCCACCGTCCTCCTTCATCTTCCACCATAGGGAGGTGCTCCGGGCAAGCTTTCAACGCCAAATCATAGCCGGAGCTTCCTCTCGGCCTCCTCCTTCATCCTCGAGCTTCAAGGGAGATTTTACCTAGCTTCCTCCATCAAGCTAGGAAGAGTATGTGCTTCCATCTTCCGCAGCGTGATACGAATAAGACGGGCCACTGGGAGTGAGTGACAACCTCCTCTACCCTGGACGCAGTTGAGGACCGAGCTTGGACTCAGATTGACAACCTGGGATTCCAACCGTGAACCCTCAATAAGGCTTCGGACCCGGTCGATTTCACACACTTCTCTTAATTTGTTATTGTTAGTTTAGTTTAATTTCCATGTATTGATGAAGTATTATTACATTTTATAAACAATTTTCTCTTATTCATGTCTATGTGAGTTAGTGTAATTTTGTTATATTTGCTTGAGGTGCGTCATATTCCATCCACCATCTGTTCTTGCCGTTCTAGCAATTGCTAGAAGCGTGCGTAGCGAAGAGGTGCTTACGACCCTCATTCCGCCATTCTCTCCACCTCATCCTCTAGCCTACTCTTCTATCCGCCTAGCGATTCGGTGGATAGCGGCCCGACTAGTCTTCTATCCCGCCTGGCGAAGCATCGCATAGCGGCGTTACATAGGAGTAGTTGTTAGATTTTTACTTTCTTTTATCGCAATCCAAACCCCCTTTCGTTACCTCCGACCTAAGGAATTCAATCTCAAGTCCTCCTCGAAATTAACTCCACCTTACTGTGTTCCTTGAGAGATCGATACTTGGAAAAACTCGCCCATTTTATATTACTTGTGCGACCGGTTCACTGCCGTGATCTTTAGCATCACTTAGGCCAGGCCTATTCTCTCGCATTCGGCATGTATGGGTGGGACAATGCCTCTTACTACGATGAGGCGCTGATGAAGTCACTCGCTTATGAGAGCTCGCACGCTCAATTCCGCGCCATCGAACTCGCCCACATGCCAGCCTGCTGCAACATCCGCCTCTTGTGGCTGTTTGCAGATATGAGCGAAGCGCGATCCAAGCTGAGCAAGAAAGTAACAAACTTGATGCGGGACCTGGACACCGCCAAAAGGGATTTTGCCCTGCAAGAGGCGGGAGTGGTAAGCCTTTTATTTTTCGCCTCAGCTAGTGAACATTGTTTTTGCATTAACCTTTTATCACGTTGCAGGATGACGCGACTGTCGCAGAGAAGGACACGCACATCGCCCAGCTTGAGGAGGAGAATTGGAGAATTAGGGCCCATAAATAGCAATGGATCGACTCGCTGATCCCTCCTCCCCCGAGCGAAAGGAAAAATGTTATGTTGTATTCGCCACATGAGATTGATTTGATGATGCAGGAGAATGTGATTGCGGAGACGAGGCATTCGCTCTAGGTGATGAAGCAGGACAGATTCCTGAATAGCGACGGCGAGAAGGTGACGACCGAGATCCTACTCCCAGAGCTCTTCCTTCCTGTCCCTGAGCCTGAAGACAGTGTTGCGCGCACCGGCAAGAGTGAGAGCTCGGCGTCGTCTCCCTGAAGCTCTTTATATTTTTCTTGTAATTTTCCTCTTTTTCGGGCTCTGCCCTTTGCGGCATGTAACTGTTTATTGATAATGTAAAAAATGAAGTTTTGTTATGGAATGTCTCTTTACATTTTTATGATTTGATTTCGCATGCTCTAACACGTGAAAATGTGTTTGTCTTGCACTTCTTCTTAAGAGTTCGTGATCACGATATCTCACAAGACCCTGCATTGACTTCTTGTTGCGCCAACCCGGTAAACCATTGACTTTAATAATTCGATGTATAGGGATAGATCTCGCATTGTTCTTGCCCAATAGTTTCACGTGCACTGATAATTTTCTACCTTAAGCTTGTCGCCTAGGACAGATCTCGTGTCATTCTCGCCCCATAAGCTTACATGCAAATATGATACCTATTGCGAGAACCGGTCTTGGCGAGATCCCTGTTTGATGAGATCTCATTGAAGTCTTGAACTTCTTCCCAGACTTTCCTAGATTTCAAGCCTCCCTAGCTGGCATGAGTAGCCCAGGACAAGGCTTCTGAGGTATTTTGCAGTGTCTCACAAGGGACCAGCTGCCCTGTCAGCTGGGTGAAATCATAACAGCGGGAGTAACTCGAGACTTAACTCCAGGGTCATAACAATGTCCATCGAGGATCCTTGCCCTGTCAGCTAGATGGAAGCCTGACAGCGGGAGTATCTCGAGACCTAACCCCAGAGAAAAGAGATGTCCATCAAAGATCCCAAATCTGCCAGCTAGATGGAAACCTGGCAGCAGGAGCATCTCGAGACTTAACTCCAGGGTCCTAACAATGTCCATCGAGGATCCTGGCCCTGCCAGCTAGATGGAAGCATGACAAAGGGAGCATCTCGAGACCTAACACTAGAGCATGGAAAATGTCCATCGAGGATCTCGTACCTGCCAGCTAGGTAGAAGCCTGACATCAAAAGCATATCGAGACTTAACTCCAGGGTCATAACAATGTCCATCGAGGATCCCGGTCCTACTAGCAGGAGAAAGCCTGACAGCGGGAGCATCTCGAGACCTAATCCCAGAGCAAGGAAGATGTCAATCGAGGATCCCGGCCCTACCAGCTAGGTGGAAGCCTGACAGCGGGAGCATCTCGAGACTTAATTCCAGGGTTGTAACGATGTCCCTAGAGGATCCCGACCCTTCTTGCTAGATGAAAGCCTAACAACGGGAGCATCTCGAAACCTAACCCCAGAGCAATGAAGATGTCCATCGAGGATCCCGGCCCTACCAGCTAGGTGGAAGCCTGACAGTGGGAGCATCTCGAGACTTAACTCTAAGGTCATAACGATGTCCATCGAGGATCCCGGACTTACCAGCTAGATGGAAGCCTGACAGCGGGAGCATCTCGAGACCTAACCCCAGAGCAAGGAAGATGTCCATCGAGGATCCAGGCACTGCCAGCTAGGTGGAAGCTTGACAATGGGATCTGCTCGGGGTCTAAGAAAAACTTGGCCTGCCACGAACAACATTGCCAAAAAGAGCTAAAGGATCCAAGGATTTTGCATTTTAACAAAGGAAAATACGTACATATCTCATGGATAGAAACGCTTCAAGTCATCACCACTCCAGGTATGACTTAGGGTCTCGCCCTCCACATCTCGAAGGAGATACCCTCCTGACCTTAACGCTTCCTATACAATGTACGGGCCTTCCCAGTTGAGATTGAGCTTCTCGACGGCGGATGATCTTCCAGCTGCATCCACCTTTTTCAAGACCAATACCCCCCTCCATGAACTGCTTATTCGAATGTGCTTGTCAAAGTACTTGGCCATCCTCCATTTGACCTATTCCTGCTGGATAACTAACAGGTCGCGCAACTCCTCCACCATGTCAATGGAGAGCCAAAGTTCGTCCTCATTCTCGGCCCGCCACTCTTCTCCACCTTCCTTGGCTACCACCACCCGGGGTGTCCGAACCTCAAACTCGATAAGAAGTACTGCTTTGCAGCCATGAGAGAGTTTGAAAGGGGTCTATCCTATGGCTGTGTTAGGGGTGGTTCTTAAGGCCCAAAGGACTAAAGGAAGTGTTCTACCCAGCTCCCCTTCAAGTTCTCAACTTTCTTTAAGAGGTTCATAATGACCTTGTTTGCCGCCTCCACCCTCCTGTTGCTCCTGGGGTGGTGGATCGAGGCGAACCTGAGGTCGATCCCAAGTTGTCCACAAAAGCTGGTGAACTCCGTGCTGGAAAACTGAGGCACATTATCCGTGACAATAGCCTGGGGCAACCCATGTCTTCAAATGGTCTCTCCCCATACGAAGTTTCAGATTACTTGGGAGATCACCTTGGCTAGCGCCTTCACTTCCAACCACTTAGAGAAATAATCGATCATGAACAACAAGAATCTCCTTTTCCCACTGGCCTGAGGGAAGGGTCCCACCAGATCCATCCCCCAGATGGTGAAGGGTCAGGGTGACGTGATACTCCTGAGCCGCTGAGCTGGTTGAAGTTTGAGAGGGGCTAACAACTAACATTTGTGGCACTTCTTTTCAAACTCAATGACATCATGGCCCAGGGTCGGCCAGAAATACCCTTCTCGGACTATCCTCCCTTCCAGGGTCCGGCTCCCAGAGTGACTCTCGCACTCGCTAGAATGGACCTCTTTCAAAATCCTCAGGACCTCCCTCTCGGCCACGCAATGTGCCATCATCCCCAAGAGGGTCATCCTATACACCCGCCCGTCGCGCATGAGGTAGTATGTTGACTTATGTTTGAACCGTTTCTTATGCATCCCCTCCGGGTACTCCCTTATGGATAAAAAAGTTGCAAAAGGATCCATCCATGAGGGATGCTGGTCCACCTCCATCAGCTCCCCCTCCACGATGGATGGGCAAAACAAGTCGGTGATGGTGTCGCCCACCCGGAGCCCGTGCTTGGCCAATTGAAACACCTGCCCATTTTCTTCCCTTGGAATGTTACGGATGGAGAATGTCTGGAACATGTCGATTACCCCCTTCACCTTTGCCCAGAACAACTCGAGAGTTGGCTCCCTTGCCTTGAACTCCCCATTAATTTGGGAAGCCACCACCATGGAATCTGTGCGGACCTCCACATCATGCACTCCCAACTCCCTTACAAGGCGTAATCCTGCTATCACCGCCTCATACTCGGCTTGATTGTTTGTGATGGGAAAATGTATACCACTATTTGCTCGATCTTTGTCCCTGGGGCTCTCCAAGATTGTCCCCGCCCCCAAGGAATGCCTTCCCAAAGCACCGTCCACCATCACCTTCCAAGGGATCAGACGAGTGAGTTCTGCCTTCGCCACCTCGACCACATAATCGGCAAGAAAGTCGGTCATCGCCTGGTCCTTGATTGGGAGGCGAGGAAGCAAGGATATGTCGAACTCACTCAACTCCACCGACCACTTTGCCAACCTCCCCGAGTGCTCCACCCCCTTAAAGATATTGCAGAGGGGGTAGTCAGTTACCACCCGGATGGAGAATGCCTGGAAGTAGGGTCTGAGCCTCCGGGCCGAGATGACTAGAGCGAAAGCCATCTTCTCTAAGATTGGATATCGAAGCTCCGCCGTCCTCATGACCCTACTCACATAGTAGATTGACAGCTACTTCTTCCCTTCTTCCTGGACCAAGACGGAGCTCAAGGCCTCGGCTCCTACCCCAAGATATTTTGAAATTCCTCCCCTTCCTTGGGACCTTAGAGGAGTGGAGCCTGGGTCAATTGCCTCTTCAAGGCTTGGAATGCTTCCTCGCAATCCTTGGACCACTCGAACTTTTGACCCCCTCTCAACGCTTTGAAAAAGGGAGAGCACTTCTCTCCTGGCCGAGAGAGGAACTTGCTAAGTCTTGCCAACTTTCCTGTCAGCCTCCGCACATCCATGGCATTCCGGGGTGACCCCAACTCCATGAATGCCTTGACCTTGTTATGGTTAGGCTCTACACCTACAGGAGTAAGGAGGTGGTCTAGAAACTTACCCCTACTTGCCCCGAAGACGCACTTCAAGGGGTTCAACCTCATATTGTATTTCCGCATAGTACCAAAAGTCTCCTCCAGATCCTGGAGATGAGAGTACACCTCCCGACTTTCGATCATAAGATCATCCACGTACACCTCCAGGTTCCTACCCTTTTGCTCTCGGAACACTTGGTCCATCATCTTTTGATACGCCGCCCCTGCATTCTTCAGCCCAAAGGGCATCATCTTGTAGCAGTAGCACCCGTCCCCAATGATGAAGGAGACATTTTTTATGTCAGGTGGTGCATCCTGATTTGATGATAACCTGAAAAAGCATCTAAGAAACTCATTACAAAAAAACCGACGGCTGAGTCAACCAACACGTCAATCTGAGGTAAGGGATAACAATCTTTAGGACACGATTTGTTTAATAGATAAAAATCAACACACATCCTCCATCGGCCATCTCCTTTTTTAGCCACTACAACATTTGATACCCAGTCAGGGTATTGGATTTTTAATACAAAGCCAGCCTTGAGGAGCTTGGCCACCTCCTCCCTGATGGACTCATCCAATCTGTCCACTGTAGACCTCTTCTTCTATTGGATAGGGCGGGCTTCTAGATCCAGGTTGAGGTGGTGGCAGGCAATGTCTGCATCGATCTCTGACATCTCTGTCCCACTCCACATGAAGACGTCCAAGTTCTCCGGGCTCAGCCCCCCACTGATCTGCACCTTCTCCACCTTGCCTCACTGGGTGAGAACCTCCATCTCCACCACCTCTTCGACAGCCTCCAGTTGGGACTGCTCCTCCCACTCACCGGCAGCCCCCTCATCCGGGACCTGAACCTCTTCAGCTCCTTCCACGACCATCACCCCGGCCAACCCTTCCAGAAATCCTTCCGCCACCTCCTCCTGGATGCGGACTTCCTCCTCCACTTACATCTCCTCCACCTCTCCTTCGGCCTCCTACCTGGACATCTCCTCCATCCTCCTCTCCATCTCCTCAGCTCCTCCCTGCCAAGAAATAGAGTTCATCGCGGTGACATAGCACTCCCTCGCAACCTTGGGGTCTCCCTGAACCTTGACCTGGATGCCCTCAGCATTGAACTTTAAGCACTGATGGAAAGATGAGGGCACGTAGCTGAAGGCACTGATGAGGGGCCATCCAAAGATAGCGTTGTAACTACTAGACGCGTCCACAATGACGAAACTGCAGCTTCTGGTCTGCTCCCACAAAGGTAACATGGAGTCCTACTCCTCCTTCCACCTTCTTTCTCTCCCCTAAGAAACCAAAGAGAGGTCCATCTGAGGCCAGCACTCTCCAGGCCTCCACCTTCATCGCTTCGAATTCCTTCTGGAAGATGACGTTGACCGAGCTCCCGTTATCGATGAGAATCTGGGAGATAGAAAAATTCTTGACCGCGGTCTGGATGACCAATGCATCGTAGAAAGGATTCTCATGATCCGACATGTCCTTCCTGGAGAAGGTGATCTTCTCTTCTGGGGGTGGGGCTAGAGATGTGGAGGCAACGCTCCAGCGATACAGAGTGTGGAGGCTTGCCTTGTGGGAAACCTCAAATCCCCCCCTCGTGGATCACTCTCATCCCTCCTCGATTGCCAGCATCGACCCTATCCTCGGACCGGTTCTCCTCTCCCCTAGGCAGGACCTCCTCAATCCGCACCCCTTAGCGGGGTTGTTGCTGCTGCTGCTGCTCCCTGTTTCTCCTCATCTTGAGGAACTCTGGGCACGTGGCCGTGGCATGGCCCTCTTCTTGGTGGAAGTCGCAATAGGGAAACTCCACCCTTACTTCCCCCCTTCTCCTCTACTAGCCTCTCCTCCCCTAGGCCATCGTCATAGCCTGACGTTGATTGGGGAGAGGAGGCCTTTGGCCCTGCCTCTAGCCCTGAGGGCTGAACTGACCCTGGCCCCCTTGGAAGTTGTCTCCTCAATGGAAACCTCTCCACTGGCCTTGGTCCTACCATTCCTGCTGCCTCAAGTGGAGCCAATTGTTAGGCTCCTTGCACCCCGCTTGGCTGCTGTTGCTGTTCCTTCTGCCTGGGTCCGGCTCTCCTCACCTCCTGACCTCTGTCACATCCTTGCACCTTCTCCTCCTCCATGGCCCAGCTGGCCAACTTCCTCGCAAACTCGGGGTTCGACGCCTCCCCGTCGACCTCCCTCGCTTCCCTCTCCATCAGCTCTTCGAAGGAGAGAGACAACACCATTTTCAGCTCCATCCTAAAAAATCTCTTCTTTAGCCCCAGGGTGAAGGCCATCATCAGGGTATGCTCTGGCCTCTCCTGGACCTGGAGGAACTCCTCTTGGAACCAGTCCATAAATCTTCCTAGGGTCTCATTCACCCCCTGCTTAATGTAGAATAGGGACTCAAACTCCCTCTTCCTCTTCTTGGAGGTGGTGAATCTCAGCATGAACCCTCGACGCCGGTACTCAAAATAGTAAATTGAGCTGGCTGGTAGCTAATGGAACCAATCTCTTATCTTCTTCTTGAGGGTGATGACAAAAAGTCTGCACTTGAACGCATCCGACATCTGTTAGATCGAGACCACATCCTCAAACTACTGGACGTGCTGAACCGGATCATCCTTCCCAGTATAGTAGCGCATCACTGGCTCGCAAAACCCCTCTGGAACTGAGGCGGAAGAAACCAACTCGTTGAAGGTGCTGTCTCCCCCTGCTGGGCAAGTCGGGGGATCTTGCACGCCCATCTCGCCGACCCGACCTCCACTTGTCGAGCTAGGGAATAACACTCGCCTCTGTAGATATCGCTCCCTCCCCTCCTCTGCTATCTCCTTCCCAGCTCGCCTAGCTTGGGCATCCTCGCCCAGGACTAGGACGGCGGTGACTGGGACGGCCGGCGTCGAGCACTTGGCACGCGTGTCGAGTGCGAAATTGAGGAGGCTAAGCACCTCCTGCTTGAACTCTTCGAACATCACGATGGTGGCGAGAGGCGGAGGGGTGGCAAGTTGGCCCTACCCGAACCTTGTCCTTCTCCTCTAGTCATCGAGCTAGTAGAAGATTTTCAGTGCTAACCATGCTCCACGCTCATTGCACCAAAAAATGTTAAAACCGAAGACTCGGTATCTGTGGAGTCCGACCCTTGGGAGAGGAGTGATCGCACACTTACTTCTCTCTTACAAGCTGAATAACCAAAGACTTAGCACAAGAAATAGAACCAAGGCTCCAGCACGGAGGTCCCACCACACACCCGGAAGATCTTAGAGCGCTTCCCCTCCTTAGCCAAGTGCTGAGCTAAGATACCTCAGAAAGCACAAGAAGACCAGGGAACAAATAAGCATGCCTTCTAAGGTACCCCCTCGAGTCTATTTATAGTTTTTTGAAAACAGCCTACAAATAGCCAACCTCTGCTGTTTTGAATAGCTATGCACAGCCAAAAGTGGCCTGCCAATAACCAAACTTCGATGTTCTAAACAACTATGCAGCCTCTGCAGGGGCACCCAAGAAATTTTACCTCTGGACCCCTACTAGGCGAGTGCTAGGAAGGCCAGACACTCGCCTAAAGGGGCGGTGTTGGGGAGGCCAGGCGCTCGCCTAAAGGGGCGAGTGTTGTGGAGGCCAAGCACTTGCCTCCGCGGCACCCCTCTGCAGATGATTCTAGAGAGGTCCCGCACTATACAATGCCATGGAATAGAATACGCTGAATGCACTCGACTCCACTCAACACTAAGCAGCAGAAGGCGTTGAGTGCAATCTGCTCCACTAAACGCTAAGGAGAAGAAGGCATTGAGTGCACTCGGCTCCACTCAATGCCAAGGAGAAGAAGGCATTGAGTTCACTTGGCTCCACTCAACGCCAAGGAGCAAAAGGCGTTGAGTGCACTTGGCTCCACTCAATGCCAAGGAGAAGAAGGCATTGAGTGCACTCGACTCCACTCAATACCAAGGAGAAGAAGGCGTTGAGTGCACTCGGTGAACACCGGAAAGGTCTCGTTCCTGGGGATCTCGCGAAATGAAGGTACCCTAGGGGGGAACCTACTCATCGAATACGGGGTTGTATAATTTTGATCGGAGGGATGTAAGTGCACAAGTCTCAATCTCCTCTGAGATTGCAACCAAGGATGTTCTCAGGAGAGTGTCACCTACTGATGTTGAAGGAGACACAATTATGGAGAATTTTGAAGACACAGTCAGATTTATTGTGGAAAAGATCTTCGATGATTCTGAGGGGGAGATTCTAGTAAAGGATTCTAAGTGTTTTTGTTGAGGGGGAGATCAACACAATTAGTGCTACAGTTAAGAGGGAGACTCACAATGAGCTCCCTGCTCAAGAAGATGAAGCTGAGGTGGAAGTTTCTGTGAGAGAAAACAAAGGAGATGTAGTATTATCCATTGCTAAGGAGCATGAAATAGAGGAGCCTATCCCTATAGTTAACATTCCAGATCACTCCTCTGAGTATGAAATTGCTGATTCTGAAATGAGAGCGACATAAGGGAGATGCATGAAGAGGTTGACTATCTAGCATCTACTCAACTGAATGAGGAGATTCCCACCTCCTTTCTATCACAACTAAGAGGTCTCCTAAAAGAGCAAAGAAGAAAAATTTAGATGTATGTAGATAATTCAGTCAAAGAACTGAGGAAGGATCTCTCAACTGAAATCACTTCCATTAGATTTGTGGTCAGCCTTCTGAGAGAAAACACAGTTAAGTTCTTCCTAAGAGATGCTCCAGTTGTTGATTATACTGCTCTTCAACTTCAAGACATTCAGCAGAGCTAAAATGATATCCAAAATCAGTGTGCTACATTTGAAAAACATGCAAAATGGTGCATAATGTGACAAAAGCCTACATCAGAGGAGAACTGGAATCAAAACCTAATTATGTACAGTGGATCCAAACCTCTAGAAGAATCATACTGGCTGCCTGGAATCATATTAAAGAGAATAAGTCTGAAAGAGCCAAGCTCTACATCTCTATAGAATGGGCCAAATATGAAAAGCAAGAAGAAGTAAGGAAAAAGTTCAGAAAGGATAGAATGGATGGAATTGTACCAGTGGATACCCTAAAACTCTGCAGATGCAATCCAAATCCCTGTAGTTATTTTGAAAGGTAAAGATAGAAAAAAGAAATTTGGCTAAGGAAAAGACTGCAAAGAAATCTGGGGGGCATTGTAATAAGGGAACTTAATCCTTAGCAATGTTATAATTTTAGGTTCCCAAGGGCTGCAAAATGTTGAATGTTTACTGTAGACATTATTCTTTGTTTTGTTATTAATGCTATCTGAATTATTCTACATTTTTGCCCGAGTGTTTGCTTATTTTGAGTTATTCTTTATTATCTATTTTGAAGTGGTGTATATCATTGACTGGGATTCTGACTTCTTCAAATATGGGGAGATTGTTGGGAACATTGACCATAATGTCTTAGATTTTAAGAAGCCCCAATAAGTCAATAATATACACAAATATGTATTTGACATTTCCTTTAAGTTATCATGTGCATGAAATCAATATTAATTTGACTAAGAGCTTAGGAGTAAATCAGCACACTTCAGAAGAAAAGAAAATCTGCTAAGCATAAATGCATCGAGTCATCTAACTTCACTCGATGCTCGAGGTCTATAAGCATTGACTCATTGTTATTCACTAAGCATCTCAGAAGAGAAGCAAAGAATCTGCCTAAGTATAAATATGTCAAGTCATCTCACATCACTCGACGCTCAAGACTCATGCACTGACAGAATGTTACTTTCTCAACGCTTTAGTAAAAGAGCAGAATTTCAGACCAAGTATAAATGCATTGAGTGAATGTATTCCACTTAACGCTTCAGTAAAAGAGTTGAGTTTCATTCCGAGCTCAAATGCATCAAGTGTAGATCATTCACTCAATGCCTCTGCATTGAAGCTATAAAACTGTCTAAGTTCAAATGCATCGAGTGAAGATCATTCACTCAATGCCCAAGCAGTGAAGTAGTAAAACTATCTAAGTTCAAATGCGTTGAGATATATGACTTGACTCAATTCCTAAATAGAATGCGCTGAGTAAACTACAGTCACTCAATGCCTCTTTAGAAATACTTCACTCAACGCTTCAACAGAAAGGGAAAAGTTGAATAAGTACAAATTCATTGAGTTAAGTACTGTCTCTCAATGCTTCATCAGAGATCAAAAATTTTACTAAGTCATGTTGCTTCCAGCACTCAACGTCTGTACAGAAATCAGAAATTATTCTAAGTAAAATGTCATCTTGTCTATTTAGTTGACACCATACAAAATTCAAATCGACGCAGATTTCACGCAAAAAGACGAAAACTGCCGTATTTCTTTGACATGTGATCTTGGGAAGATTCAACCATTAAAGCCGTCCATGCCGCTTAAGTAAACAGGATTTAGCCGTTGTAGTTGCTGGAATATAAAAGCAAAGTGCAGAAGACTTTTTGTGATACTTTTCCGGACTTATTGAAAAACTTTTTGAAGATCTATGTGAAAATTTTTCTGAAACCCTAAGTCGCAAAAAGTCATCACTGGTAGAGAGAGAAATAATTTTCACTATCTTCAAGCTTACTAATCTACAAAATAATCTTTCAAAAGACTTGAGGAAGAAGAAGATCTCTGCTAGTGTTCACGCAATACAACATGTTTGTAATCTGAAGATCATTTCATGTTGTTGTGGTGAAGAGAAGCTGTTTGGTGAAATAGCTAAAGAAGAAGACTCCAGAACTTTTGTTCTTGAGCCATTAATACTCTCATTAAATCTCTACTCTAAGATCTCATTGAGATCTGAGTGTAATCTTGATTTATAAAGGTTAAGTGTAGGAATTTTTCCAAAAGTCTGAGGTGGGATTCTTGTAGAGAATCTAAGGTAGGCCTGTGTTATAAGGCTGATGTAGGGATTGCTTATGAGCATGAGGTAGAAGACTTGTTGTTGTCTCTGAGGTAGTATTGTGAGAATTTTGAGTTGTAGGAGTGGGAAGTCAATCTAAGTTGTAGGATCCTGGGAAGGATCTGAGGTGTAAGATCTTTTGATATGAGTTTTGGAGGAGTTGGTCGAATCTAGCTCAATGCTAGATAAGTGAAGGGGAAAAGTGGATGTACCCTAGATAGGGGAACCACTATAAAATGCTTATGTATTTTTTGTGTTCTTGAAAGCAACTCACTTAATAACAATGCATCAAGTATAACTTTAAAAAGGTTCAAAAGTCTGAAAAGAAACCTATTCACCCCCCTATAGGTGTTTAGCTACCCTTAAAAGACATTTACACCGCATCACTGAATAAGAAGAAATAACAGTCTTAAGAATGCCCCTTTCTCTTCTTATTCTGCGTGTCAAAATATGCATTTATCTTGGGATAGTATCTTTGTGGAGGATGAGGAGCATTAGGATTGGATTTTCTATGATTTCTGAAGTGGAGCCTCATCTTCACATTTGAAATGTCATGCTTCTCCCATTTTTCTTTGCTGTAATATTGCCTTGGTTCCTCATTTCTCAGATCAACTAAATCAAAAGTGTCCAGAATTATCCCTTTTGTGATAGGACTCCAAACTTTAGCAAGATCTTTCTTTTAGACTGGTTCTAATCTGCTTGTAGATGGTCCTTCCCCGTATCTTCTCCTTTTTTGATAGGGCCTTGAGGATTCTTCCATAGCAGGATCAGACCAAACTTGAGTGTATTGCATAGGAGCTGCATACGGTTTTAAGCCTTCAAAAGGTTGCTTTGTATGCTCTGAACCTGCAATAGGTTGCTCTGATAGTGAGAATTGAGCTGGAAACTGGGCTAGAGTACACCCTGTTAGGTCCTCATGCAACCACTTTATATTCTCATAACAATATACATTAATGTTGCGCACTTGGTTGTACACATCATTATTCAGCGAGTCCATTCTGCTCTTTAACTTTTTCTCCCCCTTTCTAACTTCTTCAGTAATAGTTTGGACAATTTTAGCCATGTATTCTCCCATTTTCCTATTTATATAATGCAGGCTCGCATCATGAGAATGCATCATGACATCATTCCCAATAGATAGGTGGACTACCTCATTGTGAACATGACTAATGCCCTGGATGACATGGTTTATGGATTTACCACCTTGAGATATCTATCCAGTCAAATATGTCTTCAACTTTTCCATATTATGATTTACCTGAGCCATCTCATTGTTCAGATCTTTTTTCACCTGGCCAACTTTGCAAAAAACTTATTTCAAGGAAAAAATCAAAATGGTCCTTCTGCTTAGCTAGTAGGGCTTCTATTGACTGTAAGAAAGAACTATCTGAAGGAGGGGAACTCTTACCCTGAGATCTGGGAGCTTCAAAACTATCAAAATTTATCTCATAACTGCTAGATACAGCTCCCCTTGGAGATGAAAGGTTCTTAAGCAGAAGGAAAGGAATACATGGTTCTTGGGTAGAAGGCTCTACCACAGCCTCCCCCTCACCAGATGCTCTTACTGCATCGAGGTTCTCTTGAAGAGGGCCTTCTAGTAATGGTTCCCCTTCAGCCTCTGCTGGAAGTTACTTATCAGCAAGGACTTCATCTAAATGTGAGACTCCACCAAATATGGATCCCAACTCAGCTCTGACTTCTGCTTAAACTGTTGGCACTTTAGTAGCCTAACCACTAGGAACTTAAGATAGAACTTCAGATAGCATAGCTTGAGTTCCATCCATTTCTTTAGCTAAAACTTCTATGTTCTCCCCCTCGGCAGCTACACTAACATTCTCAGCTGCTTTATGGGGGGTGAAGGCACATCCTTCTCCATGGATGCAGGGTTTGGTCTATCCTGCATACTAGAACATTCACCAACTTCTCTCTCTTCACCTTTCCTGGGAATTCTCCTTTCATATCTAGTAAAAATAGAGGAGTCTATTTTCTTGAGATGATGAATATGCATTCCAATGAACATATCAAATTGATTTTTGTCCAGTTGATTGAGGTAGAGAGTGATGATTCTTCCACAGTTTGGTGCCATGAAGCAGACCTTTATTCTGTCAAATAGAACTATTCCACAATTTATACTTTTCCTATAGATAAATGCTATCAGCAACCTGAACTAGTCTCTTGACACATAGTCATGAGAACCGATCTTGCACAAAAACACCTTCCCTAGAATGTCAGTTAACAACTTTAATTCATCTCCTTCCTTTGAATTATGGTAGTTTTCTTCTCTAAATCACAGAAGTATAAGGCTATACTATAGTCTTCATCAGTTAGCTCATCATCTTCCTCTACCTCTGGCATCCGCAAAAATTGATTTAGAAATTTTGTCTTCATTTGAACCTCAAAATTATGAACACTGCTCTTGATCAATGATCCTTCATGTTTTAGCTCTGTAATTTTGTAAAATTCAAGAACCTCCCTGTCCAATACCAGACATTCCTTGTCCAAAACGAATGACAATCCGACGATTTCCAGGAGTAAAATGATGTTGCAAAATTTGTCTGAAGTGCTGACAAACCCTGACCTAACGATCTCTCCTCCAACTTGAAGATTTCCCGCTCCTCTTCGAGCCATTTCGAGAACTGGAGAAGATTCGACGGGAGACGACGAATGAGCGGTGGAAAGACAAAGTGTCATCACATAGTTTTTGATAGAGGTATTCGTGAAGTATGCGTGAAGTCTCGTAATGCCTTTAAAACATTTAAAAAGATATTTTATTTTGCGGAAAAGGAAGAGGCGCGTACCTTTGAATATTTGATAAAGATTCTTTGGATCTAATAATAAGGAAAGTCTGGATAAGTACATTCATCGAAAGCTCACATGAGTGCTCATCTAATTCCTCAAAATGACTCGTGAACTCTCATCGATTCATTGACATATCGCGTCGATTCGTCGAGAACACTTAAGTTCTTCCAATTTATTTCATGAGTACTTGAGTTCTCCACTTAGACAGATTTCTTCAAACTTCTTCAACGCTTCATGATTTCTTGTTGAGCATTCCATATAACATTTTGAAGAAGGTGAACTTGGCTTCATCCAGCTACTTTGTGGAGTATATGTGAATTCTTGTAATGCTTTTTAAAACACTTATATAGATATTTTATTTTGCGAAAAATGAAAAGGCGCGCCCCTTTGAATATTCGATAAAGATTCTTCAGATCCAATAATAAAGAAAGTCTGGATAAGTGCATTCGTTGAAAGCTCACATGAGTGCTCGTGAAGTTCGTCAAGAGAAATCAAGAAGTTTTACCGATTCATTGAGATGTTTCAATGATTCGTCAAAAACACTTGAGTTATTCTAATCTATTCAATGAGTACTTGCGTGAACTTGAAGAGAATTTCTTCACTTGGACAGTTCTTCAAATTTCTTCAACGCTTCGAGATTCCTTGTTGAGCATTCCAAGTTCAATTTTAAAGAATGTGAACTTGGATTCATCCAACGACTTCGTGAAAATATCTACAACCTGCTTGACCATTGAGACGTAGCCGAGATTGATGTCCTTGTTCTCCACATGCTCCAAGATGAAGTGATAGCGTATCTCGATATGCTTTATCCGGCTATGAGAGAATGGATTATTAGTAATTACTATTGTACTGTATGATTCACAGAACATTGGAATCTCCTTCAACTTCATATTGTAGTCTTCAAGTTGATTTTTTTATCCACAGAAGTTGTACACAACAACTTATTGCAGAGATGTACTCTGACTCAGTAGTTAAAATTTTCACACAATTTTGCTTTTTACTAATCCATGAGATAATCCTCCTTCCAAAGAATTGATGTGGTTTAGAAGTGCTTTTCCTATCATCCTTTCTTCCTGCAAAGTCAGCATCTGAAAAACTAATCAGCTCGCAGTCATTACTTCTTAAGTACCATAAGACAAGATTCGGTGTGCCTTTAAGGTATCTCAAAATCCTTTTTGCAACGGTGTAATAAGATTCCTTAGAGTTCACATAAAACCTAGTACAAATGCATGTTGAAAACATTATATCTATTCTACTAGCAGTAAGGTAGAATAAAATCCAATTATGCTTATGTACTTTGTTTCTTCAAAATGTTTCCTTTTCTCATCCATGTCTAGAGACATAGCTGAACTCATTGGAGTCCTCATAGAGGTTGCATTATCCATTCCAAATTTCTTAAGTAACTCCTTGGTGAACTTCATTTGAGAGATTAAAATTCCATCTTCAGATTGCTACCACCTAAAACCCTAAGAAATACTTCAGCTCACCCATAATGCTCATTCCAAACTTTCCTTGCATCAAGTTAGAAAACTTTTTGCAAAGATAGTTGCTTGTAGATCCAAATAAAATATCATTGACATATATTTGTACTTGTAGGATCTTGTTTTTTTACTTCCCTAAAAAATAATGTCTTATCTATCCTTTCTCTCGAAAACTTATTTTCAAGAAGAAAGCTTGATAGCGTCTCATACCAAGCTCTAGGAGCTTATTTTAACCATATATAGCCTTATTCAAGAAATAAACATGATTAGGAAAGGTTAGAATGACAAAATTTGGGGGTTATTTCAGATCTACTTTCTCCTTTAAATTTCCATTGAGGATGGCTGACTTCACATTGATTTGGTAGACTTTAAAACCTTTGTGTGCAACATATGCTAGAAACAATCTAATTGCTTCAAGTTTGGCCACCATAGCAAAATTTTGATCGAATTTGATTCCTTCTTCTTGTTGGTAACCTTGATCTACAAACCTGACATTATTCTTTATAAAAACTCCATTTTTCGTCCAACTTGTTTTTGTACTCATTTTGTCCATATAACATTTTGACCTTTGGGCCTTGGTACTAGCTCCCACACCTTGCACCTTTCAAACTAATTGAGCTCTTCTTGTAGTTTCATGATTCATGAAGCATCCTTATTTTCTTCTTCGAACTTCTTCGACTCAATATGAGGAAAAAACTCAAATGCAGGGCTTCATTAGTTATACCTCTTCTTGTTCTAACTCCTTCACTAGGATCTCCAATGATCAGATCAAGGGGGTGATCTCTTGAATTTCTGATCACTAGATTCCTTGTAGTGCCACTAGAAGGTTTTGCTTCTTCTGGTGCGCGTTCTTCATCTTGATGCTCTTCATCTTCAATCAAGTTCAGAGTGTTGACTTTGATTGAACTTGAGAGATCTTTTGTGACTGCTTCTTTTAAGTTTAGCTCTTTTAGCTTTTGTAATATCTCTAATACTTCTAAATCCCTTGATAGCATTATGACAAGATTTGTGAGTTGGGGCAAGGAGGTGACCTAGGTTTCCTTGAACAAAGACAAAGATTATTAAGTGTACACCAAGGTGCACAGGGCAATTTAGGTCAATTCACATCCAATTGAATTCATCACATCAAATTGACCTCACCCATAGCCTTATAACATTATTAGAGACCCAATGGACCAAAAAGTCCCATCAGGTGGGCGCCAATATCTCCAATTTGGCCAAAGTCAAACTTAGGCCAATTTCGATCAAACATACACCTATTAGATAAATGGGCTCAATTGGAGCCCCACCATGGAACAACCCACCTAGGGTGATGTTATAGGACTCAAGATAAACCCATGGGACTAGTCAACCCCTCAGTTGACCAATTCAACACCCAAGTCAATTATGGTCAAAATTGAGCCTAAAAGAGAAAAATAAAGGCTCAACAAAATTTCAAAGGGCTAAGGCCTTTAACCAAAGCCCACCCTACATCCCACTAACATTATTTCAGTTAAATAACATGATTAGGGAATTTCATATTTTTTAATGGGGAGAAAATGGAAAATCACCCATTAATTAATGGTGAAATGAAGAATTAATGGGAGGAGGCCATGAGGAACCCCTTCCATCTCCCCAAAGCAATCCTTTGGTCTTCCCTGATGCTTAGGATCAATTTACTCATCACTCTTGGTCGGCCACTATTGGTTATTGTATCCACAATAACCTAGATTTATATGAAGTCACCTTTAAACTAAGATGAATTAAGTTGTATTTGATGCCCTGTTTGAATTATGTGTTTGCATGATATAATTTCCAAGTATAGACCAATGTCAGTCTACAATGAGTCACCAAACACAGGACCATACAATGTAATCCCTTATTGTGTGATCTATGGTATTGACTCATGTGTAGCCTCTCTATTGGGACACTCTTCACTTTCAAAGCACTAAACTTGTAGGAGAAAGACTAGTTGCTGAATTCCTTGAAGAAAGAATATTTTCAAAAAGCAAAAAATTTCTAAGTGTTTTACTCGAGAAGTAATCTAAGTACTCGAGTGGAATTGTAGCAAGATCTTGAGTGAGCTAAGTCTAGCACTCGAGTAATTGATGTAGTTCTCGAGAAGATTTAATGTTAGTTCTCGAGAAGCTATGTTGTATTCGAGTATATCTTTCCTTATTCTCGAGTTATCAGAAAAGTCTAGCTCAAGATTTTTCTAAGTGTAGTACTCGAGTAGTTAAAGACATTACTCGAGTAGTACAATACTTTGGCTCGAGTAACAGAAGTCGAGTACTCGAGAAGTATATCTTGTTCTCGAGTAGTGAAGCACTTGTACTCGAGAAGTCCAACCACTTCTCGAGAAGTTAATTTCTATTACTCGAGTAGCCAGAACTTATTTCCAGATTTTCTCTAAGTCTTATTCTCGAGAAAATTACATCATTTTCTCGAGAAGCTAAAGTGATTACTCGAGTAGTCAATATTCCACTCGAGTAATGGAGATGTTTTTCCTGAAGTTTTTGTTAAGTCTGACGGGACATGATTTCAAACTTAATCTCAATGATTATTGGTCCACGTGTACTGTCTTTATGAATATAAACGTTGAAAGACTTGATTTCAAAAGCCTAGACACCTAGGGGGGTGGGGGTGAATATGTTCTAACTTTCTTTAATAATTTTAGGTAAGTAACTAGATCTATCGCAACATAGAATATACAATCCACAGCATAACATTCACAACACAGCACCGTACACCAGATTTATAATGGTTCCCCAAGTTATAGGTACATCCACTTCCCCCTTCGCCTATCCAGTAGAGAACTGGATTCAGCCCAACTTTCTTCCACTAACTCAGATCCACAGATCTTACAACTCAGAACCTGATAGGTTCCTACAGCTCAGACTTATACAAGTCCTACCTCAGATTCTTCCCCAGAACCTACCTCAGGCAACAACCCTACCTCAGCCTTTATCACCAGGCTTACAACTCAAACTTTCACAAGTCCTACACCTCAGGCTCTCAGCCCTACCTCAGCCTTTATAAACACATGCTTATAACTCAGATCTATAAAAGATCTTACAAGGAAAAACAATATTTAATTGTACAGAAATTTCACCCAGATAGAACTCTCAATTGGTGTGAGCTTCTTGATCAGTTCTTGAATAAACTGTATACTTCAGATCCAACCTGACTTAGCTTTTTCAAAGCTTCTTGATTGAACAAAATGAGGTTGATCTTGACTTGGTATAGAAGTTGATCTTCAGACAGCTCCCTTCTTAGATTCAGAATTAGATATGATTCTTTCTTGCAAACTGTTCAGGATCTGCCTTCTTAAGGGTTCTCCCTTTCTTGTTGTTAAATTCTCTCTCTGGTTCTATATTGGTTTGTTCCCCCTTAATTGCTTGTCTTAGTTGTCATGGATTAGTCCTTTATATAGAGTTTCTCAATGATTACCGGATTATCTGGTTTGTAACAACCTTCTGACAGTTCTGATAAAGGTGTCAAACTTGTTGTTTATGACAACTGCCAAGTCTTCAGCCGTGACAGCTGGTTATGCAATGACTTTATATCTCAGCAGGAAACACTAGGAAAACTACTTCACATGTGTCGACATAAATAGACTACGTGTCGACATAAGTCTTGATGATATCGACACATCACTCAATGTGTCGACACAGTCATTCTTCTGCTTCTCAACACAACTTTTGTTATATATGTCGACACAAGTCATGTGTGTCGACACAACTGCTCCTGGTCTCGACATAGCTGATGCTGACAGATGACATTGAGTGTATATCCAGACGTTGTTGAGTGTGTGTCGACACAAGTCCTGTATGTCGACACAAGCCTTTCAGACTCAGTATAGCTGTTGTTGATAGATGGCGTTGAGTGCGTGTTGGCACAAGTCTTGTGTGTCGACACAAGCCTTCTTTAGGCGTCGACACAATTCTTGGGTGTCGACACATGCCTTTCTCCTGGTGTCGACACAATTCCTGGGTGTCTACATAGCTCCTGCTTATAGTGTCGACACAATTCCTGGGTGTCGACGCAGCTCCTGCTTCAGGTGTCGACACAATTCCATACAAGTGTCGACACTTGTACTTAGAAATTTTTCGTGCATTTCTTAAACCTGCACACTGAAACTCAAACATCCCATCAAATACAAATTGATGTATATCATTGAGTAATATGAGGCTTCTCCAAATCTGGTATATAGTTTCCAGTGTACCCAACAATCTACCCCTATTTGGAGAAGTCATAACCCTTAGTCAAAGATATACACCACACATAATAAATCAAAGAAAAATAGATGTTCATACATTTCACTGTAGGGTAACATATAAACATAGATAATAGCTAAACTCAATACTGAAAATAATATCATTCATTAATCAGAAAATTGTTTAGGTTTACATGTTTCTTTAAAGAACAAAAATCAAAAGATTACATTGTTCTACATATTAGCCTATCTATCCTAAGATTGACTAGGCTCCTTGATTACTATTCCTTTTCCAGATCTGATCTTAGCCTGCAAAGTAGGTTCAGTATCATCAGCTGGTTTCTTTCCTTTCAGGTCTTTCTTCTTCAGTTCTTCAGCCTTGATCCTTTGCCTTTCAAAATAGTGAAAAGGCTTTGGGAAGTACTTGTTAGGCTCCAGAGCATTAGCAGGTAACTTCCCAACTTTAGCACTCCTCCCATACTGAAGTATAGCCTCTTGCCTTGCTTGATACTTGTTCCACTCTTGCTCAGAGTACCATTTGCCTCTATCATTTTTCTTGTCCTTCACAGCTTTCCAGGAAGTTAAATAATGTTCCTGGTGGTAGGACTCCACTGCTCAAAATAAGGCTTCAGTTCTGCCTGTTCTCTAAACTTTTTCTTGGAAATCTGTGCCTCCCTCTAAGCTTCTTGTGCATCCTCTAACATTTCTACCTTTTCAATAATAATATTTTGTGCCTCCTGTGGAGGGCTATACATTTGCTGAACTTCTTGCTGGACTATGCCAAAATAAGCTGGATGATAAATAACCTGTGCAACCTCTGGATGATCCCCTTCAATGTAGGCAGGTTGAATACTAGACTCAGCAGTATTATCATCATCACATAGGGGTGGAAATCCAAGTGTAGCTCTGATGGTATTAGAAACCCATTTAGCATGATCAGAGCTGGCTTTGACTAATATCCTCTCCCCCTTTATGACTTTTCTGGCTATATGATCTCTCAGACCATTCTTTTGAAACCTTACTTGATCAGTCAGATATTCTATACCTTCTTTATAGTAGGCTTTGAATTTAGTCAGGTCATCAGAAATAGTCTTTTGAGAAGCTTCAATGGCTGTTTGGACAGCAGCTAGATCTGCTTGTATTTGCTTGGATACTTCAGTTTTCAAATCAGTAGCAATACTTTCCAGTTTTTTGAGAATTCCTCATGTGAGTCCTTGAGATTTTCATTTGATCTGAATTGATTTTCTAAAATATATCCTTGCTTGACTGTAATGTCCTCAACTTCAGTCTTTATCAGCTGTTGTTGCTCAGCCAAATATACTACAACATTACCTCCCTTATGGAAGCAATCCGTCATCTCTTTCTTATTCAAATTGACTTCAAATCTGATGGATTTAATGTCTTGAGCTAGCTGGAACTGCAATTCTTTATGTGACTCATCCATATATTTCTCCAAAGACTACCTTTGCTCATCCAAATTGCCTTGCAGTTGGGCTAGTAGTGAACTAAAGTCCAGGCTTTGAGTAGGTCGTGGAGTGACTGTTTGTAAGGCTTTCTTATAGCCTGTGCTACTTTTCCTGATTGCAACTAATTTTCTCTTTTTAGCCATGGAGGCTTGTTCATCATCAGAAGATTGAGATGAGCTTTCTATATCTACAGAATCTTTATTAATTGGGGCATCTAGTAGCTCCTCCCCCTCAGTTCCTGGTAGTTCCTTTTCTACTTTTTGTTGCTCCCCCTCAGTCCTTGCTGTAGATAAATCAGGGAACAGTTCCTCCAAAGTTATCTCCTGCTGCATATGAACAGGAGCAACAATGTTGGCTTATGAAGCAAAAGGTTCTCCCTGGATATCCAAATCTTTATCCAGGGCCTTCTCTATACAGGAGATGCTCATTTGCTCATCTTGAGTTGTATCTGTCATCTGCACATCTGGTTCTTTATTCTCAGCAGTGATCAGTGCTTCTTTGTTTATGTCTGATATAATGTCCATCACTGTATCAGCAGCATACTCACTCTCCAGGGTAGCTTCAGCAATGCCTCCCCCTTGGGCAGGTAGCTCAGATTGTTCAGTGTCTTGTACTGTTAATTCAATGTTCTCTCCCCCTAGAGTGGAGGCCATCTGATGCTCTGGTTGCTGACTGCTCTCCACTTGATCTTGGGCTTCTTTTTCCTGTTGGTCTTCATCTGAACTGAAGACTACTTCTTCTTCAGAATTACTGGAGGATTATGCTTCCTGAATAATTTATTTCTTCTTCCTATCCTTCTTGACCTATTTCTGTGGAGTAGAAACCTCTTTGGTCAAGACTCTATCCCATCTGGATAGAATTCTCATGTCCATCCTCCTCATATGATTAATCTTGGATCCTGGCAGTTGATTCATAATATCTGGGATAGTTGAAGCTAAACACAAGCTTAGGATTCTACCCAGATTTGGCTTCTTAATTCCTTCTTGGATCTTGTCAAACACTACTGATGACCAGTCTGTTTTTACATTGAATATGACTCTGGTTTCTGAATATGTAGGCAGATATCCTATCATGTCCACCAGTCTTGCAGAGAATAGCCTTGCCTATGATTTCTGAAAGAAACTTACCTTGGGAATTCATCCCCTTCCTGGTAATTGATGATCCTACCCTTGTATTTGGATTCAATGCACACCAATTTAGTGCATACTTTATCATAGATGGAAGTACGCCATCATCTTATATAACCCGGGGAAGTTGAAGCGATTTCCTGATTGTCTTAAGTGTGAGTTTCACTCTTGAATCCTGAACTTTGACTTTCATCTTCTTTCCTTCATAATCCACAGTTGTAGACGAGTAGAATTCAAGCAATTCCTTCTTCCAAATTCTTGTAGGTTCAGAGACCAAAAACTCTAAGCCATTTTCAGAAATTAGGGTAATCACACCCTTGATGTCCTGTGAAGCTGTCTCGAATCCCCCGCGAACTAGCTCGTATCCTTCATTCACCTTGTCGTCTTGGTGTGGCGCCATTGACGAGAGAGAGAGAGAGAAAGAAGAGAAAAGAAGTGAATATCTATGTCGACACAAGGTCTAGAGTCGAGAATTCTGAAGGCATAGTCGACCAGATTTTGTCTTCCCCTATTTATAGTCTTCGTGTGAATGGTAGGTCAAAGGACGCACCTTACTTAGTAATAATACTAATCGACATAGTTTTACATGTGTTGACATAAAAGACTTAGATCTCGACAAAACTTATTTTTAGTCGACACGTCTATGTTTCAACATACTTGTGTCAGTGTCGACACGGGCTAGTCAAGTCTCGACAGAGTGTGTCGACACCAATTCTTGTGTCAACACAAATACTATTTCTGTGTTGACACATCATACTGAGAGTGTCGACATAATTTGCTTGTGTCTACACAAACTTCCTTACTTACCCAAATTTCCTGAGAAATTTTATGCTTATATATTCTACTTAGGAAAGCTTGTGCTGACCTATTCTAGGTTCAACATACCTAATTCAATTTTAAAATAATTGAATTTAATTTCATCAAGAGGTTTTGTAAAAATAACAGCAATTTGATTATTTGTGTTCACAAATTCTAGACTAATATCTTCCTTCTCCACATATTCTCTGATGAAATGAAACTTAATTTCTATATGCTTAGTTCTACTATGTGAAATAGGGTTTTTAGCAATAGAAATTGCACTAGTAGAATCACAAAATAGTGGAATTCTACTTACCTTAATGTCATATTCTTCAAGTTGATGTTTTATCCACGTCAATTGTGCAAAGCAGCTGCCTACAGCTATATATTCTGACTCAACAGTTGAGATAGCTATACTTGTTTGCTTCTTGCTGCTTCATGACACCAGCCTTCTACCTAGGAATTGACAAGTTCCTGTGGTACTTTTCCTGTCTTCTTTGTATCCTGCAAAGTCTGCATCTGAGAAGCCTGTTAGTAAGAAATCTCTATTCTTAGGGTACCAAAGACCTAGATTAGGTGTGCCCTTAAGATATCTCAAAATTCTCTTGACAGTAGTGTAATGAGATTCCTTTGGGTATGCTTGGTACCTAACACAGACATATGTTGCATACATGATGTTAGGTCTACTAGCAGTCAAGTAGAGTAGAGAGCCAATTATCCCTCTATACAAAGACTCATCAACAGGTTTCCCTGCCTTATCTTTGTCTATAGGCATACTTTTTCCCATTGGAGTTTTCATGGTGGAGGCTGAGTCCATTCCATATTTATTAATCAACTCCTTGGTGAACTTAGACTGAGATATGGACAATCCATCATCAGTCTGTCTAACTTGAAGTCCCAAGAAGAACTTCAGCTCACCCATACTGCTCATTTCAAACCTCCCTTACATAAGTTTGGCAAACTTTCTACAAAGGTTATTTTCAGTAGATTCAAAGATAATGTCATCAACATATATCTGGACTAGGATGATCTTGCCTTTAGATTCCCTAAAGAATAGAGTTTTGTCTATCTTTCCTCTAGAGAATTTATTCTCAATAAGAAAAGAAGACAAGGTTTCATACCAAGTCCTAGGGGCTTGTTTTAACCCATATAGAGCTTTCCTAATCCTATATACATAGTTAGGATAGTGCGAGTCTACAAAACCTGAGGGTTGTTCAATATAGACTTTCTCTTTTAAGTCACCATTCAAAAATGCTGACTTTACATCCATCTGATATACCTTAAAACCTTGATAAGCAGCATAGGCTAAGAACAACCTTATAGCTTCCAGCCTTGCCACTGGGGCAAAGGTTTGATCAAAGTCAATCCCTTCTTCTTGCCTGTAGCCTTTTGCTAGCAGCCTAGTCTTGTTCTTGATTACGGTGCCATTCTCATCAAGTTTATTCTGTAGATCCACTTGGTTCCTATAACATTGTGATCTTTTGGTTTAGGAACCAGTTCCAAGACTTTACATCTTCTGAATTGATTCAGCTCTTCTTGCATAGCATCAATCCATTTTGTGTCTAGAATGGCTTCTTCAAACTTCTTGGGTTCTATCTGTGATAAGAAGCTTGAACATAGAAAAGTGTTCATGCTCTTGCTCCTTGTTAGAACACCTTGATTTGCATCACCAATGATTTGGTGAGCTGGATGATCCTTCAAGTGTCTTCTTGCTGGAGGAAATCTGCCAACCTCTTGACCTTCTTCATTTTCCTCATCCTGATGCACTTCACTGTTTTCTTCTTCATTCAGTGAATCTTGTTCTCCCCCTAGACATCATGCATCCTTTTCTTCATCCAGCCTAGTAGGTGCTTCTTCATTAATAGTTAGCTTGTCCAGCCTGTCCTTTAAACCTGTAGAACTACCTGAAGAGCTAGACAATTCACTGTTAATCAACTTAGACTCATCAAATATAACATGGATAGATTCTTCTACAAATTGGGTAGTCAAGTTGTAGATCCTGTATGCCCTACTATTATTGTTGTACCCAACAAATATCCCTTCTAGGGATTTGGGAGCAAACTTAGTTTGGTAGTGCTTACCATTAACTAGGACATAACACTTACTATCAAAGATTCTGAAGTAGGAAATGTTTGGTTTTCTACCTTTCAAAATCTCATAGGGAGTCTTCTTATGTTTCTTATTGATGGAAGCTCTATTGAGTACAAGACATGTAGTATTTACTACCTCAGCCCAGAATTACTTAGAGAGAGTAGTGTCACTAAGTAGTTTCTACTTGCCTCAATTAGAGTCATATTCTTTCTTTCAGCAACTCCATTTTGTTGGGGAGTTCTAGGTTAGGAGAACTCCTGATGAATCTCAAATTATTCACAGAACTTTGTCATACACTAAGACTAAAATTCAGTTTCATAGTCACTTCTGATTTTGACCAATGAAATATTAAACTCATTCTGAATTTGTCTAACAAAAGTCTGGAAGACAGTAGGGGTTTCATATTTTGGCCTCAAGAAGAAAACCCATGTGAATTTAGAATAGTCATCCACAATAACTAATGTGTATACTTTCCTACCAAGACTATGAACTGGCATAGGACCAAACAAATCCAAATGCAAGAGATATAAACATCTCAATGAATCTTTGGTATTTAGTGCAGGAAAAGTGGACTTGGTCTGTTTGCCCTTTTGGCAAGCTGAACACACTCCCTCTTTAATGCACTTGACTTAAGGTCCATTCCTCACTAAACCCATGCTAAAAATCAGTCCTAAAAACTTATAGTTCAGATGAGCTAACCTCTTGTGTAATTTGACACATAGTGAAGCTTTCTCACATGCAACTAGGCAAATGGGTGAGTTGTTATACTTACAATCTAGGTTAAGATAATATACATTCCCTCTCCTAGTGCCAGTAAGAATGATCTCTTGATCACTTGACCTCCTTATTTGGCACTCCCCTTTGAGGAAAGAGATGTCATAACCTAGATCACTAAGTTGACTTATGCTAATCAGGTTATGTTTTAGACCCTTCTCATAAGCCACTTGAGTGATAGTAATAGAATTACTAGAAATGTTACCAAATCCTTTGATGATTCCTTTTCAGATCCACCAAAGATTACTTTGGGTCCATTCTCTGTGGGTGCATAGTCCCTCAACATTCTTCTTGTTCCAGTCATGCGCCTGGAACATCCACTATCTAAGTACCATATAGGGGTATGACCACTTGGATTCACCTGCATCAAATAAAGATTTATCTATCCTCAGAACCCAAATTGTTATTGGGTCCTAGGTTCTTGTTAGTTTGAAATCTATCATGCTTACCTGCAGCTTTTCTGACAGGTAAGCTGTTCTTATTTTTAACACTTGTGTTGAAATAACAATCCATGGCAAAGTGGTCCACCTTGCCACAACACTAACACTCAAATTTGATGTACCTTCTCTTAGGTACAGACTTAACAACTTTGTTGCCAGCAGTCCTTTTAAGTGTAGGTGCTGGAGCAACAAGCCCCAAGGATTCCTTAAGAACCTGATGAGTTTGCTTATAGAGTGGCCTATTGGCATATACATCCTTGCCAATGAGATCTCCATACTCATAGTGACCATGAGTAATATCATGATCATACCTATTTGTAGGTTGCATCACTTTTTTAAAAGAAATATGGGGTTTCATAGCTAGTGGTTGAACTGGGCATTTGCCTTTTCCTTGAGAATTGGCTGCCCTTGTTCTTTCCATGAAGCCTAGTCCTATCTTTCCTTTCTGAGATATGAAGTTATCTATTAAAAGCAAGACAGACTTTGGCTTTAAAAATTTAACCACTAGATCCCTTTCTTTCTGGAGTCTTGCTTTCATATTTTTGATGTGATTTTCTTTGAAGGAGATTGTGCCCATCTAAATAACAGTTATGTTTTTCAGTTTGGCAACCTCCTTCAATTTCAAATCTATCAGCTTGGCAGAATCTATCGCAGCCTGTTTGGAGATTCAATTTCCTAGGCCTGCTTCTTGATAAGGATTTTGCTCCTCTTAAGTGCTTGCAACAAACCACCATACTTATCAATTAATTGATGTACATCCCCCTCAGATTCAGAACCATCTACTTCTCTTAAAGTTGATGCTTTCTAATCCAGTAAAATAATAAGAAGCTAAGGGAGAACTGTATACCTTACTTGGACCAGGCTGATCCTTGCACTAATCATCTTCTGATAGAGTCATCAGCCCTTTACAGCAATAGTCTTCAACTCCATTTATGGAGTCCAACATTTGTAAGAATTCTGATTCCCTAGAATTCTCTTCTGTAGAGAACAACCCAACATATGCTTTTGTATCATCTTCTTCTCCAGATTCTGAGGATGAAGAGTCTCTCCAACTCTTCTGCTTCTGAGCAACAAAGGATTTCTACTTCTTACCTTTTACTTGATGTTTCTTCTTGTCCTTAGACTCCTTCCTCTTGTCAGGACAGTCAGCTATGACATGTCCAGACCTATTGCAGCAATAATAAACAATCTTAGAATTAGTTTGTTTACTAGGATTTGAGGCATGCCTATCCTCCTTGAAAGTCTTCTTTTTCTTGTAATAATCATCCTTGGAAAAGGATGTTGAAGGCTTGGTTCTCCATTTCTTCTTTTTCATAAACCTATGAAACGGCCTTGTAAAGGCAACAAAGTTTTCATCAGAGGTGTGACTATCTGATGTACTGATGTTAGGATTTTCTGCTTATGCCTCAACACTTCTTCTGGGTGGAGAAGGAGACTTTCTCCTACCCTTTCTTGTGCCTTCAGCCTTGAAGGCTACTGACTTATCTTTATACTCAGACCTACTGCTTTCTCTTCCTCCTTTCTGGCAGTGAGTTGCATTTCATAAGATAACATCTTTCCAAACAATGTGGGTGGAGGTGTATCAGCAAGTCTGACCACCTCTCTAATGGCACATATCTTTATATCCTAGTCCTTGGTTAGTGACATGAGAAACTTGACATTTAATTCATATGTACTGAAGACTCTTCCATAGGTCATCAGCTCATTTAATATTCTGAAGAACTTCTTGTAACATTCTGCTATGTTGTCAGACTTGGCTTGTCTAAAGCTTTCATATTCTTGATTCAGCATATATTTCCTATCTTCTCTAATTTCTTCAGTTCTCTCCATGTAAACAATCAAGGTGTCCCACATCTCCTTAGAGGTTTTGCAATGTACCAAGTTCTGAAATGTGGCATCATCTATAGCACTCACAATAATCTTTTGTGCTCTCTTGTCTAATGTTGCCAGGATGATCTCATCCATAGTCATTTCAGAAAAGCTCTTTAGGATTTTCAGATTTGTATCAAGAGCTGATACCTTCATTGGAATGAAAGGACCTTCTTGTACTATGATGTAGATTCTTGGATCAGATACTTCCATGAATAACCTGACCCTTTCCTTCCATATCCCAAAACTTTCTTTCCTGCAGATGGGCAGTTTTATGGGTCCAAATTCCTTCCGATTCTCATTTGAACCCATTCTTGCTATCTGTTTATTTCCTTGGAGATTCACTCAGACTGTTAGGTCTATCTTTGAGCAACCTGGCTCTGATACCACTTGAAAGACTTGATTTCAAGAGCCTAGACACCTAGAGGGGGGGGGGGTGAATAGGTTCTAATTTTCTTTAATAATTTTAGGCAAGTAACTAGATCTATCACAACATAGAATATATAATCCACAACATAACATTCACAGCACAGCACAGTACACCAGATTTATAGTGGTTCCCCAAGTTATGGGTACATCCACTTTCCCCCTTCGCCTATCCAGTAGAGAATTGGATTCAGCCCAACTTCCTTCCACTAACTCAGATCCACAGATCTCACAACTCAGAACCTGATAGGTTCCTACAGCTCAGACTTATACAAGTCCTACCTCAGATTCTTCCCAAGAACCCTACCTAAGGCAACAACCCTACCTCAGCCTTTATCACCAGGCTTACAACTCAGACTTTCACAAGTCCTACACCTCAGGCTCTCAGCCCTACCTTAGCCTTTATAAACACATGCTTATAACTCAGATCTATAAAAGATCTTACAAGGAAAAACAATATTTAATTGTACAGAAATTTCACCTAGATAGAACTCTCAATTGGTGTGAGCTTCTTGATCAGTTCTTGAATAAACTGTATACTTCAGATCCAACCTGACTTAGCTTTTTCAAAGCTTCTTGATTGAACAAAATGAGGTTGATCTTGACTTGGTATAGAAGTTGATCTTCAGACAGCTCCCTTCTTAGATTCAGAATTAGATTTGATTCTTTCTTGCAAACTGTTCAGGATCTGCCTTCTTAAGGGTTCCCCCTTTCTTATTGTTAAATTCTCTCTCTGGTTCTGTGTTGGTTTGTTCCCCTTTATTTGCTTGTCTTGGTTGTCATGGATCAGTCCTTTATATAGAGTTTCTCAATGATTACCGGATGATCCGGTTTGTAACAACCTTCTGATAGTTCTGACAAAGGTGTCAAACTTGTTATTTATGACAGCTGTCAAGTCTTCAGTCGTGACAGCTGGTTCTTCAATGACTTTATATCTCAGCAGGAAACACTCAGCAAACTACTTCACATGTGTCGACACAAATATACTAAGTGTCGACACAAGTCCTGATGATGTCGACACAACACTCAATGTATCGACACAGTCATTCTTCCGCTTCTCGACACAACTTCTGTTTTATGTGTCGACACAACTGCTCCTGGTCCTGACATAGCTGATGCTGACAGATGGCATTGAGTGTATGTCCAGACGTCGTTGAGTGTGTGTCGACACAAGTCCTGTGTATCGACACAAGTCTTTCAGACTCAGTATAACTGTTGTTGATAAATGGCGTTGAGTGTGTGTCGACACAAGTCCTGTGTGTCATCACAAGCCTTCTTTAGGTGTCGACACAATTCTTGGGTGTCGACACGTACCTTTCTTCTGGTGTCGACACAATTCCTTGGTGTCGACACAACTCCTGCTTCAGGTGTCGACACAACTCCTGCTTCAGGTGTCGACACAATTCATGGGTGTCAACACAGCTCCTGCTTCAGCTATCGACACAACTCCTACTTCAGGTGTTGACACAATTCCTTACAAGTGTCGATACTTGTACTTAAAAATTTTCCTGCATTTCTTAAACCTGCACACTGAAACTCAAACATCCCATCAAATACAAATTGATGTATATCATTGAGAAAGAGGAGGCTTCTCCAAATATGGTACATAGTTCCAGTGTACCCAACAAACGTTAGGCTTGTCCGATAAAAGGTCTAATCATATTCGATTAACCCTAATAACAACAAGAAGAAAAATTCGAGGAAAAAAAGGTTCTGAATCATTATTATATTCTAAATCGGGAAGCCGCCGCCGCTCTTCATCGACGATCTCGCCGCCTCTTCTTCTCTTATTCCAGTGATTCAGAGAAAGTAGAGATCAGCAAATCAAGACGTTCTTATTCTTACAGATTCATCTCTTGATCGTGCTGATCCAAGTTTTCAGATCCAAAATTTTTTTGGCTTGTCTTCTTCAATCTTTTTCTGAGAAAGCGTCAAAGTTCAAGGAAGAAGAAAGGCTGAAGATTCAGATCTGAGATATTTTGTTTGTATAATTTTTATTTACAACATTTTTATCTTGTAGGAGATTGTCTCCGAGTGTTGTAGGAAGTTTTCCTTTCGAGTGTAGATTCGTTTTTGATGATCGAGTTGTAGGGGCGTTGCTCCGAGTTATAGGATTATTTTCAATCCGAGGTAATAGTGAAGTAGCCGAGTCTAGCGTGTTACTAGATCGATGAGGTGGAGAGTGGACGTACCTAAGATTGGGGGTCCACTATAGATCTGGTGTTCTCTGTGATTTGCTTGCTTGTTTTCTGCGCTTCGTTCGTTCAATTTTTATTCCGCAAAAAGACGTAGACCTCACCTATTCACCCCCTCTAGGTGATTTAGGTAGACAACTAAAAACATCAATTGGTATTAGAGCGAGGTTGTTCATCTAAAAGGTTAACACCTTGAACAGATCTATCTGCTCCTAGTTATCTTTAGAGGATTCAAGCATGGATAGAGTCAAGGATTTTGCAAAGCTTCCTCTATGCACAAAGAACAATTTTGCTATGTGGAAAGAAAGGATAAAGTTCTTCATGGAAGCTGTGGATCCGAGGATTTTCATGATAGTGGAAGAAGGACCTTATGTTCCTATGACCACCTCCACCATTGACTCAACTAAGCAAGTTCCTAAGAAACTGATGGATCTTGATAAGAATGAGATTACACTTGTCTCTTTAGACAAGAAAGCTAAAAATATCATCGCAAGTGCAACCGATGATTCTATGTGCAGAATTTGATTCACTGCCAATCCGCCAAGGAAATGTGGCAGTCTCTTATCATCTTGATGGAAGGCACCGAAGAGGTTAGGGATGACAGAAGATCGCTTCTAAATCACAAATATGAAGCATTCTGACAAGGTCCCAAGGACTTTATTATAGATACCTTTGAGAATTTCTTCAAGATTGTCAACGGCCTAAGAGTGTATGGCCGGGTCTTCACCAATGGGGAACTGAATGATAAGTTCCTGAGATCCCTTACTAAGGAATGGGATAACAAGGTTTGTGTTATCTGGGAGTTTGGAAAGCTAGCAGAGACTGACCCTCAAAATATCTTCGGAAAGCTTATGTCATATGAGCTACAAATAAATTCAAGAAAAGTTAAAGAAGAGAAGAACAGGTCTTCATCCAAGGAGAAGTCTGTCGCACTAAAGGTAGACACCTTAAGGAAGTCAAAAGCTGCTTCTCCTACCCCAATAAATGAAGAAAGTGTAGAAGAATCTTCAGAGCCAAGTACCTCAAGCTAAGAATTATCTGACGGATAGTTTTCTCTTCTCTCAAGGCAGTTCAAGAAATTCTTGAACAAGAAGAAACAATGGAGAGGCAAAGATGCTTCATTCAGAAGATCACGTCACGATGATGATCGCCATAAGAAAGACTTAGGTAGCCAAGATAGGTATTAGTCTAAACAGAATAAACACATTTCCACTGACATTGTTTGTTATTGTTGCAATAAGCCAGGACTCGTCATAGCTGACTGCCCTCACAAGAAGAAGGAGGGTGGAAGAAGAGATGAAAAGAAAACTTCTTACAATAAGAAGAAGACTTAAAGAAGCCTGATAGCCAAGAAGGGTAAGACCCTCAGTGACACAGACTCATCTTATTTTAGTGATGAGGTGGAAGCCTACTTTGGGCTCATGACACAGATAGATGAAGAAGAAGAACCCCAGTTCACTGGGAAGGTAAATTCTCATACCCCTCTCTCTAAATCTGATGATTCTGACCTTGATCATGAGGAATGTTCATCTGACGAGGAGTCTGAACTCATGAATCAATATAAAGAGTTGATCAAAGCCTACGACAAATGTTGTAGAGTCGCAAAAGCTCAAGCTAAGGAGATCAAATCTCTTAAGGCTGAAGAGAGCAATCTGAGGGAGGAAATTGTAATGATGGACTCACTCAGAAAGGACTACCATAATGCGATGGAAGAATATAATAAGGCTCTCGAGCACCTAGATCTGAAGGAGAAGATCATCAATGAATTGGAAGAACAACTTGCAGCTGAAAAGAAACTTGTTGAAAGTTTCTCCAAGCCCAAAACAGTCCTTCCGTTTGTTGTTGAATTCTCTGCTAAGGCCAAAGGTATTGGCTTAGGCCTTGTGGTATCCCCTAGTAAATCTTCTAGGAGAAATAAGGCCCAAAGGAGATATAAGGCTTCCAAGAAGGCTCTAGCCAAGGAGAAAGGGAAAGCTCCTCAAGAACAAACTCCGTTTAAGAAGGTTATCCTTCCAACAAATGAGTTTGATCTTGACTCGTCCTATGGTCACTTTGCTAGGCCTACTCATGTAGAGCCCAAGTATCGGTACCAAGGATGGAACCGTCCCCAAAACTTTGGTGAGAGTGTCTTCAAGGCACCTTATGAGGAGATCACTCTTCAGAGCTACGGACCTTATAATCATGGTCATAACATCAAGAAAGCTCCAAGAGTTAAATCCGTTGTTGAAAAGCCTCTTAAGGAAAAGAAGTCATGTGAATGTCATCACTATGAAGCTTTCTACTTCCAAATCTACTGAACCTGCTAGAACACAATCTCAAAAGGTCAAGTAGGAGATCATTAGGAAAAGATACAGCGGATTTGATTGTTGGTATTGTGGCAAGGTTGGTCACTTCTCTATAGATTGTTGGTTTAATCCCAAAAATTATGTAACTCCTCGAGTTAATAATGTGATAAAGATCACTCACAATGTTAACACTCGTAGGGGGGAGTGTGCTAACTAGAGACTAAGGACCCAAACAAGTTTGGGTTCCTAAGGCAACTTGATTCTATTTTTGCAGGAATGTCCAAAGGCCACCAAAAATCTCATCTGGTATTTGGACAGTGGATGCTTCGACATATGACCGGGACTAGAAGCCTACTCCAGAATTATTCTCCAGTCATGAATGGGCCAAATGTCATCTTTGGAGGTTCTGACAGAGGAATTACGAAAGGCTATAATATGATCACTAATGGTAGTGTATCCTTTTCTGATGTGGCTTATGTTGAAGGATTGGAACACAATCTTATAAGCATAAGTCAGCTCTGCGATAAAGGATACATCGTAGAATTTCATGCAGATAAGTGTTTGATAAAATCGATGGATAATTTAGAAACGATTTTATCAGGCACTCGTAGTAGGAATATCTTTTGTTTAAATTTTATTTGCATAGACTCTTCTACGACAGTGTGCTTTTTGGCAAAAGATAGTGCGTCTCTTGGTGACCAATGACACAAGAGATTAGCACATATAAATTTCAAAACTATTAATAAATTATTTTTCTCTTAATTTAGTATGTGATGCCCCAAATGTCAAGTGTGTTAAAGATAGACCTTGTCATGCATGTGTAAAAGACAAGAAAATAAGGGTTACCTTTAAATGAATTATTGGCAAAGACTCTAATAGGTGTTTACACCTACTTCATATGGACTTGTTCGGTCCACTACAAATTAGAAGTTTTGGAGGTAAGGATTATACTCTGGTTATTGTTGATGATTACTCTCGCTTTGCATAGGTGTTCTTTCTAAAACACAAGTCAGATACTTTTGATATCATTATTAATTTTGTCAGGCAGATTCAGAATGAATATAACTGTTCCGTAGTCAAAATCAGAAGTGGGGCCATGACAGAATTCTGTGAAAGCCTAGGTATCTTTCATGAGTTTTCCTCTCCTCGTACTCCTCAATAAAATGGAGTTGTTGATAGAAAGAATAGAACACTCATAGAGGCTTGCAGGGCTATGTTGAGTGATGCCTCACTACCGGAATATTTCTAGGCTGAAGCCTTCAACACTGCATTCCACGTGCAAAATCGAGCACTCATAAACAATAACCATAATAAGACACCTTACGAACTACTAAAGGGTAGGAAACTAACTATTTCATATTTTAAGATCTTTGGTAGTAAATGCTTCGTCCTTAATAATGGTAAGTATCACACTACTAAATTTAGTGAAAAGAGCTTTGAAGGTATTTTCGTAAGTTATAGTAGCCATAGTAAGGTATATAGTATCTTCAATAAGAAAACCCTGGTTGTAGAAGAATCTATCAATTTGGTATTTGATGAGATGAGCTTGCTGCAAGGCAGTTCTTCTAGTGTGTTTATTGAAGATGCAGGTTCACGACTGAAGGAATTGAGCTTGGATGAGCAAGTTAAGGAAAAAGATCAAGAGTTCATCACGATCACCACTCCAACCCCTATTGGAGAAGATGATCACCATGATGAAGATGTCATCCAAGTTAATTAAGTCACTCTAGTGATAGAAGAAGCTCTAGATGCAAGGAACTTAGAGATCAAACACTTGAAGGATCACCCAATTGATCAAATCATCGGAGATCCCCGGGATGGTGTCAGAACTCGTAGAGGTAAAACTAATGAAAATTTATATTTGAGTTTCCTCTCATAGGTTGAATCGAAGAAGTTTTATGAAGCAAACTCAGACGCTTCCTGGATAATGGAAATGGAAGAAGAATTGAATCAATTCAAGCATTGCCAAGTCTGGAAGCTTGTTCCAGAACCAAAGGGAATAACGTTATCGAAACAAAGTGGGTCTATAGGAACAAGATGGACGAGGATGGGACAATCATAAAGAACAAGGCCAGATTCGTCGCCAAAGGATACCGACAAGAAGAAGGAATTGACTTCGATATGACGTATGCTCCAGTGGCAAGACGGAGGCAATCAGGTTGTTCCTAGCTTATGCTGCACTTAAGGGCTTCACTGTCTATCAGATGGATGTGAAGTCGGCCTTCCTTAATGGTGACATAAAGGAAGAAGTGTATGTGGAACAATATCCAGGTTTCGTTGATTCTAACTATCCTGATCATGTTTATCTATTATTTAAAGCATTATATGGTTTGAAACAGACTCCTCGAGCTTGGTATGAGACGTTGTCTAGCTTTCTTCTTGAGAATAAGTTCACAAGAAGAAAGATAGATAAAACATTATTTCTTAGGGAAATAAAAGGCAAGATTTTGCTATTGCAAATTTATGTCGACAACATCATATTTGGATCTACTGACGACAATCTCTGCAAGAAGTTTTCAAAACTTATGCAAGGGAAGTTTTAAATGAGCAGTATGAGAGAGCTGATGTATTTATTAGGACTTCAGGTGAAACAATCTGAAGATAGAATTTTCATCTCTCAGACAAAGTTCACCAAGAAGTTAATTAAGAAATTCGGAATGGAGAACGCATCCTCTAGAGGACTCTAAAGGGTTCATCTATGTCTATGGACAAGGATGAGAAAGGGAAACCTTTTGATGAAACAAGTACAGAAGCATAATTGGATCTTTGCTCTATCTTACTGCTAGTAGACCGGACATAATGTTTTCAACATATATGTGTGCTAGATTTCAAGTGAATTGTAAGGAATCTCACTATGCTACTGCAAAGAGGATCTTGAGATACCTTAAAGGTACACCAAATCTTGTCTTATGGTACCCAAGAAGTAATGATAGCGAATTAATTGGTTTTTAAGATGCAGATTTTGCAGGTAGCAAATATGACAGGAAGAGCACTTCCAGGACTTGTCAATTCCTAGGAAGAAGGCTCATCTCCTAGAGTAGCAAGAAGCAGAATTGTGTCGCAATTTCAATAGCTTTGTCAGAGTATATCTCTGCAGGCAGCTGTTGTGTAGAACTACTACGGATAAAGAATCAGTTTGAAGATTACAATATGAAGTTCCAGAACATTCCAATGTTTTGTGACTCCTCTAGTGCAATTATAATCGCCAACAATCCAGTCTCTCACAGCAGGACAAAGCACATAGAGCTGAGGTATCACTTCATCAGGGAGCATGTGGAGCATGGAGACATCAACCTCCAATATGTCCCAACTGACAAGCAGGTTGCAGACATCTTCACGAAGCTGCTGGACGAGGCCAAGTTCTCATTCTTGAAAATAGAACTTGGCATGCTCAATAAAGAAGAATGAAAAAGAAGATCCTCCAAGCAAAGTTCAAGATCAGGCAACACTTCAAAAATTCAGAAATCTTTAAGTGTGGAATTCATTTCTCGAGTACTACATTGACTACTCGAGTACTGCTCGAGTACTACTCGAGAAACAAGTATGCCTCTCGAGAACTGCTTCTCGAGTAATAATCTGCTTCTCGAGAACTTCTAGTCTACAACTCGAGAAAGCAAGTAACTACTCGAGAACTATAGTCTCTTCACTCGAGTAATGCCTGTCCACTCGAGAAGTCTGAAGAAATTTTTTTTCATCTTCAAGTTCAAATTGTTGATATTCGTACCCAGATTTTATACCGCCATATTTTCAGGTATGTTACTTTTATTATTTCCTTAATCATCATAAATTAAGACTTATATAAATAGAAAAGTCCAGAAATTTCCAAATCACTCGATCTTTAAACCCTTTCTCGAGAGAAAAGAGGAAACTCTTCGTCTTCTTGCCGTCGTCGCAACTTGCCGCCGATTCAGCCCCTTTCTCTCAAAGCTGAAAATTTCTGTTAATCTCTCAAGCAATGGCTCCTCCATCCAAGATAGGGATTGGCAGCGAACTAGTTTCTACAGGAATTACAGAGTTATCTGATGATTTCCACAATCTTCTATTGCTTTTAGAAATCGTCGGGTTGTCTTTCGTCTTAGAGAACCCGTGCAAAATTCTATTTCCAGAGGTTGAAGAGTTCTTCCAGAATGCTAAGGTAAAGAGAAATGGAAAGCTTCTTAAGACCAGAGTTCGTGGGATTAAAATCAAGCTATCTACTCTAATTGTTTCTAGACTTCTTCGACTACCAGTTATTGAGGAAGAAGATGACCTAACAGAGGAAGATTATGATAGGGCATATGGTTTCTGTGGTATCTCTGTTGATGCGATCTCTATTCGTCTACCAGATCTAAATGCAGAAAGCAAACTTCTAGTGGACATACTTGGAAAAGTACTTCTGTGCAAGCCAAGTTCCATCAGCTTCATCACTGCAGAGTTCTTTGACATGATGACAACAGTCATATACATGAAGAAATTTCAATTTGGGATGATGATTTTTGACAAGATCAAGGAAAACATCAAAGCGCCAAACTATGCCAGAATTATATCTCTTCTACTCGATGAATTCAAGCCAGAGGTTTTTGATTTATCCAAAGGAACTACCCATCACCACATGAAGAAAGTTTCCATATCTTCTATTCAGAGATGGGAGATCAAGCTCAAGAACCCTACCCAAGCTGCTAAGGCACTTGATCACCCAGAGGATGAGGGAAGGACCCCATCTTCCCCTCTACATTAAGTAGCTGACACATCTGGTACAACAGCTGAGGGGGAGCCTGCTCCCTCTACCCCAGAGGAAAGACATCTTACCCCTCCTCCAGCTATTGCACCACCTCCTGCTACTCTCATTGAAGAGCTACTCACAGACGCTCAAGTCCAAGAACAAATCCTATCTACAGAGGAAGATATTAATAAAATGATAGAGAAACTCTCTTCTAAAGAGCCTCTATTCTTTATACCTAAAGATCACACTTCTCCATAAGAAAAGTCTCCCTCTACAGAAACATCTCCAACTAACAACCATTCTGAACAAGAATCCCCTCTTCATCAATCCCCTGCTGCAGACATTCAAGAAGAAGAAATAGTTCTAATTTCTGATGAGAAAGAAGGAACACCTGAACCAGCTGAGGCTCCCCTAAAGAGCCAGGATTTCTCTCTTCCTACCATTCTTGGTGAGGAAGGAGACATTTTAATTCATACTACTAGAGCCAAAAGCTCAGTTGTCATTGAATAAATAGCTCCATGGACTACTCCTCCTCCAGCTCCTCAGGTTGAAACACCTACTGCTGATAATATTTTGAGTAAGATTGAATTGATGCTAGCTCAGCAAAGAAAGTATTTTGATGAATCTCTTAAAATTGTAACTTAAAAAGTAACTACTCTAGAAAAAGAGATGAGCAGAGGATTTACAGAGATACAACATAATATTGATGAGCTTAAACACCTATTCCAAATAGGTGGAAAAGCTCTGGACCACACCATAACTAGTATTGGTCAGGTGATGGATCAGTCAGTAACATTAGCAAATAATCAAATACAGTTAGAAAAGAAAGCACAAGAACATAACTTCAAGACTTGTGAAGAGGTAGGCAAATTCAAAGAAGATGCAATAGAAACCCTATCTATAAAAGTCAGAAAGGGGGAGAAGTTAGTAAAAGAATACTTGGAAAAATCAGATACAAACATGAAAACTCTTTGGGAAGAGAAGTTGAATGCAATTCATGCTGATGTTCAAAATCAAATAGATGGTGTCAAGTTTCACACCTATGATACAGCTGTGTGGATGCACAATCAAATCTTTCCTGATTTCCAAGCTGATCCCAATGTGATTCCCCATCATCTGAATCTTATTGCTCAGCATCCTCCAGTTCAATAGCCAACATTTTCTCCAAGACCTGAAGGCTCAGAAGCACCACCTCCAGATACTTATGCTCAGGTTTGGGAAACTGAACAGACCAATGTGCCTTCCCAAGTACATCCTGAAGTAAAAATTCCCAAGAGAAGAAAGTATGGTGATGGAGCCTCTGCAAGCAAGTCCATTCCTAATCCAGGAGATGAAAAGAGAAGAACACAAGAATTTGCTGAAATTTGGAGCCCTACTTCTAAATCTTTAATCCTTGATACTCTCAAACTTGTTATGGATTACAATGAAAGCATGACTAATCATTATAGCTCTCATGAGTGGGAACTATATGAGAAATCCTTAACTAAGTGGAGAATTTATGATAGAGAGTATGGAAGGAACAATCCAAAATCTCCTCCTAAACCTCCAAAGTACTATCCTACACCTTTCAGCTACCAGAAGAGACAGCAAGAGAAGAAGGAAAGACAACAACAACAGTAAAGAAAGGAATGATAGATGATCAATAGATTAATTTATGAGATTTTGTTGAATTGGATTTCTGGACAATTCTATAAATATAAATCTTTAATTTTGATGATCTGATTTTCTCTTCATTACTTATCATTTTATATCTATTATTATTGTGTTAGCTAGTCACTTTATTTGTTTATCTTGATGAAATTTACCTTAGTGTAGAGGGTTCCGACTTTTACAAATAGGGGGAGATTGTTGAGTATTATATCCACAATAACCTAGATTTATATGAAGTTACCCTTAAACTAAGATGAATTAAGTTGTATTTGATGTCATGTTTGAGTTATGTGTTTGCAGGATATAGTTGCCAAGTGTAGACTAATGTCAGTCTACAATGAGTCACCAAACACAGGACCATACAATGTAATCCCTCATTGTGTGATTCATGATGTTGACTCATGTGTAGCCTCTCTATTGGGACACTCTTCATTTTTAAAGAACTAAACTTGTAGGAGAAAGACTAGTTTCTGAATTCCTTGAAGAAAGAAAATTTTGATAAAGCAAAAAATTTCTAAGTATTTTACTCGAGAAGTAATCTAAGTACTCGAGTAGAATTGTAGCCAGTTCTCGAGTGAGATAAGTCTAGCACTCGAGTAACTGAAGTAGTTCTCGAGAAGATTTAATGTTAGTTCTCGAGAAGCTATGTAGTACTCGAGTATATCTTTCCTTATTCTCGAGTTATCAGAAAAGTCTAGCTCAATATTTTTTCTAAGTGTAGTACTCGAGTAGCTAAAGACATTACTCAAGTAGTACAATACTTTGTCTCGAGTAACAGAAGTCGAGTACTCGAGAAGTATATCTTATTCTCGAGTAGTGAAGCACTTGTACCCGAGAAGTCAAGCCACTTCTCGAGAAGTCAATTTCTATTACTCGAGTAGCCACAACTTATTTCCAGATTTTCTCTAAGTCTTATTCTCGAGAACATTACATACTTTCTCGAGAAGCTAAAGTGATTACTCGAGTAGTCAATATTCCACTCGAGTAATGAAGATGTTTTTCATGAAGTTTTTGTTAAGTCTGACGGGACATGATTTCAAACTTAATCTCAATGATTATTGGTCCATGTGTACTGTCTTTATGATTATGACCGTTAGGCTTATCCTATAAAAGGTTTAATCATATTAGACTAACCCTAATAACAGCAAGAAAAATCCGAGAAAAAAAATTCTGAATCGTTCTTATTTTCTAAATCAGGAAGTCGTCGCCGCTCTTCATCGACGATCTCGCCGCCGCTTCTTCTCCGATTCCAGTGATTCAGAGCAAGTAGAGATCAATAGATCAAGGAGTTCTTATTCTTACAGATTCATCTCTTGATCGTGCTGATCCAAGTTTTCATATCCAGAATATTTTCGGCTTGTCTTCTTTGATCTATTTCTGAGAAAGCATCAAAGTTTAAGGAAGAAGAAAGCCTGAAGATTCAGATCTGAGATATTTTGTTTGTATAATTTTTTACAACATTTTTATCTTTTGGGAGATTTTGTCTCCGAGTTTTGTAGGAAGTTTTCCTTCCGAGTGTAGATCCGTTTTTGAGGATCGAGTTGTAGGGGTGTTGCTCCGAGTTTTATGATTATTTTCAATTCGAGGTAATAGTGAAGTAGCCGAGTCTAGAGTGTTGCTAGATCGGTGAGGTGGAGAGTGGACGTACCCAAGATTGGGGAACCACTATAGATCTGGTGTTCTCTGTGATTTGCTTGCTTGTTTTCTGCGCTTCATTCGTTCAATTTTTATTTCGTAAAAAGATACAGACCACACCTATTCACCACCCCCCCTCTTGGTGATTTAGGTAGAAAACTAAAAATATCAGCCATCATCAATGGAGAGCTTTAAATATCATGGTCGATCACCTCCCTCATGACTTCTCCATATATAGCCTTCCTCAGCCCGATGGACCCTTTTATCACTTTAGAACCTTTCTAGGAGTCAAAATAGTGTGCTGAATCGAAGCTTTTGGTGAAGGATAGAGGAATTTAGCAAGTTCACTAGAAAACACCTCAACCATAGCCACCCGTAGTAGCAACCGCCTCCAAGCTCGATTGCTTGTCCATTTCTCCTCCTCTCCCCTTGTGCTAGCATCTTAGATCCATTATGAGAGAAATCGGGCTCAACTGAGCCCGATTCCATGTGATGAATTGAAGAAATTTCATAGTTTTTGGGTGGTGTCGGGTTCGTTGTAAACCGCCACCTCCGGCGGCCAAACCACCATCAATCGATAGCCACCACCTCAACGGAGGAGGTGGTGGTGGTGACTGGCCCGGGAAGTGGCTAGATCACCGGGAAATGGCCTTCGGGTTGCTCCAGTTCGAGGACATTTTATCCCTTGGCAGGAGTTTGAAGAAAACTCTAGAGCCACCAGTTTTGCTTCAAGATTCGTGCTTGATCTAAATAATTATAAATTATAGTTTGGTTTATTTTATCATACTTTTACATAGTTTGTCAAAAAGAAATTATGTTCCCTTAGAAGGCAAATTTGAAAACATTTCTTGAGATAACTTTTGTAGCCCTTGAGGTATAGTTTCAGTAGAAATTGAAATCAACTCATTTTAAGTCCTACAACTTTCTGTAGGGCAATTTTAGTGAGACTGGTCCTTGGGAAAGATAGAAATTTGAATATGAATAACTTTCATATAGCTGAATGAATTAAGCTAAAAATTTGACCATACATGTATGTACCCTATATACACCATGTGACAAAAAATCAGAATATTTGGGGCACATTGTTCTATAGTTTTGTCCAAGATATGATTTATTAAATTATTGTAATAAAAGTGGTTAGGAAACTCATATAGACCCATATTTTGGGTGGAAGGTTCATTAGCTCTTTATAAGACCCTAGTAAAAGTTTGAGGCCATTTGGAGCTCTACAGGTGGCTGTATTCCAATGCATGAGGTGGTGGCTTTTGGTGTGCGGTGTGCATTTAGCCAAAAAGGTGTATCTTGTGAATTTAGCAAGATTGACTTTGTCAAATCCAGTGAAATTTTGTACATGCACTTATTTAGTGAAAATACACTTCCTCAAAGAGTTTTAGAATATTTTGAGTAGAATTTTATCGAAAATTGAATTATTTTTCATAATATTACGCTTATGTATAAATGGAATTAATGTGACATAAATAATTGCAAAAATCATTAAAATTTGTCAGTAGTATTATTTTAACATTTTACATTCTTGATAAATTACTTGGAATTTTTAAAAGTCAGAATCTTAAGATTGCAGTTATGATTACAATTTTATTCTTTGTTTTATTATTAAAGTAATATTGGTCAAATAGAGTTAGAAATTTTGAACTTTTGGAATAGTTAATTATTTAACACTATTAATCTCTAGTAATTTTTCTGGAATTATTAGATGAGCATTTATAGTATCTCATTTGTAAAATGAACTAGTGGATTCGATTTTGATAATTAGAAATTAAATATTAAATATTATTGGAATATTATGAAATTTGATCCAGATCTTTTATTTATCATTTTTCTCTTATGAAAATTATTTGTTACTGTTTGGACCCCTAGAAGTGATACTTCATCTACAAATTCACTAGAAACTTATATTTTAGGAATATTCAATTATGATCAAATTAATTTGGAAAATGGAGGAAACTGTGAAATTTCATCATAATTAAGTATCTAGACCCCTGCAATTAATTGTAGGACATTTGGATCAAAATAATTTGTGATTACTACCCTTGAGCTCAAATCTCTCATTTGGTCTACATATAGTAATGTCAAAGAGGTGATGGTTAGGAATGATACTAAATTTTATCTAGACAGTTTGGGGTAGGGTTTGGATCATAATGTGATGTTGGATGGAGTCTTAAGGTATTTACTAAGAGGTGATGCAGGCTAGTGTACATGGACCCTAAGGGGAGTATTTATGCCCGGCGATTGACGAAAGATCGTCGTTTAATTTCCCTATAAGAGTAATAACCCACCCTAGGATAGATCAAGAGTAACTTGAGAGAAGGATAGCATAAAAGGGTAAACACCAATAATAGTAAATATCTTGTAAAGGGAGATTTAGGATTCAACCCATCATATTTCCTAGTATTGTTGTGAGCCCTTCATCGGGTAAACCTCAGGAAGTCCAAGTTTCACCTTAAGTCCTAGGTATATTTAACAATAGACAAGAGTAGTCTAAGTAGAAGAGTAAAGATACAATGAACCTCATCACTTATTATCGGATGGAGTGGGCCAAAACTCGTTAGTCCTGCGAGCTGGAGGCTTAGGATGGTTATGATACAAGGACTGGTTAGTCTTGCGAGCTGGAGGCTCGGAAGGATGTGAGTGATACTTTGCTTGTACATTTGGGTAGTAGGTGCTTAGTAATAGCCTAGTCATCACAATGATAATAGTACGTGGACATGGCAAGTTGATAAGGTCTAGAGGGCCAGCTTAGTATGGAGTGTGACACTTTCCTAAAGACTTATCTCTTGGCCGTTAAGATTGGCTACACCGACAAAGGGTACGCAGAGACTCTAGAGTACCCCAGATATGTGTACAGAGGCATATAGAGGGCTTAGGCTTGCTAGTGTGTATACCTGCCTAGGAGTGGGGAGATGCCTGATCCCCTGCCATCGTTTGACCAAGACGGGGGTGCCCGTGAGGTTAGCTACCATTAAAGAGTGGGAACAAAAGGTCTGTGCACATAGAGTCGACATGTGTGGGTGAGTTACACTTGTATGAATCATAAACATTGCACTGCATATATAGGCATTCATTCCTTGCAGGCCCTCATCATATAAATTAGTATGAGCTCTTTTATATGATGAGTACATTTAAATGGAAATCTTAACTTATAAGTTTATATGTGCATTCATATAAGTTAAGATACGCTTATGTAATGATAGTATAGTTGTTCTTAATTACTTTACTTACTGCTTATTATTTATTTATATACTGCTTCCATTGTAATTACTTTTGATGTTTACTGCATATTATATAAACTATTAGATAGTGTCATGTCACTTGCTTTTTCCATTCTGCTTTGTTGTCCTCTTACTTCCTCCCGCACAGTTCCTAGGAGTTGTGGAGGTAAAGAAAGGATGATAATGACTTAGTATTTTGACCAACGGTCAGTGGACCACATCATTTTAGGAGTGCATGGTGACGCAACAGCAGCACATCCCAAAGGACAAGCAGTACTAGGAGACAGGACTTGAGTAGCCATTGCAACGCACTACTACTACTACTACTACCAAGTGTCAGGTTGATGAGAGATTTGTTTAGCTTACGCATGATAGTGTATTAGAGAGAAAGAGTTTGGGCTTTTACTATTGGACATGTACCAGGCTTAAGCCCTTGTTACTCTTACTCATTTTGTATCTCATTATGCGCCGTTTCGTTTTATATATTATTGTGATTGTGGACTTGATTATATAACGTTTACTCTCGTTGTCCATGTATATGATCGTGCCTATGGGCAGGGTCACCATCTTGTGGTGGCGACCAACTTGTAAGTTGGTGCCATTGCAAGGCGACGATACTTGGCATAAAATCTCTTCTTCATCATGCTCAATTATCGGGAGGGGGGATTTTATATCTTTGAACCTTCATCTTCAATAAATACACTAGAAGAGCTATTATGAATCATGCTTGTCTCATCAAATATAATATTGATAAAATCATTTACAACCAGGGTTTTCTTATTAAAAATCCTATATGCCTTACTATGGTTACTCTACCCTATAAAAATACTTTCAAAACATTTTTCACTAAACTTAGTTTTGTGATACTTCCCATTATTAAATAGGAAGAATTTTCTTCCAAAAATTCTAATGTGGGACACAGTAGGTTTTCTGCCTTTCAGAAGTTCATAAGGTGACTTACGATGATTCTTCTTGATTAAGAATTTGTTTTGCACGTGATAGGCTGTATTGACTGCTTCAGTCCAAAAGTACTATGGTAATGAAGAGTCATTCAACATTGTGGTACATGCCTCAATGAGTATTCTGTTCTTTCTCTCAGAAACTCCATTTTATTGTGGAGTATGAGGAAAGGAAAACTCATGAAAGATACCTAGGCTTGAATAAAACTTGCTCAAATTCTATTTCATGGTCACTTCTGATTTTGACCACAGAGCAGTTCAATTTGTTTTGTATCTGTCTGATAAAGCTAATGAAAGAGTCAAAGGTATCTGACTTATTTTTTTGAAAGAATACCCATGCAAAACGAGAGTAGTCATCAATAATAACCAATATGTAAGCTTTACTTCCTAAACTACGAACAGACATAGGATCGAATAAGTCCATATAAAACTGATATAAGCATCTAGAAGAATCATTGACAATAATATTTTTAAAAGTAGCCATTGTCTGCTTACCCATCTGGCATGCGTGACAATGTCTCTCTTTAATGCGCTTAATATCAGGTTCATCACGTATTAAGTTGTGATAGAATAATATATTTATAGTTTTGAAATTTATATGTGTACATCTCTTGTGTCATTGATCACAAATAGATGCATTATTTTTTGCCAAAAAGCACTAGTGTAGATGACTATAAGCAAAAAAAATTTAGACAAAAAATATTTTTAATCCGAGTGTCTGATAAAATAGTTTCTGAGTTAACAGATGATTTTATAAAACACTTGTGCTTGTAGAACTCAACCATATACCCTTTGTCACATAATTGGCTTATGTTTATGAGATTTTGATGTTATCTCTCAACATAAGCCATGTTTGTGAAAGAGATTATACCATTGGAAATCATATTGTAGCCTTTTATGAATCCTCTATCCGATCTGCCATAAATAACTTTTGGGCCAACTTCAACTGAGGTGGAATTTATAGAAGGCTTCTTGTTCGGTCAGATGTGTAACACGCCCATCCGTCACGTAGGATATAACAGAAGGTCCGGTTGGGGCCCCGTACCATATTCTATAGACAGTTAGCAGAGTTTATTATTGAGACCATAATCCATTTATGCATCCTAACTCAGAGTGCATTCTAGCGGAAGTTAATTAAATTGCTTGGAACCCAACCACATGAATGTCTATTGAACCCAAGCAGGAATGATAACTCAAATACATAAATCGTTATGGCCTTAAGGTGTTACAACTGTTTTCTTAATTACAAGTGTTTTACAGACATTGGCATGCAGGTCGGCCACATATGAAATAGTAAAAGCACGCTTTGCTTGGCCTTCGAGGGCCGATATAGCAAATAGGGCTTCAGCCCGCTACTTCCTACCTTGCTCAGCTGCACCTGCATAAAAGCATTCCACCCTGATGATAGCAAATAAAACAACGGTCAACATTAGCTGACAAAATTATAATGACCCCACCCCTTTACCTGGGCGACGATGCTCCTTCCCTACAGGAAGAACATATACAATAACAGTAACATAATGTTAATAAAAAAATCGGCGATCCCTCCCAAGGTAGCCAGCTCGTAAGTCACGGCCTGCTCCAGGCAGTCGCAGCCTGTCAGCCTTCCCATCTAAGGGTGGGCGGACTGACCTCTCAGTCCACTCAGTCCGCGCGGCTACGGCGATCACCCCGGTCTGACCACCCAGGTCGCACAGTAGCCGCTCGTTCTGTAAGGGCTGCAGACTGCTTCCTCAGTCCTCCCCTGCAGGCCGCGCGGTTAGTTCGATTAACCATGTGGCCGTTCATTCTTCATCAGGTACGAACTACTCAACTGAGTGGCAGACTCGAATTCCTATCCGCTCAGACCGCACGCTAAATGCTCAAAAAGAGGCGGCGACCAACCATCCTGTCCACCAGCTATAGGCGGACTCGATATCAGCTAACTGCGCGATCTGCCGACCTCTCTGGTCAATCCGCCAGGAAGCCAACCCTTGCCCCCAAGAAAAGGATGCCACCAGTAAACAGCAGTTCTCGCCAATAGGCGCGACCTGGACTCTTCAGTCCTCCAGATCGCCAACCCTTGTCCCCAAGCCACCAGTCAACAACGGTTCTCGCCAATAGGCGCAACTTGGACTCTTCAGTCCGCCAGGTTGCCAACCCTTGTCCCCAAGCCACCAGTCAAAAGCGGTTCTCGCCAATAAACGCGACCTGGACTCTTCAGTCCGCCAGGTCGCCAACCCTTGTTCCCAAGCCACCAGTCAACAACGGTTCTCGCCAATAGGCGCGACCTGGACTCTTCAGTCCGCCAGGTCGCCAACCCTTGTCCCCAAGCCACCAGTCAACAGTGGCTCTCGCCAATTAGCGCGACCTGGACTCTTCAGTCTGCCAGGTTGGCAGTCCTTGTCACCGAGAAATGGCGACAAGCCATCAGCAGGCAGCCTGCTCAACCTGTCAGCCTCGAGTTAGGAGGGCTCATTGCACAGTCTGCCAGATGAGCCCCAGCTCGGCAGCCGCCGATCTGCCTCCTCTCCACAGCAGGCTGGGCGAACTCGTTCAGCATTCTGCTGGCTTGCCCTCTAGTTTCCCGGTGTCCGCTTCTACCCAGTAGCGGGCGAACTCCTCCTCAGCTCACACATCCCAGCGCGAGCTCGCTCAGTAGCAGGGGCGGACTCGTCCCAGTCCGCCAGCAACAAGACCAGCTCTAAGTCCCTAACCGCGTGGCCTGGCGCGGACTCCGCGGACTCAATATTATACTCGCTCATCTCACCGCCTCACCGATGGTAACGTTACCAAGATCATTACCTCCTCAGACCTATAAATAGGCCCCCATACCTCTCATTCGGGGAAGGAGACGACGCGGCAGATGCGTCCAGATCTCGGCATCGGTTCCTGCAGACTCGAGTTCCCAGTCTGCGCGACCTGCCCTCCAGCTTCTTCTCCCAGCTCTAATAAGCAGTTCGCCCAGCTTAGTCCCTACGAGCTCGTTGATCAGCTAACCGTGCGGTCTGTCGACCTCCCTGGTCAGTCTGTGCGGCCTCTGGCATTCTCCTCTCCTTAGCCTCCAACTTCCCCCCTTGTACCCTTTTTCTGCTTTCCATGTAAAGGTGCAACCTCAAGCTGTAACTTCAGTTATAATCAAAGGAAAGCCCGTCGCAAGAGAGGCATTCAGGCCACGACGGGCGAAGTCTTCTGTTGCCGCTGCTAGAAGCCCTCTCTTCTTTTTTCTTCTCTCGGTCTAACCATCAGAGCCCAACCGCTAAAGTAGTGTCTGCTCGACACTTCCTGATCAAACTTCTTCCCTGCTCGAGCAAGCTTCTCCCTTTCTCCGTCAACCCTCTCCTCTATCCCCGCATCCCTCTTATTCACCCTAGCTTGTGAGATCGAACAACTCGTTAACTGGGCGGTGTCATATTTCGCGCATCAACAGTTAACACGTGGCCTTCAGATCTCGATAAGATAGTGAAATCAATGGTTACTCATGTCAGACCACCAACCCCTTCAAAATATCCCTTGTACCAGCGAAGATGCTCTCTAGGGTTCCCTCAAGCTGTTACGTCATGAAACTGCCCAACAGTTTCAGGTTCCCTAACGATACTCTAGTCGATATCGCTCAACAGCTGGAGGCGCAGCCAACAATAAACCTGTCTCCTCCAATCAATCAGGCATCTTTAGTGATGGACCAACCAGTTTGTCCATCAGCCCATCCATATTCTTATCCGCCAACAGTTTCAGTTGATCCTTGCACATATCCGACAAGTTATCCGCCTAGGCAGACCGTAGTCTATCTATAGACTCCAATTACTATGCAAGGAAAGAATTTCTTCAGACCCAGCCAAGCCATCACTTACTCTGCCAATAATCCGAGAAAGTTGCCTAAATTTTCCGTTAAAAGGAAAAGAGGCCCAGAAGCTTTGTTCCGTATCAAGCAACACGAGAGCGAGACTTTAGCCCACTTCATTGAGCACTTCAAAAGGAAAGCCTTAGAAGTTGAGAATATTGATCCCGAATTCTATAAAGTCGCTTTAATGGTCGGTCTGCGTGAAGGACCACTCAAGTTCGAGGCCTACTTCCGTCATCCAAGGACGTGTCAGGAAATGATTAGCCTCGCCAATGAATATGTTTGCATTGAAAAGGGGAATCCCAATTTCATCTCTATGCTTATAGCAGTGAAGGATTCTCCTTCTTGCGAGCAGCCTCCAAAGTTTCTTCAGAAGGATTTTCAACCGCATGCAAGGAAGGAAAGAATTGGCCAACGTCATCAACATTTCTTCTCAAGCAAGGATTTCCTCCAAAGTAAAGAACAACGACTGCCAGTCCCTTTTGTCCATCCAGCACAAACTCCGCAAGCAGCTTTGGTCTATCAAAAGCAGGAGGAAGGCTTGTTTGAGTCGGAACTGAATGCAGCTATGCAGGAAGTAGGCCAAGTCCTGAAGGGTAAGGATAACTATAAAAAGCCTTGCCAACCGCCAGGTCGAAGGCCAAAAGATTCGAATTCATTCTGCAAATTTCACAAAGTAAAAGGTCATGCGACAGAAGAGTCCAAAGCCCTTCAACAACTGATGGAGAAAATACTGAAGCAAGGTAAATGCCAGCATTTGCTCCAGAAGAATAATCCATCTCATCCATAAAATCTCAAAAAGCAAAAGGAGACAAACAACTTTCTTGCCTGAAAGCCCGCAAAGCTATTCGCAATCTGGGCCGGTTATATTTTCCTTTACGCTCTTCGAACATTCTTTCTCTAAAACACTTCTAAGTGTTCTTTCATTTTTAATTCAATAAGCTTACGTCAGAGATCTCATACTGACACAGTTCCCTTTTTGTAATGCTTCTGCTCTATGTTTTTCTCTTTGCCAAAGAGATCACTGAACCACTGAGATATTGCCAAGTCTTGTTGTTCCCTCCATGGATTGTCCTCCGGCATAAGACCACAATGACCACATATGGCGAGGAGTTTTTCACATATGTGCAGTGGGGGACGTTCAATCTATGATGGGTAACTTCAGACTTCGTATCCCGGCCGGTGTCTAGCATAGTGTGTGTGCCTAGGGGAGGCAGCCTGTGATAGTTCTATCATGTCTCGTTGAGGGATACGTTACAGTTACGGTGATCTTTGCGTGACAAGCAATGACGATCAAGTGTAACCTTGTCTCTGCAATCATCTCACAACTGTGACGTCCGAACACTTGTTGGTACTCTCAATCCGTTCCTTCGCAGGGCCCACAATTCCGCTGATCAATTCGCAGACAAGCAATAGGCCACTTGGCACAACTAGTCTAATTGATCAGCGATGTTTGTAACCCGAGGCAAGAGAGCCGTGTATCAATCGATTCCTTCGCAGGAATTTTCTTGTTTGTGCTTGTTTGTCTACTATGCCTTTCAAAGGATGTGCGGCCAGCCCGCTTTAGCCCTGCATTGTCTCTTCTGCCTTCTTGCAGGTTGGCAGGTTAAATTCAACCTATTTCAAGGATCGACAATATCTATTTATCTTATGATCATCTTATATGCGCTGCCTGTATAAAGTTCTATCAGATGGTTATCCACAAGCTCTCTTATCAGATGCTAGCAACACGAATCATTTAATCAAAGTATCTGATTTTCCTTGATTGACATGTCATGTTATTATAAGTCTAAATTAAGATAGTTTCATCTTGCTGATCTGGATTTCATGTATAAAACATCATACTTGATCACGCGAGACAATCATTATCAAGGCTTGATCCTTATTCAGTTAATAACAGAGTTTGCTAGGTATCACTTTTGCTATTCAATTATATTTTATCATATCAATAGTCAACATTTGTAGGTTCCAACCAGGTACTTGCGACTTAGTTTACTTTTCTATCATATCTGCTATTTACTCTTCTTTTGCAGAGATTAGCAGATATTAGCAAGTTCCCTTCAGGTACTTACAGCTTACTTTTCTATCATATCTGCTACTTACTCTTCTTTTGCAGAGATTAGCAGATAATAGCAAGTTTCCTTCAGGTACTTGCACCTTACTTTTTCTATCATATCTGCGGCTTACTCTTCTTTTGTAAAGATTAGCAGTTGTTTGCAAGTTCCCTCCAGGTACTTGCACCTTACTTTTCTTTCATATCTACTACTTAATCTTCTTTTGCAGAGATTAGCAGATATTAGCAAGTTCCCTCCAAGTACTTGCACCTTACTTTTCTATCATATCTGCGGCTTACTCTTCTTTTGCAGAGATTAACAGATGTTAGCAAGTTCCCTCCAGGTACTTGCACCTTACTTTTCTTTCATATCTGCTACTTACTCTTCTTTTGTAGAGATTAGAAGATATTAGTGAGTTCCCTCCAGGTACTTGCACCTTACTTTTCTTTCATATCTGCTACTTACTCTTCTTTTGCAGAGATTAACAGATATTAGCAAGTTCCCTCTAGATACTTGCACCTTACTTTTCTATCATATCTGTGGCTTACTTTCTTTTGCAGAGATTAGCAGATGTTAGCAAGTTCCCTCCAAGTACTTGCACCTTACTTTTCTTTCATATCTGCTACTTACTCTTCTTTTGCAGAGATTAGCAGATATTAGCAAGTTCTCTCCAGGTACTTGCACCTTACTTTTCTATCATATTTGCGGCTTACTTTTCTTTTTCAGAGATTAACTGATATTTGCTAGCTCTATCCAGGTACTTGCAACTTAGTTTTATATCATACTTGTGATTTACTCCTTTTGTAGAAGATGACAGGTGCTTGCAAGGCTTCTTCAGGTATTTGCTAATTATCATTCTTCTATGCTTTCCTCTCATCGTTGTTTTGCAGAGCCCGTTAGGAAAAATTCATGTCTCCTTCATTTTGTAAAAATAGCTCAGGTACGCGTAATATGTACCTATTTTCGCCTATGTTAATTCTTTCCTTCGCAGGAAAAAGACAGGCATTAGCAAATTTTTCCTAAGGAGAGACATCAGGTTCCATCTCTCCTTACCCTTTCCTTTTCTCGAGGGAAGGATCACGATTTTCATGGGTCTCCTACTTTTTCGAAGTTCTCTTCGGAACTTGAAAAAGAGCGGGGATTATGTTAACCCAGAAATCAGCGATCCCTCCCAAGGTTGCCAGCTCGCAAGTCGCGACCTGGTTCAGGAGATCGCGGCCTGTCAGCCTTCCCTTCTAAGGGTGGGCGGACTGACCTCTCAGTCCGCGCAGCTAGGCTGATTTCCCCGGTCTGACCGCCCAGGTCGGGCAGTAGCCGCTCGTTCTGTAGGGGCTGCGGACTGCTTCTTCAGTCCGCCCTTGCAGGCCGCGCAGTGAATTCGGTTAACCATGTGTCCGTTCATTTTTTCTCAGGTACGAACTACTCAACTAAGTGACGGACTCGAATTCCTATCTGTACAGACCGCACGCTAAATGCTCAACCAAGGGCGGCGACCAGCCCTCCTGTCCGCCAGCTGTTGGCAGACTCGATATCAGCTAACCGCACGATCTGTCGACCTCTCTGGTCAGTCCGTCAGGTCGCCAACCCTCACCCCCAAGCAAAGGATGCCACCAGTCAACAGCGGTTCTCGCCAATAGGCGCGACCTGGACTCTTCAGTACGCCAGGTTGCCAACCCTTGTCCCCAAGCTACCAGTCAACAGCAATTCTCACCAATAAGCGTGACCTGGACTCTTCAGTACGCCAGGTCGCCAACCCTTGTTCCCAAGCCACTAGTCAACAACGGTTCTCGCCAATAGGAGCGACCTGGACTCTTCAGTCCGCCAGGTTTGCCAACCCTTGTCACCAAGCCACCAGTCAACAGCGATTCTCGCCAATAGGCGCGACCTGGACTCTTCAGTCCGCCAGGTCGCCAACCCTTGTCCCCAAGCCGCCAATCAACAACGGCTCTCGCCACTTAGCGCGACCTGGACTCTTCAGTCCGCCAGGTAGGCAGCCCTTATTGCCGAGTAATGGCGACAAGCCACCAGCAAGCAGCCTGCTCAACCTGTCAGCCGCGAGTTAGGCGGGCTCGTTGCGCAGTCCGCCAGATGAGCCCCATCTCGGCAGCCGGTGATCTGCCTCCTCTCCGCAGCAGGCTGGGCAAACTCGTTCCGCAGTCCGCCGGCTAGCCCTCCAGTTTCTCGGTGTCCGCTTCTACCTAGTAGCAGGCGAACTCCTCCTCAGCTCGCACAGCCCAGCGCGAGCTCGCTCAGTATCAGGGGCGGACTCGTCCCAGTCCGCCAACAGCAAGACCAGCTCTAAGTCTCTAACTGCGCGGCCTGGCGCAGACTCTACGGACTCAACATTGTACTCGCTCAGCTCACCGCCTCACCGGTAGTGACTTTACCAAGATCGTTACCTCCTCGGGCCTAGAAATAGGCCCCCATACCTATCATTCGGGGAAGGAGATAACGTGGCAGCGGCGTCTAGATCTCGGCATCGGTTCTTGCAGACTCGAGTTCCCAGTCTTCGCGACCTGCCCTCCAGCTTCTTCTCCCAGCTCGATCAAGCAGTCCGCCCGGCTTAGTCGCCGCGAGCTCCTTGATCAGCTAACCGCATGGTCTGCCGACCTCCCTGGTCAGTCTGTGCGACCTATGGCATTCTCCTCTCCTTAGCCGCCAGCTTCCCCCCTTGTACCCTTTTTTCTGATTTCCATGTAAAGGTGCAACCTCAAGCTGTAACTTCAGTTATAATCAAAGGAAAGCCCGTCGCAAGAGAGGCATTCAGGCCGTGACGGGCGAAGTCTGTTGTTGTCGCTGCTAGCGGTCCTCTCTTCTTTTTTCTTCTCTCGGTCTAACCATCAGAGCCCAATCACTAAAGTAGCGTCTGCTCGACAGTTCCTGATCAAGCTTCTTCCCTGCTCGAGCAAGCTTCTCCCTTGCTCCGTCAACCCTCTCCTCTATCCCCACATCCCTCTTATTCACCCTTGCTTGTGAGATCAAACAACTCATTAACTGGGCGGTGTCGCATTTCGCGCATCAACACATAATATGCAATTTAAGCATCATTCACCACCGATTTTGGCATAACCGTCCACACGTCACGTGCACTCAGGACACATAATCGGTTTGGGGAGATTCAAGCCCCAACACTATTCTCAAGATGATACCTTTGAGCATTACTAGTCTTTCCGTCCCGAATCCTAAGACTCTCCCTATGCTACGACAAAGTCATGCTTAGATTTGAGCCACTGAATCACTCCAAGCCAAACGCCATAAGGTAGGTACAGGTCAGCTATAACCCATTGCTCAAACTGCTAGGCTCGCAAGCCACGGCGTGGGTCAGCTTTCCCTTGCCCATTCACACAATACATAACCACGTTATGTTCCAAGGCTGACTCTCACGGCCACCATATAGGAGAAATCTAAGCTCATAGTTCAACCGACATTCCCCCAAGTCTCCATAAGACAGGCCTCACAATCATTGCTCACTGGGATCTGCCACCCACAATAGCGCTACCATCGCATGGTAGAGGACATAATACTATCATTTCTTTCCCAAAATTGGTGTTTTCTTGGAGACCTACTCAAGTACTCTCATTACAGCAACCTGCACACCCTGCGACTCTGTAAATTACACATTTAACAGAGAGTATTCTCCGGCATAAAAACAATCATCTCTAATCGAGACCAACCTTTTCCGATGGGCTTCACACAACATGCTTATTCCGTACTTTGATTCTAGTTTCCAAATGCAATGGTATGAGGGATACAACTGATCAACCCATGGGGTGACTCGCTTCCACGCGTTCATGGAGCATTTACCCTTACATGACAAAACAAATGACTTCACATGTTCAAAGAGGAAGATTGTTACCCTTGAAGTCCTCTTTGGAACCATAGATCAAAATCCAAATAGATGGAAAGAACCACGCTAGGCCATTCTTCGCAGATCTGGACTCGGTTCGCGATTTGGGGCTCCAAAGCTCCGACAATGGCAAGATTCCCCTTCTTCTTCCTCTTCCTTGTTCTCCCTTCTCTCTAACTCTTAGAGAGAGAGAGTGTATAGGTTTAGAATGAGAGAAATCCCTCATCCCATGGACTTAAGCCAACAGTAATCACAGTCTACCGTCGTATCTCAGCGAACGACTACGATTTAAAATGCTTCTCTGTATAGAGCGCTATCGTTGTGCGGACGGAAGATACAACTGTGTGGTATCCTCACTCGATATCTTCTCCGATAAGCCACCGTTTGAAATCTCCAACCATAGGACAACACGTGGTCATGCTGTAACTATCGCGTTACCACCGCGCGGTACCACACTACCGCCAGGCGGTAGGGGAATCGTCATGTCAATGAAATGCTTATGATGAACAACTACTACTATCACGCGGTATTGCTACTGCCGCGAGATAGGTCACAGAGAGCCACTCCAAATAAATTGGCCACGCTACCGCCAGTGCTAGTACTACCACCGGGCAGTAGCTCTCAGAGAGCTAAGCCTAGTGAAAATTGGGGCATTATAATATGCTTAGAACATCAACTCTCCAAATACAAAATATGATTTTTATTGGTCTTTGGACATACTGTCATTCACAGATTAAATACCCTTAGGAACCAAAACAAATTTGGGTCCTTGGTTCCTTGTTAGATAAACCCCACTAGGAATGTTAACATTGTGAGGGGTCATTCTTGCATTGTTAACTCGTGGAGTATTATAATTAGTAGAATTGAACCAACATTCTATGATTAAATGACCAATTTTGCCACCGCACAAACAGTCAAATCTATTATACCTTCTTTTCTTCTCTTGCCTCACCTTTTGAATGGGAGGTCTTGTAGGAGCTACTGATCTAGAAGTAGAAGCATCATGAGAACAACATACGCTCGACTTCTTTGTCTCATGTGGCTTTTTGGCAACATGTTTGACTTTTAGTCCTTTCTTAGCATTCGATCCATGAACGAATAGATCATAATGTTGAAGGGGATCTCTTTATGAGATGCCTTGAGAGCACTCATTCCAAGATTTCTGTGACGGCTCCATCCTTAGTTTTTCTTGTTAGAGGCAACATGTGTTGGCCTAGCAAAATGGTCGTAGGATGTTTCAAGGTCATACTTATTTGTGGGAAAGATTACCTTCTTAAAGTAAGGTTGACATTAAGGAGCCTTCCCTTTATCCTTAACAACATTATATCGAATGACACTCTCCTTAGAGGCACTCGATGCCGGGAGGTTGCTCATAGAGAGCTTTGTCTATGCCCAGCTCGACTACCGCCGCACGGTATCCCACTACCTCCATGCGGTAGTACCTTGACGATCGTCGAGTGCACTCGACACTCACCAATTTCAGTCGACACACTCTAGACACACTACCGCCAACATTAATTAACCACTATCGCGTGGTAGCACTCAACGCTTGTCGTGAAGACTCGACACCTACTATAGTCGCGCGGTATCCCGATACCATCGCGTGGTAGCAACCTGACAGCCAACGTCGAGTCGATGCTCCCCCTCCCTACTCGAGTGCAAGCCTTCCCACCAATGCACCCCAAGCTCGAGTCAACTCTCTTGACTCAAAAACACATGCGAGGGGTATAGCACGAATCAAAACTTTACAAATCCTATAAACAAAATAAAAGATTTCATCCCCGAAATCAGGCTAAGTCTGTGGGGGGAAAATAAAGTATGAAGAATATAAGGTATGCGTTTAAATTTATCTTGGGGATACAACTCTGGGTAGCACCGCCACATAAGTCCTGTTGGCTCTCATGTGTACTCCCCTTTTCCATGATTAGACCAATGGACCTTCACCAAAGGAACACTCTTTCGCCAAAAGCTTCTTGTTTCAGTATCCACTATCCCATCGGCTCTAGTTCAACAGACCTATCAGTTGTCACTATTCTATTCATAGCGGTGACATGCCGATCGGTCCGTAGTAGTGCTTTCCGAAGCAACGACACATTGAAGACACCGTGCAAATTTTCTAGCTCTGGTGGTAGCTCCAGCCGATAGGCCAAAGAGCCAATCCTCTCCAATATAACATAAGGCCCCACATATCTCGGGTTGAGCTTCTTTCTACCGCATACATGTGATACTCCATACATTGGCATGATATTCAAGAACACCTTGTCACCCACTTGAAATTCCACCACCCGGTGCTTTGCATTATAGTACTTTGCCTGCCGACTCTGAGCCTCCAGCAAGCGGTCTCGTATTAATCTAACCATAGCATCAGTATCATCAATATACTCCACTCCAAAAGTTTTTGAGTCTTCATCCTGGACCCATGATAAAGGGGATCTACATCTTCTCCCATAAAGTGCTTCGTAGGGCGTCATTCTGATGCTAGCTTGATAACTGTTATTGTATGAAAACTCCACTAGCGGCAAAAGCCTTTCCCACAGCTTGCTCTTATCCAACACACATAATCTCAACAAATATTCCATGATTTTGATGGTTCTCTTAGACTGACCATCCGTCTAAGGATAAAAACCATACTAAAGGTAAGGCAAGAGCCCATATATGCTTGAACTGCCCTCCATTCCTTGGAAGTGAAGCAACCATCACGGTCAGAAACAATTGTCTTGAGCACCCCATGGTACCGCACAAACTGCTCCACAAAGGAAGGCACCAAAACATCAACATGCGACTCTTTCCTCATTGGAATGAACCTGATAACCTTCGTCAAGCGGTCCTCAATCACCCAAATTGAATCGTTCTTAGAGCACAAGCGAGGTAACCTATGGATGAAATCCATGGAAATATCCTCAAACTTCCAGTCGGGGATGGGCAATGACTGCAAAAATCATCGTGGTCTCTTACACTCCACCTTCACCCTTTGACAAGCTTCACAGTGCATAACATAATACTTAACAGTTCTCTTCATTCCTGGACAGAACATGGTCTTCCGCAAGTCATTATACATCTTGGCAATCCCATGATGCACTGAATATTTGGTGCAATGAGCCTCTCTCAAGATGTCTTCCCGGATTCCGCCGCCTTTGGGAATATAGAGCCTGCCACAAAAATTAATGAGGCCTTCCTTCATAGTATACTCTTCAGCAGATCCACTCTCATTTGTCTTAAACACAGGAGGCAGAGCAGCATCCTTCCATTGCTCTACCGGAATTTGATCTCGAATGTCACAGACTATACTCATGGTGGGCAAGTACTCCGTATAGGCCTCGAGAAGACTCCTACACTGCAGCGTAATCTTCATCTCCTCGAGAACTCCATCCAATTTCATAACCATTAATTGAGTCTCAGGGATTGGCATAAGTGCCTTCCTACTTAAAGCATCTGCTACAGAGTTTGCTTTCCCTGGTAGTTCAACGTAAACTCATAGTCACACAAGAACTCCAACCACTGTCGCTGCCTCAAATTCAACTCTTTCTGAGTATTAAAATATTTCAAATTCTTATGATCTGATAAAATCTCACAATGAACTCCGTAGAGATAGTGCCTCCAAATATTTAGGTCGAATACCGCTGCCCCCAATTCTAGATCATGCACTGGGTAATTAATCTCATGCTTCTTCAGTTGTCTGGAAGCATAAGCGATTACATGCCCATGCTACATCAACACTACTCTCATACCTTAATAGGACGCATCAGTGTAAACCTGAAATCCTTCATTCCCGGATGGAAGGTCTAGGATTAGTGCGGAGGTAAGTCGATCCTTCAACTCTTTGAATGCAACCTCACACTAGGGTGTCCACTCATATGGCACACCCTTCTTTGTTAGTGTAGTGAGGGGAAGTACAATCTTCGAAAATCCATCGACAAACTTGCGGTAGTACCCAGTGTAAGAAATAGACAAAGAGCAAAATAAACCACAAACTTTATTGCTCCAAAAAGATAATTATTACATAGACATGCCCCCTTATTTATAGAAATCGGGGAAGATGAGAGAATAGAACAACCGATGTGGGACTAAATACAAGTCGGGCGGCCTCACGGTTTGACATGGTCAAACCGTCCACTATACAACAAATAATAAAACACCAAACGACAACCAGCAAAGTCGTCTGTCCGCCTGGAAAGACCACAGATACAGGCCACCAGACCGCAACTGCAGGTTGCCATCAGACCATAGTTGCGGCTACCCACCAGATCGCAATAGCTGCAAGCTATCAGACCGCAACCACGGGTTGCCACCAGACTGCAGTTGCGATTAACTATCTGTCTGCTGCTGCAGCTTTAACCAGATTGTTGCGGCTCCATCCAGACCACTACAACTAACGAACATACCACTGTTGCGTCTCACTACAGACCGCTGTGACTTCATTCAGACTGCTGCGGCTAACTGACAACCCGCTACTGCGGCTTTCTGCAAGACCACTGTGGCTTCCTTCAGACTACTATGACTAACATCCAGACCATTGCTTCGACTAACCCTCAGACTGATACAGCTAATGACCAGCTGACTGGAAGACCAATCCTCAGGTCGTTGAGACATCTAGACGCTGCGGTTAGGCACTAGACCGCCCGGTCTTCCTCAAGCTCCAACACTCCCCCTCAAGCTAGTATATATATATCTACCATGCCCAGCTTGCTACAAACCTCCTCAGAAGGAGTAACTGACTTGGTGAAGAAATCAATCAGTTCTCTCTCTAAAGTAACAAACGGAGTGCATATCTGATTCTTCAAAATTTCCTCTCTAATGAAGTGGTAATCAACCTCGATATGCTTCGTCCTCTCATGGAAGACAAGATTCCTCAAAATATATATGGCTGTCTTGTTATTATAGAACATTGGCAGAGGATGATCATAAAGTTCTCCAAAATCAAGCATAAGAGTCTGTAACCACTACAGCTTGCATGTAGTTAGAGCCATGCTCCTATACTCAGCTTCTGCACTAGACCTGGAGACAACAACTTGTTTCTTGCTCTTTTAGCTGACCAAATTCCCTCCGACAAAAGTACAGAACCCAGATTTAGACTTCATATCTTCCTTGTCATCTGCATAGCTTGCATCAGAATATGTCTCAACCTTAAAATGTCCCCTTTTCTGAAACAGAAGTCCTTTCCCTGGAGCACCTTTCACATACTCCAGAATATTCATTGCCGACTGTAGGTGACACTCCTTAGGAGCTTGCATAAACTGACTAACTCTTCCTACTACATAGCAGATATCCGATCTTGTGGCTGTCAGATAAATGAGTTTCCCTACAAGCCGTCTGTACCTGGTGACATCCTTAAGAGGAGGTGAGTCCTCACTCCAACACTTGTCATCCCTAACCGACATCGAAGAACGAGCCGGTTTAGCCCCAAGGAGACCTGTCTCTTGTAAGAGGTCCAAGGCATACTTTCTCTATAACAGAATAATAGCCCCTATTTTCCTGGATATTTCAATGCCCAAGAAATATTTCGGAGATCTCATATCTTTAGTAATAAAATGCTTAAGAAGATGCTTCTTGGTCATTTCCACACCTTATCTAGTATCTCCTGTGAGAAGAATATAATCTACATAAACAACAAGGACAACCAGACTGGTCGATGTCTTGTGAATGAATAACGAGTGGTCCGCATCAATTCTAGCAAACCTAACTAATAAAATGTCCTCATTGAACTTGTCAAATCAGGACCTAGGACTTTGCTTAAGACCGTAGATTGCCTTTCACAGTTTACAGACCTGAGACTCCCCCTGAGCAACATACCTAGGAGGTTACTCCATATGGATAGTTTCTTGTAAATCACCATAAAGAAAGGCATTTTTCACATCCAGCTAAGATATTTCCCAGTCTCTATTGATGGCCAATGAGAAAAGCACACAGATTGTAGTAATCTTTGCCACAAGAGAGAAAGTGTCAAATAAATCCACACCAAATGTCTGTGTAAAACCTTTGGCAACAAGCCAGGCCTTGTAACGATCAATAGATCCATTAGGTATAAATAATGACAAAGATCCAGCGACAACCAACCACGTCAGCACCAGGAGGTGTAGGAGCAAGAATCCAAGTACCCCGTTTAGTAAGAGTACGCATCTCTTCATCCATAGCAGCCTTCCAATAAGGGATAACAAGAGCATATTTATACAAAGCTGGAAAAACATTAGCTGAGTGGGCTAGAGCAAAGCTCCTAAACGAAGGAGAGAGCTGAGCATAACAGACCACAACCTGAATAGGATGTTGAGTGCAGGAGAGAACACCTTTCCAAAGAGCAATTGGAAGATTTTGATCTGACCTGTCTACTATACCAGCGCCATCCAAAGAGTAGACTACTAGCTTAGGAGCTGATTACAACGGCTTAAGAGAAGAAGCAGGGATAGGAGAGGAGTCAGAAGGAGAAGAATCAGAAATAGGAGAAGAAGAAATCAGGGCAGGCTCCGAAAGCGATGCCAAAACAACGAGAAAAGGAGAAGAACTATTAGAAGAAGAAGGAAGAGAGACAGAAGAAAAGAAGGGAGTATTCTCAAAGAAAGTAACATCCGCCGACACATACTATTTCCGAAGAACAGGATCAAAACAGCGATAGCCTTTCTGTGTCGGACAATAGCCCAAGAAGATGCACTTAATAGAACGAGGAGATAGTTTGTCACGTCCAAAAGTAGGTGAGTGAACAAACACTGTGCAACCAAAGACACAAAGAGGTAAGGGAAAGGGTGTCCCATCAGGATAAAGAATGGAAAAGGGAGTTTTTCCATTGAGAATCGAAGACGGAACTCGATTAATAAGAAAACAAGAAAGAAGAACTGCATGACCCCAGTAGGACCGAGGAACATGCATATGAGTAAGAAGACTACGAGCCATATCTAAAAGATGAAGATTCTTACATTCAGCAACACCATTCTATTGCGAAGTATAAGGGCAAGTTGTTTGTTAGATCACGCCATGATCCAAATAAAACGAAGTAAACTGATGACTAAGGTATTCTTTGGCATTATCAGTATGAAGTATTTTAATAGGGGTATAAAATTATGTACGTATTTCATTATAAAAGGCAGAAAAAACAAAGAAAATCTCAGAGCGTTCGCGGAGTAAATATAACCACGTACACCTAGAAAAATCATCAATGAATGTAACAAAATATAAACTACCCCGACCAATAGTTTGAATGGGAGCAGGACCCCAAACATCAGAATGAACTAAATCAAAAGGGCAAGAAGAACTGCGGCCTTGCTTAACAGGAAAAGGAGATCGATGATGCTTGCCAAATTGATAAGCTTCACAATGCAGAGTAGAATTATCGCGAGGGAGATCTGGAAAAATCTGATAAGTAATCTGAGGAGGAGGATGCCCAAGGTGAAGATGTCACTGAAGCAGAGAAGAAGAGGCCGAAAAAGCAGAAGCAGTATCAATGTAGAGAAAGCCACCGCTCTCAGTCCCAATAGCAATCACCTCCTAGAATGAGGAATCTGAAAAACACAAGTAGAGGCAGTAAAAATAGCTTCACAATGCAACATTTACAAAGAGCAGTAACTGAAAGAAGATTGCATGGAAAATTCGAAACATAAAGGGTGTACTGCAACTGAAGAGAGTGAGTAATATGCACAGTGCCAGACCCACAAATCGGAGAAGGAGAACCATCCATAATAAGAACCGGAGGCAACCGGTTGCTCTTTTCAAGAGAAGAGAAAAAGCGAGAATTGTTGGTCATATGATTTGTGGCACTAGAATCAATAAGCCACCTATCCGTAGTAGCCAACCGAGCGGTTCCAGAATTAGCAAGATAAGATATGGACGGCTTGGAGGAATCAGCATATATTGGATGAAGATGAGGATACTTGGTCCAACACCGATCAACCAAGTGACAAAGTCGGCCATAATGAGAGCAAAGATCCTTGGAATAACCATGTCCACCACTTGAACCACCTGTACGACCACCACAACCAGCAGAGATGTCATGACGAGCTTGATGAGCCACAAGATTAGGAGACAGAGATGGAGAGGAGAGCAAAGGACATTGAAGAAGAGTAGTAATATAAGATATCTGAGCAGCAGTAGCATCTAGATTCGGAGTATCCGCCTCTCCAAGAATTTGTTGATGAATCATATCATAGGAATCCGACAGGCAAAGAAAATTACAAACAATAAGAAGTTACTGAAAATACCGATGTTTCTCGGCCAGATCCACAGAAAAAGGATGATGTTGAAGAAGTTCAGCACCAAGAGTCTGAACCTCCTGATAGGCAGAAGCATGAGTCATGACTGGTCGAGCGAAAAGATCAGCATATAGAGTATAGATCCGCGAAGCCTGGGATCCCTTTGAATACAAGGCGACAAGATGATTCCAGAAAAACTTTACCGTCAGATCATGTCGGATGATAGGAAGGCACTCATTAGATAAACTGTTGGACAACCAAGTCCGTACCAACGCATCAGAAGCATCTGAATCATCAAAAGAAACAGATCCAGAAGGAGGAGGGTCATCAGTCAAATGATGACGTTTACGCTGAGAATGCAAGAGAAAAATGAAAGAAACACTCTAGTCAGGATAATTTAGACCCGTAAGCTTCGAAGCAGTCGCCAAACTACCAGAAGCAGAGAAAGAAGAAGTAGAAAGAGAAGGAGGAATGGAGAGAGTAGAAGGAGTGTCCATAGAAACAAAAGAAACCGCACGGTTTCATAGAACAAACCGCGTGGACAAATAGCGCAACAAGCCGCGCGAACAAGGAGAGAGACAGTACAGTCTCGATATAAGACCCCAGTGGCAGGAAAATATCGCTACCAAAATGCGGAGACTGCAGCAGAGAAAAGAAACCGCACGAACACAACAAGCCGCAAAGAGGAGCGGTTAGCAAAGAAAGTTGGGCAAATAGAAAAGCCCGGAAGTAAGGAAGCCGCAAGTACAGCGAGAAGTAAGGTAGGGAAGGGAAGGGAGAGAAATCAGACAAACCGGAAGAAGCTGGACAAAGCCGGTAAAAGAGGCCTCGTAGTTAAACAAACAAACCGCGATCTGATTGGAGCAAAGGATCGGTTCGCTCTGATACCATGTAAGAAATGGACAAAGAGCTAAATAAACCGCAAACTTTATTGCTCCAAAAAGATAATTATTACATAGGTATGCCGCCTTATTTATAGAAATCAGGGGAGATTAGATAATATAACAACCGATGTGGGACTAAATACAAGTCGGGCGGCCTCGAGGTTTGACATAGTCAAACTTCCCACTATACAACAAATAATAAAACTCCAAAGGACAACTAGCAAAGTCGCCTATCCGTTTGTGAAGACCATTGATACAAGCCACCATACCGCAATTGCGGGTTACCATCAGACTGTAATTGCGGCTACCCACCAGACCGCAACAATTGCAAGCTATCAGAATGACAATCGCGGATTGCCACAAGACCGCAGTTGCGGTTAACAATCTATCTGCTGTCGCGGCTTCAACCAGACCACTGCGGCTCCATCCAGACCGCTGAGGCTTACCAACAAAATGTTGTTGTGTCTCATTGCCAGACTGCTGCGGCTTCATTCAGACCGCTGCGGCTAATTGACAACCCGCTACTGCGGCTTTCTGCCAGACCGCTGTGGCTTCCTTCAGACTATTGTGACTAACCTCCAGACTGCTGCTTCAGCTAACCCTCAAACTGCTACAGCTGCTGACCACCTGACCACAAGACCAAGCCAATAGTTCGTTGAGACATGTAGACTGCTGTGTTAGGCACCAGACTGCCCGGTCTTCCTCAAGCTCAAACACCCAGCAAGTCCAAGAAAACTCTGCACATCGGCCACCGACCTCAAAGGAGACCACTCCTTCACGACACGCACTTTGGCCGGATCCACTGCTAATCCAACACCACTAATAACTTGCCCCAAGAAAGCAACTTCTCCGAGCCAAAACTCACATTTGCTGAACTTAGCAAACAAACAGTGCTCCTTTAGTTTCTTCAAAACTAATGTCAAGTGTTCAGCATGATCTTATTCTGTCTTTGAGTAGACCAAAATATCATCTATAAATATGATGACAAAAACATCCAGATACGGCTCAAACACCCTATTCATGAAACTCATGAATGCAAAAGGGGCGTTCGTGAGCCCAAACGACATCACTGTGAACTCGTATAAGTCGTATCTCGAGCTATACGCTGATTTCTGAATATCTTCCTCTTATATTCTCAACTGATAGTACCCAGAGCGCAAATCCAATTTGGAATACTAATGTGCTCCCACTAGCTAATCTAATAGCTCGTCGATCTGGGGTAAAGGATAGGTGTTCCACACCGTCAATCGGTTGAGCTCTCGATAATCTATGCATAATAGTAATGATCTATCCTTCTTCTTAACAAACAAAATAGGGGCACCCCAGGGTGATGAGCTGGGATGAATAAACCCCTATTCTACCAACTCTTGCAATTGCACCCTAAACTCTGTCAGTTTTTTTAAATCCATCTTGTAAGTAGTTCCGGAGATGGGCTTGGAACCCAGTACTAGCTTAATCTGGAAGTCTACTTCCCTAGGCTGGGGCAATCCAGATAACTTTTCGGGAAAACCTCAAGAAAATCCAACACCACTGGTACATTTTTCATATTCATCGCCATTTATCTTAGTTCAAAACATATCATATACACCTCATCCCCTTTCTTATGGGCCTTAAGGGCATGAATTGAAGACAACATTATTCAGGGTAGAAGCTTAATACCTTGAAAGATTATCTCAGAATCTCTGTGCCTCAAGGTGATTTGCTTTGCCGCACAATCAATTCTGGCATGGTGCCAATCCATCCATGTCATGCCCAGAATAAGGTCAAATTCTGGCATCTTCAACACTATCGCAGGGGTTTCAAAAAGTATTCTTCCAATATACACCTCCAAGTTGCACTTGGCGGACGAAGTCATCTTGGAGCCGTCCGGAAGGCGTACTCTCCGAGTGATACCGGTGAAGTATTGCAAACCATTTAGACCTTTCAAAAAGACCACCGAGACAAACGAGTGAGTGGCACCGATATCAATTAGGGTGTGGGTTGTTCTCCCACTAACACTCACGATGCCCAAATATCAAGTTATAACAACCTCAAAGATAGATTCCTAGTACCAACTTAGGCAAGCTAAGGACAAATGCTTTTAACAAATTAATTGACTACGAAATACCTGCAATCATATCCTAAAGATTATGCACTTGAGTCATATCCAGAGCAAATATCTGCTCTCTAGCAGGTCCAGGATTCCTACCTCGTGTTCCACGTCCTCGACCACAAACTTGCCCTCGTCCTCGCTGAGCTGCCGGAGGAAAAACAGGGGGAACATTTCCACCTAGTTGCAGGCAATGACGTCAGATATGGCCCGGCTGATGACACTAGAAACAAACTTGCCTGAATGGCCATCCGGGTTGTTGATGAGGTTGGAACTACAAGGGTGGGGTAATGTTAGCTGTGGGGCCGGACATTCCATCCTAAAATTCTGATGGAAATGACCGCCGCCTCTTTGGTTTCCTCTTCCACCTCTAATATTTTGTCTCCTTCTAAAGCTGGGTCCTTCTTCCATCACACCCTCTGCGGGTCTCTTACCACTAGACTGGACCCCAAGATGATCTGCTTCCAATCTTTTTGCAATGTGAATTATCTAAGTGAGGCTCGAGTCAGCTATAAACAAAAGTTCTTGCCTTAGGGGGTCTCACAAACGTTTGTAAAACCAATTCATATATCCGCGATCATCCAAATCATAGAAGTCAGCAAACTTGGCGAGGTGCTGAAACTCCCGTTGATACTCCACGACTGACTTCGATCCCTATTTCAACTATAGGAATCTTTCCTCGAGCTCATCTCGAGCAGTAAAGGGAACAAAATGTTCTAAGAAGGCCTTAGAAAATTTGTTCTAGCTGATGTCAGTGTATATACGTCCTTGAAAAGTGGAGCCCCTAAGGGACTTCCTCCACCTCTTTGCGTGAGATTCAAAGACGGATACAGCTAAAGTAACAGCCATACTGGATGGACATCTGATTTCAGCCATCAATTCTTGCACAACATCTAGCCATTTCTCTGTGCAAACGGCCGATTTAGTCACGTAGTAGACGAGTGGAGAAAGAGCTCGGAAAATACTCAGCCAATTAGAGCCTGGGGCATTTTGCTGCACCGGAGCCTGCTGAGACCTGAAGGCATCCAAGATTGCAGTTAGGGTCTGCCCCAACTCTGATTATTAGAATGGAGTAGGGATCAGGGGAATAGGAATGCCTATCGTCGGCTCTATATGTACCGGAATCTACGTACCAAATACAAATTTTTGGTCAGGTTGGTTAAACGTAGGGTAACGGGTGGACATACTTAGTTCGAATCACAAATGGGCATACCACTACTTTCGCTAATCTGGTTTGTCCGCGAACGGAATAATCAAGCGGGGGTAACACCACGTTCAATGACTTCTTTATCGTAGGATCGATGCAAACTTATACCATTTGTAAGACCCCCTCCCAGAACACACAACGCGACCAAGGAAGTCTTATGCCCAGAACAGCCGCCTTGCGGTAACATCAGCACACAGGCTAATCTGTACCACAGGCCACCTATCCTGTCGGCTAATCTGATATCACAATACCAACCCAACCAAAAGAAGAACATATAAGTCATTATATCACAATAAGTAAATGTCTAAAAAAGAGTACATCAGTAAATAAGAAGCTACTCAGATTCTTTAATATCAGAGTACATCTAAACTGCTTGAACGCTACATAATAACGCTCACACTCACATCAGTCATAGGAGGAACAGATGGTAACGTCGTATCAGGCCCTGTATCCCTGGAATGGCTATCCTCATGCACCTAGCATTGTTGATGCTCCACCTGCGGGGTATCCTCCTTGTTAAAGTTGGTGACCGGGTGGTCTGGCGGTCTGTCTTGGCGGGTTGAAGACCACGTGGTCTGGCGGTTTCCCTTCCGCAAGTTGGTTGTTGTGCTGTTGCTGTCTGGTAGCTGAGCGGTCTGGCATTTTGTCTCATTCGTCTTGGAGACCGGGTGGTCTAGCGGTCTCCCATGGCGATCTCACTCTCTCTCTGGTGGTTGTCGAGCGGTTAGCCCTTTTGTCTAACCGCGCGGCTTATGCAGGTTGTTTTTTGTATAGTCCGCTTAGTCCTGTAATTTTTTAGTCTCACATCTCTTATTTGTATTCTCTCTTCTCTCCTCCATTCTATATAAGGGAGGGCATACCTTTGTAATAGATATCTTTTTGGATAATAAAACTTTAAATTATTCAAAGTTCCGGTTTGTTTTTAGTTGTTTGTTCGCTACTTTCACATGGTATCAGAGGACTCAATTTTCTCCTCCTGATTCTGTACGCCCTCTCTGACCGCGCGACCTATCCGTACGGCTTGCTTCTTATTCTTCTCACGGCCTGTTGTTGCGGCCTATTTTCCTTGTTCGCCTTCTTTTGTTAGCCTTGTTCTCCTTAGGCGCCGCTCCTGCTTGCGCCCTGTTCGCTCCTCTTCTTCTCTTTCTTCTGTTCGCATGGGATGATTTCTAGACGCTCGACTTCTTTCCCTCTGCTTGGTTCTGCGGCTTGGTCGTGGCTTTTCTGGCCACTGGTGTCTATCATCGTGACCGCTGCAGATCTCTTTCTCCTAACCGCTGTGATTTCTCCCTGTTCGTGCGGTTTCTTCCTTGTATAGGCGGCCTCTCTACCCTTCTTCCTTAGCCGCTCTATCTCTCTTGTCCCCGCGACCTGTATCTAAGTCGCTGCGACCTATGCTCCTTTGCGCTGCTTCCTCTTTGCCTTGCTCTGCATCTTGGTCGTTGCCTTCCTTGCCGCTGGTGTGCTGTCACCGTGACCGCTGTAGAATCTTCTCCTTGTCCGCTGCGGCCTTCTTAGCTGCACGTCCTGCTTGTTGTTCGCGCGGCTTGTTCTTTCTTGTCATGCAACCTCTTTCCCTTTGCTTCTTGGTTGCGGAATTCCTTGCCGCACGTCTTCCTACTGTCCGTACGGCTTGTTGTTTCTTCTCGCGTGGTTTCTTTTCCTCCCTTCATGGCTTTCACATACTCCTCAAAGCCGTTCGCCTCGGTGGTCACGTCTTCTGGTAGTGTCCACGTTACTCAAGGAAAATGGCTGATCGATACCGGTGCTACCAATCATATGACCGACAATCTCCAGTGTTTTTCTCTCCTAGAAACACATGATCGGTTGCCCCCGATTATTCTCGCTGACGGCTCTTTATCATCGGTCAATGGGACGGGAATGGTTCATGTCACTCCGTCTCTTCGCTTGGCGGATACTCTCTACGTGCCCAAGTTCCCGTGCAACTTATTTTCTGTTACCTCTCTATGCAAGCAATTACAGGGTTCTGTCACATTTACTTCTACTTCTTGTTCTTTTCAGGATCCGGACTCCCAACATACGATTGCTACTGGGACTGAGAGTGGCGGCCTATACTTCCTTGACAACGTTTTCGCTTTTTCCACCTTCTCCTCCACCTCCATAGATCTTCTCCAATGGCATCTCCGCCTTGGTCATGCTCCTCCATGTCTTCTTCGTCAACTTCTGCCCCAACTTCCTCTACAAAGTCCTCCCCTCAACTGTGAGGCCTATCAGCTTGGCAAGCATCACCGCTCCTCCTTCCCTCCAAAGCACGTTCGTGGATCTACCCGTCCGTTTGATCTCATCCACTCCGATGTTTTGGTCCTTCTCCTACCCTTACCGTTGGTCGGGGTAGTTCATATTTTTTCACGTTTATTGATGATTTCTCTCGCTGTACGTGGGTGTATCTGTTAAAAGATCGCTCCGAATTATTCTCTGTATGGACGTCCTTCTATCTCATGATCAAAACTCAGTTTAATATTTCTATTAAAGTTTTTCGATCTGATAATGCCAAAGAATATATCAGTCATGACTTTTCTACCTTCTGCATGCAAAATGGGATTATTCATCAAACTAGTTGTGTCTATACTTCACAAAAAAATGGTGTGACAGAACACAAAAACCATCACCTCCTCGATGTCGCTCGCACCTTGATGACCCAGATGCATGTTCCTCGCTCCTATTGGGGCTATGATGTTCACCTTGCCTGCTACCTTATCAATCGCATTCCCTCCACAGTTCTCCACGGAAAAACCCCATTCTCCATTCTGTATCCGGGCAAGGAGCCTTTTCCTCTCCCTCTCCAAATCTTTGGGTGCACTTCCTTTGTGCATGCCCCATCTACCACCCATAATAAGCTCTCACCTCGCTCCACCAAATGTGTCTTTCTGGGGTACTCCACCACTCAGAAAGGCTATTGTTGCTTTGATCCCGTTCTTCGTAAGCAGTTCGTCACTGCTGACGTCACCTTCTTCGAGAATACCTCCTACTTCTCAGATGATTCCTCTCCTCTTCCCCCAGCTTCTGATTCTCCTACTGTTCCCTTTGTTCCCTCGTCTCCTACTACGATCTCCACCCCTACACCGTCTCCGTCCATTCCTCTCCCTCCGCCTCTCTATCCCTCTTCTCCGCCACCGTCTCCCTCATCTCCGTCGCCGTCGCTCTCTACTCTCGGGTCAGCTCTCTCTGCCACGGATGCTCCGGATGCCGAGGGACCCGCTGACCTGGATTATCCTATAGCTCTTCGCAAAGGGGTGCGGACATGTACCCTACACCCCCTTGCTGCTGTTGTTTCATATGATCGTCTTACCTCTTCTTGCAGGGCCTTTGCACTAGCTATCTCTGCCACTGCCACACCCCGCTTCTACTAGGAGGCCCTTGCTATTGCTCATTGGAAGATGGCCATGGATGATGAAATGGCGACCCTAACTGAGCAGGGTACCTGGACTCTCATTCCTCCTCCCTTCGGCACTGATGTTGTTGGCTGTCGCTGGGTCTTTGTGGTCAAATTTGGCCCAGACGGCACTGTGGATCGTTATAAGGCTCTCCTTGTTGCTAAGGGCTTTACTCAGACCTATGGGGTTGATTACTTTGACACCTTCTCTCCCGTGGCTCGTCTCAGCACTATCCGGGTCCTACTCTCTGTGGCAGTAAATAGAGATTGGCTGATTTCTTAGCTGGATGTCAAGAATTCCTTCCTTTATGGTGATCTTTAGGAGGCCGTCTACATGGAGCAACCTCCTAGGTATGTTGCTCAGGGGGAGACACGAGTATGCCGGCTGAAGAAGGCAATCTATTGCCTCAAGCAGAGCCCTCGAGCTTGGTTTGGCAAGTTCAGCGGCATCGTGGCGGCCGTTGGTTTTGTGCGAAGCTCTGCCAATCACTCGCTATTTATTCGCAAAACCCCCTCGGGACTGGTTGTTCTTGCTGTGTATGTCGATGATATTCTTCTCACTAGCGATGACCAGGAAGGGGTAGCCCTGACAAAGCGACATCTTCGTCAACATCTGGTCACGAAGGATATGGGCTTTCCAAAGTACTTTCTAGGGATAGAAATCTCTCGGAAGCCCAACTCCTTAGTTCTCTCCCAGCGTAAATATATCCTTGATCTTCTAAAAGAGGCAGGATTGACTGGAGAAAAACCTGTTCGATGCCCCATGGAAACTGGAGAAGAAAAAACCTGGACAGATGATTTGCCTCCTCTTTCAGATAGTACGCGGTACAGGAGTCTGGTTGGTTAGCTCATATATCTCACAGTGACCAGACCCGACATTTCCTATGTTGTGGGCAAGGTGAGTCAATTCATGCAAGCACCTAGGGAGTGCCATCTACAGTCCGCCTTGCGGATCTTGGAGTATGTCAAAGCAGCGCATGGGAAAGGATTACTTTTTCAGAAGAATGATCATCTGAGGGTTAAAGCATACTCAGATGCAAGTTACGCTGATGATAAAGGGGATCGCAAGTCAACCTCGGGTTTTTGCACCTTTGTTGGGGGAAATCTGGTGAGCTGGAAGAGCAAGAAGCAGTCTGTTATTTCCAGGTCTAGTACTGAAGCAGAGTATCGTAGTATGGCATCGACCATTTGTGAGTTAAAATGGCTACGGGCTCTCATGCTAGATTTAGGAGAGGTCTACAACAATCCTCTACCTATGTTCTGTGATAACAAGGCTGCCATATACATCTCCAAAAATCCTGTCTTCCATGAAAGAACCAAACACATTGAGATCGACTGTCATTTCATTCGTGAAGAGATCTTGAAGGAACAAATTTGCACTCCCTTTGTCACTGCTGATAAAGAGCTGGCTGACATCTTCACCAAACCAGTATCCGCCTCGTTTCTTCATATTTGTGACAAGCTGGGCATGATCGATATATATGCTCCAGCTTGAGGGGGAGTGTTGAAGTTGGTGACCGGGCGGTCTGGCGGTCTGTCTTGGCGGGTTGAAGACCGCGTGGTCTGGCGATTTCTCTTCCGCAAGTTGGTTGTTGTGTTGTTGATGTCTAGTAGCCGAGCGGTCGGGCGGTTTGTCTCAGTCGGCTTAGAGACCGGGCGGTCTAGCGGTCTCCCATGGCGATCTCTCTCTCTCTAGTGGTTGCCGAGCGGTTAGCCCTTCAGTCTAACCGTGCGGCTTATGCGGGTTGTTTTCTGTATAGTCCGCTTAGTCCTATAATTTTTTAGTCTCACATCTCTTATTTGTATTCTCTCTTCTCTCCTCCATTCTATATAAGGGAGGGCATACCTTTATAATAAATATATTTTTGGATAATAAAACTTTCAATTATTCAAAGTTCCGGCTTGTTTTTAGTTGTTTGTTCGCTACTTTCACACTCCTAAAATAATAGACATAGCAACCGTTAGTCATAAGGGCTAAGTGGCTATCACATCTGCTCACCCCAGTGACTCTTAGGCATCGGATGGAGGAAAAGAAGGAGGAGCTCAATATAGCATTAGTATATAATCAAGAAATGACAAGAGCGTTATAATAAGTCGTTCATATATGTATATATATTGACACATTTAAATTAAGCAAGTATGAACAATAATCAACAATGAGTAATTGGCAATTTACACTAACAGCACATTAATCATAAGAACAAAAATTAACTTAACTTATAAAAATTCTCATATAAATTTATAAGCTAAGGATATGGTACATCAAAGTAACTCAACATATAAAAGTGCCCAAACAAATTTATATGATGAGGATCATATGCGGTGCAATGCAATGTTATGATATGAATGCAATATGATGACTCACCCATGCTCACACACATGCACATTGTTATGTTGTCATACAACCAAGGGTTCCAACCAAGTCCCTTCATACAATATCCAATGAGGTGCGGTCAACACACACACACACACTTACAACCCTTTCACATTCATGTGCTCCCCAGCACCCAAGGGTTCACATTTAAACTAGGTGTCAGTTCACCTCAATCACCACGCCTATCCCTCACCACTACCCATAGGGAGTTAACATAACTCTAAGAAGTGGACTACATCATTTATCCCTTCAATTTTGAGATCAAGGTTAAACTCATCTCAAGGCCATGGGGTATACCTCATGCAACCCCTTTCTCAATTATCACGTGCATACAAGTTATACTTATTCAATTATTCCTATCGAACATCGATTCACAAACCTCCATGCAATCACATCCAGTATTCTTCCCAAACTTAATAATCATGCAAGGGGGCGATCACATTAACATCGACCATTTACCATCCAACCTCCCGGTAATCAATTCATGAAAACAAGGTAATCCTCAATTATTAAGGCGTCACGGCTACGCGCAACAATTTACTAAAATTGGATTTTCAAGAACTTACAATCCACCAATAATTACAAGCAACCCCAATCTGAAAGGTATCTCCAAGGTTTACAACTTCCGTGTTAAGCTAGGGTTCCAAATCCAAATCCAACACTCCTAAAATCAGATTTCGGTCCAACCGTGTACACTTAGACAAAACGCAGCCTGCACACATGTTATTACGGTGCAACAACTTTGACTGAACATTCCCGGAGCTACAGAGCTCCTATGAAAATATAAAACCATCCATTGGAAAGGTCTTTCCGAGGGATACCACTTTATTGTTGAGCCCAAGACCTGAATCAGGCCGGGTCATTCCTAAAAATTGCCTTGAAGCCTTATGCGCACAGAAAATAGATTTTTGTATAGCACTTTGCACGCATCGCGAAGGAGAATGAACGACATCGGTTCATCATCTTCCTCCAACCACCACATAAAACATAACCTATATCTCTCTACCCTTTTCTACCTCATTTGACCACAAATTTTCACGAGATCAAGTCAACCATCCTCGTAATGAAGAGAGGAGATGATTGAAGATTATCATGCGGCGATCAGCGCCCTAAAACGAAGTTCTAGCATGGTCCCTTCCTATGAAATCTCCATTAAACTCCCAAATCATGCTCTCTTGAGTCGATATCTCTCCTATATTTTAGGTATAAAGATCTAGCACCAAGGGAGAGAGTAGGAAGCTCACCTCATTTCTGGCCATGGATCGCGTCCTCCTCCTTGGCAGCATGACTGCGTCAACCTTGTATCCTGCGATGAAGTTCATCACCGAGAGATGAAGACTGGCGGCCAAGACTCGGACAACATATATAAAGGAGCGGCCAAATAGATCTAGGGTTTTCCTGATCCGAGAGCTATCGCCGCGCGGAATCTCAAATCAACCATTCAATCACCGCTATCTATCCCACTACCTACGCGCGGTAATCTTCTACCACCGCGTGATAGCTATGTTACCGCCAGCAGAATTTCTACCGTCAGGCGGTTGCTCATAGAGAGCTTTGCTTATGCCCATATCGCCTACCGCCGTGTGGTATCCCCCTATCTCCACGCAGTAGTACCATGATGATCATCGAGTGCACTCGAAACACTTGTTGGGTATTGCATCCACAATAGACCTGATTTGAAGAAGAGCCTGAACAATCTAAGTTGAATTGAAAATGTATTTGACAATTATATCAAGTTGTGCTTGCAGCTATTTCATGCTAAGTACACACCAATGTCAGAGTGCAGTGAGTCAATATACACGGGTCTGCGCAACGTAATCCCTCATTGTGCAAATTAGTGTGTTGATCCACGTGTGCTCTCTCTATTGGAGTGTACTTATTTTCAAGTACAGGGTCAAGGTAGATCAAGAGCAGAAGAAGGAGCAAGGATGGGTAAAAGACCAAGCTATCAAAAGAAGGAAGGAGGAAAATTCTTCCAAGGCAGAATCGACGGGAGTCGGGAGTGATTCCCGCCGACATCGACGAGAATCAGCAATGACTCCTGCCAATTTTGCCTTAGGCATATTTCGCCGCTCGCTGGACCGGTCCAGGCCGCCTTGCACATTTCGGCCAAAACTCGGAATTTCCGAGGTGGGCCCCACAACGGTCTTTTAGGGTTTGCCTTTGGGTATAAATACGATGTTATTCCCGTTGTCTACAGTACACACCAAAATACGAAACGAGAAGCTGATGCCATGACCTAGTACATCACGAGCTCCGCCCGCACGCACGTCGCCAATCGGAAGTTGTCGCCGCCGTTGATCTCAGCTTGTCTCTGATCGCTCGACGACAGCACCGAGGCAAGCAGTCGGTCTCATGTGTCTCTCTCGAGATCTCTTGTCTTCCGATTCGTTGAACGAGACTTATTCTCCCTTCCGAATCGATTGAGACGTTTGATCCGACTGAGATCGTTCGAAGACCTAGCTTGCTTCGTCAAGAAGTTTGGATTTACAAAGCATCACCGCCGCACTTGCTTGTCGTCGCCGATGTTAACAAGATCCATTCTAAGTGAGAAATCCGGTTGTGGACTCTTCGTACTTTTCGTGCGAGCTTCAACGAACGAAGAAGGACATCGGAACCTCCATAAAGCATTGTTTGTATTTTTTTGCATTCAATTTTGTTGTAAAGGAATTTTCATTCCTATTTGTAAGGGTTGGGTGCAACCCGTTGTGGTGGAGTTGTGACTCCGTTGTAGGAAGGGTTCCTTCCGTGGTTAGGGGAGCGTTGCTCCTAGTGTGAGGATTGAATTTCAATCCGTTTGGAGAAGTGACCGAGTCGTCCCTTGGTGGGAGACATGTCGAAGGGGGAAAGTGGATGTACCCAAATCGGGGAACCACTATAATTCTTTGTATGTTTTCTGTGTTTTGTTTGCTTACTTGTGCAGGTTAGTTTAATTCTGCAAAAGACTGCACGACACCTATTCCCCCCCCCCCATTATAGGTGGATTAGGTTGACACTAGATACTTTCAAGTGGTATCAGAGGGAGGTTACTCATCAATAAGGTTAACACCTTGAGTAAGATCCCGTGTCTAGTGTCAAGAAGAAAGAAGATCTCAGGAATGGACAGACTCAAGTATATAAGAAAGATTCCAGTATGCACCAAGCTGAATTTTCCCATTTGGAAGGAAAGCATCAGGTTCTACATGGAAGCAGTCGATCCCCGACTCTTCATGATAGTTGAGGAGGGCCCTCATATCCCCACTAAGGCCTCCACCATTGATCCGACCAAGATGGTGCCCAAGAGGCTCTCCGAAATGGATAAGGATGAGATGATGCTTGTCGGCCTTGACAAGAAAGCTCAAAACATTTTAGTGAGCGCCATCGATGATTCAATGATGCAGAATTTCAGCAACTATAGGACTACCAAGGACATCTGGCACTGCCTGATCATTCTGATGGAGGGCACAAATGAAGTAAGGGATGATCGAAGATCCCTTCTGAAGCAGAAGTATGAGGCCTTCAGGCAAGGTCCCAAGGAAGAAATCGTAGTGACATTCGAGAACTTCCTGAAGATCGTTAATGCCCTGAAGGGTTATGGAAGAGTGTTCACCGATGGTGAACTAAATGACAAATTCCTTAGATCCCTGACTAAGGAATGGGACACCAAGATCTGCACCATCAGAGAGTTTGGCAAGCTGGCAGAAACTGATCCCCAGATTCTGTTTGGGAAGCTAATGTCCTACAAGCTTCAACTGAACACCAGAAAAGCTGAAGAGGAGGCCGATAAGGCTGTAGCCAAAGAAAAGACTATGACCCTGAAAGCTAATAGCTTAAGGAAAGGCAAGGCTGCAGCCTCGTCCCGCTCTCGGAAAAAGGTTGAGGAAGAATACTCTGAGCCATGCTCATCCGGCTCAGAGCTATCTGAAGAAGAATTCTCTTTCATCATTCGAGAGTTCAAGAAGTTCCTCAAGATGAGGAATCAGAGAAAAAGAGATTGCTCCTCCTCCAGACATCAGAAGAAGAATTACTCTTCTGACAGGTATGATTCTAAACAGAACAAACATCATTCTGCTGACATTATCTGCTTTGGGTGCAATAAGCCAAGCCGCATCATTGTTGGCTGCCACCAAAGTAAGAGAGATAAGGGGAAAGGAGAGGAGCACAAGTCCTCTCGAGACAAGAAGAAGGAGAGGAGCTACATTGCCAAGAAGCCAAAGACACTGAGTGAATCTGACTCATCAGACTCCAGTGATGATGAGGAAGCCTACTTCGGGCTAATGGGTCGCTCCGACTCAGATGGAGATTGTCCCCCATTTACTGGGAAGGGAAAAGATCGCACCCCCTCTCTGACTCTGACTCTGACTCTGAGTCTCCTGAAGATGATCACGATGACAGCCCATCTGCTCGTGAAGCTGAACTCCTCGAAAAGTATGAGCTCCTGCTCAATACATTTTAAGAATGCCTAAAGAGGTTGAGCGCTCAGAAAAAGGAAGTCAAATTCCTTAAGGCTGAGGGAGTCCCTAAGAGAAGAGATCACTGGCTTGATATCTCTCCGACAGGAATACCTTGACCTGACTTCTGAGCATTCAGATTCTCTAAGGCTCCTTGACCAAAAGTAGGAAGAAATTAACAAGCTAGAAGAACATCTTGCGGTTGAGAGGAAGATTGTCAAAAGCTTCTTTATGCCCAAGACCGTTCTTCCTATGGTTAATGAACTCTCTGCTCAGGCTAAGGGGGGTGGCTTAGGGCATGTGGCTGAGCCTGGTAAATCATCCAGGAGAAACAGAAATCAGAGGAAAAATAAGGCTACTAAGAAGGCCTCTGCTGCAGAAAAGGGAAAGGCCCCACTCGGTCATATTTCATTCTGAAAGCCTAGCTTTCCCTGCAATGAGCATGACTTTGAGTCAACCTATGGCCACCTCTTCCGGCCCTTGGTTGAAAAGCCCAAGAGCCAGTATGATGGATGGACCTTCCCCCGCAACTACGGTGAGAGTGTCTTCAAGGCACCTTATGAGGAAATCCAAGTGGAGAATTATGGCCACTTCTCTAGCGGCCATAATAGGAAGCAGACACCAAAGGCCAAGCCTGTTTTACAAAAGGAACAGGAAGTGAAGAAATTTTGTGACTGTTGTCATCATGATGCCTCCACCTCCAGATCCAAGACCCCGGCTTGACCCACCATTCCAAGGGTGAAGCAGGAGCCTAGGAAACGGTACAACAGGTTTGACTGTTGTCACTTTACCGTGGATTGCTGGTTTAATCCAAGAAACAATGAGACTCCTCATGTTAGAAATGCGAGGCCGACCACACGTAGGGTTAACCACCCGAGGGGGAGTGTGCTAATAAGGAATCTAGGACCCAAGTCCAATTGGGTTCCTAAGGGAAACTAATTCTGTTTTGCAGGTATGTCCAAAGGCCACCAAAATGCCAATCTGGTACTTGGACAGTGGATGTTCCCGGCATATGACAGGGACAAGAAGCCTGTTGCGTGATTACTCCCCAGTCAAAAATGGACCCAAAGTCATCTTTGGAGGATCAGATCGAGGAGTCACCCAGGGTTATGGTATGATATCCAATGGTGTATTCTCTATCACAGACGTGGCCTATGTTGAAGGGTTAAACCATAACCTGATCAGTGTAAGCCATTTGTGTGATAAAGGATACGACGTTAAGTTCTGCAAGGAAAAGTTCTTGATAATATCGTGTGCCTCTTTGGAGATAGTATTAACTAGCATTAGGAGCAGAAATATTTTCTGCTTAGATTTTCTTAGCATAGACTCTTCTACCCCCGTTTGCCTAGTCGCAAAAGACTGTGCATCTCTCTGTGAACAATGACACAAGATATTAGCACATATTAATTTCAAAACTATTAATATGTTGTTTTTTAAGAACTTAGTAAGGGATGCCCCTACTATTAAGTGCATCAAAGATAGCCCTTGTCCTGCATGCCAGAAGGGCAAACAGACTCGGGCTACCTTTAAGGGCATTGCAGACAAAGACTCTTCCAGATGTCTTTATCTTCTGCATATGGACTTGTTCGGTCCAGTGCAAGTTCATAACTTAGGAGGCAAATCATATACGCTAGTGATTGTTGATGATCACTCTCGGTTTACGTGGGTGTTCTTCTTGAAACGAAAGTCAGATACGTTTGACATCTTCACTAATTTTGTCAAGCAGATTCAGAACGAACTTAACTGCTCCGTGGTCAAAATCAGAAGTGACCATGGAATAGAATTCGAGTCTGGGGCTATGACAGAATTCTGTGAAAAACATGGTATCTTTCATGAGTTTTCCTCCTCGCGTACTCCTCAGCAAAATGGAGTTGCGGAGAGGAGGAATAGAACACTCATTGAAGCATGTACGACAATGTTGAATGATGCTTCTCTTCCAGAGTACTTCTTGGCAGAGGCTGTCAATACAGCTTGCCACGTGCAAAACCGAGCCTTGATCAACAAGAACCATCATAAGATGCCTTATGAGCTATTGAAAGGCAGGAAACCGACCATGTCTTATCTAAGGATTTTTGGCTGCAGATGCTATGTACTCAATAATGGGAAGTACCCACGTACTAAATTCAGAGAAAAATGCTTTGAAGGCATCTTCGTGGGCTATAGTAGTCATAGTCGGGCATATATGGTTTTCAATAAGAAAATCCTAGTGGTAGAAGAGTCAATTAATGTTGTATTTGATGAAGGAAGCTTGCTTCACAGCAATTCTTCTAGTGGCATTCTTGAAGATGCAGGTGCAAGACTTGAACAGCTAAGTCTAGATGAGAGTGCTAAAAATGAAGCTCCCAAGTACGTCAAGGTCTCCACCTCAATACCAACTAGAGAAGATGACGGTCAGGATGGGGAGATTCTCCCAGAAGAGGGAGGAGCCCGAGAATCTGTAGGAGCTCCAGATGCCAGACTCTTAGAGCTCAGACACGTGAGGGATCACCCAAGAGATCAGATCATAGGAGATCCTCAGGACGGTGTAAGAACTCGCAGAGGTACAATTAACGAGATTCTGCACCTTAGTTTTCTGTCACAGGTTGAGCCAAAGAAGTTTGACGAAGTGAACAAAGATGCATCGTGGATATTGGCCATATAAGATGAACTTCATTAATTCGAACGATGCAACGTCTGGACGCTAGTTCCCAGACCAAAGAAACAGAATGTGATCGGCACTAAGTGGATCTTCAGAAACAAACTGGATGAACACGATGTCATCATCAAGAACAAAGCCAGACTTGTGGCTCAAGGATATAGACAGGAGGAGGGGATTGACTTCGACCAAACCTTTGCACCTGTTGCAAGGCTCGAGGCGATCAGGTTATTCCTGGCGTATGCCTCTCATAAAGGATTCACTGTCTATCAGATGAACGTGAAGTCTGCTTTCCTGAATGGAGATTTAAAAGAGGAAGTATACATCGCACAACCCCCAGGGATGATAGGAAAATCACTTCCAGGACGTGTCAATTCCTCGGAAGAAGGCTTATATCGTGGAGCAGTAAAAAGCAGAACTATATCGCAACCTCTACGGATGAATCTGAGTACATCTCAGCAGGCAGCTGTGGCACATAACTTCTATGGATCAGAAATAAACTCGAAGATTATGACTTGCAGTTCAGATAAGTTCCCATGTATTGTGAATCCTCGAGCACAATTGCAATTGCGAACAATCCAGTATCGCACAGTAGAACAAAGTATATTGAAGTGCACTACCACTTTATTCGGGAACATGTGGAGAACAAAGATATATTTCTCTGCTATGTCCCCACCAATAAGCAGATTGCAGATATCTTCACGAAGCCACAATACGAGGCCAAGTTCAATTTCTTCAAAACTGAACTCGGCAATCTGAACTTTGAAGATTGAAGACTGAAAGGCTCAAGGCTCTTGGATCAAGGGGAAGCATTTTCTAGGAACTCAAGATCGGGCACGGATGTAAGAACTGAGGGGGAGCATTTTGCTCCAAGTGAAGTCCCAGGTTTGCAAAAGCCAAAAAGGGGGAGATTACCCTCTCGTCCAAGGCTAAGGTGGCTGCTAATGCTAAGTAGGCTACAAAGGCTATGTTGCTCTCAGATAGGGGGAGATCACCTCGGCTAAGGCTATGTTGTTCTCAGGAAAATGGTAATGAATTCCACACTCAACTGAATTTTCATTTTATGATTTTCATTTCCATCTGTTCTATTCACCTTAGCTTGTAGGGTTTAGGCTTCTTCAAATAGGAGGGATTGTTGGGTATTGCATCCACAATATACCTGATTTGAAGAAGAGCCTGAACAAGCTAAGTTGAATTGACAATGTATTTGACAATTCTATCAAGTTGTACTTGCACCTATTCCATGCTAAGTACACACCAATGTTAGAGTGCAGTGGGTCAATATACACGGGTCTGCGCAACATAATCCCTCGTTGTGTAGATCATTGTGTTGATCCACGTGTGCTCTCTCTCTATTGGAGTGTACTTATTTTCAAGTACAGGGTCAAGGTAGATCAAGAGCAAAATAAGGAGTAAGGATGGGTCAAATACCAAGCTATCAAAAGAAGGAAGGAGGAAAATTCTTCCAAGGCAGAATCGACGGGAGTCGTTAGTGATTCCCGCCGACTTCGACGGGAATCACTAAGTGACTCCCGCCGACTACTTCCGGCTGGCAAAGTAAGAAATTCTGCCAAGGCAGAATCGACGGGAGTCGGGAGTGATTCCCGCCGACATCAACGGGAATCAGCAACGACTCCCGCCTATTTTGCCTTAGGCAAATTTCGCCGCTCGCTGGACCGGTCCAGACCGCCTTGCTCATTTCGGCCAAAACTCGGAATTTCTGAGGTGGGCCCCACAACGGACTTTTAGGGTTTGGCTTTGGGTATAAATACGATGTTATTCCCGTTGTCTACAGTACACACCAAAATACGAAACGAGAAGCCGACGCCGTTACCTAGCGCATCGCGAGCTCCGCCCGCGCGCACGTCGCTGATCGGAAGTTGTCGTCGCCGCTGATCTCAGCTTGTCTCTGATCGCTCGACGACAGCACCGAGGCAAGCAGCCAGTCTCACGTGTCTCTCTCGAGATCTCTTGTATTCCGATTCGTTGAACGAGACTTGTTCTCCCTTCCGAATCGGTTGAGACGTTTGATCCGACTGAGATCGTTCGAAGACCTAGCTTGCTTCGTCAAGAAGTTTGGATTTACAAAGCATCGCCACCGCACTTGCTTGCCGCCACCGATCTTGACAAGATCCATTCCAAGTAAGAAATCCGGTTGTGGACACTTCGTACTTTTCGTGCAAGCTTCAACGAACGAAGAAGGACATCAGAATCTCCATAAAGCACTGTTTGTATTTTTATTTACATTCAATTTTGTTGTAAAGGAATTTTCATTCCTATTTGTAAGGGTTGGGTGCAACCCGTTGTGGTGGAGTTGTGACTCCGTTGTTTGAAGGGTTCCTTCCGTGGTTAGGGGAGCATTGCTCCTAGTGTGAGGATTGAATTTTAATCCGTTTGGAGAAGTGACCGAGTCGTCCCTTGGTGGGAGATAGGTCGAAGGGGGAAAGTGGACGTACCCAAATCGGGGAACCACTATAATTCTTTGTGTGTTTTCTGTGTTTTGTTTGCTTACTTGTGCAGGTTAGTTTAATTCTGCAAAAGACTGCAAGATACATATTCCCCCCCCCCCCTTATAGGTGGATTAGGTTGACACTAGATACTTTCAACACTCGACGCTCTCCAATTCCAGTCGACACACAAAACGCACACTACAACCAGCAGTAATTAACTATTGCCAGTAATAATTATCTACCACCGCACGGTAGCACTCAACGCTCGTTGAGAGGTGTCGTGAACACTCAATGCCTGCTACCGCTGCGCGGTAGCAACCTAACACTCAGCTTCTAGTCGGCGCTCCCCCCTCCCCCTGACTCGAGTGCAAGCCCACCCACCAGTGCACCCCGAGCCCGAGTCAACTCTCTTGATTCAAAAATGTGTGCGAGGGGCCTAGCACAAATCAGGACGTTATATATGGTAACATGCAGATAGTGATTATACTGTCTCTTAAAAATTGATTAACAAACTCATATAGATCGCAAGAGATAACGACTTGAAGTGTGAATTCAGTGTAGGTTTAAGTAAGATATGGATTGGATATGAGTAGAAGTTGGCTACATGTACTCATGATCTTAAGACATGAACAAATATAAATAATCCCATGCGAGGTATGGAATCTTAGATTCACCTCCTCAATCCAGAATTGATGATTTGTAATATTATCAGGACAAACTATTAAACATCATGGGTCAAATAATATTTAATTTTAGTCAAAATATAGGGTTGCTAAGTCAAGTTGCCTAGGACAGATATATTGTGTCATGGAATTTGTGGTTTGGAATCAGGTTCTTGCAAGTTAATTTTTTATTTTTGCATTTTAGGGCATTCGAAGATGATTTACATATGGTTTATTTTATCAAGAATCAAGCCCATTAAAATTTGAATAATTTATTACAATCATTATCCTTTTACTTTGGGAGATAGTTTAATGTATAATTAAAGATCTTGAAAAGGCGACTTTTTGCGTTTAGAATATAATAACTACGTTTACTATGGTTGGTATGATTTAATCCTAACTTGTTTGATTTTAAAAAGGTTGGAATTTGTAGAATCAAACATGATGATGGAATATCACTACTATCAACGATTACATAATATAGCCAAGTCACTTGATCATAATTGTTGAACTATAACTTTTGAATGGCTTAATTAAGTGAAAAGTCATTATATTGGAAACATATGGATTGAAATGAGGTAATGTTATGACAAATAAGGTAGAATGATTGCAGAGCTTGATACTAGGTGAACTAGAGGACATGTAGCGAAATTCATGATGTTTAATAGTTAAGATTAATTTGCTATGACATGACATTGAAAGTATAATAACCCCAGGAAATTTTAATATTTGGCAAACGATATATTGAAGATGTATACTTTATGTATGATCCTTCAATTTTGATTCTGAGAATATCAAGAATAAGAATACATATGTTTGACGATATTATAATCATCATTAGAAAGATTCATGATTATGGGATATAGATTTTGATTATCAAAGGTGTATATGGTGAAATTACATGAGAATTAATAGGTGTTTAATGAAATCCTCTTTATGATGAAATCGACTCATAGCAAACCTTACTATTCGAAAACATTTTACCCCCATACCATATGAACTGAACTCTATGTGAAAAGTGATTGGGAGTCATGTAAACATCAATATTAAAAATTATTGTTTAATATATACTCGAAAGGTTCGCGAGTATGACCTCTTGAATTTTAGGGATGATGGGCCACTTGAGATTGTGACCAGTCCCCTTAAGCAATAAGTTTGGATAAATCATAAGGTTATCTTGATTTATTACTCAAGCGTACTCGAAGGGATAGGAATCTGATCGTATGGAGAAAAATTTATAAGGACATTGTTTATACATATAAACAAGAGTCTTAATCACATAGGAAATTGTGTTATCTAGGACATGTTGTCATACTTATACATCTTGGATACTGGGAAGCCCTAGGAGTGGCTGTTGTCATTGATTGAGTGGTGGTGAGTACTGGTATGGCTCCCTATGAGGCTCTGTATGAGAGAAAGTGTCGGATACCGTAATCTCGGGTCTAGGATGAGGATCTAAAGGCACTCGGATCAGATTATATCAAGGACACAGATACGCTCATTCGACTGATTAGAGATCGGATGCTTGAGGCCCAAAGCCAGTAGGTGAAGTACTATGATGTGAGGCATTAAAAGGTGGAATTCTAGGTGGGGGATAGAGTGTTTTTGAATATACATCCAGTGTACGGGGTCTCATGGGAGCAGAGGCGCAAGAAGCTCAGCTCTCGATTTATGGGGCCTTATACGATCCTGTAGAGCATCGGTCTATTGGCATATAGGATGGAGTTACTGCCAGAGGTGGCAAACCTGCACAATGTTTTCTATGTCTTCTCACTTCAGAGAGCCCTAATTCGACCAGAGCAGTGCATTACTTCTACCTCGGGCCCAGTAGCATCTGATCGGTCAGTTCATTTGTGAAAGATAATCATATGGATAGATGATCACCTAGAGGGGGGTGAATAGGTGACTATTTAAGTTAGTTTATCAGATCTTTATCACTTAACTAATTTTGCAGTTACAAAATTCAAAACACAGCACAAGCAAAAGTAATCCACAACACACAATACACACAGAATTTATAGTGGTTCCCATATCTAGGGTACATCCACTTTCCCCCTTCTTCCTCACTAGCAATGTGCTAGATGAAGTTATAGCTCCTCCTCTTTATCTCAGATCCAAAGATCCTACATGCTCAGTTTCTGTTAAGAAACCTACACTCAGACTTTCTCCCAATCTCCTACCTCAGGTCTCTCAAGAATCCTACCTCAGCCTTTATAAATTAGGCTTACAACTCAGAGATAAGATCTCCTACCCACTCAGATCTCAAGGAGATCTTATAAAATTAAGAGATAAAGATATAAACACTTATCTTCAGAAAACAGAAATTCTGTAGTCTGAGTTATCTGTTAGCATAGATTCTTCAAATCAGCAGCAACTGATTTCTTCTTGATAAATTAACTTGCTGAAAAGTTGCTTCTCTGGATCTACAATCTTCTTGATGTTGATCGGATTGATTTCCTTGAAGAAATTGTAGATCAGATTCGCCTTAATCTTCAGATCAACTTAGTGAAAGGATCTGGAGATTTTCTTGAAGACCTTCGTCTTCTTCCACCTTCTCGGGATTGTAATAAGAATGAGAATATCTGTTTGCTTGATTGATTCTGCATATTTTTTGTTAGTGAAGACAACCCCTCAATTTATAGCCTTCATGGATGACTGGTAACTGAATGATGACATCAGCATCTGACATAATACTTCAAATCCTTCCTTAGACGGTTTCTGGTTAAATATCTTATTCTTGTAGCTTATGTGATAGTTCTGACCTATCTTGACACTTCTATGATAACTTTGCACAATTTCGGAAACATAAGTGTCGAGATGTCCAAAGTGTCTCGACACTTGTGTCGAGACATCTTAGCAGTCTCGACACAATTCTACTTGGAATAATTTCCATCTGAAACTTAAAAGTGTCGAGACAGTTGACTTGTATCGACACAAGCGTTGTCTATGTCGACATCTTTTAATTCTGCCTTGTGTCAAGACTAGTTAGATTATCTCGACACAAATGTCTGCCTGATGTCGGAACGTCTATGCTTTAATACTTCATAGTGTTGAGACAGTTGTTTGGTCTCAACACAATTATACTTAGTAAAATTTTCTATCTTTTTTGTGTCGAGACAGTTCTATTGTCTCGACACAATTCTTTAAGCTTTAGTGTCAAGTATGCTGACTTAGTATTCAAGTTGTCGAGACAACTGACTTGTCTTGACACAACTGTCTTGTATCTTATATGTGTCAAGTTAACCGACTTTTCTCTAAACAACTTCTGCAAAGGTGTCGATATAGTTGAAGTGTGTCGACACTTTTGTACTTAGCCATTTTTCTGCACTGCATGTTGCTGAATGTATATTGTGCTGACTTCACTCAGCACTTTGCTTACTTCACTCCATGCTTTTTGTACTTAAAAATTTTTTCTTCAATATCCAGCTAACTTCTTGTGTCCACCTATCCAATCAATATGAAATAGGCAACCTGGAAACATAAACTTAAATATAAATCAAATACAAATATGTGCATATCATTGAGTTGAAAGAGCTTCTTCAAATCAAGTACATTGTATCCAATGTACCCAACAATCTCCCCCTATTTGGAGAAGTCAAGACCCCAATTCAATGATATACACTTCAATGCTAAAATATTAAAATTAAAATATATGGGAAAAGTATGTTGAGATAAACATAGATGTACACAACAATAATAACACATATATCACTAAGTACAACCAAATCTTTCATTTAAGTTTGTTCAAGAATTGCATTTGTCTGATTTGTTACACAGTCCTAAAAGTAAAGTTACAAAATGCCTAGAAAACAAATTCTAAGAATCTTCTAGTTCTTTGATGATTATGCCTTTTCCAGATTTTATTTTCTCTTTTACTTCAGGCACTTTGTCATTTGTCATCTTCTTCTCTTTGTCATTCTTGGATTTGATGATCTATTTTGCCTTGAGCCTTTATCTTTCAAAATAGTGATAAGGCTTTGGAAAATACTTGCAAGGTTCAATTGAATCAGGTGGAATCACCCCTGCTTACAGATCTCTTCTAAACTTATAGATGACCTCATGTTGCTTGGTGTGCTTTTCCTATTCTTGCTTAGAGTACTATTTCCCCTGTCATATCTATTGTTGTTAATAGACTGTCATGCAGTGAGTATAATATTTCTTGAGTTTAGACTCCACTGTTCAAAGTCTGCCTTAGCTTCAGCCTGCTCTCTGAATCTCTTCTTTGATAGTTATGCTTCCCTTTCCTTGAACAAAGCAGCATCAGTCATCTCCACCTCTTCAAATCTCATATTTTGAACATTAGGTGGAGGACTGTACATGGCTTGAACTGCATTATGAATATCCTCAAACTGTGGAGGAGGATATATGATCTGTTCAGTAGCATGGTAAATACCTTCCAACTAAGCTGGTTGGCAACCAGACTCGGCTGTTTGTTTATCATCACGCAGGGGGTGATAGCCTGGAGTGGCTCTGATTCTATTGGAGATCCACCTAGCATGATCAGAGCTTGCTTTTACCATTAATCTATCTCCCTTTATGACTTCTCTTGCAATATGATCTCGCAAATCATTCTTTTGAAATCTTACTTGATCAACAGTATGATGTAGTCCTGAGGTAAGATGAGTCTTTACTTTGGTCAAGTTTTCTGTGAGGGTTTTGGTAGACTCTTTGACACCTTGGACCATAGAATCTGACTGTGTTGAGACCTTGGATTCAACAATAGTAGAAGTTGAATCAATCTTTGCTTCTAGAGTTTTAGTATGTTCTTGTAGCTTAATCAGGGTAATATCATGCATTTCTATTAAATTTTCATTCATTCTGGTCTGATTTTCAAGGATATAGTCATATTTGACTGTCATGTCATCTTCAGTCTTCCTTGAGTATTCTTGTTATTTTACTATGTATACTACAACATGAGCTCCTCTCTAGAAGTAATCTGTCATATCCTTCTTTAAAAGATTGACCTCAAATCGTATTGATTTGATGTCTTGGACCAGCTGAAATTGCAACCCCTTATTGCTTTCATCCACATATTTTTCTAGTTGTGTCCTTTGTTGATCAAGTAGAATTTGTAGTTGAAATAGAAATGAACTGAAATCCATATCAGGAGCAGGAGTTGCACCAGACTGAGTAGTTTTCTTGTAGCCTTTTCTCCTTTGCCTGACTTCCTCAAACTTCTTTTTTTAGCTGAGAGGCTTCCTCCCCTTTAGAGTCAGATGATCTGTCAATTTAAACTTTTGGTGGTGTTTCATCTCTATCAGTGTTAGGAGGCATATTGGTTGTCTCTCCCTCAACCCTTGCATCTTTTTGAGCAAAGGAGAGGTCTTCCATTATGATATCATCTTGTTGACCTACAGGTCAGGAACAGGATCCTGTGGGAGAATGTCCTCCAATTCCCCTTGAACGTCGTCTGCTTTATCCAAATGAGTTTCTTCTTCGGTATCCTTATAGACTACATTTCCAGTGTCTTCATCTATCATCTACAGATCCTGTGCAGTAGCATCAGCCAATCCTTCTACTGTGTTCAGGTCAAGTATCACATCCATCACTATTTTGTTAGCAATTTAACTTTCTAAAGTTGGAAGCACATTGAGGTTATCTACTTCAATGTGTTCCTTCTCCATAATTATCTCCCTCTATATTTGATCCCTAGTTCCAGATGAGGGCCTAGGAGAAATTTATAGGGCTGGAACATCTTGGGCATCTGATCTTGAACTCTCTTTTCCAGCAGATTCACTAGAAAAATCTTCTTCAACCACTACAGCCTTCTTCTTTTCTTCTTTCTTCTTTACCACTACAGGTGTCTCTTTGGATAGAACTCTATCCCACCTGGATAAAATTCTCATATCCATTCTATGCATGTGGTTGATCTTTTTTCCAGTTTTCAAGTTCAGACAATCAGGAATGGCCTGTACCAAGTATTGGCTTATTATTCTGCCCAGATTGGGCTTCTTAAGGCATTCTATAATCTTTTCAAAGACTAATTTGCTCCAGTCAGTCTTGACTTTGAATATTACTCGAGCCATTAGCTAAAACATGTTGGCTGATATCCTATCATATGCTCCTATTTTGCATAGCAGCACTTTCCCTATTATTTCTGACAAGAATTTCCCTTGATTGTTCATACCTTTGTGGAACACTGTACTTCCCAGCTTGGTAGTTGGAGCCAATCCACATCATTCTAATGCATCTGCGGTCTTGTCAGAGTCTAAATCTTCTTCTTGGTCAATTCTAGGTAAGTGGAATACCATGGCCAGTCTTCTTGTTGTGATTTTCACTTTTGTTCCATTCACCCTTGACTTAATCTTTGTTGAACTTGATTCCAGTGATGCATTGGAGAAGAATTCAGATACTTTTCTTTTCCAGATGTGTGTTTGTTCTGAAATAAAATACTCCAAGCCAACTTCATTGATTAGGTTTACCACCTCCTTGATTTTGTCATCCGCCGACTGGAATCCATTGCGAACAAGCTCGTATCCTTCGAAGAAGTTATCATCGTTCTTGGGAGCCATTGAAGGTGAAGGAAAGGAATGACGAGTGTCGACTAACAGAGTTTTAGGTCTCGACACTCAGGGATCAATCTCTCAGGATTTCAGGTAAGCATAGATGACAACTTCTTTCACACCCTTTTTATAGTAGATGCCACAGAAGATGAAAAGGCGCGCGCTGCTAAATCTGTTCCAAGATTTAGGAAATAACCTAGTGTCAACACCGGTCTTGAGTGTCGACAAAAGTTTGTTGAGATGTGTCGACATAATACAAAACACGTCTGTCGAGATGTGTCGACTCAAGTCGACACAGGTTTTGTGCCTCTGTACACATATACCTTTGGGTCTTGACAAATGTATGTATCGACACTTACTTTAGTGTCTTGTAACATAAAGTTATCCTGAGTCGACACTCTTTCATGTGTCTCGACACATTACTATCTATAGTGTCGACACACTTTCTGGTGTCTCGACACTGACTTGTCAAATTTTGATTTTCTTAAGTGTAGATTCTTGACACTTATGAAGTTTTACCCTTGAAATCTTAATTACTGATCAAATAGTTTATTTTGTGTCATAATTGTTTTACTTAAGATTCAACATTCCAAGTTCAAATTTGAAGAAATTAAATTTCTCTTCTTCTAAAAGCTTAGTAAAAGTATCAACAATCTGTTTATTTGTTGGAACAAATTCTAAGTTAATATCTTCATTTTCTACATGTTCTCTAATAAAATGATATCTAATTTAGATGTGTTTTATTCTACTGTGTGACGCATGATTGTTTGCAATAGAAATAACACTAGTAGAATCACAGAATAAAGGTATTTTACTTAGCTGTAAGTTGTAGTCTTGTAATTGATGCTTAATCCAAAGCAATTGTGCACATCAACCACCAGCTGAAATTTACTCAGATTCGGCTGTAGATATTGCTACACAAGTTTGCTTTTTGTTGCTCCATGACACTAGCCTCCTTCTAAGAAATTGACATGAGTCTGATGTGCTTTTCTTCCTTACATCCTGCATAATCAGCATCTGAAAAGCCTGTCAATTAAAAATCACTATTCTCGGGATACCATAGGCCAAGATTAGTGTTCCCTTTAGATATCTCAATATTCTTTTAACTGTTGTATAGTGAGATTCATTAGGGCATGCTTGATACCAAGCACAGACACATGTGGCATAAATTATGTCTGGTCTACTAGTTGTTAGACAGAGCAGTGATCCAACTATGCCCCAATATAAGGTGATATCAACTAGCTTTCCAGTACCATCCTTGTCTAAAGACATATTGTACCTCATGGGAGTTCTCATTTAAGTGGTTGTTTCCATTCCATACTTCTTGATTAACTCTTTGGTGAACTTAGACTGACTAATGAAAATTCCACCTAAAGTTTGCTTAACTTGGAGACCCAAGAAAAACTGAGTTCACATATGCTACTCATCTCAAACTTTCCCTGGATTAATTTAGCAAACTTAGTGCAAAGTGACTCGTTAGTAGATCTAAATATAATGTCATCAACATATATTTATACTAGGATGGTCTTGCCTTTGACTTCCCTTAGAAATAGTGTTTTGTCTATTTTCCCTCTTAAAATTTATTCTCCAGAAAAAACTTAGATGAAGTCTCATACCAAGCCCTTGGGGCTTGTTTCAAACCATAAAGATCTCTTAAAAGCAAATAAACATGAGTAGGTTTAGTAGAATCAAAAAAACCTGAGGGTTGCTTAACATATACTCTTTCTTTAAGGTTACCATTTAGGAAGGCTGACTTCACATCCATTTGGCAAACTTTGAAACTTTTGTAGGCTGTGTATGCTAGGAAGAGTCTTATAACCTCCAATCTTGCTACTGGTGCAAATTTTTGATCAAAATTTATCCCCTCTTCTTATCTATATCCCTTTGCAACCATTCTAGCTTTGTTTCTGACTATAACCCCATTCTCATCCAATTTGTTTCTATATATCCATTTGGTTCCTATGATGTTACAGTCATCTAGTTTGGGAACCAGATTCAAGAAATTGCATCTCTTGAACTGGTTCAATTTTTCTTGCTTGCACCTGTCCAAAATGAATCCATATTAGCTTCTTCAAATTTCTTTGGTTTTGTTTGGGACAGGAAACTTGAGTACATCACAGTGTTGTGATGTCTTCTTCTTATGGTCACACCCTATACAACATCTCCTATGATCAATTCCCTTGGATGATCCCTTAGATGTCTGATAGAAATAAGTAATGTGACTTCTTCTCCTGGACCATTTGCATCCTACTGAGTTTCTTCTTCTTGTTATTTCTGTGCAAGAACTTCCTCAACTATGTTGACTCCATCTTCCATACTTTGACTTACTGGAACAATATCTTTTATAGTCAGCTCCTTTGGCTTTAAGTCCTCACCTTTTGTGCTTGATGAATCTGGCTTATCATTGTAAAACATAGAACTTTCATCAAATACAACATGAATAGACTCCTCCACAGCTTGATCCCTCAAGTTATAGACCCTATAGGCCTTACTGTGATCATTATAACCAATAAATATGCCATCATATGACTTTTCAGCAAACTTAGTTATGTATGTTTTCCCATTATTTAGGACATAATATCTGCGTCCAAAGATACTGAAATAGGCCAAGTTTGGTTTTCTGCCCTTCATTAGTTCATAAGGAGTTTTGTTCAATCTTTTGTTGATTGAAGCTCTATTTAGAATATGACATGATGTATTAATAGCTTCAGCCCAGAAGTATTCTGGGAGTGAAGAATCACTCAGTATGGTTCTTCCAGCTTCAATGAGAGTCTTATTCTTCCTTTCGGCAATTCCATTCTACTGGGTGTTCTTTGTGAGGAAAACACTTGCTGAATCTCCAGTTCTTCACAAAACTTTGTCATATAATTAGATTGAAACTCAGTTCCATGATCACTTCTAATTTTTACCACAGAGCTGTTCAATTCATTCTAAATTTATTTGACAAAAGTCTTCAAGACATCAGGGGTTTCAGACTTTTTCCTTAAGAAGAAAACCCAAGTGAATTTGGAATAGTCATCAACAATTATATAGGTGTAGTCTCTCCTTCCTAAACTATGAACTGGCATTGGACCAAACAAGTCCATATGCAAAAGGTATAAACACCTCACTGAGTCTTTGCATGCAATACTTTTGAATGAAGATTTGGTTTGCTTGCCTTTTTAGCATGCAGAGCATATGCTCTCCTTAGAGCATTTAATGTTAGGACCATTCCTAACAAGCTCTTTATTGAAAAGTTTACCTATGACCTTGTAGCTCAAATGAGCTAGCCTCTTGTGTCATTTGACACAATGTGATGTTTTCTTATTTGCAACTAAACATAAGGGTGAGTATGACTTTAAACAAAGAAAATTCAAACAATACACATTCCCACATCTAGTGCCTGTCAAGATGACCTCTTGGTCACTTGACTTCTCTATTAGGCACTCATCTTTGTGGAATGAAATATCATAGCAAAGATCACAAAGTTAGCTTATGCTTATAAGGTTGTGTTGCAACCCTTCTACTAAGCTACTTTAGTGATAGTGACTAAGTCATTTGTGATCTTACCATAACCTTTGGTTATTCCTTTATCAGCTCCACCAAAGATCACCTTTGGTTCATTCTCCATGGGGACAAATTCCCTCAAATTGCCTCTTATTCCAGTCATGTGTTTGGAACACCCACTGTCCAAGTACCAGATTGGTCTTTCTTTAGTGCTTGGACATTCCTGCAAAATAAGAATTTATTTTTCCTTAGGAGCCCAAGTTGTTTTGGGTCCTAGATTCTTGTTAGTTGTGGCTCTATTGAAACCACCAGTAAGCTTTTTAACTGGATATCTTTTCTGAATATGAGATTGAAAGTTAGGGGATAGATCTAACTAACTCTAAAGGGGGGTGAATAGAGTATTTTAAAAAACTTGATTAGTTTTATAGCAGAATTAAAATAAGTGATAGTAGTATATATATATATATAAAGAGAGGTAAGAAAAAGAAACTATCACAACACAGTAGAAATAAAGAAAGGAGCAACCAGACGACACAAGAAAATTATAGTGGTTCCCCAAAACTGGGTACATCCACTCTTCTACCAACATGGTAGGAATCCACTAACAGATTTTTGATCAGGTTCCCTACCACCAACAGGTTTTTGCTCAGGGGCCATGTCACCACAAAATCTATTTCAAGGGAGATCTCACAACCCTTTGAGCTTTTGATCAGGTGCCCAAAAACCAATCCAAGTCTTTTGATAAAGAGACTTGTCAACCAGGTGATAACTTTTGAAGGGAGTTAGGAACCATTTTTACAGTGGAAAGTGAAAAGTGATGTTGTCTTCTCTTTCTCAAAAATAACTGAGAAGACTTTAGTGGATGTTGTTGTCAAAGCTCCCCCCCCCCAAGATGAAGAGAGGTTTAGAAAGATGAGAACTTTGCACAAGCTATAGGTCTTGATGAAGATCTTCAAGAACTTCTTGTACTGGTGTTGAAGAGTTGTCCTTGTGAAGCCTGAAGCAGAAACTAAAGAAGACTAAAGATCGGTGTGTGTTGTTCTTCTTCAATTTCCTGTAGATGACAATACTTTTTCTCTGTATCAATTGTCTGTAAAAATTGTTGTTCTTTTTGAAAAAGATCTTTTTATATTCTGAGAGGATTTCCAGCTGTTGAATTTTGAATATTATCCTCGATTTACTGCTGAGATTCTGGGAGTTGAAACGGCTGGAATTTTGTCTTTAATGAGTTTTCTTAACTGTCCCAGTAAATAAGTTAAGTAATTAACTCTGTGAAATCCATAATTAATGCTGTCAAGTAACGAATATATTCTTGAGAATATAAGCATTAATTATAAGAGAATTACTGCCATAGAATAATACCAATTGAAATCAAAATGACAGAGAAATCGCCAAAACTGATACGGAAAGAAATCGTCGATCTCGGGACAGATTTCGTCAACCTGAACTCAAAGTTCGTCGAGCTGAGAAATCATCTTCGTCGAGCTGAGCTCAGAGAAACTTGATCTGGAAAAATATCTGCCAATGTTGAGCTCCAAGTTCGTCGAACTGAGGTAGAATTTCGTCAACTATAGAACTTGAGAGAAGAGGGAAGATCGTCGACCTGAGCTCATATTTCGTCGAGCTCAGCTCAGAGTAGAAACTCTGAGTTCGTCGAGCTTCAATCGATGATCGTCTTGCTGAGTTCGAAGAATGTTGAACTAATTCTCTGAACTCTTAAGAACTACAATTCTTCTAAGTCTGGATCTCTGAAGTCTTCTGAAGGTTGGATCAAAAATTTTCAAACCTAGTCAGATTGACCTAGACCTTAGAACTAACAAATTTGACCCTAGGCTATACATGGTTGGTCAATAATCCCAATTAGTGAACCTAGCCCAAAACCAAACTAGATATCCAACAATCTCCCCCTATTTGGGTGAGGTCACTAAACAAAAAGAAAAAACATAAAACACAAAGCAATATAAATATCTGACAGAATTTTAAAACCATTCAGCAGATATAATATAGCTAAGTTCAATACACATATATATCACAGAGAAATAAATGTTCAAGATCTATCAGAGGGAGGAGCAGAAGATGATTTAGCAAAAATAATTGTCCTGTGAGGATCCTCTGCTTCCTTCTTAGACATCTTTATGTCTTGAACTCCAAGAACTGTCACAGATGATGCTCTGGGAACAACAGTTTCTGTATGTACCTGCATATATTCATTTGGATCAAATAAATTTCTGTCTACCTGAAATTTGTCAAGTTCTTTCTGTCTGTAGGTAGACATTGTAGTGAACTTTGATGGATCTGATCCTTCTACTCTTGCTTTGTTCATCTGAGACAAACCAATCAATTCTCGAAATCTAGCCATTCTGAAATGTGGATCTAACTCAGGTTCATAAGCTGGAGAGGGAGGTCTCTTTAGATCAGATTTAGAAGCATCCTGAGCAGATTTTTGAGGATTTTTGAAAATAATGGATTGCTGTTGAAAATTTGTTGAAGGAAGAGACTGTTGAGGTTCGCCTGAGTAGTAAGACTTTGGAGGTCTGCCTTGACTGTACTTCCCACCAGGTCTAGAAGACTGATGGGAGGATGACCTTGGAGTTTGAGCGCGACTAGAAGCTGGCTTATGAGTCTTAGTAATACTTCCTGATGCACCTACAGCAGGAGGAGGAGGTCCTCTCCTGGTCTTCTTAGGTGGGGATTTGTATCTTCTCCTTTTCTTCCTTTCTTTTTGCTCATTTTTGGAGTACCACATCCATTGAGGAATTCCTGGATAAGGAGTAATATTATTCAAAATGTAATAAGGTGTATTGAAAGACTTTATTTCAAGAGCCTAAACACCTAGAGGGGGGTGAATAGGTTCTAAACTTTTTAAACAATTTTTATTGGCAAACAGCTAGATTAAATTCTGCACAGATAATTCAAAGCACAGACCATAATTCACAGCATAGCATACACCAGATTTATAGTGGTTCCCCAAGGTATGAATACATCCACTTTCCCTCTTCGCCTATCCAGTAGATAACTGGATTCTGCCTAACTTCCTTCCACTGGCTCGGATCCGCAAATCTTACAACTCAAAACCAGAATGGTTCCTACAGCTCAGACTTAAACAAGTCCTACCTCAGATTCTTCCCAAGAATCCTACCTCAGGCCTCAGCCCTACCTCAGCCTTTATCACTAGGCTTACAACTCAGACTTTTCACAAGTCCTACACCTCAGGCTCTCAGCCCTACCTCATCCTTTATAATTTCAGGCTTACTACACAGATCTAACAATAGATCCTACAAGAAATTGAATGATATAAAGATACTGAAAATTCACCAGCTAGATTTCTCTATTGGTGTAGCCTTCTTGATTAGTTCTTGAATGAACTGACCCTTCTGATCTAACCTGACTTAGCTTTTCAAAGCTTCTTGATAGAAAAAAAATAAGGTGGATCTTCACTTGATGTAGAAGATGATCTTCAGTCAACTTCTTCCTTAAACTCAGAATGAATTCTGAATCTGTCTTGCAGATAGCTCTGGATCTGCCTTCGTAAGGGTTTTCCCTGTTCTTGTTGAAGAATTCTCTAGTGTTGTTCTTCTTCTTATTATGTTGTATGTCTTCTGGTTGTCACAGATCTGACTCTTATATAGAGTTTCCTAATGATTACCGGCTGATCCGGTTTGTAACAACCTTCTGACAGTTTTTACAGAGGTGTTAGACCGGTTGGTTATGACAGCTGTCGAGTCACCAGTTAAGTCAGTTGATTCTTCAAAGACTTTCCAACTCAGCACATTCCACTCTGTAAACTGCTTCACATATGTCGACACATATAGGCTAAGTGTCGACACAAGTCTTCATGATGTCGACACAACTCTTCATGTGTCGACACAATTATTCTTCTGCTTCTCGACACTTCTTATGTTGTATGTGTCGACACAAGTCCAATGTGTCGACACAAGTCTTTATGTCTCGACATATCTGTTTCAGATAGATGGCGTTGAGTGTATGTCAGATGGTGTTGAGTGTGTGTCGACACAAGTCCTGTGTGTCGACATAAGTCCTTCTGGTCTCGACATAGTTTTTGCCGATAGACGGCGTTGAGTGTATGTCGACAGTGTTGAGTGTGTCCAGATGGTGTTGAGTGTGTGTCGACACAAGTCCTATATGTCTACACAAGTCCTTCTGGTCTCGACACAGCACTTTGAGAGTTGATGTGTCGACACAAGTCCAGTGTGTCGACACAACTGCTTTCAGTGTCGACATAGCTCCTGGGTGTCGACACAGCTCTTGCATTAGGTGCAGACACAAATTCTGCCTCAGGTGTCGATACAATTCTGGGTGTCGACACAGCTGCTTCTTTAGGTGTCGACTCAGTTTGAGTGCCGACACAACTTCTTCATAAGTGTCGACTCTTATACTTAGAAACTTTTCTTCAAATTCTTGAACCTGCACAATGTAACTCAATCATCTATCAAATATAAATTGATGCATATCATTGACTAAGATTAGGCTTCTCCAAATCTGGTACATATTTTTCAATGTACCCAACAATCTCCCCCTATTTGGAGAAGTCATAATATTTAGTCAAAGATATACATCTCTCATAATAAAACATAATAGAAATAGATGTACATCAATTTCATAGCAGGTTAACATATAATCTTTGTAAACAATAAAAATTAATACTAAAACTGATTTCATTTAATTCAGAAAAAATGATATGTTTGCAAGATTTTCTTTTAGAACAAAAAATAAAATATTACATTATTCTTTTACATAAGCCTAGATATCCTATTACTGACTAGGCTCCTTAATTACAGTGCCTTTTCCAGACTTGATCTTAGCCTGCAAAAGAGGTTCAGCATCATCAGCAGGCTTCTTTCTTTTCAGAGCTTTTTTCTTTTGTTCTTCAGCCTTTATTCCCTGTCTTTCAAAATAGTGAAATGGCTTTGGGAAGTACTTGTTTGGCTCCTGAGCATTAGCAGATAGCTTCCCAGCCTTAGCACTTCTTCTGTGTTGAAGAATGGCTTCCTGCCCAGCCTGATACTTATTCTATTCCTGCTCTGAATATCATGTATCCCTATCATGGGTTTTATCCTTCACAGCTTTCTAGTCAGTCAGTATAATGCTTCTGGAAGTAGGACTCCATTACTCAAAGTCTGGCTTCAACTATGCCTGTTCTCTGAACCTCTTCTTAGATAGCTGAGCTTCCTTCTGAGCTTCCATTACAGCTTCTAACATTTCTACTTTCCTCAGAATAATATTTTGTGCCTCTAGTGGAGGACTATACATTTTCTGAACTTTCTCTTGAATCATTTCAAAATCTGCTGGGGGGTAAATCACCTAAGCAACTTTAGGCTGATCTCCTTCAGTATGAGCAGGTTGTATTCCAGGCTCAGCTATATTGTCAACATCATATAGGGGAGGATATCCAAGAGTTACTCTGATGCTATTTGATATCCATTTATCATGATCAGAGCAGGCTTTGACTACTACTCTCTCCCCCTTTATGACTTCTCTATCAATATGATCCATCAGATCATTTTTTTGAAATCTGACTTGATTAATAACATAGTCAGTTCCTTCTTTATAATAATCTCTGAACTTTGTCAAGAAATCAGATATATTTTTCTGTGAGGCTTGAAATGTGGCCTGAACAGCAGCTATATCTTCCTTGATCTTCTTTGAGACTTCATCTTTGACAGCAGTTGTTAGATCATAAATTTTTTTCAAGATAGCATAGTGTGAATCTTTAAGATTCTCATTCATTCTTAGTTGATTCTCTAGTACATAACCATGTTGTACTGCAATATCTTCCACTTGTACTTTCATATCCTGCTATTGTTTGGTCAGGAATACCACAACATTACCTCCCTTATGGAAGCAATCTGGCATTTTCTTTTTATTTTGATTAACTTCAAATCTAATAAACTTGATATCCTGAGCCAATTGGAATTGCAACTCCTTGTGAGTTTCATCCACATATTTCTTCAGAGATTGTCTTTGCTCATCCAACTTAATTTACATTTTGACCAGTAGAGAACTGAAGTCCATGCTTGGAGCAGGTGGTGATGTGTCTGTTTGCAAGGCCTTTTTGTAGCCAGAACTCTTTTTCCTTAAGGCAACTATTTTTCTTTTCTTAGTCATTGAGGCTTCTTCATCATCAGAAGTTTCAGATGCACTTTTTATATCAACTGTGTCCTTATCAGTTGGGGCATGCTGATACAGCTCCCCCTCAGTCCATGGTAAATCTTTTTCTTTGATTTGTTCCTCCCTCTAGTCCTTACTACAGGTGGATCATGGAATAGCTCCTCCATAATGAACTCCTGATGTATCTGTACAGGAGGAACAAGATTAGCTTTTAAAATAAAAATTTCTCCTAGAACATTGTTGAGGAGAATACCACTAGATACCACCAAATTGGTGAGTAGATACTTACTGATTCATTTTGAGCTTCTGTCTCAAAATTTTCTTGTGTTGCATTATTGATTTCAGATACTATATTCATGACAGTATCTGCAGCAACTTCACTCTCAAGGGCAGCTTCAGCAATGCCTCCCCCTTGGGCAGACAACTCAATTTGTTTAGTATTTTCTCCCCCTGGAGTGGAGTCTATCTGTTGTTCTTGGGGCTCACTGCCCACCACTTGATCTTGGCTTCTTTTGGTTGCTGGTCTTCATCTGAGCTGAAGAATACTTCTTCTTCAAAATCACTGGAGGATTCTGCTAGTTGAACAACTTTCTTCTTCTTTTTATCTTTCTTTATTTGTTCCTGAGAAGTAGTGACTTCATTTGTCAAAACCCTATCCCATCTAGAAAGTATTCTTACATCCATTCTCCTCATATGATTGATTTTAGATCCTTGCAGTTGGTTCATAACATCTGGAATTATTGAAGATAAACATAAACTTAGGATCCTTCCCAGGTTTAGTTTCTTCACTCCTTCTTGGATCTTGTCAAACACAATTGCTGCCCAGTCAGTTTTCACTTTGAAGATTATCCTTATTATTAGATTGAACATGTGGACTGAAATTCGATCGTGTCCACCTGTCTTACATAGTATCACCTTCTTAACTATTTCAGACAAGAACTTCCCTTGGGAATTCATCCCTTTCCGAGTTATGGATGATCCAACCTTGATATTAGGGCTCAGCCCGCACCAACTTAATGCTTCTATAGTCAGGGATGGAGTTATTTCATTTGTATCCTTAACCAAAGGAAGCTGAAGAGATTTCCTAATTGTCTTTAGTGTAAGTTTCATTTGGGAATCCTGAACTGTTGCTTTGATCTTCTTCCCTTCTGTATCCACTCTTGCTGTTGAATAGAATTCCAAAACTTCTTTATTCCAAATCTTGGTTGGTTCAGAGAGCAAGTACTCCAAACCATTCTCAGAAATTAGGGCAATGACACCCTGAATTTCTTCTAAAACTGTCGTGAACCCTTCACGAACCAGCTCATATCCTTCATTGACTTTGTCTTTTTGATGAGGCGCCATCGACAAGAGAGATGAGAGAGAAAAGAAGAGAAGGTCTTTGTCGATAGAAGGTGCAGAGCCAAGAATTCTGAAAGCGTAGTCGACCAGATTTTGGCTTCACCTATTTATAGTATTAGGGTCAAGGGCAGGTCAAAAGATGGGCCTTAGTCGACAAATCAGCATATATGTTGTCAGAAATGACCTAGGTCTCGACAATACTTTGGTTAAGTCGACACGACTATGTGTCGACATACTAATGTCTGAGTCGACAATACTTATATTAAGTCAACACATCTATGTGTCGACATACTTGTGTCAGTGTCGACACACTTATGTCTGTGTCGACACAGTCACTTAAGTCTCTACTGAGTTGTGTCGACACCAACTTTTGTGTGTCGACACAAAAATCCTCTATACATAAGGTCTCGACAAGGTTGTGTCGACACCAATTCTTCTGTCGACACAGATACTGTTTCTGTGTCGACACACCTTTTTTCTGTGTCGACACAACATACTGAGTGTGTCGACACAACTTGCTTGTGTCGACCCAAACTCTGTACTTAGACAAATTTCTAGAGAAATTTGGTGCTTACATATGCTACTTAAGGAAGCTTGTGCTAACCTATTCTAGGTTCAACATACCTAATTCAATTTTAAAATAATTGAATTTAGTTTCATCCAGAGGTTTTGTAAAAATATCAGTTATTTGATTATCTATTTTCACAAACTCTAGGCTAATATTTTCCTTCTCTACATGTTCTCTGATGAAATGAAACTTAATTTCTATATGCTTGGTCCTACTGTATGATACAGGATTCTTAGCAATAGAAATAGCACTCGTAGAATCACAAAACAGTGGAATTCTACTTACTTGGATGCCATAGTATTCAAGTTGATGCTTTATCCACATCAATTGTGCATATCAGCTACCTGCAGCTATATATTCTGATTCATCTGTTGATATAGCTATACAGGTTTGCTTCTTACTGCTCCAAGACACCAGCCTCCCACCAAGGAATTGACAAGTTCATGTAGTACTCTTCCTGTCTTCTTTGCATCCAACAAAGTCTGCATCTGAGAAACCAATTAGAAGGAAATCTCTATTCTTAGGGTACCAAAGGCCTAGATTAGGTGTGCCCTTAAGATATCTCAATATTCTCTTAACTGCAGTATAATGAGATTCCTTTGGGCGAGCTTGGTACCTAGCACAGACACATGTTGCATACATGATGTCAGGTCTACTAGTAGTTAAGTAAAGTAGAGAGCCAATTATCCCTCTATACAAAGACTCATCAATAGGTTTCCCTGCCTCATCTTTGCTTATAGACATAATTGTTCCCATTGGAGTTTTCATGGTAGAAGCTGAGTCCATACCATACTTATTAATCAACTCCTTGGTGAACTTAGACTGAGATATAGACAAACCACTATCAGTCTGTCTAACTTGAAGTCCCAAGAAAAACTTTAGCTCACCCATACTGCTCATCTCAAACTTCCCTTGCATAAGTTTGGCAAACTTTCTACAAAGGTTGTTTTCGATAGAACCAAAGATAATGTCATCCACATATATCTGGACTAGTATTATCTTTCCTTTAGATTCCCTATAGAATAGAGTTTTGTCTATTTTTCCTCTAGAAAATTTATTCTCAATAAGAAAAGCAGACAAGGTCTCATACCAAGCCCTTGGAGCTTGTTTCAAACCATATAGAGCTTTCCTAAGCCTATATACATAATCAGAAAAATGAGAATCTACAAAACCTGAGGGTTCTTCAACATAGACTTCCTCTTTTAAATCCCCATTCAAAAATGTTGATTTCACATCCATCTGGTATACCTTGAACCCTTGATAGACAACATAGGCTAAAAACAGCCTTATAGCCTCTAGCCTTGCCATTGGAGCAAAGGTTTTATCAAAGTCAATACCTTCCTCTTGCCTGTAGCCTTTAGCTACCAGTCTGGCCTTGTTCTTGACTATGGTGTCATTCTCATCAAGCTTGTTCCTGTAGATCGACTTAGTTCCTATTATGTTGTGATCCTTAGGTTTAGGCACCAGTTCCCAGACTTTACATCTTCTAAACTGACTGAGCTCTTCTTGCATAGCATCAATCCAGTTGGAGTCTTGCATTGCTTCTTCAATCTTCATGGGTTCTATTTGAGATAGGAAGCTAGAACATAGAACTGTGTTCATGCTCTTGCTCCTGGTTAGAACCCCTTGACTTGCATCACCAATGATTTGGTGAGCTAGATGATCCTTCAAGTGTCTTCTTGCTGGAGGAAATCTATCAGCATTATGGCTTTCTTCAGTTTCCTCATCTTGATTCCCCACATTGTCTTCTTCATCCAGTGGGACTTGTTCTCCCCCTGGATAGCTGGCATCTTTTTCTTCATCCAGCCTAGCAGGAACTTCTTCATTGATGGTCAACTTTTCCAGCCTGTCTGTTAGATCTGTAGAACAAACTGAAGAACTAGACAATTCACTGTTAATAAACTTTGACTCATCAAGTACAACATGTACAGATTCTTCTACAACATGGATAGTCAAGTTGTAGATTCTGTATGCCCTACTTTGGTTGTTGTACCCAAAAAATATCCCTTCTAGAGATTTGGCAGCAAACTTTGTTTGGTAGTGCTTACCATTAACTAGAACAAAACACTTGCTACCAAAGATTCTGAAGTAAGATATGTTTAGTTTTCTGCCTTTCAAAATCTGGTAGGGAGTCATCTTGTGTTTCTTATTGATGGAGGCTCTATTGAGCACATGACATGCAGTATTTACTGCCTCAGCCCAGAAGTATTCAAGGAGAGTAGTGTAACACCCCTATCCGTCACATAGCATATAGCAATAGGTCCGGCCGGGGCCCGACGCAATATACCACGAACAGATCGGTTGGTTACTTATTGAGACCAATCAACCAATCATAATGTCCTACACGACACCTAGCAGAAGTAATTATTAAGTTGCAAGAAAGGAAAGAACCCAGCCACACGCATGAATGTCCACTACACAAACCAAATAGGAATGTACAATACACGAGTACGGGCCTTAAGGCCTTACAACAGTTTGCTTTAAATAAAGTGTTTTCCAAACCACGGCACGCAGGCCGGCCGTACATGATAAACGGGAAAAACATAAACATTTAGGCCTTCGAGGGCCGGCACAGCTTCAAGGGCTTTAGCCCACTATTTCCCGCTCGGCTCCGCAGCACCTGCAAGCCACAAACCACCGCCCGGTGGTAAACAAAATAACGGTCAGCTATGCTGACCAAATTATAACGATCCCGCCCCCAAAATCGGGGCGGCGATGCTCTTTCCCTGCACGTTATTAGTAGGCAACAACAAAAGTGTAAACAAACTTCATCACAGGCGTAGGCTCGCACGGCCACACACCCCATGCACTCAGGGCACATTCACGGCGAACCGGCCAACGTCACGTCAATTCAAGCCATAGACGTTCCCGTTCCACCACCGCCTCTTGGACGGCCAACTATATGAGCATTTTGCCTTCCTGGCCTTGGTCACGGCAATTTAAGCCATAGACCGCCGAAGACCCTCATCCATGCCAACGGTCCTACCGAATGACATAGACCGGGTACGGTTCCGCCTAACCCGTGCTCACACCGCAACGGCAATTTAAGCCATATGCGCAGGTCAAGACTCACCAAGTCCCGTTTCCACCATAATAATCACATAACCCGGTTATGTTCACATTGGCTCCCCGGTCACCGTGTTGGCAAAACTCGCTTTTGCCCAGTTTTCCGGGTGCACCTTAGAGTTAATCTCTAAGGCTCCCTGTTGCAATCTACCACATAGAAAACCCGAAAACACCCAAACATCCGGTGTCTTGCCCGGTTCAAATGCAATGCAACATCACCGATCCGGACCAACATGTCCGAAGAGGTTTCACACACAATGCCTATGCCCGTTTACGCATACGGACTCTACACATGGGAGACTTCACATATCTACCCCAAGGAACGCTCCAACTCTTCGCTCACTCGCGAGAGAGGGCTTCCTATGCAAAGGGAAAAAGGGCTTCACATGCCCAAGGATGAGAAATCGTTACCCTTGCGTTCTTCCGCGGTGCCATGAAAAACTATGCGGTTGGAAAGCACCGCAACGGCGTCACCTCCGCGGATCTGGACTCGGATCGCGATTCGGAGCTCCGACGCTCCACCGGCGGCCGGATCTTGGTCTCCAACCTCTCACCTTGCTCTCCCCTCTCTCTAGGATTTAGAAAGAGAATGGAAAAAGAGAATGAGGGTTTTGAAACCCTTATCCTGGCTAAAACCATCCAGGAGCAGCCCCCCACCGTCGGATCCAAAGCCAAGGAAATGAACGGCCACGATTAGGCCTCAAATTATAAAATCTGGGTCGAACACGGGTTACAACACGGCCGTGTGTCTAGCTGTGTCACCCATTCGCTGTCTCGACCGACTCGAAAACCAGCACACGGCATTTGACACGGCCTCTGACACGCCCGTGTCACATGTGACACGCCCGTGTCGAGACCCGTGTCACGCCCCCCGTGTGCAATCGGCCAGCTTTCCCAACCCGAGAAGAACACGGCACCCGACATGCCCGTGTCGAATTCGACACGCCCTTGTCATGGCCTGTATAACGGTCCAGGCCCGCCAACCCGCGGGACCCAGCTGGCACCGCCGGCCTACCAGAAGTCCAGACCCGGGCCCACTACTGGTAGTCAGCCTATCACATCAAGCCTGCAGGCCATGCACCCCAACCCCTCTCCGCGCCTGTTTTTCAGCAGCGGTAGGTTGTTGTCCCAGGATCGAAACCTGGCTCTGATACCACTTGTAAGACCCCTTTTTTTTCTTTTTCAAACCCGGGGTCTTAGCCCAGAATTGCCGCTTTGCGGTGACGCCGACTCACGGGAAGGTTGCCACTACAAAACGCCAATACTGTCGGCCCTTTTCGATCGCAGAATAGTAGCATAATAAAGTAAGAGCAAGTCCACAATAATCACATGTATGTAATTAAATCTCCACGAAGGGAGTGTCCACAATATATCAGAGTACTGAAACTACAGGCTTATGCCTGGTACATGTAATCCTCACTACAAGCCACTCGCGGAAGCAAATCTAAAACTAAGAGTCACCGTAACTGTCACTGAACTGAGAGCACCCAAGCTGAACTGGCCCATCTCCACCGACTCTGTACTCCGTTGTTGCTGCATCTCTGGGTGCTTCTTCCTTTTCGGCCTGCCGTCGCCGCCTCGCGATCCACATCTACGTCTACGTCTTCGGCCTCCTGGTTGCTGAGCTGGTGGAGTCCCACCCATCAAGGGGCATTCAACCCGTGTATGTCCCGGCTGGTGACAATGGTAACACGGTCGCGGGGTCGACTCTGTCAGGAACAGCAAAAGCCGTGACCCTTCCAAATGGTACACCTAAAATGTTGTGGTTCGAAAACCGTTAGTCATAAAGACTAAGCCCTATCATCCCCTACCCCTTCCCCCATGGCTCCTAAGTACCGAGCGGAGAGGAAGAAAGGGAAGGACATGAAGGTGGAGATCAAACCAAATAAACAGGTGACAGCGGACCTATGCTAGCAAGTTATAATAGGTGAACAGTTTAAATGTTGTAATAAGAAAAGCAGTTAATAAGTAGCAATTTATATAAAATGGCAGCTAGAGAACAGCAAGTAACAAGCAAGTAGAAAGTATGTAACCTTAACTTATATGAATGCCCATACAAACTTATAAGTTAAGGGATCTTCTGCAAGGCTCCCATCGTATAAAAAGTCCCATACCAATTTATACGTTGGGGTGTTGGTTGTATGCAAATGTGAGTGTAGTGATATGCTATGCCATGATTCATGCAAGTGCAAATCACGCACACGACTCTATGCGCACAGACCTTTAGTTCCCCCTGTTCGGGAGGCTAGCTTCACCCCCAGGAACCTCCGTTGTGGCAAACGGAGACAGTGAGTCGGGCCCCCCACTCCTAGGCGGGTAACCACACTACCAGGCCTAGCCCTTCCGTACGCCCCTAGAAGAACACAACCTAGAGTATCCGCGTACTGCTGCTGGATGTACCCTCCAGACTTTTCGCCGAGTCATCGTACCGCTGTCGGTGTGATCGATCGCCTAGTACCGATGACCCACCACTTTTATTCTGTACTCCAACCCTCGAGCCCGCGGCCCCCCGGACAGTCCTGTCCGTGCATCTACCTTCAGAGCTACTGTCTGAATGGCAAGTAATCCTATAATTCTACTTTCCTAGCTATCGGGGAGTGAGTGTGTGCAACCCTAGTTATACTAGTTGCTCTTTTAATTTATTATCCCTACCAACCGTCAACTACCAAAATTCCCTGACTTACTATATGCAGACCACCCTAAGCTATATGAGGTACAAAAGTGGAGGTACACCAAATTATCTTCCAAATCTCCTATAATATTTACTGGAGGTCTACCATATCATAATTTGTCTAAATCCAGAAACTTATAATTTTTCTAATTAATCCGATATTTATTTAATTTTCCCAAAGAACGGGTCATGGGTCATTTTAAACATGAACTACAAGATCCTCCTAAGTAATGGCTGCTCAAAAATCATGATCATTAAATAACAGCAAAATAACCTCAAATACAGATTTTCAGAATTTTATAGAAAGTATTTAACCTCTAAATAATTTATTTATAACCATATTAATTCTACTTAGTGAAGGAAGTACTGAAATTATTCATCTAAAAATTATGGAAAAATCACTAGCCAGTAGTATGATATATAAAAGATCTTTGTGCAGAGAATCATAATTTTACTAGCTTGCTAACCACCAAAATAGATTTAATCCAATATCCATGATAAATAATACTTAATGAAGCAAGCCTTAGAATTAAGCTTCTAAAAATACCATAAAAATTCTCAGAGCTTTAAAATCATAATAAAGGTTCTCAGCCTAAATTTCATCAGTTTCCAGGAAGTTTGTACCCCATAATAAATTTTCTAAGCAAATCTTACAATTACTAAATCATTAAAGAAGTACCCAAAATAATGAACATAAAATTCATAGAAAAATATCCAGAGCTTGTACCATCCCTATAATTCACTCTATCCAAATCTCACCACTTTTCAATGTAATTTAGTGTCATTTTCTACCTCTACAAGTTTTGCACCCTAAACTAGGGTTAGACTTTCAAGTATCCCAACGGTCTCCAAACCTACTAAGATTTCGACCAGAGAACTATATTGCCCCTATGGTTCTCTTCACCCAATTTCGGGTCAATCCAAGGTCGTTTGACCACATGACCTTCACAAACCACCAAGATCCATCCTTAGGGTTTGGCCTTGGTCCTTAGGGTAAACTTACCCCGATCCACCTCAAACTCCATGAGGGGGTGCTAGGGAATACTACTAGCTAGTGGTAAAAATCTCGGCCTCTGTTGAGGTGATTGGACCACTCAAATCTCAAAAGTGCACCTTTAACCTAAGACCCCTTATTAGGGCAAAACTTAGGTTTGTTCATTTCTAATCCAAACCATCTCCAAATGAGATGAAAAATTATACAGAACCTTATGGTGAACCCAGGGACCACTCACCAAAATTCGGGAGGGTTTGGAAATTATTTAACTATCTAATTAAATTCGGCTAGGATTATTGAATTTTTCTAAAAACTATAGAAAAATATTCTCCAAAAATTCTCATTTTTGGATAGCACCTAGATATAGATAAGATTAGGCCACAACCCAAATTTCAAGTCATTTCGATGACTGGATTTGAGTGGGGAATTTTTCTAAGGTCAAGACAGCCCTCTGGATAGACCTCACCAAAAAGGGTGCTGTGGTCTAACCAGGATTCCAAATCGAATGAAATTAATTTCGAATTAAAGTAGACTTCAAGGGCTACATTTTCTATGTTGATCATGTTTCCTGTAGGAACCTCTAGGTATTTTTCCCAAATTATCTAAGGTGACAGATATTTTCATTCAGAAATTGCTTTAAAAATAGAATTTAATTCTCATGGCACTGTTCATCTTCTTCAACAGCCCGAAACCAGAAGCCTGAAAATTCATTTTTCCTGTAGCTTTTCCAAAGCTATTTCCCGGTCATCTAGCCATCTCCCTGGCCGGCCACCACCACCACCACCTCCGTTGAGGCGAGTGCTATCGTCGGGCGGCGGCACGGCCGCCGGAGAGGCGGTTTCCGGCGAACCCGCCACCATGCAAATTTCGGAAAAGCATGGAAACGCTCACCCGATCCGGCTCTTTTGAGCCCGATATCTCTCCTAATGATTTCTAAGATCTATCCATAGAAGAAAGAGTAGAGGAGGACCTTATTCATGGTTTGACGGCGAGACGGACGTTGGACTGTCATGGCGCGGTGATGGCGTCGTCGGAAATTCTTCAACCGCAAGGGGGGGAAGTCTGAAACAGTTTGAGGGAGTGTAACCTTTTCCTCTTGCTCTTGGGAGTCTTTTATAGATCAGCAAATGGGGAGGGGAAAAGATGAAACGTTGGCGGCCATTAATAATCCCTTAATGACGTTTCGGTTATGGCGAATGGCAGTTGAAACGTTGGAGATGAAGAGGTGTTGCCAGGTGGCGAGTACCCACTGGACCTCATTTTCTCATTCCATTAAGTAATTAAAGACAGAAACAGCTAATAAATATTCCTGCTCTTCATTCCATAATCAGAATTGATTAAGATGTCGGTTACCGAAATTTAAAGTCTGGCTGACGTTTCGGCCTTGGTCACGGGCGTGACACATAGGTCACGGGCGTGACAGGCCCGGTTAGCAGTTCTGGGTTCGACGATCGTCGAACTGAGATCGACGATCGTCGAAGGGTGGTCACGGGCGTGACACCTGGGTCACGGGCGTGACAGGCCTGGTGACTAATTCTGGGTCGACGACGTCGAACTGAAATCGACGATCGTCGAGCGTGGTCACGCCAAATGTCACGGGCGTGACAATGCGGGTCACGGGCGTGACATGCCGTGTGGCCAATTTTGGGTCGACGACCGTCGACCTGAAGTCGACGGTCATGGTCACGCCCTATGTCACGAGCGTGACATTAAGTGTCACGGGCGTGACAGGCCAGGAGGCAAATTCCGCGTCCGACGATCGTCTAACTGAGATCGACGATCGTCGAAGGAGTCACGCCCAAGGTCACGGGCGTGACACCTGGGCCACGGGCGTGACAGGGACGGGTTGGAAATGTTGCGCCCGACGATCATCTCCCGGAGATTGTCGATCGTCGAATGAGTCACGCCCTAGGTCACGGGCGTGACCAACCCGTGACCCGAATTCTTGGTCGATTTATTTCAAGTTTTGGGCTCCCTAGGGTTCCATCACGACCAACCGACTCCTAGGGGTCTAGCCGGAAATGGGATGTTACAGCCTGTGTCATGGCCCGTGTGCCTTCCTCAGAAAATAGCCCAAAGTGACACGCCCTGGGACACACCCGTCTCCCAGGACGTGTGCCTCAACTCGACGATCTCCGACCGTCAAAACATCGACCACATGACCCATAGCCGAACACGCCTGTGTCACGCCCGTGACACGCCCGTGACACGCCCGTGTCACGCACGTGACACGCCCGCGACACCTGCTCCAAAATCCCGTCTTGGCTTAAAAATGCCACCCGTCTCTCTTTTGAGTTTCGGGGTGTTACAACTCTCTCCCCCTTTAAAGAATTTCGCCCACGAAATTACTAAAGGAAAGTAAACATAAAACCAAGAGCGGTACCTGAGCGAAATAACTCTGGGTACTCCTCCAGCATGGTCTGCTCCTGTTCCCAAGAGAGCTCCTCACGACCGCAATTGCCCCAACGGACCTTAACCATCCGGATCTCCTTGTTACGGAGTCTCTTGACCTCAGCATCTTCGATATGAACGGGCTTGACCCTAGTCGTCAACCCTTCGTCCACCGGTACTTGATCCACTGCGATCACTAGCGAAGTCTCTTGCACCGCCTTCCGCAACACAGAGATGTGGAACACATCGTGTAGCCCACTCAACTCCACTGAGAGCTTCAAACGGTATGCGCGCGGCTTCGCCGACTCACTCCAGAACCTCAAAAGGTCCAAGGTATCTTGGGCTCAACTTCTTCAAGCGTCTCACCCGCGAAACCCCCTTGAACGGCTTCACTTTCAAGTATACCCAATCGCCCACCGCGAACTCCACGTTCCGGTGCTTGGCATTGTAATACTTCGCCTGCCTGTCCTGAGCGATCAACAAGCGCTCCCGAATGATCCGCACCAATGAGGTAGCACTCTCCACCTCCTGCTTCTTGTACAACCTTGCCTCACCCGTTTCTAACCAAGACAACGGCGTGCGACATTTTCTACCATAAAGGGCCTCAAAGGGCGCCATTTGGATACTCGCCTGGTAGCTATTGTTGTACGCGAACTCCACCAAATACAGGTGGTCCTCCCAATGCTTCCCGAAGTCTAGAACACACATGCGGAGCATGTCCTCCATCGTTCTGTTGACTCTCTCGGTCTGCCCATCCGCCTGCGGATGGAAGGCTGTGCTGAACTTCAACTTTGTCCCCAGCATCTGCTGCACCAACCTCTAATCATTGGACGTGAAACGCCCATCGCGATCACTCACAATGCTGCGAGGCACACCATGCAGTCTAACTATATTGTCAACATACAACTTTGCCAATTTCTCCACTGGATCATCCTTCCTATGTGGAATGAAGTGTGACACCTTTGTTAACCGGTCTACGATCACCCAGATGGCGTCGTTCCCTTTCTGCGACCTTGGCAAGCCATGCACAAAGTCCATCGATATATCGTCGAACTTCCACTCCGGAATAGGCAAGGATTTCAAGAATCCTCCAGGCTTTTGGCACTCCGCCTTTACCAAGGCACAGGTTTGACACTTAGCTACAAACAGTGTCACATCCTTCTTGAGCCCTGGCCACCAAAATAGCTTCTTTAGGTCCCGGTACATCTTCGTGCTCCCAGGGTGGATTGAGTACTTGGTATTATGAGCCTCGTACATCAACTCCGCCCGTAGATTACCCCCGCTTGGGATGCACAAACGACGGTCCTTCCTTAACAGCCCATCTTCCACTGAAAATTGGGAATTTGACCCATCCAACGCTGCCTCCATAAGATCCTTCATGGATTCATCTAACTCCAATGCCTGCCGAACCCGGTCAGCCAGGTCACACTGAACTTCTGTCCAGTTCAATATCGCTTTGGCGCTCGTCTGCTTGTCAACGCAACAGATCTCAAGCTCCTCCAACTCCCGTAACAGCCGTTCATCATGCACCGACAACCAGTTGGCTTGGGCGGGAGCCCTGCGACTCAACGCATCAGCAACCGCATTGCCCTTCCCGGTTACATAATGAATCTTGAAGGTGTAGTCCTCCAGGAACTTCATCCACCTCCTCTGCCTCATGTTAAGATCCTTCTGATCCAATAGGTACTTCAGGCTCTTGTGATCGGTATATATATCGACCCTTACGCCGTATAGGTAGTGCCTCCACAGCTTAAGTGTAAATATCACGGCCGCCAACTCCAAGTTATGGACCGGATAGTTCCTTTCATGCACTTTCAGCTGACGCGATCCATAAGCTATCACGCTCCCATGCTGCAACAACACGCAGCCCAAACCACTACCCGAGGCGTCACTATACACCTCGAAGCCCTCGGTCCTACTCGGCGAACTAAGCACTGGCGCCGTGGTCAACCGTCTCTTCAACTACTCAAACGCTTGCACGCACTCCTGCGTCCACAAGAATCTCTGATCTTTCCTTGTCAACTTCGTGAGAGGTAGCACTATCCGCGAGAAGTTCTCTACGAAGCGCCTATAATATTCGGCAAGCCCGAGAAAACTACGGACTTCCGCGACAGAAGACAACGCAGGCCACTCCCGTATCGCAACGATCTTCGCCGGATCCACCGCTATACCTTCCCCACTAACAATGTGACCAAGGAACGCTACTGAGGGTAGCCAGAACTCGCACTTGGAGAATTTCGCATAAAGCTCATTCCTCCTCAAAGTCTCCAACACCAGATGCAAGTGCCTGAAGTGATCTTCTTCGCACTGCGAGTACACCAATATATCGTCAATAAAGACGATCACAAAGAGGTCCAGGAAATCTCGGAATGTCCTGTTCATCAAGTCCATAAACACTGATGGCGCATTAGTCAGTCCAAACGGCATGACCGTGAACTCGAAATGCCTATACCTTGTGCTGAACGCCATCTTCAGGATATCACATTCTCTTATCCTCAACTGATAGTACCCCGACTTCAAGTCCAACTTAGAATATACCGACGATCCGACCAACTGATCGAACAGATTATCAATCCTCGGGATCGGGTACTTGTTCTTCTCCGTCAGCTTGTTCAACTCTCTGTAGTCGATACACAACCGCATACTCCCGTCCTTCTTCTTAACGAAGAGGACCGGTGCGCTCCAAGGCGACGAGGTTGGACGCACATAACCTTGCTCCATCAGCTCCTCTAGCTGAACTTTCAACTCTGCCATCTCCTTAGGCGCCAACCTATACGGAGCACATAACACCGGTTTGGCCCCCGGTACGAGCTCGATCGTGAAATCAATCTCTCGCCGTGGTGGGGCCCCGGGAAGACTATCTGGGAACACATCAGGGTATTCACAAACCACGGGGATGCTATCCAACGTTGACTTTGGCTCCACAGCCCCCACTATTGCGAAGAACAGCTCTGCACCAGCACGAACTGCCTTTACCACTTCAAGAGCAGACATCAGCGTCTTGCTCGACCCCTTTAGTCCCTCGAATGTTGTCCCCTGCCCAACACCCAGCTTGACCTCCTTCCGGTCACAGTCAATCCAAGCTTTCTGCTCCGAAAGCCAATCCATCCCAAAGATAACATCGAACTCTACTAGCGGCAGCAATGACGCTAGCAAGTCGAACTCTTGGCTCCCAATGTGAACCTTTACGGTGCACAACCTGTCCGCACGCATCGAGCACCCATTCGGTAGCAGCACATCCAACTTGTCCTTTGCCCTCGAAAAAGGGATTCCGATGCGCGATATAAAATTTTCGGACAAGAAGGAGTGTGAAGCTCCCGTATCGAACAGTACCCGTGCCGGACTATCGCTAATCAAAACAAAGCCTATGCAAACCATATTAGGCTAACAAGCAATAAACAACAGTACTTAAGTTAACTTGCTATAAATTAACTCGTACCTGTCACCACATCCGCTTGTTTAATAACCTCCTGCTGCCCCAAGCTGTAGACTCTAGGCTGAGTCGGAGCAAAGCGAGACGCGGTTGACTCCACTGCCTTGCCCTTCTCTTCGTAGGTAGCTCCTTGTTTTCTCTCGGACTTTGGGCGTCCGCTCCAGCAATCGCGGGCCAAGTGCCCCATCTTTCCACACGTGAAACAAGTGCCCGTGGTTCTGTTGGTAGTTGCCCCCGAGGCACCTGTAGAAGAAGCTGGACCTGACGTCCTAGTCTTCTTGAAGAATTTTCGATAGCCCGACTTCGACGTAGTCGGCGCTTTGAACTCCGGTTTCTTACCACCGGATTCCTTCTTCGCTTGAACATTCTTCATGTCCTTCTCCAAGGACCGGTCCGAGTTGACCAAGGTTAGGAAACCCTGCGCCATGGGCCCTGACAGTAGTAACCTCAGCTCATCTCTTAACCCTTCGTAGAAGCGGTTAGTATTTCGCTCCTCGTCGGCAAAGGTAGCGCTAGCATATCTCCCCAACCGAGTAAACTCGTCGAGGTACTCGTCTACAGTGCTATCTCCTTGCACCAACTTTTGGAACTCGTTCTCCAATGCGATCCTCTACACTGAGGGGAGGTATCGAGCCATGAACAATCTTGCAAACTCCGCCATAGGAACTTCGGCCAACGGCCTTCCCCTCAACTGGTGTAGCTCTAGGCCTGCCCACCATAACCTTGCGTCCCCATCCAAAAGGAACGTCGCTATCGTGGTCTTCTGCCACTCTTCCGTTTCTGTCGCTGTCATCACCCTATTGACTCTTGAGAGCCAATCCTCAGCCTGGGTTGGGGTTCCCGTTCCCGATAACACCGGTGGGTGGAAGCCCATCACATGCTTAAGCTGTCTCTCAGTTGCTCTCCGAGGCAACTCCGGCTCCACCGCCACCTGCTCAACCCTTTTAGGCCCTGCCGCTTGGAGCGGCACTTGCTCCTTCGCAGGAGCGGGCTGCTGCACCTGTCTTGCAGGTTGCGCATTAATCATAGCAAAGACAGCTTCTGCCACCAATCTAATGGTCTTGGCAGACGGAAGTGTTGCAGGCGCCTCACTTGGTGCACTGCTTGCCTCAGAACCTGGCCGTTCCGACGGTCCAGCACAACTTCTGGTCACCTATAATCATGCAAAAGCACCGATAAGCGACCAAACACTATTGCAAACAACAATTATAGGAACACGCAAGTTCCTCAAATATGTGTATTTTCATTCCTAAGTGGACATTCATGGGTTCTTTTCATGTTATAACGATGACGCACACATGTGCTCACCACCCCTTAAAGTGAATTCGCCCACGAATTCATTTAAGTTTGACCGAAACCAGTAGTCTGATACCAATTTGTAACACCCCTATCCGTCACATAGCATATAGCAGTAGGTCCGGCCGGGGCCCGACGCCATATACCACGGACAGACCGGTTGGTTACTTATTTAGACCAATCAACCAATCATAACGTCCTACACAACACCTAGCGGAAGCAATTATTAAGTTGCAAGAAAGGAAAGAACCCAGCCACATGCATGAATGTCCACTACACAAACCAAATAGGAATGTACAATACACGAGTACGGGCCTTAAGGCCTTACAACAGTTTGCTTTAAATAAAGTGTTTTCCAAACCTCGGCACGCAGGTCGGCCATACATGATAAACGGGAAAAACATAAACATTTAGGCCTTCGAGGGCCGGCACAGCTTCAAGGGCTTTAGCCCGCTATTTCCCGCTCGGCTCCGCAGCACCTGCAAGCCACAAACCACCGCCCGGTGGTAAACAAAATAACGGTCAGCTATGTTGACCAAATTATAACGATCCCGCCCCCAAAATCAGGCCGGCAATGCTCTTTCCCTGCACGTTATTAGTAGGCAACAACAATAGTGTAAACACACTTCATCACAGGCGTAGGCTCGCACGGCCATACACCCCATGCACTCAGGGCACATTCACGACGAACCGGCCAACGTCACGTCAATTCAAGCCATAGACGTTCCCGTTCCACCACCGCCTCTTGGACGGCCAACCATATGAGCAGTTTGCCTTCCTGGCCTTGGTCACGGCAATTTAAGCCATAGACCGCCGAAGACCCTCATCCATGCCAACGGTCCTACCGAACGACATAGACCGGGTACGGTTCCGCCTGACCCGTGCTCACAACGGAATGGCAATTTAATCCATATGCGCAGGTCAAGACTCACCGAGTCCCGTTTCCACCACAATAATCACATAACCCGGTTATATTCACGTTGGCTCCCCGGCCACCGTGTTGGCAAAACTCGCTTTTGCCCAGTTTTTCGAGTGCACCTTAGAGTTAATCTCTAAGGCTCCCTGTTGCAATCTACCACGTAGAAAACCCGAAAACACCCAAACATCCGGAGTCTTGCTCGGTTCAAATGCAATGCAACATCACCAATCCGGACCAACATGTCCGAATAGGTTTCACACACAATGCATATGCTCGTTTACGCATACAGACTCTACACAAGGGGGACTTCACATATCTACCCCAAGGAACGCTCCAACTCTTCGCTCACTCGCGAGAGAGGGCTTCCTATGTAAAGGGAAAAAGGGCTTCACATGCCCAAGGATGAGAAATCGTTACCCTTGCGTTCTTCCGCGGCGCCATGAAAAACTATGCGGTTGGAAAGCACCGCAACGGCGTCACCTCCGCGGATCTGGACTCGGATCGCGATTCGGAGCTCCGACGCTCAACCAGCGGCCGGATCTTGGTCTCCAACCTCTCACCTTGCTCTCCCCTCTCTCTAGGATTTAGAAAGAGAATGGAAAAAGAGAATGAGGGTTTTGAAACCCTTATCCTGGCTAAAACCATCCAGGAGCAGCCCCCCACCGTCGGATCCAAATCCAAGGAAATGAACGGCCACGATTAGGCCTCAAATTATAAAATCTGGGCCGAACACGGGTTGCAACACGGCCGTGTGCCTGGCCGTGTCACCCATTTGCTGTCTCGACCAACTCGAAAACCAACACACGGCATTCGACACGGCCTCTGACACGCCCGTGTCACATGTGACACGCCCGTGTCGAGACCCGTGTCACGCCCCCCGTGTGCAATCGGCCAGCTTTCCCAACCCGAGAAGGACACGGCCTGCGATACGGCACCCGACATGCCCGTGTCGAATTCGACATGCCCGTGTCATGGCCCGTGTCATGTCCCGTGTGCCTTCCTCAGAAAATAGCCCAAAGTGACACGCCCTGGGACACGCCCGTGTCCCAGGCCGTGTGCCTCAACTCGACGATCTCCGACCGTCAAAACGTCAACCACATGACCCGTGGCCGAGCACGCCTGTGTCACGCTCGTGACACGCCCGTGACACACTCGTGTCACGCCCGTGACACCTGCTCCAAAATCCCGTCTTGGCTTAAAAATGCCACCCGTCTCTCTTTTGAGTTTCGGGGTGTTACAAGTAGTGTCATTTAGTAGTGTTCTACTGGCCTCAATTAGAGTTCTATTCTTTCTTTCAGCAACACCATTTTGCTGAGAAGTTCTAGGTGAAGAGAATTCGTGATGAATCTCAAGTTCTTCACAGAATTTTGTCATACATTTAGACTGAAATTCAGTTCCATGGTCACTTCTGATTTTGACCACTGAACTGTTATATTCATTCTGAATTTGTCTAACAAAAGTTTGAAAAATAGTTGGGGTTTCAGATTTCTGCCTCAAGAAGAAAACCCATGTATATTTAGAATAGTCATCCACAATAACTAGTGTGTATATTTTCCTACCAAGACTGTGAACTGGCATAGGACCAAACAAGTCCATATGCAAAAGATATAAACATCTCATTAAATCTTTGATATCAAGTGCCTGGAATAAGGATTTAGTCTGCTTGCTCTTTGGCAAGCTGAATACACACCCTCTTTAATGCACTTGATTTGAGGACCATTCCTCACTAACCCCATACTGAATAGCTGTCCTATAGACTTATATTTCAGATGAGCAAGCCTCTTGTGCCATTTGACACATAGAGATGCTTTTTCTCCTGCTACTAGACAAATGGGTGAGTTATTAAACTCACAATCTAGGTTAAGGCAATACACATTTCCTTTCCTAATGCTAGTAAATAGATCTCTTGATCACTTGACCTTCTTATTTGGCACTCCCCTTTGAGAAAAGAGATGTCATAACCTAGATCACTAAGTTGACTTATGCTAATCAGGTTATGTTTTAGACCCTTCACATAAGCCACTTTAGTAATAGTAATTGAATCACTAGAGATGTTACCAAATCCTTTGATGATTCCTTTTTCTGATCCACCAAAGATTACTTTGGGTTCATTCTCTATGGGTACATAGTCCCTCAACATTCTTCTTGTTCCAGTCATATGTCTGGAACAACCACTATCAAAGTACCATATAGGGGTATGGTCACTTGGATTCACCTGTATCAAATAAAGAATCACTTACCCTTAGAACCCAATTTTTTATTGGGTCCTAGGTCCTTGTTAGTTTGTAATCCTGCAGCTATTCTAACAGGAAAACTACTCTTGGTTTTAACACTTGTGTTAAACTAGCAATCCATGGCAAAGTGGTCAACCTTGCCACAACACCAACACTCAAATCTATTATACCTTCTCTTAGGTACAGACTTTGCTACTTTGTTGTCAGCAGTCTTGTTAAGTGTTGGTGCTGGAGCAGCAAACTTCAAGAATTTCTCTTGTACATGATGGGCATGCCTATAGAGTGGCCTATTGGCATTTGCACCCTTGCCCATGAGATTTCCATACTCACAGTGACCATGAGTAGTATCATGATCATACATGTTTGTAGGATTCATCACCTTCCTAAAGAAGATAGGGGGTTTTGCAGCTAGAGGCTGAACTGGGGCCTTACCTTTTCTATGTGAATTGGTGGCCCTAGTTCTTCTCTTAAAACCTAGACCATTCTTCCCTTTTTGTGAAATGAAATTGTCTATTAAGGGTAAGACAGATTTTGGCTTGGAAAATTTAGCCACTAGCTCTCTTTCTTGCTGAAGTTTTGCCTCCAGTTTCTTGATATGATTCTCCTTGAAAGAGATTATGCTCATTTGAATAACAGTAATGTTTTTTAGTTTGGCAACCTCATTAAATTTTAGATCCAACAGCTTTGCTGAATCTACTGCAGCCAGCTTAAGAGACTCAATCTCCTTGGTTTGCTCTTTGATAAGAAACTTGCTCTTCAGAGCATGCAACAACCCACCATACTCATTAATGAGTTGATGTACATCCCACTCAGAATCAGAACCATCCCTTTCTCTTGAAGTTGATGCTACTGATTCTGATCCAATAAAATAATCAGAATCGAAGAGAGAAATGTATTTCTTACTAGGACCAGCCTGATCCTGGCATTGATCATTTTCTGATAGGGTCATCAGCCCTCTGCAGCAATATTCTTCCACTCCATTTATGGAGTCCAGCATTTGTAAGAATTCTAACTCCTTAGAATCCTCTTCAGTTGAGAATTGCCCAACATATGCTTCAACATCTTTTTCTTATCCTGATTCAGATGATGAAGAATCTGTCCACCTCTTCTGCTTCTGGGCAACAAGGGATTTTTCCTTCTTGCCTTTTACTTGATGTTTCTTCTTGTCTTTTGACTCCTTCCTTTTATCAGGACAGTCAGCAATGACATGTCCTTGCCTATTGCAACAATAACACACAATCTTAGAATTAGATTATTTACTAGGTTTAGAAGCATACTTTTCCTCCTTGGGAGTCTTCCTTTTCTTATAGTACTCATCCTTGGAAAAGGATGTAGAAGGTCTAGTTTTCCACTTCTTCTTATTCATGAATCTTTGGAACTACCTTGTGAAGGCTGCAAAATCCTCATCAGAAGTGTGGCTATCTGATGTGTTGTTATCAGGAACTCCTTCTTCTGCCTCAGCACTCCTACTGGGTGGAAAAGGAGATTTTGTCCTACCCTTTCTTGTGCCTTCAGCCTTGAAGGCTACTGACTTTTCCTTATACTCAGATCTGTTGCCCTTCTCCTTCTCTTTTCTGGCAGTAAGCTGCATTTCATAGGATAACATCTTTCCAAAAAGTGTGGGTGGAGGTGTATCAGCCAGCCTGGCCACTTCTCTGATGGCATATATCTTAGTGTCCCAATCCTTTGTTAAGGACCTAAGAAACTTGCCATTCAGTTCATAAGTGCTGAAGACTCTTCCATAGGTCATCAGCTCATTCACTATTTTGAAGAACTTCTTGTAGCATTCAGCTATGCTGTCAGTTTTGGTCTGCCTAAAGCTCTCATATTCCTGATTCAGCATAGACTTCTTGTCCTCTCTGACTTCTTATGTTCCCTCCATGTAGATAATCAATGTGTCCCACATTTCCTTGGAGGTTTTACAGTGCACCAGATTCTGAAATGTGGAATCATCTATAGCACTTACAATAATGTTCTGTGCTCTTTTGTCTAGTGTTGCCAAGATGATCTCATCCTTGGTCATTTCAGAATAACTCTTAGGAGTTTTAACATTTGCATCCAGGATTGATACCTTCATTGGAATGAAGGGGCCTTCCTGTACTGTGATATAGATTCATGGATCAGATGCTTCCATAAACAACCTGACCCTTTCCTTCCATATGCCAAAAAATTCTTTCCTGCAGATTGGCAATTTCATAGATCCAAACTCCTTTTGATTCTCATTTGAACCCATTCTTGATATCTGTTATTTGCCTTGGAGATTCACTCAGACTATTAGGTCAATCTTTGAGTAACCTCCCTCTGATACCACTTGAAAGACTTGATTTCAAGAGCCTAAACACCTAGATGGGGGGTGAATAGGTTCTAAACTTTTTAAATAATTTTTATTGGCAAACAGCTAGATTAAATTCTTCACAAATAATTCAAAGCACACACCATAATTCACAGCACAGTATACACCAAATTTATAGTGGTTCCCCAAGGTATGGGTACATCCACTTTCCCTCTTTGCCTATCCAGTAGATAACTTGATTCAGCCTAACTTCCTTCCACTGGCTCGGATCCGCAGATCTTACAACTTAAAACCAGAATGGTTCCTACAGCTTAGACTTAAACAAGTCCTACCTCAGATTCTTCCCAAGAATCCTACCTAAGGCCTCAGCCCTACCTCAGCCCTACCTCAGCCTTTATCACTAGGCTTACAACTCAGACTTTTCAGAAGTCCTACACCTCAGGCTCTCAGCTCTACCTCGGCCTTTATAATTTCAGGCTTACAACTCAGATCTAATAATAGATCCTACAAGAAATTGAATGATATAAAGATACTGAAAATTCACCAGCTAGATTTCTCTATTGGTGTAGCCTTCTTGATCAGTTCTTAAATGAACTAACCCTTCTGATCCAACCTGACTTAGCTTATTAAAGCTTATTGATAAAATAAAATAAGGTGGATCTTCACTTGATGTAGAAGATGATCTTAAGTCAGCTTCTTCCTTAAACTCAGAATGAATTCTGAATCTGTCTTGCAGACAGCTCTGGATCTGCCTTCGTAAGGGTTTTCCCTGTTCTTATTGAAGAATTCTCTAGTATTGTTCTTCTTCTGATGTTGTATGTCTTCTGGTTGTCACAGATTTGACTCTTATATAGAGTTTCCCAATGGTTACTAGCTGATCCGGTTTGTAACAACCTTCTGACAGTTTTGACAGAGGTGTTAGACCGGTTGGTTATGATAACTGTCGAGTCACCAGTCAAGTAAGTTGATTCTTCAAAAACTTTCCAACTCAGCACATTCCACTCTATAAACTGCTTCACATGTGTCGACACATATAGGCTAAGTATCGACACAAGTCTTCATGATGTCGACATAACTCTTCATGTGTCGACACAATCATTCTTCTGCTTCTCGACACTTCTTCTATTGTATATGTCGACACAGGTCCAGTGTGTCGACACAAGTCTTTATGTCTCGACATATCTATTTCAGACAGATGGCGTTGAGTGTATGTCCGATGGCATTGAGTGTGTGTCGACACAAGTCCTGTGTGTCGACACAAGTCTTTCTGGTCTCGACATAGCTATTGCCGACAAACGGTGTTGAGTGTGTGTCGACAGCATTGAGTGTGTCCAGATGGCGTTGAGTGTGTGTATACACAAGTCCTGTGTGTCGACACAAGTCCTTGTCTCGACACAGCACTTTGAGAGTTGATGTGTCGACACAAGTCCAGTGTGTCGACACAAGTCCAGTGTGTCGACACAACTTCTTCCAGTGTCGACATAGCTCTTAGGTGTCGACACAGCTCTTGCATTAGGTGCAGACACAAATTCTACCTCAGGTGTCGACATAGCTACTTCTTTAGGTGTCGACTCAGTTTGAGTGTCGACACAACTTCTTCATAAGTGTCGACTCTTGTACTTAGAAAATATTCTTCAAATTCTTGAACCTGCACAATGTAACTCAAACATCTATCAAATATAAATTGATGCATATCATTGACTAAGATGAGGCTTCTCCAAATCTGGTACATATTTTTCAATGTACCCAACATGTATCAACTGATGGATTAGGCTTGGAACATCCTTAGGAGGAGCTTTTCTCTTCTTAGATATCCTTTTCTTAGAATTTGATTCATCAGAATCCTCATCATCATCAGATAGTTCAGGAGGATTATCATATAAATCATCAATTTCTTTTAGATTTTCTTTAGAAATTTGCTTCTCAGTCTAAGGCTTCACTTGAATTTTTTGCTCTACAGAACTTTTAGTAACAATCTGATTGCATCCTTATTATTCCATGTTTGCAAACATAATATCATCCATGTCTTACATAGGGGACTCAACCCACATACAAGGTGGAGGACTACAAACATCTTCAGCAACTAATATTTCTGTAATCACAGGAGCTGCAAAGCTTGCCTTTAGTTGATCCAAGTTTGCAGGACTTATTGGAGCAGAATAGCATACAATAGCCTTGGAGTACAGAACATCAGAACTTGGTAAAGCATTTCTGTAAACTGAATTAAAAGAATTGAGTAAAGAATTCAAATCAACTGTGGGATTTATAATAAAATCACCAACAATGCCTATTTCTTCATCAATATCATAAGCTATATCAATATCTGAATCATCAATAATATCAGCAATATCTGTTGGAATGTCTACCTCATGGAAATCTACTGCTACTACTGCTAGAAGAGGAAGAGGAACTGGAACTGCGGCTGCTGCTGCTACTAGAGGAGGAATTGGAACTTCTTCACAGGACATCTCCCCCTGCCTGGTTTCAGAGGGTCCTGAAGCTAGGCCCCCAGAAGAAGGGACAATAGAGAGTGCAACAATTTTAGTAGAGAGATAAGTGATGGAGGCAGATAGAGGAGAAATAACATTTGTTATTAATTGGTCTAGAGTAGGAGAGATGAATTTTAAAAGATCTTTGGCAATATCAAAGAAGTTCAGATATAATGGTTCTGGAGCAGAGGGAGTATAGGAGGTATGATGTCCACAATTGGAACATATAAAAAAAGTTGGGGGAAGTCTGTATAGAGGAATTCAGGGAATAAGGAGGAAGGGTTAGAAGGAATGTTTGATGGAATGGTAGGACATGGGGTTGGAATTGTGGTAGCAGAAATTTGAGTAGTAGGAGTTGTGGTGGTAGTTATTATTGTAGTGGTGATTTCCTGAGTGGGGGAATGACTTGGGGAATGGTAGATTAGAGAGTCATGAGGAGATGGTTGAGGAGACAGCAGATTGAAGATGGGTTGTGGAGATGTGGATGGAATGTCATCCAGATGAGTTTGAGGTGGAGATAGAGGAGGAATGAAATCAGTCATAATTTCATCCTCATAGATGATGATTGTTGACTGTGGAGGTGATGGTGGAGGAAGAGGTGAAGCTTGAGGGATATCTGAAAGTGGTTGTTGTTGAGGAGGAGGTGAAGGAATTCTTATGGAGGGAGTTACTTCTTTTAGAGGTGAAGGAGTGGCTACAATTGCCTTGTGTCCTCAGAAGTTCTGGAAGAGGAGGAAGCCCTGGATGGCTTGGGAATGGTCCTCTCCCATCTACCAAACAAGGCAGATGTAAGCCTCTTGGAGGCATTAATGAATATGGTCTGGGAGACCAATAATTCAGGTGCCTTGGCCAGGAGGAAAATGTCTAATATCCTCCCAAAACACCTCTTTCTTAGAATTCTTCTTTTTAATCAACTAAAACTGTATCTTGCCCAAGTTTTCTGCCTTATTGTTTACCAGAGCACACATCACTAAGAACTGGTGCCTGGTTATATAGTCATGGGCTGTGTGTTTGCCCAGTAACACTTTACCAACAACATCAGCAAGGAATTTATACTTAGCAGATAAGTTCTTTTTAAGCAGTTTATTAGGGTTTCCTTCAGAGTGACCCATTTTAATCAACATATGATCATATTCAGAACTATCTATTTCAATATCCTCTTCTCCATTTATCAAATCAAAAATCTCTATTAAAACAACAGAGGTTAGGGTAACCTGATTTCCTGTAATGGTGCCAGTCATAGTATCTGCATCTGGAGAGGATGAAGTATAAACCCACTCCCTGATCTCTGTTGCTGCCAACTTGATCCCGATAGTCATGAATTTCTTCAATTGTTGATCTTCAAAAAACTACAGAATGTCCATTAAAATTTGATCGGAATGGCGGAAGGAATCGAAGTCGATGTCAAAACTGGTGTCAAAGTTCATGCTTGAGAGGGGAATTGCCGGAATCGTCATTTGTCTTCCTGCAAAAAGAGAGAGAGATCAAGTGCAAGAGAACAGAAAGCGCAGGATGGAGCTCGAAGAAAACCTAGTTATAAGGTTTTCAGAATATAAAGCGGCAGACTCCGTCCTGCGAAAAAAAACAGATCTTCGATCTCAAGTCAATGAAAAATTTCATGATGAAATGATATCGTCGATCTCAGTCTGAAGAAGGGAAAACTTTTCGTCGTTCTCAGGTCGACGAATAATTTTCTGAAGCAAGATCGTCGATCTCCGCTCGACGAAAATAACATCACACAGAGAGTTCGTCGATCTCAGGTCGACGAATTCTCTCAAGAACTATTCTCAGATCGTCGATCTTCGTTCGACGAACTGTGACCAATTCTTCGACCTCAAACAGAAAATTAAATTAACCTTCTCCATTAATCATACCTAGCTGATTAAGAAAGAACAGATATTTCTTCTCATCTAAAGGTTTAGTGAAGATGTCTGCTCTTTGGAAATCTGTAGAAATAAAGGCAAGATTATTTTTTTCCGCACAATTTCTAATGAAATGATGTCTAATTTCTATATGTTTTGTCCTACTATGATGCACTAGATTTTGTGCAATAGAAATTGCACTGGTACTATCACAGAAAATAGTTGAATTATTTAGATTGTATCCATAATCCAGGAGTTGATTTTGAATCCATAATATTTGTGAATAACAACTATCAGCTGCAATATATTCAGCTTATGTAGTTAAAGTGGACATAGATGTTTATTTCTTACAAAACCAAGACACAATCCTATCACCAAGGAACTGACATGTTCTTGATGTGCTTTTCCTGTCAACTCTGCATCCAGCAAAGTCAGCATCTGAGAATCCAGTTAATTCAAATTATGACTCAGTTGGATAAAAGAGTCCTAGATTTGGGCAATCCTTTATATATCTCAAAATACTTTTAAGTAAAATATAGTGAGATTCTTTAGGGTTCACCTGGAACCTAGCACAAAGACATATAACAAACATAATGTTTGTCCTACTAGCTGTGAGATATAATAAGGACCCAACAATAGCCCTATATGTTTTCTGATCAAGTGGCTTGCCATGTTCATCAAAATCAATCACAGTATTGGAAGCCATGGGTGTTTTCTTGGCTGAGGCATCAGTCATCCCAAATCTTTTAACTAATTCCTTAGCATATTTGGATTGGGAGATTAAAATGTCATCAAGGGATTGTTTCACTTTGAGACCAAGGAAGTAAGAAAGCGCACTCATGCTACTCATTTCAAACTTATAGTGCATCAGGTCAGAAAATCTTTTGCATATTTTGGAATCAGTAGAGCCAAAAATAATGGCATCTACATATATTTGTACTAACAATATGTTATTTTTATGATGTCTAGTAAATAAAGTCCTATCTACAATGCCCCTAGTTAACTTATGCTATACAAGAAAGCTAGCAAGAGTCTCATACCAAGCTCTTGGAGCTTGCTTTAAACCATAGAGAGATTTATGTAATTTGAAAATAAAAGAGGGGTTAGTTGGAGAAATAAAACCTGGCGGTTGTTCAACATATACTTCCCCTTTGAGTTCACCATTCAAGAAGGCACTCTTGACATCCATTTGGTAGACCTTGAACTTTTTGTAGGCTGCATAGGCAAGAAAAATTCTGATAGCTTCTAGTCTTGCAACAGTTGCAAAGGTTTGATCATAGTCAATTCCTTCTTCCTGTCTATATCCTTGTGCTACCAGTTGTGCCTTATTCCTAATGATGGCTCCTTATGCATCCAATTTATTTTTAAATACCCACTTAGTTCCAATAACTTGTGAGTTTTTGGGTCTAGGAATTAAGTACCAAACTCTGTATCTCTCAAATTGATTGAGCTCCTCTTGCATTGCAATAATCCAATGGGGATCTTGCTCTGCATCTTTAATGGATTGGGGCTCAAGTTGAGATATGAAGCAAGCATGCATCAAATTTTGGTTAACTTGTTGCCTTGTTTGTACACCAGCTGATATGTCTCCAATCACTTGAGATACAAGGTGATCTCTAAGTGTGACAACATTAGTTGGAGGAGTTGGTTCAGCAACAACATTGGGAAATAATTCCTCTTGTGGAATTATGTTTATTGTTGGAGGTTTAGTAATCATTTCATTCAATTCTTCTTCACTATCTTCTTTAATATGTGGAGAAGGATGTGATCTAGCCTCATTTATGAGGTTTAAATCATCCAACCACTCACACAGTTGGGGTACCTACAATAATTCTTTGGTAGAAGAATTCTTCTCCTTGTAATACATGTTAGCTTCATCAAAAGAGATATGGACAGACTCTTCCATTTTTAGAGTAGATTTATTAAATACCCTATAGACCTTGCTAACTTGGGAATATCCATGAAAAATTCTCACTGCAGCTTTGGCTTCAAATTTTCTATGATGGTTCTTGTTGTTATTATGAATGTAACATACACAACTAAAAATTTTAAAGTAATCTATTTTAGGTTGCTTCCCTTTGAGTAATTCATAGGGAGTCTTGCCCTTAAGTTTGTGTATCAAACTTCTGTTCATGACATAATTTGTTGTTCTTACAGCCTCTGCCCAAAAGGATAGGGGCATGTGAGCATCTGAAAGCAGTGTTCCTGCAGTTTCAATCAGGGTTCTGTTTTTCCTTTCTGCTACCCCATTTTGTTGAGGAGTTCTAGGAGCAGAGAAACAATGATTGATACTTTCCATCTCACAGAATTCTTGTATAGGAAGAGATTCAAACTCAGTATCATGATCACTTCTGATCAATGCAACTGGAGTAGAGTACTCAATCTTTATGCTCTTAAGAAAATCTGTAAGAACATTAAAATTATCTGACTTATTTCTCAAGAAGAATACCCAAGTAAACCTAGAGAAGTCATCTACAATGACTAAGGTATAAGATTTCCCTCTCAAGCTCTGCACAATAATGGGTACAAATAGATCCATATGTAGCAAATACAGAATCCTGGGTGAATCACTCTTATTAATGGATCTAGAGCTATTTTTGGTTTGTTTGCCTAATTGACAAGCCTTACAAAGGCTTTCCTTCTTGTATGGGCAAGAAGGCAATCCTCTAACAAGGTTGTCCCTAGAGAGTTTAGCAATATTTTTCAGATTTACATGTCCTAATCTTTAATGTCATAGTTCATTATTATTACTAATTTGATTAAATAGACAAATTTCTGTCCTAGTAGATTTAAAATTTACAACATAGATTTTTCATTGCCTAATGCCAGTTAAGACAGTTTTATTATCTATAGAATATATAATACATGAAGAATGATTAAATGATACCTAATAACCTTCATCACATAATTGGCTTATGGATATCAGGTTATGTTTTAAACCACTCACATATGCTACTTTCTTGAAAGTGACAGCTCCAATCTTGACAATCTCATAGTCTTATGTTTGACCACAGTTGGAGTCACCAAATATCACTTTTGGACCAAGCTTGGACTTGTAATTTGTTAATTTTTCCTTGCTGCCTGTCATATGCTTTGAGCATCCACTATCCAGGTACCACTGTTCCTCTGTGGTAGGATAGTCTTTCACCTACAAAATGAAAAGTTAGGTGTTCTTGACCCAAGTAACCTTGGGTCCTTGATTCTTTTCAAATTTAAAGCTAGAAATATAAGAGTATTCAGGTTGGTTCTTATATCCTAAGGGGTGAAATTTCATAGGTGGAATTATCCATTGGGTAAATGGGTTAACAAAATATTTTTGTTGATTATATGTTCTAGGATAATTAAAGTTTCTGTTAGGCTGAATTGGGATCGATGAATTCTGATAAGTTCGTCGAATTGAGTTCGACGAATAGGGATGAGTTCATCGAACTCCGTTCAGAGAATGGAAATTTTGATTCTTTGAGCCCCAAAATCATCGATCTCGGCTCGACGAACCATATTGGTTTCGTCGATCGCAGTTCAAAGAATAATTATAATAGAAATCTGCGTTCTGAGTTCGTCGACTTGAGTTCGACGAACTGTACACATTTCGTCGATCTGAGTTCGATGAAATCTGTTGAACATTGTTGTGACTAAGATTTTTCTTGTTCTTTTTCATGTTCTTGGGTTTGTGATTCAATTCAATTGGTTTGTTATTCTCATTTGTCTTTTCTTTACCCTTTTCAGATATAAATTTTCTGGGTGTAGAAAGAATGTTTTTTATAAATTAAATGAGGTTGGCTTGATGAAGCACCTAAGCCCAGCTTGCCATTAAGCCTGGCATTTATAGTGTTTGTGATGTCCATCAATTTGATATTTCTCCCATTTATGGATTCTTCAAATTGCTTAGCCTCATTTAGTTTAGTTTTTACAGAATTAATTTCTTCTGAAGCTATAACTAGTTTATCTTTCAGTTCAATGTTTTAAGATAATAGATTTTCATGTTCAGTTATCTTATCTCTAAGAAGTTTGATTTCCTTCTCAGATTTGATTAGATCATTGCATAAAAATTTTAATTCAATTTTGAAATGATCAGAATTAAAGTCAAATGAGGATATTACCTGACCCTCTTCAGATTCAGAGTCTTCATTTTCTGAATTCTCAGCTTCTGAAAAGCTGCCTGATGCATTGATTGCCATCAAGAAAAATTCTTTTGCTTTAGCTTCTTCCTCATCTTCACTAGAGCTTGAAGATGAAGATTCTTCTTCTATATCACTCCAGGTTTTAGCAACAAAACCTTTCTCCTTCCTCTTATACGTGCTTGAGGCGGGCTTGCTGTACTTCTTTCTAGAGTCCTTATCTCTCCTTTTCTCCTTGATCTGATTCTCTAGACACTCAGGAAGAATGTGTCTAGATTTTCTACAACCAAAGTAGACAATCTCCTTGGCAGGGGTTTTGTCATATCTTGGTCTGTCATCTTATCTGGAAGTCTTCTTCTTAAATCTTTTCTGACCATTTTATAGAATCTTTTTGCCAGAAAGCTTAGGATTTCATCACTTGCTGGAGGAGCTTTCGGTTCTTCATATGCCTTGAAAGCAATGTTTTGCTCCTTCCTTCCTGATGAGGAGGTCTTCTGCTCAGCTGCTTCTCTTGTCTTTATAAGTTGCTCATAGGATTTGAGTTTGCCTAGAAGAGCCTCAGTAGATATCTCATTCAGGCTTCTGGCCTCCTTGATTGGCCAGATCCTGAAGTCCCATGTGCTTGAGAAGCACATAAGAATCTTGTCATTTATCTCAGTTAGTGAGATATTTTTGTCCAGGTTCTTCAGCTCATTGACAATTAAGCTGAGTCTATTGTACACGTCAGTCACTAACTCAGACTCATCCTTCTGGAAATTCTCATACTGAGAGATGAGATGGGATCTTCTGTCCTTTCTCTCATCAACTGATCCTGCAACCATTTGGTTTAGAGAGTCCCAAATGGCCTTTTCTGAGGTGCACTCAGCCACTTTCTGAAAAATATCATCTGACATGATTTGTGCCAGAATGTTCATAGCCTTTGCATCAGCAATCTTTGCCTTCTTTTGTGCATCAGTCCACTCAGGTTGTGGGACTGCATTAGTGCTTGTTGAAGTAGAAGTTTCTTGACTTGGAGAACCTATCAAAATGGAGTTGTAGATGTCTTCATCAATAGAGTTCATATATAATCTGATTCTTGCCTTCCAGATTGCAAACTTATTCAGATTGTAGACTAGAGGTATGATGCTTGAATATTTTTTATTCTGTGCCATGATATAAGAGAGACACTAGAGATATTAAGATCTATCAAAGGAACTTTTGGTTTAGGTATTAGCCTGTGAAACCAAATGAAAACACACCCTCTGATACCAATTGAAAGTGAGGGGATAGATCTGACTAACTCTAGAGGCGGGATGAATAGAGTATTTTAAAAAAATTATTAATTTTTATATAGGAATTAAATTAAGTGAGAGTATTATATATATATATAAAGAGAGGTAAGAGAAAGAAACTATCACAACACAGCATAAATAAAGAAAGGAACAACCAGACGACACAAGAAAATTATAGTGGCTCTCCAAAACTTGGTACATCCACTCTTCTACCACCCTGGTAGGAATCCACTAACAGGTTTTTGATCAGGTGTCTTGCCACCAACAGGTTTTTTTCTCAGATGCCCTGTCACCACAAGATCTATTTCAAGGGAGAACTCACAACTCTTTGAGCTTTTGACCATGTGCCCAAAAACCAATCCAAGTCTTTTGATAAGGAGACTTGTCAACCAGGTGATAAATTTTGAAGGGAGTTAGGAACCCTTTTTACAGCAGAAAGTGAAAAGTGATCTTGTCTTCTCTTTCTCAAAAACAACTGAGAAGACTTTAGTGGATGCTATTGTCAAAGCTTCCCCTGAGATGAAGAAAGGGTTCAGAAAGATGAGAGCTTTGCACAGGGTATAGGTCTTGATGAAAATCTTCAGAAACTTCTTGGACTGGTGTTGAAGAGTTGTCCTTGTGAAGCCTGAAGCAAGAAATTGAAGAAGACTAAAGATCTGTGTGTGTTGTTCTTCTTCAATTTCCTGTAGATGGCATTGCTTTTTCTTTGTATCAGTTATCTATAAAAATTGTTGTTCTTCTTTTTGAAAAAGATCTTTTTATATTCTGAGAGGATTTCCAGCTATTGAATTTTGAATATTATCCTTGATTTGCTGCTGAGATTCTGGGAGTTGAAACGGTTGGAATTTTGTCTTTAATGAGTTTCCTCAACTGTCCCAGTAAATAAGTCAAGTAATTAACTCTATGAAATCCATAATTAATGTTGTCAAGCAACGACTATATTCTTGAGAATATAAGCATTAATTATCAGAGAATTACTGCCTTAGAATAATACCAATTGAAATCAAAATGATAGAGAAATCGCCAAAATTGATACTGAAAGAAATCGTCGAACGCAGGACAGATTTCGTCGACCTGAACTCAAAGTTCGTCAAGCTGAGAAATCGTCTTCGTCGAGCTGAGCTCAGAGAAACTTGATCTGGAAAAATATTTGTCAATGCTGAGCTACAAGTTCGTCAAACTGAGGTAGAATTTCTTTGACCATAGAACTTGAAAGAAGAGGGAAGATCGTCGACTTGAGCTCATATTTCGTCGAGCACAGCTTAGAGTAGAAACTCTGAGTTCATCGATCTTCGATCAACGATCCTCGAGCTGAGTTCGAAGAACGTCGAACTAATTCTCTGAACTCTTGAAACTACAATTCTTCTAAGTCTCGATCTCTGAAGTATTCTGAAGGCTGGATCAAAAATTGTCTAACCTAGTCAAACTTACCTAGACCTTAGAACTAATAAATTTGAACTTAGGCTATACATGATGAGTCAATAACCCTAATTAGTGAACCTAGTCCAAATCAAAACTAGGGATCCAATAGAGACACAGTGTAATTGAACCAATAGTCCAAGGCAAAGTGTCATATCTTTCCACAACACCAGCATTCATACCTGTTATACCTCCTCTTTGGAGAAATAGAAGGAACTTTGTGCTGATAATCCTTAGGACAAGAGTCAGCACACTTGTCAGTTGTATTTTTACTGGGAGAAACCAAGTTGTTTTGTCTCTCAGTTACAACTATCCTCCTTGGAGTAGGAATATTAGGAATAGCTTTCCTGTTCACATATGAACTTGGTCTAGCTAGTTCAGACTTCTGGATTTGTTTTCCCTTAGTCTAAAACACAGGCTGTGGAATGACAGGACCCTTATGTCCTGCCAGTTTTTTGCTCTTTTTATTTTGGGTTTAACATACCCAAGGCCACTTCCAGAGTTCCTGAAAAGGTGTCTATAATGAGAAATATAGTTTTAGGTTTAGAAAATTGTTGTACTAATTTTTTCCCATTCAGGAGTTTGAGTTCCATCTCCTGAATAGTTGCATCCTTCTATTTCAGCAAAAGATTTGATCATCAATGATCTTAGTCAGTATTACCAACTTAGAACTTTGAGGACCAATTTTCTGAGTATCCATCTTATGATGATACTCAAAATCTCTTAGTGAAGCTATTTCTATAGCTTGTTCTTTGATAAGCTTCTTGCCATTTACTAGGGCTTCCAACAGCTTTCCAAATTTGACTGTGACCTGTTGTAGTTCAGTCACAGAGTTAGTCTTATGTGAATCATACTTTGATTCACATGAGTCTAGTTCATCCCCAGTCACATATACAGAAGTTTTAGAACATGTTGAGTTATCATAAATTACCTGAGTTTCCTTACACTCAAGAGCTTCTTCTTCTGGATCATTAGATAGTGTAATTAGATCTCCATATCTTCTTAAGAATCACCATTATGTGATGAAGCTGTGGAGCTTTTCCCTTTGTATAAACCCTTTCTGATAAATTCTTCTTCATAGGAGAATAGTCCAGCAAGTTCTTCTTCTGATTCAGTTGAATCAGTATCACTATCAGATAAGGTCTTTGATTTCTTTGCCATCAGACCTTTCTCTGATTTCTTATTTTTAAAGAAATTCTTTTCTTTTGACTTGTTGTTCTCCTTCCTTTTTACTGGGCAGACAGCTATGACATGTCCAGACCTGTTACAGCAGAAGCAAATAATGTCAATCTTAAATTGTTTGTTCTGATGAGAATCATACCTGACCACAGATTTGTCTCTATGATTATCTTTTCTTTTACTGGAGCTTGATCCAGAAGGTTTCTTTTTATTCCACGACTTCCTTCTTCTCAGCATCTTCTTGAATTGCCTGGTAAACAATGTCAGTTCATCATCTGATAATTCTTCTGATGAAGAACAGACTCCAGTGCTATCTGTATCTTCATCCCTTCTGGGTGATGATGGGATTTCTCTTCTAGCTTTCTTAGATGTATCTACTTTGAAGGCCGCAGTTTTAGTCTGAGTTGAACTTCTGGCAGATTTTGCTTCAGCTTTTCTAGAGTTTAGCTGAAGCTCATGTGACATTAGCTTCCCATACAAGTCTTGAGGTAACATATTTCTTAGATTCGTCATTTCTCTTACAGCACAAATCTTGATGTCTCATTCTTTATTTAGGGATCTCAAGAATTTATCATTCAGCTCATAGTTTGAGAAATTCCTGCCTTAGTTTTTTAAGTCATTTACTATTCTAAACAACTTTTCATAACATTATTCTATAGAATCAGTTTTTCCTTGTCTGAATGCCTTATACTGCTGGTTGAGAAGAGATATTTTGTCATCTCTTACTTCTTCTGTACCTTTCATACATATTAAGAGAGTATCCCACATCTTATTGGATGTATTATAGTGTACAAGATTCTGAAAAGTTGAATTGTTTATTGCACTGACTATTATATTTTGTGCTCTTTTGTCCATGGTGGCAAGTACCACCTCATCCTTTATCATTTCTGAAAATTTCTTAGGGGTTTGTACATTTGCATCGAAGACAGATGTTTTCATTGGTACATATGGTCCTTCTTGTACAATGACAAATATTTTTGGATCTAAGGCTTCCATGAACAATCTCACTCTCTATTTCTATACAGCAAAGTTATCCTTAGTACATATTGGCAGTTTCATATAACTAAGTTCTCTATGAGATTCAGAAGCTATAGATCTGAAATTTTTCTAATACCCTTTGGATCGATCTTTTTCAGACTGTTAGTTCTTTCTTGAATAACTTCCCTCTAATACCACTTGAAAGATAATCCTATGGGTAGATGATCACCTAGAGGGGGTTGAATAAGTGACTATTTAAGTTACTTTATCATATCTTTATCACTTAACTAATTTTATAGGTACAAAATTCAGAACACAGAACAAGCAAAAGTAATCCACAACACACAGTACACACAAAATTTATAATGGTTCCCTTATCTAGGGTACATCCCCTTTCCCCCTTTTTCCTCACTAACAATGTGCTAGATGAGGTTATAGCTCCTCCTCTTTAAGTCAGATCCAAAGACCTATAGGTTCAATTTCTATTAAGAAACCTACACTCAGACCAACAGGTCCTACCTCAGAGATTCTCCCAATCTCATACCTCAGGTCTCTCAAGAACCCTACCTCAGACTTTATAAATTAGGCTTACAACTCAGAGTTAAGATCTCTTACCCAATCAGATATCAAGGAGATCTTACAAAATTAAGAGGTAAACATATAAACAATGATCTTCAGAAAATAGAAATTTTGTAGTCTGACTTATCTGTTAGCACAGATTCTTCAAATCAGAAGCAACGGATTTCTTCTTGATAAATTAACTTGCTAAAAAGTTGCTTCTCTGGATCTGCAATCTTCTTGATATTGATCAAATTGAGTTTCTTGAAGAAATTATAGATCAAATCTGCCTTAATCTTTAGATAAACTTGGTGAAAGGATCTGGAGATTTTCTTGAAGACCTTCATCTTCTTCCATCTTTTTGGGATTGTAATAAGAATGAGAATATTTGTTTGCTTGATTGATACTGTATATTTTTTTATTAGTGAAGACAATCCCTCTATTTATAGCCTTTATGGATGACTGGTAACTGAATGATGACATCAGCATCTGACATCATACTTCAAATCCTTCCTTAGACGTTTTCTGTTGAAATATCTTATTCTTGTAGCTGATGTGATAGTTCTGACCTATCTTGACACTTCTATGTTAACTCTGCACAGTTTCTGAAACATAAGTGTCGAGATGTCCAAAGTGTCTCGACACTTGTATCGAGACATCTTAGCAATCTCAACACAATTCTTCTTGGAAGAATTTTCATCTGAAACTTGAAAGTGTCGAGACAACTTGTCTCTACACAAGCGTTGTCTGTGTCGACATCTTTTAATGCTGCCTTGTGTCGAGACTAGTTGGATTGTCTCGACACAATTGTCTGCCTGATATCAGAACGTCTATGCTTAATACTTCATAGTGTTGAGACAGTTGTTTGGTATTAACACAATTATACTTAGTAAAATTTCCTGTCTTCTTTGTGTCGAGACAGTTTTGTTGTCTCGACACAATTCCTTAAACTTTAGTGTCAAGTATGTTGACTTAGTCTTCAAGGTGTCGAGACAACTGACTTGTCTCGACACAGCTGTCTTGTATCTTCTATATGTCGAGTTAACCGACTTGTCTCAACACAACTTCTGCAAAGGTGTCGACACAGTTGAAGTGTGTCGACACTTTTGTACTTAGTCATTTTTCTGCACTGCATGTTACTGAATGTAGACTGTTCTAACTTCACTCGTTGTTTTTGTACTGAGACAATTTTTCTTCAAAATCCAGTCAGCTTCTTGTGTCTACCTGTCCAATCAATATGAAATAGGCAATCTGCAAACATAAACTTAAATATACATCAAATACAAATATGTATATATCATTGAGTTGAAAAGGCTTCTTCAAATCAAGTACATTGTATCCAATGTATCCAACAATTTGGAGCTGATCCGGATTGACGATACAACTGTCTGAGTCTTGCAAAAGAAGAGAGTTCCTTTGGTCAAGGTGTTGTGCTCCAATCATTAGCAGGAGGAGCATACTTGGGAAATGATGCATTCCTAAATCGAATGATCGATTTCAAAAGATAAAACTCGGTTATTAATTTTAAAATAAGCCGCGCTAGTGGATTATGTCACGAGAATTTTCAATTCGATTATCGTCCAAATGTTCACAAATGCGCAAGAATGCCCAACACTTGCTCGCAATTCGACGTTATGTTTAAATCATCCAGATGCTACAAGAAAGGAGAATAAGAATGATTTTGAAATTTAAAGGCAAACAAGCAAGCAAGCTTTGATTAAACTGGATCCGGATCCCCCGGAGTTCCTATTTGAACTCCAGGGGGTAGAGTTCCGATTTTGCGAATAAATGGGATTGAATTAGAAAAATTGGTTAACATGAAAGTTGTAGATATCCCTGAGACGAATAACTTTTATGTTGAACACTTTTTGATTTGAAGTCGTTTAGACCCCCGATTTGGGCCCCGAAAAAATTCTGTCCGAAAATAATTAAATTAATTATTTTCGGACAGAATTTTTTCGGGGCCCAAATCGGGGGTCTAAACGACTTCAAATTAAAAAGTGTTCAACATAAAAGTTATTCGTCTCGTGGATATCTACAACTTTCATGTTAACCAATTTTTATAATTCCGTCTCATTTATTCGCAAAATCGGAACTCCACCCCCTGAAGTTCAAATAGGAACTCCAGGGGATCCGGATCCGATTAAACTGGCCAAATAATATCGTGCATAAATATTATACTAATAAGTGAGAGCACTGAGTTTGAAGAGGAATATACGAAGTCCAACAGTGGATCAACAGTAAATCTGGAGAGGAAAGCAGAGGTTGCTGGCTCAGTGGAGGAATGCGTCCGGGAGGGTTCCGCAGCGGTCACGCGTGGCTGGATTGGGATGTCAGCGTGGAAACGTGCAAGGGCTGCTTGATCCCACTGTAGGAAGTCGGCGCCAACGCGAGCAAGGGCTGCTCAATCTCACCGGTGGAGGACTGGATCTGGAACGTCGGAAGACGCCAGAGCTGTAAGAGGCGGCGGCGGTCGATCCGAGGAGTAGAGAGAAGGGCGGACTGCTGAACTGGGATAGCAAGCCGACGCTAAGGGCCTGTTTGGGAGGGCTTTTTAGCTCCTTTTCATTTTCTGGAAAACGCTACCACACTTAAGAAACCGTTTGGATTGTCTACCGGTGGGAAAAGCTACCGCAGAAAACTCCATTTTCTCATCTTTTGGAAAAGTCACTTGTCACCTACTTTTAACCTTTTCGAAAAGCACTTCCTCATCCCCAAAACGATATCTCTTAAAAAAAAATTCAACCTGATTTTTTTTACCCAGACATTTTTTTTTTGGGCGCGAATTTTTCAACTGGGAACAAATTTTACGCCCGGGCGCGAATTTTTCGCCGGGCACGAATTTTTCGCCCGAGTTGGCATTTTTCGCCCAAGTGCGGGGTTTTTCGCCCATGTGCATTTTGTTCGCCCGAGTGTGATTTTTTCACCCGTGCTTGATCTTTTTCGCCCGGACAGGTTTTTTTTGCCCGGACCGATTTTTTTGGCCGAGAGCGATTTTTTCGTCATAGTGCGAATTTTTTGCCCGGGCTGATTTTTTCTTCCTGGCGTGATTTTTTCGCCAAGGCGAGATTTTTTCGCTCGGGCGCGATTTTTTCGCCCGGGCGCGATTTTTTCGCCCGAACGCGATTTTTTGCCCGGGAACGAATTTTTCGCCCGTGCTCAAATTTTACGCCCAAGAGCGATATTTTTTATCGGAGCTTGTTTTTTTTGCCGGAGAGCGATTTTTTCACCCGAGCGCGGTTTTTTAGCCTGGGAGCGAATTTTTGCCGCAGGCGCTGTTTTTTTCGCCAGCTCGCGAATTTTTCGACTGGGCGCGAATTTTTTCGCCCGTGAGCGATATTTTTGTCTGAGCGCGTTTTTTTCGCCCGGGCGAGATTTTGTCGCCTGTGTGCGCTTGAGGCAAATTTTTTTCTCGGACGCGAATTTTTTGCCTATGCGTGATTTTTTCCCCGGGCCGCGTATTTTTTTCGCCCGGATGCTATTTTTTTCACTCGAATGCATTTTTTCGGTTTCGGGCGAAAAATTCGCGTCTTGCTGAAAAATTGGCGCTCGAGCGAAAATATAGCGCCCGCCCGAAAAATTTGCGCCCGGGCGAAAAATATCGCACCCGGACGAAAAAACCACGTCTCGGCGAAAAAACTGCGTCCGAGCGAAAAACCCACGCACGGGCGAAAAAACCACGCACGGGCGAAAAAACCACGCACGGGCGAAAAAAACCGCGTTCGGACAAAAAAACCGCGTCCGGGCCAAAAAACCGCGCCCGGGCGAAAAAACCGTGCCCGAGCGAAAAATATCGTGCTCTTGCGAAAAAACTGCGCCCGGGTGAAAAAACAGCTCCCACTCGAAAAAAAACATATCCGGGCGAAAAAAATGGTATCTTTTCCCCCGACGCTTATTTTTAGTCGGGTGCACATTTTCCGCCTGGACTCGTATTTTTCGCTTATACGCGCATTTTCCTCCCGCGCGCTCATTTTCCCCCGGACGTCATTAAAAAAAAGTTACCGTAACGGAGATTTGTCAAACGGTTTATAAAATGCTTCTTTTTCTGAAAAGCTCTAGAAAATGATTTTACCCAAACAGTTCTCCTTTTCTAATAGACATTTTCCAAAAGCTCCTTTTTCTACCATCCTTTTGCCACCGCTCTTTCTCCTTTCTGAAAAGATTTCCCAAACAGACCCTAAGTCGAGCAGAGGCCACTTGTTCCTGCTGGTGGAGGTCTAGGTCGAGATCGACGGTGGCCGTCGGAGCTGCAGGAGGCAATGACTGGCCGAGGAATGGCGAATCAGACTGGGTTGCGCTGGATTTGGAGGACGTAGGGCGGCTGGTTGCTCTGGATGAAGAAGATGGCGTGGACTGAAATGTCACGTCGTTTCTTTCTTTTCCAGGCTACTATTTAACAGAGGGAGGGCCCGGCTCTATAAAGAGATGTTTCTTCTTCGTTTTGTTAAAGCTCATAACTGATAGGTTATAAAGTTGGAAATTAAGTGGGGAGTTACATGGCAGGCTCGTTAATGTTAACGTGGCAGAGAAAGTTTCAAAGGAATAGACCAGCTGTTTAGATAACTCATACGGATTAATTTGGGTGTTTCAAAAGTTTAATTGTTTTGGAATTGAATGGTTGGAATTTTAAAGATTGGAAAAAAAATCAAAAAGGTAAAATACAGACTTCTCCCTCTTTTAAATAAATTTCAAATTTTACTTAATATTTTAATTTATTTACTTGCTTAATTTAATTTTACTCCTAATTTGACGAACCAATCCATTCATGATCTTATTCGTTGGTCATTTCAATAAGTCAAATAATAGTACGCGAATAACAAGTGTGATACAACATGACAGACAACTTAACATAAAATGCGTGAAAACATGCGCTAAAAATATACTAACATAAAGATGCAAGCATGAGTTGCATCAAAAACCCATAGAACTCATGCAGTAAAGTCACCCGGAACTGTTCATCTCAGGTACAATCTAAACACCTTTGGAAATTTCATTATTTTCATGATGCATAAAGCCCTGTAGACCCAACCTTGAATTTCAGGGATGAATTTTTTTATTATTATTGGGATTTGTAACATTCATTTTCTTTCTAGACCCCTTAATAGTGTTAGGACATGAGTGGTGAGTTAGGGCAAGGAGGTAACCCTAGGTTACCTTGAACCAAGATAAAATCATTAAGTGCACATCAAGGAGCACAACTCAACTTACGTCAATTCTCCTCAAATTTAGTTCACCAACTCAAATTGATCTCACCAATACATCCCAAACCTTAAGCAGGAGACAATTGACCAATCATTTCATGAATTGGTAAGTCAATTGCATGGATTTGACCAAAGTCAACTTTAGGTCAACATATTTTAATTCAACCCTAATTGGCTTAATTAGGCTTCACATGGTCAAATTGACTCACTCATAGCTTTATAACATCATCAAGGGCTTAATGGACCCAAAAGCCCCATCAAGTGAACATCAATTCCTCCAATTTGACCCAAGTCAAACCAAGGCCAATTTTAGTCAAACCTACACATTTTGGATTAATTGGCCCAATTAGGGTCCTACCATGGCCCAACTAGCAAAGGGTAGTGTCATAGGACTCAAGACTAACTCATGGGACAAGTCAACCCATTAGTTTACCAAGTCAATATCCCAAGTCAACCATGGTCAATATTGAGCCTGAATGAGAGAAATGAAGGCCCAACCAATTCCAATGGGCAAAGGTCTTGAACCAAGGCCCATCCTATATCCCACAAACAATATTTCACCTAAATACCTATGATTTGGAAATCCCATGGCATTCAAGGGGGTAATTTGGAAAATTCCCCCAATTATTATTGGGTCAAAGAAGCATTAATGGAAAGGAGACCATAAGCACACCTCTTATCTTCCCAAAGCCACCATTGGACTCCCCAAGTATTTTGGGAATGATTTCTTATTACTCCCAGCCGACCACCATCAAGGGGAGCATTCAATGCCCATGGCGAACCCCCCCCCCCCCCCCCCCCATGGAATCTCCATAAATACTCCTCCTCAGCCCCATTAGACCCTTTCATCACTTTCAGAACCTCTCAAGCAATCGAGATAGAGCATTGGAGTGGAGGTTTTGTTGGAGAATTGTCGGATTAAGCAAGTTCTCCTGAAAACACTCGTTGCAGCCTCTGTCTCTAAGCACGATTACGGGTCTGTTTCTCCTCTTCTCCCCTTGTGCTAGCCTCTTAGACCCTTTAGGAGAGATATCGGGCTCAATTGAGCTCGATCCCATGTGAGGTAAAGGAGAAATTTCAATGTTTTTGGGTGGTGTCAGGTTCGCCGGAAACCACTGCCTCCGATGGCCAAACCGCCACCAATGGCTAGCCACCATCTCAACGGAGGTTGCTGGATCATCAAGAATTTGCTCTGGAATGTGCTCCAAGACAGGATAATCTCCACCGGGGGGCTCAGGGAAGACGACAACCAGATCCCGTTGAATGTTCTTTAATATTTGTGCTGGAATTGATTTTACATATACTATAGCATTAGTTATTTATAATATATCTTTGTCACACTTACACAGACATTTTCAAACAGAAATCAAGTGCCCTTGGATAAAAAATTAGGAAAAGTTGCCAGAGACAAACTTGTATCCCATTGAGTCTATTTTCTGTAGAAACTTGGATCAGCCCATTTGGTAGCCTACAGACCTCTGTAGGGCCGTTTTACGGATACTGGTCCTTATAGAGGGACAGAAATATAAATGTGAATAACTTACACATGGCTCATTGCATGGGGCTGAAATTTTGGCCATACATGTATATACCCTAGAGGCAACCCTTGCTTAAAAAATAGATTTTTTGGAGAATATTTTTCTATTGTTTTTGTTCAACATTTGACTTATCAAGTTATTGAGATATATGTGATTAGACAACTCATAATGACCCAAATTTTGGGTGGGATGTTTATTAGGTCATTATAAGTTACGTGCCAAAACTTTATGTCATTTGGAGCTATTCATGTGGGTGTATTCCAATTCATGAGGCTATAGCTTAAGGTGTGAGGTGTGTATTTAGCCAAAAAGGAAATCTTTGTCAATTTAGCATGATTGGTTTGGTCAAATTCAGTGAAATTTTATACATGGACATATTTAGTGATAATACACCACCTCTAAAAATTTTAGGACTTTTAAAGTTAAAATTACTTGGAAAAAATTTAAAATACATTATGTCACTGAATTGTATTATCAAAATAAATGTGACAAATATAGTTGGGAAAATTATTAATTTCACTTACATGCCACATTTTGTCATAATTCACCCCTAAAAATTTAATAGATTGTTTGGATGACAAAAACTTTGGGTTATTTCAATAATTACCATTATTCTCCTTTGCGTATTTTTTAAATATTTATGATCATAGTATTTTAGAAAATAAGGAAACTCTAGCATGATGTTTTATTTAGCATTTAAGATCTCTGAAAAGTTTATTGGAATTATTTGACAAGTATTTTAATTACTTCCTTTGAAAAGTGACTTAATGGGTCAAACATTAGAAAATGAGAATTAATTATTAATTTTAACTAAAAAATTATGATATTTTGTCCAGCCTTATTTTTCATTAATATCAACTTAATTAGGATAATTTATTTGTACTGGTTGGATGTCTGGAAGTGACACCTCATGTTCAAAACCACTAGTGACTTTTAGTTAATGAAGTTTTATTTATGACCAATTAATTTTGGAAAATTATAAAACTCTGGATTTACCTTATATATGACATGATAGACCTCTGAAATAATTTTAGGGCAATTGGTCAAGTACTTTGAAGTTTTCATCATGTTGGGTACATTGGAAAATGTGTACCTGATTTGAAGAAGCCTAACTTAGCTTAATGATATACATCAAGGTGTATTTGATGTTGTTTTAAGTTGACATATGCAGGTGAAGAAGTATTAAAGAATACAGGAAATTATTCTAAGTCTATGTGTCGACACTTGAAGAAATTGTGTCGACACTTCAGAATAATTGTGTCGACACTTGAAGGAAGCTGTGTCGACACAGAGAAAGATAGTCGACCATATTTGTGTCGACACTGGGAAGCAGTGTCGACTCACAGAAAGATAGTCGACCACATTTGTGTCGACACTGGGAAGCAGTGTCGACTAACTGAAAGATAGTCGATCTCATCTTTGTCGACACTGGGAGGATGTGTCGACACATTGAGACAGAGTCGATACACATTGACAGAAGTCAACAATACTTGTGTCGACACCAGAAGACTGAGTCGACACATATTGGCAGGATTGACATTTGCTGAGTCGACACCTGAAGGCAGAGTCGACACATATTGAGTTCTGAATCTACAACAACTGTGTTGACACACAGGACTTGTGTCGACACACTGCAAAGTCAAGACCAAGTTATTTTCTGAAGAAAGATGAAGTGTTGAGTCGACACAAATTCTCTGTGTCGACTCATTCTCAAGATGAAGTTCTGAAGAAGCTGTGTCGACTTAAAGGCAAACTTGTCGACATCATCAAAGGTTGTGTCGACACCAAAGTTACTTGTGTCGACACACATAGACAGTTGGTCTTGACACTTCCTGACAGTCTGTCTCAACACTTTGCTGACCAAGACTAAGGCACGGGATCTGTTTGAAGACTTGACAGCTGTGGGTTGCAGCCAGTTAACTGATGTTGTCAGACTCGTCAGAAGACAGTTATAAACCGGATCAGCCGGTTACCATTAAGAAGGTCTATAAATAGACAGATTCAGAGAGAAGTAACAAGAGATTGAATTTTGGCAATCAACTTGAGAAATCAAATCAAGAATGAGTAATACACAAAAGAAGATCTTCATCAGAAGATCTAAGAAGACGATCTCAGGATCGATCTAAGAAGAGTTCTATCAAGAATTCAGAAGTGTCATCAAAGGTATTGGATAGAGAGAGATTCAGCCATTTGAAGAAGAAGAAGGAAGACATCACTGGTTTCTCAAGAAGCTATTTGGGAAATCAACTCAGCTAAGTTCAGATTCAAGAAGCTTTGAAGAAAGCTCAAATTCAGTTGATTTCATTCTTCAGCTGATCAAGAACTGCCTTGTCCTTCTCTCTCTCATCAAGGGCAAGTTAATACAAACTTCTTTTCTAATTTCTGTAGGATCTGTCAATACAGATCTGAGTTGTAAGCCTGTGTTATAAAGGCTGAGTGTAGGAGAGTTGATCTCTGAGTGGTAGGGCTGTTTGCCTGAGTGTAGGAGAAGGTTCTTCTCTGAGTTGTAGGCCTTGTGATAAGGCTGAGGTAGGGCTGTTGAGCCTGAGTTGTAGGAACCTTTTCAGGTTCTGAGCTGTAGGATCTGTGGATCTGAGTAAAGAGGAAGTTTGGCCGAATCTAGCATACTGCTAGATAGGTGAAGGGGGAAAGTGGACGTACCCAAACCTTGGGGAACCACTATAAAACTGTGTGCAATCTGTGTTGTATGATTTTCTGTGATTCCTGTGCTGAGTGTATTAATTCTGTAATTGAATTCTGCCTAAAAGTGTAAACAAGCATAAGAACCTATTCACCCCCCCCTCTAGGTGTTTAGGTTGTCTTGAAAGTAAAACCATCACATACTTACGCTCAATCTAATCATGCGGTCTTCATGTAGTAATTCAAGAGAGAATTGATTGATTAGACTCGTTATGCATTTGGAAAGTGAACATAATTGGAGTGTCGTTAGGAACATGATATAATTATGATTGGAGTCCAAAGGTAGTCACCAAGAGGTGATGGGAGTTAGAATTACAAGGACACTAAGGGGAGTAGCTAGACTTGGAGATTGATGAAATATCATCACTCCCCTATAAGAAGCATAAACCACCTTGGAATTTTTAAGAGTAATAATGTGAGAGGATCTTGATAAAGGGTAATCACTAACAAAAGTAAATATATTGAGAAAAGGGAAGTTAGGGATTCACCCATCATACCTCCTAGTACCACTGCGAGCCCTTCGCCAAGTAGACCATAGGAAGTCCAGGATTCCCCTTAAACTTCTAGGTATAATTAACTAATAGACAAGAGTAGTCTAAATAGGTGAGTAAAGGAAACAATGAACCTCGTCCCATACTATAGGATGGATTGAGGCCAGGACTCGTTAGTCCTGAGAGTCGGAGGCTAAGTATGGTTCTGATACAATGACTGGTTACTCTTGCGGGTTGGGGGCTCAGTGTGATAAATATTGGAGGAATTGTTAGTTCTGCGAGATAGAGGCTCAGAGGGGTAAGGTGATACTTTGCATGTGCATATGATTTGGTAGGTCCTTAGTATTAGCCTAGTCATCACACTGACGGTAGTACGTGGGCTTAGCAAGTCGATAAAGTCTAGAGGGTTAGCTTAGTCTGGAGTGTGACACTTTCCTAATGACTTATCACTTGGCCATTAATAGTGGTATATTCTAGTAATGGGTACACAGAGACTCTAGAGTACACCAGAGATGGGTACATATGCATACATAGGGCTTAGGCCTGGTAGTGTGTAAACTCGCCTATGAGTAGGGAGGTGCCTGATCCCCAACCATCGTTTGACCATGATGGGGATGCCTGAGAGGTTAGCTGCCTTCAAAGAGTGGGAACAAAAGGTCTGTGTGCATAGAGTCATTTTGTGTATGTGAGTTTCACTTGCATGATGCATAATATAAACATTTAATTGCATAAAATAACCCTCATTTCTCGTAGACCATCATCATATAAATTAGTATGGGCTATTTTATATGATGAATTATAATTCTAGAAATCTTAACTTATAAGTTTGTATGGGTATTCATACAAGTTAAGGTACTGTTCTATGATAGTAGTAGATAACTTACTTTACTTACTTGCTTTATATGTGATGTACCTTTCTTACAATTCTTATTGCTTACTGGCTTACCTATTATCTCTAGCTTAGTCTTTACATACTTGTTGAAACCGTAAAACCGGTCTCTGTGGAGTTCGACCCTTGGGGAAGGGGTGGTCGCGCACCTACTCTTCTCCTGCAAGAAAACGACAAGAAAGTGAAGAACAAAGGACTAGACCAAGGGCCCGGCGCGGAGGTCCCACCACACACCCAGAAGATCTTAGAGCGCTTCCCCTCCTTAGCTAATTGCCGGGCTAAGGTACCTCAGAAAGCGCTTTGAGACCTGAGAATTAGTGAGCATGCCTTTCTGAGGTACCCCTTGGGTCCTATTTATAGAGAACTGAAAACGGCCTACAAATAACCTACCTCTGCTGGTCTAAAATTACTGAAAAACCCCTTGGGCTGGCCTGCGAACAGCCAAACTCCACTGTAATGAGGGGCCAGGGGAAGACCACCTGGGGCGGGATGGCCACTGGATCCCCTGCTCGGCCAGGGCGGCGAGAACTCGATGGGGCTGGCACTCGCCGATTCTGCTTGACCAATGGCGAGTGCGAGCTCGCCTGGCGAGCAGCTCCAGTTTGGCGAGTGCAGGCTCGGCTGGCGAGAAGCCCTGGTTTGGCGAGTGCGGGCTCGGCTGGAAAAACTCTGAGCTCGGCCCGACGATCTCCGAGCTCGGGGAAGGGGTGGTTGAGCTCGAGCTCGGTGGTGAACCCTTCCCGGCCGTGAGGCGGTCTTGACCGGCTGGTCTGGCTTCCATGGACCCACTCGGCAGATACAGGGTTGTACACAATCCCCGCTCTTTGCGAGGTTGGGACAAGCTCGGAAAGATACATCCAACCCCGCAAGATCCGGCGAGTGGGGGTCATGCACTAAAGAGAGAATCTTCCGGTAGGCCCCACAAGCAGTTATATATATGTACCCCTACGCATCTGACTGACCCTTGCCCTTCCTGGAATCCTGCTAAGATGTTGCTTCCCAAGGAAGTCCTAGAGCGGCTCGCACGTACCCGCGATGAAATCGACGCTCAAGCTGTGGGCCTGACCAGCCTAGAGGTCCCTGCTCGCCGCTTCACTTATTTTGGCTCGGCTAAGCGGGCGAAACCCTTTCCTCCGGGGGCTGAGCCCATTCTAGCCGATTTTTCAGCGGCCTTGGGGAGCGGGGCTGGCTCCTCCAACCAGCCGACTCTTGATTCTCCTGCAAAAGACCTCGTGGAGCTTTCTTCCAGCCGGGAGAATAGTGGCGAGGCGTCCACCCCGCGGGTCAAAAGCATTCTTGACAGCTCTCCAAAACGGGAGTCCGAGGTCAAGGAGCCGGACTCGCAGAAACTGGCGTCGCCAAGTCATCCCCCTTCTCGGCAATCGTCCCCTGGTTCTGTACTCGCGGGGGGAGGCGCCGGGCATATCCCTGTCCCCGGCTATCAACCCATCCATCAGGAATTAATGCATGGTCGTGGCAAGGACCTGCGCCACTTCTCTCCTCGCGTCAACCCGGAGGAGCCAGGCTCGCGCGGTAAGTCTTCAGCTCTATACTTTCCTGTTCTGGTGGTGCCCGCTCTTCAAACTGTTTCGATTCTTCATGTCGACCTTCTCGGCCGGACTGAAGACGGCGAGTCCGTGGATCGACCCACTTACTCGCCCCTCCCCTCTCTACGCGCCCTGGACGCCTTCCTTGACCCCGAACTGAGCAGCCCCGAGCGTGCAAAACGGGAGCAGAAGGTTCTCAAGAAGCTCGTGCGCGAGCTCCACGACCTGCGGAAGGACAACAATAGGCTGCAGTGGGAGTGCTCGTGGATTGCGGACGGGGCGGGGGTCAGCTTGGCGTTCGAGGAGGCGTCTTCCTTAGTTCTGATGGATGAGATTGACGAGAACCTGCGGGTGGTGAATAGGAATATAGGGCGGCTTCGCGAGCTCCACGCGCGGCGATCTGCGACGGCGGACCGGCGAGACTGGGGAGAATAAGATGGCTCCTCTGTCGGCCGACCGGTGCTTGTGCTCGCCCTCACGTGGTCCTTGTGCCTATACTTTTCCCTGCTTCGAATAACTCAACTGTCTGTAATAATTTAAACAAATTTTATGTGACCTGGTATATATATGAAGATGTGTTTTCGATATCCTGATAAGCGTCCTTTCGAATTCCTCCTTCTTGGACCGGGCTAGCTCGCGGGTCTTGGCGAGCAGAGGGCGGCGAGGGGGCGAGGCGGCGTGGAGGGGCTGGGCAGATCGATCGGCTCGCCCTCGCCCTTCCCTGCCTTACTTTCTCTTTCTATAAATAGGCCCTCTCACCTACCCCCCCTGGATACGCCTTTATTGCTCCCGAACCCTTACTTCCCCTCCGTCACCCCGAGCTCGGGCTTTTCTCTCGTTTGCTAGAATGGTGAAAACTAACCCTGACGCGGATGGCCGATCCAAGTGTGCCCGCCACTTAGTCGACCACTGCTTCTTTGAGGGGCACATCACAGAGGAGGAGCTCGCCGAGTTCATGGCTGAGTTCGTCCCTCCCGGCTTCCAGGCTCGCCAGCCCGCCGAGCATGAAGCTATCAACTCTTTCCCTGAGGGTGAGCTCGCCTTCCCCATCTTGCACTTTGAGGTGGGGCTGCGCCTCCCCCTCTGGCCAGAGATCCGACAAATTCTGAAGTATTATGGTGCGGTGCCCGCGCAGCTGAACTCCAACGCCATCGCCATAATGGTGGCATTCGCCTGCTTCCTCCGCCGAGAGCGGATTGAATTCAATCTCATGTTCTTCCATAAGCTGTTCTCCTACAAGGCCACCCCCGATGGGGTTGCCTACTTCGGCGGATCCCTCGTCAAGGTTCGCGAGCTCGCGAACAAGAACCATAACTGGATGACCCGGCTCGTCTTTATCAAGGGCGAGCTTGGCAACATCCCCTTCCGGCCCCTGCAGAAAGGCGAGGACATCTACCGTCCTCCTTCCCTGTCCGGCGGCGACGCCGACCTCCACAAATTCTTCCTTCACAAAGACTTCGAGGTCGCCTACCTCCGCCGCGGTCTCGACTCGCTTCAACCCGTCCTCCCTGGTGAAGGTACACCTCGTCCTATCTTCTCGCGAGCTATGTCAAAGTGAACCTCGGTTTTTCTGATCAAGTTTTTCCTGCAGGGGAGAGACTTCTGCCGGAGCACCCGCCGTTCGCCGACCCGGGGATATTCTCTGATCCCCTGGAGCGGGCCCGGGCAGCGGCGGAGGCCTGCCGAGATGAACAAGCGCGGGGCCAACCCCTTAGCAAGAAGCGCTTGGAGCTCGCGGAGTCAAGCTCGCGCCCAGATCCCTCAGCACCGAAGAAGAAAAAGGCCAAGGTGGTCTCGTGCGGGCGGCTACATCTCCCCTCCTCGCCCGTCAAGTTCATGAGCTCATCGGAGGCTTCCTCCGACGACCCCCCGTTGAGCCCGCTGAAGGAAGCGTCCTCCCCCCGAAGGGAGAAGAAGAAGAGGGATGGTCCTTCCCCCTCTGATTCTGTCGAGGGGGGGGCGTCCTTCGCGAACCCGGCCTGCCGAAGGATCACCCCCACTTCGGCAAGGGAGGAAGGAGCAAGGATGCGGCCGGCGAGCCTATCCTGAAATGGGATGAGGGGGCCCACCGGGTCTCCATTTCCACTCGCACCCCCTCCTGGGGGGCTCGCCGGCCTCCCACTAGTCACGCCTTCGCCTTCGGCTTCGGCCTCTACGGCCGTGACAGTGCCGAGTCGTATAAACAGCTAACCCCCCGCCAGCTTGTCCATGAGGGGTTGCAGGCCCACCTGTGACCTTCGAGTTTCACCACATGATGGTCCTCCGCAGCTTCCAGCTCAGCAATGCCCTACAGACTGCCGAGCAGGAGCGTGACCTAGCGAAGGAGAGCGCGGCCGACACGAAAAGGCGGTTCGGCCTTGCCGACGCTCTGCTCGCAAAATCCGTCGGTGGCTTGGTAATCACTGGATATCTCTACTCATCTTACTTAGGGTTATTCTTATGCTTGTTCTGAACTCTAGTCCCGCAGGATGACGAAGCCGCCGACACGGTGCGAGGCGAGGTGGCTCAGCTGCAAGCTCAGCTTGCCGAGCGGGAGACCCAGCTTGCCGAGCAGAGGACGCACTCTCGCGAGCAGGAGGCTGTTGCTGCTCAGCTGAGGATGGAGGCGGCGGATTTGAAGGAGAAGAACAAGGAGCTCCATGGTGAGGTCCTCCGCCAGGCTGAAGCTCTCATTCCCACAGGCGCCAGCGAGCCACCCTTCCCCTACAAGAGGCCTCGGGTCTTTGGCGAGGCTGACGTCGTAGAGCGGATGCGAGTCAACTCAATTGAGTCTGTCGAGTGCCTCCTGAAGGCCATACGGGGGACGGGGATTTTGGCTGAAGGATGCGAAGGAGTCACCGTCTGGGATCTCCTGCCGACCTTGTTCCCACCCAGCCCGCTCAGCGAGAAAGAAGACAGCTTCGACTCGCTCTTCGCAGGGATGGGAGAGAAGGACACTCGGCTTGGCGGCGAGGAGGATCGCCACGCAGGGAGGGAAGGCGAGAGCTGACGGGGCTCCTCAACCTTTGTTTTCTTCTTGTTTTCTTCTTCTTTTTGTACCTTGCCGAGGCAAACCTGATTTTGTAATCATAATAGTAAAACGGACAATTTTCGCACAATTTTTCTAACTTCTTTTTAAGCTTGCTTGCGATTGTATTTGTGCGCGCGATACTCCTTTAGGCAATCCTGCCGAGTCCGACCCTGTCTGTAGGATGTCTTTGAGCTAGGGCGAGCGCTTGCGGCGAGGCCCTAGTCGCCGACCGTAGCTGGACTCGCTGATGTTACAGGTGCTCGCGGCGAGGTCGGACTCGCTTGAGGGAACTATCCCCCCTGAGTCCGAGATGAGACCATGACCTCCTGGGTGGCGAGCTGGGGGGAAGCTGAATATCCCGAACTCGCCGTCTTGGCTGGCGAGCTTGCCCCTGGGGCTTTTCTCAGATTCACTCAGTCGTGCCAACTAGGTGAGAGCCTGGCAGGGGAGCGACGAAACCCAACCCTAGAGCGAGAAGACTTAGAAACATTTGCCTATCCCGGGTGCTACCACCGGGCCAGTCAGCTAGGTGAGAGCCTGAGGGCGGGTGTTGAACATCCTCCGGGCTCAGCCCCAGGGTCATATCGATGTTCATTGAGACTCAGCCGTGCCAACTAGGTGGAAGCCTGGCAGGGGAGCGATGAGACCTAACCTCAGAGCGAGAAGACTTAGAAACATTTGCCTATCCTGGGTGCTACCACCGGGCCAGTCAGCTAGGTGAGAGCCTGAGGGCGGGTGTTGAACATCCTCCGGGCTCAGCCCCAGGGTCATAGCAATGTCCATCGAGACTCAGCCATGCCAACTAGGTGGAAGCCTGGCAGGGGAGCGACGAGACCTAACCCCAGAGCGAGAAGACTTAGAAACATTTGCCTATCCTGGGTGCTACCACTGGGCCAGTCAGCTAGGTGAGAGCCTGAGGGCGGGTGTTGAACATCCTCTGGGCTCAGCCCCAGGGTCATAGCAATGTCCATCGAGACTCAACCGTGCCAACTAGGTGAAAGCCTGGCAGGGGAACGACGAGACCTAACTCCAGAGCGAGAAGACTTAGAAACATTTTCCTATCCCGGGTGCTACCACTGGGCAAGTCAGCTAGGTGAGAGCCTGAGGGCGGGTGTTGAACATCCTCCGGGCTCAGCCCCAGGGTCATAGCGAAGTCCATCGAGACTCAGCCGTGCCAACTAGGTGGAAACCTGGCAGGGGAGCGACGAGACCTAACCCCAGAGCGAGAAGACTTAGAAACATTTGCCTATCCCGGGTGCTACCACCGGGCCAGTCAGCTAGGTGAGAGCCTGAGGTCGGGTGTTGAACATCCTCCGGGCTCAGCCCCAGGGTCATAGCGATGTCCATCGAGACTCAGCTGTGCCAACTAGGTGGAAGCCTAGCAGGGGAGCGACGAGACCTAACCCCAGAGCGAGAAGACTTAGAAACATTTGCCTATCCCGGGTGCTACCACCGGGCCAGTCAGCTAGGTGAGAGCCTGAGGGCGGGTGTTGAACATCCTCCGGGCTCAGCCCCAGGGTCATAGCAATGTCCATCGAGACTCAGCCGTGCCAACTAGGTGGAAGCCTGACAGGGGAGTGACGATACCTAACCCTAGAGCGAGAAGACTTAGAAACATTTGCCTATCGGGCTTCGAATCGCGAGTCATCCTGCCATTACAGTTTTGCAAAAGCACAAGACATGATGATGAGATTCATTTTGATTCATGGAATAAGAATACCTACAATATTTTCAAGGGTAAAAACGTTTCAGATCATTGTCATTCCAAGTATGGCTGAGGGTATCCCCTTTTACATCCTGGAGGCGATACCCCCCTGATTTTAAGGTCTCCTGTACAATGTAGGGGCCCTCCCAATTGGGATGGAGTTTTCCCACAACGGCCGATCTTCCTGCCGCATCCACTTTTTTCAGGATAAGGTCCCCTTCCGCGAACTGCTTGACCCGGACGTGCTTGTTGAAGTACTTGGCCATCCTCCGCTTGACCTCCTCCTGCCTGACGGTGGACAAGTCGCGTAACTCCTCGACCATATCAAGGGAGAGTCGGAGCTCCTCCTCATTTTCTGATCTCCACTCCTCCCTTCCAGCCTCCGCCTCGGCGACCCGGGGTGTCCGGACCTCGAACTCGACGGGTAGAACGGCTTCGCAGCCATGAGAAAGTTTAAAGGGCGTCTCTCCTGTGGCCGTATTGGGGGTGGTCCTAAGGGCCCAGAGGGCCGAAGGGAGTTGCTCCACCCAGCTCCCCCTCAGATTTTCCACTTTCTTTTTCAAAAGGTTCACGATTATTTTGTTGGCCGCCTCCACCTGCCCATTGCTCCTGGGGTGGTGGACAGAGGCGAACCGAATGTCAATTCCCAGTTGTTCGCAAAAGCGAATGAACTCCGTGTTGGCGAACTGAGGCCCGTTGTCCGTGACGATTGCCTGTGGTAGCCCGTGCCTGCAGATGATCTCCCCCCAGATAAAATTCCTGATCACTTGGGAGGTTACCTTGGCTAAAGCCTTCACCTCCATCCACTTAGAGAAATAATCGATCATGACTAGCAAAAACCTTCTCTGCCCGCTGGCCTGAGGGAAAGGCCCTACGAGATCCAAACCCCATATGGCGAAGGGCCATGGTGCCATGATGCTCATTAGTCTCTGAGCCGGCTGTAACTGGAGTGGAGCATAGAGCTGGCACTTATGACATTTTTTTATGAATTCGGCTGCATCTTGACCGAGGGTAGGCTAGAAGTACCCATGCCTGATGATCCTCCCTTCCAAGGTCCGGCTCCCCGAGTGACTCCCACACTCGCCGGAATGGACCTCCTCCAAAATTTTATGCACCTCCCTTTCGGCCACGCAACGAGCCAGCATCCCCGAGAGGGTTTTGCGGTATAACTCCCCCTCGCGCAGGAGGTAGTATGCTGCCTTGTGCTTGAGCCCTCTACGATCCATCCCCCCCGGGTACTCTCCCGTGGACAGAAAGGTGATGAAGGGGTCCATCCATGAGGGATGCTGCTCCACCTCCATTAGTTCCCCCTCCTCAATGGAAGGTCGGAAGAGATCTGTGATGGTACCCCCCACCCTGGGGCCGTGCTTTGCCAGTTGGTCTGCCTACTCATTTTCCTCTCGAGACACGTGCTTGATGGAGAAGGTCTGGAAGGTCCCTATAATCCTCTTTGCCTTTGTCAGATAGAGCTGCAGGGTGGGCTCCCTTACCTCAAACTCCCCATTGATCTGGGAAGCCACCACCATGGAGTCTGTGAGGACCTCCACGTCATGCACCCATAACTCCCTTGCCAGGCGCAAACCTGCGATTACAGCTTCGTATTCGGCCTGATTATTGGTGATAGGGAAATGCACTACCACGGTTTGTTCGATTCTTGTCCCCTGGGGGCTTTCCAAGATGACCCCAACCCCCAAAGAATGTCTCCCCGAGGCACCATCCACCACGACTTTCCAAGGGACCGGACGAGTGAGTTGCTCCTCCGCCACCTCAACCACATAATCTGCTAAGAAATCCGCCATAGCTTGGGCCTTGATCGAGAGGCGGGGAACGAAGGAGATGTCGAACTCACTCAGTTCCATCGACCATTTGGCCAACCTGCCTGAATGCTCCACCCCCTCGAAGATGCTGCGGAGGGGGTGGTCAGTCACCACTCGGATCGAGTGTGCCTGAAAATAGGGTCGGAGCCTCCGGGCCGAGATGATCAGGGCGAAGGACAACTTTTCCAAGATGGGATACCGAAGCTCGGCCTTCCTCAATACCCGACTCACATAATAAATGGGGAGTTGCTTCTTCCCCTCCTCCCGAACTAAAACCGAGCTCAAGGCCTCCGCCCCGACCTCTAAGTACAAAAATAGGTCCTCCCCCCTTTGGGCCCTTGGAGCAGGGGAGCCTGAGTCAGCTGTTTCTTTAAGGCCTGGAACGCCTCCTCGCACTCTGAGGTCCATTCAAACTTCCGATCCCCTCTCAAGGTTTTGAAAAACGAGGAGCACCTTTCCCCGGCCCAGGAGAGGAACCTGCTCAACCCTGCCAACTTCCCTGTCAACCGTTGTACCTTCTTAGTATCTCGCGGTGACCTTAGTTCCACGATTGCCCTTACCTTATCCGGATTAGGCTCCACGCTGGCTGGGGTGAGGAGATGCCCCAAGAACTTTCCCCTGCTTGCCCCGAAGGTGCATTTCAGGGGGTTCAACCTCATCTTATATTTGTGGAGGGTAGCGAAAGTCTCCTCCAGGTCCAGGAGGTGGGAATCGACATCCATACTTTTGACCATGAGGTCGTCCACGTACACCTCCAAATTTCTTCCCTTCTGCTCCCGGAAGACCATGTCCATCATTTTCTGGTAGGTAGCCCCCGCATTCTTTAACCCGAAGGGCATCATTTTATAGCAATAGCATCCTTCCCCTGTGATGAACGAGACATCTTTTACATCAGGGGGGTGCATTCTAATTTGGTGATAACCTGAAAAAGCATCCAGAAAACTCATTACAGGGAAACAGACGACTGAGTCAACCAGCGCGTCGATCCAAGGCAAGGGATAACAATCTTTCGGGCATGATTTATTAAGAAGGGAAAAGTCAATACACATCCTCCACCAGCCGTCTCCTTTTTTAACCATTACAACATTGGAGACCCAGCCAGGGTATTGGATTTCGGATACAAAGCCAGTCTGGAGGAGCTTGGCGACTTCCTCCCTGATGGGCTCGGCGAGCTTGTCCGCGATGGACCTCTTCTTCTGCTGGATGGGGCGGACCTCTGGGTCCAGGTTGAGGCGGTGGCAGGCCACGTTGGGGTCGATCCCTGGCATCTCCGCGGCATTCCAGGCGAAGACGTCCACATTCTTCTGGATGCACTCCAGCATCCTGCCTTGAGCCTCCGGGGTCAATCCTCCGCTGACGCGGACCTTCTCCACCCCGCCCCCGATAGTGAGAACCTCCATCTCCAGCACCTCCTCCGCTGCCTCCAGACGAGACTGCTCCCCCCCTTCCTCGGTACCTCCCCCTCCGAGGGAGAGGATTTCTTCCTCAGCTTCCTCCACGGCCATTGCCTCGACCGGCTCTCGGGCCTCTTCCGCGACCCCCGTCTGGGTACGACATTCCTCCACCTTCATTTCTTCCCCACCAGCTTCCTGCTCCACCTCCTCCAACCTCCGCCCCATCTCCTCGGCCCCCTCCCGCCGAGAGATGGAGTTCACTGCCAAGACGTAGCACTCCATTGCCTCCTTAGGGTCTCCTCGGATCCGGATCTGGACCCCCTCGACATTGAACTTTAGGCACTGGTGGAAGGACGAGGGGACGCAGCGGAAGGCGCTGATGAGGGGCCTTCCGAAGATGGCACTGTAACTGCTGGGGGAGTCTACGATGACGAACTTGCAGTTACGGGACTGCCCCCCCCCCCAGAGTGACGTGGAGTCCTACTCCTCCTTCGACCTCTTTCCTTTCTCCCGAGAAGCCGAACATGGGTCCGTCCGAGGCCAACACCCTTCTGGCCTCTACTTTCATCGCGTCGAACGCCCTCTTGAAGATGACATTGACCGAGCTACCGTTGTCGACGAGGATCCGGGAGACAGTAAAATCCTCGATGGCTGTCTAGATGACCAGCGCATCGCAAAAGGGGTCCTCGTGACCTGGCATATCCTCCCTAGAGAAGATGATTTTCTCATCCGGAGGCGGGGACTGGGACGTGGAGCCAATGCTCCTACGGTACATGGTGTGGAGGCTTGACTTATGGGAAGCCTCGATCCCAACCCCACCGTGGATTGCTCCAATCCTACCTCGGGTGCCAAAATCAACCCGGTCCTCACACCGATCCTCCTCCACCCGAGGCTGGATTTCCTCTATCCGCACTTCCTGATGGTTTCGCGGTTATTGCTCCCTGTTCCCTCTCATCTCGAGGAACTCCGGGCACGTGGACGTGAGGTGCCCTTCTTCTTGATGGAAATCGCAATAGGGCAGGTCCACCCTGACCTCCCTCCTTCTCCTTAACTGCCCTCTCCTCCTTCCTCTCATGGCGATTTCCATTGCCTCCTCCTGGTCGGGGGGAGGGGGCCTCTGGCCCTGCCTACCTCCCTGGGGGTTGAACTGCCCCCGGCCCCCTGGCGGTTATCCCCTCCCTAATAACCTCTCCGGGGGTGCCTGGTCCTGCCACTCCGATCTCCATCCCAAACGGTGGGTCTGTTCCGGATGCCCCCACCTGGGTTGTGGCTGCTGTTGTGGCTGCTCCCTCTGCCGGTGTTCAGCCCTCCTCTCCTCCTGAGCCCGACCACCCCTTGGCCTCTCCTCCTCCACGGCCCACTTGGCCAACCTCCACGCAAACTCCGGATGCGCTGCCTCCATATCAGCCTCTCTGGCCGCCCTCTCTAGGAGTGCCTCAAAAGATACTGGAGGTGATCTCTTCAGTTCAATCGCGAAGAACCCGGACTGGAGACCCAAGGTAAAGGCCACCATCATGGTGTGTCCTGGCATCTCCTGTACTTGGGACAGTTCCTCCTGGAACCTGTCCAGATAGCTTCCCAAAGTTTCCCCCACCCTCTGCTTGATGCAGAACAAAGACTCCGCCTCCTTCTTCCTCTTCTTGGAAGTGGTGAATCTCAACATGAACCCCCGTCGCAGGTCCTCGAAGCAGTAGACGGACCCGGTCGGGAGTTGATGAAACCACTCTCTCGCCTTCTCCCTGAGGGTGATGGCAAAGAGTCGGCACTTAAAGCCATCCGACATCTGTCGGATAGAGACCATGTCCTCAAACCACTGGATGTGGTGGACTGGGTCCCCCCTTCCGGAGTAGTAGGATATCTCTGGCTCACGGAACCCCTCTGGAACTGGAGCTGAAGAGACGAACTCGCTGAAGGGGCTCCCCCCTTGGCCAGGCTAGATGGGAACTCCCTCCCTACTGTCTCGCCGAAGTGGTACTCGGCAGCCGAGCCAGGGAATAGGACTCGCCCGTGGAACTCGCGCTCGCCTCTCTCGGCGGGCTCCTTCCCTGGTCGCCTGAGCGGCGCGTCATCACCGATCGCGGGGCGGCGACCACCAGGACTGCTGGCGTCGCGCTCTCGGCTCGCATGCCGAGTGCTGCCCTGACGAGCCCGAGGATCTCCTCCCTGAGCTCCGCCGGCACACCCGGCGCTGGGGGCGGAGGAGGGGGTGGCGAGTTGCCCCTGCCTTATCCTTGTCCTTCTTCTCCGGCCATCGAACCTGCAAAAGATTTTCTCCGCTGACCACTCTCCACGCTATCTGCACCAAAATGTTGAAACTGTAAAACTGGTCTCTGTGGAGTGCGACCCTTGGGGAAGGGGTGGTCGCGCACCTACTCTGCTCCTACAAGAAAACGACAAGAAAATGAAGAACAAAGGACTAGACCAAGGGCCCGGCGTGGAGGTCCCACCACACACCCGGAAGATCTTAGAGCACTTCCCCTCCTTAGCCAATTGCCGGGCTAAGGTACCTCAGAAAGCGCTTTGAGACCTGAGAATTAGTGAGCATGCCTTTCTGAGGTACCCCTTGGGTCCTATTTATAGAGAACTGAAAATGGCCTGCAAATAGCCTACCTCTGCTGGTCTGAAATTACTGAAAACCCCGTTGGGCTGGCCTGCCAACAGCCAAACTCCGCTGTTATGAGGGGCCAGGGGCAGACTACCTGGGGCGGGATGGCCACTGGATCCCCTGCTCGGCCAGGGCGGCGAGAACCCGATGGGGCTGGCACTCGCCGATTCTGCTCGGCCAATGGCGAGTGCGAGCTCGCCTGGCGAGCAGCTCCGGTTTGGCAAGTGCGGGCTCGGCTGGCGAGCAGCCCTGGTTTGGCGAGTGAGGGCTCGGCTGGAAAAACTCTGAGCTCGGCCCGACGATCTCCGAGCTCGGGGAAGGGGTGGTCGAGCTCGAGCTCGTCGGTGAACCCTGCCCGGCCGTGAGGCGGTCTTGACCGGCCGGTCTGGCTTCCGCGAACCCACTCGGCGGATACAGGGTTGTACAATACTGTTGTAGTGTATATATATACAAGTGACAAGCACGGGCCTTCAGCCCTGGGGGAATTCGGCGGGGTGCGACAATCGGCGGGGTGCAACATTCGGCGGGGTGCGACATTCGTCGGGATGCGACATTCGCCGGTGGTGCGACATTTGTCGTGAGGACGACATTTGTCGTGGGCAGCGACATTTGTCGTGGGCGGCGACATTTATCGTGGGCGGCGACATTTGTCGTGGGCGGCGACATTTGTCGTGGGCGGCGACATTTGTCGTGGGCGGCAACATTTGTCGTGGACAGTACCCGCCCCTATGGCCTCGCGCGACAGTACTCGACCGACGACGGTGGGCTCCGCCCGCTCCGTCCGCTCTGCCCGCTCCGCAACATATACATATGAGTACTCAAAATTACCGTAAAAAATATAAATCAAGAATACTATTTTTATTTTGTAAAACAAATTATATTTTAACGTTAAAACATTAATTTTTCTCTTGTCATTCATAGCTAGAGACAATAGGTTTAGGGTATCTAGTGTTTTTATTTTTTGTATTTTAATATTCTAAAGTTGTGTAATTACCTAAAAGGATATTGTTTTTATAATATACTAATATAAAGTTTGTTATAATTGTGTAATTATGAATACAACTATAAGGGCAATATAGGGACATCAGACAATGTTTCACCAAAGAGTAGTTTTGGTTTAATAGTATATATATATATAATTGCTAACTAGAGCCACGTCTCCTTCTTTTGACATACTACTTTATTATCCTCCTCTTTCTTTCTCTAATGGGGTGCCGAAGAGTCATAGCGGTGAGATGTAGACGAAGTGACTTAGTCTTTTTGACTAACGGTCGGTGTACCGTATCATTTTAGGAGCGCATAGAGACGCAATAGCAACACGACGATCAGAGGACTAGCAGCACGAGGAGGCAGGTACTGAGGAGTCGTTACAGCGTACTATTACTAGCACTACTAGGCATCCGATTGATGAGTGTTCTTTTCCGTATATATATATTAGAGAGAGTGTGTATGAGCTTTTATATTTGGACATGTACTGGGCTTAAGCCCCTTTTCACTCTCTCATTTGTTTTCTCATTGTGAACTACTACTATCTATCTTTGATATATATATATATATATATATATATATATATATATATATATATATATATATATATATATAGATATGTATGTATATATATATATATATATATATATATATATGTATGTATATATATATATATATATATGTATATATATATATATATATATATATATATGTTGTGGTCGTAGACTTGGTTGTCTTTACTTCTTTTATCGTTGGCTCTTGTATGATCGTATCTGCCGACAAGATCGACATCATGTAGTGGTGACTAATCCGTGTGTCTGTGTTACCGCAAGGCGGCGATTCTGGACATAAAATCTTCCCTCGGCCTTACCCAATTAATGGGAGGGGGTTTTACACATTATTTCTAAAATAAAATTTTCTTTTTTTCTACTTTTAAATATTGATCTCATTCATTAAAGCAAAAAAGAGGATCTCTGTTACTAACGTCGATTGGTAATTCTTATCGCTGGATGTATCAACATAACCTTAACATTTTATGTTCATCTATTGTTTTTATAATATTTTTGCCTAAGACCCCTTACGAAATCATTGAAATTTATTTTTTGAGAATTGAGTTAGGCAAATGTTTTGATTAGTCATGATAATAAAATTTAGAATTTCAGAACTTATTTTTAATGACGTGATAGACAATGGATTTCATAGGTATAGAAGCTATAAAATAAGATAATTTTGGTCACTTGCAAGGATATGAATTTTATTAAATTTCATCTAATTTGCTTTATTAATCGTTAAGCTTTATATGAGAAAGTCATATTTAAAAATATATAAGGTAACTGTAGCCTATTGGCTCAAGAAAATCCAAAAAGCAAACAAAACAAAACAAAAGAAATTAAAGATACCATGAAGTAGAGTATTGTGTATTTTATTTTGATTTGTTTCTACTTCATGCAATTTAATGATACTTAATGAATAAGATATTAAGGTATATATCCAAAGAGGACCAAATGTGATGGTTCCTTTGGGTACCTAAATATAACTTCATGATTTATGGGGAGATAAGGATGAATGTGCTCTTTCAAGTGGAGTTAAGGTTTCATTTTTAATTACGGGTCCCCATTAATACATTGGTTTAATATTTTTATATTTCAGATTTCCATGATGATTTTTAACATCATCATAAATAGGAAATTTGTGAAAACTTAATTTTATGTTGGGATATACTAAATAGGGGTTAGAATTCATCATGCTTTATGATTAAATATTCTACTAGGTGTATACTTTATAGAATTTAAAATACTAGTAGAAGCATTACACAAATTTGAAGATAAATTAGATAAAAAAATGTTTATTATTTGAATTTTTTGTACAAATAAATTTAATGATTATAGTTTATCCTACTTTAGAGAATTATTCACATTTTAATATTTTGCCATGCTCTTTTGAAATTAGAAGATCTTTTTTAAAATCTTTGAATGTTTTTTAAGATCATTGCAATCAAAACAATGTGTAAAAACTTCAACTAAAGAGCATGAAGAAGAACTAGACACATTAAATTTTGATTCTACATTAACTTTTGCTTTTTAGATTTTATTTTTTAAACATAGTTTGAAATTAGCATTTTTCAAATTTTAATTCTATATTTAGAAATTTAAAACATATGAAATGTAAAAATAGAATTTGTTACAAAATAAGAGGAATTTGATTTGCTTATAATACTCTCGAATGAGGAAAGATTTGAACATAAAGCTCCTTTGACATTTTATTGGTATTTCTCTTCCATATATAGGTTTTTATCTTCTCTTCTGCTTGATGTATTGTCTTCTTCCTTTTCACTTGATGTGCACTCAAACGATCCATCAATGAAGGAGCTTTCTTAAATACTTATGCAAGCATACATATTCTCCATATCTTCTACATATGTTATGTTCCTATAGATGGAGAATCTCAAGTTTTTTCAAAAAAAATTTGAATATCATAACTAGTAGAAAACATATAAATAAGTTTCAAAATATTTTGATCAAGTGCACAAAATAGACTATTTATAAATTTAGCATTTAACATCATTTCATTTCTATTTAGTACGCTTGAGGTCTTTTCAATAGTAATATTCCAAACTTCTTAATCTAAAGATTTAAGAAATTTTTTCATTAGAATTTTTCATCCTTTAAAATTTTCACCCATAAATAATGGTGGTGATAATGAATTTTCATGTATATAAAAAGTATCCCCTCTAGTGGATGCAAGATCATGAAGCATCATTATTCCCCATTGTGAAGCTGATTTAGAATAACCTAGCTCTGATACCACTTATTGAATCTTTAGATGCCCTTAATGGGGGGAGGGTGAATACGGGTTTTGTGAATTTTAAATTTTAATAAAACTATTAGAGTTCATTAAAGAATTTTAGAATATTTATAAAAGAATATATTTATTATCTCAGAAAATATATTATTGAAGATTGTTTTTTAAAAGAACATTTCTTCACAATCGTCGGCGATAAGAGTTACTGTCTAGTGCTAGCAACAAAAGATTAATTCCAAGAGTGTATTCCATAAAAAAATAATTTGCAATATATTTTGAGTTGATGCTTTGATAGACAAATATTATTTAAAATATTTTAGAACATGAAACAAAATCAAGATAAAGATACAATAAAAGACATGATTTTATTTCATGAAAAATTGATTAAAAATGTTTGAATTCTATAAGGATTGAAATCAAGGCAAAATATGAAAATCCCTTTTTTGTTTCTTATACCGACCCTTCTCTTAAGGACCAATTGGTTTTAGTCTATCTCTCCAAGATAAGCCTTCGAATTGCCCCTAGATCTAACCTAGACCAATTCGCCAACACGCGCAACGATTATGAAATCCTCCCTGGAAGTTGACGTCCACTCCGGATAATTTTACCCTTAAGTCTCAGAAGACTTAGTCACTAACTATCGCGATAAATTTTTCACAAAATCATTCCCGGAATCCAACGTTCTCCCCAAAAGATTTCTCCACTTCCAATATAAAAGGATAAAAAAGAGATTACAATAAAGAAAAAAAGCAAGAGAAACTCCCCAAGAATTTCTGAAGATGAAGACAAAGGTAATGAAGGCATTGTCATTCTTGATGCATTCATACTTCATGTAGAATATGTCGCGTGGCCCTTCTCCTTTAGATTCTTTTATCAGTCTGTGTTTTTGCCCATGGGAGTTCTCCCAATGTCTGGAGACAAGCCTCTAGCTTTGGAGGCAAAGGAATCATTGCTAAAGAAGGAGAAATGTAACACCCCTATCCGTCACATGGCATATAGCAGTAGGTCCAGCCGGGGCCCGACGCCATCTACTACGGACAGACTGGTTGATTACTTATTGAGACCATTCAATTAATCACAACGTCCTACACAGAGCATCTAGCGGAAGTAAATTATTAAGTTGCACAAAGAATAAAGAACCCTGCCAAGCATGAATGTCCACTACTCAAACCAAGAAGGAATGTTTAATACACTAAATAGAAATGGCCTTATGGCCTTACAGGAGTTTGCTTAATAAAAGTGTCTTCCAAACCTCGGCACGCAGGCCGGTCACACATGAGTACAAAAAGGAAAACACTCAACAATTGGCCTTCGAGGGCCGGCACAGCAACTTGGGCTTTAGCCCGCTATTTATCGCTCGGCTCCGCAGCACCTGCAAGCAACAATCCACCGCACGGTGGTAAACAAAGGCAACGGTCAGCTATGCTGACCAAATTATAACGATTCCGCCCCCAAACCGGGGCGACAAAGCTTCTTCCCTGCACTTGTTAGCAAAACAAGCAACATAGCAAAATAAGCATCACATCACAGGTGCACGCTCACACGGCCGTACACCCTGTTCTCTCAGGGCACTTACTCGGCGAGCCAGTCCGAACCCCGTCCGGTCCTTGACTCCACCACCACCCCCAGGGTGGCAACCTCGTGAGCATTTAGTCCTTTCGGCCGTAGCCTAGACTCGATCTCCAAACCTCGGTAAGTCCCACGTAAAACTTTAGGTCGCTTTAACCGAGCAGATGGAGCGGGTAGGGGTCCACCAGCCCGTTGCTCACCCCGCCGTTGCCATTTGGCATTTGACGCGGGCTAAGCTTCCCCAGTCCCAAATATCGTTCAAACACGGTACATAGCCCCGCTATGTACCCGGTTGGCTCCCAGGCCACCGATATGACAGAAATGCGTTTCCGTCCAGATTTCCGGGTGCACCTCGGGGTTAATCCCCAAGATTCCCTGATGCATTCTACCGCATAGCAACCTGAAAACAATCAAAATGCTCGGAGTCTTCTCCGGCTAAAAATGCATAACAAATCATCACCAATCCAGACCAACACGTCTGGGTAGGCTTCACACATCATGCCTATGTCCGTACTACGATTCCAGACTCTAACAAGGGGGACTTTAAATATCTACCCCAAGAAACACCGCAATCTTGCCGCACAGTCGCGGGAGAAGGGTTTTCCCATGAAAAGTAAGAAGAGCTTCACATGCTCAAGAAGAGAATCGTTACCCTTGCGTTTTTCCTCGGCGCCATGGAAATCCACCCGGATGAAAAGCACCACAATCTTCTTTCCTCCGCGGATCCGAAGACGGATCGTGATTTGGAGCTCTAAAGCTCCGCTGGTGACCGAATCTTGGTATTCTTCCTCCTCCTTGCTCTCCCTTCTCTCTAGGTTTTAGAAAGAGAAGGCTTGGATGAAAATAAGGGTTTCAAACTCTATTCCCCGGATATAACATACCAGCAACAGCCCTGAGCCGTCGGATCCCAAATCAATAAATCAAACGGCTGCGATTCAGCCCAATATTACAAAATCTGGGCCGAACACGGGTTGTAACACGGCCGTGTGCATGGCTATGTCACCCATTCGTCGTCTCACCCGACGTTCCAACCAGCACACGACATTTGACATGGCCTCCGACACGCCCGTGTCACATGTGACACGACCGTGTCAAGACCCGTGTCACGCCATGTGCACTGCCAACAATAATTTCCCTAGGAGGACACGGCCTGCGATACGGCACCCGACACGCCCGTGTCACATGTGACACGCCCGTGTCTATGGCCGTGTCATGGCCGGTGTACATATTCAGAAAATTCCCAGCGTGACACGCCCTGGGACACGCCCGTGTCCCAGGCCGTGTGCCTCAACTCGACGATCGCCGATCGCCAAAACGTCGACCCCACGACCCGAGGTTGATCACGCCCATGAGACGCCCGTGACACGCCCGTGTCAAGCCCGTGACACCTGCTCAAAAACCCTGACTTGGCTTAAAATGTTACCCGTCCCTCTTTTGAGTTTCGGGGTGTTACAACTCTCCCCCTCTTAAAAGAATTTCGTCCACGAAATTACTAAAGGAGAGAAAACAGAAACTCTCAGCGGTACCTAGGTGGAACAACTCCGGGTACACTTCCAGCATAGATTGCTCTCACTCCTATGAGAGCTCCTCGTTATTGTAATTGTCCCACCGAACCACAACTATCCTGATTTCCTTGAGACAATATCGCTCGACTTCACGGTCTCCAAAACGAACAGGTTTGACCCTAGTCTTCAACCTTTCGTCCACCAAAACTTGATCACTCACGATCAAGTTCGAAGGCTCTTGCGCCGCCTCACCAAACCGCTCTCGAAATCTCAAGTGGTCCAAGGTATACCAGGCTCAGCTTCCCCAAGCGTCGCTCCCGCGAAACACTCTTGAACGACTAAAACTTCCAATACGCCATCCGATAACTCCACATTCCGATACGTGGCGTTAAAGTACTTAGTTTTCCTCTCCTGCGCGATTAGAAAAAGTTCTCATATGGTTCGCACCAAAGGGGGAGTGTTTACCACCTCTTTCTTTAAATACAACTTCGTGTCATCCGTTTCTAGCCACGACAACGACATGCGACAACTTCAACCTTATAGGACCTCGAAGGGCGACATTTATATGCTCGCTCGGTAGTTAAAGTTGTACGCAAACTTTACCAAAACAGATGGCCTTCCCACTGCTTCCTGAAGTCCAGAACGCACATGCGAAGCACGTCCTCCAACGTTCTGTTGACCCACTCGGTCTGCTCATCCGTCCGCGGATGTAAGACTGGACTAAACTACAACTTAGTCTCCAACACTTTCTGTAACCACCTCCAATCATTGGACGTAGAACGCCCACCTCGATTGTTCATGATGTTGCAGGGCACACCGTGTAGTCTAACTATGTTATCCATAACCATTTGTCAGTTACTCTGCCGAATTATCTTTCTTATGCGGAATGAAGTGAGACACTAAAGTCAACACAACTACGATCACCCACATGATGTCGCTTCCCCACTGTGACCTTGGCAAACCATGCACACAGTCCAGTCGAACTTCTATTCCGAACTAGGCAAGGATTTCAAGAATCCCCCGACTCTTGGCACTCTGCCTTCACTAAGGCGCAAGGCTGGCATTTTGTCACACATAGTGCCACAACCTTCTAGAGTCTTGACCACCAGAGCACTTCTTCAGATATCGGCACAACTTCGTGCTTCCTAAGTTAATTGAGTACTGGGTATAACATACCACAACTTCACCCATCAATTGCCCATGCTTGGGCCGCACAAACGGTTGTCTTTCCTTGGCAGTCCACCTTCAATCATCGATTTGGGACTTTGACCCACCGAGCCGCACCCATGATTTCCTTCATGCTGCTTCCCAAACCATAGTTTGCCATCTACGATCAGCCAGGTCATACTGAACTTCCGACCTGTTCAATTACGCTTCGATGCTAGTCTGCTTGTCAACGCAAGAGATAGCTAACATCTCCAACTCCCAGGTCAAACTCTCAACATGAACCTACAACTTGTTGGCTACGGAGGGAGCCCTGCGTCTCAACGCATCCGCAACTACATTGCCTTACAACGGGCACAAAATAACTTTCGAACGTATAGTCCCCCAGGAACTCCATCCATTTCTGCTGCCTCAATTTTCGAACCTTTTGATCCAACCGATATATAAGACTCCTATGATCGGTACAAACATCGAATTATACGTCGTACGAACAATTCCTCAACAGCTTAAGCGCAAAACACACGGTCGCTAACTACAGATGGCGGACCGGGCAATTCCCCTCGTGCTCTTTCAGCTAATGCGAGCCATAAGCCATAACATTACCACGCTGCAGCAGCACGCAGTCCAATCCACTGCCCAAGGCAGTGCCGTAGATCTCACAGCTTTTTGTTCCACTCGGCGAACTTAACACTGGCGCCGTGGTTGACCAACTCTTTAACCCTTCAAAGTTTGGGCGCACTCGCGCATCAAAACAACCTTTTAAGATTTTCCTTGACAACGTTGTGAGGGGTAAATCTATCCGCGAGAAGTCCTGTATGAAGCGCTTGTGGTAGCCGACCACACCAGAAACTCTGGACTTCCGCTACCGAGACAACACAGGCCACCCTCGTATTGTGACTAACGACACTGGACCCACACACTCTCACTCTACCAACTATAGGACCGAGGAGCGCTACGAGGATAACCCAAGACTCGTGTTCGGAGAACTTGGTGTATACATGGTTCCTCCTTAGCGTCCACAAAACCAAAAGTAGATATTCAGAAGTGATACCCTTCGCACTTCAATTACCCCCAATGTGTCGTCGATGAAGACGATCACAAAACGGACTAGGTACTCCACGAACGTTCCGTTCATCCGGTCCATGAAAACTGATGCCACATTTGACTGCCAAAATGGCACGATCGTAGACTCGGATTGCTCATTCCTCGAGCTTAACTCCGTCTTTACGACAACACTTACCCTTATTCTCAGATGAGGGTAACCGGACTTGCGATCCACTATTGAGTCCACCAAAGACCCGACTAACTGATCAAAAGATCATCGATCATTTGGATCAAGTACTTGTCCTATTTCTGCAAACTTATATAGCTCTCTGCAACAGATACAAAATTGCAAGCTCCCGTCCTTCTTCTGAGTAAAAGGGACCGGTGCGCTCCAAGGCAACGAGCTTGGACGCACATACCCTTGCTCCATCAACTTTTCTATTTGAACCTTTAACTCTGCTATCACGTTAGGCATCAACCTATAGGGAGAGTGCGACACAGGTTTGGCACCTGACACAACTCAATCGTAAAATCGATCTCTCGCTACGGTGGGGCTCTAGGGAAATTGTTCGGGAATACATCGGGATACTCACAAACCACTAGGATACTACCCAGAGTGGACTTAGGCATTACAGCCTCCACTAACGTGAAGAACAGCTCCGCGCCCGCACAAACTGTCTTGACCACCGGGAGGGCAGACGTCAGCGTCCTGCTCGATCCCTTAAGTTTCGCAAACGTTGTCCCCTGCACAACACCCAGCTAGGTCTCTTTACGGTTGCAAACAATAAAAGCTTTCTGCTCCGAAAGCCAGTCCATACCAAAGATGATGTCGAACTCTACTAGCGGCAACAACGACTCTAGCAAGTCGAATCCTTGACTTTCAATAAGACTCTTACCGCCCAGAATGTATCTCCGCGCGCATTGGACGACTGCTGGGCAATAACCCATCTGAATTGTTCCTTTACCATCGAAGGGAAAACTCCGATGTGCGATACAGATTCTTCGTATAACAGGAATGCGAAGTTCCCGTATTGAAACTATGCTCTCTCCGGATTACCAAGATTCAAAAACAAAGCCTAGAACTTCCAGTTCTAAGTTACCACGCATAAGGTATCCGACATAAGGAACTAGTTTGCTAACAAGAAAACCATACCTGACATCCCGACGGTCGGCCACATGGCCTCCTGTTGGCCAAGGATGTTCACTCCCAGTTGGGCCAGAGTAAACAGCGATGCGGTGGACGCCACCACCTTGCCTTTCTCTTCAGATATTGCCCCCGACTTCTTTTTGGACATTGGGCATCCACTCCAACAATCCCGGGCATAGTGCCCCTGCTTTCCACAGGAAAAGCATGCATCCGGGGTTTGGACTGTAGTCGCTCCGGATGTGCTAGAGGAAGGGACTAGACCCGACCTCCTAGCCTTCTTATGCCACCTACGGTACCCAGATTTTGAGGTTGTCATCTTGACCACCGAATCCTTTGCCATAGCATCTTCGACTGCTCTTGCCAAAACTTTCCTTGTCTTCTGAGCACTCTCCCAACAATCTCTTGCGAGGTGCGCTTTCTTGCCACAAGAATAACAATTGAGGGTAGTTTGGGTAGTAGATGACCTAGCCTCTTTTCTCGGCGTCTTTCGATAGACAGTCTTTATAGGATCTATAGGGTTTGGTCCCCTATTCACTGGTACTTGGTGAGTTTTCCCCAACTACACCTCCAAAGCTCTGGCCGACTCCACCAAAGCTCGGAATCCCAATAACTTTGGTCCTAGCAGTAGAATACGCAACTCGATGCGCAGACCATTATAAAATCTATCAACTATAGATTGCTCGCTTTCCCATTCAAAGCCTGGGTAGCGCCTTATCATAAGGAACGTCTGCAAATATGCGTCAACTGAATGTGCTCCATGCACCACAGTCATGTTCATCTGCTGCCCTAATTGGCCTCCAAATGCCCTTTGCTCCAACATACTGCCCGATGTTGGGGCCATCTCAGGGATAAAGGGTTGCACATTACTTCCATATTGTGCATTGGTCACAGCGAACACCGCTTCAACCACTCTTATTATAGTTTCCAAAGAAGTAGGGGTCTCAGGCGCGTCGCTTGGTGCAGTACTTTGCTCAGCAAACGTGTGTTCAGACTGTCACGCTCCACTTCCGGACACCTATAGCCGTTCAAAACACCATAAGTGACTGAACAAAATTGCAAAAAGCAATTATAGGAACACGCAGGTTCCTCAAACATGTGTATTTTCATTCCTAAGTGGACATTCATGGGTTCTTTTCATGTTATAACGATGACACACACACATGTGCTCACCACCCCTTAAAGTAAATTCACCCACGAATTCATTTAAGCTTGACCGAAACCAGTAGTCTGATACCAATTTGTAACACCCCTATCCGTCACATGGCATATAACAGTAGGTCCGGCCGGGGCCCGATGCCATATACTACAGACAGACTTGTTGGTTACTTATTGAGACCATTCAACCAATCACAACGTCCTACACAGAGAATCTAGCAGAAGTAAATTATTAAGTTGCACAAAGAATAAAGAACCCTGCCAAGCATGAATGTCCACTACTCAAACCAAGAAGGAATGTTTAATACACTAAATAGAAATGGCCTTATGGCCTTACAGGAGTTTGCTTAATAAAAGTGTCTTCCAAACCTCGGCACGCAGGCCGGTCACACATGAGTACAAAAAGGAAAACACTCAACAATTGGCCTTCGAGGGCCGGCACAGCAACTTGGGCTTTAGCCCGCTATTTATCGCTCGGCTCCGCAGCACCTGCAAGCAACAATCCACCGCACGGTGGTAAACAAAGGCAACGGTCAGCTATGCTGACCAAATTATAACGATTCCGCTCCCAAACTGGGGCGGCAAAGCTTCTTTCCTGCACTTGTTAGCAAAACAAGAAACATAGCGAAATAAGCATCACATCACAGGTGCACGCTCACACGGCCGTACACCCCGTGCTCTCAGGGCACTTACTCGGCGAGCCAGTCCGAACCCCATCCGGTCCTTGACTCCACAACCACCCCCAGGGTGGCAACCTCGTGAGCATTTAGTCCCTTCGGCCGTAGCCTAGACTCTAACTCCAAACCTCGGTAAGTCCCACGTAAAACTTTAGGTAACTTTAACCGAGCAGATGGAGCGGGTAGGGGTCCACCAGCCCGTTGCTCACCCCGCCATTGCCATTTGGCCTTTGACGCGGGCTAAGCTTCCCCAATCCCAAGTTCAAACACGGTACATAGCCCCGCTATGTACCCGGTTGGCTCCCAGGCCATCGATATGACAGAAATGCGTTTCCGTCCAGATTTCCGAGTGCACCTCGGGGTTAATCCCCAAGATTCCCTGATGCATTCTACCGCATAGCAACCCGAAAACAATCAAAATGCTCAGAGTCTTCTCCGGCTAAAAATGCACAGCAAATCATCACCGATCCAGACCAACACGTCCGGGTAGGCTTCACACATCATGCATATGTTCGTACTACGATTCCGGACTCTAACAAGGGGGACTTTACATATCTACCCAAAGGAATACCGCAATATCGTCGTACACTCGCGGGAGAAGGGTTTTCCCATGCAAAGTAAGAAGAGCTTCACATGCTTAAGAAGAGAATCGTTACCCTTGCGTTTTTCCTCGGCGCCATGGAAATCCACCTGGATGAAAAGCACCGCAATCTCCTTGCCTCCGCGGATCCGAAGACAGCTTGCGATTTGGAGCTCCGAATCTCTGCCGGTGACCGGATCTTGGTCTTCTTCCTCCTCCTTGCTCTCCCTTCTCTCTAGGTTTTAGAAAGAGAAGGCTTGGATGAAAATAAGGGTTTCAAACCCTATTCCCCGGATATAACATACCAGCAATAGCCCTGAGCCGTCGGATCCCAAACCAAGAAATCGAATGGCTGCGATTCAGCCCAATATTACAAAATCTGGGTCGAACACGGGTTGCAACACGGCCGTGTGCATGGCCGTGTCACCCATTCGCCGTCTCACCCGACATTCCAACCAGCACACGGCATTTGACACGGCCTCCGACACGCCCGTGTCACATGTGACACAGCCATGTCAAGACCCGTGTCACGTCGTGTGCACTGCCAACAATAATTTCCTGAGGAGGACACGGCCTGCGACACGGCACCCGACACACCCGTGTCACATGTGACACGCCCGTGTCTGTGCCCGTATCATGGCCCGTGTACATATTCAAAAAATTCCCAGCATGACACGCCTTGGGACACGCCCGTGTCCCAGGCCGTGTGCCTCAACTCGACGATCGCTGATCGCCAGAACGTCGACCCCACGACCCAAGGTCGATCACGCCCAAGACATGCCTGTGACACGCCCGTGACACGCCCATGTCACACCCGTGACACCTGCTCCAAAACCCTGACTTGGCTTAAAACGTCACCCGTCCCTCTTTTGAGTTTCGGGGTATTACAAGAAAAGCCACTCTTTAAACAGACTTTGGGTGCTAACACTAGTGGTAGGATTACCGTCGGACAGTAGCCTATTAGGAAAGTATATGACACATAGATTGTGGTAGATATGGAAGTCGTGCTCCGCTATTTTAGGCACAATTGTTACCGCCATGCAGTAGAGGCTAGCACGCCGTGTTAGCAATTATTATGATCTATCATTGATCTCCTTCTTTTGGCTCCAGGATTAGCTAGTGATTGACGACCTTTCCTTATGTTACCGTCGGGCAGTAGTATTACAACACCGCGGTAGGAACTTACTAAAGATGGATTTCTCCCGCCATTCTGTGCAATCAAAACACCTTGCCAGTTGTCCTACTATATTCGGGCTCTACCTCCAGCGGTAGATGGTACCGCATGGAAGTAGCCCATAGATTTGAGATATGGCCTTTATCTTGTCTTCTCGTTCAATTTATAGTTGTATATGTATGACCTGTGTAACAGCGCGTTTGCCCGCCACAATTAACAATATCATTATTTACATGCATATCAGGTACATCGGAAATTCATATACATTTCACAATGAGTATGTACATCATAAAAATACATCTATTACATATCATTCCATATTTACATAACTAAACCAAGTACAGAAAACAGGAAACCAGTAAATTCCAACCTGTGGGCTAATGACGATCGGTCGGTTGCTTTCCGGTTCCTTAAAAATTTAAGAATACAACCGTTAGTCTTACATAAAGACTAAGTGAAAATTTACCTTTTTAATCTGCTGTACAGTCTTATAAAAATGTGAGAAACAGTTAATGTTGCAGTTAAATAAGCATAGTAGGAAACATTTTCATTTGAATATATATGTTATCATCAGAAATGAAATAGTCTAACACTTGTTCTGTAATCAGTATTGCAGTTGAATCAATATGAATAACTAACAGTATTGGTTCAATATAGGCTATAATAAATCATAAACAGTAAACTGTAAGACAGTATTCCTTTTTACTTTTTATTTCGGAACTATTAAGGGTAATTAAATGAATTCTGTATCAGTCTCAGTATTCAGTCTTTCAGTCTTTGGGCCCGACCCCTTTGGGGTCATCAGTCTCCAAACTTTAACACGCGTTTATGTCTTTCGGCTCAACTGGTTTGGTATTTAAGTACTCAATATTATTATCATTCATTTTAAATCACCCTTAACAGTTCCATGTGTCGACACATTTTTGTTTTATTTATGATGAGTTCATTATATTAATTAGTCCCCTCAAAATTATTTATTGCTTGATTGCCTCTATATGAGGCCATTCATAGCCTTTGCAACATATATCAGTGATTGTACAATGCATTTTCAGTATAGCAGGTAAACATTTTGGTAAAGTATACATTAAAAAGAGAAATTCTTACCGTGGTTCGTTCCTTTCCTTGCCACGTCTCGAATAGACGTCACGTCTACTTGGAGATGTCGTCCTTCGCAATATCTGTATATATATAATTCATTTATAAGGCAACAATCTTTTATTACACAAGGATATATCCCACACAGCGACACGACGCATTCAAGCCCATGAAATTCCCGAAACATTATTTGGACAAATCATTTCACTTTTATACTCACACACACACAACCCAAAGCATACAAATTTTCATATAGCATGCCAAATAGACAAAAAATTAACCAAAGAAATCACACAAAACAGCCCTACAAAGCTAGTCCAACTCAGCTCCACTTGGCCAAAATGAAAGCAACCCAACAGTACAACACTTATTTCAGCTCAGCCAGCATAAAACAGCCAGCCTAAAACAGCCCTACAGCCAATCCAACGATATATCTAGTCGGCCAACTAGTCCAAAAATATGGAAAATATAAAATATAAACAACAAGAACTTAAAAATAGCCGGCCAAACAGTCCTAAAACAGCATCAAAATAGGGCACAACCAGCCATAAAGAGGACAACGCTCAACACACCCAAAAATTACTTACAACACCACACAGCTGGCCCCAATAGAAGGAAAACAACTCAAAACCAGCCTCAATAAAGAGAAAAAAACATGAGGGGGATCAATTACCTGGTTCTAAAAACTTGAAATTTCTCCCACCAAAGCCAACCAAGCACACAATCCCCAAAATCAGCTAAAGAAGGGTCAATTAGGGCTTGTACAAGTAGAAGAATCAAATGGAGTGTAAGATTTCACCATACCATGCGACGAGAAGAATAAAACCACAGAACCCTAGCCGTCGGGTTTCGCCAGGTAGCAGAGAAAAGAGCGCAAGTGCAGGAAAAGAACAGGAGATCGGGATTTATCCCGTAGAAGCAAGACAAAATCCACCACTGAAGCCGATTCAATATAAAATAAACAGCACTAACCAGCTAACCAAGCCCACACCCGTAACCAGCAATTAAGCAGCCAGCCCATATACACCCATATAGTACTTATTTGTAACATTACCACATATGGTCTTAGACCAGTACCATCGGCAAAAATTCCAAACCAGCCAACCACCATAAAATGAAATACAACATGTATATATAAATAAACAAGTCATGATATCATGTGCCAACCAAATCCATATCATCAAAATAATTATACATAAAAATATATTAAGTAGCCCATGAAACATAGTATAACATTCAGCTTTTCCATAGAAATAACTCGCATGACGCCGAATAGCAACTCATGGCGACGCCGGTTCAACACTGACTAAATCTCTTTTCATCATCGGGGACGTTATCTGTAATAAATTAAATTTCGTTACACATCATCATATGAATTATTATTTACACATGAATTCACGCATTAATTCATATTACATGCCAAAAAAATGTGTGCGTCACAATTCTCCCCTCCTTAAAAAATTTTCATCCCCGAAAATCATTCTTCCATGCCATCGAATAGTACAGGAAAAAAATTCTGCATTGCATCTTCACGTTCCCAAGTCGCTTCATGCTTAGTGTGACCCTTCCACCAAACTAGCACAAAATTCACGTTACGATTCCGTAACTGTTTGCTTTGTCGATCTATAATCTGATATGGCTTCGTTGGGCTAGAGAGGTCTGGTTCAATTTGGATGTCTGTGGCTAAAACAATCATTTCAGGGTCACGAACATACTTTCGTAATGATGACACATGGAATACATGATGTAACCTCTACAATTCTGCTGGTAGCTCCAAGCGGTAAGCAACATCACCCACTCGCTCAACTACTGAAAAAGGTCCGACATAACGTGGACTTAACTTCCAGAGTCATCGAAAATGTGTAACTCCTTTGAACGGTCTGATTTTCAAACAGACTTGGTCACCGACTTGAAATTGCACAAGGCGATGACTGTCATTATAGTATTTTTGTTGTCGATCTTGAGCTACCTTCATTCGTTGTTGTATCAGCTTTACTTTTTCATGCCATTTATCAATTTCTCCCAGTTATACAGTGTTCACTCACCTTCTTCAGCCCAACTTAACGGTGTTCGACAATGCCGGCCATACAATGCTTCAAAGGGTACCATCTGGATAGATGATTGGTAGCTGTTATTGTACGCAAACTCTACCAATGTCAGATATTTTTCCCAGGATCCTTTTAAATCCAACACAACCATACGCAGTAAATCTTCTAAAAACTGGATTGTTCGCTCCGACTGCCCATCTGTTTGGGGATGGAATGTTGTGCTGAACAATAACTTTGTCCCCAAACATTTATGAATATATCTCAAGTTTCCTGACATGAAGCGACCATCGTGGTCAGAAATAATGGATCGGGGAATCCCATGCAATTTTACAATAACATCTATGTACAGATCATTCAACTTTTCAGGCGGTCCATCCTATCGCACAGGAATGAAATGTGCATTTTTTGTTAACCGATCAATAATTACCCAAATACCATCATGCCCCAATTTGCTGCGAGGTAGACCGAAAACAAAGTCCATCGTAATGTCTTCCCACTTCCATTCTGGTATTGGTAGGGAATGCAAATATCCTCAAGGTTTCTGGTGCTCTGCTTTCACAACTTGACATGTGTGACAGGACGAAATATATGCTATTATGTCCCTTTTCATACCAGGCCACCAGAAATCCTCCTTAAGGTCATGATGCATTTTTGTTCATCTTGGATGGATTGAATACAGGGTATTATGTGCCTCATACAATATATCTCTTCGTAAGTTGTTCACATTCGGGACACACAATCGCCCGTTCATAAGTAATAGCCCATTCTGTTCCATAAACTCGCCAGTCTCTCCTTTCTTTACCTTCTCTTGCAATTCAGCTAGAAATGGGTCCTTTAGTAAAGCTTCTTTGATTCTATCTTTCAATGTATATCTAATTTGTAGTTGAGACAATTGTGTTCGTTTACTTTCCGGTGTAACAAGTGGAGTGATCCGCATCTTTTCCAACTCGTATACTAATTGCGTTTCATAACCAGACAAAACAGATAATCCAACTGTATTCTTGCGGCTTTGGGCATCAGCAACCACATTTGCCTTGTCAGGGTGGTACTGTATATCTACATCATAGTCCTTGATAAATTCTAACCAATGACACTGCTGAAGGTTCAATTCCTTCTGAGAAAATATATATTTTAGATTTTTGTGATCAGTAAAGACTTCGCAGCGTACGCCGTATAAATAATGTCGCCAAATCTTCAGGAAAAAGATCACTGCAGCCAGTTCTAAATCGTGGACTGGGTAATTCTTCTCGGCATCTTTCAACTGTCGGAAGCATACGCAATTACTTTTCTTTGCTGCATCAATACGCAACCCAATCATTTGTACGAAGCATCACTATAAATCTGAAACCCTTCCGTACCGGATGTCATGGTTAAAATCGACGTTGTAGTTAGTTTTTCTTTTAAGATGTCAAATGCTATTTGACAGTCATTCGACCAATGAAATGACATATTTTTCCAAGTTAGCTGGGTCAACAGTAAGGAGATCTTTGAAAAGTCCTTTACAAAACGTCGATAGTATCCTGCTAAACCCAGGAAACTCCGTACTTCTGTCACTGGTGTCGGTTGTGGCCAACTGAGGATAGACTCAATCTTTGCGGGGTCTATAGCCAAACCCTACTCTGTTATCATGTGTCCTAGGAAAGATACTTTTCTCAACCAAAATTCACATTTTGAAAATTTGGCATACAATTGGTGCTCTTTCAATATTTGCAAAGCCAATCGTAGATGCCAAGCATGTTCTTCCTCTGATGGGGAGTAAATCAGTATATCATCAATGAATAAAATCACGAATCGATCCAAATAATCTTTAAAGACCCGATTCATAAGATCCATAAATGCTGCTGGTGCATTAGTTAGCCCAAACGGCATAACCATAAACTCAAAATGGCCATATCTGGTACTGAACGTAGTTTTGAAAATATCTTCTTCTTTTATCCTTAGCTGGTGGTAACCAGATCGCAAGTCCAACTTAGTGAACACTCTGGCGTTGAAAAGTTGGTCGAATAAATCCTCTATACGAGGGAGAGGATATTTATTCTTCACGCTCAACTTATTGAGTTCACGATAGTCTACGCACAGGCGTAACGTTCCTTATTTCTTCTTTACAAACAATACTGGGGCACCCCACGGGGAGGAAATTGGGCGAATGAATTTTTTATCAATTAATTCTTGTAGCTGTACTTTCAATTCTTCCAATTCCTTTGGTGCCATTCGATATGGTGACTTTGCCACTGGTCTAGCCCCTTGCTCGAGGTTGATTTCAAATTCAATTCCCCTCTTTGGAGGGAGCCCAACCAACTCTTCCGAAAATAACTCTTGAAATTCACATACGACTAGAATCGTCATAATGTCTTTCTTTTCTTCTAAAGGTCCTTTCACTATTACCAGATTAGCTTCACCGCCCTTTCGAATTTGTGAAAGCACTTTCATTGCATAAATTAGCATTTTCGACACTTCACCTAATCCTCAGTACATAATTCTTCTTTGATCTGCACATTTTACCGATACTTCTTTGTTCTTACAGTCAATAACTGCCTCATGTTGGGTTAACCAGTCCATACCCAAAATAATATCGAACTCGGTCAGTGGAAGAACAACTAAATCTGTTGTAAAGGGCTTATCATTCAGGGCAAACGTAATGATTACTCGTTGTTGTGTCGGAAGTATCTGGTTATTCGGTAATGTGACATGCAGAACCTCTTGTACTCGATATGGTTTTGTCGCAGTCGCATTCAATATTGTTGTAGAAATAAAAGAATGGCTTGCTTCAGTATCAAATAACAGTTTAACTAAATAGTTGTCGATATGGATAATACTTTTCACGATGGTGTCATCTGCCTTTGCCTCTTGCTGATTAAGGTTGAATATACGCGGCTACACTCAACGTTCTTGCACTCGGCATTCTTCTATATATGATCCTGATGGAGCTGAAGTGGAGGCTGAGGCTGCGTACTCACCCTCCATAGCACGACCCATCTGATACAACCTCTGGCCCTGTGGCACTGAAAACGACTGTGCTGCTCTTTGTCCTTCTCGGTTACAAGGGCACTCCCTCTGTCGATGCCCAGGCTGACGACACAAGTAGCAAACATTGCTCCCCACTAGACACTGCCCCTTGTGGCTCTTGCCACACTTGCCACATCATTGTTCAACTGCTGGTGCACTGCCACTACTTTCAATGGGACGCGACCGCTTTCCTGAATCACTTGACTTTCCTGATGTGCTTGTCTTGCTAGAGGACTCCTACTGGAGGACGACAACATCAATCTTTTCTTTGCAAAGTCCCTCCGCTTCTGTGTTTTCTCCGCATCAATTTCCATCAAATGGGCTTTTTGCACCAAAGCCCCATAGTTTGTGATCTCCATAGGTACTAAAATCGAACGGATACTGTCTCGCAGTCCTTCCTATAAACATCGACATCTTTCTTTCTCGTTAGGCACGAATGCCTCTGCATAAAATGTCAAATTGGCGAACTCTGTTTCATATTCCAATACTGATCGAGGACCCTGTACCAACCATAGAAACTTATCCTGTAGTAATTTCTTTTCTAATTATGGGACAAACCAGTTGGTAAATGCTTGGATGAATGTGGCCCACGGAATGCTTGCTTGTCCTCGTCCAGCCAGTTTGCCGCGCATATTTAGCCACCATCGCTTCGCTTCTCCTTCTAGTAAAAACGTGACCAAACCCACCTTTCGTTCATCTGGGCAAAGCATGACTTCCAGTATAGTTTCAATGCGCGAGATCCAATCCTCTGTCTCCAGGGGAGATAACTCTCCTGGAACACTGGTGGCTTCAACTCCAAGAATTGTTTTAAATCGATATCTAAGTGCCTCTGCTGTGACGGTCCCGCCACTTCCGGTGTTGGTAGAGGGGGAACATCTCGGACCATTTTAATAGCCTCCGCCAACATCCGTGTCATATTCATTAACTACAATGGATCCTATTGCTCTGCCTGTGGGAGTATCATTTGCGGCAGCTCTTGCTGGGCCTGCCCCGATGCACTGCCCTCAGACATTGCCTCTCGGGCTTCCTGTGCAAATTCCTTCAATGTAAATATATATGCATCCATATAAATCACACTTAAGTGGTTTTACTGACAATAATACATACTCGTTATGGCTAGGGTTCAATTGAAAACCTAGCTCTGATACCACTAAATTGTAACGGCCCGTTTGCCCACCACAATTAATAATATCATTATTTACATGCATATCAGGTACAACGGAAATTCATATACATTTCACAATGAGTATGTACATCATAAAAAAACTTCTATTACATATCATTCCATATTTATATAACTAAACCAAGTACAGAAAATAGGAAACCAGTAAATTCCAACCTGTGCGCTAATGACGACCGGTCGGTGGCTTTCCGGTTCCTAAAAAAATTAAGAATACAACTGTTAGTCTTTCATAAAGACTAAGTGAAAATTTACCTTTTTAATCTACTATACAGTTGTCAAAAAATGTGAGAAATAGTTAATGTTGTAGTTAAATAAGCATAGTAGGAAACATGTTCATTTGAATATATATGTTATCATCAGTAATGGAACAGTCTAACACATGTTCTGTAATCAGTATTTCAGTCGAATCAATATGAATAACTAACAGTATTGGTTCAGTATAGGCTATAATAAATCATAAACAGTAAACTGTAAGACAATATTCCATTTTACTTTTTATTTAGAAACTATTAAGGGTAATTAAATGAATTCTGTATCAGTCTCAGTATTCAGTCTTTCAGTCTTTGGGCCCGACCCCTTTGGGGTCATCAGTCTCCAAACCAGTACGTTCAACACGTATTTATGCCTTTCGGCTTGACTGGTTTGGTATTTAAGTACACAATATTATATCATTCATTTTATATCACCCTTAACAGTTCTATGTGTCGAACCATTTTTGTTTTATTTATGATGAGTTCATTATATTAATTAGTCCCCTCAGAATAATTTCTTGCTTGATTGCCTCTATATGAGGCCATTCATTGCATTTGCAACATATATCAGTGATTGTACAAGGCATTTTCAATATAGCAGGTAAATATTTAGGTAAAGCATACATTAAAAAGAGAAATTCTCACCGTGGTTCATTCCTTTTCCTTGGCACGTCTCGAATAGACGTCACATCTACTTGGAGATTCCATCCTTCGCAATATCTGTATATATATAATTCATTTATAAGGCAACAATGTTTTATTCCACGAGGTTACATCCCACACAGCGACACAACGCATTCAAGCCGATGAAATTCCCGGAACATTATTTGGACAAATAATTTCACTTTTATACTCACACAGACACAACCCAAAGCATACAAATTTTCATATAGCCGGCCACTAAAACATGCCAAATAGACCAAAACATAACCAAAGAAATCACACAAAATAGCCCTATAAAGCTAGTCCAACTAAGCTTTACTCGGCCAAAATGAAAGCAACCCAACACTATAACACTTATTTCAGCTCAAACAGCATAAAACAGCCAGCCTAAAATAGCCCTACAGCTAATCCAACGATATATCTAGTCGGCCAACCAGTCAAAAAATATAGAAAATATAAAATATAAACAGCAACAACTCAAAAACAGTCAGCCAAACAGTCCTAAAACAACAGCAAAATAGGGCACAACCAACCATAAAGAGGACAACGCTCAGCACACCCAAAAATTACTTAAGACACCACACAGTTGGCCCCAATAGAAGGAAAAAACAACTCAAATCCATTCTCAATAAAGAGAAAAAAACATGAGAGGGATCAATTACCTGGTTCCAAAAACTCAAAATTTCTCCCACCAAAGCCAACCAAGCACACAATCCCCAAAATCAGCTGAAGAAGGGTCAATTAGGGCTTGTAAAAGTAGAAGAATCAAAAAGGAGTGTAAGATTTCACCATACCAGGCGATGGGAAGAAGAAAACCACAGAACCCTAGCCGTTGGGTTTCGCCAGGCAGCAGAGAAAAGAGTGCAAGTGCAGGAAAAGAATAGGAGATCATGATTTATCCCGTAGAAGCAAGACAAAAGCCACCGTTGAAGCCGGTTCAATATAAAATAAACAACACTAACCAGCAAACCCAGCTCACACCCGTAACCAGCAATTAAGCAGCTAGCCCATATACACCCATATAGTACTTATTTGTAACATTACCACATATGGTCTTAGACCAGTACCATCAGCAAAAATTCCAAACCAGCCAACAACCATTAAATGAAATACAACATGTATATATAAATAAACAAGTCATTATATCATGTGCCAACCAAATCCATATCATCAAAATAAATATACATACAAATATATTAAGTAGCCCACGAAACATAGTATAACATTTCAGCTTTTCCATAGAAATAACTCGCACGATGCCGAATAGCAACTCATGAAGACGCCGGTTCAACACTGACTAAATCTCTTTTCATCATCGGGGACGTTATCTGTAATAAATTAAATTTCGTTACACATCATATGAATTATTATTTACACATGAATTCACGCATTAATTAATATTGCATACCAGAAAAATGTGTGCGGCACAACCTGTACACTATAAACACACAAACAACTAGATAAAACACATAACGGTGTTTCTTATTCTCAAATCTAAAGATGTGGAGTGCATGTTCCAATAGTGAAAGCATCCAAGGATTTAAAGAACATCAAAGAAAAAACTCTCAAGCCACACATCAAACTTTTGCAAGCAAAATTACATCAACATCATGGGTTCTATTTAGACGGGATTTTTTTATATTTCCATCTACCTTGTATTTTGTTCTATTTTTGTTTGAACTCATTGTATTGTGTGATGTGGAGAAATCGTTCGGGGAGAATGTTGAATTCTATGAAAAATCATGTGGGTAGGGCATTAGATTCCGGGGAGGATTTCGTTAGAAAATCAAATGTGATGGACGTCTAGACTGGGGTGGTCTAGGAAAGGCTTTAAAACCAACAATGGGAGAAGGGAGAAAGCTCACTAGTCCTTAGGGAGGAGGGTTCAATATAAATAACCGAAATGGTTTTTCTTTACACCTCAATTTCAAGCATCATTCAAATCAATATTTTTTTGTAATAAACTATTTTGTGAAATAAAATCATGTATTAATTTTCTAAGTATCTTGTTTTTTGTTTCCATGCCATAAAATTTGTTGAATAATATTTTCTCAAAGTCATAGAGCAAAATATATCATAAGGTTCTTTTTTTGTGGGTAACTCTTAAAATTCAATCTCTATGGTCTAGCACTAGGCGATAACACTTACTGCCAATAGTAGTGAAGAAAGATTGAATTCTGAAATTTTCTAAAAGGAATCTTAAGTAAAATATTTTTTGAAATATTGAAAAAATGTTTTGTATAAAATATTTTGAAACTTCTTTAATTAACAAAAATATTTTTAACTCTTATTCACCCCCTAAGGGCACTGGTAGATCCAACACACTCATCGTACCATACAATGATGATCATATTTTATTACTTGTGGTAAAGAAACAACTGAAGCGATATAATAACACATCTAGTTGTAGACCTACAATCTAGATCTGGTTGCACCATTGATTTAACACACATAATGGCTATAAAGAAGGCTTGCGTGAATCATAGTATATGGTGATGGCTATAATAACATAGGGTGTTGCGCTTATGCCTCCATCAAATTTGTTTAGGTCAAGATGAGATTGGATGGTTTGATTATGTTGAGACCACATGATATTTTTTTCATGTAGCAAAGGTGGCATGGTGGTATTCCACGATGAAAGTTTGAAAAGACTCGTCAAAGGATGGAAACACTATTTGGGCAATTTGGTTGTTTTTCACCACTAATTTTTTCTAGATGGACCAAGATAAGAAGAAACTAAGTGTCTACCAGCTATAAGTTTACTTAGGCGGTATCTTTGCCTAAACAATCCTCTAGGAAGTAGAAATAGACCCATCCACCAAGGAACAAAACTTAAGATTTATAGAACTAAAGGGAAAACAATTGGAGTGGAGAGATATTAAACTTATAATGGTCGTTCATATCCAAAGGAAATTGCCTCATGATTGTTCTAGGATACTGAATGTGCATAGTGATTTATGTGTTCACATGGACCCTATCCAATTGAAGTGGCCGCTTTGGAAGAAAAAAATGCTCGAGTTGCCTTCTAATCCATTTAAGGCCGATCTCATCATCACTAGATGGTTTCACAAAAGGTGCATGTGTCATCTAACTTAGGTTGAATTAATTCACTAAGGTTGTCTACTCACTCAGTAGCCCCACTATATGGATGATTTAAGAAAATTAATTCCTTAATGGGTCAATAGGAACCATTTTTTTCCAACCACGCCTCCTCCTCAAGTATTGACCAAGGTTAACCACCACAACAACAACAACAAAACCCATATAGTCCCCAATCATTGGGAGTATGGGCGGGGGAAGATTGGAAATAGACCTAAACATTGGTACTATGCACAAAGTGACTTCTCTCGGAGTAAAAAGACCAAACCTTTGATAATATATAAATGCATAAAGTGGTTGCTCACAGATACCACTGAAATAGTGGCCCCCTATACCGTCACGTTTGCTGCGGAATCATACCCTCAAATCAAAGCCAAAGACATCAGAGAGGGAAAACCCAAGAATCCATTTTAATTTATGTGCACATAACCATGCTTCCTTCATTCAGCATCCAGAGCATTTGCCTTGCACAATTAAGGTTAACCACAACAATGTCAATAATTCACACATACCTTTAATGGGTTAAGGTATTCAAAAGTGATATTAATTACTCAATAAAATGACTTAAAATCCTATGTAGGTATCCTTGACCAAATTAACCTATGGGCGTGTCCATACCCTAGATCATGATGTGTCATGTGTTCAATTATAGTTTTTGCAGTTCAGGTTGGGTTCTCATTACCCACTATAGTCAATTAGCCAATTAAAATACTTAAAATCTCTTAATGAATCTCCTTCACCCATTGACCATAAGGTATGGTTAAACTATTTTCAAGTGGTCAAAGTGGGGTTTAATGAGTCTAAGTATTTCTACTTACCTGTAGTGGAAAGCACTCACGGCCCACCATGGTATTTACCTAATTATATTTTACCAAGAGTCCCCTAATGGGTCACTTTGAATCATTATGCATAATATCATCAATAGACTGGTTTAGTATCATTGAGATTTCTTATAATTATAAGGTAAGACCATATTGTATTCTCATTCCATATAGAGCCAAAACACTCTTTATTGAGACATATTGACCCAAAAAGTCTAACCTAGGTCAAGTACACAATCGAAAGGCCTATGGTTGTGTCCAATGGGTTCAATATGCTCTTATTATATCCATGGGATCCCTGGTGGCTCCATGAATATTTCAAACAAGTTGGACTCAAATATAGTTTTTAAGTTATAGGTAACTCAATAGGGTTACACTAGTGTTTTGTTAGGATCTACTATAAGTCAATAAAGAGTTAGAAGACATGTCACACAAGGTAATACAACACATATATTCAACCATACTTCATTAACTAATTGGGTCTAAATTTACCCAATTACTTTATACGTTGTTTAATTTGGTAAAGTTGGTCAGCATGACCAAGATTGAGCTTAGTGGCTTAATTAAGTCTATCAAGGTTAGTTGACCACTTTAACCACAATTTCACTCAACTAGTTTGTTTCATTTGAGTGAATTCTATTGTTCATTTTACTAAAGTTACAATAGTTAGGCCACCCTAACTAAGGTTTTTATCAATTAAAGGATCAACTGGGCCATCTATGGTCCATTGTTAGTTCAAGGAAGTGAGATCTTAAAATTTCAATAAATCTAGAGCATTTTTCTCCTTAAAAATTACAGTGATGTAGGGTATTCAAGAGTGTGAAAGTGTGAAATGGACTCAGAGCATCTTGATCAAATTACTCTAGAGTGGGTGAATGGTGGACTCAAAATTGCATAACAAAAAATCACAATTTCACTCACAGATAATATTATTGAGGTAGAATAACAAAAATAGAAATAGTAAAGGAATATAGATGACATAGAAGATTTATAGAGGTTCTCCTAATATTTGGGTACATCCTCTCTTCTACCACATATAGGAATCCACAATCCATGGTTCTTCTACCTATGACTAGAGAGTCTGATAAGCAAACTCAAATACCTCATACATTAATTTTTTAGATAAAGAGATTCTTAAAACAACTGAAACTTTTGATAAAGAGACTCTTAGAATAAAAATTCTTAATTTTTCGAAGAGGGTTTCTTACAACTCTTACAGTATTCTATAAGCAAGTCATATTAAGATAGATTCAAGCCCCCACCACTACAAGAAAAATCATAATTAGCAAGGAGCAGAATACCTTGCTAATCCATTAAATTCGTTGCTAATTTTAATTAGCAATGAATTTAGAAACAAAAAAATTTTGTAGCTAATATGCTCCTAGCTAATTTTAGCAACGAAATTTTTTCTTTCTATATAGCAAGGATTTTTTAGCAAAGTATTTTATCCTTTCTAAATTAGGAAGGAATTCTGTTTTTGTTGCTAAAAATATATTTGTTTAATTGTATATGTTATGTTTTGAACACACAACCTACTCCAAACAACCCACCATTCTTACCAACTGCTCTAACTTAATTTTTTGTTTATAAGTGACGATATTATTTATATATAATGTATACATAATTCATAAAATTATTTACTTAAATATAAATATATAATATATACATTTCTTTATATATAACATATATATTCCTTTATATAATATATATTTATATTATATAATAGATATATATATATATATATTAATTATAAATATAATATATATGATATTTTTTTGTTATATATATATGTGTGTTGCTATATAATAATTGAATATAATCTTATAATACATAACTATATGTATAGTTATTTATATTATATATTGTTCATATAATTTATATGTATTATAATTATAGTTAATTTGTTAAATACTAATAATATATCTTTATTAATTTATAAATTTATATATACGATTTTAAATAATATAAAAAATATATAAAATTATATAAATAATTACATATATTATTAATTATTTTGTTGAATATAAATAATTTACACTATTTATAAATATGTTAAACAATAATTATGTTTTATGGGAAAGGATAATTTTGTAAGATAGAGTCATGTCATTTTTTGGAAAAAAAATTCATCAATAAATATTTTGCAACAAAAAACGAAATAACATGAATATGAAAACAAACTTACAACAACATTAATTTTCATTAACTCTCCAACATGAACATAAACTCTCAAAACATGTAACACTCAAAATGAAAATTGGAAACTCTCTAACTCTCTTGGACTTGATGCCTTCTTCCAACCTCCTCAAAGCTTTGGATCCATGCTCCTTATATAGCCAACCAAGAAGAATCTAGAAAAGAAAAATAATATGAAGAGTCCATGAAGGAGGCCGGCCAGGCATTGAATGGAGAAATTAATTAGGTGAAATATGAGGGGAATGAAGAGAAGAAAGAGGGAGAGAAAATGAAGGGTGGCCGGTCTCATGCAATGAAAGGAATGAGAAAAAAGCCACTTTGGATTAAAATGAAATAAAGAGGGGAAGATGGAGTGTGGTGTCATGCAATAATATTAAAATAAATGGAGGAGATGAAGGGGGTGAAAGAAGAAGAGAGATGGAGAGAAATGAAGGGTGGCCACTTAAATTAAATAGGAGAAAATATATGGTGGCCGGCCACTTAAATTAAAATGTTATTATTAATAGTGGAATACCAAGGGGTTGGCGCCGACCGCTTATATTTGTAAATGCATGCATAAAATAAAAATCAAAGCTTGGAGGGGAGATTAGGGGGTGGCCGGCCATAAGAAATAAATGAAGAAAATAAAGGGTGGAGAGGAAAAGATGGAAGAGAGAAATAATAAAGAGTGGAGAGGAAAAGAGAGGGACCGGTAGGTGTGAAAAAAAAACCGGGCCTGACGGGCCGGCCCGAGCCCGGCCCGGTCAAAGCCCGGTCAAGCCCGGCCCGGTTCAGGCCTGAACCGGGCCGAGCCCTTACCCGGGGCCCTGAAAGGGCCCCGGTTTCAAGCTGTTACCCGGCCCGGTACCTGGCCCGGTCCGGGCCGGGTAAAGCCCGAAAATCGGGCTAGCCCGAGACCGGGCCGGCCATAGCCCGATCCGGTCCCGGGCTAGGCCCGATTGAGCCTAACGGCTCTTTTTAAGAGCCGTTAGGCTCTCATGGCAGCATGGCTGCCACGTGGCAGCCATGCTGCCATGAAGAGCAGCCAACGGCTCTCTAAATGAGAGCCGTTGGCTGCATTATATATAATAATATATATATTTTATATATTTTTATTATTTTAATATTTTATAATATTATTTAAATTAAAAAAAATAAAAAATAAAAAATAAAAAAAATCTTATAAATACCCCCCTAACCCCCTTCTTTTTTTTGTTTTTTCTCACACTCTCTCTCTCTCTCTCTCTTAGCTCTCCCAATGGCGTCGTCTTCCCAAAATACGGCTGCGGTAGTGGAGCACAATCGTAGAGCGAGTATTTGGGAGCATTTCGAGATGGTCTAAGTCGGGACCGAAAGGAGAGCGCGCTGCAAGTTGTGCTCGAAGCTGCTATCCATCACCGGCAACTCGACGCTTGTTAGACACCAGAAGTCTTGCGTGTCGAAACAAGCTCCTCCCGAGTCAAGTCAAGCCCAAATTTCTAGAGCAGGACAGATTTGGACGTACGATCAAATGCGACAGCGAGAGCTGCAGGCGCAGTTCGTCATCAAACGCGGGCTGCCATTCAGCGTCTTCGACAATGACGATGCGACGGAGTACATACATGGGGGGCTTCAACCCAAATACCAAAAGGTTAGTAGAATTACTTTAAGGCGTGACGCGCTTAAATTTTATTTGGGAGTAAAAGAAGAATTAATTAACTATTTTGAAAATTTCGAAGGACGTGTGAGTCTAACGAGCGACGTTTGGACGAGTAATTTAAATTTAGGATTATCTTATCTTTGCATCACTTGTCATTGAATTGATCCCATTTCGTGGGAGCAAAATAAACGCGTAATATGTTTTACAGGTTTTGAATACCCGCACACGGCTGTAGCTTTATATAAAGTTATTATGAAATGTGCGCGAGAATTTAAAATTAACGATAAAATACTTAGTATTTCTCTTGATAACGCCGTTAATAATGGCGCCGCAATTGAATTGTTAAAACGGGATTTAAAACCATTTCTCAACGGCGCGTTTTTTCATACTAGATGTGTTTGTCACGTGCTAAATTTAGTTGTACAGGATAGTTTAAAGGGAATGGAAGAATATATTAATAAAATTTGAAACATGTTAAAAACTATTTATTGTACTAAACAACGAGCTCAAGATTTTAGAAAATTTTGTAAAGCACAAAATCAGAGATATTTGAAACCCGAATTTGATATGCCGGTTAGATGGAACTCAACCTATAAAATGTTAAAAAGAGCCGTTCTACAAAAAGAAATTCTAATGGAATATTATAGTTTGCTTAATATTGAACACAATTTAGATGAAAATGATTGGGATATTATAGAACATTATCTAGATTTACTAAAGTGTTTTTATAGGGCCACTGTTTCTTTATCTGGAGTGTATTATCCAACGAGCGCATTAGTAATTGAACATTTCGTACATATCACACAAAAATTTAGTTATTATAGACAACACGAAGGTTGGGCTCCTTTAATTAAAATAATGGAAGAAAAATTTTTAAAATATTATAGGGCTATACCGCCTATGTTTTCGTGCGCCGCCGCTTTAAATCCGCTACTTAACGTAGAAGGCGTAGAAAATTTGATCGATGAAATCAATACTAATCTAAACTTAAATATAAATTATGATGATGATGACCCCGTTAGTACTACAAATTTTACAACTTTTTTTACACAAAGTTATAATTATTACAATAACTTATACGGGTCACGACCTCGCGAAGAAATAACACAACCCAAAACAAAGGATAGTCTTAAAAATAAAATTTTAGATTTAGCTTGTAGGAAAAAATCTCGTACATCTGGTAGTTTAGATGAATTAGGATTATATACAAAAACACAATTTAGCGATTTTATGAGTTCGGACGAGATCGAAAACTTCGATCTCTTAAATTGGTGGAAAGGTAAAGCTAATACCTATCCTGTTTTGGCCTATATGGCCCGTGATTTACTAACTATCCAAGCTAGTACAGTAGCTTCGGAGTCCGCTTTTTCTCTTAGTGGCAGGGTTTTGAACGAGCGGAGGAGCCGGCTTAACGAAGAATCGCTGGAGATTTGCATATGCTACAAGGACTACTTGGATGCTATGAAGAGGAAGCAGCACATAACAGCATTGGATGATAGCTCGGAGGAGATAGAAGACGAAATTGACGCAATGAATCTACAAGATGATTAAATCGGACAATCTTAAATTTTTAATGTAAATTTTTTTGATATATGTAAATTTTTTTAATTAAATCTTAAATTCTTAATGTAAATCGGGCAATGTATGACTTAGATTTTGTATTCTAATATTAATAAAATTTTTTGATTAAATTTTTTGTGACATTTGTGCAATTGTATAACTAATAAACTAATAAATATATATTATAATAAATTAATAATATAATATATTATAACTATTTATAATAATATAAATTATAAATTATAAATTATAAAATAATTAATAAAAAAAAAAATCGGGCCGGCCCGGTTCGGGCCCGAGACCGGCCCGGTCCTGCCCGGCCTGGCCTGAATGGCCGGAGCAGGCAGCATATTTTAGCTGCCTGCCCGGCCCGGCCCGGCCCGATTGCAGGGGAGGACCGGGCCGGCCCGGCCCGATAAATGAAAAAGCCCGATCGGGCCCGGTCCGGGCCGGCCCGATCGGGCTTTTTGTTCAGGCCTAGGACCGGCCACTTAAATTAAAATTTTACTATTAATAGTGACCGGCCTCTCTTAATGAAATAAGAAAAAGAAAATCAAGAGGAGGAGAGAGAGGGGGTGGTCCGCCATGCATAAGTGAAGAAATAAAATAAGAGAATTTATATTAGCAGTTTATAAATGGCTATTCGCAGTCCATTTTTATTTACAGTCTATAGATTATAATCGTAGCCCGAAATAAAACTCGCAGTCCAAACAAAGTTCTTAGATAGAATAAAAAAAATAAAAGTCCACCCGGAACGCCGTCTCCTTCGAGATCCCAACCTCATTTTGGGAGAGGTCGGCGGTGGGGAAACGACGAGGTCGGCGGTGGGGAAACGGCGAGGTCGGCGGTGGGGAATTGAAGAGTGGGTTTCCGGGGCGGAGTTACTATTGGGTGCGCAGTAGCCTGTAGAGGGTTTGATCTTTTTTGGTGTGCGGATAATGATTTATGATGTGTGGCTAACAATTTTCTATCGCGTCAGCCTCTGTAATCCCGATCAACATGATCGCGAAACCGATCTAATCGCCCAGACAAGCGTTTCCCACCCGGAACGCCGTCTCCTTCGCGATCCCAACCTCGTCGGCCCATGTTCTCCCCGGACGCCGCCTCCTCCTCAATCGACTTCGCCCTCCCCGAACTGCGGCTTCTCGTCTTTACACCCGGACGCCGCCTCCTCCTCAAAAAAGCCGACAATGACGTCTTCTTCTCACGTTGCCTTTTGATCTATGGACGATCGCAACGAGGGCTCTAAATCAACACTTTTGCTCATTTTAAAAATTTTGTTGTTTGAGATTTTATTTTTGTGTAATTGGACATTTATTTTTTTTATTTTATCTAAGAACTTTGTTTGGACTGCGAGTTTTATTTTGGACTACGATTATAATCTATGGACTGTGAATAAAAGTGGACTGCGAATAGCCATTTATGGACTGCTAATATCAATTCTCTAAAATAAAGGAGAGAGTAGGCGTGCACATAAAAACCAGTCCCAACCGGTCGGACCGGACCGGTCGGACCGGACAGGGACCGGTCCCAGTTAGGACCGGTCCGGTCCAGTGGTCCCTGGCAGTCCACCCTTTAAGGGTAAAAACCGGTCCCGGACCGGGACCGGTTTCGGGACCGGTCGGGACTGGAAAAGAGCCTAACGGCTCTTTTAATGAGAGCCGTTAACAGCTCTTTTATAATTTAAATAAAAGTTTTTTTTTAATTAAAATCTTATAAACCCCCCCCCTCTCCCTCATTTTCCTCTCTTACTCTCTCTCTCTCTCTCTCACTATCTCTCTCACTCTCTCTCTCACTCTCTCACTCACTCATATTCGCGTTAAATGACTTCCTCCTCCTCCATGCCGGCGTCCTCCTCAGCGTCCGTCGATCATGAGATCGTTGAGCACCGGCATAAAGCGACGGTATGGGATAACTTCGATAAAGTGCGGATCGGCGGCGAAATAAAGGCGAAGTGCAAACTTTGCGCGAAGCTTATGGCCGCCAACAGTAGCAACACAATGCTCGCCCGACACCACAAATCGTGTCTTTCCAAACAAGCCCCGTCGGAGGCCAACCAAGCTCCAATTTTGACGACCGGACACATTTGGACGTATGACCAAGCTCAGCAACGGGAGCGACAAATGGAGAATGTCATCAAAAGCGGACTTTCGTTCAACCACTTACGACAATGATGAAATGACGTCTTACATACACGAAGCACTCCAACCAAAATATCAACAGGTAAATCGTACTACAACTCGACGTGATGCTTTAAAAGCTTACATGCAAGCAAAATTATATTTACAAAATTATTTTGAAACATTCGACGATCGAGTTAGTTTAACGAGCGACGTTTGGACTAGCGGTTTAATTGACGGACTTTCTTATATTTGCATAACTTGTCACTGAGTCGATCCCGATAGTTGGGAATTAAATAAACGTATAATTTGTTTTGAAAGTTTTGAATATCCGCACACCGGTAAAGCTATTTATCAGGTGATTATTAAGTGTATTAGAGATTTTAAAATAAAAGATAAAATTTTAAGTATTTCGTTTGATAACGCCTCGAATAATAATATGGCTATTAAATATTTAATTAATGATCTGGAAACTATGCTAGATGGTATTTTTTCATACACGTTGCGTATGTCACGTTCTTAATTTAATTGTGCAAGATAATTTAACTTTTATGAAAAATTATGTTATTAAAATACGTACTATATTACGAGTTATTTATAGTTCAAAACAACGAAAACAAGATTTCAAAAAATTTGTTATAACACAGGGTAAAAAAATTTTGGGTTCATCTTATGATATACCGGTAAGATGGAATTGCACGTACAAAATGTTAAAGCAGGCTTTGTCACAAAAATCGTTATTGATAGAATTTTATAATAGTGTAGAAGAATCACTTGATTTAGATGCGTCAGATTGGGCTATAATCAAAGATTACGTAAATTTATTAGAAAGTTTTTATCGGGCAACAAAAATTTTATCTGGAGTTTATTATCCTACTAGCTCGCTTGTTATTGAAATTTTTTTATTAATTACTGAAACGTTTAAAACTTACAAAATTAACCCAATGTGACGTCCGTTAATATTATTAATGGAGGCAAAGTTTTTAAAATATTATACGCATATGCCACCTATGTTTTCTTGTGCTGCGGCTTTAAACCCTTTAATGAGTGTAGACGGGATTAAAAATTTTATTGGAAATTAATCGAAATTTAGAGTTAAACGAATCTTCTAGTGATTTTCACAACGTTAGTATTTCTAAATTTAATTCTTATTTTACTCGCCTATATAATTATTACGATCAACTATATGGATTGCGACCTCGCGAGGAATCCACCACCGCTCGAACAAAAGATATTTTAAAAAATAGATTTTTAGAATTAGCTTCGAAGAAAAAATAGCAAACTTCGAGTACTTTAAACGAATTAGGTTTATATAGCAAAACACAGTTTCAAGATTTTATGACCGCGTACGAAATAGAAAATTTTGATATTTTAAAATGGTGGAAAATTAAATCTAATAATTATCCTATTTTGGCCTTAATGGCCCGTGATTTACTAACCATCCAAGCTAGTACGGTAGCTTCAGAGTCTGCGTTTTCTTTGAGTGGCAGGATTCTGAACGAGTGAAGGAGCCGTTTGACCGAAGAATCTTTGGAGATTTGCATTTGCTACAAGAACCATTTGGACGCTTTGAGGAGGAGACAACACGTCTCGTCAATTGAAGACAGTGAGTCTGAAGTTGAAGACGAGCTTAATAACTTAAATCTGGGGAGCGCCGCAGAATAATGACGTTGAAGACGAGCTCGAGTTCAAAATCAAAAGCGACTCCGGAGTTGATAACGAGTCCAAGGCTCAACTCCAAATTTTGAATTTGTATTTTGTATTATAATTTCATATTTAATAAAAATGTTTGTATTTTGATTTTGTATCATAATTTATAATTTGTATTTTGATTTTGTAATTTTATTTCAAATTTAATAAAAAAATTTATTTACTTTGTAATTTTGCATTTCAAATTATTACATGTTATTTAATTAAATTATTAAAAACGAAATATAATAATATATATTAAAAATAATTAAAATAATTAATTTAATTAACCGATCCCGGTCTGGGACCGGTTAGGACCGATCCTTCCGGTCCCAGGCGGTCCCGATTTTCAAAGGAAAAATTGGTCTGGGACCGGTTTGGCCAGGACCAGTCCGGGACCGGTGTCCCAAAGGACCGGTCCTGCCTAGGACCGGTCCCGGACCAGGACCGGGGTCTTTATGTGCAGGACTAGGAGAGAGAGAGGTGGCCGACCACACAAAAATTGGAGAAATAAAATAGTGGTCAGCCACATGAATGTTTGGAAAATTAAATAGGAGAGAGAGAGTGCACTTGTATTGAAATTATAAAATATTTTATGCAGGAGAAAAGGTGGTCATGCATCAAATAATTTCATGCATGGGAAAAGCGGCGAAATGAGATTGTTTTCGCCAACATGGTTGGCAGCGGGCTTTATGTTGAATTGCACTGAAATTCCCCCAGGCCTGTCATAAAAAAATATTAGTGTGAATAATTATAAGATAATAATAAGATGATAATTATAATATAATATAGAGAAAATATATATAGTTTATATTAAAAATATAATAATAATGATAAGCATATTTAAGTCAAAATATAATATTATCAAATTCCATCATGCTTAGCATTTTGCTTGTCCTCTTGCAAAAATAGAAATGAAAATAAAGGAGGCTACACTACCCAACATTTTAGTTACGAAACTCAAAACAAAAATTAAACTATCAAGACTAATATGCTACCAATGAGTGCGGTGAGAAATTAAGGTATAGGAGAATAGAGGAGAATTTAAAGATATTACAAGAGCATAAGCTAGATTGCAAATTTCTCACTAACATAACAAAGAGGCATCAAAAAATTTAGACTAACAAACATAATAAAAGTAATGATTCAAATAAATCAAGTGCATTGAACAACAACATGTTGCTAGACTACGATTAATTTACAAAACACTCCAAGATAACCTGCAAAGAAATCCATCAATGATGGTGATCATACGCTTGCTCGGTCACACTCCATCCACTACACAAGTATAATGCCTTGGCTTAAAGATCAAAAGGGCTTTCATTAGGAATAAAACTTGGCTTAGTTAAATTAAAAAGTATTTGGAAATCAAAAGATAAAAACGACGAATAAAAGATCACACTAAATCAAGAAAAGAGTTTTATAAAAATATCATAATAAAGCTCACCAAAAATGAGAAATGAAGCAAGTCAAATTTCTCCAATTCAAATTTATGAAACAAAAGGCCATGAACAAATTCAATTTTTATAATTAGCCAACAATAATCTTTTTCACTTGTTTTAATATTTTTTCGTTCATATTTTGTTTTTTACACACAGAAGTTCCAAATATAAGCTTTAAATTTCCTCCTCATTTTCAAAAAAAAAACCATCACAAAATGAAATTTAACTAAAACTCAAAAATTTAGTGTGATAATGGGATGAAACTTTTGGCTTTGGTGAAAATGAGAGGTGGAGCTAACAAAGAAAAATATGGAAAGGCCCAAAATTGTGTAACAAAATAAAAATTCAAAGGTGGGCAAAAGACACAAACGTTACAAAAGATGACATAAATCACTACTAAAAGTCATGACAACCTATGCAAATGTTTCGAGAATCACTAGGGGCAATTTTTAGCCACCAAGAAAGACTATTTTGCAAGTGATTGTCTAATAATATCGTCTAACGAACATATGCACGCTACTACACTTAGATTAGAAGAAAAGACTACAAAATCATTATGCTGATAAAATAAAAATGTAATGCCAAAATTTTATGAAAGGGGAAATAGCAAAACTATTGTATGCAAAAGTAATAAAATTTAAATAAATTCTATCCTAACATACTACCAATAATTAAGAATACAACATGAGTCTACGCAACACTCAAAGAAACATATTAAAATAATGATAGAAAATAATTTTTGTCATTTTTAAAATTTTAAGTTTTCTACTTTTTTGGTTTTTAGATTTAATAAAAAGAAAAACAAACTAAATAGAAAATAATAGTTTTTTGGTTTTTTTAAAGAAAAAGAAAAAGTTAAACCCTCCCTCATGCTTAAGATAGACATTGTTCTCAATGGAAAAAAAGGAAGGAGAAAAAAAAAGAAATTGTAAATTAAGCAAAAAAAAGGGTACTTTCCCGAATTGGCGAGTCTGAAGGTTGATTGTCGCTCTTCATGCTTGCTTTGTAGAACATCTTGAAATCGGCTTGAACCATCATGAATATCAACAACGTTGAAACAAGCGATCAAGGAGTCCAACTTGTAGGAGCCGCCAGGACAAAAGTAAAAAAAAAAGGAAATGCAAAAATGAAAAAGAAAAGTACAAAAAGAAAAAAAATAACAGTAATAATTAAGTGTTTGATAAAAACAAACATTCATTGTTCTCAGCAATAGTATGACTAGAAAAATAAAATTTGAGACGCTGACCATTAACTTTAAAATAACCGTTATCCGGGTGTGAAATCAACACAGTATCATACGGAAAAATTTCCTTCACCAGAAAAGAACCAGACCAACGCGATTTTAGGAAATAAGCGCAAACGAGAAATTATAAAGTAAGACTTGGTCACCGGGGTTAAAAGTTTGTGAATGCCTTAAATTTTTATCATGAAAAAGTTTTGTTCGCTCTTCAAAATTTTTGTTATTTTCATAAGCGTTGGAGCGTCACTCGTCGAGTTCATTTAGTTTAAATTTTCGATGTTTTGCGACGGAGTGAGAATCGAGATTTAAAAATTTTAAACCCAAAAAGCACGGTGTTCTAATTCTACCGATAAGTGACAACTTTCCATAGACTAGTCGGTACAGAGTATAATCGATGACAGTTTTGTAAGCCGTTCGATAAGCCCAAAGAGCATCATCGAGTTTTAAAGACCCATCTTTTCTACAAGATGAAACAGTTTTTTCCAAAATACATTTGATTTCTCGGTTGACAACTTCGACTTGGTCATTAGTTTGGGAGTGGTATGCGGTGGAGAGCTTGTGTGTAATGCCATATTTTAATAAAATTTTAGAGAATTGGGCATTACAAAAATTTGCACCCCTATCGCTAATGATTTCCCTAGGCGTACAAAATCGAGAAAATAATTTTTTAAGAAAAGTAATGACAACTCGAGAATCATTCATAGGAAGAGCTTGATCTTCCACCTATTGAGATACATAATCTACCGCAACCAAAATATACTTATTTCCACAACTAGAAGGAAGGGGACCAGCAAATTCTATGCCACAAAGATCGAACACTTCGCATTCAAGAAAATAATTTTGTGTCATTTCATTTTTACTACAGATATTTCTGGTCTGTTGGCAATTGTCGCACCGACTCACCAAATATTGAACATCTTTGAAAAGGCTAGGTCAATAAAAGCCTGCATTTAGTACTTTGTGAGCGGTGTTATTGGCTCTATAATGGCCATTGATCGGTCATTCATGTAAATGTTTCAAAATCCTTTGTCCTTCTTCAAACGAGAAACATCTTCTTACTACTTGGTCTGCGCAGACTCTAAAAAGAAAAAGATCCTCCCAAAAATAATTCTTCAGATCAGAAAAAAATTTCTTGTTTTGTTGAAAAGAGAATTCTTTTGGGAGAACATGGGCCACTAAATAATTATCAAAAGTTGTAAACCATAAAGTAGAAGAAGTATTAATTATTAAAAGTTTTTCATCCGTAAAACAATCGTTAAAGAAGCTTCATTTAATTTTTTGATAAAGGGATTTTCTAAACGAGATAAATGATCTACCGCAAGATTTTTGGCTCCTTTCTTATCCCTGATTTCCAAGTCAAACTCTTGAAGTAGTAGAATCCAACGAATTAAGCGTGACTTGGCATCCGATTTTGAAAGTAAATATTTTAAGGTCGAGTGATCCGTAAAAACAATAATTTTTAAAAGAGTTATATAGGGCAAAACTTATCAAACACAAAAATAACGGCTAAAAGCTCTTTCTCTATTGTGCTGTAATTTTCTTATGTCGAAGTAAGAGTCTTACTCGCATAATAAATTGGATGAAAGTTTTTAGAAATGCGTTGGTCTAAAACCGCACCAACAGAAAAACTACTCGCATTACACATAATCTCAAATGGAAGGTTCCAGACCTGAGTGATCATGATCAGCGCATTAATGAGTTTTTCCTTAATTAAGCAAGTAGCCGTGCATGGGGGACCACGTGCGGGCAACATTTGTCGCAGGGGCGATATTTGTCATGGGGGAGACATTTGTCGCGGGGGCGACATTTGTCGCGGGGGCGACATTTGTCGCGGGGGCGACATTTGTCGCGGGGACGGCATTTCAGCGAAATCTTCGACTCCCACCAACACTGCAGCTACATGAGATGCGGTAGGAAGGATATATTGTCGGTTGGTAGACGGTCATTCACGAATAAGTAGTTGACATGACTGTAACTGCTACTGTTGAGAAATTTTTCTAAAGTTTACGACATATGAGTTGTGTGTATTAAGGATATCTTTGATCTCATTCAATATTTCCTTATCGAGTCCATTATTTTCTGCCAAATGATGTGATGTCTCATGTTCGGTGTCGTAGATGAACATTTGTAAAAATCGTGGTATGTCCCCCGGAGTTGGAAGAAGAGATCCAATCTTGTGATATATAGCCTCATGTGCTCTGAAAGTGTACAAACCCTAGTTGAAAGCTAGAAGTGTTTCATCAAGTGTAACTCCCATGGATGTTAAAGAGAATATGTGGTTGTATGCACGTATATTTTGCTTGAAATGATGCTCTTTTGTGGCCTGAATGGTGTAAAGAGTCAACAACCGTGGGGGGACAGGAATGGTAGGTAAAATTACTTTGTCAAGTTTACAGCATAAATTTTTTGTTTCTTTGTGGAATAATCAAGCTGTATAGTGAGGGAAAATGGTTGTTTGTGGGAGCTAGAAGACGCTAACGTTGTAAGAGGAACGGTAATTTCTTGTAATATTATGACGTCATGTCCGCGAAGTGGGCACAGAACTGTCATCTTCAATTCATTCGGTTGATTTGGAGGTTTTGGATGTGTTGGTTGGACTTCCACGGCCGATGGTAAAGTCAACGTTGAGCGTGATTGTGTTCGCCTTGCATTCAGTGCACAACTTTATTCTGCAGTCAATGACCACCTCTAATTACTAATACGCACTCGGGTTGACTCTCGAGTTTGCTCAGTTGGTGCCGTCGAAGGTTAAGGCCTCCCTCTTTTATGTAGGACTGATCCACCCAGGTTTAGTAATGATGACTCACCTTCAGTTTGATGTTGGTCTGCCTCAACCTGATTTTGATCTGCTATCTGCAAAGTTCCGGCATAAGGATTATCTTCAATTTCATTCTATTGATTTTGAAAGTCTATGATTATAAGGGTAGCTAATCACCTAGAGGGGGGGGGGGGTTAATAGGTTATTGCAGTCTTTTTTAGTTCTGTAAAATCATCTATGAGTTATGTCCTACTGTGTATACATAATTCAGCTTTCAAGAACACAACACTCAACACACCAAAACACAAGACATAACACACCAGATTTTATAGTGGTTCCCCAGTGTATGGGTACATCCATTATCTCTCTCCGCCTTTCTAACAGTATGTTAGACAAGGCTCTTCTCCAAAAACTATGGCTCATCAGAGATTATAGCACGATCCCACTGGATCATTCAGTCTCCATTGAGACTTACAATACAAGCTCATATCCCTCCACACAGTAACCTCCTGACTACCAAACAGAGGCACAACTGCCCTTAATACAGGCTGGGAGAAACAGCCCCACACAGATCCACACAAGGTTCCAATCACAGGCCCACGACCCTAATATAGATCTCATAGATCCTTCTCATAGCCTTTATAATTTAGGCTTTACAATAAGATCACACAGATCTCTCACACAGCCTAATCAATCTAGGCCTCAACAAAGATCTATCACAGATTCACATATTTTGAAAGAGGAATGTTGATTCGACTCAAGAGAAATTGCTTCCTGAGTTGATTTCTTCCTGGGCTAAGAAAATCTCAGCCCTATCTGCTTCCCAATCACAAGAAAATTGATTTTCAATGGTCTGCGACTTGTACTGGAAATTCCTCATAATCTTGATTATGCTCTTGTTGATGAAAGAAGGGAATACGATCTTTGAACAGCTAACCTATAAGGAAGATTACAATTCCTCTGTCATATTCTTCTGACCAATCATAATCTGGCATAGATATCTTCTTCTTCTTTGATTCAGAAAATGATCTTCAGATTTGGCTCAGATTGAATCGTGAAGCAATTTCAACTAGGGCTTGCCTAGAAAGATTCTTCTTCCTCAGAGATATCCTCTGTACTTGTTGTAACAGATGTTGATTGTACCAGCGAACTCAGAAACCCTTCGGATTTAACAATTTGAAGTTCTTGGCTCTGTAACAATGGCGGATGAAGACGATGAACTCCCGCTCCTCGTTTTCAGAATGAATTAATGTTAATCAGAAAAGTTGTTTTGATCTTGATCTCAGCTGCTATTTATAATCGCATCGATTTGCGGGATGATTGATACGTGTCCTAGTTTTAACGGTGGTTCTTAATCAAATTAAGATTTACTGTAGACTGATGACGACGTTAATGTTGATTTATAGCATTTAAATAATGAATCTAAAATTCATTGACTTGCTGACTTTGCTGACATCAGCATCATTCTGGACTTAGAAAAATCAAACATCATTCCAGAAATCCTCAGTTCGATGAACAAGTGAAAGCTGAGTTCGATGAACTCTGAACTCAATTCGGCTAACTCAGAGCTTAGCTAGACGAAAAAGTGAAAGCTGAGTTCAACGAACTCTGAACTCAGTTCGATGAACTCAGTGCTCAGCTCGACTAAAAGTGGATAAGCAATACTTAACGATTCTTGACTTAGAATTTTCTTAAGCTCTACTAGGCGTTGAGTGAATAGGCCATACTCAACGAATTTGGTCTTAGAAAAATTTCAACTCTGCTGAAAGCGTTGAGTGTATATGTCTCACTCAATGCTTTTTGCCTTAGCCATTTTCTTTTGCCTTTTCTGCTTAAAAGCATTGAGAGCGTTGAGTGTACAAGCTTCGCTCAATAGTTTTTGCCTTAGCCAAATTCTTCTGCCCTTTCTGCTTAAAAGCATTGAGAGTGTTGAGTGTATAATCTTCACTCAACGCTTTTATACTCAACCTGATTTTCTGCAATCTTGCCTTCTTACTGAAGTTTGTCGTTGAGTGGGTTGAGTGAACTGGCTTCACTCAACGATTCTGGACTTAGCCGAATTCTTGTTTCTTCACAGGAAGACTAGACTCAAATCCTTTTGACTTGGCCTTGAGTGAATGAGATTCACTCAACGCTTCTGTACTTAGTCGAATTTTTTGTATCCTTATACTTTGGCATTGACAGAATATCTTTGACTCAACGATTCTAGCCATATGGCATTGAGTGAGTTGAGATCACTTAATGCCTGTGGACTTAGCCACATTTCTGCCTTTTCAATACTGTAAGATTTGACTGCCAGCCTTCTCTCAGTGCTATTAGTTGTATGGCATTGAGTGAGCTTGTTGCACTCAATGCTTCCGGACTTAGGCATTTTTCTGAATTTCCAGCCTATCACTTTGAGTCCACTTATCATTATCTCTTGAACTATATGTCTAATCATTGTGACAAAGACCAACCTCTATGTATGAACTTAATCATACATCAAATACAACTATATATATACCATTGACCTGTTTGACTTCTTATAAATCTAGGACATTGAGATCAATGGACCCAACAATCTCCCCCTATTTGAAGAAGTGAAAACACCACTTGAGAATTCTTTGTGAATGATATACACTAATATAAGCAGCAAAAATATTAATATTGTATTAATCGAAGAGCAGCAAGATTACCACATTTTCCCTTGTTACCACATTTTTCCCTTGTGCTCCCCCTGCTTTGTAGCATCCTGCTGCTACAAGCTGCTTCACCTGTAAAGCCTTTCATGTAACTGCTTCTTTGTTATAGCTGCTTCTTTATTACAGCTACTCCCCCTTGCTACTGTTTTTCCTGTACTACTTCTCCCCCTTTTTGAATTCTGTGAAATAGCTTAGGAGCACCATGCTATCTACTCCCCATATTTGAGATCAGAGAAGTACCTAGAGCTGAACTTGCTCCCCCTCAGTAAGAACAATTACTATCAATTTTCTTGATAGTTTCTTTAGTCCACAATAACCTACAAGATTAAATTTTTTTGCTACAAACAATCATAAAGAGCAACTGAGGCTATACCAAATTCAACATACCCAACTCAAATTTGAAGGTGTTGAACTTTGCTTCATCTAGTGGATTGGTGAAAATATCAGCCACTTGCTTGTCTGTTGGGACAAACTCAAGACTAATATCCTCGCATTCCACATGCTCTCTTATAAAATAATATTTAATCTCTATGTGTTTAGTCCTGGTATGTGATACAGGATTCCTAGCTATAGAGATTGCACTTGTAGAATCACAAAACAAATGATTTTTACTTATCTAGAGGTTATAATCCTAGAGTTGATGTTGAATCCACAACAACTGTGCACATCAGCTTCCTGCAATTATATATTTTGATTCTGCAGTAGAAATAGAAACACTAGTCTACATCTTGCTGCTCCAAGACACTAGCCTTTTACCCAGAAACTGATAGGAACCTGATGTACTTTTCCTATCCTCTCTACAGCCTGCAAAGACTGCATTTGAATAGCCAATTAGCTCAAAATACCTATTCCTAGGGTATCATAGGCCAAGATCTGGTGTGCCCTTTAGATATCTCAAAATTCTCTTAGTAGCAGAGAAATGAGTCTCTATAGGGCATGCCCGATATCTAGCATAGACACATGTAGCATACATGATGTCTGAACTACTAGTAGTGAGGTATAAAAGAGAACCAATTATCCCTATATACAAAGTTTGATCAACAGATTTCCCTGCCTCATCTTTATCTAAAGATATATTTGATCCCATGGGAGTTTTCGTGGTGAAAGCATTCTCCATCACAAATTTCTTAATTAACTCCCTCATAAACTTAGACTGTGATATGGATATTCCATTGTCAGTCTATCTTACTTGGAGACCCAAGAAGAACTTAAGTTCACCATGCTACTCATCTTTAACTTTCCTTGCATAAGTTTGGCAAACTTCCTACAAAGGTTATCATTAGTAGACCCAAAGATAATGTCATCAATATATATCTAGACTAGGATGATTTTTCCCTTAGATTCCCTAATGAATATGGTCTTATCTATCTTCTCCCTTGAGAATTTATTTTCAATGAGGAAGCTAGAGAATGTTTCATACTAAGCTCTGGGGGCTTTCTTTAGCCCATATAGAGTTTTTCTTAGTCTATAAACAAAATCAGTATGATAAGGAACAAAAAAAACCTGTAAGTTATTTCACATAGACTTCTTCTTTCAAATCTCCATTCAAAAATGTTAATTTCACACCCATCTGATAGAATTTGAATCCTTGGAATGCAACATATGGAAGGAATAACCTGATAGCTTCTAGTCTTGCTATAGAGGCAAAGGTTTGATCAAAGTCAATACCTTCCACTTGTTTGAACCCATGAGCCACCAGTCTAGCTTTATTCTTAACTATAATATCATTTTCATCAAATTTATTCCTGTAGATCCACTTGGTTCCAATGATATTATGTACTTGAGGTCTGGGAACCAGCTTTCATACCTTACATCATTTAAACTGGTTCAATTCCTCTTGCATATCTCCAATCCAAAACTGGTCTTAGTTAGCCTCTTCAAATTTCTTAGGTTCTACCTGTGACAGGAAGCAAGAGTACATTGCTTTGTTGAGACATCTGCTCCTTGTCATTACTCCTTGTCTTGCATCACTAATAATCTGATGGTCTGGATGATCCCTCAGATGTCTTACTACTGGAGGCAGTATTACTTCAACATCATGTTCTTCATGATGTTGATCTTCATCCACTTCCTGTAAGACTTGTGCTTCCTTTAGAATGCACACACCCTCTACTTGGTCTTGCATTATTAGAGCAGCTTCCTTGAGAGTGAGCTTTTTCAACACTAGTTCAGTACCTGTAGAACTAGAAGAAGAGTTTGACAGCTCATTGTTAATCATATTTATTTCATCAAACACTACATTAATTGACTCCTCTACAACTTGACTTGTCAAGTTGTAGATCCTATAAGCCTTACTTTTATTTATGTACCCAACAAATATCCCCTCATAAGATTTGACAGCAAACTTAGTTTTATAGGATTTCCCATTATTAAGCACAAAGCACTTGCTCCCAAAAATTCTGAGATATGCAAGGTTTGGTTTCCTACCCTTCATAATCTCATAGGGAGTCCTATTATGGCTCTTGGTGATAGAAGCCATATTAAGGACATGACAAGTTATATTTACAGTCTCAGCCTAGAAATATTCTGGGAGAGAAATGTCATTTAGTAGAGTTCTACCAGCCTTTATGAGAGTTCTATTCTTCCTCTCAGCTATCCCATTTTACTGGGGTGTTCTTGGAGAGGAAAACTCTTGCTGAATCCCATGATGTTCACAGATTCTTGTCATGAATTCAGACTAAAACTCAGTCTCATTTTCACTTGTGATTTTGACCACAGTACTGTTCAGCTCATTCTGTATTTGCATGACAAATATCTTGAAGACATCTGGGGTTTTATACTTTTTCATCAAAAAGAATACCCAAATAAATCTGGAAAAGTCATCAACCACCACAAAGGTGTAGGCCTTCCTATCTAGACTATGAACTGGCATTGGACCAAATAAGTCCATATGTAAGAGGTATAAACACCTCACAGAATCTTTAGTCTCAATGCTTTTGAAGGAAGCTTTTGTCTGCTTACCCTTTTGGCATGCAAAGCAAATACCTTCCTTAGAACATTTCATATTAGGACCATTCCTAACTAACTCTTTACTATAGAGCTTTCCTATAATCTTATAATTCAAATGAGCTAGCCTCTTGTGTCATTTGACACAATGTGAGGCTTTCTCATTTGCAACTAGAAAAATAGGAGAGTTTGATGAAAAATAAAGAAAATTAAGACAATAGACATTCTCACTCCTAGTACCAGTCAAAGTGACCTCTTGGTCACTTGATCTTCTTATATGACACTTATCCTTGTGGAAAGAAATGGCTAGCCAAGATCACATAATTGTCTTATGCTTATAAGGTTGTGTTGCAACCCTTCCATATTAGCCACTTTTGTGAAAGTGACTAAGTCATTAGTGATCTTACCATAATCTTTGGTGATCCCTCTATCTGATCCACCAAATATCACCTTAGGTCCATCCTTTATTGGAATAAAATCCTTCAGGATGCACTTTGTTCCAATCATGTGCCTGGAACAACCACTGTCCAAGTACCATATAGGGGTATGACAATTTGGCTGTACGAAATAAATCATTTAACCTTAGGACCCCAATTCTTATTGGATCCTAGGTACATGTTAGGCTGAGAATGAATATGCCTGCCTACAGCTCTTCTGACAGGTAAGCCGACATTAGCTCTCTGGACACTATTATTATGCCAGAAATCAATATCATAGTGGCCCACTTTGTCACACCACAAGCACTCATAGATATTGTACCTTCTTTTAAGGGCTGGTTTAACAACAAAGGTACTTGTGGTATCATGAACCCTACCAGCAACTGCCTTATTTTCAGAGATCATGCTCCTGATGGCTTCAGATATGCCCCAGTCTGGTTTGCTGATAGACTTTCCTTTGGTCTTATTGTGGACTGATAGATTTTGGGAAGGGGCTGGTACACCAAACACAAATGGTCCAGGATGGGCCATTTGAATTTCTTCATGGGCTGACTTATAGGCACTAGCACCCTTGCCATTCTAACCACCATAGTGGTGAACAGCTTTGTTCTCATTTGTGGATCCACCATTCTCCTAGTGACCATAGCTACACTCTTGGTCATACCTGTTAGATGGTAACAGCATTCTCCTTAAATGAATAGGAGGCTTGGAGGCTAGTGACTGCACTGGAGCTTTGCCTTTTCATTTAGAATGGCCAGCATTAGTGTTCCCTTTGAAGCCTAACCCCTTCTTATCCTTTTGGGAGGAGAAGGAATCTATCAAAGGCAACATATTATATGGCTTTAAAAACTTAGCCACTAGCTCTTTCTCTTTTGGAGTTTACCTTCAAGATTCCTGACATGATCATTCTTAAAGGTTATGGTGCTCATCTGAATAACAGTAATATTCTTCAGCTGGCTAACTTCCCTAACTTTATGCTCTAGCAAAGTTGTTGTTTCAGAATACTGGGAAGCAGCAAGCTTTAGAGATGCAATCTCCTGAGCCTGCTATTTGGTCAGCAGCTTACTCCTTCTGAATGCTTCTAGAAGTTTACCATATCTTTCAATCATTTGATTTCTATCTTCCTCAGATTTAGAGCCATCTTCATCTCTTGATGAAGAAGCACTTGAATCTGGACCAGTCACATACTTAGACTTAGATGAAGAGATGGATGAAGAGTGTACCTTAGATGGTCCAGGCTGATCCTGGCAGGATTTCTTATGTGATTTTGCCATCAGCCCAATGTAGGCTTCATCATCCTCTTCTGATTCTGATGAGGAAGACTCAATCCAGCTTTTCTCCCTCTTAGCAATGAAGGTTTTCTCCTTCTTGCTTCTCTTATGGTGATGATTCTTTTCGCATGCCTCTTTCTTCTCAGGACAATCAACCACAACATGACCTGGCTTGCTGCAACAGAAACAAACAACCTTTTTAGAAAGATGTTTACCAAGTTTTGGATCATACCTGCCCTCTTTGGAGGCTTTCTTTTTATTTCTGTAGTAGTACTCTTTGTGCTGGAAGGAAGAGGTAGGTTTGCTCCTCCACCCCTTCTTCTTCATCATCTTCATAAACTGCCTTGAGAAAGCAGCAAACTCCTCATCAGACATATTACAGTCTGATTCCTCTTGATCTGAATCTTCTGACTCAACTGGCCTTCTTAAGGGAGAAGGATTCTTCTCCTTGCTCCTCTTGCAGCTATCTGCCTTGAAGGCCACAGTAGTTTCTTTTGTCTGGCCTCTGCTAGTTTTCTTGTCTTCCTTCCTTGCTGTCAGCTGCATCTCCTATGAAAGCAGCTTACTAAATAGTGTGGATGGTAGAGTATCTGCCAGCTTTGCCACTTCTCTAATGACACATATCTTAGTGTCTCAGTCTCTAGTAAAAGACTTAAGAAACTTATCATTTAGCTCATAATTACTAAAGGCCCTGCCATAGGTCTTTAACTCATTAACTGTCCCGAAGAACCTTTCATAACAGCTAGTTATGGTATCCTCCCTGATCTGTCTGAAAGCTTCATACTCTTAATTTAGCATTGACTTTCTATCATCTCTCACTTCCTAAGTACCCTCCATGTACACTATTATGGTGTCCCACATCTCCTTTGAGGTCTTGCAGTGCAGTAGGTTTTGAAAGGTGGAGTCATCTATGGCACTAACTATAATGTTTTGTACTCTCTTATCCATTACTGCTAAGATGAATTCATCCTTAGTCATTTCAGTGTACTTCTTTGGAGTCTTAAGATTTGCATCAAGGATAGATGTCTTCATTGGGATGAAGGGTCCTTCTTGAAATGTGATATAGATCCTAGGATCAGATGTTTCCATGAACAATCTGATCCTTTCCTTCCTTATACCAATAGTCTCCTTCCTGCAGAGAGGAAGTTTCATGGATCCAACTCTTTGTGATTCTCTCCCGAACCCATCTTGACCTTCTGACAACTACCCTAGAGATCTACTCAGAATGTTAAATCTTTTATTGAGTAACCTCCCTTTGATACCAATTGAAAGTCTTTGATTACAAGGGTAGCTAATCACCTAGAGGGGGGTGAATAGGTTATTGTAGTCTTTTATAGTTCTATAAAATCTTCTATGACTTATGTCCTACTGTGTATACATAATTAGGCTTTCAAGAACACAATACTCAGCACAGCAAAACATAAGACACAACACACCAGATTTTATAGTGGTTTTCCAGTATATGGGTACATCTATTGTCCCTCTCTGCCTTTCTAACTGTATGTTAGACAAGGCTCTTCTCCAAAAACTATGGCTCCTCAGATATTATAGCACGATCCCACTAGATCAGTCAGTCTCCACTGAGACTTACAACATAGGCTCACAACCCTCCACACAGTAACCTCCTGACTACCAGACATAGGCACAACTGCCCTTAACACAGGTAGGGAGAAACAACCCCACACAGATCCACACAAGGATCCAATCACAGGCCCACGACCCTAACACAGATCTCACAGATCCTTCTCACAGCCTTTATAATTTAGGCTTTACAATAACATCACATAGATCTATCACACAGCCTAATCAATCTAGGCCTTAACACAGATCTATCACAGATCCACAGATTTTGAAAGAGGAATGTTGATGCGACTTAAGAGAAATTGCTCCCTGAGTTTATTTCTTCCTGGGCTAAGAAAATCTCAGCCCTATCTGCTTCCCAGCAACAAGAAAATTGATCTTCAATGGTCTGCGTCTTGTGCTGGAAATTCTTCAAAATCTTGATTCTGTTATTGCTGATGAAAGAAGGAAAGACGATCTTTAAACAGCTAACCTATAGGGTAGATTGCAATTCCTCTACCTTATTCTTCTGTCAAGTCAGAATCTGGCACAGATATCTTCTTCTTCTTTAATTCAGAAAATGATCTTCAGATTTGGCTCAGATTGAATCGTGAAGCAATTTCAACTAGGGCTTGCCTAAATTGATTCGTCTTCCTCGGAGATATCCTTTGTACTTGTTGTAGCAGATGTTGATTGAGCCAGCGAACTCTGAAACCATTCGGATTTAACAATTTGAAGTTCTTGGCTCTGTAACAATGGCGGATGAAGATGACGAACTCCCGCTCCTCGTTTTCAGAATGAATTAATGTTAATCAGAAAAGTTGATTTGATCTCGATCTCAGCTGCTATTTATAATCACGTCAATTTGCAGGATGATAGACATGTGTCCCAGTTTTATGACGGTTCTTAATCAAATTGAGATTCACTATAGACTGACGATACCGTTAATGTCAATTTGCCACATTTAAATAATGAATCTGAAATTCGTTGACTTATTGACTTTTTTGACATCAGCATCATTCTGGACGTAGCAAAATCAAGAATCATTCCAGAAATCCTCAGTTCGACGAACTCAGAGCTCAGCTCAACGAAAAAGTGAAAGATGAGTTCAACGAACTCTGAACTCAGTTCGACGAACTTAGAGCTCAGCTCGATGAAAAGTGGATAAGCAATACTCAACGATTCTGCACTTAGAATTTTCTTTAGCTCTGCTAGGCATTGAGTGGTGTTGAGTGAATAGGCCATACTCAACGAATTTGGACTAAAAAATATTTCAGCTCTGTTGAGATCGTTGAGTGTATATGCCCCACTCAATGCTTTTTGCCTTAGCCATATTCTCCTGCCTTTTCTGCTTAAAAGCATTGAGAGAGTTGAGTGTATAAGCTTCACTCAACGTTTTTTGCCTTAGCTATATTCTTCTGCCTTTTCAACTTAAAAACGTTAAGAGCGTTGAGTGTATAAGCTTTACTTAACTCTTCTATACTTAGCCAGATTTTCTGCAATCTTGCCTTCTTGTTGGAGTTTGGCATTGAGTGTGTTGAGTGAACTGGCTTCACTCAACGATTCTGGACTTAGTCGAATTCTTTTTTCTTCACAGGAAGACTAGACTCAAAGCCTTTTGACTTGGCATTGAGTGAATGAGCTTCACTCAATGCTTCTGTACTTAGTCGAATTTTCTGTCTCCTTATACTTTGGCGTTGACAGAATATCCTTGACTCAACGATTCTATCCATATGGCGTTGAGTAAGCTCACTCAACGCCTATGGACTTAGCCACATTTTTGCCTTTTCAATACTGTAACCTTTGATTTCCAGCCTTCTCTCAGCGCTATTAGTTGTATGGCGTTGAGTGAGCTTATCACACTCAACGCTTCTGGACTTAGGCATTTTTCTGAATTTCCAGTCTATCACTTTGAGTCCACCTATCATTGTCTCTTGAACTATATGTCCAATCATTGTGAAAAAGACCAACCTGTATATGACCTTAAACATACACCAAATACAACTATGTGTATACCATTGACCTGTTTGACTTCTTACAAATATAGGACATTGGGATCAATGGACCCAACAGATTTGAAGATTCTGGCTCGTTGGGTTGGACTTCCACAGCCGATGTAAAGTCAATGATGAGCGTGATTGTGTTCGCCTTGCATTCAGTGTACTATGTTGTTTTACAGTCAATGACCATCTCCAATTACTAACACGTAATCGGGTTGACTCTCGAGTTTGCTTAGCAGTTGCTGACGAAGTTGAAGGTCACCGTAATTTGGCAACGACGACGACGCCTCAGCATGATTTTTATTGGATATCTCCAAGTGTCTTCGACGCGATGTAATTAACTCATGAATTATTTGTTTTCTTCCAGACATGTAATCTTTTTTTGTATTTGATGAAGTACCACTTGGTTAAAAGTAAACTAACTTATTTACATAGAGGGTACACGGGGAAATGCCCCTACGGCCAAGTGCGATCGTACCAGGCCCGCGAGGAAAATTACTAACCTATATTTGTCTTATTTTATGCTGACCTCTAACTTAAAAGCTAATTTTAAAAGCTTATAGATCTAAGAAACAACTTACTGAAGCAGTAATTATTGAACACTATATTGAGCATTTTAAAGGGAACACAATAATCAACACCTAAGGGTATTTTGGGAACCTGAATGTTACACCATACTCAAATTCTCCTTGCTTATAGTATAAAGATACTCAAATCAGTTTTGAATCATTTAATAGTTTAATGGAACAAAAGATACAGAAACAACAAATTGTGCTCAAGAAATTGTGGATCTAAAGCTGAAAAAGCTATAAGTGCAGAAAGTAATGTAAAATATATTGACACTTATAAGCCTCATTTTAACCCAAATAAACATATTACAGCTGAACTTGCAATATATGAAGGATTGATGTTAGATTCACACAGTCTGCTATAAGACTCATGTTAAAATAAATAAAATGCATTAGCTAATCCCAAATAAAGCTGTTAATGATGTAGAAACCGTGCAAAAGCAAAAGAACAGTGCACATACAAAATCACCTACTAAACAAAAGATATTTAAACCCTAAGAATTGTTGAAAACTGTACATCCCTGAAGAAATTGAAGCAAAGTGCCACAAAAATTGAAGCACAAAAATACCTGGAGTTTGTCGCTCTTTAATAATTGCAGGTCTCAGAGAAGGAGCGGAGATGTTGATCGGGGGTTCCTGCGAGGGTCATAGTGTAGTGAAGGGGAAGCAAAAATAAAAACACTGTCGAGGCACTGTTGTGAAAGAGATTGTGGAAGAGGAAATGCAGAGATGGATTGGCTTACCTGGAGGCGGTCGGAGGCGGTTGGATGCGGTGCCTGATAGAGGCGGTGGCGGTTAGATGCAGTGCGCGATAGAGGCGGTCGGAGGCGGATGGAGGTGGTTGGATGTTGTGCGAAGGAAAGAAGAAGGATGTCGTGGAGATCGTCGGCGGCGGTTGGCGCGACAGAGCCAGAAGTCGAGCGGAAATGGCAAGCACGCCGAAATGGCGAGCGCGTGAGAGTCGTAGAAAAAAAAATCGATCCGTCGCCCTCCGCTTTTTGATCTGTGACCGTTAATTTTAAAAGATCGTGCGGTGGGAACTTTAAGGATCCGTGGCTTCTCCCTAAAATCATCTGTGATTGTTGATTTTAATAGATCCAGTGGCTGATCATGTTGGCGGGAAGTAGAAAAAGTGGAGGGCTTTTTTGGAAGATGAAAGTTACACCATTTAGAAGGGTAGTTTAGGAATAGAAATGTTACACCACCCCTCAAAACATTCTCCCTTATAGTATAAAGATTAAACGCAGATAAACAAACATCGTCAAAAAGAAACGGAGCCTCCTTTTCTAGAAGATGAGTGAGAGGTTTAGTAATCTTTAAAAAATTTTTTATGAAATGACGATAAAAACCGGCATGTCCTAAGAAATTTCTAATAGCTTTAACGTTTGTCGACCGAGGTAGTTGTTCGATTACTTCTATCTTTGTCTTATCTACCTCGATACCTTTAGAAGAAATCTTATGACTTAAGACTAAATCCTCACGTACCATAAAATGACGCTTTTCCCAATTATGAACAAGATTTGTTTCCTCGCATCGCTTTAAAATTTTTTTAAGATTTCCTAAACATAGATCAAAAGAGTCATCAAAAACTGAAAAGTCATCCATGAAAACTTCCATAATGTCTTCTACGTACTTGTCAAAGATAGCCAGCATACATCTTTAGAATATAGCTGGCGTATTACATAAACCAAATGACATTCTTCGATAGGCGAAGATGCAAATGAACAAGTGAACATTATTTTATCTTGGACCTCGGGTGAAATATGAATTTGGAAATAGCCTAAGAGGCCATCAAGAAAATAATAGAAGCTATGATCAGATAAGTGCTCTAGAATTTGATCGATAAACGGTAAGGGGAAGTGATCTTTGCGAGTGACATCGTTTAATTTATGATAATCTTTGCACATTCGCCATCTTGTTACCGTTCGTGTTGGAATTAGATCATTTTTCTAATTTGTTATTATTGTTATACCCCCCCCCCCCCACCCCCACCCCCACCAATCTTAGTAACTACCTGGACCGGGCTCACCCACTTGTTATCCGAAATTGGATAAATAATCTCCGCATCTAATAACTTAACTACCTAACCTTTTACTACGTCTTTCATATTTTGATTTAATCGGCGTTGAGGTTGAATGACATTTCATGAGTTATCTTCTAAAAAGATTTTATGTGTGTAGAAAGATGGGTTTATGCATTTAATATCTGATATTTGTCAAGCTATAGATGGATTGTGCCTTTGAAAAATCGTTAATAATTTATCATTTTCAAATTCAATTAAAAGGGTCGAGACTATAACTGGTAAATTAGAATTTGTTTCAAGAAAAATACAATTAAGGTGGTCGGGTAGCTGCTTAAGTTCCAAAGTAGGTGACTCCTTGTAAGAAGATCTTAGAACTTTTTTTTATCTAAAATAATCTCTTCATAAGATTTAGATTTTGTTGGATTTTTCAGAAATATTACTAATGGTCCTGGTGGAGAATTATGAGCGAGTTTAGAAAAAGAAGAAATTTTTTTTTCTGAAAAATTATTAAGAGAAAAATTGTACTCATCATTAGAGACATCTAAAATGAAATAGGAATCATCGTTTGCTAATGTGTTTTTCATGGAAGAAGTGATGGAAAATGAAACTTCATCATCTCCTACTCGTAGGAAAAGTTTTTCGTTGCTAACATCGATTACTGCGCGAGAGGTGGCAAGCAAAGGACGACCAAGGATTAAGGGAATCTCGACATCCTCTTCGATATCCAAAATGACAAGCTCTACCGGAAAGATAATCTTGTCAACCTTTACGAGCACATCCTCAACTATTTCTAACAGGTACTTAATAGACTTATCCACAAGTTGAATACTCATCTTAGTCGGACTTAGAGTACGCAAACCTTGTTTCTTAAAGAGAGAAAAAGCATGAAGTTGATGCTCGCTCCTAGATCGGCTAATGCGTGTTTCATAAATAAGTCATCAAAAATGCACGGAATTGAAAAGCTACCAGGATCATTTATTTTTTTGGGTACATTATTTATTAAAACCGCGAAGCACTCAGCGTTTAACGTCGCGTAAGATAAATTTTCTAATTTATTTTTATTCGTTAGAAGATCCTTTAAATACTTTGCGTATTTGGGCATTTGAGAAATTGTTTTGTGGAAATATAGATTAATATGAATTTGTTTGAACAATTCCAAAAAACGATGATATTGATCATCTAACTTTTCTTTATTTAATTGAGATGGGTAAGGCGGAGCAAGAGAATTTTTAAAATGGGAGGCAAAACAATAACATCATTTGAAAGAGGTGGTTTATTGAAAATAGGGGCGATAGTCGCCTCGGGCGCTCTCTCAGTTTGGGCTCGGTATTAGCGGGAAGAGTCCCAGACGGTCGCTCGGATATGATTTTGGCTAGCTGCCCGATTTGATTTTCAAGATTTTTAACCGTTCCCGTTAAGTTACAAATCATCGCCTCATTCGCATTAATATATTTTGAAAACATTTCCTCCATAGTGGGAGGTTTTTGAAAATTTTGCGCAGGAGGAGGTGGTGTAAAATCACTTGGTGGTTGCATCGCGTTTGCGGGGTTACTCCAAGAAAAATTCAGATGGTTACGCCATCCAAGATTATTATTGTTAGAAAAATTAAACGACGCAGAAGCAGAAGTAGAAAAAATATTAAAAGAAGGCCTAGGTAAATTTCCTAGAAAATCCACCTGCTCGGTGGTAGCATTCGTAGTTTGCCATACAAGAGGGGTTGAGGTAGCAGACATCTCTGTCATTTTCTTGTTCAGCAACTTTACTTGTAAACCAACTGGGAGACCATGTCGACCTCCTACATACCTGCAGGTTTGTTTGGGCGAGACCATGGCACGTTCCACTGATAAGTGTTCATTGCCATGTCCTCAAAAAGCTCAAGAGCTGCTTCCAGAATTTTATGGTTTAAAGTACCACCGGAAGCGGCATCTATCATTTGTTTGGTCGTTTGATTTAGCTCATTATAAAACGTCTGCACTTGTAACAATACAGACAAAGCATGATGAAGGCATCGTCTTAATAATTCTTTAAATCATTCTCATGTATCGTAAAGCATTTCAGAATCGATTTAACTAAAAGCAGAAATATCATTTCTTAATTTTGAAGTTTTGGCGGGCGAAAAATATTTAGATAAAAACTTTCCGTTAATTGAGCCCAAGTGATGATAAAACTTCTAGGAAGAGAACTCAACCACTGTTTAGCTTTAGTCCTTAAGGAAATCTGAAAAAATTCTTGATCTAATCGCATCATCATTCACGTCATTTATCTTAAAAGTAGGTGATTGTAAACTGTAACCTGATTTTGGCTATTTGCAGCACATTGTTAACGACAACCCGAAAATATAACCGCACCTCGTATTTTTCTTGCCACACACCAATATTTTTTTGACACACCCAAATATATCCCCTAGTGGTGTGTGTCACGGCTAATTGAGTAGTATTGGGCGATGATTTCTCTCAGGTATTATACTTTTAGAGTACCAAAAAATATCCGCGTAGGGCTGATTTCGAGTCTAATTCAGCCCCCCCCCCCCCATATTGCAAGTGATTGCTCTCTTGTCTACCGATTTATCGGTAGATTTCACGCATCTCCTCTCCAACCAAGGTAAAACTTTCCTTTTCTCCCGTGTTTCAATGCATTTCTGGTTTTTGTTGTTCCCCAATCTCTGATTTCCTTTGATCGGTCTTTTGTGTTGTAATAATTGAATAAAATGCTTCAGTTAATTCTATGATGTTGAAAAGTCCACTTGATTCTTCCAATAAGAAAATCTAGAATGAAAAACCATTTGATATATTTTCTCCATTTTTAGGTTGGGGTACCTGAAGGAATCACTGTTAACCGGAGAGAAAGGTAGCGCGAAGATGTAACAGGTGGGAGCGTTGGTGTTAGTAGGGGAGATGGGAGCGACTCGACGAAGAGGGGAACATGGGCGCCGACGGATGGAGCACGCTGGAAGGAGCGCTGACTTGTTAACCGAGGAAGATGGCGCAAGGAAGATGCCGGAGACGGGAGAAGCTTGGCAAAGAGGAAGACGGGGTGTGGCTTCCGCGAAATGGGGAAGATATGGTGCGAGTAAGGATTTAGAAAAAAAAAATTTATAAAACAAATTGTGGTGCAGATAGCCAATAAAGCTTGCAATATGCAAGTTCGGATCTTCATCTTATAATCCATCGAACTGCACATATTGTTGTACCATTTGGATGATGCTAGGCTTAAGTTCAAAATTATTGTTCACTATAGCAGGTCAAACAATACTTGATTTTGTACCCTCTAGGTTAGGTCGATCATAATAGGACATGGTCCATTGCTAGACAGCATCTGGGTTTGGGTCTCCCATTTCAGAATTAGAATTCGACTTTGAATCCTCAACCAGACCTTAGAAGGTGGGGCCTTGAAATCACGACTATCTTCAAAGAGTGCGCCCAATTTCTTTCTCCAAGTCAACAAATTCCGACGGATTCGCTCGGGTCATACACTAGAAAGAGAAAAGAGAGTGCGAAAAAGAAAAGAAAAAGAGAGAACTTATGAATGAAATAAAATAAAAATTCACCTTTTTTGAAAAAAAAAATTCACTCTCGTACTTCTCGATAACAATCCGGTGAAGGGTTCGCAGCGGTACTAGGCAAAATGATGGTAATTAAGCCAATCTTGCCCTTTTCGAGAGAATTTAGGTGGGGTAGAAAAAAGGATGATGTGCGTTGACTATAAAAATATAAAAAAAATTGATTTTGATCCCCACTAACTTAGTGGGATCATGGGTTTGACCGCCACATGCGATCTTCGTGCACTGTCTGATCTTCCATCATGATCAGCCGCCAACGCCGCCATTATCGGTGCCAGGCAGCTCGCAATCGGTCGGCCATGCCAGGGTCGCGCCGCGGGAAAGGCCCGTAAGGAGGTGTCCACGCGCGGCCGCCCCTCTCCGCGACCACCTCCCATGGCCGCGGGGAGCCGCCCGCGGTCGCCCCTCCCCGCAGCCGCGGGGCGCCACCCGCTAAGGGGTGGCCATGCCTGGCCGCTTCTCCACCCCCCCTCCTACGGCCGCAGGGAGCCACCTGCAAGGGGGAGGCCGTAGGGAGCCACTTGCAAGAAGCGGTCCCACTTGGTCAACCCTCCCAGAAGCCGCCTCTCGCGGCCGCATGGCGCTACCCACAAAGGGGCGATCACGACCGACTGCCTCTCCCGTGGCCGCCTCCCGCGGTCGCGGGGCCCCGCCAGTAAGGGGCGCCCGCGCCCAGCCACCCCGCCCCACTACCGCCACCTGCCGTCGCGGCGCGTCGACCATGCCTCCCCTCCGCTTCTCCCAACCGTCCGCCCCACCGGCCGCGGCTCCTCCTCTCCCCTCGCCGGCCACGACTCCTCTCCCCTCGCTGATGACCGCCCGTGGGGGAGATGACCGCACTTTCATAGTGGGCCCTTGTAACATCCCGACTTTTATTGGGCCACCAGAACCCTAGTGGGCCCAATAAAAGTGGCCCGGACCCTACCCATGACCCGGTGAGGGGTAACCCAAGGTAGGAAATAGAGCTAGAGGACTCCGATTTGAGTTCCGTCAGTTCCTGTGGTTTCGTATAGTCCATACGAGCGCATCGGAACTCGTTCAATTGAACCAGAGGTTATATAGTGGATTTGGCCATTCCTCGCAGAACGTCGCGAAAATGAGATTTTTAGATATTGACATAGAGAACTCCGATTTGAGTTCTGTCAATTCCCATGACTTCGTATAGTTGATACGAACGCATCGGAACTCGTTGCGCCACGATTCGAAGCCTAACGATGATTATGGGCGTTTTGACCGTTATAGCACGCTGCGACGCGCAAATATCGGACTTTCGCCAAACGAACACATTCGACCCCGGTCAGTGGCGTTGGACTCGTATGGTCAATACGAAGTCAACAGAAGTCATTCCGGTTAATTTCGACGACAATTGGTCAACTCGTGGTCAAATCAAGCATAATCGTGCACCGAAAAGCGTGCACACACCAATTGTGACACGACACCCGAACCTTGACCCGACCCCGATGACTTGGACCCACATTGACTTTGACCAGCAAGGGGGACCCATCCTAGGGTTGACTTGGTCAAACCCTCCTAAAAATCCACTTTTTGGATTTTTCTCCAAATGAGGTGCCCACCTCCTCTCCATGGATGAATAACCCTTGCCCCCCTCACTCTCCTTGGGCCCCCAACCAGCAAGCCCCCATCCCACTACAAGTGGAGGCCCACCCACTTCTTCCCTCTCTCTCTCTCTCCCTTTCTCCCCCTCTTTCTTAAGCCCAAGCCCACCAAGGCCCAAGCCCTTGGGGATTCCCCTTGTTCCCCACATGGGGAAATATGTGGCACCTCCAGCTGTCCTTGGACAGCTGGAGGGTGGTGATTAATTCCTCCCTAAGGAGGAATTAATCCCACATTGCCCAAAGGCAAGGAGCTCCCCCTCCCCCTCCCTATAAAAGCTACCCCCCCCCCCCCCTCTCCTTCCCACAAGCTTCAGAGCAGCCCTCCCCCTGCTCCTCCCCCTCTGCCGGAGCTCTGGTGGCCGGAAAAAGGCAAGCCAAGGAGCTCCTCCCCCTCCTCCACCACCTTGAGCCATGGCCGACCAAGCCGGCCCCTCCCAAGCCCGTCAAACCCAGGTAGAAGCCTTCTCCCTCCCCCTTCTTCATTTTGAACGTTTTGCATGGCGCCATCGGCGGCCGGAGCGCCGCCGCCATTCTCCCCTTCCCTCCCATCAAAAAAAAAAAAAAAAAAGAGCTCCGGCGATGGCCGGCGGCGGCGGGCCGCCGGACCACCGCCGGAGGGAGCGCCCACCACCGGGCAGTCGGCCGGTGGTGGAGCCACGGCCGGTCGGTGGCCTGCCGGCGGCGGGAAGCACCCGTAAGGGCGGCGGGTCACGTACAGCGGGGGGGGGGGGGGGAGATAAACAGTAATATTATGTTGTTATTATATATATAAGTTATATTATAATAATATATATATATTATAATATTATATTATTATAATAGGGTTTGATTTTTAAGAGATCAAATGAGAGCCTTCATGAAAAACTTTTCAACATGAAAATTGTTTTACTTGATGAGGGTAGTCTCTACAAAAATTTTGAGAATTTTTGGAGTTAATTTGGTATTTTTAAAAGCCTAAATAAAATTTGTTTGGCTAAATTAAAGGCCCAAAACACTTTGAAAAATTACAAAAAAATTACTAGGCTCCTTTTAGGCTATATTAAGGATTGTATCAAAATTTGGCGTCATGGTGATAAGTTTTGATATTTTTCCTAAAATTAGGAGCCTAGGGTCGTGCTTAGCAATTATTACGCTCATTTTTCTCGAAAATGAAAATTGGAGCGCGCGACTATCCTCACTAAAAAGAATAATAAAATTGTCGTATCAACGAGAGTGGCCGAGACAAGTGACCGAACCCGGTGTGCTCCGAGATTCCGTGAAACCGTTGAGCGCCTCGCCTCTCGGGTGATTTGGGTATGCTCGGAAGCGAGAGTACGAGTAGTGCTATGCGAATTATTCTCGATAAATAATGAGGGTGCAACTCCTGATAAGCCCCTGATCTGATTAACCCGTGATTAATAAAGCGCAACCAGATTCTAATCGGATCATAATAATGGGTGCAACCCAATGAAGCCTTATTAAAAACTGAAATAGAACTGAATGTGCCTCCTGAGAACGGGGATGGAACTGAAAATCTCTCCTGAGAACGGAGATGGAACTGAAGCCTCCTGGATGGAGTGATTGGACTACTAACCATTTTCTTTATGATTATTCCAGTCTTGCACTGGTCCTGTTTTTTATTCTTTTCAGTTCAGTACTTTCAATTCAGTTATACTCCAGTCTCGTACTGGTCAAGTACTTTCAATCCAGTTATACTCCAGTCTCGTACTGGTCAAGTACATTCAATTCAGTTATACTCCAGTCTCGTACTGGTCAAGTACTTTTAATTCAGCTCTACTCCAGTCTCGTACTGGTCAAGTACTTCTAATTAACTCTACTCCAGTCTCGTACTGGTCAAGTACTTTTTATTCAGTACCACTCCAGTTTCGTACTGGTCACGTTTCTTTCCAGCACTTTAAATAAGCAGCATAATCACCGCACTTGTCTTCATTGCAATTTACTATTATAACCCCGGGTCCTGCTCTGACGAGCAGTCGTTATTAAGGTTGAGCCTTAGTTGGGGATAACCGGAGTTGAGGTATTCCTCCAGGTCTAGCCCCAAATAATGCGCTCCCACGCTCCTTGACGAAAGTAGAGCTAAGCGTCGCCGCCCGAAGTTTAAGCCTAGTAGGGCAGGCCGATGTAGACCCAGTGTGTGTTATGTTTGTCGTTAATTGATTGTTTGTAAATTGCTTGCGGTGGAATAGTGGCGGGTCAGTCCCTTCCGCAGATCGTTCGTACCGGTGCAGGAAGGTTGACGACTCAAGGCGACAGGGAGATGGGTACCACGGGTGACCGGCTGTTTTATTCCCCGTCGGGTTTTCCTCCGCTGGTCGGCCAAAATGATTCGTTGGATGTCGCTCACATCCAAGAGTACACAAGGTTGTACGTTAGGGCCTGGGGTTGTGCGGTACGATCACCCCCAGAAGTGGCAGGACTGGCCACTGTCACCGACGGCCACATCGGTGAGGCCCGCGGGGCTTGCTACCCTGCTGGAACAGAAGCGGTCCAAACTATGTCGACATAGGGTCTGTGTGCGCAGGCTGTGAATGCCTGCGGTGTGTGCGCGGCTGTGAATGCCTGCGATAGAAATCAGGGTATGAAAACTTGTTGTGCTGATGAGCTAGTAGAGCATGGTTATAACCGTTTTATACTATTGCTGCTTTTTACGGTTATACTGCACTCTTTTATATTTGCTCCTAGCTATTCATATATGAAATGTTGTACTAACCCTCTCTTGCTTCGGCTATTTACTTCTGTTGGGTGGGTGCGTGCTCATCCCCAGGATGCGGATCCGGGGAGGAGATTTGTTTCTACTTAGCTCTGTGACTAACGGTTATTTGATTAACCATTCACAGGAGGTGGAGCACCGTAGTGACCCGCTGCCGCAGGAGATTATGCCAGCAGCTAGGTCGACTCGAGCAGATGTACCCCCGCCGTCCCCAGAGTTTAGAGACGTGAGTTCTGCCGAGCAGCGTAGAGAGAGAGTATATGAGGATTATATGTAGCACATGTATAGCCTACGGGCTTATATAAGTACTTAGGCTTCGGCCCTAGAACCGCTGTGATTCTGATATGTCATATATATAAATCTGCAATGGTTTCCTGTTAATGCTTCCGCTATATTCTGATGGGTTGTGAATGTTATGATTCGAGCCAACCGAGACGGCCATCTAGTGCTTGGACAGGGTGGATCGTTCCACCTATAAGCACTGGGTGGGCGTCTTGGGCCAGTAGCACCCCTCCGGCCCGACCCGGGCAAAGGTTGGGGGGGTGCTACAAATGGATCAGAGCGATCACGATTCTTCCTTGTGGAGCAGTCTCAGGATCCCTTCGTCCCTCGCTTCGTTTTAGGTTCGGGACGAACCTTGCAGCGGAAGCCTGGTGGACCCTAGTGTAGAGGCTTAGGGATTCTAGACTGTACGATAGTATGTCCATACACCGTTGTTTCCGCTTTGTCTGTCGTTTTTGCAAATTGCCACTACTTTTGCAAAATACTGACACTCTTTCCTGTTACTTCTCCAGATACCGGAGGACAGTAACGGGGGATCCTCGTCTAGGGGATATGTTCCAGCTACCCCACCACCAGACCCGGTCGCCCCCGCGGCTATACCGTTTGCCGAGACGGATATGGGGCAGACGCTGACGGCTATACTAGCGACGTTCCGGGATGCCCTAGCACAGCCACCGCGAGAGATGACCGCACCCACCGATCTGTTGACGACTTTTCGAGGACTCAGGCCTCCCCCGTTCAGGGGTACAGAGACGGCCATTCAGGTTGAGGAGTGGGTGGAGCGAGTGGAGGAGCTGTTAGTAGGGATGATGTGCCCAGCTGTGGCAGCAGTTTCTTTGGTGGTGACCCTCTTGGAGGGATATGCGAGGGATTGGTGGAGAGCGGCTAGTCGCTCTACCTTTCGAGGTCGGCCGATGAGCACGATCCTTTGGGGAGAGTTCTCCATAGCTCTACTAGAGTTCTTTATCACAGATACAGACCGAGCCGCGCTACAAGAGAGGTTCCTGCTCATCCGACAGGGCAACCGCACTGTGGCAGAGTATGAGAGAGAGTTCATACACCTGGCACGCTTCGCCGGGAACCTGGCCGCCTCCGACAGGGATAGAGCTTCTCGGTTCTATAGCGGACTACGAGACGACCTGAGGCAGGCCCTGATTATGCTCTCTCAGGCCACCTTCCACACCATAGCTACCCATGCGGCAGCCTTAGAGTTGGACCAGCAGACAGTGGCTCAGCGGCGCAGAGGTCAGGAAGAGCTCCCTCGAGACCAGAGACGATATGGAGGAGTCGCTCCCCATAGACAGGATAAAGAGCGCAGGCAGCGACGCCGCAGGCAGCCTTATAGGCACCCACCAGCACCCCCAGCACCCCCAGCTGCACAGCCAGACTTCAGACCAGCTCCAGCACCGCAGCCCCCACTAGTGGCCCGACGAGATGTTCCCTTCGCAGGGAACTGCTTCTTATGTCATCAGCCAGGACATATGAGGGCCTTTTGCCCTTAGGCGACGGGGAGACCCGGATTGGGAGCTGTTCAGGGTGGACAGCCGGCACGAGGGCATGGTCAGAGAGGTCGCAGAGGCAGAGCTGGCAGGAGAGGCCAGCAGGGTCGAGCAGCGCCCCAGGAGGCCTATGCACTAGACCTGCAGCACGGACCAGCCCCTGACGTAGTCATAGGTATATATCTTAGGCGATAGAGAGATATCAGATCTGACTACTGATGTTGTATATTACTTATGTGTACTTATATCCTCTGTATTAGATAGTTGATATATATATATATATATATTTTCCCTTGTCGTCAGGAATCTTGTTGGTAGAAGGACTTCCTGCCAAAACCCTCTTCGACACGGGAGCAACTCATTCTTTCGTCTCCCACGAATTCATCGCAACAAAAGGAAATGTTGTTCGTTCGACCGGACTGTCTATATGAATCCGTTTACCAGACGAGTCGGATATGACTTTTACCGAAAAGTGCTCGTTCCAGGCTGTGCTGGGAGAAGTGGAGTTCGAAATCTACGCGACCATCCTAGCCATAACTGGATTCGACATAATTTTGGGAATGGACTGGCTAGTCGAGCACCAAGCTCAGATAAACTATTCCGCACGAGAAGTCCGGCTACGAAACCCGAATGGCCAGACCGTCACGTTGACAGGTGTGCCCTCTGTCTCGCGTATTATCCTGACTTCTACGCAGATGGTGAAATCCGTCCGACAGAAGGATGAAGTATACCTTATCTACTTCGAGATGGAAGACAAATCCCAGGTGCTCGCCAAGGTCTCGGTAGTCCGCGACTTCCCCGATATTTTCCCTGAGTCCCTCCCGGGATTGCCACCCCAGCGAGAGGTCGACTTTCAGATCGAGCTTGTGTCCGGAGCACGGCCAGTATCACGAGCCCCCTACCGGATGGACCCAAGGGAGCTGACTGAACTAAAGATCCAGCTACAGGAACTAATAGATGCTGGTTTCGTCCGCCCTAGTTCCTCGCCCTGGGGAGCCCCGGTACTTTTCGTCAAAAAGAAAGATGGGACTTTGCGACTGTGCATCGACTACAGGGAGCTGAATAAGCTGACTGTACGCAATACCAACCCCCTCCCTAGGATCGACGAACTGTTCGATCAGTTGCAAGGTGCGTCCGTATTTTCCAAGATAGACCTGAGATCCGGCTATTACCAGCTCCGAGTCCGAGAGGAAGACATTCCCAAGACTGCCTTCAGCTCTCGTTATGGTCTTTATGAATTCCTAGTAATGCCCTTCGGGCTCACCAACGCGCCTTCCGCCTTCATGGCCCTGATGCATAGAGTCTTCGAACCTTTCTTGGATCACTTTGTCATCGTCTTCATAGATGACATCCTAATCTACTCGAAGACCAAGACGGACCATACCCGGCACCTTCAGATGGTGTTATTAAAGCTCCGGGAGCACTCTCTCTTCGCCAAATTTAGTAAATGCGAATTTTGGCTAGAAGAAGTTGGATTCTTAGGCCACACGATAAACAGGGAAGGAGTGGCAGTAGACCAAGCCAAGGTCCAGGCGGTACAAAATTGGCCGCCACTCAGGACGGCTGCGGATATCCGGAGTTTCCTCGGTCTTGCCGGATACTACAGGAAGTTTGTCGAGGGTTTTTCCAAGATTGCCCTACCCCTAACTGCTCTCACCAAAAAGGACGTCATATTCCGATGGACGCCGGAGTGCGAGGCTGCGTTTGTCGAGCTGAAGAAGCGGCTGACTTCCGCGCCAATCCTTACGATCCCCACAGGGACCGAGGGATTCCAGATCTACACTGATGCCTCCCTGAAGGGATTGAGAGCTGTTCTAATGCAGTATGGTAAGGTAGTGGCCTATGCATCTCGGCAACTAAAGCCGCACGAATTGAATTACGCAGCACACGATTTAGAGTTGGGCGCCGTCGTCTTCGCCCTCAAAATTTGGAGGCATTACTTGTACGGGGTAAGATGTGAGATCTTCTCCGACCACAAGAGCCTCAAGTATATCTTCACGCAGAAAGAGCTGAACCTCCGGCAGCGCCGATGGCTGGAATTCTTATGCGATTACGACTTCGCTCTCCAATATCACCCCGGGAAGGCTAACAGAGTCGCTGACGCCTTGAGCCGCCAGCCTGCGATAGCCGGGAGTTGGATGGAGCAGATCCCTAAAGAACTTTTCCAGTCTCTGATAGACATGGAGATTACCCTGGTTTCCCGAAGAGATCCGGAAGAGTACTACTCGCAGCTGTATTGGATGGAAATCCAATGCGACATCCGGGACCGGATACGAGAAGCCCAGAAGATCGACACAGAAGTGATACCGATCATCCGATCTCTGCAAGGAGGGGCACAAGAGGATTATAAACTGCATGACGGGATTCTTCAATTCAAGCACCGCATATTTGTTCCCGCTACTGGAGGGATTCGTGAAGAAATTTTGCAAGAGGCCCATCAGTCCAGGTACTCGATCCACCCTGGCATAGTTAAGATGTACGTGGACTTGCGCAGGACCATCTACTGGCCTGGAATGAAAAGAGATGTCACCGACTTCGTAGCCCGGTGTCAGACCTGTCAGAAGGTTAAGGTCGAATGCCGCAGTCCAGGAGGCCTATTACAGCCCCTACCGATTCCAGAGTGGAAGTTCGAAGACATCTCCATGGACTTCATCCACGGACAACCTCGATCCCGCGCTGGGAATGACTCAATATGGGTGGTCGTAGATCGACTCACCAAGGTAGCGCGATTCATCCCAAACCGACAGGGCGACGGAGTAGATATCCTGGCCAGGATGTTCCTAGAGCAAGTGGTATGATTCCACGGAGTACCAAAGTCCATCGTGTCAGATCGTGACGGGCATTTCACATCTAAGGAATGGAGGCGGGTGCAGGCGTATTTGGGAACCAAGTTGGCCTTCAGCACCGCCTTCCACCCGCAGACGGACGGACAGACGAAGAGGACGAACCGGACAATGGAGGATCTACTTTGATTATGCATAATAGAGCACAATGAGCCATGGGAGCAGCTGTTGCCGTTGGTCGAATTTTCTTACAATAACAGCTACCAGGCTAGTATTAAGATGGCTCCATACGAGGCATTGTATGGAAGACGTTGCCGAACCCCGTTGACATGGGCTCAGGAAGAGGACCCGGAAGCCTTGGGAGTGGCTTACATCGATGATACTACGGCAGCGATACGGCTGATACAGGAGCGGATGCGGGAAGCGCAGAGCCGGCAGGCTAAGTACTATAATGCGCGTCACCGACCGGTGGAGTTTAGCGTGGGGGAAATGGTGTTCTTGAAAATAAAGCCCATGCATGGTGTCTCCCGGTTGAGGAAGCAGAAAAAGTTAGACCCCCGCTTCTTGGGCCCCTATCCGGTGATAGAGCGTGTTGGCCCCGTCGCCTATCGTTTGGCCTTGCCCCCAGAGTTGGGAAACCTTCATGATGTGTTTCATGTCTCTTCCTTGAGACGAGTCCTCCGGCAACCAGAGCAGTACCTTCCTACTCCACCGGTGCAGCTACAGTCAGATAGATCCGTCCGGCTCGAACCCGTCAGAGTAGTGGATTATAAGGTCAAGACACTACGTAATAAAACCATTCCGATGGTTAAGGTGTTATGGTCAAACTGCGGACGAGAAGAGTTCACGTGGGAACCTGAAGCACTCCTCCGAGAAAAGCATCCAGAGCTCTTTCCCCAGGTATGTTACTTTCCCCCCAACTTCAAGCAAATTTTCGGGGATGAAAATCCTTTTATTTTTATTGGATTGTAACATCCCGACTTTTATTGGGCCACCAGAACCCTAGTGGGCCCAATAAAAGTGGCCCGGACCCTACCCATGACCCGGTGAGGGGTAACCCAAGGTAGGAAATAGAGCTAGAGGACTCCGATTTGAGTTCCGTCAGTTCCTGTGGTTTCATATAGTCCATACGAGCGCATCGGAACTCGTTCAATTGAACCAGAGGTTATATAGTGGATTTGGCCATTCCTCGCAGAACGTCGCGAAAATGAGATTTTTAGATATTGACATAGAGAACTCCGATTTGAGTTCTGTCAATTCCCATGACTTCGTATAGTTGATACGAACGCATCGGAACTCGTTGCGCCGCGATTCGAAGCCTAACGATGAGTATGGGCGTTTTGACCGTTTTAGCAAGCTGCGACGCGCAAATATCGGACTTTCGCCAAACGAACTCCGATTCGACCCCGGTCAGTGGCGTTGGACTCGTATGGTCAATACGAAGTCAACAGAAGTCATTCCGGTTAATTTCGACGATAATTGGTCAACTCGTGGTCAAATCAAGCATAATCGTGCACCTAAAAGCGTGCACACACCAATTGTGACACGACACCCGAACCTTGACCCGACCCCGATGACTTGGACCCACATTGACTTTGACCAGCAAGGGGGACCCATCCTAGGGTTGACTTGGTCAAACCCTCCTAAAAATCCACTTTTTGGATTTTTCTCCAAATGAGGAGCCCACCTCCTCTCCATGGATGAATAACCCTTGCCCCCCTCACTCTCCTTGGGCCCCCAACCAGCAAGCCCCCATCCCACTACAAGTGGAGGCCCACCCACTTCTTCCCTCTCTCTCTCTCTCTCTCCCTTTCTCCCCCTCTTTCTTAAGCCCAAGCCCACCAAGGCCCAAGCCCTTGGGGATTCCCCTTGTTCCACATGGGGAAATATGTGGCACCTCCAGCTGTCCTTGGATAGCTGGAGGGTGGTGATTAATCCCTCCCTAAGGAGGGATTAATCCCACATTGCCCAAAGGGAAGGAGCTCCCCCTCCCCCTCCCTATAAAAGCTACCCCCCCCCCCCCCCCGCTCCTTCCCACAAGCTTCAGAGCAGCCCTCCCCCTGCTCCTCCCCCTCTGCCGGAGCTCTGGTGGCCGGAAAAAGGCAAGCCAAGGAGCTCCTCCCCCTCCTCCACCACCTTGAGCCATGGCCGACCAAGCCGGCCCCTCCCAAGCCCGCCAAACCCAGGTAGAAGCCTTCTCCCTCCCCCTTCTTCATTTTGAACGTTTTGCATGGCGCCATCGGCGGCCGGAGCGCCACCGCCGTTCTCCCCTTCCCTCCCGTCAAAAATAAAAAAAAAAGAGCTCCGGCGATGGCCGGCGGCGGCGGGCCGCCGGACCACCGCCGGAGGGAGCGCCCACCACCGGGCAGTCGGCCGGTGGTGGAGCCACGGCCGGCCGGTGGCCTGCCGGCGGCGGGAAGCACCCATAAGGGCGGCGGGTCACGTACAGCGGGGGGGGGGAGATAAACAGTAATATTATGTTATTATATATATATAAGTTATATTATAATAATATATATATATTATAATATTATATTATTATAATAGGGTTTGATTTTTAAGAGATCAAATGAGAGCCTTCATGAAAAACTTTTCAACATGAAAATTGTTTTACTTGATGAGGGTAGTCTCTACAAAATTTTTGAGAATTTTTGGAGTTAATTTGGTATTTTTAAAAGCCTAAATAAAAATTGTTTGGCTAAATTAAAGGCCCAAAACACTTTGAAAAATTACAAAAAAATTACTAGGCTCCTTTTAGGCTATATTAAGGATTGTATCAAAATTTGGGGTCATGGTGATAAGTTTTGATATTTTTCCTAAAATTAGGAGTCTAGGGTCGTGCTTAGCAATTATTACGCTCGTTTTTCTCGAAAATGAAAATTGGAGCGCGCGACTATCCTCACTAAAAAGAATAATAAAATTGTCGTATCAACGAGAGTGGCCGAGACAAGTGACCGAACCTGGTGTGCTCCGAGATTCCGTGAAACCGTTGAGCGCCTCGCCTCTCGGGTGATTTGGGTACGCTCGGAAGCGAGAGTACGAGTAGTGCTATGCGAATTATTCTCAATAACTAATGAGGGTGCAACTCTTGATAAGCCCCTGATCTGATTAACCCGTGATTAATAAAGCGCAACCAGATTCTAATCGGATCATAATAATGGGTGCAACCCAATGAAGCCTTATTAAAAACTGAAATAGAACTGAATGTGCCTCCTGAGAACGGGGATGGAACTGAAAATCTCTCCTGAGAACGAAGATGGAACTGAAGCCTCCTGGATGGAGTGATTGGACTACTAACCATTTTCTTTATGATTATTCCAGTCTTGCACTGGTCCTGTTCTTTTATTCTTTTCAGTTCAGTACTTTCAATTCAGTTATACTCTAGTCTCGTACTGGTCAAGTACTTTCAATCCAGTTATACTCCAGTCTCGTACTGGTCAAGTACATTCAATTCAGTTATACTCCAGTCTCGTACTGGTCAAGTACTTTTAATTCAGCTCTACTTCAGTCTCGTACTGGTCAAGTACTTCTAATTAACTCTACTCCAGTCTCGTACTGGTCAAGTACTTTTTATTCAGTACCACTCCAGTTTCGTACTGGTCACGTTTCTTTCCAGCACTTTAAATAAGCAGCATAATCACCGCACTTGTCTTCATTGCAATTTACTATTATAACCCCGGGTCCTGCTCTGACGAGCAGTCGTTATTAAGGTTGAGCCTTAGTTGGGGATAACCGGAGTTGAGGTATTCCTCCAGGTCTAGCCCCAAATAATGCGCTCCCACGCTCCTTGACAAAAGTAGAGCTAAGCGTCGCCGCCCGAAGTTTAAGCCTAGTAGGGCAGGCCGATGTAGACCCAGTGTGTGTTATGTTTGTCGTTAATTGATTGTTTGTAAATTGCTTGCGGTGGAATAGTGGCGGGTCAGTCCCTTCCGCAGATCGTTCGTACCGGTGCAGGAAGGTTGACGACTCAAGGCGACAGGGAGATGGGTACCACGGGTGACCGGCTGTTTTATTCCCCGTCGGGTTTTCCTCCGTTGGTCGGCCAAAATGATTCGTTGGATGTCGCTCACATCCAAGAGTACACAAGGTTGTACGTTAGGGCCTGGGGTTGTGCGGTACGATCACCCCCAGAAGTGGCAGGACTGGCCACTGTCACCGACGGCCACATCGGTGAGGCCCGCGGGGCTTGCTACCCTGCTGGAACAGAAGCGGTCCAAACTATGTCGACATAGGGTCTGTGTGCGCAGGCTGTGAATGCCTGCGGTGTGTGCGCGGCTGTGAATGCCTGCGATAGAAATCAGGGTATGAAAACTTGTTGTGCTGATGAGCTAGTAGAGCATGGTTATAACCGTTTTATACTATTGCTGCTTTTTACAGTTATACTGCACTCTTTTATATTTGCTCCTAGCTATTCATATATGAAATGTTGTACTAACCCTCTCTTGCTTCGGCTATTTACTTCTGTTGGGTGGGTGCGTGCTCGTCCCCAGGATGCGGATCCGGGGAGGAGATTTGTTTCTACTTAGCTCTGTGACTAACGGTTATTTGATTAACCATTCACAGGAGGTGGAGCACCGTAGTGACCCGCTGCCGCAGGAGATTACGCCAACAGCTAGGTCGACTCGAGCAGATGTACCCCCGCCGTCCCCAGAGTTTAGAGACGTGAGTTCCACCGAGCAGCGTAGAGAGAGAGTATATGAGGATTATATGTAGCACATGTATAGCCTACGGGCTTATATAAGTACTTAGGCTTCGGCCCTAGAACCGCTGTGATTCTGATATGTCATATATATAAATCTGCAATGGTTTCCTGTTAATGCTTCCGCTATATTCTGATGGGTTGTGAATGTTATGAATCGAGCCAACCGAGACGGCCATCTAGTGCTTGGACAGGGTGGATCGTTCCCCCTATAAGCACTGGGTGGGCGTCTTGGGCCAGTAGCACCCCTCCGGCCCGACCCGGGCAAAGGTTGGGGGGGGGTGCTACAGCCCTCCCCACCGTCTGAACATTCCACCGCGATCGCCATCATATATTTCACGGATAACCACCCACAAACTATCATGGTTAGTGGGGGGGGTTATCAATAATTAAGAAATGGTCTGCATTTAGAATAAAATATACGCATAATATCCACTCAAAACTATATTAAATATGGTCTGCAAATACTAATTATGGGTGGTTACAATATACGGATAACTGCGTGACTACCGTAACAACTTCCTGGAGCCTATAAAAAGGCCCCAGTATCCCCTTTATTTCTAACTTTCTCCTCCAAGTCTTCTTATTCCTCAGGTTGAAGCTCTGTCAGAATCCTTCTACGTCCCCCCCCCCCCCACCAGCCAGACCGCCAAGAAATTCTTGTAAGTCCAAAACACTCGGAGGAAGAAGGCGCCCTGTGCACTGTAAGACCCCCATTTTTTTTCTTTTTCGACACCGGGGTCTTAGGCCCAGAATCGCCACCTTGCGGTGATACCTTCGCACCCGAGAAGGTCGTCACTACAAGATGCCGATTCTGCCGGCCATAATCGATCACAACTGTAGCAATAGAATGAAAACAAGTCCACTGAAAATTACATGTATAGAAAATAATCTCCACGAAGGGAGTGTCCACATATAGTACATATAATAAAAATCTCGGGCTTATGCCCGGTACATCAAGTGCTCACTACAAATCACTCATCGCGGAAGCAAACTAATACAACTACTAGTGTTCGGGACTCACAGTCCCTGCTGTCTGGACTCCAGTACTAGACTGTCTGATCTCCAAGCGTGCCGACCTTCGGGGCTGCTCCTCCATGCTGGGCTCCGTGGTCCCCTAAATGATGTGGTTCGAAAACTGTTAGTCTAAAATACTAAGTCCTATCATCCTCTGCCCCTTCCCCCATGACTCCTAAGCACCGAGCGGGGAGAAGGAAGGGAAAGAACATGAAGGTGGAGAATGTCAAATAGCAGATGACAGCGGAATTAGACTAGCAGTTCTAAGTATGGTAATAATGATACAAATTTAGAATAAGTAACCTTAACTTATGTGAATACACATAAGCTAAGGGATCTCTTGCAGGGCTCCTATCGTACAAAAAGTCTCATACCGATTTATACGATAGGGAGTCGGTTTTTCTAGCAGGCTTAAATATTTAATACTGAAAGAGAACCTTGACTTATAAGCACGCTCGCACGAACTTATAGGTCAAGGGGTCGTTTTGCAAGGCCTAATGTATAGAGCGTCCCATACCGCTTATACATTAGGTGTCAGGTTATATGCAATGGTTATGCTATGAAATACAATTATGCTATGATGTGAACATGCAAGTGCAACTCACCCACTCGACTCTGTGTACACAGACCTTTAGTTCCCCCTTTCGGAGCTGTTACCTCCCAGGATACCTCCGTAGTGGCAGACGGAAACGGTGGGTTGGGCCTCGCCCACCTCTAAACCAGTAAAGCACTACCGGTCAGACCTATCGTACGCCTCAACGCTTGGTGCACAAAGCGGACTCCTGCGTACTCTTGCCGGCTAGTGCACCGGACTTCTGTTGGCGAAGTGCTAACCACACTTGCCGAGTCAGCGTATTGGCGTCGGTGCATCGACCCTCCAATATCGAAGACCCACCACCTTATACCTTCTATGCACATGCAATAGTTATGAGTCCAAACAACAACCGAACCAAATCTCCCCGGACTATCTCGTCTGTCATAAATCAACAACCGAGCCGAAGCTCCCCGGACTATCCCGTCCGTCATAATCAACAACCGAGCCGAAGCTCCCCGGGCCACCATGCCCATCACCATAACCACTAGGCTTATTGCCCGAGTAACCCAAACTATCTCCCGAGACATTGGGGTGTGAGAGTGTGAAATCCTAAGTTTACTATTTACTCTTGTGGCGATTTTATACCTATGACTTAGGTTTTACCCAGGAATGCCCAAGGTATTCCCTGTAAAGAGCTCTCAAGGGCACTAGGAGCTATGATGGGCTGAATCCCAAAGCTCCCTTTCGCAAGGCACTTATTCTTGTTGGTTGGTAACTAATCCCATATCCATTACCCATTTCTTTTTCATATTACGGTAGACTAAATCTAAGGTGATTTTGACCTTTCACTCTATGGGGAAAGATGATCTTTCGTCGAACAAGCACTACTCAACACTACCGACTCATATCTCACTACTTAACCTAAACTTCTAGGATGACTCATCCACATCTACAAAATCCAGCAAGATGGCTAACTCCAATTATGCTAAATCATTTCCTTTCAACAATTTACTAAATGCAGACCACAAGGTTAAATGCCATGCAAAATGGGGAGTACATCAAATAATCATCCAATACTCCTATAATAATTAATAGAGGTCCATTATGACCTTTAAGCCCTAAATCCAGAGACCCAAAATTTTCCTTATTTATTTAATAATTTATTTAATTATTCTAGTGACTAAAATTTCCAATAATTAACATGAAGTACCATTTACAAGCAAGATATCATTCCACTAATTTTATATGATATTTAAAATAAGGATTTAACTCATCTTTCAAAATATCTAAATTTTTCAGTAAGGTTTTATCCCAAAATTCCTATTTCATTTTAACCCTTGAAAATTCATTTAAAGAAATATAAAAGACTATATTGCTTCCAAAAATTCAGAGAAACTTCCAGTATGATTCTAATGGCATATAAATGATTTGGGTCAAATTTCATAATTTATTTATCAGTAAATAAGCTTAATTAAATTATTGAATAATTTCCTCATTTAACAAGCTTGTGAAGTAAGTACCTCAAATATGTATCCAAAAATTTTCATAAACTTTATATATACATAAAATGATTCAAAACTTCCTCTGCCAAACTTTCATAACCTCCCAAGGGTCAGAGGGACCATAATATTAAATTTATTAAATTGAGGCATCCCTTGTGTTACAAATGAAGTACTATAACTATTGTCCCAAAATTCTCAATTAAATTACCAGAGACTCATAATATCCTTATGATCAATCTACCAAAATTTCACCTTAGTTTGAGGAGTTTAGCTAGCCCATTTCAACCCTACAATATTTGTGCCCTAAACTAGGGTTAGGGTTTTGTGGGTCCCAAATTTTCCAAAACACCCTAAGATTTTAACCAAAGGGTTATAGTTACCATAATACCCTCCCTACAAAATTTCATAGTCATACAATGTGTTATGGTCACATGCCCTTCACAAGGTACAAAAGCCCTTCCTTAGGGTTTGACCTAGGATCATGGGGCAAATCAATTCCAAACCTCCCCATATTTCATTGGAAGGTGCACAAGTTCATGAAAAATCAGTGTTCCAAATTTAAACCTCTGTTGAGGTGAATTGGACACTCTAAGCACAAATTACATTTTGGACCAAAATGCCCTTCTTAGGGCAAGGCTAGGGTTTGCATGATTTCCATTCAAATCACCTCCAAACTAAATGAAATTTTAAACAGAGGTCTATATTGACCTCATATATCTACCACCAAAATTTGGATGAATTTGGACTTCATTTGACCCATAAATTAATTTACCCTAGATAAATTAAATTATTTACAAAACTATAGAAAACTTATCTCCAAAAATTCCCATTTTGGGCAGGGTCTAGATATTAGTTAGGGTGACTCCCTGCCAAAATTTCAACTCATTTGGGCTAAGGATGAAGTGTGGGTACTCTGTTTAATGTCTGCCTAGACATATGTATAGACCCCACCAAATTGAGTGCCCTGGTCAAACCAGTCACCCAAATTGGTCCAAACCAATTTTATATGAAAATAGACTCAAAGGGCTACATTTTTGGTGTTGACTGTTTTCTCTGCAAAGTACTATAGCTATTTTTAATAATTAATAACATTAAATACAAAAACTGTGACATAAATGAAATCTTAATACATAAAAGCTATAGTTTATATTTATTTATCTGCACGAATCTTGGCGCAAACGGACGGGATCTGGTCATCTCCATCCTCCAGCCGACGGCCAGGATTGCTTCTGCCTGGGCCGATTTCCAGCGGCTGCCGCCGGCGCTCCGGCCACCTCCCTGGCCGACCACCGCCGCCAACACCTTCGTGGTGGTCGGGGCTATCTCCAGGCGGCGGCACGGCCGTCGGGATGCCCTATTCCGGCGATCCCGATAGGTGAAAATTCTCGGAAAAACCATGAATTTTGAAACTTGAATCGGGCTCAATTGAGCTCCAACCTTGGTTCTAATGATCCCTACGATTTACCCATTCAAGAAGGAGTGGAGGAGGACCTGTGCGGCTGTAGCCGTGCTGATCGTCGGATTGGCATGGTGGTGGCTGGTGGTGGTCGGCCCTCTACAACAGCACAGTGAAATAGCCTGGCTCCTTCAGGAAAGTGGTGGGAATTACTCTCTGGACTTCAGTGAAGCTTTTAAAGAGGGAGAGGAGGGGAGTTAGGTGGCTGAATGCCATGTGCCATTTTTGGCCATGGTCAACAATGGCGGCTTGGTTGGTAGGGGGTGGAGCTTGCTCTAACCAGTCCAAAATGGTTGCTGCACTCCCCCCTTGTTCTTCTGAATTGAATGGGGAGGTTGGGGAGGGGGGAGGAGGAGCACAAAGTCCTCCTTCCTTCCTTCTTCCTTCTCTTTTTCTCTCCTCCATGGGTGACTTTCTCTCTCCTAGTCACCAAGCCTGAAATTTGGCTCCTCCCTATCCTATGGCAGCCCACAAGTCCATTTGGTCACTTAAGTCAAGGTTAGCCCAATTACAATGGGCTTGAGCTTGAGTTAGCCCATTTGGGCTAACTTGACCCAAAGTTGGACTAGGGCCCACCTAGGTCAAATTGGTCCTTGAGGTTTCTTCAATCGGTCCTTGGTGACCCATTAGCCTCCCCTAGGGTCAAGGTGGGGTTGGATTGGCCCTTGGAGGTCACTTGACCCTTAACTAGGGCACTTTGACCATTTTAGGTCAAGAGTTGACTTTGGTCAACCTAGCCTTTATGATTGGTCCCAATGGGTCCTTGGTGATCTATTGGCCTCTCACTAGGGCTATGAGGGTATGGGTGGGGTCCACTTGGCTAAGGGACTGCAATTGACCCTTGTGTAGGTCAATTTGACCCAATTAGGGTTAGAGTTGACTTTGGTCAACTTAGCTCCCTTGACTACCCTCCATGGGTCCTTAGTGACCCATTGACCCCCTACCTAGGGTTATGGAGGTATAGGGGTGGTCCATTTGGCTAAGAGACTACAATTGACCCTTGTGTAGGTCAATTTGACCCAATTAGGGTTAGAGTTGACTTTGGTCAACTCAGGTCCTTTGGCTGCCCTCCATGGGTCCTTAGTGACCCATTGACCCCTTACTAGGGTTATAAAGGTATGGGTGGGGTCTTGGAGTCTTGGTGAAGCTTCATGATCACCTTAAACCAAGGTTTTGGAGTTTACTATTTGCAGACCATAGTGCCTCTATCCACACCACCAGGTCCACTTGACTCTTTCTTGGGCTTCCTAGGGTTTTGTCATGACAAAACCACTCTTAGGGGTCTAGTTGGAAATGGGATGTTACACGCATAGCTTCAGAGAGCTTCCTACGTACGCAACACTGCCTGAATCACTGCCAATGCATCCCGGTGCGCTCCGCCACGAAGTCTGTTCGCCAAGTAGAGACCGAGAACGCTCATCTTTTTTCGAGCGTAAAAAAAATCAGCTTCGAGTGAGGCGGCCTGTCGCCTACCGAACATTCCACAATCTCTCCCCTCAAAATTGTAACGAGAAGCGGTTTGTCGCCCTCGGTTCCCCAACCACTCTTTAAATAGCCGCCAATAGTGAAGTTTGACCGGCACCGTCCCGGTCACGTGGTTTTTTACCCATTTAAGAGGTTTTTTCACGTTAAAATTGTCTTGTATGTTTCTACTTATTTTGTGACTGTGTGCGCACTCGACCGCTCCACGAGCTACGACAGTCTAATTTAATCCAGTCTACCAGAAGGATTGAATTGACCGCAACAAATCTTATTGATAGTTATCATGTCAATGTGAAAAAGTGACGGTTGCTAGATCGTCCTTAAGTTTTCTCACTGAAGGTTATTCATACATTGCGAGACAAATAGCGGTGACGGTGCAACATCTGAATCTTAGATCTCTAATAATTATCATCAGAACAGTGCATTTTTCTAAAGGATATCAACAACAATTTTTAATTTCAAATTCTTCAAGTGTTCGAGCAAAGTTGAACACTTTGTCAAAAGCTATTACTACTCAGTAAAACCGAGCAGTTTGATGGAGAGCTTATGAAGAGGGCAATATTTTTTGTGTTACATAATTTATTTTAGATTTACATAAAATAAATTTTCAACATTTAATTCTCTCGTGCATTCAAATTGACCAATTTTGGCACCGTTTGGCACGGTGGTGGTGGCTGTAAACGCTTGGGTTAAGACGTCATTCGTTAACCGCCACCACCGTGCCAAAAGAGCCTTTATTTCTCCGCACTCAATAATTCACTGTCTAGCGAAACAAGAAAGATTGAAAGCAGATCAATTCCAATTTGGTCGTGTCGATGGACCCCGAGAGTTTAATGGATGCACACTTTACAGGAGAGCAGTAAAGTTAGCCAGCTTGGATCTTCTTCCATCGTCCAACTAAAAAAGCTAAAAAAGAAAGAAGTTAATGACTTAAAACAATTACAATCAGAAGCAGCCAAAATTAGACTCAGTAATATGTTCCATTTGTCGTGATCTTGTAAGCCGAACTACATTCGCCATATACTTTCTCTTAGAATTTTATTTACTTTTATTTTTTGTGTTTAAAACCAGGGCTAGCCACCAAGCCTTGAAAACTCAAAATTTTACTGAGACAAAAAATTGTCCCACCATGTTGTAGGTAAATATGTTAGGTTTGTTGAAAATTTTTCGTTTGGTGGATATATTCTCTTGAGACGTGTTGGTGAAGTTGTACGTGAATATTTAGTCTATTCGGACTCCTACGAGTGTGTGTTAATTCAGTCGCGCGAACGGTCGAAGTCTGTGATTGATGGGCCAGACCGTCTCGTAAATTTATGCTATATTTGGTTCGGCGGTGGTGGGTGCATCCGGTGGGTCGAAACGTCACTTTGGAACTAGATGGGGAGAGGTGGGGGTTGAAATGGGGCAGGTCGGGGCAGTTTTCTCCTTGCTGCGGGTGCAAACGGAGCAAACGCCATCGCCGGACGTTTGTTTACCCACCATCCCGCAGCTTTTGCTCCAAACAGAGGTGGCGAAATGCCGAACCAAACGAAACCTTAGTCGCGAGTTAGGTCTCACCCTTGGCATATAAGTGAGAATGACTAGTAGGTTCTAATTAATTTTAGGGTCCGTTCGTTTCACAGACATTGATATTGAAGTATTGGCTTTGAGAATATGAATGTAATTTCTCTTGTTCGTATCAACAATTTTAAATTGGAATTGACTTTCTAATGGAAAGTCGTCGATATTCACCGTAATCTAAAAACTCATAGATTCAATATCTATCTCTAGTGGCGGATATTCAGTCCGGTTTTCCAAAATGAGATCATTTTTTTAGCCTGAACGTGATTTTTTTCGGCCGAACGCAATTTTTCATCGGGACGCAACTTTTTTGCGCGTACGTGTTTTTTTCGTCTGTGTACGATTTTTTTGCCCAGACGTAATTTTTTTGTCTTGAAGCATTTTTTTTACACAGACAGGTTTTTTTCTCCCGAATGCGATATTTCTGCACGAACGCGGTTTTTTTCTCTATGACGCAATTTTTTTGCCCGAATGTATTTTTTTCGCCTATACGGAAATTTTTCGCTACGATTCAATTTTTGGTCGTCTGGGCCGAATTATTCATCTAGACTTAATTTTTTCGCTCAGACACAATTTTTTTCGCCCGAACATGAATTATTCGGCCAAACAAGGTTTTTTCGCCCAAACGCGTTTTTTTCCGCCCGGACGCGTTTTTTTCGCCCGGACATGATTTTTTCGCCCGGGCGCGATTTTTTCGCCCGGGCGTGATTTTTTCGCCCAAACGCGATTTTTTCGCCCGCACGCGGTTTTTTCGCCCGGACGCGATATTTTTACCCAGACACGAATTTTTCGCCCAGACGCGATATTTTGGACTTGACGCGATATTTTCGCCCAGCCGCGATATTTTTCACCCGGACGCAATTTTTTCGCCCGGACGCAAATTTTTCACCCCGACGCAAATTTTTCGCCCGGACGCGAATTTTTCGCCCGGACGCGAATTTTTCGCCCGGGCGCGAATTTTTCGCCCGGACGCGAATTTTTCGCCCGGACGCGAATTTTTCGACCGGACGCGAATTTCTCGGTCGGACGCGATTTTCTCGCCCGGACGCGATTTTCTCGCCCGGACGCGATTTTCTCGCCCGGACGCGAATTTCTCGCCCCTACACGAATTTTTCGCCCCAACGAGAATTTTTCGCCCTGACGCGAAAATATCGCGTCGGGGCGAAAAATTCGATTTGAGAAGTAAAAATCGCGTCCGGGCGAAAAATTGCGTACGGGAGATGTGCTTGGGCGAAAAATTCCCGCCCGGGCGAGAAAATCGCGCCCGGGCGAGAAAATCGCGCCCGGGCGAGAAAATCGCGCCCGGGCGAGAAAATCGCGCCCGGGCGAGAAAATCGCGCCCGGGCGAGAAAATCGCGCCCGGGCGAGAAAATCGCGCCCGGGCGAGAAAATCGCGCCCGGGCGAGAAAATCGCGCCCGGGCGAGAAATTCGCGCCCGGGCGAGAAAATGGCGTCCGGGCGATAAATTCGCGTCCGGGCGAAAAAATCGCGTCCGGGCGAAAATATCGCGTCCGGACGATAAAATTCGCGTGCGGACGAAAAAATCGCGTTCGGGCGAAAAATTCGCGTTCATATGAAAATTTCGCATTCAGACTGAAAAAATAAAATCAAATTGAAAAAAATCACGTCATGACGAAAAAAACACGTCTGGGCGAAAATAACACTTTTGGGCGAAAATTTCACGTCCGGTCAAAAAATTCGCGTTGTTGTCGAAAAACTTGAGTTTGGGCGAAAAAATCACGCCTCAAGAAAAAATCACGGTCGGGCTAAAAAATCGTATTTGTGATTTTTAATTGTGATCATTAATAGCATTGATCAATGTCAATTCCTATGACAGAAAGTCTTTCTACAAACGAACAATAAAAAAATATCAATGTCAATTCCTATGATATAAAGTCTTCATGCGGACGAACAAAAGAATTGGATTTAAATCCAATATCATTTCCCATGTGTATTGATATTGAATTGAAAGCCAATACTTAAATGACAATGTCGTTGAAACGAACGGAGCCTTATGGAATTTAATATTGGGTTTTAAATGGGAGAATTATGAGGATTTATTAACCTCACATTTAGGCTCCGTTTGGAGGGACTTATTTTCACCGATCAAACGGTCATGATTGCATGAACGGGGACTTAGGCTTCGTTTGGGGGGGCTTATTTTCACCGGTCAAGCGGTTACGACCGCATGTATCGGACCATAATTAAGGTCCAATTCATGCGGTCATAACCGCTTGACCGGTGAAAATAAGTTCTCTCAAACGGAGCCTTAATTAAGGTCCTGTTCATGCGGTCATGACCGCTTGACCGGTAAAAATAAGTCCCCCCAAACGGAGCCTTAGGCTCCATTTGGTTCGGCGGTGGCGGGTCGATCCGGCGGGTGAAAACGGAGTGTTCGAACCGGAGGGGGATGGTGGCTGCTCCAAACGGAGCTTTTTGGGGCTTTTCTCAAGGCGGGCGGGTGGAAACGAAACAAATGCCGCTGGAGGTTCATTTGTTTACCCTCCTTCCGGCGACATTTGCCCCAAACAGAACAGCGAAACGCTCAAACAAACAGAGCCTGAGTAACTCCCATGAGCTTCCTATTAAAGCCTAATTGAACCCAAAAATTATTCTACCAAGTGAAGAGGGGTGAAATTCCCAAGTCTCCTCCCTTTATCTCATGGTGAAACAGCCGCTCTCCATTATGAAACCGCCCGGCGATTTTCATCCCTGCATCTACACGACCAGCGTTTCCTCCAACGAAGTTGCCGGCGGCAGCACTGGGTTTCCTCCTCCATCAGATCTGGGCACTGTTAACATCTCTCTGTCTCCCGTTTTTGTTTGGAGGAATCGGTTAGCACAAGTCAACTGTTCCCTTTTGGAGAGACCAAAAACAAGCTTTGCCTCACAAATCTGGGCGCTGGTGAAGAATAGTACCAATTTTGTCTTCATGCTTGATTTGACCGTGAACAACCACCATTGAAGACTTGACCGTGAAGCCTACTGCTGCAAATTTTGGATTCATTAGACCACAATTTGGTGATTATTTTAACTCACCATCAAGTATTAAGTATTATTAACAGGGGCGGACTCAGGTTCCGACACACCCGGGCACGTGCTGAGTGTGATTTTTTGCGATTTTCATCAGGGGAGAACAAATCACTCCATCTCGCTCTCATTTTTGCGCTAGCCCTAGCCCGTCGCTGCTCCCGCTGAATCGCTGATCGCGTGCCCTAATTCGCCGCTACTCCCGCTGCTCCCGCTACTGCGTAGCCCGCCGCTGATTGCGTGCCCTAGTCCGCCGTTGATCGCGTGCCCTAGCCCGCCGCTGCTCCCGCTGATCGCGTGCCCTAGCTCGTCGCTGCTCCCGCTGTTAACTTCTTCTTCTTCTGTTATATACTAATTGATATCCAGTTTATCCAGTTAATGTTTGTTTTTGTTATGTTATGTACTAATTGATATCCAGTTTATCCAGTTAATGTTTGTTTCTGTTATGTTATGTACTAATTGATATCCAGTTTATCCAGTTAATGTTAATGTCTGTTTCTGTTATGTACTAATTAATATCCAGCTAATGTTAATGTTAATGTCTGTTATGTACATTGATATTCAGCTTGTACTAATTGATATCCAGTTAATGTTAATGTATGTTATGTACTAATTGATATCCAGCTAATGTTAATTTTAATGTTAATGTTAATGTCTGTTATGTACATTGATATCCAGCTTGCACAAATTCACATTTCTTATTGTTTCTACTAATTAAATATCAAATTGAAGTTCTTAGCTGAGAACAAGGTTTATGCGTCACAAAATAGTTACAATGTACACAGTTTTTGAGCATTTATGAGAATACTGATGACTAAATTTGAAGCTTGAAGTTCTATTGATTTATTGAAGTGCTACGTATGTCTAGAAATTGATTCCACTTATTGTTCTATATATGTCTAAAAATTTGTCACAAAATAGTTATAATGTACACATTTTTTGAGCATTTATGAGAATACTCATAACTAAATTTGAAGCTTGAAGTTCTATTTATTTATTGAAGTGCTAGGTATGTCTAGGAATTGATTCCAATTATTGTTTTATGGAGGTCGATGAAGATGTAGACTCCATGTACACGAGGTTCAACAAAATCGTGAATGACTCGATGATTCTTGGAAAAAGTTTCTCAAACGGAGATTTAGTGAGGAAGATTCTTAGATCGCTTCCCCCAAATTTCAATCCAAAAGTGACTGACATCTCAGAGTCACGCGATCTAAAGACTCTTCAAATTGAGAATCTTATAGGAAACATGAAAACTCATGATGTGGAACTGAGGATTCAATAATAAAAGTACAATTTAGAGCCGAGAAAGAAAGCATTGACGTTGTAGTCCAAGAAGGATGTTGAGAGTGAGTCTGATGAGGATAAGGAAGAAGATGAAGAAAGCTTGTTTGTAAAGAAGTTCAAAAGATTCATGAGAAATTCTGAAAGAAGAAATTCTTTCAAAAAAAATTTCAACAAGAAAGGGTCCGAGTACATGAAAGGAAAAGGAAAAGCTGATGGAGAGGATGATGAAAGCGTCCATCACCTGAGTGTTACCATTATAGAAGAGTTGGACAAATCAGGAGCAAGTGCCCAAAATATCTGAAAGAGCTGAAAGAGAAAAGGCACCAGAAGAAGGATAAGAAGAAAGTTTTGAAGGCTGAAACCTGGGATGACGTCACTTCTTAGGAGTCGAGCAGTTCAAGTTCAGAAACTGAAGAGGAGGCCAACATGTGACTGATGGGAAAGAGCGTCTCATCATCTGATGACGAGTGCAGTGTACAGAGCGACACTGAGGTAACTCCTCCGACTTATGATGATTTATATTCTGAATTCTTAATAACTTGTAAACATTTTGACAAAAGTTTAACTGAAATTAAATTACTTAAATCTAAAATTAAAATGTTATCAAAAGAAAATAAAAAATTAACCACTGAGTTAAAAGTACTTGTAAAGGAGAAAGTAACTTGTCAAGATGATTGTCCCTCTTTGACAAGGATACTAGAACTTGAAAAGGATCTTTCTAAGTCTCGGTCTCATGTTGATTCTCTTACAAGGGAAAAAGGGACCTTAGAAAGATCTCTAAAATTCTCTCAATCCCAAGTAGAAGGTAGTAAGAAGGCTTTTGCGAACTTATGCGATACAATAGTTGCTGAAAATACTGCCTTGAAAGCTCGAGTTCATGATTTAGAAGTGGTCACTAAAAAGTTTAGAGTGGGCCGAAAATTACTGAATATGATTTTGGCGAACCAATACTATGGTTTGGCAAAATTTGGACTCGGATACACTTCTGGACACTATCGCCCGATGATGCCCACTATCGCCCGGCGATGCCCACTATTGTCGGCGATAGCAAAAAGTTCTAAAATTCGCCTTTTTTTAAATAAAAACAATAAATCTACTGTCACTTCTACTTCCAGCAAGAATTCACAAGATACTTTGAAAAATCTTTCAACTTCCTTTTTCATGTGTGACTCATTTCGCGCATAACTGTCATGTCCATCCAATCACAAGCCGACATGTGGCTATGTGGTTACAGAACCGCTAACTCCAGGCGATAGGTAATTACCGCCAAGCGGTACCTGACGTCGGTTACGAAAAGCCTACCTATGTTATCGTCGTGCGATAACTGTTATCGCCGCGTAGTAACAACCCGAGAGCTCTGTCAAATTAATTGATCCTGCTACCGGCAGTAGTAATACTACCGATGGGAGGCAGCTCAACTCGGCGCTCTCGACTCTCTCAACACTTGCTACCTTTGCGTGATATCCCGCTATCACCACGCGATAGCACTCGACACCAGTTGAGTCCACTCAACGCTCTCAACGCCTCTAGCCAACTACCCCTGAGCTACCGCCAGCATTAGCCCTAGCACCAGACGGTAACTTCCAAACAACCCTTTTTTTCTTCTTCGAAAATCTTGGGGAGTTACAACGAGAATAGCCCAGAAGACCCAAGGACACAAGAGGATACCACCATCAACTTCGGGGACGAAGACTTAAGAGGTGTGCGCACACCACAATAAGATCCCCAATCGTCAATGCGGGAATCGGTGATCCCTGCTTCATGGTCAGGTGAATACTGGTTAACAATGGGAGCTCGGTGGACATCTTGTTTGAATCTACACTGCTCAATATGAAGGTCCCTCGAGAGCGGCTCGAGCCAGCAACCAGACCACTATACGAATTCGACAACACGCTTGTACCCATGCGGGGAATGATCACTCTCTCCGTTACTCTAGGAGAGTTCCCATGGCAAGCAACCAGGGACGTCTAATTCGTAGTAGTCGAATCCAACTCGATGTACAATGCGATTTTTGGTCGTCTGCTCGAAACACTATTCAAGGTGGTCCCCTCCATCTCGCACCTGGTGATGAAGTTCGTCACCCCAGACAGAATAGGTGTCGCACTAGGAGATTAAGAGGCGGCATGACTCTGTTACCTTCAGTAGATGCTCAACGATTAGGTCGGGGACAAGGAAGTCTGAGCGAGGCCTAAGCCTACATGCCCCTTCTGTCTACTACTTTCCCAGTTTTTTTCTTGAAAAATAAGCCAAGAAGGTGGATTTGCGAGCACTTGTACCTTTATTTTTAGCAATGCAGCGTTTGTTTTTTCCATCCACCGCAAACGGGTCATCGCAAGGCGAGATCTGATAAAGCTTTTCTGCACCTCCCATGTGAGATTGGCGAAAGTCTTTCTGTACCTCCCAGGCGAGATTGGCAAGAGCCTTTCTGCACCTTCCAAGCAAAATTAGCGAAAGCCTTTCTACACCTTAGGTGAGATCGGCAAAAGCCCTTTTGCACCTTAGGTGATGCAGGCTTGTACGCGGACACGGAAATTAAGGACAAACTTGACTTTCTCTCTACGCCCAAATCCTACGTTCGCACAAAACTTTCAGAGCAGCGCACACGTTATTCAATTTTATTAATTAAATGCTAACGTACGGGTAGCCAAACCGTTTAATATTGAACAATGGCTATAGGACGATATTCTCTAAGGCTAAAAGGACTCACCCGGTCTGGTCGAGCGGTTGTTGTACCAAAAGAGATCCACCAAAAATTATGATTCGGAAATGGTAGATCTCTCCCAACAAAAAGAAAATGAGGTCCGCCAATCCTCTCAAAAATTAACAAATCAAGATAGACAACAAATCGATCGAAGAAAATCACGACTATTTCAATGCTATCAAGAATCAACGTTAAAGTATTCCACCACAGAAATTATCTAGAAGGGAAATAAATCACTTAGAGAAAGTAGGAATTTTCGTTACCCCACTCGAAGATTTATATTCTCCAAGACTTGGATCGCTCGTCACCGAATCCACCGGAGTCGCACCGAATGGAGGGAAACTCGTCCGCCTTCCTTGCGTCACACCGGATTTTTGATTCCACGGGATTCACGTAGAGTTGACTTGGCCGAGATCTTCAGTGATTGGGATAGTGTTGGATGGCCTTTGGAGGTGGTAGGAGTTGGTCGGATTTGGTGTTAATTGAGGAGAGAGGAAAGGTGGCGGCCATGGAGGGGAGATGGGGCGGGTTGGATGAGAAAGAAGGCTGCTCGGTTTTTGGAGGGAGAGGGTGGTGGTCGGGATCTTGAGGAGGGAGGAGGTGGTGGTGAGGTTGCTAAAATTTTGAGAGAGGTAGAAAGAGAAGGCTGGCGATTTGGAGAGAGGGGAGAGGCGAGGGCTGAAATCTTCAAGAGAGGGGGGAGAGTTCTAGGGTTTCAGTTTTCTCTTTTCATTCCACTTAATAAAAATATCAATAGCAAGGCCTTATATAGGCTTATAACAATATTTGGCTACATGCAACCCAAATAAAAAAATAAAACACACACATAAGTTTAAACATAACATGAAAAATAAAAGTGCTCACAAAATACCAAATAAATTCAAATTAATATTAATAGGTTGTCTTGCGTCAAGGACGGAGATGGTAGTGTCGTTCAGCAAGGTCACCATGGCACCACAAGCCTTTGGTTGGATACAGAGGAAGGTCTTTTGTAAGCATGTTGTCACCTTCTGCATCATGTTGGGGGGTCGCCGTCTCCATCAATCCTCCCCCGCTCAAAAGTACTCATCACCGATGAGTTGGTCTGAATGTACCGGCGCAGAAAAGCATCATCCAAAAGAGCCACCTCTGGTTCAAGATGCCAAGAGTCATCGGAGGCCGGACGATCACGTCATTGAATCAAGTAGCGGCGAACATCACCACTTGGAGAGGAGAACACTTCATCTTTAAGGATCCTGTCAGGCAAAAAGGTGGTCCTTGGGAACCTTGGAAAAGCATTAGTCAAAGAAGGAGAAAAAGTTTCTACATCAACATTCAACATACCTCCAGTGGAGACCGATGGAGAGAGCGATTCAGGCACAAGCTCACCACCCAACTCATTAGAAAACTCAGTGGACCCAAACGGATAGGCAGATAATTCAAGTGGTGGAGAAATATATGGCGTTAAATCAGAAACATTGAAAATAGGGGAAATTCCCCAATCAGTGGGTAAATCCAAAAGATATGCGTTTTCTCCTAATTTCTTTAAAATTCGAAAAGGTCCAGCTCGCCGATTCACCAACTTTTTTATCGTGCCCGAAGGCATCCGTTCAAGGACGAGATGCACCAAGACTAAATCGCCAACCTTAAATTGAGACGTTCTCTTATGTAAGTTAGCATGAGATTGATAAGATGCATATTGTGTGGTTAACGCCTCATTAATGTGCTTATGTAAATTGTGAACATGAGAGGCAAAATCTTGTGCAAATTTACTAGACTTATAAGATGGAGGTAACAGAATCAAGTCAAGTGGCACTGGTGCTTTATATCTGTTCACGATTTCATTTGGTGATAAACCTGTGGACCTATTTTTTGAACGATTATATGCTAACTAAGCATGGGAAAGGATTAGGTCCCATGTACCCTTGTGGTCACCCACAAGACAACGAAGTAAACTACCCAAACTTCTGTTTACCACTTCTGTTTGTCCATCCGTCTGTGGATGGTAGGCCGAAGAAAACAATAGTTTGGTGCCCATAATCCTCCATAGGGTCTTCCAAAAAAACCTAGTAAATTTCACGTCCCTATCGGTCACTATAGTTTTTGGAATGCCCCAATGCCCAACAACTTCCTTAAAGAATAATTTTGCTACATGTGACGCGTCGTAGGTCTTATTACATGCAATAAAATAGGTCATTTTAGAAAACCGATCTACTACCACCAGAATGGAATCATGTCGTCTAATCGTAACAGGTAAGTCTAGGATAAAATCCATACTAACATCTTCTCAGGGAATGGAAGGAATCGGAAGAGGGGTATAAAGTTCTGCATTCATTTTACTACCCTTAGCTAATTGACACGCATGACAACTTCACACAATTTTATTAACCGTTGATTTAAGGCCGGGCCAGTGGAACTTATCTTCTACTAACGTAATGGTCTTGTCACGTCCGAAATGACCTCCTAAACCACCGCTATGTAATTCCCACACAGTGAAATCTCGAAGGAAAGAACGAGGAATACAAAGCTTTGAATTCTTAAATAAATAACCGTCCCGAAATAATATGATGTAATGGTAGTGGGAGAGTTGTTTTGCGTGGAATAATAGATTTCCTTGAAATCCGGGCAATGAACGTACTCATCCTTTATCCTATCGAACCCAATCACTTTCACCTCTAACGTAGACAACAATAACGAGACACGACTAAGAGAGTCCGCCACACGATTTAGAGTTCCCTCAAGATATTTTATTATAAAGGTGTACTCCTGAAGATAGGAGACTCATTTAGCATTCCTTGGGCTAACCTTATTTTGGGAATTAATAAACCTCAAAGCCTCGTGATCGGATAGGATAACAAACTCCTTAGAGAGTAAATAATGTCGCTAATACTGTAGGCAATGAATAACCAGATAAAACTCCCTATCGTAATTAGAATAATTTAATTTCGGCCCCGCGAGCTTCTCACTAAAGTACCCAATAGGATGACCCTCTTGACTCAATACTCTGCCAATACCAACTCCAGACGCATCACAGGACAACTCAAAAACCTTATTAAAATCCGGTAATCTTAAAAGAGGAGCTTCCGACATTCGGGATTTAATTATTTCAAATGCTTTAGTGACCGATTTGTTCCACGTGAAATCTCCCTTTTTCATGCACTCCGTGATTAGTTCCATAATACTACTAAAATCCCTGATAAATCGGCGGTAAAAAGTAGCTAGGCCGTGAAAACTTTGAACATCCCGTATATTGGTGAGTTCCATCCAATCCTTAATGGCTTAGACCTTCTTAGGATCAACATGTATGCCCTCCGAACTCACAATATATCCATGGAACTCCACAGATGGAACATTGAACATATATTTTTTAAGATAAACAAATAACTTTTCCTTTCGCAATGTGGTAAGTTGTTGGGTTCATTGACCTCAATGTTCTAGATTTGTAGTCAAATTGGTCAATGACATACACATATAGCTATATTTGATATGTGCTTAAGTTCATGCATGCAGGTCGTCCTTGATTAGATAGGTGAACAAAAAGAGTAAGCTGAAAGTCAGACAATTTGACTAAGGCAAAAGCGTCGAGACAGCTGAGAAGAATGTCTCAGCATAACCGCAAAGATAGCTGAGAAGCTCAATACAAAACGTTGAGAGAAGTGTTGGTCTCAGCAAAACCGCTGAGACAGGAGTTAGTCTAAGCTGTGAAGAAGAAACTGCTGAAAACGTTGAGAAGAAACCGCTGAGACAGAAGATAGTCACAGCTGTGAAGAAGAAACCGCTGAGATAGTTGAGAAGGAACCGTTGAGACAAAGCTAGCAGAAATTCTCTAAGTCCAGAAGCGTTGAGTGAAGCAGGTTCACTCAACGCTTCTAAGGAAGAGTTCAGTTCAGAATTCGTCGAGCTGAATTCTGAGTTCGTCGAGCTGAGCTCACCTTTCGTCGAGCTAAAGTTAAAGTTTGAGATTCTAAGTTCGTCGAGCTGAGCTCACCTTTTGTCGAGCTAAAGTTAAAGTTTGAGATTCTAAGTTCGTCGAGCTGAGCTCACCTTTCGTCAAGCTAAAGTTAAAGTTTGAGATTCTGAGTTCGTCGAGCCCAGTTCAGAATTTGTCGAACTAAATTCCAAGTTTGTCGATCTCAGCTCACCATTCGTCAAGCACAGTCAAAGTATTTCATTCCATTGCGGGAAAGCTACAGCAGCGCCAGAAACGACTATTTGTCCTCTTCTGAGGGAGGTGGCGCTCACCATCATTGGCTTGGCCCACATTCAAATTGTATCGTTGATTCAAATCAACAGATATAAAAAGAAAAGAGGAAAGGGGTTAGGGTTACGAAAAACAAAGGCGGCTGAACTTCATCTTCTTCGACGAGCTTGAAAGCCAAGTCCAGCAGTGCAAGCCAACTAGTAGAGAAAGATAACTTAAGTTTTTTCAAGTTCAACAAGTTCGTTCTTTCCATAACAAGGTGGCTGATTCATCTAATAAGCAAGAAAAGATAACTGTGTGAAGGGTCATTAGCCTTCAACAGCAGATAGTTGTTCTTTAGTGTAGTAGAGAAATAGCTAGTTGTAGAAGAAGACTAATTGCTTCTACAGCAAGAGGGCTGGACTGATATCTTCTCAGTACAGCAAGGTAGACTCTAAGATTTATCTTTGAGTCAGTATTTTAATTCTTGAGTATTTTCCTGTAGGATTCAGGTTGTCTGAATCTGAGCTGTAGGCCCTTTTGTACCTGAGTTGTAGGTGACTAATTAGTCACTGAGGTAGGTGCCCTTCTGGGGTACTGAGGTAGGATCCAATTGTGGATCTGAGATTAGGGTTTTCCTCCCAACCTAAGTAGCAGGGCCTAGTGCCTGAGGTAGATGACTGTTGAGTCACTAAGCTGTAGGTGATAAGTGTGTCACTGAGTTGTAGGTCTTGGAGGAGACTGAGTGTAGGGTCTTTTGGCCTAAGGTAGGTGCAAGTTTGTCACTGAACTGTAGGTGCCTAGAAGGGCACTAAGGTAGGTACCTGGAAGGGTACTGAGCTGTAAGAGTGCTGCAGTACTCTAAGAGTAGGGCCTTGTGCCTAAAGTTGTAGGGATGAAAAGCCTGAGTTGTAGTCCTTAGAGATAAGGCTGAGGTAGGTGGTTTGAGGACCACTTAGCTGTAGGAGCACTACAGGTCTCTGAGGTAGGAACCTTTGTGGTTCTAAGTTAGGGTTCTGAAGAGAACTTGAGTGTAAGGCTGAGGGCCTGAGGTGTAAGCCATGAGGAGCATTTTGGAGGAGTTTGTGCCTTGTCTAACATAAGTTAGAAAGGTGGGAGGGAAAGTGGATGTACCTAGTTGGGGAACCACTATAAATATCTGTGTGCTTTGTTGTGTAGCTTGTTCTTCCTTTATATTGCAATTACTAAGGACAAGATCTAGATCACTTAGAAAGAAAACAACAAAAAGACTTCGGAATTTTCAAAGACCTATTCACCCCCCCCCCCTCTAGGTGACTACTAACCTTGAAGTAATAACTTTTAAGTGGTATCAGAGGGAGGTTCCTCAAAAATAATTTCACAATCTGAGTATAGCTCCAAGGTTAGCTATAGGACATAAGAATGGGGTCTGGTGAAAACTACAAGGAACTGGGGGCCATGAAGCTTCTAATCTGTAGAAAGGAAGGCTTTGGCCTATGGAAGGAAAGGGTTTGGTTATTCATGGAAGCCGCTGACCATAGGATATACATCATAGTTAAAGAGGGACCCTTCATCCCTATGAAGATCTCAGTTCTGGATGCCAACATCCAGACACGTAAATCTTATGATGAAATGAACAAAGATGAGCTCCTACTTGCCTCCATGGACAAGAGAGCTCAAAATATTATGTCCAGTGCAATAGATGATTCAACCTTCCAAAATCTAGTGCACTGCAATACCTCTAAGGAGATGTGGGACACCCTAATTGTGTTCATGGAGCGTTCAGAGGAGGTGAGGGATGACAGAAAATTCATGCTCAACCAGGAGTATGAGGCCTTCAAACAAGGAAAGTTTGATGGAATTGCTGAGAGTTTTGAGAGATTTTTCAGAATAGTGAATGAACTGAGAAAATATGGAAGGGTCTTTAGCATCTATGAGCTGAATGACAAATTTCTCAGATCCCTCACAAAGGATTGGGACACAAAGATTTGTGTCATTAGGGAAATTTCCAAGTTAGCTGACACTCCTCCTCCAACCCTGTTTGAAAAGCTGTTGTCATATGAGATGAAGCTTGCTGCAAGAAAGGAAGAAGAGAATAGCAGTAAGTCACAGGCCAAGGAGAAGTCTGTGTCCTTTAAAGCTGATGCCCCAACCAGGATCAGAAGAAAGAACTCTCCACTTAGGAGAATTGTTGAGTCAGATTCTGAGAGCTCAGAGACCAGCACCTCAGACAGCCATATGTTTGATGAGGACTTTGCTGCCTTCTCCAGGCAGTTTCAGAAATTCATGAAGAAGGAACATTGGAAGAACGACAGACCTTCCTTTTCCTCACAGCACAGAAGGAAATTCTTTAAGGAAGACATGTATGCTCCTAACTCTAGCAAACAAACTTCTTCTAATGTTATTTGTTTCTGCTACAGCAAACCTGGGCACATAGTTGCTGACTGCCCATTGAAGAGGAAAGATGAAGGAGTGAAGAAGCACCAAAAGGGGAAGAAGAAAGAGAAGTCTCTTGTGGCCAAGAAGGAAAAGACCTTGTCTGACTCCTCCTCTAGGTCAGACAGTGAAGAAGAAGAAGCCTATATTAGGCTAATGGTTATTGCTGAAGAAGAACCAGAAGAATATCCTGCTGCTAGGATAGGGATCAGGGACTCTCTATCACATTCAGAAAGTGACTCAGAGGTGGATGAAGATGAAGAAGAAGATGTTCAATGCCATTGACTAATGAAGAGAGCAGCCAGGATCAGCCTGGACAAGCTCAGGTAAATTCTTAATCTCTGCCTTCTATTTCAAGTCATGAGGATAGCTCAGATTATGAAGCTCAATCATCAAGAGATGAAGGGGATTCAGAATCTGAGGATGATGTCAATTCTATAATTTACAAGCATGGAGAACTTCTTGAAGCATTCAAGAAATGCAAGCTCCTTGCCAAGAGACAGACAAAAGAGCTTCTCAGTCTTAGGAGCAAGTGTGAGGGCCAAGAAAAGGCTCTCAATGATATGGCTGCACAATCAGTCAAGCTCAAGGGGATCATTGATATGCAGTCTGTGGTAAGAGTCTCAAATGAGAAATTTATCCCGAAACTTAAAGATGATCTCCTAAATGAGAAATTACTGGTGGCCATGTTTTCTAAGCCAAACACTGTGCTTCCCTTAATTGACACCCTATTTATCCAAGAGGGTAAGAAAGGGTTAGGATTTAAGGGACCTGCTAGACCTCCCAATCCAAAAAGAAAGGGAAAGGGGAAGGCACCAGTTGTTCCTCTAGCTTCATTGCCTTCTAACAGGTATGACCATGAAAGCTATTATGGTCACTGGGAGAATGGCAGATCCACTGGTATGGACTAATGTGACCATAGCCAAGGTGGAAGATACAACCATGTGAGGGCCTTTAAGGTTGCCCATGAGAAAATTCAAATGGCCCATCCTGGATCATTTGTTTTTGTTCCCCCAGCCCCAAAACTCAAGGATATTGCTACTGCATGAAATCTGAGTCATCCAGCAAAAGTAATGACTCAAGGGGAGTCTTCTAGCAAGGCTGGAATATCAGTTTGTGATGCTATCAGATGTTTGTTAGCTGAAAAGAGACATGCAGCTGGTGGCTCTCAGAAAATACCAATACAGTCAGCTGAAAGACTTTCCTTCAGTCAAATGGCTGCTGAAAGAAATCAGATATATACAGCAGCACATCTTCCCACTGTTCAGGGAGTAATCCAGCCAAATGTTGGTCCTAAATAAAAAAGGAGATATAATGTCCATGAGTGCTGGTGTTGTGGCAAAGTAGGCCACTATGCTGCAGATTGCTGGCACAATCCTTCAGTGTCCAGAGGTAGCCAACCTGTCAGGAATACTACAGGAAGTCAAGCTTATTTTCAGGCTAATGTGAACCTAGGACCCAATAGAAATTGGGTTCCTAAGGTGAGATAAATTGTATTTTTCAGGTTAGTTCAAGTACCAATTCCCCTAAATGGTACTTGGACAGGGATGTTCCAGGCACATGACTGGAACAAAGGAACTGTTGAAGGAGTTCACTCCAGTAAAGAATAGACCTAAGGTCATATTTGGAGGCTCTAACAAGGGAATAACCAGAGGTTATGGTAAGATCTCAAATGACATAATCACCATCACAAAGGTAGTTTATGTGGAGGGGTTGCAACACAACCTCATAAGCATAAGCCAATTATGTGATATTGGTTATGAAATTTACTTTCATAAGGATAAGTGCCACATCAAGAGGTTAATTAACCAAAGTTTCATCTTAACAGGCACTAGGAGTGAGAATATTTATTGTTTAAACTTTTCTTTCTTAGATAGTAGTTCCCCTATATGCCTAGTTACAAGTGACAATGTCTCATATTGTGTCCAATGACACAAGAGACTGGTTCATTTGAATTATAAGACCATTGGTCAACTCTTCAGTGATGAGCTAGTTAGGAATGGTCCCAAAATAAAATGCTCCAAGGAGAGTATCTGTGCTGCTTGCCAAAAGGGTAAGCAGACTAAGACCTCTTTCAAGATCTTTGGGACCAAGGACTCAGTGAGATGCTTATATCTCCTGCATATGGACTTGTTTGGTCCTATGCCTATTCATAGTCTTGGTAGGAAGGTCTATACCCTTATGGTGGTTGATGACTATTCCAGGTTTGCTTGGGTGTTCTTCCTTAGAAGAAAGGATGAAACCCTTGTTGTCTTCATGAATTTTGTCAGGCAGATTTATAATGAACTTGCAAGCTCAGTGGTCAAAATAAGAAGTGACAATGGAACTGAATTTCAGTCTGCTGTCATGACTAATTTCTGTGAAGAGCAAGGGATTCATTAAGAATTCTCCTCTCCAAGAACACCCCAGCAAAATGGGTTAGCTGAGAGGAAAAACAGGACTCCCATAGAAGCTGGGAGAACATTATTGAGTGACACTTCTCTCCGTAAATATTTCTGGGCTGAGGCAGTTAACATTGCATGTCATGTTCTCAATAGGGCTTCTATCACCAAAGGCCACAAGAAGACTCCCTATGAGATCTTGAAGGGCAGAAAGCAAAACATATCCTATTTCAGGATCTTTGGTTGCAAGTGTTTCATCTTGAATAATGGTAAGTCAAAAGTGACTAAGTTTGCTGCCAAATCCCATGAGAGGATCTTTGTTGGGTACAGTAATAATAGTAAGGTATATCGAGTCAATAACTTGACTAATCAAGTTGTAGAAGAATCTGTCCATATAGTGTTTGATGAGTCAAGCATGATTGATAGTGAGATGTCATGCTCTTTGCCTAGTTCTGCAAGTACAGAAGTTATGATGGAAAAGCTCTCCATCAAAAATAAAGACCCAGTTGTGCAAGAAGAATATGGAGAGGAATGTTGTCCAGAGGAAGCACAGGACAATCTAGCTGGAGATGAAGACCAACCAGCTGAAGAAAATGGTATTCAACAAGAAGCAGTCAGGCTGCCCCCAGCAGTCAGATATCTGAAAGATCATCCTCCAGATTAGATAATAGGTGAGGCTAGCCAAGGTGTACAGACTAGAAGCAGGAGTTTCAACACAGCTCTTTATTCCAGCTTCCTGTCACAAGAAGAGCCCAAGAAATTTGAAGAGGCAAATCAAGTCCAATTCTGGATTGGTGCAATGTAAGAAGAACTGAACCATTTCAAAAGGTGCTAGGTCTGGAAGCTGGTTCCCAGACAAAATGGTCATAATGTCATTGGAGTCAAGTGGATTTTCATAAATAAACTTGATGAAAATGATAATATAATAAAGAATAAAGCTAGATTGGTGGACAGGGCGTATAGATAGGAAGAGGGGATTGATTATGATCAGACTTTTTCCTCAGTTGCAAGGTTGGAAGCCATCAGACTATTTCTAGCATTTGCAGCCTTCTAGGGATTCAAAGTCTTCCAAATGGATGTGAAGTCAGCCTTCCTGAATGGAGACTTGAAAGAAGAGGTCTATGTAGAGCAGCCTCCAGGTTCTGTAGATTCTATCTCTCCTACTGCTGTATATAGACTTAAGAAAGCTCTATATGGGCTCAAGCAAGCCCCTAGAGCATAGTATGAGACATTGTCTACCTTTCTCATTGAGAATAAATTTTCAAGGGGGAAGATAGACAAGACCCTATTCCTTAGAGAATATAAGGGAAAGATCATCCTAGTATAGATTTATGTTGATGACATAATATTTGGCTCTGCTGATAACAACCTCGGCAGGAAGTTTGCAAAACTTATGCAGGGGAAGTTTGAGATGAGCAGTATGAGTGAACTGAAGTTTTTCTTAGGACTCCAAGTAAGACAGACTGATTATGGTCTATCTATATCCTAGTCAAAGTTCACCAGGGAGTTAGTCAAGAAATATGGCATGGAGAAAGCCTCCACCATAAGGACTCCCATGAGCTCAAGTATGCCCATAGGCAAAGATGATCCATGGAAACCTGTTGATCTAACTTTGTATAGAGGTATAGTTGGCTCCCTTCTCTACCTCACTGTAAGTAGGCCTGACATTATGTATGCAATATGTGTATGTGCTAGGTATTAGGTCTGCCCTAAAGAGTATCACTATACTGATGTGAAAAAAATCTTGAAATATTTTAAGGGCACCCCAGATCTTGGCCTATAGTACCCTAGCAATGGGGAGTTTGAACTAACAGGCTATTCAGATGCAAATTTTGCAAGCTGCAAGGAAGACAGGAAGAGAACATCTGGCTCCTATCAATTTCTAGGTGGAAGGCTTGTCTCTTGGAGCAGCAAGAAGCAAACAAGTATTGCAATCTCAACTACTGAGTCAGAGTATATTTCTGCTAGGAGCTATTGTGCTCAATTGTTGTGGATCCAATATCAACTTCAGGACTACAATATTCAGATAAGTGGAACTCCAATCTTTTGTGATTCTACTAGTGCAATTTCTATAGCTAGGAATCATATCTCCTATAGCAGGACTAAGCATATAAAAATTAGATATCATTTCATTAGAAAACATATGGAAAGGCAATACATCAGCCTTGAGTTTGTCTCCACAGACAAGCAAGTGGTTGATATCTTCACTAAGCCACTAGATGAGCCAAGTTCAACACCTTCAAATTTAAATTGGGCATGTTGAATCTTGTGTAGCTTTAATTCTCTCCTCTACCATATGCAATACTGTCTATTTTGCAGGTAGTACAAGTCCTTCCTCAAGATAATGAAGCTAGTGTGCAACTGTTGAGGGGAAGCAAGCCCAACAGCTGAAATGGTATTGGGTCAAAGTGGGGGGATCAACCCCAGACAAATTGGGGAAGATAAACTCCACAAAAATCTCCCTATTGTAGAAGTCAAAAAGGGGGAGAGGAGTTAGGGGGAAAGAAGAATAGACTTGATCAAGACCTGACCAAGCCAAGATGTAGGAAGCTCAAAGCCAGGTGGTGCTGAAGTTGCTTCAGCACAAGAATAGTAAGGATGGCTCACCCAGGAGAGCAACATGTAAGGGGGAGTAAGTAAAATTCTCCACAGGCTAGAGAAATGTGGTAACATTTCCAAACTCTAATGATGTTACACAAGTTTTAGTTTTTTGTTAAATATACTGTGTATGTCAATGACCAATTTTATTGATCAAGCAAAGTTTTGACTTCTTCAAATAGGGGGAGATTGTTGGGTCCATTGACCCCCAATATTCCGAATTTGTAAGAAGTCAAACTGTTCAATGACATACACATATAGCTGTATTTGATGTGTGTTTAAGTTCATGCATGTAGGTTGTCTTTGATTGGACAGGTGAACAAAAAGAGTAAGCTGGAAGTCAGACAATTTGACTAAGGCAAAAGCACCGAGACAGCTGAGACAGCTGAGAAGAATGTCTCATCATAACCGCTGAGACAGCTGAGAAGCTCAATGCAAAACGTTGAGAGAAGTGTTGGTCTCAGCAAAACCGTTGAGATAGGAGTTAGTCTAAGCTGTGAAGAAGAAACCGCTGAGACAGTTGAGAAGAAACCGCTGAGACAGAAGATAGTCACAACTATGAAGAGGAAACCGCTGAGACAGTTGAGAAGGAACCGCTGAGACAAATCCAGCAGAAATTCTCTAAGTACAGAAGCGTTGAGTGAAGCAGGTTCACTCAACTCTTCTAAATAAGAGTTCAGTTCAAAATTCTTCGAGCTAAATTCTGAGTTCATCGAGCTGAGCTCACCTTTCGTCGAGCTAAAGTTAAAGTTTGATATTCTGAGTTTGTCGAGCCGAGCTCACCTTTCGTCGAGCTAAAGTTAAGTTTGAGATTCTGAGTTCGTCGAGATGAGCCCACCTTTCGTCGAACAAAAGTTATAGTTTGAGATTCTGAGTTCGTCGAGCCTAGTTCAGAATTCGTCGAACTAAATTCGGAGTTCGTCGATCTCAGCTCACCATTCGTTGAGCACAGTCAAAGTATTTCATATCATTGCGGGAAAGCTACAGCAGCGCTGAAAATTACTATTTGTCCTCTTCTGAGGGAGGTGGCGCTCACCATCCTTGGAGGGGCGCACATTCAAATTGTGTCGTTGATTCAAATCAACAGATATAAAAAGAAGAGAGGAAAGGGGTTTATGGCTACGAAAAATAAAGGTGGCTGAAGTTCATCTTCTCTGACGAGCTTGAAAGCCAAGTCCAACAGTGCAAGCCAGCAAGCAGAGAAAGATAGCTGAAGCTTTTTTCAGTTCAACAAGTTCGTTCTTTCCTGAACAAGGTGGCTGATTCATCTAATCAACAAGAAGAGATAGCTGTGTGAAGGTTCATCAGCCTTTAATAGCAGATAGATGTTCTTCAGTGCAACAGAGAAATAGCTAGCTGTAGAAGAAGACTAATTCCTTCTATAGCAAGAGGGCAGGACTGATATTTTCTAGGTCTAGCAAGGTAGACTCTGAGATTTATCTCTGAGTTAGTATTTTATTTCTTGATTATTTTCCTGTAGGATTCAGGTTGTCTGAATTTGAGTTGTAGGTCCTTTGGTGCTTGAGTTGTAGGTGACTAATTAGTCACTAAGGTAGGTTCCCTGCTGGGGTACTGAGGTAGGATCCAAGTGTGGATCTAAGAGTAGGGTTGTCCTCCCAGCCTGAGTAGTAGGGCCTAGTTCCTCAGGTAGGTGATTGTTGAGTCACTAAGCTATATGTGACAAGTGTGTCACTGAGTTGTAGGTCTTGGAGGAGACTGAGTGCAGAACCTTTTGGTCTGAGGTAGGTGACAAGTTTGTCACTGAGCTGTAGGCGCCTGGAAGGGCACTGAGGTAGGTACTTGGAAGGGTACTGAGCTGTAGGAGTGATGTAGCACTCTGAGAGTAGGGCCTTATGCCTGAAGTTGTAGGGCTGAAAAGCCTGAGCTATAGGCCTTAGAGATAAGGCTGAGGTAGGTGGTTTGAGGACCACTGAGCTGTAAGAGCACTGCAGGGCTCTGAGGTAGGAACCTTTGTGGTTCTGAGGTAGGGTTCTGAAGAGAACCTGAGTGTAAGGTTGAGGGCCTGAGGTGTAAGCTCTGAGGAGTATTTTGGAGGAGTTTGTGCCTTGTATAACATAAGTTAGAAAGGTGGGAGCGAACGTGGATGTACCCAGTTGGGAAACCACTATAAATATCTATGTGCTTTGTTGTGGTGCTTGTTCTTCCTTTATATTGTGGGTACTAAGGACAAGCTCTAGATCACTTAGAAAGAAAACAACAAAAAGACTTAGGAATTTTCAAAGACCTATTCACCCCCCACCCCTCTAGGTTACTAGCTAACCTTGAAGTAATAACTTTCATAAGTACTGTCCTTAAGTGAGACTCATGATCGTTCGGAGAGGCGCTAAAGACTAGAATATCATCAAAATATATAACTACGAATTTTCCTAAGTAAGGCTTGAACACTTAATTCATCAACCTCGAAAATGTACTCGGGCCATTGGTGAGCCTTTCCCCGAGCACCAACCACTCATAAAGTCTGTCCTTTGATTTAAATGTCATCTTCCACTCGCCTCCCTCCCTAATCCTGATTTGATGGTAGACACTCTTAAAATCTAATTTAGAAAAAATTGTGGCCCCGACTAATATTTCCAATAATTCGTCCAAACGAGGGATGGGAAACCTGTATTTGACAGTTATTTTATTAACGGCCCTATAATTTATACACATCCTCCAAGAACCATCTTTCTTAGGGACCAATAATGTGGGTACAGTGTAAGGAATCTTACTATGACGGATGAACCCCTTACTTAGCAAATCCGAAATTAATTTTTGCAATTCAAGGTGTGTGGAGGGGTTAAGTAGATAATGGGGAAGGTTGGGCAACGAAGAACCCGGAACGAAATCAATCTCGTGTTGTATTTCTCGCATGGGGGGTAACTCGGACGGTAAATCATCTGGGTAGACATCCTTAAATTCTTCTAAAAGGGTCTTCAATGCTAGAGGTAAGTTCTCAAAAGAGGAGCTATCATCCTTGACTTGCAAGCATACTAACGCATACATGACACGTCTATAAAGGTCTCGCTCTCAAACTCCTTCTTACCTATCAAGCTTAACATTTTCTTCTCCACAGGCACAATCGTGTCTTTAGAAGAGACTGAAGGATCCTTAGGCGGAGTAGGTTTTAAGATAATGGTCTTGCCATTAAATTTGAACTCATATGTGTTGGTTCGCCCTAAATGAGTAACATCATGGTCATAAAGCCATGGGCATCCTAGTAAAACATGACATGCATCCATGGGGATGACATCACACCAAACCTTTTCAGAGTAAGCCTTGATGGTAAGGGGAACCAAACAACGATTCGAAATCGAGAGGGATGTTTTATTTACCCATGCCACCTTATAGGGGTGAGGGTGTGGCTCAGTAGCTAATAACATTCGGGACACCGCATTTTCAGATATCATATTTGTAGAAAATGGACAAAAGAGGTAAATAAACCGCAAACTTTTATTGCTCAAAAAGATAAAGATTACAAAGGTATGCCCCTTTATTTATAGAAACTGGGGGAGGAGAAAGAAATTTACAACAAGCGATGTGAGACTAAATATAAGTCGTGCGGCTTATGCGGTTTGACATGACCAAACCGCCAACTATACAAGAAATAAAAATAACTAACTACAAAACCACAATCTCCAAGAGTCAGCCTCTCGAACAGTCCGACATATCGCCTACTGCAAATTGTCGGACTACAACCACGGTCAGATCTCTGCGGCTTTGTAACACCCCAAAAAGGCCCCAAAAAGACTCAACATGAAGTTTGAGTAGCAGGCAGGTTACACGGCCTGGGACACGGGCGTGTCCCAGGGCGTGTCGGGTGTACACGGCCTGGGACACGGGCGTGTCCCAGGGCTTGTTCGATTTATTTTGCGAATTTGGCCTATTCAAGTCAGAGCCGGACACGGCCTTGAACACGGCCTTGAACACGGGCGTGTCAGGCTGGACACGGGCGTGTCAGCTGTCGTGTTTCGACCCGTGTACTGGTTGCAGCTCGATGGAGCAGGAGACACGGGCGTGTCTCAAGTTCGACACGGGCGTGTCAGGTTCGACACGGGCGTGTCGATGACCCGTGTTGTTCAGTCGGTTCAAGCTGTGTGTGCCGCTTAAAGGGTACACGGCCTGTGACACGGGCGTGTCACAGGCCGTGTCGGCCAAAAAGTGAATTTTTGGGAAAATCTTGGCCGTTCAGTTTTCTCTCTTTTGATCCAAGGGTCCAGGTGGTTTCCTAGCTGGGTTATTACGTAATGTAAGGATGAAAGGTCATCCTTCATGTGTCCTTAAGGAAGAGAGAAAGAGAGAGGAAGAGAGAAGAAGGAGGAGGAGAGCAAGCCACCGGCGGAGCTCCCGTGGTCCGATTCGTGATCCGAAGCCGGCGTCGTGAAGGCAAGGCTGCTGCGGTTCTTTCTCACCGGCTAGTTTTCGATGGCACCGAAGAGATCGTCAAGGGTAACGATCTCCCTCCTTGGGCATGTGAAGTCCTTCTTTTCTGCATTGCATAGGGAAAACCCTTCCCCGCGAGTGTGCGGTGGGTTGTGGTGTCCCTTGGGGTAGATATGTGAAGTCCCCCTTGTTAGAGGCCGGAATTGGAGTACGGCTCTAGGCATGCTGTGTGAAGCCCATCTGGATGGAATCTGGATTGGTGATGCTTGTTTGCATATCGGAGAAGGCTCCGTGATAATGGCTTGTGATGCCTATGGCTTGTGATGCCTTGTTCCTACCTGTTGCTTGGTGCGGCAGGAAGTACTGGACGATGTCCAGGAAATGAAGAGGGTTGGATGCAACTCTTATGGCCGTGTGTTGCCACTTTGTGAGTAGTTGAGCCGTTGGGCTGCAACTCGATGAAAAGGCAGAGTGCCGAACAGGAAAGGTGAAACCGACCCGCGCCTATAAAAAGCCATGGATACTTCCGTATTCGAGGTGGCTCGGCGACTTGAGCAACGGGGGGTGGCTGATCCGTACCTGCGTTAGGTCCGTCCGACTTGGAAGCCTGGTATAGGTTTTGTTGGAGCGCCTAATGAGAGTCTTAGGCCCGCGCGCCGGAAAGACTAGAATGCTCAAATACCGTGTAGACGGTGGTGTTGACCCTGGTATTCCGGTACACCGAAAATGTGCCCCGAGTGCACGGACTGTCGGGCCGGGTGGCCGATGGTTGTGATGGCTTGAATGTGCCTGCGCGCACATAGTTGCTATTTGATGATGCCATGCTTGCAGGGAAAGAATGCTCATGCCCCGAGAAAGGGGTAGGATTGTTATAATTGGGTCAGCTGAATGCTGACCGTTGCATTGTTTGCCACCGGTTGGGTGGATTGTTCCCATGCAGGTGCTGGAGAGCCAAGTGGTAAATGATGGGCTGAAGCCCTACTGCTGTTGCTGCTGCTGCGGCTAGCCTGGAAGGCTAAGCGAATGGCTTTGTTTTGTTTTCTCTTTTTACTCATGTATGGCCGGCCTGCGCGCCGAGGTTTGTAAAACATGATGTATGTTCAGAGGAACTGTAAGGCCTTAAGGCCAAACTCTTGTGGTTGTGTACATTCCGTGGTTTATATATAAAGGTGGTTTTATATATTGGACATTCCGGTTAAGAGTTCAAAGTTGTAACTTAAAGCTTCCGTTAGAATGCTCTGAGTTAGGATTCGTATTTGGTTTGGTATTATCCTGTGACCTCACCGTCTGTTTGTGGCATATAGTGTGGGGCCCCGGCCGGACCTTCTACTATACGTCATCTAACGGATGGGGTCGTTACATTTTGGTATCAGCTTTTGTCGGTCTTCCTCTTTCGAATTCGTGGTCGAATTCTTTTGTGGGGTGGCGAGCACGTGTTTGTGCGACCTGCTGTAACGCTAATGAACTCTGGAATGTCCATTAAGGAATGTACAAAATCTTGTTTGAGGAATCTGCGCGTTCCTTTTTGTGTTGTTTTGCTTGCATACGTTCGCTAATGTGTGTCTTGTCCACCTATAGGTGACACGTAGTGGTGCTGGGCAGTCTGAGCCCCAGCGTTCTGATGAGAGTGCGGCACCAGCTGAGGTGCCAACACCTCCTCCATCTGCGGAAACTGTTCGCTTAGTGGCTGAGGCGCTATTTGCCATGATTCAGCCGACCGGGCAAGCGCAGCCGGCGGTAGTGCCAGTTCGTGTTGATGTAAGACCCGAGCCGGTTGAGGCTGTAGATCCACGAGCAGCTGACCGACAGTTGAAGCAATTCATGAGCTTCAGTCCTCCTACGTTTGCGGGAATGGGATCCCCAACGCAGGCGGAAGATTGGTTATCGCGTGTCAAGAGGATAATGACAGCGATCAGGGCGGAGGAAACTCTCAAGGTCACCTTAGCCACCTTCATGCTTGAAGGGGAGGCGCGGTTGTGGTGGGACGAGGTTGAGCTACACCATTTGGCGGGCAGGCAATTAACACAAGTGTCGATTGAGGAGTTCTCTCGATTATTTTTGGCGAAACATGTCCCAGCGGCGCAACGCATTGCTATGGAAAATGAGTTCCAACGGTTAAAGCAAGGGGACGATAGTGTGGATATCTACTTGCACGAGTTTACCAGGTTGGGACGATATGCGGGAACAATCTTCGCGGATGACCAAAGGAAGACGAATCGGTTCTATGAAGGATTGCGGGATGAGTTGCGATTCCTGCTGTCGAGTTCTGTGAGCCAAGGGTTTCAGGCGTTGGTTGATACTGCGTGCGCGTTGGAGAAGGACATGAGGCAAGTGCAAGGGAACAAGGGCTTGGTTGCGTCGAAACCAGAGTTTCAAGCACCTCGCCCGAGCAAGTCATTTTACCAGAAGAAAGGGGGCAAGAGGTCCAAGCCATCTGGGCAAGTGACTACGACCGTTGTGTCGGGAGCGACATCAAGGCCGGATGCTCATACATGCTATAACTGTGGCCGGGTGGGGCATATTGCTCGTGACTGTCGGGTTGTGCAGCCCAAAGGGGAAAAGAAGACGGGTGCGTCATATGCTGAGAAGGGCAAAGCGGTGGTGGATTCCTCTGCTTCCCAGGCGCAGCCCCGAATTTATCAACTTGGCCAACAGGAAGCGATTAAGCAAAGTGACGTCGTCACAGGTACGAGTTGATTTAGTTTACTTGCTGGTGCTTTTGGTTTTGGTTATGTTTAGCTTGTGCATGATGTGTGTGTGCTGCAGGCTTTGTCCTGATTCAGAATAATTTAGCGAGAGCCCTATTTGATACGGGTGCTTCGCATTCTTTTCTGTCTGAGGATTTCGTATCTCGAATTGGGGTACCAAGTCATGTGACGGTGGATAGTACAAGGGTGCTATTGCCGAATGGCTGTGTGATGCTTGCGGATAGGGCTTGCGATGTGGATGTGCAAATAGGAAGTCGGGATTTCGGTTTGAGTGCAGCTGTGCTACCGTTATCGGAGTTTGATGTGATCTTTGGTATGGACTGGCTCTCGGAGCAGCGTGCCTTTATTGATTGCAACTCTAAAGAGATTACACTGGGCCAGAATACCGGGCTTGTGACGAAGTTCGCTGGTATGCGAGGAGTTGGCGGGACTCTGTTGTCTGCACTCCAAGTCGTCAATGCTGTTCGGAAGGGCGCGGAGTTATTCTTCACGCTAATTCAGGCTGTTGAGCCAAAGGCCAGTGTCGGTGAAGTGCCAGTTGTGTCAGAGTTTGCCGACGTGTTTCCCAAAGATCTTCCTGGGTTACCACCCCAGCGGGAGATTGACTTCTCTATTGAGTTGGTGCCAGGTGCGAAACCTGTGGCCCGCTCTCCATATCGCGTCGCGCCAAAAGAGATGGCTGAGTTGAAAGTCCAATTGCAAGAGTTGTTGGAACAGGGATATATACGCCCAAGTATGTCACCTTGGAGCGCGCATGTTCTCTTTGTGAAGAAGAAAGACGGTAGCTTACAGTTGTGTATTGACTACCGCGAGTTGAATAAGCTGACGGAGAAAAACAAATATCCGATCCCACGGATTGATGACCTCTTTGATCAGCTGGCGGGATCAACGGTCTATTCCAAGTTGGATTTGAAATCGGGATATTATCAGCTAAGGATTCGGGAAGGTGACATTCCCAAGACGGCGTTTGGAACACGCTACGGTCATTATGAGTTCACGGTAATGCCGTTTGGCCTATGTAATGCGCCTTCGGTATTTATGGACCTAATGCATCGAACGTTCCGAGAGTATTTGGATTTGTTTGTTATTGTGTTTATCGATGACATATTAGTATACTCTCAGTCGGAAGAGGATCACGCAAACCATTTGCGGTTGGTCTTGCATACCCTGCGGAGGAATAAGCTTTTTGCCAAGTTCTCAAAGTGTGAGTTCTGGCTCTCTTCAGTAGCCTTTTTAGGCCATGTGGTAAGCGGAGAGGGTATCGCGGTGGATCCGTTGAAGATAAGTGCCATCCGAGATTGGCCAGTGATGTCTTCAGTGGCCGAGGTCAGGAGCTTCCTTGGACTTGCAGGCTACTATAGACGGTTTGTGGAAAACTTCTCACGGATTGCTTTACCTCTCACCACGCTGACGAGAAAAGATCAAAAGTTCATTTGGACGCCGGAGTGTGCGCGAGCTTTTGAAGACTTGAAGAGTCGTTTGACCACGGCGCCTGTGTTGACATCGCCATGTGGTACCGATGGGTATGAGATCTATAGTGATGCATCAGGGAGCGGCTTAGGCTGCGTTCTTCTGCAATTTGGTAAAGTGATTGCTTATGGCTCGCGTCAGTTGAAAGTGCATGAGCGGAATTACCCCGTCCATGATTTGGAGTTGGCGGCGGTAATCTTTGCGCTCAAGTTGTGGCGGCACTATCTATATGGCGTGAAAGTGGATATCTATACGGATCACAAGAGCCTAAAGTATTTGTTGGATCAGAAGGATCTGAATATGCGACAACGAAGATGGATGGAGTTCCTTGGGGACTACACCTTCGAGATTCACTATACCCCCGGGAAAGGAAATGTGGTCGCTGATGCTTTGAGTCGGAAGACTCCGGTACGGGCTAGCTGGTTGCAGAGGCATGATCAGCGTTTGATCCAGGAATTGGAAGCAATGGAGATATCGTGTGTTGACAAGGGTGCGTCAACCGATGCATGCTTGAACTGGACGGAGGTGCAATATGACCTTACGGACAGAGTTCGGCGAGCAACGGAGCTTGATGAAAGTCTCCAGCGCTATGCTAAAGATGGGCCGGATGATCAATTCTCTTGGGATAACGGGTTGTTACGGAGAAATGGTCGAGTGTGCGTCCCAAGTGTGGGTAAACTGAGGGAAGAGTTGATGTACGAAGCGCACTTTGCAAAGTACTCAGTTCACCCAGTGAGCACAAAGATGTACAGGGATATGAAAAAGCTGTTCTGGTGACCCGGACTAAAGAAAGATGTGGCTCGATATGTGGCTAATTGCAACACTTGTGCATTGGTGAAAGCCGAATGCCAGAAGCCTGGCGGTTTCCTGAAGTCGTTACCTATTCCGGAGTGGAAGTTCGATGATATTTCGATGGATTTCGTGCACGGGTTGCCGAGATCTCAACGCGGTCATGATTCAATCTGGGTGATTGTGGACCGGTTGACGAAAGTAGCGCACTTCCTTCCAAATAGAAGAGACGATTCAGTGGAAACCTTGGCCAAGCTGTATGTGGAGCAGGTTGTTCGACTGCACGGTGTTCCTCGGAGCATTGTTAGTGACCGTGATGGGCGGTTCACATCGAATGATTGGCGGCTCGTTCATCAAATGTTGGGTACAAAATTAGCGTTTAGTACGGCCTTTCATCCCCAAACGGATGGCCAGACTGAACGAACCAACAGGACGATGGAGGACATGCTCCGCATGTGCGCCCTAGACTTTGGTAAGAGATGGGAAGATTATATATTTCTTGTTGAATTTGCTTATAATAATAGCTACCAAGCGAGTATTGGTATGGCACCATTTGAGGCGTTGTATGGTCGGAAATGCCGTACACCCTTAGCTTGGGCAGAAGCAGGCGAATCGAAGCTGAGTGGGAAAAAGGAAGTCGAAGAAGCTACTTCGCTCATACGCTCTATTCGGGAGAGGCTATTGATAGCCCAAGATCGTCAAGCAAAGTACTACAATGCCAAGCACCGGAACGTGGAGTTTGTGGTGGGTGATTGGGTATATTTGAAGATCAAACCCTTCAAAGGCGTGTCCAGGATTCGGCGTTTGAAAAAGCTAAGTCCGAGGTATCTTGGTCCATTTGAGGTGGTGGAGCGAGTTGGGGAAGCTGCTTATCGACTAGCACTTTCAGCGGACTTGGGTGGATTACATGATGTATTTCACATCTCAGTCCTTCGTAAGGCGGTAAAGGATCCAGCTCAAGTAGTGGAGAATGATCGGGTACCGGTCGAGTATGGGCTAACGACGAGGGTTAGACCCATTCGGATCGAGGATCGAGCCGAGAAACAGTTGCGGAACAAAGTGATCGGGATGGTCAAGGTCCGATGGGACAATTGTGGCCGTGAAGAGCTAACATGGGAGCGAGAGCAGACCATGCGAGCTGAGTTTCCCGAGTTATTTGTATAAACTGTAGACCGTGTACTTTTTGTTATAACAGAGTTATAGCATTGCTGGTTTTGTTTCCTTACCGTGCAAATTTCGGGACGAAATTTTGTTAAGGGGGGAGGGTTGTAACACCCCAAAAAGGCCCCAAAAAGACTCAACATGAAGTTTGAGTAGCAGGCAGGTTACACGGCCTGGGATACGGGCGTGTCCCAGGGCGTGTCGGGTGTACACGGCCTGGGACACGGGCGTGTCCCAGGGCGTGTTCGATTTATTTTGCGAATTTGGCCTATTCAAGTCAGAGCCGGACACGACCTTGAACACGGCCTTGAACACGGGCGTGTCAGGCTGGACACGGGCGTGTCAGCTGTCGTGTTCCGACCCGTGTACTGGTTGCAGCTCGATGGAGCAGGAGACACGGGCGTGTCTCAAGTTCGACACGGGCGTGTCAGGTTCGACACGGGCGTGTCGATGACCCGTGTTGTTCAGTCGGTTCAAGCTGTGTGTGCCGCTTAAAGGGTACACGGCCTGTGACACGGGCGTGTCACAGGCCGTGTCGGCCAAAAAGTGAATTTTTGGGAAAATCTTGGCCGTTCAGTTTTCTCTCTTTTGATCCAAGGGTCCAGGTGGTTTCCTGGCTGGGTTATTACGTAATGTAAGGATGAAAGGTCATCCTTCATGTGTCCTTAAGGAAGAGAGAAAGAGAGAGGAAGAGAGAAGAAGGAGGAGGAGAGCAAGCCACCGGCGGAGCTCCCGTGGTCCGATTCGTGATCCGAAGCCGGCGTCGTGAAGGCAAGGCTGCTGCGGTTCTTTCTCACCGGCTAGTTTTCGATGGCACCGAAGAGATCGACAAGGGTAACGATCTCCCTCCTTGGGCATGTGAAGTCCTTCTTTTCTGCATTGCATAGGGAAAACCCTTCCCCGCGAGTGTGCGGTGGGTTGTGGTGTCCCTTGGGGTAGATATGTGAAGTCCCCCTTGTTAGAGGCCGGAATTGGAGTACGGCTCTAGGCATGCTGTGTGAAGCCCATCTGGATGGAATCTGGATTGGTGATGCTTGTTTGCATATCGGAGAAGGCTCCGTGATAATGGATTGTGATGCATATGGCTTGTGATGCCTTGTTCCTACCTGTTGCTTGGTGCGGCAGGAAGTACTGGACGATGTCCAGGAAATGAAGAGGGTTGGATGCAACTCTTGTGGCCGTGTGTTGCCACTTTGTGAGTAGTTGAGCCGTTGGGCTGCAACTCGATGAAAAGGCAGAGTGCCGAACAGGAAAGGTGAAACCGACCCGTGCCTATAAAAAGCCATGGATACTTCCGTATTCGAGGTGGCTCGGCGACTTGAGCAACGGGGGGTGGCTGATCCGTACCTGCGTTAGGTCCGTCCGACTTGGAAGCCTGGTATAGGTTTTGTTGGAGCGCCTAATGAGAGTCTTAGGCCCGCGCGCCGGAAAGACTAGAATGCTCAAATACCGTGTAGACGGTGGTGTTGACCCTGGTATTCCGGTACACCGAAAATGTGCCCCGAGTGCACGGACTGTCGGGCCGGGTGGCCGATGGTTGTGATGGCTTGAATGTTCCTGCGCGCACATAGTTGCTATTTGATGATGCCATGCTTGCAGGGAAAGAATGCTCATGCCCCGAGAAAGGGGTAGGATTGTTATAATTGGGTCAGCTGAATGCTGACCGTTGCATTGTTTGCCACCGGTTGGGTGGATTGTTCCCGTGCAGGTGCTGGAGAGCCAAGTGGTAAATGATGGGCTGAAGCCCTACTGCTGTTGCTGCTGCTGCTGCGGCTAGCCTGGAAGGCTAAGCGAATGACTTTGTTTTGTTTTCTCTTTTTACTCATGTATGGCCGGCCTGCGCGCCGAGGTTTGTAAAACATGATGTATGTTCAGAGGAACTGTAAGGCCTTAAGGCCAAACTCTTGTGGTTGTGTACATTCCGTGGTTTATATATAAAGGTGGTTTTATATATTGGACATTCCGATTAAGAGTTCAAAGTTGTAACTTAAAGCTTCCGCTAGAATGCTCTGAGTTAGGATTCGTATTTGGTTTGGTATTATCCTGTGACCTCACCGTCTGTTTGTGGCATATAGTGTGGGGCCCCGGCCGGACCTTCTACTATACGTCATCTAATGGATGGGGTCGTTACAGGCTTTAAGCAGACCGCTACACTTTGCAAGACCGCTGCGACTTCAAGCAGACTGTTGCGGCTTCTCTTCGCCAGACCGCCAGACCAGACCGCAAGACTGCTAGAACAACTAGACCACTGTGGTTAGAAACCAGGCCGCCCAAACACTCCAAACTTTAACACTCCCCCTCAAGCTGGAGCATATATATCGACCATGCCCAACTTGCTACAGACCTCCTCAGATGGAGTAACCGGTTTGGTGAAGAAGTCAGCTAGTTCTCTTTCTGATGTAACAAACGGAGTGCAATCATGATTCTTCAAAATCTCCTCTCTAATGAAATGACAATCAACCTCAATATGCTTTGTTCTCTCATGAAAGACAGGATTCCTTTAAATATAGATGGTAGTTTTGTTATCACAAAACATAGAAAGAGGATTGTCATAAACTTCTCCAAAGTCAAGCATAAGCGCCCGTAGCCATTTTAACTCGCAGGTAGTTGAGGCCATGCTCCTATATTCTGTTTCAGCACTTAACCTTGAAACCACTGCCTTCTTCTTGATTTTCCAGCTAATCAGGTTTCCTCCTACAAAAGTGCAAAAACTTGATGTAGACTTTCTATCCTCCTTATTATCAGCATAGCTGGCATCAGAATATGCTTCAATCTTTAGATGACCATTCTTCTGAAACAATAAGCCCTTTCCTAGAGACCCTTTCACATACTCCAAAATTTTCATGGCAGAGCGTAGATGACACTCTCTAGGACTTTGCATAAACTGACTAACCTTCCCAACTACATAACAAATATTTGGTCGAGTAACAGTCAGATATATAAGTTTGCCTACAAGTCATCTGTATACAGTGAAATCTGCGAGAATAGGAGAATCATCAGTCCAGCCTTTATCATCACCAACAGCCATTGGGCAACGAGCAGGTTTCGTGCCAAGAAGACTTTTCTTGTTTAGGAGATCTAGCGCATACTTCCGCTGTAAAAGAACCACCGAGGTCCTCTTTCGTGAAATATTAATTCCCAGGAAGTACTTGGGCGATCCCATATCCTTAGTGAGAAAGAATTGTCGAAGATGTTGTTTGGCTAGATCAACGCCCTCCTTATCATCACCAGTCAAAAGAATATAATCAACGTAGACATCAAGAACTACAAGACCTTTAGTAGTCTTGTGTATAAAAAAAGAATGATCAGCAGAGCTTCGATTGAACGCAATAAGAGAAACAATTTCACTAAACTTTTCAAACCAGACTCGTGGACTCTGCTTTAAACCATAAATCGCCTTCTGAAGCTTGCACACCTGATACTCCTCCTGAGAAACATACCTAGGAGGTTGCTCCATGTATACCACCTCTTACAAATCCCCATAACGGAAGGCATTCTTCACATCCAACTGAGACATTTCCCAGTGTCTATTAACAGCCATAGAGAAGAGAATACGGATAGTGTTGATGCGAGCAACAGGAGAAAAAGTATCGAAGAAATCCACCCCATATGTCTGAGTAAACCCTTTGGCAACAAGCCGGGACTTATACCGTTCAATAGAGCCATCTAGAAGATACTTAAACACCAAGACCCACCGACATCCAACCACATCAATGCCCAGATGTGGTGGAACAAGAGTCCAAGTCCCTCTCTCAGTTAACGTGCTCATTTCTTCATCCATAGTAGCCTTCTACTGAGGAAGAGCAAGAGCTTCGTGATACGTTTTCGGAATGTCAGTAGAAGAAATAGCAAGAGCAAAATGCTTGGCAGTTGGGGAAAGCTGATCATAGGAGACAACTGCACCAATCGGATGCTGAGTACATTGGCGAACACCCTTTCGCAGGGCAATTGGAAGATCGAGGTCACTGCTGACTTGAGGAGGCAAGGTACTGACAGAAGACAGAAGAGGCTCCGGAATAGGCACAGAGGGTTCCAAGGATAACCCATCAGGCTCCCGAGGAAGGGAAGGAGCAACCGGAGGAGATGCGGAAAGAACTGGCTCTGGCGAAGGTACCGAGAGAATAGGTAGGGAAGGAGAAGTATCGGCAGGTACGAGAGAAGAAGGAGAGGAGAAATATGGAGTATCTTCAAAGAAGGTAACATCTGCAGAAATATACTATTTGCGCAGGAGAGGATCAAAACATCGATACCCTTTTTAGTAGGGCAATAACCCAGTAATATTAATTTAATTGATCGGGGAGAAAGTTTATTCCGTCAGGGAGAAGGGACGTGAACAAAGGCAGTACAACCAAAGGTTTAAAGGGCAAAGGAAATGGTTCGGCCTCTAGATATAAGACTAAAAAAGGAGTCTTGCCCTGAATAACAGACGAGGGAATACAGTTAATGAGATAGCAAGCAAGAAGAACTGCATGACCCCAATAAGACCGGGGGACATTCATTTGCAAAGAAAGACTGCGAGCAACATCCAGAAGATGACAATTCTTGCGTTCAGTAATGCCATTCTTTTGAGAGATATACGGACAACTTGTTTGATGAATCAAACCCTTGTCCACACAAAATGAAGAGAACTGATGACTGACATATTCTTTGGCATTATCAGTACGAAGAATCTGAATGGGCACACTAAACTGTGTGAAGATCTCATGATAAAAAACAGAGAATACGGAGAATAGTTCAGAACGATCCTTCAAGAGATACAGTCAAGTGCATCTGGAGAAATCATCAATAAATGTGACAAAGTACAAGCTTCCACGACCAACTGAAGCAACCGGAGAAGGGCCCCAGATGTTAGAGTGAACAAGCTCAAAAGGACGTGAAGAACAACGACCCGTTTGAGCTGGGAAAGAAGAGCGATAATGTTTGCCCAACTCACATGCTTCACAGTTCAAAGGAAAATCGTCGAAAGGAAGGTCTGGAAGAAGTTGATGAATGAGGCGGGAAGGAGGATGACCAAGACAACAATGCCACAACTGAATGGAGGAAGAAGCAGAAATAGCAACAACATTGTCAAGATAAAACATGCCACCACGAGCAGTACCAGTAGCAATTGTAGCCTAAGAAACAGAATAAGAGAAAGAATAAGTGGTGCCAGTAAAAGTAACTGTGCAACTTAACTGGGTGCAAAGAGCATGAACAAACAGTAGATTACATGAGAAAGTAGGAACATAAAGAGTGTCCTCTAATAGCAAAGAGGAAGAGAGATGCACAGTGCTAATACAATGCACAGGCGCAGAGGTCCCATCGGCAACAACAACAGGAGATAACCTGTTCTTCTCAAGCAAAGAGGAAAACAAACGAGAGTTGCTAGTCATGTGACTAGTGGCACCAGAGTCAATAAGCCACTTATCAGAGGATACTGCAAGAACACGAGTAGTAAAAGAGAGAAGAGAAGTAATTTGAAAGAAGAAGTCGGAAAGCAGGTAAACTAACCGCTCAGGGAGAAACTAGCCGGCACAAACAATGAAGAAGAAAGAGAGACCAAGGAGACCGCCCGGTCAAAGGTACACAAACCAGCGGCTAGAAGAATCCGCGACCAAAAAGGGCGGGAAGAGAGTAATAAACCGGAAGAAACCAGACCAAGGAGCGGAAACCGCAGCGGGTAAAGAAATGCCAGCGAGAAAAGAAAAGAGGAGAAGCATGCGGTCAAGGAAAAAACAAGCCGCCCGGTCTCGGTGTCAATACGCCAGCAACAAAACAAGAAAAGTTGTGACCCAATGGCGGAAAAAAAAAACGCGCAAGAAGAAAGGAGAGACAGAGACCGCGCGGACACGGCAAAAACCGTGCGAACAGAAAGAAAGAAACCGCACAGTGTAAAAAGGACAAAACGATCAAGAACAGGTTGTAGAAGGAGATGGAGACCGCACGGTCAAGGTGTAGACACACCAGCGGCAAGGAACAAGCCGCGACCAAATGCGGACTCACACCAAAGAAGAGACAAGAGACTAGCAAAGAAGCAACAATAAGAGAAAAGAGCACGAGGCCGCCCGGTCAAGGCGAAAAACACACCAGCGGCAAGGAAGAAACTGCGACGAAGGGTGAAACTCACAACAAAGAAGAGACAACGCGGTTAGCAAGGGAAGCCGGGCGAATAGAAAAGGACCGGGAGGAAGCAAGTCGTAAGCACAGGGATAAGCAAGGGAGGGAAGGGAAGGGAGAAGAAAGAAGCTGCCCAAACCAGATGAAGCCGGTTGAAGAGGCCGCACGACTAGAGCAATAAACCGCGACCTTCTTGAAGGAAAGGATCGGTTTCCTCTAATACCATGTAGAAAATGGACAAAAAGGTAAATAAACCGCAAACTTTTATTGCTCAAAAAGTTAAAGATTACAAAAGTATGCCCCCTTATTTATAGAAACTGGGGGAGGAGAGAGAGATTTGCAACAAGCGATGTGGGACTAAATACAAGCCGTGCGGCTTATGCTGTTTGACATGACCAAACCGCCAACTATACAAGAAATAAAAACAACTAACTACAAAATCGCAATCTCCCAGAGTCAGCCTCTCGAACTGACCGCCTGATCGCCTGTTGCAAGTTATCAGACTATAACCACAGTCAGATCTCTGCGACTTCAAGCAGACCGCTACACTTTGCCAGACCGATGCGGCTTCAAGCACACCGCTACACTTTGCCAGACTGATGCGGCTTCAAGAAGACCACTGCGGCTTCTCTTCGCCAGACCGCCAGACCAGACTGTAAGACTGTTGGAACAACTAGACTGCTGCGGTTAGAAACCAGGCCGCCCGAACACTCCAAACTTTAACAACATTCATACAGTTACCGCTATCAATGATCAACTTACACCACTTCTCTCCACTCTTAAAATTTAACGGAAAAATATTCATCTTATTCCAGTCATCTAACGCACGTGGAGTAGCCAGAATACACCGCATGACCATCATATTAGCATCATCGTCTATATCGCTCGGCACTCATTCGGACTCGCAATCTTCTCTTTCCTCATATATAAGCTCGGCCGACTCAGACGAAGAAACTAAAGGGCTAGGGGCTTGGGCTTGGTAGGACACTCACTTGCTTAATGTCCCTGAATTCCACAAGCAAAACAAGTAGCATTCATTTTGCTGACCCTTCCTGCCGGAACTCTCTCACCCGTTGGGTTTCTAATATTCCTAGCAATCACGACCACGGAGTTCATTTCAGTGGACCAGAACTTACCCTTATCCTTATAGGTGGAGGTGGGGGTGGTCCTAAGATGGACTTTCCCTTCTGAAATGAGCGAGTCTTAGACTTGAGAACATTGTGCTTCTCAATATCCATGGCGGCATTGAAAGTGGTGTTTAGGTCGGTGTGACCATAATGCAAAAGTTTACCCTGAATGTCGGGGTTTAACCCCTTATGGAACCTAGAGAGGGTGATCTCTAACATTTCCCTAACATCACACCTGACCATCATGATAAATTTAACTTCAAGACAACCTAAACACCTAGAGGGGCGGTGAATAGGTTCTTTTCCTTGTTTTAAACTAAGGTAGAAAATAGCTTCAGTTCTTTGATATAAATCTAAAATCTCTACAACTAACACAACATATTCAATCACAGAATCTAAAATAACACAAGCATCACAGATTGCACATAGGTTTATAGTGGTTCCCCAAGGTCTGGGTACATCCACTTTCCCCCTTCACCTATCGAGCAGTGTGCTAGATTCGGCCTAACTTCTTACTTCTTCTCAGATCCACAGATCTTACAACTCAGAACCCTGAAAGGTTCCTACAACTCAGAACCCTATAAGGTTCCTACAACTCAGGCTAACAACCCTACCTCAGCCTTGCCACAAGGCCTACAACTCAGAGAACAAATTCTCCTACACTCAGACTCAATCAGTCTTACCACTCAGAGATCAAAATATCCTACACTCAGCCTTTATAACACAGGCTTACAACTCAGATCTTTGAAAAGATCTTACAGAATTTGATAAGTAATTTGATGGACTCTTACCCTTGTTGAGAGAGAAAGGATAAGAGAATTCTTGATCAGCTTCTTGATGAGACTGATGACTAAAATCAACCTGTTCTTAGCTTTCTTCAAAGCTTCTTGAATCTGAACTTAGTCGGGTTGATCTTCTTTGAAGTTGACTGACTGACAGCTTCCTTCTTGGATTCCAGATATGGATCTGGATCTACTTAGTAGATTAGTTCAGGATCTACTTCTTAAGAGACTTATGATTGTCTCCTTCTTGACCTCAAAACAGCTGGAGCTCTCTCTCCTCAAATCTTCTGAAGTTCCTTCTGAATTCAGAATGAATTCACCTTAGACAAAATCTGAGTGGATAATCACTTCAGATTGTCTTCTTAGATCTTCTTACGAAGATCTTCTTCTGTGTGACTTGCACTTTCTTGATCAACGATCAATCTCTCAATAGTTGTGTTAGTTGTGTGTGTATGATCTATTATATATTTTCTTCTTCTGAATCCATCTATATATATAGACTTCATCCATGGTAACCGACTGATCCTGTTTCTAACTAACTTCTGACAAGTCTGACAGCTTCATTAAAGTTGTTGGAAAGCACAGTTGTCAAGTCCCCAGTCAGCTCTTGAACCTTTGACTCTGTCAGCAAATCGTCGAGATTGACTGTCATTATGTGTCGAGACAAACTGTCAATATGTGTCGACATATGTGACTTAAGTCTCGACACAGACTTTGGTGAAGTCGACATAGCTGCCTTGATGTCGACACTGCTTCTTGACACTGCATCTTGAGAATGTGTCGACATAGAGTATTTGTGTCGACACAAACACTTCTTTACTCCACAGCAATCAACTATGTTGAAACCCTGCTGTGTGTCGACACAAGTCTTGTGTGTCGACACAGTTGATGTAGACTGAGAATTCTGTGTGTCGACACAACCTCCTGGTGTCGACACAGTTGATGTCGACTAACTATTCTGTGTGTCAACACTGCCTCCCGGTGTCGACACAGTTGATGTCGACTAATATATTCTGTGTGTCGACACAGCTGCTTCAAGTGTCGACACAGCTTTTCCAAGTGTCGACACAGACTTCCTTAAGTGTCTACACATGGACTTAGAAACTTTTCTTCTGCATTTTAGCCAATACTTAACCTGCACATATAAACTCAAAATAACATCAAATACACCTTGATGTATATCATTGAGCTAAGTGAGGCTTCTCCAAATCAGGTACACATTTTCCAATATACCCAACAATCTCCCCCTATTTGGAGAAGTCATAACCCTTTTGTCAATGATATACACCACTTATGATAAATAAACATGATGATGTGTATAAGCATTTTTAACAGGGTAACTTATAAACAAAACAAATAATAAACTATCATCACAGAATAAGGATGCAAATTAAATGAACATGGAACATTTTTTTGTTTATTATATCAAAAAGTTTCTTAACACTGTTTACATAGACTTCTTTTAAAAAAAACTAAGAATTACATAGTTCTTGAAAAGCTAGTAAAACTAAACTAACGCTGGACAGGCTTCTTGATGACTATTCCTTTCCCTGATTTAATCTGAGCCTACACAGTAGGTTATGTATCTTCAATGGGCTTCTTGCCTTTCAACTCAGCCTTCTTTTTAACTTCAACCTTAATCCTTTGCCTTTCAAAATAATGAAAAGGCTTAGGGAAATACTTGCTAGGCTCCTGAGCATCAGGAGGTAGCTTCCCACTCTTAGCCTTTCTTCTGTATTGAACTACGGCTTCCTGTATTGCCTCATACTTCTGCCACTCCTGCTCATTATACTATTTACCCCTTTCATGAACCTGGTCTTTTACAGCTTTCCAGGCAGTTAATATGATATTTCTAGAAGTGGGGCTCCATTGCTCAAAATCATGTTTTAACTCTGTCTGCTCTCTGAATCTCTTCTTTGATAATTGAGCATCTTGCTGAGCTTTCACACCAGCTTCTGGCATATCTACCTTTTCAATAATAACATTAGTAACTTTTTGTGGAGGGTTGTACATAGACTGAACTTGTTGATGTATCATTTCAAGATTTGCAGGGGGGTAAATAACTTGGGCAACCTCAGGTTGATCACCTTCAAGTAGAGCTGGTTGCACACCTCACTCAGCCACATTATCATCATCACATAAGGGTGGATATCCCAGAGTGGCTTTAATACTGTTGGTTACCCATTTTGCATTATCAGAGCCTGCATATACTAACACCCTCTCCCCCTTTATGACTTCTCTGGCCATATGATCTCTCAAATCATCTTTTTGAAATCTGATTTGCCCATCAAGGTAATTGATTCCATCTTTAAAGAATGGCTTTAATTTTTGAAGCTGATCAGAAATTGTTTTCTGAGAAGTAGTAATAGCTGTCTTAAAGGAATCCAAGGCTTCCTGTAGCTTCTTATCAAATTCTTCTTTGCCCTTATTTCTTGCCTCATTCATTGCAATAACTATTTTCCTTACTTCAGTGACTATCTCATTATCAGATTCAGTCAGATTGTCATTCATTCTTATTTGATTTTCAAGGACATAGCCTTGTTTGACAGCAATATCATCCACTTGTTTCTTTATTTCTGCTTGTTTCTTTGCTAGAAATACCACAGCATTGCCCCCCTTGTGGAAGCAATCTGTCATCTCTTTATTATGCTGATTTACCTCAAATCTGATGGAATTTATATCTTGTGCTAGATCAAATTGGAGGGCCTTATGGCTTTCATCCACATATTTTTCAAGAGCCAATCTCTGCTTATCAAATTTCACTTGTAAATCAACCAAAAATTTATTGTAATCAGTCTCAGGAGCTGGTTGTGAAGTAGTAGCTTGCAAAGCCTTCTTATAGTTCTGGCTTCTCCTCTTAAAAACCATCAGTTTTCTTTTCTTTATACTTGCTATCTCTTCATCCTCTGAATCAGAGGAACTGTCAATATTTACTCTTTCTTTGGGACTAGGAGACATTTCCTTTTCAGTCCTATGCTCCACCTTCTCAAGGTTAACTTGCTCCCCCTCAACTGCTCCCTCTATGTCAGGAAATAATTCTTCCAGGGTGAACTCTTGTTGAGTGTGAACTATTTTTTTTGGAGCATCAGCAACCATAGATGTATCCTCCATGATCACATCTAGTACTGGACTGTTGACATGAGGTGTTTCAAGAATAGATTGCGAACTCATTTCACTTGCCAAGTAAATGCTTTCTTCCCCTTGTCCTTGTGCAGAATGTTGCTCCCCCTACAACTGTGCAATAACTGTCTCCTCATAGACTTGGGCATTTTAGTCAGGTCCTGGACCTGTTCCCTAACTTGCTCCCCCTGCACTTGTGCATTCATTGTGTCCTCCTGCATATGATCATGATCAATAATGTCATGGACTGGTGATTTTGCTGCAATCTCTTGGTTATCCAAATCAGGTGTATTCTTGGAGAGAACCCTATCCCATCTGGATATTATCCTGATGTCCATCCTTCTCATATGATTTATTTTAGATCCTGGAAGCTGATGCATTACCTCTGGAATTGCTCCAGCCAGGTACAAACTCATTAATCTAGCCAAATTAGGCTTTTTTGATTCCTTCCTTTATCTTCTCAAACAAAACTGCAGACCAATCTGTGTTAATCATATAGATTATCCTTTTCATCAGATTGAACATAAAGGCAGAGATCCTATCATGGCCTCCTGGTTTACACAAAATCACCTTCCCTACCACTTCAGATAGAAATTTTCCCTGTTGATTCCTTCCTTTTCGGTTTATGGCTGCTCCAATCTTCATGGTTGGATCCAATCCACACCACTGGAGAGCCTCCCTTGTCTTTGAGGCTGGGACCTCTTCTTCATCCTGAATTCTTGGAAGGTGAAGAATCTTTCTTAAACTTTTTAGAGTAAGTTTGACTCTATGACCATGAACTGTCGATTTAATCTTCAGTCTAGTGGAATCCACTGTTGCAGCAGCATAGAATTCAAACACTTCTTTCTTCCAGATCTTGGTAGGTTCAGATACAAGAAACTCCAATCCATTATCAGTAACAAGGGTGATGACCCCTTTAATCTCCGTCGCCGCATCATCAAAAGCATGGCGCACTAGCTCGTAGCCCTCGTTAATGTTGTCTTCAACCTTTGGCGCTATTGGTACGAAGAGAAAGCTTGAATGGAGAGGAGTTTGTCGACACAGGGTTTTAGTCTCGAAAACCTGGAGAGCGTGTCGACAAAATTTGTTCTGGACCTATTTATACCCTTTTAAACAATGAAGGTCAAAAGGCGGGCAAAAACTGTCTAAATTTGTCAACACTGTTGAAAAGTGTTGACACATACTTCTATTGTCTCGACCACGGCGTTGACTACTATGTGTCGACACCAATTGATGATATGTCGACACAGGACATACTTAGTAGTTCATCAGAAATTCTGTATCGACTCTTATTGCAAATGTCGACACAATTTCTGGAAGTGTCGGCACCATTACTCTGGATGTGTCGACACCACTAACTAAAGTGTTGACACCACTTGATAGAATTTACTTAGCAAAATTTGATAATCTATCATATGGACAACATTCCTAATTTAATTTTAAATCTATTGAATTTAGTTTCATCTAGAGGCTTAGTAAATACATCTGCAATTTGAAAATCTGTCTTAACAAATTCTAGTGAGATGACCTCTTTCTCTACATGGTCTCTAAGAAAATGGTATCTTATTTCTATATGCTTAGTCCTACTATGTGAAACAGGATTATTAGCAATAGATATAGCACTTTATAATCACAAAACAAAGGTGTTCTACTTGCCTGAATACCATAGTCTTCTAGCTGGTGCTGAATCCACAACAGCTGTGCACAACAACTTCCTGCTGCCACATATTCAGACTCAGCTGTGGAAATTGCCACACTAGTCTGCTTCTTACTGCTCCAAGACACCAATCTTCCTCCTAGAAATTGACAGGTGCCTGTAGTACTTTTCCTATCTTATTTACAACCTGGAAAGTTAGTATCTGAATAGCCTGTTAGTAGAAAATCTCCATTCCTAGGATATCAAAGGCCTGGATTAGGTGTACCCTTTAGATATCTCAAAATTCTCTTTACTGCAGTGTAATGAGATTCTTTAGGACATGATTTGTACCTAGCACAGACACATGTTGCATACATAATGTCTGGTCTACTAGCAGTGAGATATAATAGAGAGCCAATTATTCCTCTATACAAAGACTCATCTATAGATTTACCTGCATCATCTTTGCATATAGGCATATTTGTTCCCATAGGAGTTCTCATGGTGGAGAATGATTCCATACCATATTTCTTAATTAACTCCTTGGTGAACTTAGACTGGGATATGGACAAGCCATCATCAGTCTGTCTTACTTGGAGTCCCAAGAAGAACTTAAGTTCCTCCATACTGCTCATTTCAAACTTCCCATGCATAAGTTTAGCAAACTTCTTGCAAAAGTTGTTTTCTGTAGACCCAAATATTATGTCATCTACATAAATCTGGACTAAGATTATCTTACCTTTGGATTCCCTTAGAAATAGAGTTTTGTCTATTTTCCCCCTTGAGAATTTGTTCTCAATAAGGAAAGTAGACAGGATTTCATATCAAGCCCTTGAGGCTTGCTTTAACTCATACAAAGCTTTCCTAAGTCTATAAACATAATCAGGTTTGAGAGAATCTACAAAACCTGAAGGTTGCTCTACATAGACTTCTTCTTTTAGATTTCCATTCAGGAATGTTGATTATACATCCATTTGGAATACTTTGAATCCTTGATATGCTGCATAGGCAAGAAACATTCTAATGGTTTCCAGTCTTGCTACTGGGGCAAATATTTGATCAAAGTATATTCACTCTTCCTGCCTGTACCCTTTTGCAATAAGTCTTGCTTTGTTCTTCACAATAATTCCACTCTCATCCAATTTGTTCCTAAAGATCCACTTTGTTCCAATGATATTGTGGTCTTTTGGTTTAGGAACTAACTCCCAGACCTTGCACCTTCTAAACGGATTTAGCTCTTCTTGCATGGCATTAATCCAGTGTGGATCTAGGATAGCTTCTTCAAATTTCTTTGGCTCTAATTGAGATAGAAAGCTTGAGTACAGCACTGTGTTCAAGTTCCTGCTTTTGGTTTGCACTTCATGTCTTGGATCACCAATTATCTGATTTACTAGATGATCTTTTAAGTGTCTAAATGCTGGAGGTAGTTTTTCTTCAGGCTGAATACCTCCAGTTTCTTCAATGTGTTGCACCTCTTGATTTTCTTCAGCTTCTAGAGAGTCATGTACTCCCCCTGGATAGTAGCCATCATTTTCCATTTCTTGATTTGCAGTTGAATCTTCTGCAATGGAAAGCTTGTCTATTCTCTTATTTATACCTGTTGGACTGCATGAACTACAAGGCAACTCACTATTGATCAATCTAGTTTCATCAAAAACAACATGTACAAATTCTTCTACAACCTGTGTAATCAAGTTGTAGACCCTATAAGCCTTACTATTGTTGTTGTACCCAACAAATATCTCATCTTGGGATTTGGCAGCAAACTTTGTTAGATAAGACTTGCCATTATTAAGGATATAGCACTTGCAGCCAAAGATCCTAAAATAGGATAAATAGGTTTTCTACCTTTCATAATCTCATAGGGAGTCTTTTTGTGACACTTGGTGATAGAAGCCCTATTGATCACATGACATGCAGTGTTTACTGCCTCAGCCCAGAAATATTTTGGGAGAGAAGTGTCACTCAACAGAGTTCTACCAGCCTCAATCAATGTTCTATTCTTCCTTTCAGCAATACCATTTTGCTGTGGTGTTCTAGGGGATGAGAACTCTTAAAAAATCCCAAATTCTTCACACAGTCTTGTTATACTTTCAGATTGAAATTCAGTTCCATGGTCAATTCTAATTTTGACCACTGTACTGTCTAGTTCATTCTGAATTTGTTTGACAAAACTGTGTAAAACACTTGGGGTTTCTGATTTTTGTCTCAGAAAGAATACCCAGGAATATCTAGAATAGTCATCTACCACCACAAAAGTGTAGACCTTCCTACCTAGACTATGAACTGGCATAGGACCAAAAATATTCATATGTAAGAGGTATAGACACCTCACTGAATCCTTGTTTTCAAGGCTATGAAAGGAGGATTTTGTCTGCTTTCCCTTTTGACAAGCTGAACATATCCCTTCCTTTATACATTTAACTTGAGGACCATTCCTCACTAACTCTTTGCTAAAGAGTTGGCCAATTATTTTGTAGTTAAGATGGGCCAGCCTCTTATGCCATTTGACACAATGAGAGGCTCTCTCATCAGTTATAAGACAAATAGGAGAACTTTTGTTCTCACACTCAAAATTAAGACAGTACACATTTCTTTTTCTATAACCTATCAAAATAACCTTTTGATCACTTGACCTTTTGATATGACATTCATTCTTAACAAATGAAATGTCATATCTTAAATCACTCAGCTGACTTATGCTTAAAAGGTTGTGTTTCAAACCCTTCACATAGGCCACTTGAGTTATAGTAATCTGATTACTAGAAATGTTACCAAACCCTTTGATGATTCCTTTTTCAGAGCCACCAAAGATTACTTTAGGCCCATTTATAATAGGAAAGTACTCCTTCAGCAATCCCTTTGTTCCAGTCATGTGCCTGAAACATCCACTGTCCAAGTACCATATAGGGGTATGGTGACTTGGACTCACCTGCAATAAAGAATTACTTCTCCTTAGAACCCAAGTAAGTTTTGGGTCCTTGGTTCAAGTTAGTTTCATACTTACCAAATCTACCTGCAGCTCTTCTAACATGTAGACTGTTGTTCTTCCTGACACTAGTATTGTGCCAGAAATCTATGGCATAATGACCTGTCTTGCTACAGCACCAGCATTCATACTTGTTGTATCTATTTTTAGATATATTCTTGATTGTCTGATTGACAGCAAATCTCTTGTATTGTGTTGGTACTGCTGCAGCTACACCTACTGGTTTCTCACAAACATGAGGTTTATGAACATAAGCTGCCTTATTGACATAAGCACCATTGCCATTTAGAACTTTAGTCTTACTATGACCATGAGTATTCTCAAGGTCATACTTGTTAGAAGACACTTGTACCTTTCTAAAAACTATAGGGACTTTAAAATTCAGTGGCTGGACTGAGGCTTTGCCCTTTCTCTTGAATTGGACAGTCTTGGTGTTACCCTTAAAGCCTATTCCAGCATTACCCTTTTGAGCCATAAACTCATCTATTAAGGGTAAAACTGATTTTGGCTTGGAATAACTAGCCACCAAATCTTTCTCCTTTTGAAGTCTGACTTCCAGACTTTTAATTAGATCATTTTTATATATGATTGTTCTCATCTGAATAACAGTTATAGTTTTCAGCTTGGCAATCTCATTCAATTTTTGATCCAACTTTTTCTCTAAACCAGATGCAGCCACCTTAAGATCTGCAATTTCCTTAGCCTGAGTTTTGGCCAGGTTCTTTCTTTTCTTTAGTGCTTATAACAAGTCCCCATATTTATCTATCAGCTGATGAATATCACCTTCAGACTCAGATCCATCCACATCACTTGATGCAGATGTAGCTGACTCTGTGCCAGTACTACAAACTGAATTACTAGACAAACATTGTACCTTGCTAGGACCAGGCTAATCCTGACATTTGTCTTATTCTGATACAGCCATCAGTCCAATACACTGATGGTCTTCTTGTTCATAGATAGAGTTTAACAATTACATAAACTCTTCTTCTTTATCAGCTACATAAAGACCAATGTATGCTTCAGCTTCAGATTCAGACTCTGAAGTTGATTGGTCTGACAAGCTCTTCTCCTTCTTAGCAACAAAGGATTTCTCCTTCTTTCTCTTTTGCTGAGTCTTCCTTTTATCAGCAGACTCCTTTCTTTTGTCTGGACGCTCAGCCACAACATGTCCAGGCCTATTACAGCAATAACAAACTATCTTTGATGATGTAGATTTGCTAGGCTTTGACCTGCTCCTGTCCTTCCTAGATGACTTTCTCTTTTGATAATAGTCATCAACTGGCTGTGATGTTGAGGGCCTAGATTTCCACTGCTTTTTCTTTAAGAATCTCTGAAACTTCCTTGTAAAGGCAGCAAAATCTGCATCTAAATCACTTCTATCTGAATTTTGGTTGTCTGAATTATCTGAGGTAATTTCAGCAACTTCCCTAGGAGGTGATGGAGACATCCTCATATTCTTTCTAGTGGCTTCAACCTTGAATGCCACAGACTTTTCTTTATGCTCCCCTTTAACATTTCTTTCCTCCTCTTTTCTAGTCATTAGTTACATTTCATAAGACAGTAACTTTCCAAATAAAGTTGGAGGAGAAATATCTGCAAGTTTGGCCACTTCCCTAATGACACAAATCTTGGTGTCCCAATCCTTTATCAAGGATCTTAGAAATTTATCATTCAGTTCATATGTACTGAAGACCCTTCCATAAGACATCAGTTCATTTACAATTCTATAGAACTTCTTATAGCACTCAGATATGCTATCTGACTTCCCTTGTCTGAAGCTTTCATACTCCTGATTTAGCATAGACCTTCTTATCTTGTCGAACTTCTTCAGAACCCTCCATGTAGACTATCAAGGTGTCCCACATTTCCTTGGAGGTCTTGCAGTGAATCAAATTCTGAAAGGTTGAATCATCTATGGCACTTACTATGATATTCTGGGCTCTTTTATCCATAGTTGTCAGGATGATCTCATCCTTAGTCATCTCAGAAAAATCTTTAGGAGTTCTTTGATTTGCATCTAGAACAGACACATTCATTGGAATATAAGGACCTTCTTTTACTGTAATATAGATCCTTGGGTCAGAAGCCTCCATAAACAACCTGACTCTTTCTTTCCATATACCAAATATCTCCTTCCTGCAGATGGGTAGTTTCATAGAACCTAGTTCCTTGTGATTTTCTCCAGAACCCATTTTCTTGATTCTTAATTCTACCTTAGGAATCTAACTCAGACTGTTAAGTCCTTCTTTGAGTAACCTCCCTCTGATATCACTTGATAGATTTAACTTCAAGACAACCTAAACACCTAGAGGGGGGGGTGAATAGGTTCTTTTCCTTGTTTTAAACTAAGGCAGAATATAGCTTCAGTTCTGTGATATAAATCTCAAATCTCTACAGCTAACACAGTATATTCAATCACAGAATCTAAAATAACACAAACATCACAGATTGCACATAGGTTTATAGTGGTTCCCTAAGGTCTGGGTACATCCACTTTCCCCCTTCACCTATCTAGCAGTGTGCTAGATTCGGCCTAACTTCTTCCTTATTCTCAGATCCACAGATCTTACAGCTCAGAACCCTGAAAGGTTCCTACAACTCAGAATCTTATAAGGTTCCTACAACTCAGGCTAACAACCCTACCTCAGCTTTGCCACAAGGCCTACAACTCAGAGAACAAATTCTCCTACACTTAGGCTCAATCAGCCTTACCACTTAGAGATCAAAATCTCCTACACTCAGCCTTTATAACACAGGCTTACAACTCAGATCTTTGAAAAGATCCTACAGAATTTGATAAGTAATTTGATGGACTCTTACCCTTGTTGAGAGAGAAAGGATAAGAGAATTCTTGATCAGCTTCTTGATGAGACTGATGACTAAAATCAACCTGTTCTTAGCTTTCTTCAAAGCTTCTTGAATCTGAACTTAGTAGGGTTGATCTTCTTTGAAGTTGACTGACTGGCAGCTTCCTTCTTGGATTCCAGATATGGATCTGGATCTACTTAGTAGATTAGTTCAGGATCTACTTCTTAAGAGACTTGTGATTGTCTCCTTCTTGACCTCAAAATAGCTGGAGCTCTCTCTACCCAAATCTTCTGAAGTTCCTTCTGAATTCAGAATGAATTAACCTTAGACAAAATCTGAGTGGATAATCACTTCAGATTATCTTCTTAGATCTTCTTACGAAGATCTTCTTCTGTGTGACTTGCACTTTCTTGATCAACAATCAATCTCTCAATAGTTGTGTTAGTTGTGTGTGTATGATCTATTATATATTTTCTTCTTCTGAATCCATCTATATATATAGACTTCATCCATGGTAACCGGCTGATCCGGTTTCTAACTAATTTCTGACAAGTCTGACAGCTTCATTAAAGTTGTTGGAAAGCACAGCTATCAAGTCCCCAGTCAGCTCTTGAACCTTTGACTCTGTCAGCAAAGCGTCGAGATTGACTGTCATTATGTGTCGAGACAAACTGTCAATATGTGTCGACACATGTGACTTAAGTCTCGACACAGACTTTGGTGAAGTCAACATAGCTGTCTTGATGTCGACACTACTTCTTGACACTGCATCTTGAGAATGTGTCGACATAGAGTATTTGTGTCGACACAAACACTTCTTTACTCCACAGCAATCAACTATGTTGAAACCCTGCTGTGTGTCGACACAAGTCTTGTGTGTCGACACAGTTGATGTAGACTGAGAATTCTTTGTGTCGACACAGCCTCCCGGTGTCGACACAGTTGATGTCGACTAACTATTCTGTGTGTCGACACTGCCTCCCGGTGTCGACACAGTTGATGTCGACTAATATATTCTGTGTGTCGACACAGTTGATGTCGACTAATATATTCTGTGTGTCGACACAGCTGCTTCAGGTGTCGACACAACTTTTCCAAGTGTCGACACAGACTTCCTTAAGTGTCGACACATGGACTTAGAAACTTTTCTTCTGCATTTTAGCCAATACTTAACCTGCACATATAAACTCAAAATAATATCAAATACAACTTGATGTATATCATTGAGCTAAGTGAGGCTTCTCCAAATCAGGTACACATTTTCCAATGTACCCAACACATCATGTCCTTGAGAAGGCTCATGTACTCAGAGATCGACCTATTCCCTTGTTTAAGGGTAGTTAAATCGTCAAACATCTGCGTTCGATGATATGCAGGGACGTACTAGTCTGTCAGCATGGCCTTCATGCCTGCCCAACTAATGGGTGGTAAGCCGTTCACGGCACCAAGACGACGTTCCTCATTTAACCAGAAAATCTTGGCTCTACCTAACAGTTTCATCCTAGCAACTCGCACCTTATCAACGTCAGTCAGCTTATACCATTCGAAATAACACTCTATCTCCCTAACCCAGTCTAAGAAGACTTGGGGTTCACCTATTCCATCGTATGATGGGGGTTTGACTCAGACCGCCCTAGTAATATCAAACTCAAAAGGTGCATGGTGTAAGACCCCCTTTTTTTTCTTTTTCAACCACCGGGGTCTTAGGCCCAGAACCGCCGCTTTGCGGTGACACCTTCACGTCCTGAAGGGTCATCACCACAAGGCGCCGATTCTGCTGGCCAAATCGATCACAGAAAGTAGCACAATTATTGAAGTAATAGTAAACAGTCCACAATAATAAAATCACATATATAAATAAGTAAGCTCCACGAGGGAGTGTCCACAGAAACATCAGAGTACTATAAATACGGGCTTATGCCCGGTACAAAATGTCCTCACTACAAGTCTCTCATGCGGAAGCGAAACAGAAACTACTCAAGGTCGAGACTCACGGTCCCGGCTGTGTGAACTCCGGAGCTAGACTGCCCCATCTCTAGGCGCACCGATCTCTGGGGCTGCTCCTCCATGCTGGGCTCCACGATCCCCTAAATGATGCGGTTCGAAAACCGTTAGTCATAAAGACTAAGCCCTATCATCCCCTACCCCTTCCCCCCATGGCTCCTAGGTACCGAGCGGAGAGGAAGAAAGGGAAGGACATGAAGGTGGAGATTAACATGAAAACAGATGGCAGCGGAAACTAATCTAGCAAGTTGTATTAGGTGAGCAGTTAATAAGTTGTTGTAATAGGTCTAGCAGTAAGAAAAGCAATTAAATGAATTTAAACCTTCACTTATGCGAGAACACATAAGCAAAGGGATCTTTTACAAGGCTCTCATCGTATAAGTGTCCCATACCACTTATACCTTGGGGTGTCGGTTATCAAACAGTAGGGGTTATTATATATTGAAAATAACCTTTGATTTATAAACTTGCCCACACAAGCTTATAGACCAAGGGGTCGTTTTGCAGGTCCTAATGTATAAGCGTCCCATTCCACTTATACTTTAGGTGTCAAGGTTGTTATGAATGATTATGATATGCAACTATATGGTGGGTATGTTATGTCATGCAGTGCAACTCACACACCCGACTCTGTGCACACAGACCTTTAGTTCCCCCTTTCGGAGCCGTTACCTCCCAGGATACCTCCGTAGTGGCAAACGGAAGCGGTGGGTTGGGCCTCGCCCACCTCCAAAACCAGTAAAGCACACTGGTCTGACCTATCGTACGCCTCAACGCTTGGTGCACAAAGCGGACGCCTGCGTACTCTTGCCGGCTGGCGCACCGGACTTCTGTTGGCGGAGTGCTAATCACCCCGCCGAGTCAACGATATCGGTGTCGGTGCAATCGAACTCCCCGCTATCGAAAGACCCACCACCTTAACTTTTCCTATTTTATGCACATGCAAGTTAAATCGTAAGCACACAAAACCGAGCCGAAGCTCCCCGGACCAAAACGTCCGTCTCCAAACCAACCGAGCCGAAGCTCCCCGGACCATCCGTCCGTTTCCAAATCAACCTTCCTGTGCCAACAGTGTTGTGAAGAGTGCAGCCCTAGTTACTAAGTTACTCTTGTCGATTTGTTATTACAGTTTACGTTAGCCCAGGACTGCCCCCGGTATACCCCGTGAAGGGCTCTCAAGGGGCACTAGGAACCAAGACGGTGCATTACGGCCCGAAGTTCCCTTTCGCAAGGCACTTATTGTTATTGGTTGTTTTCCCTTAGCCCGATTCCCTTCTCATATTACGATAGACTATCCTAGGGTGATTTTTAAACCTTCCACTCTTCGGGAAAGGCGATCTTTCGCCAAACCCGAGCACCTCTTAACTCTAACTAACACCACTACTCACTACTCTTTATATCTTCATCAGATCATGTCCTATTGCATATCACAAACTGCTATATGCAGACCGACCTAATCTACATGTCGAACCGGTTATGCAATGGTCCATTACTCATCCAAATGCCCTAAATTAATTACTGGAGACTTTCCATGATATAAATAACCTAAATCCAGAAAATGGAAATTTTCCTAATTTATTTGGCATTTAATTAAATTCCCCAAAAATCCAAGGACTACCGGTTTGAACATGAACTACCCTAACTATTCATGCAAGATGTCCAGCAAATTTATGATAATTAGTAGGTTATCTCAGGAGGCTAAATCCTAAGTATCATAATTTTTCTATCATCAAAATGACATGTAAACTATTTTGGAATTAATCTCTAATTTCTATAGTTTATGAATCAAGTACAGAAAATGTTCTTCCAAAAATTCTAAATAAATTATGACATGATGATTAAGGCCTAAAATTTGCACTGGCTAAGTTTCATAATTTTCCAGCAAGCATTTTATCCATAATAATTTTTTAAACATAAAAGCCCTTTCTATCATTTGTGAATAAAGTACTAGATTTACTCAACATATAATTCTATAAAAATTCAGGGATCAATGTTCTACAAGGCAAGATCTAAATCCAGAATTTTAACTGATTATAATTAATGTAAAGCCTCAAATTAATTGAAACAACAAATTGGGCTAATAATCCTTTAACACATGAAGTATAATATATATTAATCATAAAATTCCATAAAAATTACCATGAGTCTAAAACATCCTAAAACTCCCTCCTCCCGAGTTTCATAATTTTTGGATTAGCTTTAGTGCTTAAAATAACTAAATTACATTTCTATCCTAATCCGACATCTCGACTTTTGAGGTACCTAACTACCTCCAAATCCATCACTATTTCAACCAGAGGGTTTTCATCATATCATCCCCCTCTCCTCCAAATTTCAAGGGCATACAGGAGCTTTTGCTCCTATGTCCTTCACAAACCTCAAACTCCACCCGTTGGAGTTGAGCCAATCTCTTAGGGTAAATCCACCCTAAGCCACACCATGCTACCCAAGAGGGTAGACATAGACTCAACAAATCAGTGGCCAACAACTTCAGCCTCTTTTGAGGAGATTTGTCCACTCCATCTCCAATCGTACTTTTCCCCAAAGTACCCCTCACCAAGACCTATCTAGGACTTGATACTTCCCTATTCAAAACTCGACCAATCGAGTAGAAATTTTGTACAGATCTTAATATTGATGCCAGGGACCACCACCCAAAATTTGGGGGAGTTTGGGCTTAATTTCATCTCCTAATTAATTTTATATTGTTTATTAAATTTTTACAAAAACTTTAGGCAAAAGTTCTCCAAAAATTCTCATTTTTGGACAGCCTCTCAATATACATATTATAGACCTCCAGTCCAAATTTCAAGTCATTTGAACATGTTATGAACCGTGGGCAACCAATTCAATTTCTGGTTAGCCTAGGTCTTGATCCCACCAAAATGAGTGCTGTGGTCAAACCACTCACCCAAATTGAATAAAATCAATTTTATATTAAAGTAGACCCAGAGGGCTACAACTTTTGTGACTGGTCATTTTTCCTAAAACGGCCTCTAAGTGCCTCATTTTACAGCCCCAAAAATATATTCTAATAATACAATTTCCCATCTTGTAATTTATAATAATCTGTATATTATAAAGTTTATCCTACTGTTCATCTTCTTCATGAACCCGAAAAACCAGACACAGGAAAAATCATTTTTCCTGTAAGCATTCTGTGATCCGTTGCCGGCCGTCCGGTCACTTCCCTGGCCAGCCACCACCACCACCACCTCCGTTGAGGCGATGGCTAGCGGTCGGCGGTGGTTTGGCCGCCGGAGGTGGCGGTTTCCGGCGAACTCGAAATATCTTTTTCATGGTTTTTCCATGAAGACGAGAGATGGATCCGGCTCCGTTGAGCGCGAATCTCCTTTCTAAGAATCCTAAGATCTACCCATGAAAGAGAAGGAGTAGAGGAGGACCTTGTTCGCGGTTTGGAGGCGAGAAGAGCGACGAGGTGCCATGGCGCGGTGGTGGCGTTGCTGAACTCCTCTTTACAGCAAGAACAAGGATCTGCTTCGTTTGCTTGAGCGTGTAACCCTCTCCTCTTGTCCAAGTGGGCTTTTATAAATCAGGAAGGTGGGAAGGTGAATGGTGTAAGCCATTATGGCCATGAAGTTCCCTCCCCTTAATGCTTCGGTTATGATGCAGGGATAAGAAACGGCGGAAACTGAACAGGTATGTCCAGCTGGCGATTTCCTATTGGACCACCTTTTCCTTATTTATTATATAATTACAGAAGGAAAACGGCCGGAAGTTACTCCTGGTGTAACTTCCCAAGCCAGCATTAATTTCCACGCGCGTTAGAATTATTTCGGGCCTGAACCGTCGTTTCGGCCAATGTCACGGGCGTGACACATAGGTCACGGGCGTGACAGGCCCGGGTAGCCCATTCTGGGTTCGACGATCGTCGAACTGAGATCGACGATCGTCGATCGAAGGTCACGGGCGTGACACCTGTGTCACGGGCGTGACAGACCCGAACGGCAGATTTCGGGTCGACGATCGTCGAATCGAGATCGACGATCGTCGAAGGCGGGTCACGCCCTAGGTCACGGGCGTGACCTCCAGGTCACGGGCGTGACATGCCCGAACGGCAAGTTTCGAGCTCGACGATCGTCGAATTGAGGTCGACGATCGTCGAAGGCTGGTCACGCCCTAGGTCACGGGCGTGACACTCTTGTCACGGGCGTGACAGGCTCGGGCCGCAAGGTCGACGATCGTCTTACGGCGATCGACGATCGTCGATGGGGTCACGCCCATAGTCACGGGCGTGACATCTTGGTCACGGGCGTGACATGCCCAGACAGCACGTTCGACGATCGTCTCGTGGAGATCGACGATCGTCGAAGTAGACACGCCCAAGTCACGGGCGTGTCGGGTCGGTCACGGGCGTGACCAACCCGTGACCCGAATACATTGATCGCTTTATCTCCAATTTTGGGCTTCCTAGGGTTCCGTCACGACCAATCTGACTCCTAGGGGTCTAGCCGGAAATGGGATGTTACAAATCCCAATAAACAAAACAAAAATTTCGTCCCCGAAATTGAGGTTGAGCCTACGGGGATTTCTATCGGAACGAATTAATCTTGTAACATCCCATTCGATCTTTCTATTGGGTTCAGGCGACCGTTCGTTTGATAACGAAGACAATCTCCCCAATAAACAAAAGATTAGCCCCTACCATTCTGATTAAGTGTGCATGCCTAGGTCCTAGATTTCCCTTGTCTAGTCTTAACATTCCAAAACAAGAAGGCAGTTTATAGTATACCGAGAGGTGGTGAGATGTACCTGACTGAACAACTCCGGGTATCTTTGCCTCATCAGATCCTGCGGTTCCCAGGTGTGCTCCTCCTGCCCGTGATTTCTCCACAGAACCTTGACTAAGGGAATCTTCTTGCGGCGCAAGATCCGCACTCCTTTGTCATCGATCCGAACCGGCTCCAAGTGAACAGATCGGTCTGAAGCTACCGGCCCTTCTGTGGTCAAAATTCGCTGCTCCGGGCGTAGTAGAGCCCTTCTCAGCGAAGAGATGTGGAAGACGTCGTGTAGAGCTGCCAGCTCCGGTGGTAACTCTAGCCTGTAGGCTAGGGGTCCGATCCGCTCCAGGATCCGGTAAGGGCCCATATACCTAGGGCTGAGTTTCTTCCTCCGACCGCGCACCCGTGAGACTCCGTGCATGGGCCGGATCTTCAAGAACACTCGATCTCCTACCCGGAACTCCACCTGACGATGCCGAGCGTCATAGTATTTTGCTTGTCTGCTCTGCGCCTCCAGCATCCTATCTCTGATCAGCCTCACCTGAGCCTCGGTGTCTTCAACGAAATCCGATCCCAGTAGTTTCGGATCCTCGTCCTGAACCCAAGAAAGCGGGGTCCTACATTTCCTTCCATACAAGGCCTCATAAGGCGCCATCCTGATGCTGGACTGGTAGCTATTATTGTAGGAGAACTCGACCAAGGGTAACATCTTCTCCCACGGCTCCCCTCGGACTAGTATACACAGCCGTAGTAAGTCCTCCAAGGTCCTGTTGGTGCGCTCGGTCTGCCCGTCCGTCTGAGGGTGGAAGGCCGTGCTAAAAGTCAACCGGGTGCCCAAATATGCCTGCACTGACCGCCACTCCCTGGATGTAAACCGTCCATCGCGGTCCGACACTATCGTTCGGGGCACGCCATGATATCGGACATACTGCTCCACAAACTTCCGTACCAGCACTCCCACCGAGTCATCCTTCCTGATCGGTATAAAGCGGGCCACCTTCGTCAGCCGATCGACAATCACCCAAATCGAGTCGTTCCCTGTCCGAGACCGGGGAAGACCATGTATAAAATCCATCGCTATGTCGTCGAACTTCCACTCCGGCACCGGGAGTGGCTGCAACAGTCCTGCGGGGTTCCTGCACTCCGCCTTCACCAACTGACACGCCTCGCAATGGGTCACGAAGTACGTAATGTCCTTCTTCATGCCCGGCCAAAACATCGTCCTCTTCAGATCAGCGGTCATCTTTGTGATCCCCGGGTGCACGGAGTACCGGCTGCAATGCGCCTCCGTCAAAATATCCTCTCGGATCTGGCCTCCTGCTGGTATATATACTCTACCTCTGAAGTGGAGCAAACCATCCCTCAGGGAATAATCCCCTGTCGAACCTTCCTCCAAAGCTCGGAACATCGGCTCTGCCCCCGCATCTGTCCTCTGTCCGTCCCGAATGCGATCCCGAATATCGTCAATGGCCACTATCGATGCCAGATACTCCCTATACAGATCTGGGTCATCCTCGGACACTAGGGATATCTGCATGTCTCTGAATGACTGGACCAGCTCCATAGACATAACCTGGGGCCCAGCTTCGGAAGTGGCCGCTCTCCGACTTAACGCGTCGGCCACCACATTTGCCTTCCCTGGGTGGTAGTGCATCTCATACTGATAATCTGCTAAGAACTCCACCCAGCGCCTCTGCCTGATATTCAGCTCCTTCTGAGTGTCCACGTATTTCAAGTTCTTGTGATCGGAGAAGATATCGCAGTGGACTCCATAAAGGTAATGACGCCAGACCTTCAGAGCAAAAACGACCGCTCCCATCTCGAGGTCGTGCACCGGGTAGTTCCTCTCATGGATCTTCAGCTGGCGGGAGGCATATGCTATGACATGTCCGTTCTGCATCAGCACCGCTCCCATCCCTTGGTATGATGCGTCGGTATACACCTGGAATTCCTCCCTTCCGGATGGAAGGGCCAGGATAGGGGCCGAGATGAGTCGGTCCTTCAGCTCCTGGAAAGCCGCCTGGCACTGCGGGGTCCACACAAAAGGTGCCTCCTTCTTTGTCAAAGATGTGAGGGGGAGGGCAATCCGAGAGAACCCCTCCACGAACTTCCGGTAGTAACCGGCAAGTCCCAAGAAACTGCGTACATCGGTGGCTGTCCTCAGCTGCGGCCAATCGCGAACTGCCCGAATCTTTGCTGGATCTACTGATAACCCGGCTCCGCTGATGATGTGGCCTAGGAAGGCCACCTCCTTCAACCAGAACTGACACTTGCTGAATTTAGCATAAAGGTGATGCTCCCGCAACCTCTCCAAGGTCAGTGCCAGATGCCGAGTGTGCTCCTCCTCCGTCCTAGAGTAGATCAGGATGTCATCTATGAACACTATGACGAACACATCCAAGTAAGCCTCGAAAACCCGGTTCATGAGACTCATGAACGCCGACGGAGCATTCGTGAGCCCAAAGGGCATCACGGTGAACTCATACAGGCCATATCTGCTACTAAAGGCCGTCTTCGGGATATCCTCCTCCTGGATCCGCAGCTGGTAGTATCCTGATCTCAAGTCCAGCTTCGAGAAATAATGGGCCCCCTCCAGCTGGTCGAATAATTCGTCTATCCGTGGGAGCGGATAGGTATTCCGGACGGTCAGCCTGTTTAGTGCTCGATAATCGATGCACAGGCGGAGTGTCCCATCCTTCTTCTTCACGAACAGGACCGGTGCTCCCCATGGCGAGGAACTTGGTCTGACAAAACCTACCTCCACCAATTCCTGCAACTGGGTCCGAAACTCTGCCAACTCCTTTGGGGCCATCCGATAAGGGGCCCTAGACGCCGGCTTGGCCCCCGGCACAAGCTGTATCTGAAAATCCTGCTCTCGGTGTGGCGGTAGTCCTGGTAGTTTCTCTGGAAAGATGTCAGCGAAATCTCGCACCACCGGGATGTCTGTCACCGACTCCTTGACTTCCGCCATCTCAAAAAGAATCTGATAGACCTCCTCTCCCTGCAGATGGGCCTTGACGGCCTGTACCGAAGATAAGAGTATACGAGAGACAGGTCTTATACCTTCAATGGTAATGAAAGAGTCCCCGTGTCTCACGGTGATCCTCTTTGCCTGGCAGTCAATCTGGGCATAGTTCCAGTGCAGCCATACCATGCCCAGGATCAGGTCGTAGTCCGTCAGCTTCAAAATCGTCGCTGGAGCCTCGAACGCTTTTCCACCAATCTCCGCCTCCATATTGCAGTGATCCGTGGTAAGGAGCTCAGATCCATCCGGTAGTCGCACCCTCATCCTCGAGCCTGTGAACCGCTCCACACCTTCCAGTCCTTCCACGAACGACTCCGACACAAAGGAGTGAGTAGCTCCAGTATCGAACAGCGTGCGGGCAGGCTTGCCGCTGATGAAGACTATACCTGGGGTGATTAGATATCTTAGGGTTCTATAATGAGTTTTTACTTTCCTTGCTATCAATCTAGTGCGATTCAAAGTTTTAACAACTTAAAGGGGAAATTCTATGAAAACAAAGAAGCATTTCGGCATACCTGCGATGACCTGCTCCGGATTCCGCGGCTGTGCAAGGTCCAGGGCATATACCTGCTCTCTTCCCTGTCTACGATCTTCCCCCTGGTATCCTCGACCGTGGCCGCGTCCTCGGCCTCCGTAATGCTGAGCTGGTGGGCCGCCCTGATGTGCTGGAGGTGGTGCCCCCCTCATGGGGCAGTTCCTCCGAATGTGCCCAATCTGATGACAAAAGTAGCACTCTGGGGGATACGCCATTCCCCCGGGTCTCGACATCTCCTGCATCCGAAGGGGTGGAGGGGCCAATACCACCTGTTCCCTCGGCTCCGGCCTCACGTCCTGACGAGGCTGGTCCTCTGTCCTCCTCCCCTCTGGTACAGCACCCCGCCGCTGGTCATTCCTTCCTCTTCGTCCCTGATCCTCTGCTGGCCGTTTCCGGCCCCGGGTGATGTGCCAATCTGCCTCAATCCTTTTGGCCATCTCCAAAATCCGGGAGATGGGCCCGTCAGATACAAACAAGAGGGCCTCCCTCAAGTCCTCACGTAGGCCCTTGTAGAACCTCCTGATATACCCTGCCTCGTCCAGCTGGTAGGAATCTGCGTATCGAGCCAGGTGGTCAAACTCTCGATGGTACTCCACCACGGTCCGAGTACCCTGCTTTAGCTGTAAGAACCGCTCCTCCAAATCATCCCTAGCCGATTGCGGAACAAAATGCTCCAGCAGTGCGGCCCGGAACTCCTCCCAAGTGACCTCCGCAACCTCCCTATCAGCAAATGTCGTGTCCAACAGCGTCTTCCACCACCTCTTTGCATGGGACTCCAGGCAGGAGACAACCAGAGCCACCCTCTCCTCCCATGGACACCGAATCCCGGTCAGCATCTCGTACATGATATCTAGCCATTCCTCCGTCCGAACAGCCGACTCTGTCCCCAGATAGGACGGGGGAGAAAGGCCCCGGAAGATGCTGAGCCAGTTGGCCCCCAGATTGGGCTGCGGGACCGGAACCTGCTGGGCCCTGAAGGCCTCCAGAATGGCAGTCAGGGTCTGTCCCATGTCTGACTGAAGGAAAGGGGTGGGGACCGGTGGAGGTGGTGCAACTCCCTGAGTCTGCTGAACTCCGCCCTGTGGCGTAGGCTGTGCTGGAGGCTGCGCAACGAAAACACATGCTGAGAAAAACGTTCAAATATTACCTAAAGGTGGACAAATTATATGTGATCCCCATATGGGCACACCACTGCTTCCGCTGCTTAGTTTGTCCCCAAACTAAACTCGAGCGGGGGTGACCTAGGGTTTGTGGACTGCGACTTCCTTCTGATCGATGTTTGCTCTGATACCACTTGTAAGACCCCCTTTTTTTTTCTTTTTCAACCACCGGGGTCTTAGGCCCAGAACCGCCGCTTTGCGGTGACACCTTCACGTCCTGAAGGGTCATCACCACAAGGCGCCGATTCTGCCGGCCAAATCGATCACAGAAAGTAGCACAATTATTGAAGTAATAGTAAACAGTCCACAATAATAAAATCACATATATAAATAAGTAAGCTCCACGAGGGAGTGTCCACAGAAACATCAGAGTACTATAAATACGGGCTTATGCCCGGTACAAAATGTCCTCACTACAAGTCTCTCATGCGGAAGCGAAACAGAAACTACTCAAGGTCGAGACTCACGGTCCCGGCTGTGTGAACTCCGGAGCTAGACTGCCCCATCTCTAGGCGCACCGATCTCTGGGGCTGCTCCTCCATGCTGGGCTCCACGATCCCCTAAATGATGCGGTTCGAAAACCGTTAGTCATAAAGACTAAGCCCTATCATCCCCTACCCCTTCCCCCCATGGCTCCTAGGTACCGAGCGGAGAGGAAGAAAGGGAAGGACATGAAGGTGGAGATTAACATGAAAATAGATGGCAGCGGAAACTAATCTAGCAAGTTGTATTAGGTGAGCAGTTAATAAGTTGTTGTAATAGGTCTAGCAGTAAGAAAAGCAATTAAATGAATTTAAACCTTCACTTATGCGAGAACACATAAGCAAAGGGATCTTTTACAAGGCTCCCATCGTATAAGTGTCCCATACCACTTATACCTTGGGGTGTCGGTTATCAAACAGCAGGGGTTATTATATATTGAAAATAACCTTTGATTTATAAACTTGCCCACACAAGCTTATAGACCAAGGGGTCGTTTTGCAGGTCCTAATGTATAAGCGTCCTATTCCACTTATACTTTAGGTGTCAAGGTTGTTATGAATGATTATGATATGCAACTATATGGTGGGTATGTTATGTCATGCAGTGCAACTCACACACCCGACTCTGTGCACACAGACCTTTAGTTCTCCCTTTCGGAGCCGTTACCTCCCAGGATACCTCCGTAGTGGCAAACGGAAGCGGTGGGTTGGGCCTCGCCCACCTCCAAAACCAGTAAAGCACACTGGTCTGACCTATCGTACGCCTCAACGCTTGGTGCACAAAGCGGACGCCTGCGTACTCTTGCCGGCTGGCGCACCGGACTTCTGTTGGCGGAGTGCTAATCACCCCGCCGAGTCAACGATATCGGTGTCGGTGCAATCGAACTCCCCGCTATCGAAAGACCCACCACCTTAACTTTTCCTATTTTATGCACATGCAAGTTAAATCGTAAGCACACAAAACCGAGCCGAAGCTCCCCGGACCAAAACGTCCGTCTCCAAACCAACCGAGCCGAAGCTCCCCAGACCATCCGTCCGTTTCCAAATCAACCTTCCTGTGCCAACAGTGTTGTGAAGAGTGCAGCCCTAGTTACTAAGTTACTCTTGTCGATTTGTTATTACAGTTTACGTTAGCCCAGGACTGCCCCCGGTATACCCCGTGAAGGGCTCTCAAGGGGCACTAGGAACCAAGACGGTGCATTACGGCCCGAAGTTCCCTTTCGCAAGGCACTTATTGTTATTGGTTGTTTTCCCTTAGCCTGATTCCCTTCTCATATTACGATAGACTATCCTAGGGTGATTTTTAAACCTTCCACTCTTCGGGAAAGGCGATCTTTCGCCAAACCCGAGCACCTCTTAACTCTAACTAACACCACTACTCACTACTCTTTATATCTTCATCAGATCATGTCCTATTGCATATCACAAACTGCTATATGCAGACCGACCTAATCTACATGTCGAACCGGTTATGCAATGGTCCATTACTCATCCAAATGCCCTAAATTAATTACTGGAGACTTTCCATGATATAAATAACCTAAATCCAGAAAATGGAAATTTTCCTAATTTATTTGGCATTTAATTAAATTCCCCAAAAATCCAAGGACTACCGGTTTGAACATGAACTACCCTAACTATTCATGCAAGATGTCCAGCAAATTTATGATAATTAGTAGGTTATCTCAGGAGGCTAAATCCTAAGTATCATAATTTTTCTATCACCAAAATGACATGTAAACTATTTTGGAATTAATCTCTAATTTCTATAGTTTATGAATCAAGTACAGAAAATGTTCTTCTAAAAATTCTAAATAAATTATGACATGATGATTAAGGCCTAAAATTTGCACTGGCTAAGTTTCATAATTTTCCAGCAAGCATTTTATCCATAATAATTTTTTTAAACATAAAAGCCCTTTCTATCATTTGTGAATAAAGTACTAGATTTACTCAACATATAATTCTATAAAAATTCAGGGATCAATGTTCTACAAGGCAAGATCTAAATCCAGAATTTTAACTGATTATAATTAATGTAAAGCCTCAAATTAATTGAAACAACAAATTGGGCTAATAATCCTTTAACACATGAAGTATAATATATATTAATCATAAAATTCCAGAAAAATTACCATGAGTCTAAAACATCCTAAAACTCCCTCCTCCCGAGTTTCATAATTTTTGGATTAGCTTTAGTGCTTAAAATAACTAAATTACATTTCTATCCTAATCCGACATCTCGACTTTTGAGGTACCTAACTACCTCCAAAACCATCACTATTTCAACCAGAGGGTTTTCATCATATCATCCCCCTCTCCTCCAAATTTCAAGGGCATACAGGAGCTTTTGCTCCTATGTCCTTCACAAATCTCAAACTCCACCCGTTGGAGTTGAGCCAATCTCTTAGGGTAAATCCACCCTAAGCCACACCATGCTACCCAAGAGGGTAGACATAGACTCAACAAATCAGTGGCCAACAACTTCAGCCTCTTTTGAGGAGATTTGTCCACTCCATCTCCAATCGTACTTTTCCCCAAAGTACCCCTCACCAAGACCTATCTAGGACTTGATACTTCCCTATTCAAAACTCGACCAATCGAGTAGAAATTTTGTACAGATCTTAATATTGATGCCAGGGACCACCACCCAAAATTTGGGGGAGTTTGGGCTTAATTTCATCTCCTAATTAATTTTATATTGTTTATTAAATTTTTACAAAAACTTTAGGCAAAAGTTCTCCAAAAATTCTCATTTTTGGACAGCCTCTCAATATACATATTATAGACCTCCAGTCCAAATTTCAAGTCATTTGAACATGTTATGAACCGTGGGCAACCAATTCAATTTCTGGTTAGCCTAGGTCTTGATCCCACCAAAATGAGTGCTGTGGTCAAACCACTCACCCAAATTGAATAAAATTAATTTTATATTAAAGTAGACCCAGAGGGCTACAACTTTTGTGACTGGTCATTTTTCCTAAAACGGCCTCTAAGTGCCTCATTTTACAGCCCCAAAAATATATTCTAATAATACAATTTCCCATCTTGTAATTTATAATAATCTGTATATTATAAAGTTTATCCTACTGTTCATCTTCTTCATGAACCCGAAAAACCAGACACAGGAAAAATCATTTTTCCTGTAAGCATTCCGTGATCCGTTGCCGGCCGTCCGGTCACTTCCCTGGCCAGCCACCACCACCACCACCTCCGTTGAGGCGATGGCTAGCGGTCAGCGGTGGTTTGGCCGCCGGAGGTGGCGGTTTCCGGCGAACTCGAAATATCTTTTTCATGGTTTTTCCATGAAGACGAGAGATGGATCCGGCTCCGTTGAGCGCGAATCTCCTTTCTAAGAATCCTAAGATCTACCCATGAAAGAGAAGGAGTAGAGGAGGACCTTGTTCGCGGTTTTGAGGCGAGAAGAGCGACGAGGTGCCATGGCGCGGTGGTGGCGTTGCTGAACTCCTCTTTACAGCAAGAACAAGGATCTGCTTCGTTTGCTTGAGCGTGTAACCCTCTCCTCTTGTCCAAGTGGGCTTTTATAAATCAGGAAGGTGGGAAGGTGAATGGTTTAAGCCATTATGGCCATGAAGTTCCCTCCCCTTAATGCTTCGGTTATGATGCAGGGATAAGAAACGGCGGAAACTGAACAGGTATGTCCAGCTGGCGATTTCCTATTGGACCACCTTTTCCTTATTTATTATATAATTACAGAAGGAAAACGGCGGGAAGTTACTCCTGGTGTAACTTCCCAAGCCAGCATTAATTTCCACGCGCGTTGGAATTATTTCGGGCCTGAACCGTCGTTTCGGCCAATGTCACGGGCGTGACACATAGGTCACGGGCGTGACAGGCCCGGGTAGCCCATTCTGGGTTCGACGATCGTCGAACTGAGATCGACGATCGTCGATCGAAGGTCACGGGCGTGACACCTGTGTCACGGGCGTGACAGACCCGAACGGCAGATTTCGGGTCGACGATCGTCGAATCGAGATCGACGATCGTCGAAGGCGGGTCACGCCCTAGGTCACGGGCGTGACCTCCAGGTCACGGGCGTGACATGCCCGAACGGCAAGTTTCGAGCTCGACGATCGTCGAATTGAGGTCGACGATCGTCGAAGGCTGGTCACGCCCTAGGTCACGGGCGTGACACTCTTGTCACGGGCGTGACAGGCTCGGGCCGCAAGGTCGACGATCGTCTTACGGCGATCGACGATCGTCGATGGGGTCACGCCCATAGTCACGGGCGTGACATCTTGGTCACGGGCGTGACATGCCCAGACAGCGCGTTCGACGATCGTCTCGTGGAGATCGACGATCGTCGAAGTAGACACGCCCAAGTCACGGGCGTGTCGGGTCGGTCACGGGCGTGACCAACCCGTGACCCGAATACATTGATCGCTTTATCTCCAATTTTGGGCTTCCTAGGGTTCCGTCACGACCAATCTGACTCCTAGGGGTCTAGCCGGAAATGGGATGTTACACATGGTTATTGTGAAACGGTGCACGCGGTTCATGATCATTATTATTGTTATTGTTATGGTTATTCCCTTCATCACGTGGGTTGGAGGCTTGATTACGGGGAGCCGCATGATTTAATCTTAAATCGTGAAGCATCTCCCTAATCTCCGCCAACTGATAAGTGAACTCCAGACGGAGTTCATCAATCGTTGTGGGAATGTGTCCCGCATCTCGCTCGTCCGCCATGTGAGAGGAAGACGTGAATACTCCGTGCTTAATCTAGTGCGCATGCAAACAAAACAGTGATTCAGACCCAATAAAATTACAGCAGATGGATTTGTTCCCGCCCAATAACTAGGGAAAAAATATATTTTTTTGATTCTCTTAATGAAAATAGTAAAGAGATTATTAAAAAAAAATTTTGATTTTTTTGCAGAAAAATAAAAGTTTTAGACCGTTATTGGCAAACCAGAAAAAAAAATTTGTTATTTTGATAATAAAACGTGCAAGACAAGTGCGTGACGACATCCTAGGAAAAAGGGGAGGGTGACAATTAGGAAATTAACACGAACCTCCCTCTGATACCAAATTGATACATGCTTGTACGCGGACACGGAAATTAAGGACAAACTTGACTTTCTCTCTACGCCCAAATCCTACGTTTGCACAAAACTTTCAGAGCAACGCACATGTTATTCAATTTTATCAATTAAATGTTAACGTACACGTAGCCAAACCATTTAAGATCGAACAAGGGCTATAGGCCGATATTCTCTCAGGCCTAAAGGACCCACCCGGTCCGATCGAGCGGTTGTTGTACCAAAATAGATCCACCAAAAATTACGATTCGGAAACGGTAGATCTCTCCCAACAAAAAGAAAACGAGGTCTGTCAATTCTCTCAAAAATTAACAAATCAAGATAGACAACAAATCGATCAAAGAAAACAATGACTATTTCAATGCTATCAAGAATCAACACTAAAGTATTCCACCACAGAAATTATCTAGAAGGGAAATAAATCACTTAGGGAAAGTAGTAATTTTCGTTACCCCACTCAGAGATTTATATTCTCCAAGACTTGAATCGCTTGTCACCGGATCCACCGGAGTCGCGCCGAACGGAGGGAAACTCGTCTGCCTTCCTTGCGTTACACCGGATTTTTGATTCCACGGGATTCACGTATAGTTGCCTTGGCCGAGATCTTCAGTGATTGGGATAGTGTTGGACGGCCTTTGGAGGTGGGAGGGGTTGGTCGGGTTTGGTGTAAATTGAGGAGAGAGGAAAGGTGGCGGCCAAGGAGGGAAGATGGGGCTTGATATGGTTAGAGGAGAAAGAAGGTTGCTCGGTTTTTGGAGGGAGAGGGTGGTGGTCGGGATATTTAGGAGGCAGGAGGAGGTGGTGAGGTTGCCGAAATTTTGAGAGGGAGAAAGAGGAGGTCGGCGGTTTGGAGAGAGGGGAGAGGTGAGGACCGAAATCTTCAAGAGAGGGGGGAGATCGAGTTCTAGGGTTTCATTTTTCTCTTTTCATTCCACTTAATAAAAATACCAATAGCAAAGCCTTATATAGACTTACAATAATGTTTGGCTACATGCATCCCAAATAAAAAAATAAAACACACACATAAGTTTAAACATAACATGAAAAATAAAAGTGCTCACAAAATACCAAATAAATTCAAAAAATATTAATAGGTTGTCTTGCGTCGAGGGCAGAGATTGTAGCGTCGCTCCACAAGGTCACCATGGTGCCACACGTCTTTGGTTGGATACGGAGAAAGGTTTTTCGTAAGCATGTTGTCACCTTCTTCATCATGTTGGGGGTCGTCGTCTCCATCATTAGGCGAGACAGAAAAGGTTCGTCTGCACCTTCCAGGTGAGATGGACAAAGGTTCATCAACACCATCACTTGAACAAACTCCGGTTCTCCTAAGGCGCGAACGAGCAAAGGTTATTCGCCACCTCCACCCGGATAGACCTCGCTCTTTCTGAGACGCAAACGAACAAAAGTTCTTTGCCACCTCTACCCAGACGAACCCCGATCCGATCCTCCTGAGACGCGAACGAACAAAGGGTCTTCGCCACCTCCATCCTGACGGACCCCGGTTCTCACTCCAGTCCTCCTAAGGTGTGAACAAACAAAAGTTCCTCGCATACAAGTATAATATTTATATAAATTAGTAGTTTTTTGCTTATTTTTCTTTATAAATCATTTCTATCTATAATCTCATACTAATTAAAGTTTTATTTATTTTTTTAGATTTAATGTTGTTGCCGCGCGGCCCGCGCTCGCGGCGATGGAGAATGACGTTTTATCTGAAGTTGTCACGTTAGCAGAGCTCGAGAGTTCAAGTGCACCCATACCAAGCAAGAAATCTAAAGTCTCGCCGCACTCATGCATGGTCGCGCCATGCAAGCCCATTCAAGCGGAAAATTTTTCGGTCCGCCGTTTGGACCGTGAAAACGGTCCGCCGATAAATACCGCTTAATTTGCGGGACCCACCTCATTCTCTCCTTTTCGAAATTCAAACTCCAGCAAACCGTCGTCCCCGAAATTCCTTGCCCTAAAGCGGAGAAAATTCCATCGCCGGAGCAGGGATTCTCCTTTCGGCCGCTTTATTCGTCGCCGACAAGGACGTTTGGTGCCAGTGGTTTAGGGCGAACGTATCGCTCACGAAGTAACGCATCGCCGGAGACTTGGATTCTCCTCTCGCCCGCTTTTCCAGTCGTCGTTTGGATTATAGGTTTGCTGGAGTATACTCGCGCCTTCCCGACAAACCCTAAAGCATCAGGTATGATGAAAGTGAACGAATTCGAAATTTGCAGTCACCGTTTGGATTATTGGTCTGTCGTTTGGATATGTTTTTGTGTTGTTTGGAATGTGCTCACAGAAAATCTTAAATGACTTGTGATTTCGGAATTTCTGTATTGTTTGTTCGTAATTTCACAATGTTTTTAGTGTTTGCAACCTCATGTCTCCCCGTTTCTGTACTGTTTGGAATGTGCTCACATATGTTTAGGTTTAATTTTTTTACCATAAAATCTTGATGATCCGGTCAGATGTAGGTCGTATGGTCAGCACTGCATTTTTTTTTATATATGATGTATTTGAAATCCGACCGGATCACTCCCGGATCACATCTTTGAATTTTTTTTACGTGTAGATGGAAGGTCATCTAGCCGACACATTTCTTAATAGTAGATGCGCAATATCGACCTTCAAGAAACAAGCAGAGTCATTGCTTGATATAATTTCTGATGACTCAAGGCAAATGCTGACCAATGCGTCACTGATGCATTTTTTCAATTTGCCCGATCTACCCCAGAGCATTCCCATACTGTACCGACTCATTTTGTTGTACAGGCCGGATAAATCTGCCTTTCTGCTAGGGCAATATTATGTTAAACTGACAGTGAAAGAGGTGACTGTTATACTTGGTCTATCCAATAGGAGTCAAGATTTCAATTTCAGAAGATTACCACTATCTAATGTCACACAGTCCGTGTTTGTGAACCATATTAATGAACTAGCCAACCTTGAGGATGATTCAGATGTAGTTGAAAAGCAAAGGGTTGATGCTTTAGTTAAATACATACTATGCCGTTTTTTATTTCCGTTAAAATCTCTTAGAATTCCCATGTGCCTAGAAAATTTTGGTGGATTAGAACAATTTAGGAGATATAACTAGCCCAAGGCCATCCACGCATTTCTGCACCAACAATTTGATGATCTGCATGCACCCTGTACGAGTATCAAGTTTGCGGAATTTTTTTTGGGCATCCTTCTCGTCATTCACTCGTTTATAACCTGCTTTTGCGCATACAAACTGCCTCCCCTTAACAATCTGAGTATGTGTCCATTGTACAATATGTTTTTTGCGTACACTAAATCCAATTTTTCAGGCGTACTACATGTACATATTGTAGGCTTCCGCATCAGAATGCATGGTCGGGAAGACAACAACGTCAATCTCCTCCTGTGAAACAAAATCAGATGTGTTCAGTGACCGTTACACCTCAAAACTATGCAACATAACAATTCACATGATATCCGTCCGGAGAAATAACAATTCATATGAAATCCGGTTGGAGAAATAACGATTCACATGAAATCCGACCGGAGAAACATCCAGTTTGCTTACAGATTAATAAATTCCGGCCGGATGAATCCCAACCAAAAAAAACAATACAATAAGGATTGAAAAATTAAATTATGAGACCTACAACCGAATCACAAATACAGCAATAAAAACCAGACAATGAAAGGTTTTTTTTATTACCTTAACTGGAATGTTGTCCAAAGTTTCTCCAACTTCCTCCATGGTAGCGGGATTGTGTGAACTGTTCTGAGATAAAAGGGGATGAGGATGACGGGATCTCCAAGGATGACATGAGTTATTCTGCAGTACTTGTGGAGGCTGACAACTGTTCCGCGCTAACTGGAACGTTGACCGAATTATCCTCGTTGGAGGAACACTGCGAGGATGGCCACCGGGGCTTTGGAGCTTCTCGGCGAAGGGAAATGTCTTCAGGCAAGCTTCGCACAATGAAGAAGAAACCCACCGAAAACCTTAGATGCGTGGAAAAAGGAGTTTCGGCCAAAAAAAATGACGTCTGGGCTGAAATTTTGCGATGAACACTTTTCAGGAAAGGAGGGAAGGAGGAGGGACCCATGATATTTATCGACGGACCGTTTTCACGGTCCAAACGGCGGACCGAAAAAATTTCCCATTCAATCCGAGCATGTGAATTCAAGTCGCCGATCACTATCACCCCAATACAGACTCTTCAAGCGACAACCCGCCACTTCACTAATTATAAAACAATTACATATTTAATACATGCCGCCACCAACTCCAAACTCAAACCCGCAAAATCCTCAAATGCCCTCCTCGTAAATCTGATTCGCCCAACATCCACGCCATCAATACAAATACTGCCCTCTTCAAAATATTTCTCACGGCCACATTTATTTCCCCAAGCTCCCGTCCACATCACCACATATTTTCCAATGCATGCACGTTAAATCTCATTATTTAATATAGCTTCATATTATTTATGGTGATTGTTATGTGGACTATAATTTTGACTATTCATAAATTTTTAATATTGGCAAAGCAGTTTTGCTAAAATTGTATCCGCAAATCAAATTGTTATCTGCAAATCAAATTTTTGATATCCGCAAATTAATACACTTTTAATTTTTGTTTTCACCAGTCGGTCACAACAACTTTATCTAATAAGAAAGAGAAAACACGATCATTTGATACAACTTTCTCCTCCAAACAAATATTTGTAACCTATGTTGTACTAATTAAGGTAAAACGTTGTCATAAAAAGACCATTTATCAGCTCGAAATAATCTAGGTGGCTGTTATTAGCACTGTATTTTTGGATATTCACACTACATTTACTCTTAATTTTCCGTGCCTTTTGAAAATACTCCTTGTACATGCATTTTTAGGAAAAGTGTTCAACACGAAAGTTGTAGATAGATCTCTCTACAACTTTCGTGTTGAACACTTTTCCTAAAAATGCATGTACAAAGAGTATTTTCAAAAGGCACAGAAAATTAAGAGTAAATGTAATGCGAATATCCAAAAATGCAGTGCTAATAACAGCCACCTAGATTATTTCGAGCTGATAAATGGTCTTTTTATGACAACGTTTTACCTTAATTAGTACAACATATGTTACAAATATTTGTTTGGAGGAGAAAGTTGTATCAAATGATCGTGTTTTCTCTTTCTTATTAGATAAAGTTGTTGTGACCGATTTTTAATTTTTGTTTTCACCAGTCGGTCACAACAACTTTATCTAATAAGAAAGAGAAAACACGATCATTTGATACAACTTTCTCCTCCAAACAAATATTTGTAACATATGTTGTACTAATTAAGGTAAAACGTTGTCATAAAAAGACCATTTATCAGCTCGAAATAATCTAGGTGGCTGTTATTAGCACTGCATTTTTGGATATTCGCACTACATTTACTCTTAATTTTCCGTGCCTTTTGAAAATACTCCTTGTACATGCATTTTTAGGAAAAGTGTTCAAAACAAAAGTTGTAGATCTCGAAGAGATCTACAACTTTCGTGTTGAACACTTTTCCTAAAAATGCATGTATAAAGCGTATTTCTAAAAGGCGCGAAATCTGAGCGTATTTCTAGAAATACGCTTTATACATGCATTTTTAGGAAACGTGTTCAACACGAAAGTTGTAGATCTCGTCGAGATCTACAACTTTCGTGTTGAACACTTTTCCTAAAAATGCATGTACAAGGAGTATTTTTAAAAGACGCGGAAAATTAAGAGTAAATGTAGTGCGAATATCCAAAAATGCAGTGCTAATAACAATCACCATAATCTATTTCCACAAAGAGTCATGTCCACATGAGTTTAGATCATATTCAACATTGCGACCACAACTACTCAAATCTCTAGTAGTGATGACGGTGACGATGACGGCGATGGTGGCGACAATGACGGTGATGACGGCTACGATGACGGCGATGGCGACGACGATGACGGCGATGACGACGATGATGACGGCGATGGCGGTGACGATGACGGCGATGGCGGTGACGATGACGGCGATGGCGGTGACGATGACGGCGATGATGACGACGATGACGGTGATGGCGGCGGTGATGAAGGTGATGGCGGCAGTTGCCGCGGCGATGGCGGCAACGATGGCGGCAACAATGACGGCGATGGCGGCGGTGATGACGACGATGATGGCGATGTTGGCGGTGATGTCGGTGATGGTGGCGATGGCGGCGGTGATGACGGCGATTTCCGCGGCAATTACGCCTCAGATGGTTACGGCGTTAGTGGGGGCCCTTGGACAACCGTAACTCATGCATGAGGTGCGGCTAGCGCTCCTAAGAGGGATCTCATCATGTATAACTCTCATTTGATCTCAGAAAAAATTGAACATGCTTCTCAAAAATGATGTAAAATAAGGGGAGAAAAAAAATAGTGCGGATAGCCAAAACTGCTTTGCGATTATCTAACTTTTTGGAGAGAAAAAACATCTAAAATAGAGTGTGGATAACCAAAACTGCTTTGCGGATAACCACATGCACGATCATTTAAACCTCATGTTTGGCGGAACTAAGTAGAGACACGCTCGGGCAAGTGCCCGAGCGTGATTTCTGAAAAAAATTTGCCTCCTAGTAGTAGATCTGTCCCTAGGCATTAATGCAAGTTTCATAGAAAAGAAAAGTCATAGCTCTGTGCCAAGCCTAGCCGGCCCTCTTTTACGCTTTCTTCCAAAGCTGTCATGATTGTTCAGTAGCCTTTTAATTTGCTTTTGCATTTATTTTTATTTCTACGAGATGCCTCCCCCATCCCGACCCTCCCTTACCACGCCGGCTAGGGCATTGCCGTTGAATATTTCCACTGCTGTTAAATCATGTTGCTATCTGCGAGGGCGAGTGCTGAGCGGCGGAGCTACATTGCTCGCCAGCGTCATCGGATGATAGCTACCGGCGCGCGCGCGTCCACGCCGAGATTTCAACGGAGGTAGCATCATGGAGACCTGGACTGGATGAATCGGGGAACTGATGGATATACTGATTTTGAAAGCTTTGGCGTTTTAATGTTTTGGATCTCTAGGTAGAAATCTGTTATTTTTTCTCTTTTATGATAATGGATGTTGTGATTCAAAAAATGTTTCTTTTGGGGTCATTTGTTTGTTTTTTGATAGAAAATATGTTTTAGAAAGTGTTGATTATTGTAAAGAATTTTGAATGTGGTTGTAGTGTTTAAAATCTATAATAACACCAAACTCCATCCAAGTAAAAGAAAAAAAAATCATAAACTCATCATTTTTATGGGGGAGGGGTAGGGGATGATAGGACTTAGTATTTTTGACTAACGGTTTTCGGACCACATCATTCCAGGGGCTCCGGATGAGAGACAGGGAGCGGCAGCAGGAGATACATCACCAGCAGAGTACAGTGCACTTGGAGGTAGGGCTGATATCGAGTCGAGTTCGAGCGATTTTGACTCGGCTCGAAATCAAAATTTTCGACTCGAACTCGGCTCGAAATCGACTCGAAATCGAAATTGATTTCGAGTCGAGTCGGCTCGACTCGAAATGGCTCGATTCCGAGTCGGCTCGAAATCGAATCGAGTCGGCTCGAAATCGAATCGAGTCGGCTCGAAATCGAATCGAGTCGGCTCGAAATCAAATCTAGTCGACTCGAAATCAAATCAAGTCAGCTCGAAATTTAGCAATTTTTCGTTTAAGCCTTCATTCTTTTTATTTAGGTTTAAATTTTGTTATTTTTAATCTTAAAATAACAATATATTAATAAATTCATAATTTTTTAATTAATTCGAGTTGATTCGAATCATATTTCGAGCGATTCAGGGCTGGCTCGAAATCGGCTCGAAATAAGATTCGAGTCAAATTGAATCGACTCAAATTGAGTCGAATCAATTTTAACTGATTCCGATTCGGCTCAATTTTCGAACGATTTTCGAGCGATTTTCGAGTTTCGAATAATATGCTCAGCCCTACTTGGAGGTAGGCCAATCTAGCACAGGAGCACCGGCTACTGGCTCCGTGAGTGTTTAGTTTACTTAGCTTCCGCGAGAGTTTGTAGTGAGGATTGATGTACCGGGATTAAGCCCGTTTATATTTCATCGTACTGTTCTATTTCGGTACTTCTTTTATCATGTGGACTTGATATGATTTCTCATATTTTACATTATATGTGATTGTGGACTTAATTTTATCAGAACTGGTTTAAGCTTATTTCTCTTTGGTGATCATAAAAGGCTGACAGGATCGACGTTTTGTAGTGACGACCTTCCCGAGTGTCGGTGTCACCGCAAAACGACGATTCTGGGCATAAGACCTTGGGGTTTTAAAAAGAAAAAATGGGGTCTTATAGGTTGTCTGGTCAAAAATGCTGGATTCTAAGTCCTGGGTCTGTGAATACCGATGAGAGCTGTTCTATTTATTCCTTGGGTATAAATAGAAGGTTTTAGGGTTTCAAAGTAACGGTTCATTCTGTCTAAGCACACGAGCCATACTGTGTGAAAGACCTGAACCCTAAAAACCGACGGAAGTAGTTCCGCCCGCTACCGATCCCGCCGCCTCCGCTCAAACTTATTCCGGCGAGTGTCGTCGCTGCCTCTCCTATAACGGGCCTAGCAGTCCGTGGAGACGCTGACCTTCCTCTCCCGACCTAGATCTTGTGCGATAAGATTCTACGGGTTCTCCCATTCGTGTGGACTTCCTATAGAGGTGCGAACAATATTCTGCACTAGGAACTGTAGCCGCAAAGTGATCGGCTGATCTCCTGGAGACTCTAGGTTGAGTATAGACTCAATCCAGAAGAGGTAAATTTCATTTACATCATTTTACTTCTTGATTAATGTCCATGGCTAAATCTGAACTCTTTTGGGTTTTCTTATTCTTTAATTCTGCTGCGCGCACAAGTGTTGTGCCATCCTAGCAAAACCCAACACCATTTCCTCATAGGGGTAGAACCTTTTTAGGTTATCACAATTCCAGGTGTTTGAGGAGATGAAATAAATAACATAGTGGTCTGGTTGCTAAAGCGATATACGCATGAGTATAAACTCGCAAAATTGAAGTGAACACCACAGTTGTTGAAGCGGTGATCTCGCAAGTATGGACTCACGTAATTAAAGGAGAGAACCATAGTTGCTTGTAATAGAGAGGTGGTCTGTCACCCTTTGAGGAACTCTATACACTTATAAACAAAGCTTAATGGGGTTCCCTTTAAGTTTTCACGAATTGAGTCATAGTAGACTGAGCATCCACATGAGAGAAAGAACACGCAAGAACAACCAGCCCAAGTATGAGCACGGGCCCCACGGCATGCGAGATTAAGCTTGGCATGCCCACATGTGCACTTGTGCATGGCCCTTAGGCGCGCGCTATACCATAGGGAGCGTGTGCGCTAATGTTGGGAGCGGGCGCGCACTTGCGCGCACGGCTCTTGGATGATCGTGGGCGTGACCTTTGTGCGTGCATGTGCCTACGGGCATCACACGTTCATTCCCTACGCATGCACCGACGACCGCCACCGCCATTATCCAACTCTGCCACCGGCGTCCGCCACCGTCAGGCAACCTGCCCAGGCCGCCCGAGGGGCACATCCATCATTTCATGAAAATTGGCGATCTATTTGACCAGGATGGAACGACGCCATTCACTACCTTAAAATTCTCCTGGGCACAATTACCAGCATAGCCCTCCAGAAAACTATAAAAGGGCCCTCAGGACCTCATTTGAAGGCAAGCAACTCCAGAGGCTAGAGAGAGCTCTAAGGTTTTCTGGTGAGGACATGAGACTTAGATCGTTCCTTAACTTGGAATTCGATGTGCACCCTCTCTAAGTCGCTTAGTGCTCAATGCTCAACACTTATCACTCGATGCTCCACGTCGAGCACCCATATGGTTGCATTCGTGAGTGTGAGAGAAGACGACAGAAGAATACTCTCCAGGAAGCTCGCCTCCAATCTCTGCGGACTCCAAAGCATCAAGGTCTTAGCCATTTTCTCTAGAAAGACGCTCATCCAAGCCCCAAGGACTTAGCCAATTTTTTGCTCTAGAAGAAGGCATAGAGAAGCACTCCGGAGAACATCCCCGTCAAAGCTCTGTGGAATTAGATTATTTTCCTACTCTTCCTATACTTAAAGCTTGTAATGGAGAGCTAGCATGTCACCCTCCGAGGAGATTTCTAGTGTTTTTAACCTCTAACTGTATAGTGGATTTTGGACCGGCAAAGATCTAGCCACGTGATTTTTGATATTTTTGGGGGTTTTTTTTACAGAAAAAAGCCTCTTGTCGTTACTGTAATTTTTCATTGACTGTTTGTGCGCCCGGTTCAACTCAAAGCTAAGACGGTCTGATTCTTTAGACCCCCGGGGAAACCAGGTGACCCGCAACTGTTTGGCGTCGTCTGTGGGAAGCTATTACCAAAAGTTCTAAGTATAGGAGATAATACTTTCCCCATGCAAGCATCCCCAATAAGCTACAATGATACGGAGGAGTGCACGCACCTCTAACGATATAGTTCTGCAATAGCGCGCCTATTTGGACCCCACTAACTCCCTCGCAAGCAATGTTCAACTTCATGGAGGAATCACTGCTTCCGCACCAGCAAATTTGGTAGAGGAGCATGTCTGACTGATGGAGGAGCATCAGATAGAAGTACAGATCGCTCTGATGATCCCCCACCGACGAGCTTTCTGATGAAGTAAGCTTCGTGCTCGCCACCCAGAGGCAAGAATCGCTAGGAAATGCGCAAATTAACCAGCGCTAAGTAAAGGTGGATGTTAGGTCAGACGATTGGAGGCTCACTTGCCAAGAAGTAAGGAATATGATCAAGGAGAAGTATGCCCAGGATTGGAACCTCCCTGTGAATGTGTGACGCCCATTCCATTTGCTCCACGGGCCCTAACGCATCTAGTTCCACTTGCTTTCAAGTTACCGCACGTTGGGGCCTTTGATTGGATAGAGGATTCTCTGGAGCGTGTAAATAACATCAAGACAATTATATGCCTCTTCAATGCGTCAGATCAGTTATTGTGCCAAGTGTTACCCACGACTCTGAAGGGGCAAGCATGCACATGGTTTCACTCCCTATAGGAGGGAGAGATCAATAACTTTAGGGAGCTCACACGCCCCTTCATCGTCTATTTCATAATAAACCGACAGATCATTTGGGACCCCTCTTACCTTACCTACATTCGCCAAAATGAGGTAGAGCCGCTTAAGGAGTTCTTACGCCACTTCACTTCCGAGGTGCGATAAATCCCGGGGTTAAAACTAAGCTCCTTCGTGGAGTATTCCTCAAAGGCCTCCACCCAAGTGGAATCTTTTCCGCACTAATGTGGGATACGATGTCTAGCTACGTAGACCTCATCCACCAAATCAAGACACAGATCGCGGTATACGAGGCTATCGAGGCCCACCACCAGCAGTTCGAAGGAACTTCCAAGCGAAAGAGAGAGTCGAAGCCCACTCCTCCAGCGCACTATAGGAGCGATGACTGCCGCAACAACCCTCACAGGGAGCAGGACTCTCATCAACAACATGAGTTCCCCCCCCCCTTAACAATGTCTGGGCACAGATGCTCATGGCCATCAAGGACACCAATACGCTCTGTCAGCCTAATCTGCACCACCAAATCGGGCAGACCAAGTGTCGTATTGCGTGTTTCATTGCGGGAATGGGCACAATACGGAGTACTACACCCGGCTGAAGAAGTATATTGAAATCCACCTCGAATAAAAGCATATAGGGAGGTACTTGCAGGACTAAGTACCAAATCGGCCACCACCACACCAGTCAGGGCAAGAGCAGTCCCCGACGTGCCATGATGTGCAAGGGGGCAAACGAATGGTCGGGGAGGTCGAAACCATCGCCGGCTCATCCATCCTCATCGCTCATGTCCTCTCTGTCGCTCAACCAAATAAGGATCTCGAGAACACGAAGCCGCTATCAGGTTTTGTCCATCAGCTTTAGGGATGACGGCCTAAGGGGATTGAACACGCTGCACAAGGATCCCCTCATCATCAGTGCAGGAATCGATAGTCCCTTCTTTAGGTTCAATAAGATACCAATCAACAGCAGGAGCTCACCGGACGTCTTATTCACATCAACGTTACTCGGCATGAAGATCCCCCAAGAGCTCCTCGAGCCGGCGATGGGATCGTTATATGGTTTTGACAATGCCCCTATTCTAGTGCATGGGATGATCACTCTCCCCATCACCCTTAGGGGAATTCCCAAGGCAGGTCACTCGGGTTGTTTAGTTTGTGGTAGTTGAATCTAGCACAGTTTACAACGCAATCTTTGGTTGGCCGCACTAGACGCTCTTCGAGTCAATCCTCTCTATTCCGCACTTGGTCATGAAGTTCATCATGTCGAGTGGAATAGACATCGCGTGGCATGATCAGGAGGTAGCACGACTCTGCTACATGCAGTAGTCACACCCCTGTCATGACTCGGGCCATGAAGGGCCACACCGAGCTTAAGCTTGACTCGAAGCAAAATTTTCTCTGCGCTATCCATTGCTTTCCCTACTTTTGAAAGAATAAGCCGCAAAAAGAAGTTCACAAACACTTTTATCTTCCCTTCCAATAACAAATCATATATTTTCCCTTTTACATCAGACAGATCTATGGAAGATGTGTGGGCCCCCATGGCCTCATATGGCCTAGGTGAGATGGAATAAAGTCTTTCTACACCTCTCTGTTGAGATGGATAAAGGTCTTTCTACACCTCCACCCAGACGGACCTTGGTCCTCCTGAGGCATGAACGAAAAAAGGTTCTTTGCCATCTCTACTTAGATGGACCCCAGTCATCCTGAGGCACAAATGAATAAAGGTTCTTCGCCACCTCTACTTGAACATACCCCGATCCTCCTAAGGCATGAATGAACAAAGGTTCTTCGACATCTCTGTAAAATCCCCTCCTAGTAATTGAGCACGATCGAGGAGATTTTATGCCCAAAACTGCTGTCTTATGGTGACACCAACACACGAGTTAATCACCACCCCCAAGACGTTGATCCTATCAGCAAATATGATCATATCACATAGCCAACAAGAAAAAACGTAGATTGTAAAGACAAGTCCACAACTCACAATATATATATATAAGACAGTCCATAATGAGTACAAAATGAAAGAGTACAGGCTTATGCTCGATAAATGTCCAAATGAAAGTAAAGTACACTCTCTCACTCTACATCACCTAAGTGGAGGCTAATCAAAGAACACTCATCAACCTGATGTCTGGTAGTAGTAGTAGTAGTGTGATAACTGCTCCTCATGTCTTGCCACCTCGAGCTACTGGTCCTCCGGGTAGTACTGCTACTGCGACTCCACACACTCCAAAAAATGATGTGGTCCACCGACCAATAGTCAAAAATACTAAGTTGCTTCATCCTCGCCTCACCCCCACGACTCCTAGGCACAGCGCGGGAGGAAGAAAGAGGAGGACAATAAAGCAGTATAGGAAAAAGGTGACGTGGCTCTAACTAACAATAGTATATATAATTACTACAATAGTATGTAAAAACTAAGCTAGCAGTATTCAGGTAAGCAGTAAACAATAGAAGCAGTAAGCAATAGAGGCAGTAAGTAAAGTGTAGCACAGGTAAATTAAGTAAGTAAAGTAAACTATACTACCATCACAAAAGTGTACCTTAACTTATATAAATGTCCACACAAACTTGTAAGTTAAGATTTTCGGTAATATAACTCATCATATAAAAGTGCTCATACTAATTTATATGATGAGGATCTACGAGAAATGAATGTTATGATATGCAATGCAATGTTTATTTTATGCTTCATATAAGTGCAACTCACACACACGACTATATGCACACAGACATTTTCTTTTAAATTCAGTATTTCTTTCTAATGTCCTTTATATCATTGACATCCTACGACTTCTAAGACCAAATTATCCTTACTATATATCATGAGTAATAAACCTAGGATATAAAATCAGTTAAGATAATTTGTTAAGATAAATCATAAGTGTTTTTCCTAACAGCTGACCAGCTTCCCCACTCGCCCCGCTATTGCATACCTGCTGCTTTAGGCGAGTGCGGGCCTGCTTGCCCTACTCGCCGCTTACTTGGTCCTAAGGGCCAATTAACACCTCGAACTTCTCTGATGAACCCACTCAGCAAACATGTGTTGTACAAAACAATGAAAGTACGCTATGATGCGCCTACCACGGAAAGAATTGAAGTGACACACAGTTCGACAACTATTAAGAACCCTTGTCTAACATCGTATGAAGGATCTTCACTTCACAAAACTGACACCGAGCCATGCCAAAGCACCAACGCCCTACAAAGAACAAAAAATGACTTGTCGAACAAAGAATCATGGTCCCAGGGCAAAAAGGTTAGGTCAAAAAATTTTGCGCTCGTCGCGTCGAGGGTCATGACTCGTGAAAATTTGAGTGCATTTGATGGGGTTCCCCCTAAGTTTTCCTGAATCGAGTCATAGGAGGCAGAGCATCTACATGAGAGGAAGCACACGCAAGCTCAACCAGCCCAAGAACGAGCCCCTTCCCCTTCGCGACGCGTAGGAGCAGGCGCGACATGACCCTCCAGAAAACTATAAAAGGTCCCTTAGGCCCTCATTGGAAGGCAATCAACTCCAGAGTCTAGAGAGAGCTTTGAGGGTTTCCGGAAAGGGAGTGAGACTTAAATCATTCCTTTGCTTTGAATTCGCTCTGCTCCCTCTTTAAGTCGTTTAGCGCTCAACGATCAACTCTTAGCACTCGACGCTAAGAGTTGAGGTTTTCCGCTTAGCGCTCAACGCTCCACGCCGAGCACCCGCACGACTACGTCGATGAGTGCATGAGACGACGATGGAAGAATACTCTCCAGTATGCTCACCTCCAGGCTTCGTTGACTCCAAAGCTTCAAGGATTTAGCTATTTTCTCCAGAAAGACGCTCATCCAAGCGCCAATGACTTAGCCAATTTTCTGTTTCAGAAGAAGGCATGAAGAAGCACTCTAGAGGTCATCCTCGTCAAAGCTTCGTGGACTTGGATAATTTTCCTACTCTTCCTGTATTTTAAGCTTGTAGCGGAGAGGTGACCTGTCATCCTCTGAGGAGATTCCCAATGCTTGTAACATTGAACTGTATAGTGAATTTTGGACCGACATAGATCCGACCATTTGAATTTTCACCATTTTTGGGTTTATCACGGTAAAAAAGCTGTTTTTCATTGACTATTTGCGCGTCAGGTCCAACTCCGAGCTAAGACGGTTCGATTCTCTAGACCTGGGGAAAACCGGGAAAACCGCAACAATGCTAAATAGTGAATTTTAGCCCGCACAGATCTGGTCATGTGATTTTTCACCTTTTTCAGAGTTTTCCCGGTAAAAAAAAGTCTCATATCATTGTTGTTTTGTTTCCATTTGACTGTTTGAGCGCCCGGACTGCCTCAAAATTAAGGCGGTCTGAATCTCTAGACCGGAGGTGAACCTGGCGACCCGCAGCAACAATAAATTAATAATTAATAATTATATTAAATAATTAATTTAATAGTAGTTAGATTGCAAGCCAACAGTCCCCTCTCCCAGGTATGCCTTAGGCCTGTCTGTTCTTTTGGCAACAACGGGTCGATCATTTGAAAGGGTACTGTTACTAGCAAACCTAGTTTGGTTTCTAGCAAACCATTACTATTAGCAAATCCTCATTTTTCAAAATGGTTATTTGAAAATCATTTTGTTACTAGCAAACCAACATAATTTTTTTAAAAAAAAATTAAATTTTGTTTAAAACATTCATTCTTTCAAAATAACCTGATGCATATAATGACAATACAAATGATTTCAAATGTATTCATTCAACCACTTATGTTAGTTTTATAGATGAGTCAAAATGCCGCAAATATTTAGTATGTTCAAAACTATTTTTTCAACAAAATATCATTATTTGCAGCAAAATCTTTAAACTAAATCTAGATCGGTTTAGAAATATATTTGATTTCTAATTCCTATAAGGATGTGTTGTATATACGAGTTAACTGTATATAAGAATATATACGTTCTTTAGAACTGCGTCTTATACGTACAATTTCATGAAAGGTGTTCAACATGAAAGTTATAGATCTCGACGAGATCTACAATTTTGATGTTGAACACTTTTTGATTTGAAGCACTTTAGACCTCCGATTTGACCCCTGAAAAAAGTTACGCCGTACATATGTACTGACGCCCGGGATCGGCATGACTTTTTTCGGGAGTCAAATCGGGCGTATAAACGGCTTCAAATCAAAAAGTGTTCAATATGAAAGTTGTAGATCTCGAGATCTAGAACACTTTTTGATTTGAAGTAGTTTAGACCCCCGATTTGGGCCCCGAAAAAAGTCACGCTGAAAATCTGTACTTTCCGTGAATGTCTTTTTTAGGACCCAAATTGGAGGCCTAAAAGGCTTCAAATCAAAAAATGATCAACATGAAAGTTGTAGATCTCGATGAGATCTACAACTTTCACGTTGATCACTTTTTCAAATAAGAAATATTTGGGGTTCAAAATTAAAAAAAATGCAAAAATTGTTAAAAACACAAAATTGGTTTGCTAGTAGTATTTTTTGGGAAGAAAAAAATGCAAAAAATGACTGAATCTGCTTTTTTTTTTCTGATTTGCTAGAAACGAAAGTGGGTTTGCTAATAAAGGGGCCTCTGATGATCACGATATAAGAGAATAAAACAAGGAACAGTAGTTTTAAAATTGTGGATAACGCTTGACAAAATATATAAGTCATTAAACTCTTTTGAGTTTTCCGGCCGATGGCTTCTAAACTCTCCTTCCCCGATGGTTTCTATAAATGCAAGACTGTTTCAAATTGCTTGTGGAAATCCTAAAAGGAAAAACACTTGGGATATAGAGAGAGGGAGAGGAGAGAGAGAGAATCCATTAATGGCTTCGAAGCTCTCTTTCTTCATCGCAGTGGCCGTACTTCCGGCGATTGTGTCCGTTGAAGCAACCAACTTTCTGGTCGGTGAAGACGACGGCTGGAGTCTCGGAGTGAACTTCGCCGAATGGGCTGAAGGCAAGCAGTTCAAAGTTGGGGACACGCTCGGTAAAACAATCTTTCTCTTTTATAGTTTTATCCCACCATTTGCTCGTGTTTGATAAGTTGCATTTCAAAATTTTAAATATGATACTTTGCATTTCCCCTCTCATTTGCATTTAGTTTTGCGCTCTGCACTTCAGGCTTATATTTAAAGAGTATTTTTGGTCCAAATGATGTCAAGATTCCTCAAATTCAAGGGGCTATACCCGAAGAATTTAGGAGCGCTGAAAAGAAATCAGGTGTATATGTCTATTGGTAAGGCGGGATGAAAATATTCGTGATTACAATGCCATGTGGTGCAAAGTGTCAAAATAAATACAGATGAGGGGAGGGGGGGTGCAAAGAACCATATTTTAAATTTTAGAATGTAATGTGCCAAAAAAATAGCTTTAAAAAACACAAACACTATTTTCGCTCATATGCAACTAAAATGCTATTTTATGTCTAATTCAAATGCAAAAAGAGAGAGCTCTATGCAAGAACATTATTTTGCCTTCATCTCTAATGAGTCTATCTCCAACCTTCGCCACTCAACCGACCCAGACAAGCCAAAACATTGCTTTGCCGTGCCACTATTGTTATAACAGTACTCTCTTCGCATATCGTCCGCTATTTTGGATTTTGTGAAACATATTTTTTTAAGGGGCGATATGCTGCGGGAGTATTGTCATTATAGGTGCTCTGGAAACCCCTACACAAATCTGCTGCAATTAATACCATGCTTTAAGAATAACCGTTATTACCGTTGCTCATTGTTCTCTGTGAGTCTGATTTCAAAGAAACTACACACTTTTTATGTTGTAATAATAGATTAAGGTAAAGTTTTCAAAGAAACTTCACATTTGTATGTTGTAATAATAGATTTAGGTAAGGTTTTCAAAGGAACTACACATTTTTATGTTGTAGACTTGAAATAATAGATTAAGGTAAAGTTTTTTTATTATTCGCAATCTAACCGTTTGGCAATTTGAGACTGAAGAAATCTGAAATTTTGAATCTTGCAGTTTTTCAGTACAAAGCCGTGGAGCACGACGTGTTTAGCGTTAGTGAGTCTGATTTCAACTCATGCACGGCGCCGGTGAGCATCCAACATCTCCTACCCGACACTTATGAAATCACTTTGACTACCCCAGGAAGAAAGTGGTACATATGCGGCAAGGGAAACCATTGCCAATCAGGAATGAAGCTTTCCATCGACGTCATTGCAGAAACCGACGCTCCTTCTCCATCTCCTGCTGGAGAAGAAGGAAATTCGGCCGCCGTGATTGCTTATCCGTATGGGGTGATAGTGCTCGTTGCTTCTTTGGCAATGGTGATTATGCATTAATGATCTAGACTGAGGCTCAGTTTGGCATGGTGGTGGCGGTCGTAAATGTATGGGTTAAATCGTCATTCGTTGAGGACCACCTAACAAACATCATTCATTTGAATATAAAATTGGATGAAGTTCCTTAGATGGGCGTTAACGAATGATAGTTTAACCCCAATGTTCATGATTGCCACCATCATTGCACAGAGCCTGAATCACATAAACTCATCCTAGTTTAAACGAAATATTGTTTCTCATTATTATATTATGTTTTTTTGATCATGTTCTTAATTATGTGATGTAATGAAGGTGTGCTCTCGACTAATTCTTTATGGAAATAAAATAATTGATGCCATACAAAGAAGGATTGATGTACAAATTGTAAGTTTTAATTCAAGATTGAGTTTTACTGGTTTTACATGTGAAGAGGAGGGGGACGCAGAAAAAAAAAACAGATAATATTCATGCCTTCTTCAATGGATCCATATGGGTATAAACTGTAGATGAGTTTTCTGGATACATCATTTAATACGGTACAACCAACAATTACATTAAATGAGACAGCCAAATGCATTTTCAATTACATTAAATCTTCATGGTTCTTCACTCTAAGCTTTTCCCTGAGATCAATGAAGCGGTTTCTTGGCATTGGTTTTGTCTTGATATATGCTAGTTGTTCTGCGGTGAGGCAGTACTCCAGCTCGATCATCTTCTTCTAGACTATTTCTCTGATGAAGTGAAAATGTATATCAATGTGTTTACTTCTCGTGTGAATGACGGGGTTTTTCGCAGTGCGATGATGCATATGTACACTGAGGAGTGTTGGGTATTGTATCCACAATGTACCTGATTTGAAGAAGCCCCTGTACAAGCTAAGGTAAATAGACAATGTGTTTGATGAAATCTTTTAAGTTGTGCTTGCAGTTATTCCACGCTAAGTACACACCAATATCAGAGTGCAGTGAGTCAATATACACGGGTCTGCGCGACGTAATCCCTCGTTGAGCAGATCAGTGTGTTGGCCTACGTGTACTCTCTCTATTGGGGTGTACTTAATTTCAAGTACAGGGCTATGATAAAGCAAGAGCAGACAAGGAGCAAGGATGGGCCAAAGACCAGCTCACGGGTTGGAAGACGAGAATCGTCTAAGTGTAAATCGTCGAGAATCACTAAGTGATTCTCGCCGATTCGATTCTCGACGAGTCGTCGAGAATCACTAGATGATTCTCGCCAGGTTGGGCTGGCTGTCTCGACGCAGTCAGAAAATTCTCTAAGGCAGAATCGTCGAGAATCACTAAGTGATTCTCGCCGATTCGTCGAGAATGACTTTGCATTCTCGACGATTCGGCGAGAATCAAATGTGATTCCCGCCGATTCTCCCCGGCCTCTATAACCTGTGCAGCCAGAATTCGCCAAGTAGAATTCGGCGAGAATCATAAGTGATTCTCGCCGATTCGTCGAGAATCACCTATGATTCACCGATTTTGCCTTGGGCGATTTTTCCGAATTCCTGGACCGGTCCATGTTACCTGCAGCTATTTGAACCGGACTTTGGTCTTTGCTTTGGTGGGGCCCACAACGGTCATCTCCATGACCTATTGTATAAATACACAGGTATTTGTGTACAGTAAAGGACGGACACAGGATACGAAAGTCGAGCCGTCGACTAACCCTAAAAGCGCGATCCTGCTCCGCCAATCGTCTCCGCCGTTCGCGTCGTGGTCTCCGCTGTGATCTGAAGTTCTTCCAGATCTCCGGCGACAGAAGCTTAGGCTAGCATAGCGTCTCACGCGTCTAACCAGAGATCCCTTGTCTCTTGATTCGTTGATCGGGAAAAACCTTCCCCTTCCGAATCGATCGAGACGACCGATCCTAGTGTGACCGTTGGAAGACCTTGCTTCCTTTGCTACGAAGTTTGAATCTCGATTGCACGGCAGCAGCTCTCCGTCGCCGCCGCTCCAAGCCGCCACCGGTTTCGGGAAGGTTCAATCCAAGTGAGATCTAGGGTTGTGGACTCTTCGTTGACTTCAAGAACACGTCGTCGAACGAAGAGGGACACCTTAGTCTCCATATGTTGTTTGTATTTCTTACAAGCTATTTTAAATTCTTTGTAAAGGACCGATTGGTCTCTAGTTGTAGGGTTGGGTGCAACCCGTGTTGTGGGTGTTGACTCCTATGTGTGGAAGGGTTCCTTCCGATATTGCAAGGATTGGATTTCAATCCTGTTGGTGAAGTGACCGAGTCGTCCCTGGTTGGGAGATAGGTCGAAGGGGGAAAGTGGACGTACCCAAATCGGGGAACCACTATAAATTGCTTGTGTCCTTTCTGTGCTGTGTTGTTTTGTTTCTTGTGCAGGTACCGTTTTTAATTCCGCAAATACGCCACAAGACACCTATCCCCCCCATAGGTGAAGGTAGTTGACACCAGGTGGACTTTCAAGTGGTATCAGAGGGAGGTTACTCATCAAAAAGGTTCACACCTTGAGTAGAATCCTGTCACCAGTGTCAAGAAGAAGACCGATATCCTCCATGGACGGACTCAAGCACTCCGGCAAAATCCCAGTGTGCACCAGACTGAACTTTCCTATCTGGAAGGAAAGAATCAGATTCTACATGGAAGCAGTCGACCCCCGGCTCTTCTTGATTGTGGAGGAGGGACCTTACATTCCCACTAAGGCCTCCACCATTGATCCTATCAAGAAAGTGCCCAAGAAACTTTCGGAAATGGACAAGGACGAAATGGTGTTGTTCGGACTCGACAAGAAAGCTCAGAACATCCTGGTAAGCGCAGTTGACGACTCTATGATGCAGAACTTCTACAACTGCAGGACAGCCAAGGATCTCTGGAGCTGCCTGATTGTATTAATGAAGGGCACGGATGAAGTGAGGGACGATCGGAGATCCCTCCTCAATCAGAAATATGAGGCCTTCAGGCAAGGGCCCAAGGAGGAGATCGGAGTTACCTTCGAAAACTTCCTCAAGATCGTCAATGCACTCAAAGGATACGGAAGAGTGTTCACTGACGGTGAGCTCAATGATAAGTTCCTTAGGTCCCTCACTAAGGAATGGGACACAAAGATCTGCGCCATCCACGAGTTTGGCAGACTTGCGGAAACCGACCCTCAGATTCTGTTCGGGAAGCTCATGTCCTATGAGCTTCAGTTGAACACAAGGAAGGCTGAAGAGGAAGCAGAGAAAGCCGCGGCCAAGGAAAAGACGGTGGCCCTAAAAGCAATTCATTCCAGAAATGGCAAGGGTGCTGCTTCTTCCCGTGCGTGGAAGAAGGATGAAGAGGAAGACTCTAAGCCAAGCTCCTCCGGCTTAGAATTGTCTGAGGAAGACTTATCCCTTATCACACGGGAATTCAAGAAGTTCCTCAAGCTGAGGAATCAGAGAAAGAGAAACGGCTCCTCTTCAAGGGATCAGAAGAAGAACTATTCTTCTGACAGGTATGTTTCCAAACCGAACAAACACCGCTCATCTGACATTATTTGCTTTGGTTGCAACAAGCCAGGACACGTCGTGGCCGACTGCCATCAAGGCAAGAGGGAAAAAGGAAAGGGAGAGGAGCACAGGTCCTCAAAAGATAAGAAGAAGGAGAGGAGTTACATCGCGAAGAATCCAAAGACGTTGAGTGAATCTGACACATCAGACACCAGCGATGACGAGGAAGCCTACTTTGGGCTAATGGGTCGTTGTGACTCGTAAGGAGATTGCCCCCCATTTACTGGGAAGGTAAAAGCTCACACCCCTCTCTCCGACTCTGACTCTGATCCTGAGTCTCAGGATGATGACCCTGAGGATAGCCCTTCGGCCCGTGAAGCTGAGCTCCTCGTGAAGTATGAGCTTCTGCTCAATACTTTCGTGGAATGTCGAAAGAGACTGAAGGCTAAGAAAAAGGAAGTCAAATTCCTTAAAGGTGAGAGTGTATCCCTGAGGGAAGAGATCACCAGTTTGATCTCCCTCCGACAGGAGCACTTGGACCTGACTTCAAAGCATTCAGAGTCTCTTAAGCTCCTTGATCTTAAGCAGGAGGAAGTCGATAAGTTGGAAGAACTACTTGCGGCAGAAAGGAAGATCGTCAAGAGCTTCTCTATGCCAAAAACTATTCTTCCATTAGTTGATACCTTCTCTGCTCATGCCAAAGGAGCTGGCTTGGGGCATATAGGGGCACCTAGCTCCTCATCCAGGAGAAACAGGAACAAGAGGAAGAATAAGGCTTCCAAGAAAGCCTCTGCTGCTGAGAAAGGAAAGACCCCACTTAGCCCTGTTGAGTTCAGAAAGCCTAGCTTTCCCTGTAACCAACATGACTTTGAGTCAACATACGACCATCACTTCAGGCCCTCGGTTGCAAAGCCGAAGAGCCGGTATGATGGGTGGACCTTTCCCCGTAACTTCAGTGAGAGTGTCTTCAAGGCACCTTATGAGGAAATCCACTTGGGAAATTATGGTCAATTCTCTAGCGGCCATAATAGGAAGCAGGAACCTAAGGCCAAGCCTGTTACACTGAAAAGCCAAGAGGTGAAGAAGTCATGTGACTATGGTCATCATGATGCCTCCACCTCCAGGTCTTCGACCCCGGCTGAACCCCACGTTTCAAGGGTGAAGCAGGCGCCCAAGAGGAGGTATAACAGGTTTGACTGCTGGTGCTGTGGCAAAATTGGTCACTTTGCCATGGATTGTTGGTTTAATCCAAGGAATATCAAGACTCCTCATGTTGGCAATGCGAGGATGACCTCTCGTAGGGCTAACCAACCGAGGGGGAGTATGCTAACGAAAAATCTAGGACCCAAGTACGATTGGGTTCCTAAGGCAAATTAATTTTGTTTTGCAGGAATGTCCAAAGGCCAACAAAACTCTTATTTGGTATTTGGACAGTGGATGCTCCCGTCACATGACCGGGACAAGAAGCCTGCTGCGGGAGTACTCTCCAGTCGAGAATAGACCCAAAGTCATATTTGGGGGATCTGATCGGGGAGTCACCAGAGGTTACGGTACGATTTCCAACTGTATACTCTCTATCACTAACGTAGCTTATGTTGAAGGATTAAATCATAACCTGATCAGCGTAAGCCAGTTATGTGATAAAGGGTATGACGTTAAGTTCTGCAAGGATAAATGCCTGATAATATCATGTGATTCTTCGGAGACTGTATTAACTGGCATTAGGAGCAGAAATATTTTCTGTTTAGATTTTCTTAGTTTAGATTCTTTTACCCCAGTATGCCTCGTTGCAAAAGGCAGTGCATCTCTTTGTGAACAATGACACAAGAGATTGACACACATTAATTACAAGACAATTAATATGATGTTTTCCAAAGACTTAGTAAGGGATGCTCCCATTATTAAGTGCATTAAAGATAGTCCATATCCTGCATGTCAGATGGGCAAGCAGACTCGGGCTACCTTTAAGGGCATCCCAGACAAAGATTCCTCCAGATGTCTTTATCTTCTGCACATAGACTTGTTTGGTCATATGCAAGTTCATAGCTTAGGAGGGAAGTCGTATATGCTAGTGATTGTAGATGATCACTCTCGGTTTACGTGGGTGTTCTTTTTAAAGCGCAAGTCTGATACGTTTGACATCTTCACCAGTTTTGTCAAGCAGATACAGAACGAACTTAACTGCTCAGTGGTCAAAATCAGAAGTGACCACGGAACAGAGTTTGAGTCTGGGGCTATGACAGAGTTCTGTGAAGAACTTGGTATCTTTCATGAGTTCTCCTCCCCTCGCACTCCTCAACAAAATGGAGTGGCGGAGAGGAGGAATAGAACACTCATTGAGGTGTGCACGACAATGTTGAATGACGCTTCTCTCCCAGAATACTTCTGGGCCGAGGCTGTCAATACGGCTTGTCATGTACAAAACCGGGCGGTGATCAACAAGAGCCATCGTAAGACTCCTTATGAGCTACTGAAAGGCAAGAAGCCAACCATGTCCTATCTGAGGATCTTTGGCTGCAAATGTTATGTACTGAATAATGGGAAGTACCCACGTACTAAGTTTGGTGAAAAATGCTTCGAAGGCGTATTCATGGGCTATAGTTGCCACAGTCAGGCTTATCGAGTTTTTAACAAGAAAACCCTAGTGGTAGAGGAATCAATTAATGTTGTTTTTGATGAAGGAAGTTTGCTTAATTGCAACTCTTCCAGTGGTCTTCTTGAAGATACAGGTGCCAGACTCGACAAGCTACACCTGACTGAGCCCGAGAAAGATGCAACTCCAAAATACGTCAAGGTCTCCACATCAACGCTGATTGGAGAAGTTGAAGATCAAAATGGAGCAAATCCTTTAGAAGAAGGAGATGCCCAAGAAGTAGTTGAAGCTCCTGACGCCAGACTTCTTGAGCTCAGACACGTGAGGGATCATCCTAGAGATCAGATCATCGGAGATCCTCGTGACGGGGTCAGAACTCGAAGAGGTACCATTAACGAGATTTTGCATCTTAGCTTCCTGTCACAGGTTGAGCCAAAGAAGTTCGACGAGGCGAACAAAGATGCTGCATGGATTTTGGCCATGCAAGATGAATTGCATCAATTTGAACGATGCAACGTTTGGACGCTGGATCCCAGACCACAAAAGCAGAATGTGATTGGCACCAAGTGGATCTTCAGAAACAAACTGGATGAACATGGTGTCATCATAAAGAACAAGGCCAGGCTAGTGGCTCAAGGTTACCGACAGGAGGAGGGGGTTGACTTCGACCAGACCTTTGCACCAGTGGCAAGGCTCGAGGCCATCAGATTGTTCCTGGCGTATGCTTCGCACAAAGGATTCACTGTCTATCAAATGGACGTGAAATCAGCCTTCTTGAATGGAGACCTGAAAGAGGAAGTATTCGTCGCTCAACCCCCAGGTTTTGTCAATCCTACTTATCCTAATCGTGTATATTTTCTTAATCAAGCTCTATATGGTTTAAAGCAAGCTCCTCGAGCTTGGTATGAGACCTTGTCTAGTTTTCTTCTGGAGAACAAGTTCTCTAGAGGAAAAATAGATAAGAAATTGTTTCTTAGGGAAGTCAAAGGCAAGATCTTGCTGGTGCAAATCTATGTTGATGACATTATATTCGGCTCAACGGACAACAATCTTTGCAAAAAGTTCTCTAAACTTATGCAAGGAAAGTTTGAAATGAGCAGTATGGGAGAGCTAAAGTATTTCTTGGGACTTCAAGTGAAACAGTCTGAGGATGGAATCTTCATCTCTCAGACGAAGTTCACAAATGAACTCCTCAAGAAATTCGGAATGGAGAATGCAACCTCTATGAGGACTCTAATGGGATCCACTATGTCTCTGGATAAGGATGAGAAAGGTAAACCTTTCGATGAAACCAAATACAGAAGCATCATTGGATCCCTGCTCTACCTTACTGCCAGTAGACCGGATATCATGTTCTCCACATGTGTCTGTGCCAGATATCAGGTGAACACTAAGGAATCTCACTATGTCGCTGCAAAGCGAATTCTAAGATACCTTAAAGGTACCCCCAATCTTGGCTTGTGGTACCCGAGAAACAATGATGTCGAGCTAATAGGTTTTTCAGATGCTGATTTTGCAGGGAGTAGGGATGACAGGAAAAGCACTTCCGGGACGTGTCAATTCCTCGGAAGAAGGCTCATCTCATGGAATAGCAAGAAGCAGAATTGTGTTGCAACCTCCACAACGGAATCAGAATACATTTCGGCTGGGAGCTGTTGCGTACAACTTCTATGGATCAGAAATCAGTTAGCAGACTATGATCTCCAGTTCAAGGAAGTACCGATGTACTGCGACTCCTCCAGTGCAATTGCTATTGCCAACAATCCGGTATCGCACAGCAGAACAAAGCATATTGAAGTGCATTACCATTTCATTCGGGAGCACATGGAGAACAAGGACATCTCTCTCTGCTATGTTCCCACTGACAAGCAGATTGCAGACATTTTCACAAAGCCCCTTGACGAGGCCAAGTTCAGTATGTTCAAAACTGAATTGGGGATGCTAAACTACGAGGAATGAAGACTACAGAAGCTCAAGGCTCATGCGTCTAGGGAGAGCCTCTGCTAGGAATTTAGTGAAAGCAAAGGTACAAGAACTGAGGGGGAGCATGGTGTCTCATGCTTCAGTCCCCGATTTGTAGAAGCCGAAAAGGGGGAGATTACCCTCTCGGCTAAGGCTAAGGTGGCTCCAAGTTTGCTCTCAAGAAATTGGTAAAGAATATCTCTCTCAACTCAATTTTAAGTTTATGATTTTCATTCCTATATGCTCTATTCACCTTAGCTTGTAGGGTTTAGGCTTCTTCAAATAGGGGGAGATTGTTGGGTATTGTATCCACAATGTACCTGATTTGAAGAAGCCCCTGTACAAGCTAAGGTAAATATACAATGTGTTTGATGAAATCTTTTAAGTTGTGCTTGCAGTTATTCCACGCTAAGTACACACCAATGTCAGGGTGCAGTGGGTCAATATACACGGGTCTGCGCTACGTAATCCCTCGTTGAGCAGATCAGTGTGTTGGCCTACGTGTACTCTCTCTATTGGGGTGTACTTAATTTCAAGTACAAGGCTATGATAAAGCAAGAGCAGACAAGGAGCAAGGATGGGCCAAAGACCAGCTCACGGGTTGGAAGACGAGAATCGTCTAAGTGTAAATCGTCGAGAATCACTAAGTGATTCTCGCCAATTCGTCGAGAATCACTAGATGATTCTCACCAGGTTGGGCCGGCTGTCTCGACGCAATCAGAAAATTCTCTAAGGCAGAATCGTCGAGAATCACTAAGTGATTCTCGCCGATTCGTCGAGAATGACTTTGCATTCTCGACGATTCAGCGAGAATCAAATGTGATTCTCGCCGATTCTCCCCGGCCTCTATAACCTGTGCAGCCAGAATTCGCCAAGTAGAATTCGGCGAGAATCATAAGTGATTCTCGCCGATTCGTCGAGAATCACCTATGATTCACCGATTTTGCCTTGGGCGATTTTTCCGAATTCCTGGACCGGTCCATGTTACCTGCAGCTATTTGAACCGGACTTTGGTCTTTGCTTTGGTGGGGCCCACAACGGTCATCTCCATGACCTATTGTATAAATACACAGGTATTTGTGTACAGTAAAGGACGGACACAGGATACGAAAGCCGAGCCGCCGACTAACCCTAAAAGCGCGATCCTGCTCCGCCGATCATCTCAGTCGTTCGCGTCATGGTCGCCGCTGTGATCTGAAGTTCTTCCAGATCTCTGGCGACAGAAGCTTAGGCTAGCATAGCGTCTCACACGTCTAACCAGAGATCCCTTGTCTCTTGATTCGTTGATCGGGAAAAACCTTCCCCTTCTGAATCGATCGAGACGACCGATCCTAGTGTGACCGTTGGAAGACCTTGCTTGCTTTGCTACAAAGTTTGAATCTCGAGTGCACGGCAGCAGCTCTCCGTCTCCGCCGCTCCAAGCCGCCACCGGTTTCGGGAAGGTTCAATCCAAGTGAGATCTAGGGTTGTGGACTCTTCGTTGACTTCAAGAACACGTCGTCGAACGAAGAGGGACACCTTAGTCTCCATACGTTGTTTGTATTTCTTACAAGCTATTTTCAATTCTTTGTAAAGGACCGATTGGTCTCTAGTTGTAGGGTTGGGTACAACCCGTATTGTGGGAGTGTTGACTCCTACGTGTGGAAGGGTTCCTTCCGATAGTGCAAGGATTGGATTTCAATCCTGTTGGTGAAGTGACCGAGTCGTCTCTGGTTGGGAGATAGGTCGAAGGGGGAAAGTGGACGTACCCAAATCGGGGAACCACTATAAATTGCTTGTGTCCTTTCTATGCTGTGTTGTTTTGTTTCTTGTGCAGGTACCATTTTTAATTCCGCAAATACGCCACAAGACACCTATCCCCCCCCCATAGGTGAAGGTAGTTGACACCAGGTGGACTTTCAAGGAGTTTTACCAGTTTCTCTCTATTCACGGAGTTTTAGCACTTTCTCTCTATTCTTCTTCTTCATCTCTGAATATTGCACTTTTTAGTCTTTACAATCATAGTGCTTTGCACGCCGCTGAGTTAAGGGCCATGAATTTAACTTCTGTTGGGTATTGTATCCGCAATAACCCGGATTTGAAGAAGGGTCCAGTTAAGCTAAGATGAATTGTGACTGTATTTGATGTTGTTTTGTGAGTTATGTACTTGCAGGTTTTCATTGCTAAGTACACATCAATATTAGGTTACAGTGGGTCAGTAAATACAGAACTATACAATGTAATTCCTCATTGTGTAGGCCAAAATGTTGGCTCACGTGTAATCTCTCTATTGGGGTGTACTTCTATCCCAAGTACAAGAGAAGGCTCAAGAATGGTCAAGACTTAGAATTAGAGAGAGAGAAATTCACCTAAGTATAATTCGTCGGGTATGGTTTGGAATACTCGTCGAATTCGTCGAGTATCAGCATGAGACTCATCGAATTCGTCGTGTATACCTACCTATACCCATCGAATTCATCCTTATACTTAGGGTAATTTTGCCAAAGAATTGAAAATCTGTAAAGTAAAATTCGCCGAGTATCGTCGTGCATACTCGTCGAATTCGTCGAATGTATCTAACGATACTCGCCGAATTCGTCGAATATGCTAAGTGATACACGCTGAATTCATTGAGTCCAGTCAATGTTACTTCTCTAGATTTTTCCAAGTATTATTCGTCGAATATCAAAGCGTTGAGTCATCTCGACGATATTCGTCGAATGTTGCTCTTGGCGTTGAGTGAGAAGAATGCGTTGAGTGAAACGACGTTGAGTGCATTGAGTCATTCAGCCGATACTCGACGAATTCGTCGAGTATACCTGTTGATACTCATGTCAAATGGGTAAGCAGCCAAGGGCTACTTCAAGGGTATTGCTGAAAAAGATTCTTCAAGAAGTTTACGTGTTAGTAATTGTTGATGATTACTCGCATTTTACTTGGGTGTTCTTTCTGAAACACAAGTCAGACACCTTTGATTATTTCATAAATTTTGTCCGGCAAATTCTGAACGAATTGGACTTCTCAGTGGTCAAAATCAGAAGTGACCACGGAACAGAGTTTGAGTCTGGTGCCATGACAAAATTCTGTGAAAGCCAAAGTATCTTTCATGAGTTTTCCTCCCTGCGCACTCCACAACAAAATGGAGTTGTTGTGCGTAGGAATAGAACCCTAATTGAAGCATGTACGACTATGTTGAACGACGCGTCACTTCTAGAGTACTTCTGGGCTGAAGCACTCAACACAGCTTGTCACGTGCAAAACAAAGCACTTATCAACAAAAGCTATTTAAAGACCCCCTATGAGCTATTGAAGGGCAGAAAATTGACTGTGTCCTACTTAAGGATCTTTGGAAGTAAATACTTCGTACTTAATAATAAGAGGTATTACCAGATTAAGTTTAGTGAAAAATATTTTGAAAGTATTTTTGTAGGATATAGTAGTCATAGTAAGGCATATAGGATTTTTAATAAGAAAACCCTGGTGATAGAAGAGTCCATTAATGTTATATTTGATGATACAAGCATGCTCCAAAGCAGCTCGTCTAGTGTTATTGGCGCAAATGCAGGTACCGGGTTCAAGGAACTAAACTTTGAGGAAGCAGTCAAGGAAGAGGCTCCAAGCCTAGTCAAATTCTTCGATCTAGGCTTTGTGGATGAAGAATAACAGAATGAACCAACCCTAGAGGATACACACGATGTTGCAGAACCTGCTGGTGGTAGAGGAAGAAATCAAGTGTTCAGACACCTAAGAGATCACCTAGTTGATCAAATCATTGGAGAGCCAGGTGACGGAGTTAAAACCAAAAGAGGTATAACTAACGGGATATTACATCTTAGTTTTTTGTCTCACGTTGAGCCGAAGAAGTTCGAAGAAGTGAATAAAGATGCCTCTTAGATCATGGCAATACAAGAGGAGCTCAAATAGTTTGAACGTTGCAAAGTCTGGGAGTTAATGCCCAGACCCAAGGGACATAACGTGATCGGCACCAAATGGATATTAAGAAACAAGCTGGATGATCACAGAGTAATCATCAAGAACAAGGCCAGACTTGTAACACAAGGATACATACAAGAAGAGGGGATTGACTTCGACCAGACCTTTGCTCCAGTTGCCAGGCTCTAGGTGATCAGGTTGTTTCTTGCATATGCTGCCCTCAAAGGCTTCATCGTCTACAAAATGGACGTGAAGTCGGCTTTCCTCAATGGGAATCTGAAAGAGGAAGTATACGTAGCGCAACCCCAGGGTTTTGCAAACTCTAAATTCCCTGATTACGTTTACTTTTTGAATAAAGCACTATACGACTTAAAGCAAGCTCCCCGAGCTTGGTATGTGACACTGTCTAGCTTTCTTCTTGAGTACAAGTTCATAAAGGGAAAGATAGACAAGACATTATTTCTTAGGGAAGTTAAAGGCAAGATTCTCCTAGAGAAAATTTATGTCAACGACATCATATTTGACTCTACGGAAGACAACATTTGCAAAAAGTTTTCTAAACGTATGCAAGGGAAGTTTGAAATGAGCAGTATGGGAGATCTGAAGTATTTCTTAGGACTTCAGATGAAACAATCTGAAGATGGAATTTTCATCTCTCAGACGAAGTTCACCAGAGAGCTTCTTAAAAAATTCTAAATGGAGAACGCAACCTCTATGAGGACTCAAATGGGTTCAACTGTGTCTTTGGATAAGGATGAGAAAGGGAAACCTTTTGATGAAACCAAGTACAAAAGCATAATTGGATCCTTGCTCTACCTCACTGCCAGTAGACCAGATATAATGTTTCCAACATGCATCTGCGTTAGATTCCATGTGAACTTTAAGGAGTTTCATTACATCGCTGCAAAGCAAATTTTAAGATACCTTAAAGGTACACCCAATCTTGGCTTATGGTACCCAAGAAATAATGATGTAGAGCTAATTGGTTTTTCAGATACCAATTTTACAAGAAGCAGGAATGACAGGAAAAGCACTTCCGGGACATGTCAATTCCTCGAAAGTCGGCTTATTTCATGGAGTAGTAAGAAGCAGAATTGTGTGGCAACTTCTACCGCCGAGTCAGAGTATATCTCTGCGGGTAGTTGGTGCACACAGCTTCTATGGATCTGGAATCAACTAGAAGACTATATTTTGAAGTTCAGAGAGATTCCAATGTATTGCGACTCATCCAGCGTAATAGCGATAGCAAACAATCCAGTCTCGCACAGTCGGACAAAGCATATCGAGGTGCGTTATCACTTCATCCGAGAGCATGTGGAGAACATGGGCATAGCCCATAGCTATGTCCTGATGGACAAGCAGGTCGTAGATATTTTCACGAATTCGCTGGACTAGGCCAAGTTCTTGTTTTTCAAAACAGAACTAGGCATGTTGAACATGGACTCTTGAAGAAGGACTCACTCAGGAACTACTTCAGAAAGGAAGGAAATTTTCCAAGGAAAATTCGGCGAATATCAGACAACTAACTTGCCGATTCGTCGGATATCAGAGGGTACTCGCCGAATCAGACTCTTGTGTCCAGTGAATCTCGCCGAACTCAACTTATGAAAATTTCTATCTTATTATATTGGATCCGAAAAACCACCGAAAATGAGGTACGCGCCTTCTAGGTCAATTTAAAAATTATATATATATATATATATATATATATATATAAATAGTCTAGGGGGAAACCGTACTGTTACATTTTGTTGAAACCCCAGCTGATTCGTCGAAAATTAGATCCCGACTCTTCGGCTCCCGCTTTCCGTCAGTTGTTTCCCTCTAGGAATTCAAGAAATTTGCTGTCCATCTTCATCGATTAGAGGTGTGATCAACTTCCAAGCCCTAGCCGATAACAGAATCATGTTTTCCCGCCGATCCCGTGTAGTGGTGCGTTTCCGAAACTGTATCTCGCCGATTCCGACAGCCGTTCCTTTACAGTGTAGTGTTGTGTCGAGGTAGTGTCGGTGACAGTGTCAGTCTAACAGTATTTAAGACCCAGATTCCAGTTTTCTTGACTCCCCAAAGCTCCCAGAAGCACAAGTGGTTTGCTTGGGGAGGAGAGTTGGTTCGCACAGGCTTTGATGATGCATCTGATGAGTTCAGAAATGTTATACCAATGCTGGAGACCGCTGGACTCTCCTTCGTCCTTGAACACCCATGCAAAGTTTTGGACAAGGAAGTTCTTGAACTTTTCCACAATGTGAAGCTCCGACATGAAGATACCTTGATTAAGAGTAAAGTTCAGAAGACAAAAGTAAAGGTGAAAGCTTCTCTTCTCACTAGGTACTTGCGGCTTCCAGTTTATGATGAGGCTGATTACCTCGATGAGGATGATTTCTCTAGAGCCCTGTTATTCTGTGGATGGCCAAGAGGTACAAAAGCAGTCAAGCGAAAAGGAATGAACAAAGAAGGTAAACTGTTGTCAGACATCATCGAAAAAGTATTGTTATGCAAAACTGGATCACATGACTACCTCTCGACTGAGATGTTCAAGACTCTTGTGGCGATCATCTGCAGGAAGAGGTTAGACTAGGGTGCTTTGCTGTTCGAGAAAATCAAGATCAGCCTTCGCACTCCCAACTTTGGGAGGATTATCTGCTTGTACTTGAATTAGATAGATGGTGACAGGCTTGATATGACCAAAGGGGTGTCTATCCATCACCTGAAGAAAATAGACACATATATATTTTCCAGGTGGGATAGGAGGATCACCAGGGCAGGGGGAGCCCCAGATTTGGCTATGTAGGAGGCAGAACTTGCTCCTGAGGTCAAGATTACCTCTCCACACCCTAGTGACATTCCTGAGAGTTCGAGGGTAGGAATAGAGGGGGAGTCAATTATTCAAGTTCCAGATCCAGAAGATCTGATGACAAAGGTTGCCAAGATAGATCAGACTGTTTTTGAAGAGTTAATGACTTAGGAGGAAGAGGCTGATGAGGTTGTTGAGATGATATTGATGATGTTGTTGTAGATGACCTAACAGTTGATGAGTATGAAGTTGAGTCTGCTGCTGAAGAGATGAGGTTTGATTTTGATATGTCTGCTGCTGCTGAGGTTAGTACTACACAGGCACTTATTGTCATCGAAAACCTGATAGTCCCTCTCCCTGAAATTGTTCCTACTTCATCTTTTGAGGGGGAGGTGACTAGGCCTTCTATATCAGTTCATACTGAGGTTGCTAGACTCATGCACAACCTGGAGGAGAGGATAGCTTTGATGCCCGATGCACCTCCTGCTGCTGAGGTGGAGGTTGTGGATGTATCAAATGGAGAAAGGGATGAGGAGGAGTAGACTCCAATTCGGACTGCTGGTTAAGATCGAGCTACAACTTCGAAAGCTCATTTATCTCAGATAGATGAATCTTTCAGTGAGGATCTGCCCAGCACTCCTATCTCTGAGACCACAGTTGTGACTACTGATCATACACTTCTACAAAGTATAGAGGCAATGTTAGTAAAGCAGAAAGCCTACTTTGACTCATCCATGCAAACAGTTCTAAAAAAGGTCAAAGAGACTGAGTTAGACGTTAACAAAGGCCTTGCTGAAGTAAAAAAATTTAGATTGAAGCTCTTGACACCAAGCTGGACCTACTATTTGTTGAGGGTGGAAAAGCAATAAAGATGAACATGGATGACCTCAAATACACCAAAGAAACTGCTGATAATGTTGACATGAACGTAAAGACAATGATAGAAGCCCACAACAGATCTATGACTCACTTTGACAGCACTATTCCTGCTTATTATAATGTTGTCATTGCTGAAGTCAGAAAGGGGGAGGAGGCTATGAAAGCTAAGTTATTTGTTGTTGAAGATTCCATAGTAGAAAACTTCGTAAAGACTAATGCCTAAGGCTATTACAATTGCATGTGGCTACATGGTCAGTTGACAAGCTCTCAAGCACTTATTGTGCATGTTCCTGTTGAAGTTCATCCTCCTGAGGATTACTCTCAACAATGGAGAGACACACAGGAATTCCTTCAAGACATTGTTGCTGCTACTATTGAAGAAATTCCCTCTACTCCAGTCCACAAGAAGAGAAAGTATAGTGAAGGTCTATCTGCTACAAGATCAGATCCTGCCAGAGACATAGAAATGGAAGAGGTGTGGAGCCCAATTTCCAGAGGAATCATCTTGGATACCTTTTCCTTAGTCGATCTCGGAGGAGAAAAGAGTGATCTATACTACGACCAAGGGGAATGGAACAAGTACAAGTTGGCTTGCACCAGAAGGAGGATTCACTTCATAAATCATAGAGATGTTGATCTGATGCATGCACCCCCTCCAAAGTACTTTCAAAAGCCAAAGTCTTATTTTGTCAGGCAGAGGCAGAAGAGTCAGAGCAGGCAGGAGCAGTAGTTATTTTCTGTGTTGAGTTATGGGTTTCCCCCTGTTAAAAACTGTGAACATTTTTGACATATATATATATATATATATGATTTTCACAATGGTCTTGGAATGCGTATTTTTGTTAATATTATTTATCTTTTCAAGTTTTCATATTTTATTATTTATCATGTGCAATTAACCTTAGCTTATAGGATTCCGACTTCTTCAAATAAGGGGAGATTGTTGGGTATTGTATCCGTAATAACCTGGATTTGAAGAAGGGCTCAGTTAAGCTAAGATGAATTGTGACTGTATTTGATGTTGTCTTATGAGTTATGTACATGCAGGTTTTCATTGCAAAGTACACACCAATGTCAGGTTACAGTGGGTCAGTAAACACAAGACTATACAATATAATTCCTCATTGTGTAGGTCAAAGTGTTGACTTACGTGTAATCTCTCTATTGGGGTGTACTTCTATCCTAAGTACAAGAGAAGGCTCAAGAATGGTCAAGGAATTAGAGAGAGAGAGAAATTAACCTAAGTATAATATGTCGAGTATGGTTTGGAATACTCGTCGAATTCGTCGAGTATCAGCATGATACTCGTTGATTTCGTCGCGTATACCCACCTATACCCGTCAAATTCATCTCTTATACTTAGGGTAATTTTGCCAAAGAATTGAAAAAATCGGTTAAGTAAAATTCTCCTAGTATCGTCGTGCATACTCGTCGAATTCGTCGAATGTATCTAACGATACTCGCCAAATTCGTCGAATATGCTAAGTGATACACGTCGAATTCGTTGAGTCCAGTCAACGCTACTTCTCTAGATTTTTCCAAGTATTATTCGTCGAATATCAAAGCATTGAGTGTGTTGAGTCATCTCGATGATATTCGTCAAATGTTGCTCTTGGCATTGAGTGAGCAGAAGACGTTGAGTGTGTTGAGTCATTCAGCCGATACTCGTCGAATTCGTCGAGCATACCTGCTGATACTCGACAAATTCGTCGAGTTTGACTCTTCGCCATAGCCCTAAGTGACCGGCCGGCCTGGAATGAGTTGACTAAGTCCTTTTCGTTGTATATCAAGATGTATTCGACGATTATCATTATGATACTCGACGAATTTGACTTAGGTCATTTTTTTGAAAATTTTCAAAAACCAGTCACGGGTTCGGTCGGCCATACACAGTACTTTTTAGGTTTCATTTTTAGAAACTTTCTTTATACTGTTGGTAAGAAGATCTCTATAAATACTTAGGGATATTTTTCTTCCATACTAATCGTGTTATTGCTTACATTTTGAATTGATAAGAACTTTACAAAATAAGAAACCATCGGCCGACTCCTCAGGTTTCGCAAATTCCGATCAGCCACTGACTACCTGTTGTGCACAGATTCATCTTCTTCGACTTTCAAGACTGGATTGCTCTCTCTCTCTCTCACAATATCTATACTCTTCCAGATCTAGTCGTTAGAAGATTTAAGGTTAACGATTCAAGGTCTTCAAGATTTCATTCCTCCAAGTTCTCCAAAGTTCAAGATCTATTATCTCGAAGAACACTTGTGTGAAGACTTGTAATCATTTATATATTGTAATATTCTTTTACTGATTGTAGGAGATTATTTCTCCGAGTTTGTAGATCCATTAGTGGATCGAGTGAGTAGATTCGTTTGTGGATCGAGGTTGTAGATTCGGTTGTGGATCGAGTTGTAAGAGAGGTTGTTCTCTGAGTGGTAGGAGCGTCGTCTCCGAGTTGTAGGAGTTGCGACTCCGAGGTGTAAGATTTGAAGAAATCTGAGATTGGTGAAATAGCCGAATATAGCCCTTCGAGGTAGATAGGCGAGGCGGGAAAGTGGGCGTACCCAACTCGGGGAACCACTATAAATATCTGTGTTTGTGTGCTTAATTTTTTTGAGTGATTTTTATTCCGCGAAAAGACACAAACACTACCTATTCACTCGCTCTAGGTGATTTAGGTAGACACTAGATACTTTCAACTTCGACGGTGGAGAGGGCCACGATTTGTTTCTTTCTGGATTTTTCAAGAAATGGGGTTGAATTCAAGAAAGAAGACGAACCCACTTGTGCTCTTTTTGTCTTCAATATTACCCGCCAAGATAGAATCAATATAGTTGATTAGCTTTGCATTCTCCTCTTGTTTGAATCAAAGTCTGTGTGCCTTAGTTCCCTGCAAGTAGCGTAATATTTTATTTGCTACGGCGAAAAAATTCTTAGAGGAATTGCTCACAAACTTGGCAAGGATGTTGTTGGAATTTTCAATGTCAAGCCTAGTAGTGTTTATGAGTGTTGTGGTCCGCAATCGTGCTCCTGATAGACCGGACTAACTAGACCGTCTTAGCCCTCAGAGCGGCCAGATACGTAAACAGTCATAGAAATAGATCACAGATGAGACAAACCTTTTTACCTTGAAAACCCTCTGAACATAGTGAAAAACCATGGTCGGGACTGTGCCGACATGAACTTCACTAGATTGGTTGGGGTTACAATGCTTCTTTGGAAGAATCAAGGGTGATAGGCCGCACCTCATTAAAACTTGAGGGGGAGAGAAAGGGACGGCGTTCGGCGTATGGGAGATCGCTTGTGCGCTTTTGGACGATCGCAGGCTAACTACAGGGCTAAAACTGTGGGTGTTCTGCTGGAGGCATGCTCTGGATTTTGGTGCTTGCGGGCGGAGAACGAGCAATTTCCTACGAACCCTGATGTGTGTGGAGGAGGTTGCGAACAGACTTGACTTGGAGATGAGCGTGGGGGCAGCGAGCCTTTATCGTAGCGGCGGGCACGGTAGCGGTGGACCTGCAGAGAGAGAAAAGCTAGAGAGAGGAGATTCCATAGAGATCCATCCATCCCAGTTGGAGAAATGAGAAAGATCAGGGGTCTATTTATAGGCTTGGAGAGGGGCGATCAAGTAATTTCCCTTAGTAACCACCACACAAACCAATAGGAAGACCAAAAAGTGATCACGCAGATTATCATTTTTAGGAAAATATTGAGCCCGCCACTAGGACCAAAATAGGCCTGCACAAACTCGAGAACGGCTGAATGGGCAACGGGGGTGGTTACGCACTATAATAACCCCAATCGCCCACTTAGTAAGTAGTTACGGGCGGCGGCCTCCCCCTATGGGGGCGCCGGAGGGGGCGTCCGCCCCATTGGGGCAGGCCAAAGCCCCCGGCCGGCCACCCGTTGTCCAGCCAAAGGGGGCAGCCGGCCCTAGGATGCCGATCGACCCTTCGACCGCCCAAACAGCAAGCAGTCAAAGGGGGAGGCGCTCAGTCCCTTGGGGGCCAGTACCTCCCCGTCTGACCTTGACATATGCGAACGGAAAGAAATGGGGCGGCTGGCCCCTTCGGGGCCGGCGCCTCGTCGGCCGGCCTCACCGTAGGCGGCCATGGAGAAAAGGTGCAGTCAGCCTCTCTAGGTCAGCACCTCCCGAGTAGGCCTTACCTTAGGTGGCCAGGGAGAAAAGGGGGGTCGACCCCTCGGGGGCCGATGCCTCCCCGGCCAGCCTCGCCGCAGGCGGCCGAGGAGATGGGGCGGTCGGCCCCTCGGGGGCAGGCGCCTCCCTGGCTGGCCCTGCCGTAGGCGGCATGGGAGAAAAGGGGCGATTGGTGCTAATACCACCGGCCGGCCGCGAGGAGGCCAGCAGGCGGTGTAAGACCCCCCTTCCCTAACCAAGGAGGTAACCTGGTCTTATGCCCAGGATCGCCGCTTTATAAGGAAACTAACACACAGGCTAGTCGACATCGCAAGCCATCAATCCTACCGGCTAGTACGATCATTCAACCTGTTGGCCAATCGAGAATAGAAGTATACAAGTAGTAAGTAAAACTAGCAAGTCCACAATATCACAGTACAAGATCATAATATATATGAAACTAAAAAGTACAATAGTCCACAATGAGTACAAAAATGAGAGAAGGGTTTATTCCCTGTACATAGCAAATCAAATCTCTCTCACACAAAACAAAACTATGCAGAAGCAAACTCTATCACAAGTATACTCGTCCTCACCTGACGGCGAGCTACAGTAATAGTAGTAGGTGGTATCAGCTCCCCATGTCCTGCCACCTCATCCTGCTGTTCGTGCTGGTGCTCCAGCTCCTCGAGCTCATTCGATCACAACCGACCATTTGTCATAAAGACTAATCCATTTTGTCCTCACCTCACCCCTGCGACTCCTAGGTACTGAGCGGAAGGACGAAGCGGAGAACGACAAGGGGTATAAAAAGGAAAGCAGGTGATAGTGGATCTATTTTATCATGGTCTAGATTAGTAATTGTATCTCTACACTAGCAGTTCTATAAGGTACAAGTAGAGTATGTACAAACAGTACTGAAAAGGAGTGCGGTGACAGAAAGTAAACTAACTACTACTTAGCTATTATCACAGAAATACCTTAACTTATATGAATGCTCATACAAACTTATAAGTAAATGTTTCACAAATATAACTTATCATATAAAAGAGCTCATACTAATTTATATGATAAGGATATATGGTGCGTATGTTTTAAGTATGTATGTATGTTATGGTATACAGGTTATGATTCATACAAGTGCAACTCACCCACATGACTCTATGATTACAGACCTTTAGTTCCCACTTTTTGGAGTTAGCTTAACTCTCAGGTACCACCATTGTGGCTATGATAGCAGCGAAGCGGGCGTCTCCGCTTCCTAGGCAGGTATACACACTACCAATCCTAGACCCTTCGTATGCCTCTAAAGGACACACCAGAGTCACCACGTACTAATGTTGACAAACCCTCTAGTCTTTTTGGTCGAGTGTGCATTTTCGAGGATTGTCCTCCAGACCGCAGTATAAACCACCTACGAGCCCCTCAAACCTTCACACCTCACCAGAGTCACTGTACTGACATCGGTGTGACAATTGGTCCAGTACCGCATGACCTGCCACTAATATGTTTATGCACATGCAAGTTATTTCCAATCCGAGCCTCCAGCTCGTAGGACCGAACCCATCCAGTAACCAAACATCTGAGACTCCAGCTCGCAGTACTAAAACCCGTCATGTTTCAAAACATCCGAGCCTCCAGCTCGCAGAACTAAAACCCGTCCTGTATCCAAACATCCGAGCCTCCAGCTCACAGGACTAAAACCCGTCTTGTATCCCTCCAACCCCAAATGGGTGAGTTTATCACTTCTTTGCTCCTTTTCTCAAGAACACTTACTTTTGTTAGGTTTTACCCATTATTAATACCCAACTCTCAATGTTTCTCTTGAGTGAACCTAAATATTTAAGGTATTTATTTGGAGAGCGACGGTCTTCCGTCCGTCCCCGTTATAGTTATTCTTCTTGGGGTTTGCACTCTAGCGCTCGTTGCTAAGTAATGACCTACTTGACTCCAACCAAGGTTTCAACTTCCCAACACAGTTCTCAATCCAACTACATATCATATCCTCTGTGAGTCCTAGTGTTATATGTTACTTTTGATAAGCGCAACTCATGACCTAATATTTACCCATATGAGACGACTTCCGACTCCTTGGTCCAAAAGCCCCTAACTATTTATCATGGGTTTGTCATATGCATGATATTAACCCTTCAGAATTTCATCAATTTTCTAATTGTTTTGGACCATAACTTAAATCATTTAATTAAGCGACCTAGGTCATTTTGTACATGTACTACTATATCGAATGGTCCATGATATCCAAGTAAATTACCTGGAGTTCATCTAGGTTGACAATGACTGTTCACCAAGAATCCTAATTTTTCCATTTGATTTGCCATTCATTTTCTATTTATGATTAAATCCACACTTATTTCATTTTCCAAATGCAGTACCTAAAATATTAAACAAAAAATTCATGGAAAATTACTGGTGATCAACATTGTCATAATAATACTCAAGACAAAAATTCATAATCCTAACCAGTGATTTGACCTAAAATAATTGCATGTGAATAATATTACCAAAATGCCACTACGAAGGTTTTAGCATAATTAATCATCCGAAAATTCTTAAATAAATATACAGGGGTTTTTATCACAGAAATAAGAGACTGTGCATTTTCCATAATTTTTCAAATAGTATAACCCCAACTTTTGATTTAATCCCAAAAAGAGCAAGATTGTAAATCTACTAAATACACAAGATATAACTCTCAAACAAGCTCATAACTTTTTCCAGAGATGTAAAATGTCTTATTAGGACTTTTATCAAAATTTCTGAATTTTATAAGGTGAGTAGCCATATTTCTCATTTTTATTTCTAAATGAGCATATTTTCCAATAATTCAAATTAATGAGATTTTTGATCCCAAAAATTTCAATCTTTCCATGGGAGGTATCTCTCGTCCCTATGAGCCTCAGTCTAACATCCCATGGACATGCATTGAGCCAAAAGGCTAATTTCCCATTTTTACAGTTGGCACACCATTTACAAATCAACCCTCACCATGCATGTTGGATTTCCCCAACATGTAGAGTTCCAAATGGTCTGAAACTTTTACCATGGTCATATAATCACCTAATGGCCATGCCACCCAAAATCGGGAGCATTTGGAAAAGGGAATCCCCCTATATTCCTTTTATTTAATAAAAAAAATTTATATATAAACTATAGAAAAACACCTTCCAAAAATTCTGATTTTTGGGCAGGGACTAAGTCTAACATAGACACATGCATGGCCTAAATTTCACTACATGTGGACTTAGGATTTGACTTAGGCATCCATTTAAAATTATGCCCTAGCCCAAGAGCAGTCATAGGATATCTGTCATACATGGAGCTACAGTGCTTCAAATTATAGGTTTGGGTATGAAATTAAAGTTGAGACCTAGATCTACCTTTTTCATGTTGATGGTTTTCTCTGAATATGCCTTTACAAGGCCTGAATTAGGCATGAAAAAGTGTTGTATAAAATGTGACAGTAAATTAAATAACATATAGTTAAATGCACATTAAATGGACGACATCCAATCATCTTCCCCAACCAGCCGTCGGCCCAGATCATCCCGACCTGGAGCACCTTGATCTCCTATTTCCCAGCCAGTGGGTCGCCGCCACCACCTCCATTGAGGTGGTGGCTAGCGTTTCCCGACGACATGGCTGTCAGAGGCGGCTCCTCCAGCAAACCTGAGCAAGAAGAAAAGCTCGGTTTTTCTCGCTCTTCCTCTCATGGAATCGGGCTTAATTGAGCCCGATATCTCTCCTAAAGAACCAGTTGGTTAAAACCGAGGTAGGGGAGGAGAAACGGACCTATAGCCGCGCTTGGCGGTGGGTTTGGTGGCAGCGAGCCATGACCGACACTGTCTCCGGTAAACTAACTTGTTTCCTAGTTTCTCCGGCTATCTCCTTGCTCCAGCTGTTGATTTACACTCCTCTTGGCTCATTGAAGGTGATGGTCTCCTTGGTTTAAGGACTTTGAATAAGGGGAGTGGCTGGGAATGGCAGGGCATGGTTGGTCGTCCTTGAGCATGGTTCCCCCTTGCCGCCACGTGTCATCATAATATTGGACATCCCAATTATTGCTTTAATTAGGTCTTGATTGAAAGGATCGGGTCCAATAGGTCAATTGACGCTTATCCCGAACCCGGTTCAGCCAGTACACTGAACCATCAAACATAGTCTGGAATGAAATTCCTCTAAGTCAAAACCATTGAGTGGCATTGAGACCACTCAATGTCATGTTGGTTCCACTCAACGCCAATATCATTCCACAAGTTCTCAGTCAAAAGCATTGAGTGGCGTTGAGATCACTCAACACCAACATCATTTCGCAGATTCAAAGTAAAAAGCATTGAGTGGCGTTGAGACCACTCAACGCCGCGTTGAGTGGCATTGAGACCACTCAACGCCGCGTTGAGTGGCGTTGAGACCACTCAATGCCAACATCATTACGCGATTCTAAGTAAAAAACATTAAGTGTCGTTGAGACCACTCAACGCCACGTTGAGTGGCGTTGAGACCACTCAATGCCAACATCATTCCGCAGATTCGAAGTAAAAAGTGTTGAATGGCGTTGAGACCACTCAATGCCGCATTGAGTAGCATTGAGACCACTCAGCACCAACATCATTCCGCAGATTCCAAGTAAAAAGCGTTGAGTGGCATTGAGACCACTCAATGCCACGTTGAGTGTCGTTGAGACCACTCAACGCCAACATCATTCCATAGATTCTAAGTAAAAGGCATTGAGTGGCGTTGATATCACTCAACACTGACATCATTCCATAGATTGTAAGTCAAAAGCATTGAGTGGCGTTGAAACCACTCAACGTCGCGTTGAGTGGCATTGAGACCACTCAACCCCGCATTGAGTGGCGTTGAGTGCACTCGACGCTTCATCGAATGGCATAGAGACCACTCGACGCCTACAATTTCCAGAATATTTTCAAAGTTAAATTCGTCGAGTGGCATTGAGTCCACTACGCACTCGACGCTTTGTTGAATGGCGTCGAGTTCACTCGACTCACTCGACACTTCCCGAGCCTGAGTCAATTCTCTTGACTCAAAATATGTGCGGGGGGCCTAGCACGAAATGGGATGTTACAAATCCCAATAAACAAAAAAATAATTTCGTCCCCGAAATTCAAGTTCGGGTCTACGGGGTTTCTACGCACAAGAATTTTAAGAACTTTAAGCATAATTAAAATATACCTGAGGCGAAAAGCTTCGGGTACTTTTCACGCATCAGATCCATCGGTACCCAGGTGTGCTCCTCCCGTCTGTGGTTGGACCAAACCACCTTGACCAAGGGAACCTTCTTCTTTTGTAGTACTCGAGTCATTGAATCATCGATCTGAACTAGCTCTAAACGAACTGATCTATAAGGTGCTACCGGGCCTGCTGTAGTGGTAATATGCTGCTCTGGCCAAAGGTGAGCTCTCCGAAGCAACAAGGCGTGTAAGATATCGTGCAAAGTCCCTAACTCTGGCGACAGCTCCAGCTTGTAAGCCAAAGGACCGATCCACTCTAGTATCAAGTATGGTCCCGTAAATCGAGGGCTGAGCTTCTTGTACCTCTACACCCGCGAGATACCATGCACTAGACGTATCTTTAAGAACACCCTATCTTCCACCTGGAACTCCACCTTCCGATGCCTCGCATCTTAGTACTTGGCCTGCCTACTCTGTGCCTCCAGCATCCGATCCCTGATCATCCGTATCTGAGCATCCGTATCCTCAATATAGTCTGATCCAAGTGCCATGGGGTCATCATCCTGGACCCAAGATAGTTGTGTCTGACACTTACTTCTGTATAGAGCCTCATATGGTGTCATCCAATGCTTGTCTGGTGACTGTTGTTGTAGGAGAATTCAACCAGGGGAAACAGTCTCTCCAGGGCTTCCCCGTGTCAAGTATATATAAACGCAGCAGATCCTCCATAGTCCGGTTGGTCCGCTCTATCTAGCCGTCGGTCTGCGGATGGAAAGCGGTGCTAAAAGCAAGCTGAGAACCTAAGTACCCCTGCAACACTCTCCACTCCCTAGAGGTGAACTGACTATCACAGTTCGAGATAATCGTCCTAGGGACTCCGTGGTACCTGACGAACTGCTCCACAAGAAACCTCACCAAAATAGCAACTGGGTTGTCCTTCCTGATCGGTATAAATCGGTTCATCTTGTTCAGTCTATCGATAATGATCCATATAGAATCGTGCCCAGAGTGAGAGAGAGGAAATTCGTGCACGAAGTCCATAGCTATATCCTCGAACTTCCACTCTGGCATCGACAATGACTGTAGTAGTCCTCCTGGGCTCTTGCACTTTGCCTTTACCCGCTGGCAGGTCTCGTAATGTGTCACATAATATATGATTTCCCTCTTCATCCCCGACTAGTACATGCTCCTCCGTAAATCCGCTATCATCTTGGTGATATCGGGGTACACTGAGTACTGAGAACAATGTGCATCCCTGAGTATATCCTCCCGGATACTGCCTCCTGTGAGTATATATACACGGCCACAGAAATGAATGAGGTCATCACGCAACGAATAGTCCTCCGACCTGCCCCCTTCCAGGGCTATGAATACTGGCTCCAAATCTGCATCCTTCCTCTGTTGTGTCCTGATGTGCTCCCGTATATCACACTCGATGACCAAGGAGTTCAAGTACTCCTGATAAACATCCGGCTCAGCTCTGGAAACCATGGTAATGTGCATATCCTCCATCATCCATACTAGCTCCATAGCCATCACTCGGGGCTCTGGTCTAGTAGTGTCGGCTCTCCTGCTCAAGGCATCTGCCACAGTTTTCTCCTTCCCTGGGTGATAATGCATCTTATAGTCATAGTCGCATAGGAACTCAAGCCATCTCAGCTAGCACAGATTTAGATCCTTCTGCATGTCAATATACTTGAGATTCTTATGATCTGAGAAGATATCGTAATGAACCACATACAAGTAATGCCTCCAAATCTTAAACGTGAATACCACTGCCCCGAGCTCCAAATCATGTACGACGTAGTTCTGCTCGTGCTTCTTTAGCTGTCTCAAAGGATATGTGATGATAAGTCCATGTTGCATCAGGACTACACCCATCCCCTGATATGATGCGTCGGTATAAATGTGAAATCCTTCCTTCCAAGACTGAATAGCAAGGATGGGGGAAGAGGTGAGCATGTCCTTCAACTCCTGTAATGTTGCTTCGCACTTCTCGGTCCAAGTAAAAGTTGCATCCTTCTTCGTCAAGGACGTGAGGGGGAGTGTTACCCTTGAGAATCCCTCCACGAACTTGCGATAATATCTCGCCAGTCCCAAGAAACTGGGTATATCTGAAGCTGACTTTGGCCGCGGCCAATCTCGAATTGCCTACACCTTGGTCGGGTCCACGGCTAACCCGGATCCACTGATAGTATGCCCCAAGAATGCTACCTCCTGCAGCCAGAACTGGCACTTGGAGAACTTTGCGTACATCTGATGCTCTCTCAGCTTGCCCTACACTAGTACCAAATGCTGGGTATGCTCCTCCTTCATCCGGGAGTAGATCAGAATATCGTCAATGAAAACTATAACAAATCTATCCAGGTAGGGCTTGAAGACACGGTGAGTAAAAGGACAACATCATTCCACTCAATACCAACATCATTCCACAGATTCTAAGTAAAAGGCGTTGAGTGGCATTGAGACCACTCAACGCTGACATCATTCTACAAATTCTAAGTCAAAAGTGTTGAGTGGCGTTGAGACCACTCAACACTGCGTTGAGTGGAGTTGAGACCACTCAACGCCACATTGAGTGGTGTTGAGTACACTCGATGCTTCGTCGAATGGCGTCGATACCAGTCGATGCATATAGTTTCCAGAATATTTTCTAAGTTAAATTCGTCGAGTGGCGTTGAGTCCACTCAACACATTCAACGCTTTGTCAAATTGCGTCAAGTTCACTCGACTCACTCGGCGCTTACCGAGCCTTAGTCAATTCTCTTGACTCAAAATGCATGAGGGGGCCTAGCGCGAAATGGGATGTTACACGCGGGATCCCAAGCGGCGGTTGGCGATCCCGCATATGGGAGTTAGGATCACGTGCACGGTGGTTACGGTATGGTGCGTGTTGTTCATGGCATGGATCAGGCACGGTGATTGCGCGTGAAGTGGTTTGAACAGTAACCCCCCCCCCCACACACACACTTAGTTTGTGGGGTGAGTGGATGTTTTAACTATGTGCAACCCAGTTTGCCTATAAATTGAGTACGACCCCAGTAAATGCCCCCCCAAAGCCTACGGAGTTTGAATTTCATGTGAGGAGTGCGAGGCTTTTCTTTATTGTGGAAATCTTCAACATCGATGGCAGAGAAGAACAATAAAGCACGAGAGGCAGCGGATGAGTCTGTAAAGGTACGTTAATGAGCGAGCAGAGGTGAGGGAGAGAAGGGACGCATGCATATATAGGCGCACGGGCGAGCGCGCCCTGGGAGCGCGTGTGAAAGAGCCCGGGCCATGCATGCGTGCGCATCTGCGTGCACGCGTATGTGGGTGTGTGCACCAGCAGGCACCCATGCCCCGCGTATGCGGGCGCACACCCGAGCTAGGGCATGCGCGACAGGGCCAGGTGCGTTGCGCTCAGGCTGAGCGTGTGCACGTGCTCGGGCCTTACGCGAGTGCTCTTGGCCGCGTGCATATGCTCGGTCACACGTGTGCCCGTGCGTGTGTGCTTCGGGTGGCGCGCGCACATGCCCTGGTGGGCTATGCGCCCGCACTTAAGATGTGTGTGCGTGCCTCCTTATGGGACTTGCTCCCATTGTTGGACTCTGATTTCCGCAGCACGTCGTTTCTTTCCTTGGACATCATAAAGGATTGGTGTGAGGTGTGCGCTGACAGCGGTGGTCGGGTTGACATCTTCAGTTACAAACGCTGGCTGGAGTTTGGGAGCCGGGTGGACCGACGTCATGGGAATACTTTGTACTGATATAACTGCAATTACTGGGAGCTACCAGAGCTTCAGAATTCCCTTCCTGGTCATTTTTCGCAGGGTGAAGGGGTGTGAGCGTGAATTTATTCCAGTGTCGTGATTTTCCGAGCCCCAAGAGCTGGCGAATCGTCTCTTTAATACTTCATCTTTTGTGGAGGAAAAGCTTATGTTGTTATGTGGCGTTTCGACTGATGCGTAGCGTTCTGCTGCGGTTCCGTTGGTCCGTGACCAGAAGAGGAAGATGATATTTTAAATTTGCAGCAATTCAACTGTCGAGCGTCACCCTTCGAGGTGGTTGGACGCTCGCTTGGAGACGGCTCTGTGCTCTTCTAGGGTTGAGGCGACTATGCCTGCTGACCCTGACATTGAGATTTTGGACTCTGCTGCCCCCCCAAGTTCCTGAGAAGGCTTCCATGCCGCAACCGGGGAATGGGAGGCCCGTGCTATCTTCGAGGCAGATTATGGCGGTAAGGGAGTAGTTCCTCGTATCAATTTTGCCAAACTTTTTTGATTTTCTCTAACTTTTTTTTGCAGACCGGCATTCAAGCCAACAATGACCCCTCTTGGGATAATCTTCGGGCAAGCTTGAAGGACAACTACCGGTCCTTTCAGGAGAAGTGTCGAGTGATGGAGGGATCCTGCCTTGGTCTGAGGGGGAGGCGAGATCGTGATCTCCCGCTTTCGCCAGTTTGAGGCAAAGATGAAAGCTGAGATAATGCAACTGCGAGAGGAGCTTCAGGTAGAGAAGACAGTACGACTTTTGGAGGGTACGCAAGAAGAGAATGCTCTTCTTCAGTCAGAGCGGTCTTCTCCGAAGTCTAAGGTAGAGTTCCTTTCTTCGGAGGAGCGCTTGGTTGAGCTGAGAGCAACGAGGGTCACAGAGTACGTGGATTATATCGAATTTATGCGAGATCATTGCTTGCTTTCTGAGGAGATTTACGAGAAGGTATGAACGCAGGAGGTCGAGCCAGACATGGCAAAGGTGCGGGAGGTAGCCTTCCTTTATAGTATGTCAAAGGCCCTTAGGATGGTGTCCCGTAAGCGGGGGTGTGATGTCACTGACTTGGGCTTTGAGGATCTGTCCGAGGACAAGCTTTTGATATTGATGACGTGGAGTAGTCCTTCGTACTTGAGTTTCTTGTATGATTTATAATTTTTAGCCCTTGAGTCGTACTGGTGTACTTATTTTATTGTAGCTTTGTATTTCCTTCTTTGTCTTGTTATTTTACTGATTGTTGTTGCGCAATGCATATTTTGTTGTTTTGTGTTATGGTATCGTACGAATAACTATGATTTACTCTTTCAAAGCTAGCAACAGGAGGGCGGGACTGTTGTGGCCCTGTGACTTTTTTCTAGGGTAAAGAGCGGGTGCTTTAAGCCGGATACGCTTGGTGTAGGGCTTTCAGAGCCGGTAATGTTATTGGGCGAGGCGATGAAGACCCTCAATCATGGACAACTATGAGGGAGGCACGTCCATCTGGCGTCGTAACCTACTGCGGGAGAAGGGTAGACCTTCAATCGCAAGCAGTGCGGGTTATAAGGGGCTGGGATCCCTGAAGAAACGACAAAGTTTGGAAACTTGCAGACTGCTGGAGAACGCGAGGGGATAGGTCCTGGAGACATCGTGACCTACTGCGGGAGAAGGGCGAACCTTTGATCGCAGGCAGAGAGGCCACAAGGGCTGGGTGCCCTGAATAAATGACAAAGTTTAGAAACTTGCAACCACTGGAGAACGCGAGGGGGGCAGGCCCTGGCGACGTCGCGACCTATTGTGGGAGAAGAGAAAACCTTCGATCACAGGCTGAGAGGCCACAAGGGCTGGGGGACCCTGAAGAAACGGCGAAGTTTGGAAACTTGCAGACTGCTGGCGAACGCGAGGGGGCAGGCCCTGTCGACGAACTAAACCTGATGTATAGACAAACGTTGATGATAGTTGTGCGGGGGTAGACGAATGTTCCTTGCCCGGGGTGAAGTTGGTGAAGATAGCATGTTCGCGCTGCTTTCTGATTTCCTTTAACGACGCCTACTCTGGCAGGTGTAACAAACTTCATGGCATGATGAGGAATTGAGGATATAGCTCTGAACGAGGTCTGGAGTGGTCAGCTGAATATCATTTTAGATGGAGATTCTGAATCCACTGCCACGAACTGAACCTGATGTGTTAAATGTTGCAGGAATTCTCCCAAAGTGACTGGGAGTGTGATCGTTCCTTTGACCGGGATTGTCCCTCCACTGAAATTATAAATCGGGCTCGTGGTCGGCTACAACCTCTCTTTGGGAATCTACATTTTGTGGAGGGCTGGCATTAATAGAATGTTTACCGAGCTTCCATTATCTACTAATATCTATTTGACGCGCAGGATTCCCAATTTCCGCAGTGATGACCAATGGGTCTTGGTGGGGTACGAGCAGTCCTTTTAGATCTTCTTCTCCAAAACTAATCTTCTACGGGGTTTGGACGTTCTATCCCTGCTTCGCGATAGAATTTATGACGGGGAAGGGGGAGCTAGCTATGGTTTCTACCATTCCAACCACTTGTCATACCCATTGTGCTTCTTGATGCACGGGTGGCTGCTGCCTTCTTTGCTGAGCATGGTAATTTCCTGTCTTATCCTGCAGGAATCTACCAAGGATGCCCTGTCAAACGAGACTTTTGATATCGTCCTTGAGCCTTACACACTCATCGGTGGAATGTCTCGTTCCTTTATGGAACTCGCAATACTTGCTCTGATCTACCGTCCCGATGGGAGCTTCCCGTAGCTTTCGTAACGATGGGCCATCTCAGATGACATAGAGTACATTTTTGCGCGAGGTATTGAGCGGTACGTACTCCTGGTACCGCATTGGTGGTCGATCCTCGTGATGATCCCGCTGGTAGAAGTTCTCATTGTGTTCTTCCTGATGCCCTAGGATAGGTTCCTCTCTCTTCCTCTTGGCTCCTCCGACGAACTGTTTCCAATGTGCTTCAATCGCTTCATCGACCATAAATTGGGCTTCTACTCAGTGTACCAAGTACGAATAACTATGGATTCTTTCTCTCATTAAGGCAGAATAGAACCTGTCTGGCCGGAGCCCCCCAAGGAAGACTCCGTGCAAGAGCTCAGGATCCACCCTGAGATCTATCTGTCTTCTATAATGAACCTTCAGAAGAACTCCTTGAGGGTTTCCCCCTCACTCTAGAGGATTCTAGAGAGATGAGATGGGTCCTTTGTGATGCGTAGGTTTGCTATGAATTGGTCTAGGAACTACTGGGTGAGTTGTGCAAAGTTCTATACGGTCCCCTCTCTGAGAGAGTGGTACTAGGTTCTTGCATGCTCCTTCAGAGTGGAGGGAAAGACTTGACAAAGCAGTAGATCAGGCGCGTTAAAGATGCAGAGGATCGCGGAATAGTTTACATGCTCTAAGGGATCCTTCGTTCTGCCGTATGACTCGGAGTTTGAGAGTTTAAAACCCGCTAAGACAGGGTGTGCCGGCACTTCTAGCGCTAGAGGCAACCCGTTACTAATCGTGCGGTGAACCTATGATGCCCTGCAGCCTACCTGGCCGAACTCTTCTTCAAGCAGCTCTCTAACTTCTTCTCTAGTCACTCCCCCTACTACGTTCTCGGTCCCCCTACCCGCTGGGGGTGATGGAGAAGTCCACTTTTGGCGGCCCTTGCTTGGCGGATGGGGTTCTGTATACTGGCTTCTTACAAGGACTCAGAGTCCTCCTCTCATTTCACTCATTGCTCGTTAGCTGGTGGCAGGGGTATGTTTTTTGGCGCTAAAACTCCCACGGGTGCTTGAGCGGCGGCGAGGACTCTAAGAAGGGAGAGCACCTCTACGTGGTGCTCCTCCATGTAGGTGACTCTTCCTATGAGGGCGGTATCTAGTACGGTGTCGTCCTCTTCTTGCTGATGTGCGCCGACGAGTGAGTGATATTGGGCGAGGTCATCTCGCTCCCGACGAGCCGACCCTCAAGTCATCTAGGTGCTCCTCTTGACCATAACCTTCTTTCTCTGGTGCTGTAGCGCAAGGTGTGGTTCCTTCCAAATCTTCCCTAGATACCTGGGAACGCCTTCCTACAGATGGTGTCAAACTGTTACGGTTCGCGACTGCGCTCCTGATAGACCAGACTAACTAGACTATCTTAGCCCTCAGAGTGGTCGGTTACATAAACAGTCATAGAAATAGATCACAGATGAGACAAGCCTTTTTAAGTGGAAAACTCTCTACACAGGGTGAAAAACCACGGTCGGGATTGTGCCGATAGGAACACCACTAGATCGGTTGGGGTTACAATGCTTCTTTGGCAGAATCGAGGGCGATGGGCCGCACCTTATTACAACTTGAGGGGGAGAGAAAGGAATGACATTCAGCATGTAGGAGAGTGCTTGCGTGCTTTGGATGATCGCAGGCTGACTGCAGGGCTGGAACTGTAGGTGCTCTGCTGGAGTTACGCTCAAGATTCTGGTGGAAGCGGACGATGAACCGACAATTTCCTATAAACCATGATGTGAGCGGAGAAGGTTACGAGCGGAATTTGACTTGGAGGCGAGCGCAAGGGCAGTGGACCTTTGTCGTAGCGACAAGCACTGTGGAAACATACCTGTAGATAGAGAAAACAAGATAGAAAAAAGCTAGAGATAGAGAAAGAGATTCAGTAGAGATCCCTCCTTCCAAGTTGGAGAAATGAGAAGGATCAAGGGTCTATTTATATGTTTGGAGAGGGGTAACCTGCTAATTTCCCTTTGTAAGCACTGCACGGACCAATAAGAAGGCCTGAAAGTGATCATGCGGACTACCATTTTAGGAAAATATTGAGCCTTCACCTCAAACCAAAATAGGCTCGTCCAAACTATAGAATGGCCAAATGGGTAACTAGGGTGGTTATGCACGGTAACCACCACCAACTACCCACTTGGTGGGCTGTTACGGGCGGCGGCCGCCCCATACGGGGGCGCCGGAGGAGGCGAACGACGCCTTGGGGCCGGCCAAAGCCCCTGGTTGGCCTCTCGCCGGCCGGCTAAAGGGGAAGGACAGCCCTAGGAGGTCAGGCGACCCTTCGGCAGCCCAAATGCCGGGCAGACGAAGGGGGAGGTGGCCGATTCCTTCCCAACTGACCTTGTCGTAGGTGGTTGTGGAGAAAGGTACGGCCTACCCCTTGGGGGTCGACGCCTCCTCGACCGGCCTTACCATAGGTGGCCGGGGAGAAAAGGGACAGCCAGCCCCTTGGGGTTCAGTGCCTCCCCAGCCGTCCTTGTCGTAGGCTACCAGGGAGAAAATGGGGGTTGGTGCCTTCCCGACCGACCTTGTCTTAGCTGGCTAGGGAGAAAAGAGGTGGCCGAGGAGAAAATGGGCGGCCGGGGAGAAAAGGGGCGGCCAGGGAGAAAAGGGGCGGCCAATGCTAAGACCCCCGGCCGACAGCGAGAAGGCCTGCGCACGGGATCCTAAGCGGCGGTTGGCAATCCAACGTGCAGGAGTTAGGATCGCGGGAGTTAGGATCCCGTACACTGTGGTTACGACTCGGTGTATGGTGGTTATGGTGTGGATCGGACGCGGTGATCGCGCGCAAAGTGGTTTGAACAGTACCCCCCCCCCCCACACACACACACACACTTCGTTAATGAGGGAGTGGATGTTTTTTTATGTGCAACTCTGTTTTCCTATAAATTGGGTACACCCCCATCCGTGAGATTGATAAGGGAGCATTTCAAGCTCCTATATTCTTCGTTGTCTGCTTGTTCTTCTTCATCCTTCCTTTATGTGAGTTTCTCAGTGGTGTACATAAGTGTTATAGTTCGGTTGGAATCTTCTATCTAGAACTTTTTTAGAAGTGAGCAGTTATATAGCTCCTGGGAGATAAATATTCCTCTTGCCAAGTGTTTTATATGGAGTCTTGATAACTGCCCAAAAAAAAGTTATCTTGTGCATAAATTCTTATTTGTTTGATTAATATAATTAATAAATACGTGTTAAAATATACCGATTAAGAATATCTTGATTTTTGATTAAATTAAGGGTATTATGGTCATTTTAACTTGTTTTTGATGTAGTAATATTGAAGTATCCACCTCATGCAGTCAATGACAGATCTTATTTCAAGTCTAGGAAAATGACAGAAGAGTTGTCGCAAATTAATTGTAGTTTGGAACAGTTTTTAGTAATGTAGGAAATATGTTACAACATATTTCCATAGTATAGAAATTATGTTATAACAATTTTACGGAATAGAAATTTGAAATTAAAAATTATTCAAATTTGGGCAATTACAAGAGCAAAAAGAGACATCCTTTCAGCATTTTAAACATTTCTTTTGAAGGAAGAGATTATAAAAAGGCTTATGAGAGAAGAAAAGGAGCATATCCTTCATAATATTCAAATCATTCAAGAGAGGAGAATGAGGGTTTGGCAAAAAGAGAAGGAGCCACATAGATCTTCATCAAAGAGGAATTTTGCACGTGTTCGTGTAAAATTTTTTGTAGCATTTAGATCTCTAAAGATCATGTCTTGTAAGATCACTCTAATTTCATGGTGGATTTCTCAAATCATGAACTAATTCCCTAGGTTTTATATTTTGAAAGTGCTTTGTTCTATTTTGATCTGATCTCTACTTTTATTTTGATTTATGAAATATTTGGTGTGATTTCTTTATTGATTTTTTAATCTTGTTGGTAAAACTTTGGATTATATTTTCAATTTATTCTCCACTTTGAGATTTGAGAGATGAGACGTGTGAGAATATGAATGGAAATTATTTCACTATACGACGAGATTCGTGAGATGAGTTGTGTAAATCTTTAACCAAAGTTTTCGGCCTATTTTATTGTGCTTCGAGGTTTGAGAGAAGAGAGACGTAAGTGTATCATTAACTCAATATAGCATAGAAGGGAAAAAGAGATTTCACATATACGTTAGCAACTTTAAATTTTATTATAATTCATATTTTTTGTTTTGCTTGAGTTAGAGATGACAAGAGAACGAGAGATATAATGATTTCTGATATCGAGAGATACATATCTCTGCCTTAAAATCATTGCAGGAAAACGCACCAAGTTTTCTTATAACTATCTTTTATTTGATCCATCATAATAGACTTAGAAAATCAAAATACAAGACTATTTTCTCATCATTTGATAAAAAATAATTTTAGGAAGTTATTAAACATTCTAAGAATTTTAATTTCGTTTTAAAACATTTTAATTGATTCACTTGAATTTAAAGAAAATGTTAGCTAGTAATTGCGAGCGTTAGATTAATCACCTCTCTACGGGAACGATCTTTACTCACTCTTTATTACTTGATCTGACACATGCACTTGCATAAATTACGTATACCTAATTCGGGCGTATCAAGTTTTTGGCGCCGTTGTCGGAGAGGTGCTTTAGTTTATTGTTTATTTCTTACAATATTAGTAATCCTTAGTATTTAGAGCTCAAGTTTTAATTCCTATTTTCTTTTATTTTATCTGTTTTTACTTTTATCTACTGCTCTAATAATGCATGTCCCATTATAGATCACCTAAACTATTGTCGTTAAACCTCAAAATCGAACTGACGTGTAAACTAAATAGAAGAGCCCGCTATTTAGAACATAACAACTTTATAATCATGAATCCAAATAATCGGAACATTAACAATGAAAATTATCAGGAGGGTTTATAGAATGAGGGTCAAGTTGATCAAAATGGTCAACCCGCAGAAGTTAGGAGAATGTGTTGTGATTAAAATATGTCTTATAGGGGAGGATTGCATTATAGCATCATTAAGCCCGCCATCGAAGCGAATAATTTTAAAATTGATTCAATGGTTATGCAACTAGTTCAACAAAGACAATTTAGTGGACTTAGTCATGAGGATCCCAATTCTCACTTGCGGACTTTCATAGATATATGCGACACATTCAAGATCAATGATACATCAGATGAAGCAATAAGACTCTGTTTGTTCCCTTTTTCTTTTATAGGAAGGGCAAAAGAGAGGCTTGATTCCCAGCATGGCCTCACCACTTGGTTACAAGTTGTAGATAAATTCTTAGTAAAATATTTCCCACCTGCAAAAACTATTAAACTAATGTGAGACATAACTACGTTTTTTGAAAGGGAATAGTGAAACTCCGTATGATGCGTGGGAGCGATATAAGGAACTCTTACGGAAGTGTCCTCATCACGGCTTAGCGATTCATCAATAAGTATGGACCTTCTATAATGGCCTCCAGACATCTACTATGATTCAAGTAGATGGAGTTGTAGGAGGATCTCTTATGAATAAATATCCCGAGGATGCATATGTTATCCTCGAAGATCTATCATCCAATAACTATCAATCTTTTGATCGGCAAGGTCCTTCTTCGTATACGGGTGGATTATATCAAGTTGACCAATTAACTTCTTTTGCTGCACAAATGACTATTCAATTCAATTCAATGAATAAGAGGTTAGATGCCCTAACATTAAATCAATCCCAAATGAATCCACAAGTTAATAACATAGTTACTCCTCCGATCTCCATGAGCCCTCCACTCATGGTTGAACAACTTATCGGTAATAATGAGGAGGTTAACTACATAGGTGGGCAATCTAGGCATAATATGAATAATACATTCTCAAACTATTATAATCTTGAATTGCGCAATCATCTCACTGTTTCATGGAAGAATAATACCGGAATGGCACACCCACCCGGATTTAACTCAAATCCACATCCACATCATAATAACAACTTTAATCAGCAAGGGTCTTCTAGGAAATTATCTTATGAGATACTCATTGAGTCCATGCAAAATAGTGACACTCGCATTACTAGCTTAGAGGGTTCACTATGCGTAATTGAATCTCAATTAGGACAAATTCTCAATACATTAGCCTTAGACCTCAAGGGACACTCCCCGCCGATACCACTTCAAATCCTAAGGGGGATAATGAACATTGTAAAGCGGTTACCTTGCAGAGTGGAAAAAAGTTAATGGATCATGAACCAACTAAGAAGGATGATGTAGAAAAGAACACGGTAGATGTTAGTCATTTTGACTGTGATGATGATTTAAAGCAAAATGTCAACACTAAAGGCGATGAAGTAGAAATACTATGAGACAAGAAGGTGGAACCTAGCGTTGAGGTGACAAAGACGAAAGGCATTGTGGTAGTCTTCCCGCCTCCACCATTTCCCCAAATACTAAGGAAAAGTAAACTTGACCAACAATTCCAAAAATTTATTGAAAATTTTAAGAAGTTACAAATAAATATCCCGTTTGAGGAAGCCTTAGAACAAATGCCTAGTTACGTAAAATTTATGAAGGATATCTTATCTAAGAAGAGAAAATTTTGAGTAAACTAAATGATAGAACTTTGAAAGTGAGGGATAGATCTTATTATTACTCTAGAGGGGGGTGAATAGAGTATTAAAAAATTATTATTTTGTTTTTATAGCAGATTAAAATAAAGTGATATATATATAAGTATAAAGAAAAATATCACAGCACACAAGTAAAAAAGTAAAGGCAAACTAGACGACACAAGGAGTTTATAGTGGTTCCCCAATAAACTGAGATACATCCACTCTTCTACCACCCTGGTAGGAATCCACTACAGGTTTTTGATCAGGTGCCCTGCCACCACTAGTTTTTGCTCAGGTGCCCTGTCACCACAAGATCTATTTTTCTAAGGGAGATCTAGCAACCCTTTGAGCTTTTGATCCGGTGCCCAAAAATTAATCTCAAGGCTTTTGATCAGGTGACTTGTGAACAAAAAGGGGCTAACTTTTGAAGGGAGTTAAAAACCCTGTACACAAGAAATGGAAAATAAAAATATGTTGTCTTTTCTATCTCAAAGCTCTGAGAAGACTAGTGGACTTGATGATGTCAAAGCTCCCCCTGAGTTGTATGAGTTGATCAGGAGTGGAAGCTTTGCTTCAGGGTGTAGGCCTTCAAATAATGTTGCTCTTCAAGCTTTTAGACTGATTTTGATTGTTTGCCTCTTGAAAGTCTGAAGCAGATGAAGAACACTGAGTGTATGAAAGCTGTATTGTTCTTCACTGTCTGCTAATACTTTTTTCACAGATTCACTTCTCTTGTGATTATTATTTTTGATCTGTGTATCTCTCTCAATAATAAATTCTTCTGAAAGAAAATCACTTTATATATGTTTTTAGATTCAACAACAATTTAATTTTAAATTGTTTCCTAAAATCCTTTGCAGAAATTCTGGAATTCTGAATGGCTAATATTTGTCTTGAATGTATTTCCCTAACTGTCTCATTGAATATGGTAGAGCAATAACTCTGTGAAAAACATAATTAATGCTTCCCGGAACGGCTATATTCTTGAAAATATTGAGCATTAATTATCAGAGCATTACTGTCTTAATATAATAGAATTTGAAATCAAATTAATAGTGAAACTGAGAAACTACAGAGAGGAATAGTCGAACAGAACCTGGAAAGAGTTAGTCGAACTCAGCAATGATTTCGTCGACCTGAACTCAAAGTTCGTTGATCTAAGATTTCTCCTTCGTCGAGCTGAGCTCCAAGATCGTTGAGTTGAAAAAATACGTGCCAATCTGAGCTCCAAGTTCATCGAACTTAGATAGACCTTCGTCGAGCTGAACTTCTGATATGAGATCATAGTTCGTCGATCTCAGTTAGACTTTCGTCGAGCTCAACTCAGAGAAGGAACTCTGAGTTCATCGATCTGAGATCGACGATCGTCGAGCTGAGTTCAGCTATCGTCGAACGACTTTCCTGCAATCTTCTTAACTGCTTTTCCTTTGAGTTCTTTTGTCTCTAAAGTCTTCTGAAGTGGAGTACTGATAGTCTAAGTTGGTGTTGCTGACTTTGACCCTGGAAAACCTATGACCCTAGATATACATGTTGGGTCATTCTAATCAATCCTAATAGTGGTCCTTACCCAAATCCAAACTGGGGTTCCAGCAATCTCCCCCTATTTGGGCGAGGATACTATTTATAAAGAATAAAGCAAGAAAATATATCTAGCAGAAATAAAACATTCAGCAGATATATATATAATTGTGCCTTAAAAAATATACAACAATAACAAAATTCAAAATCCATAGGCAGAAAATTAAGAGTCTTTCTTTGAAGAATCTGAAGAAGGTTTTGTGAAAACCATTTTACTTTTTGGGTCCTCTGCTTCTCTTTGGGTCATCTTCATGTCTTGTACACCAAGAATTTTTAAAGTTGCAGCTCTAGGCACTATAGCTTCAGGATGCAAATTCATATAGGTATCAACATTGAAAAGATTTTGTACCTGATATTTGTCTAGTTCTTTCTTCATGTAAGAAGACATAGTAGAGAATTGAGAGGCATCCTTTACTTCTTCCTTGTCCTTCCTTATTTGAGATAGAGCTATCAACTCATTGAACCTGGCCATTCTATAGTTGGGATCCAATTCTTGATCATAAGTAGGAGAGGGAGGTCTTTCTGGACTTGATTCTTCTTTCTGAACATTTTGAACTTTCTGCTGGCTGCTTTGACTATCGACTGCTGCTACTATTTCTTCTATTGATTGCTTGATTGAGTTTCTGACTTAGAAGGTCTTTCTTTGCTGCTAGGAGTAGGCCTTGATTGATAAGAATAAGAAGCAGACCTTTGAGCTTGAGAAACATTTCCTGTTCATCCTGCTGCAGGAGGAGGAGGAAGAGGAGGTCCTCTCCAATACTTCTTAGGAGGAGAATTGTATCTCTTCATCTTCTTTATTCTCTTTTGCTCATTCTTAAAAAGTCTCATCCAGTAGGGAGTATCTGGAGTGAGAGTAATGCTGTGTAGAATATAGTAGGGAGTACTTGTTGTTGGATTTGGTATTGGTGCAGCCTTTGCTGGAGCCTTCTTCTTGGATTTTCTCTTCTTAGAACCAAAATTTTCTGAATCATCATCATCATTTTCAGAATCACTAGCAGGATTATCATATAACTCATCAATTTGCTTAAACAAATCGGCTTGATTTATAGCTTGAACTTCTGGCTCTTTAGATACAATATCAGTAATATCTTGAGCCTGAATATTGTCACTTTCTAGTTCCATGCCTTGAAAGATGATTTCATCAAGATCTGGCATAGGGGACTCAGCCCAAGCATAAGTTGGAGGAGAGAAAGCATTTGGCTCTATAATAGAACTACTGGAAGTAGTAATACAAAAACTATTTCTTATTTCTTCTAACACTGAAGGTTCTATTGGAGCAGAATAACATACTATTGCTTTAGAATAATCAGATACTGTATCAGCTGGTATATTTCTGCTATAAACTGTATCAAAAGAATAAAGTAATGAATAAATGTAAACTGTGGGATTAATGATGAAATCACCAATAGTGATAATTGCTGCATCAACTGACTCTTCTTCTAAGCAAATTATTTTAATATCTTCATCAAGAATTTCAACTATTTCTGCTGCTGGAATTTCTACTGCTACTACTGCTGCTAGAGGAATTTCTACTATTGCTGTTGCTACTGCTATTGGAGGAGCTTCTTCATTAGACATATCCCCCTGTCTTATTTCAGAGAGACCTGAATCCAGGCCCCCAAAAGAAGGGACAGAGGAGGAAGCCAGTTGAGAAGTTAGAAGGGAAATAGAAGTAGTGAGAGGGGCAACGACCTCAGCTATGAGCTTCTTAAGAGAGGGAGTGATGAATTGAAGAAGATCATTAGCAATGTAAAAGAAGTCTAGACATAGTGGATCAAGAGTAGAGGTAGTATAGGTGGATTGGTGACCATAGTTGGAGTAGATGGAGAGTGCTTGAGCTAGGTCTGAATGTTGGAAGGTTGGGAATGTTGGTGGAATATATGGAGGGATGGCATCAGGAAGTTCATCTTGAAGAGGTGAATGTTGTGGAGAGGGTTAAGGAGATGGAGATGAGAGTAGATTGAAGGTAGGAGATGACAGAAGTTGATTTGGAAGAGTAGAAGTGGATAGAATATTAGCACAATGTGATGGAAGAGGTGATTGAGGAGGAGATGGTGTATCCTCAGGAATATGGATTGGTGATTGTGGTGGAGATGGAGGTTGAGATGGTGAAACAGGAGGGATGGAGGTAGAAGGTGTGTCTGTAATAATAGTGGATGGTATATGAACAAGAGAGGGAGGAGCAGGAGCTTCTTCAAGGGTTGAGAGAGTGGTTGTTATAGCCCTGGTGTCCTCTAAAGCTATCCTGGAAGAGGAAGCCCTAGAGGGCTTTGGGATTACCCTCTCCCATCTGCCAAAGAGGGCAGAGTTAAGCCTCTTTGAGGCATTGATAAAGATGGTTTGGGAGACCAATAGTTCTGGAACCTTTTCCTGGAGGAAGATGCCCAGAACTCTTCCAAAACTCACATCCTTTTTACTGATTTTCATTTTAATCAAATCAAACAGAATACTACTCTAGTTCACCGATTTCTGATTAACCAGGGTACTCATCAAAAGGAATTGGTGTCTGGTAATATACTCATGGGCAGAGTGCTTGCCCAAGATGACTTTTCCAACCACATCAGTCAAGAACTTGTATTCAACAGTCAAGTTCTTCTTTAGCAATTTATTAAGGTTTCCTTGGGAGTGACCCGTGATAACTAGCATATCCTCAAACTCATTGCTAGATAATTCAAAATCATCTTCCCTATTTACAAAACTAAAAACTTCTGTTAGAATATCAGGGGTAAGAAAAACCTGATGACCAGAGATTGATTCAAAGATGGAGGTTTGTTCTGGAAATGTTGCTGTGAAAACCCATTCTTTGATTTCTTGTATTGGAAGCTTGATCCTGAGGGTCAAGAACTTTATCAACTGAGGAGCCTCAAATAACTGAAGTATGTCTTTGAAGATTTGATCAGAATGGTTGAAAGAGTTGATGCCAATGTCGAATCTTGCATCAAACTTCATTCCAAAGAGGGTCACCGCTGAAATCGCCATGCCTGCAAAAACAAAAGATCAAGTGCAAGAGAACTGGAAAGCGCGGGATGGAGTTCGATGAAAGCCTAATTATAGGTTTTCAGAAGATGAAATGGCGAACTCTGTCTGACGTAAAAGAAAAGCTTAGAACTCAGGCCGACGAAAAATTTCATGAAGATATAAAAGCGTCAATGTCAGTTTGAAGAGGGGGAAAATAGTTTATTGTTCTCCGGTCTACGAAAAATTTTCTGAAGAAAAATTGTCGATCTCCGTTCAACGAAAAAATTCACAAAGAGATTTCTTCGATCTCTGCTCGACGAAAAATCTCAAGAAGATTTCATAGATCATCAATCTCCGTTCGATGAAAAGTGACCAATTATTCGACCTCAGACAGAAATTAAATTAAACCTTCTCCATTAATCATACCTAGCTGATTTAAGAAGAACAAATGTTTCTTATCATCCAATGGTTTGGTAAAGATGTCTGCTCTTTGTAAATCAGTAGAGATAAAGACAAGATTAATTTTATTTTTGTCCACATAATTTCTAATGAAATGATATCTTATCTCTATATGCTTGGTTCTACTATGAAGCACTGGATTTTATGCAATTGAAATAGCACTAGTATTATCACAAAAGATAGTTGAATTATTTAAGTTGAAACCATAATCCAGTAGCTGATTTTGAATCCACAATATTTGTGAGTAACAACTACCAGCTATCATGTACTCAGCTTCAGCAGTTGATGTTGACACAGATGTTTGTTTCTTGCAAAACCAGGACACAAGCCTATCACCAAGAAACTGATAAGTTCCTGATGTGCTTTCCTGTCAACTCTACATCCAGCATAGTCAGAATCTGAGAATCCAATTAAGTCAAATTCTGACTCTGTTGGATACCAAAGTCCTAGATTTGGACAACCCTTTATATATCTCAAAATTCTTTTTAATAAAATTAGGTGAGATTCTTTGGGATTTACTTGAAACCTAGCACAAATACAAGTAGCAAACATAATGTCTGGCCTACTAACTGTAAGATACAATAAGGACCCAACAATAGCCTATATGTTTTTTGATCAACTAGTTTGCCCTATTCATTAGAATCAACTACAGTATTGGAGGGCATGGTTGTTTTTATTGCTGAGGCATCAGACATCCCAAATCTTTTAATAAGCTTCTTAACATATTTGGATTGGGATATAAAGATACCATCAGGGGATTGCTTCACTTGGAGACCAAGGAAGTAGGATTGTTTACTCATGCTACTCATTTCAAACTTTGAATGCATCAGGTCAGAAAACCTTTTGCAAAGTTTGGAATCAGTAGATCTAAATATTATGTCAACAATATAAATTTGAACTAGCAAACTTTTATCCTTATGATGCCTGAAAAACAAAGTTTTATCTAAAATGCCTCTAGAAAATTTATGCTCTAAAAGAAAACTAGCCAAGGTCTCATACCAAGCTCTTGGAGCTTGCTTTAGACCATAAAGGGCTTTATGTAATTTAAAAACATAAGAGGGATGAGTTGAAGAGATAAAACCTTGTGGTTGTTCAACATACACTTCCTATTTGAGTTCTCCATTGAGAAATGCACTCTTGAAATTCATTTGATGAAATTTGAATTTTTGATATGCTACATAAGCAAGAAAAATTCATATTGCCTCTAGCCTTGCAATAGGGGCAAAGGTCTGGTCATAATCTATGCCTTCCTCCTAAGAATAGCCTTGAGCCACCAATCTTGCTTTGTTCCTCACAATGGCTCCTTGAGCATCCAACTTGTTCCTGAATACCCATTTAGTTCCAATGACTTGGTAGTCTTTGGGCCTTGGAACTAAATCCCAAACTACACAGCTCTCAAATTGAATGAGTTCCTCTTACATTACAATGATCCAGTGGGGATCTTGCTCTGCATCTTTTATGGATTGAGGTTCAATCCGAGAAAGAAAAAAAGCATGCATCTGATCATGATTGAGTTGATGCCTTGTTTGCAAACCAACTGATATGTCTCCAATCACTTGAGATATGTGATGATCTCAAAGTATGACAAGATCAGTGGGTAGAGTTGGTTCTTCAACTACTTGTGGTGATAATTCCTCTTGTGGAATTACATTTGCCACAATATCTTTAGCATGAATTTCCTGAATATCTTCATCACTATCATCAGCAGTAATCTATTGAGAAGGATGTGATATATCCTCTTGTGTTAGGATTAAATCATCCATTTTCTCACACAGATTTGGTACCTGCTAATTTTCTATGGTAGAAGAATCCTTCTCCTTATAAAACATGTTAGTCTTATCAAAAGTTACATGTACAGATTCTTCCATTTTTAATGTTGATTTATTATAAATCCTATAAGCCTTGCTGACTTTGGAATATCCAAGAAAAATTCTCTTGGCATCTTTGACTTCAAACTTTATAAGATATTTCTTGTCATTATTATGAATATAACATATACAACCAAATACTTTAAAATAGTTTATTTTAGGTCTTTTATTAATTGATTTAAAACTATTTTTAGTTTGCTTGCCTAATTAACAAGCCCTTCAGAGTCTTTCCTTCTTATAGGGGCCAGAAGGTAGTCCTCTAACAAGGTTGTCCTTAGATAATTTAGTTATTGTCCTAAGGTTAACATGACCTAGTCTCTTATGGCATAATTCACTAGCTTTACTAATCTGGTTAAATGAGCAAATTTCTGATTTAGCTGAATTGAAATTAACTAAGTATATATTTCCTTATCTAATACCAGCTAAAATAATTTTGTTTTTATCAAAAATAATAGAGCATAAGGACTTATTAAAAGTTACTCTATAACCTTCATCACATAGTTGACTTATGGATTTGAGGTTATGCTTCAGTCCATTCATATAAGCTACCTTTTTGAATATGACTGCTCCAATCTTGACATTTCCATATCCTTATATTTGTCCATAATTGGAGTCTCCAAAGATCACTTTGGGTCCAAGCTTTGCCTTGAAGTCACTTAGGTTGGCCTTTGAACCTATCATATGTTTTGAGCAACCATTATCCAAAAACCAATGTTCCTCTGTGGTAGGATAGTTCTTCACCTGCAGATAAATAAGTTAGGTATTTTTGACCCAGGTTACCTTGGGTCCTTGATTTCTTTCAAAATAATAACTTGAAATATAAGAACAATCAGGTTGATCCTTATAACCTAATGGATGATATCTCTTATGAGGGATTATACGCTAAGTAAAATGATTAATAAGTTTTGGTTTCTGATTATTACTTTGATAAAAATTAAAATTTTTGTTTTGAAAATTTGAGTTCGACGAATTTAGTCGAGTTTGTCGATCTGAGTTTGATAAAAAGTATTGATTTTGTCGATCTCGGTTCACAGAATGATAATACTCATTTTCTGCGTTCCACGATCGTTGATCTCTGTTCGATAAAACATGTTGATTTCGTCGAGCACCCTTTGTTGAGTAATCATACCCAAATTCTGGGTTCAGAGTTCATCGATTGTCGTTCAACGCAAAATACTGATTTCATCGATCTTGGTTCGACGAATTTTGTTGAACATTATTTTTATGAGATTTTTTATTTTTCTTTGATTTATTCTTTGGTAAGATTTCATTATTTTTATTTGTAAGTTGTAAAACTTCTTTTTCTTTCCTTTAGCAAAGATGAATTTTATAGGGGTTGATAAAATATTTTTCTGAAGAATAGGAGACTGACTTGATGAAGCTCCCAAGCCTAGTTTGCCATTAAGTCTGGCATTGACTGTACTTGTGATGTCCATCAATTTGATGTTTCTCCCATTAAGGGATTCTTCAAATATTTTAGCCTCATTTAGTTTACAATCTAAGGAAATTATTTGATTATTAGTAGTTTGTAAATCTTCTTTAATTTTTAAGTTTTCAGAAGAAATATTTTCAAATTCAATTAGTTTCTCACTGAGAAAATTGATTTCCTTCTCAGATTTAATTAGATCATTGCATAATAACTTAAATTCAGTTTTAAATTGATTTAAAGTAAAATCAAAAGAAGAGATTACCTGATCTTCTTATAATATAGACTCATCTTCTGAGTTGTTTGCTTCTGAATTTGGAGCATCAGAGTTACTGCAAGAGGCATTGATTGCCATCAAGCAGAGATCTCTGGCTTTGGACTCTTCTTCATTCTCACTGGTGCTGGATGAAGACTCTACTTATAAATCACTCCAGGTTTTAGCAACAAATCCTCTCTCCTTCTTTTTGTATTGGCTGGAGGATGGCTTGGTGGAGTGTTTCTTGGTGTCTTTCTCCTTTCTTTTATCTTTCTTCTGAGTTTCTGGACATTCTGGTAATATGTGTCCAGGTTTCCTATATCCATAGCAAACTATCTCTTTAGTTGGTGTCTTATCATACCTTGGCTTATCTTCTTTTATGGAAGATCTTCTCCTGAAATCCTTCCTAGCCATCTTGTAGAATCTCTTAGCCAAGAGACTCAATAGATCTTCATTATCTGGAATGACATCTGATTCTTCAATTGCTTTAAAGACTATACTTTGTTCATTCCTTACTGAAGATGAGATTCTTTGTTCAGCTTCTCTTATCTTGATGAGCTGCTCATAGGATTTGAGCTTGCCCAACAAGGTTTCAGTGGAGATCTCATTTAGGCTTCTGGCTTCCTTGATTGGCCAAATCCTAGAGTCCCATGTGCTAGGGAAGCACATAAGGATTTTATCATTTATCTCAGTCAATGAGATGTTCTTGTCCAGAGTTTTCACTCATTTGTTATGAGGCTGAGTCTGTTATACATGTCAGCAACTGATTCTGCTTCTTCCTTCTTGAAGTTCTCATACTGACAAATCAGATGTGATCTCCTATCTTTCCTTTCATCTGTAGATCCTGCAACAATCCCATTTAGGGAATCCTAGATATCCTTGGCTGAAGTGCATTCAGCAACCTTCTGGAATATATCATCAGACATAGTTTGAGCCAAATGTTCATGGATTTGGCATATGCAATCTTCAGCTTCTTCTGAGCATCAGTCCACTGAGGTGGTGGAACTTCACTTGTGTTTGTTATTGCAGTTGGTGTAGGGGGGCTGTCAAAATGGAATTATAGATATCTTCATCAATGGAATTCATGTAAAGCCTAATCCTTGCCTTCCAAAGTGCAAATTTATTTAGATTGCACACTGAAGGTCTGGTGCTTGAATACTCCTTATTTTGTGCCATGATATAAAAGACAAACTAGAGTAAATAGGATCTATCAAAGATCTTTTGTTTCAGGTGTTAGCCCGTACAACCAAACAACCAAGAAACGACCCTCTGATACCAATTGAAAGTGAGGGATAGATCTTATGATTACTCTAGAGGGAGTGAATAGAGTATTAAAAAATTATTGATTTGTTTTTATAGCGGATTAAAATAAAGTGATATATATATAAGTATAAAGAGAAATATCACAACACACAAGCAAAAAGTAAAGGCAAACCAGACGACACAAGGAGTTTATAGTGGTTCCCCAATAAACTTGGGTACATCCACTCTTCTACCACCCTGGTAGGAATCCACTACAGGTTTTTGATCAGGTTTCCTGCCACCACAGGTTTTTGCTCAGGTGCCCTATCTCCACAAGATCTATTTTTCTAAGGGAGATCTAGCAACCCTTTGAGCTTTTGATCAGGTGCCCAAAAACCAATCTCAAGTCTTTTTTTCAGGTGACTTGTAAACCAAAAGGGGCTAACTTTTGAAGGGAGTTAAAAACCATGTACACAGGAAATGGAAAATAAAAATATGTTGTCTTCTCTATCTCAAAGCTCTGATAAGACTAATGGACTTGATGATGTCAACATTCCCCCTGAGTTATATGAGTTGATCAGGAGTGGAAGCTTTGCTTCAGGGTGTAGGCCTTCAAATGATGTTTCTCTTCAAGCTTTTAGACTGATTTTTATTGTTTGTCTCTTGAAAGCGTGAAGCAGAAGAAGAACACTGAGTGTATGAAAGCTGTATTATTCTTCACTGTCTTCTAATACTTTTTTCACTAATTCACTTCTCCTGTGATTGTTATTTTTGAATTATGTACCTCTCTCAATAATAAAGTCTTCTGAAAGAAAATCACTTTATATATGTTTTCTGATTCAATAACATTTGAATTTTAAATTGTTTCCTGAAATCCTCTGTAGAAATTCTGGAATTCTGAACGGCTAATATTTGTCTTGAATGTATTTCCCTAACTGTCCCATTGAATATGGTAGAGTAATAACTCTGTGAAAACCATAATTAATGTTTCCCAGAACGGCTATATTCTTGAGAATATTGAGCAATAATTATCAGAGCATTACTGTCTTAATATAATAGAATTTGAAATCAAATTGATAATCGAATCGAGAAACTGTAGAGAGGAATAATAGAATAGAACCTGGAAAGAGTTAGTCGAACTCAGCAATGATTTCGTCGACCTGAACTCCAAGTTCGTCGAGCTGAGCTCCAAGATTATCGAGCTGAAAATATACTTGCCAATCTGAGCTCCAAGTTTGTCGAACTGAGATAGTCCTTTGTCGAGCTAAACTTCTGATATGAGATCATAGTTCGTCGATCTCAGCTTGACTTTCATCGAGCTCAACTCAGAGAAGGAACTCTGAGTTCATCGATCTGAGATCGAAGATTGTCGAGCTGAGTTCAGCAATCGTCGAACGGCTTTCCTGCAATAATCTTAATTGCTTTTCCTTTGAGGTCTTCTGTCTTTAAAGTCTTCTGAAGTGGAGTACTAACAGTCTAAGTTGGTGTTGCTGACATTGACCCTAGAAAACCTATGACCCTAGACTATACATGTTGGGTCGTTCTAAGAAATCCTAATAGTAGTCCTTGCCCAAATCCAAACTGGGGTTCCAACACACGTACTCAAGAGTGCAACGTCATACTTCAAAAGAGACTTCCACCCAAATTAAAAGATCTGGGAAGTTTTACTATATAGTGCTCCATTGGATATCAATTTGAGGGCAAGGCTTTATGCGATCTAGGAGCGAGTATTAACTTGATGCCTCTATCAATCTATAGGAAGCTAGGGTTGGGAAAAATCTCAAAAGCATTTATAATCTTACAACTAGCTAATAGAACACTCGCCTTTTCAAAGGGGATAGTAGATGATGTGTTGATAAAAGTAGATAAGTTTATTTTTTCTGACGGATTTTGTGGTCTTGGATATGGAAGAGGATAGGGAGGTTCCCATTATCATAGGAAGACCATTCCTAGCAATTGGGAGGACATTAATTGATGTGCAAAAGGGAGAGTTGACGATAAGAGTAAACGATGAACATGTCACATTCAATGTACTAAAAGCTATGAAATTTCCCCATAGAGAGGAGGATAACATGGAAGTGGTTAACAATATTTCTATATGTGATTATAACTTGAATAATAAATCTGAAAATCAAGATGATGTGTTAACCCGGGTATTAACTTGTGAGGATTTATTTGATGATGAAGATGAGAGTCATGAGTTCTTATAGATATTCGAGAGGCCAACTATTTGGTCTCGTAAACTGGAACCCCTTGAAATGTTGGAGAAATTCTTGGCGGTTAAGCTGACAAATATTATCCTCTGAAGCTAGAGTTAAAACCTCTTCCCAAACATTTTATGTATGTTTACTTAGGAGAGAACAATACTATACTCGTTATTATCAATGCAAAATTACATCCTGAACAACAACAAAAATTGACTGAACTACTAAAACAATATAAATTGGCTATAGGCTAGACCATAACGGATATTCGAGGGATAAGCCCTTCTTTATGTATGCATAAAATTATTTTAGACGAATCTTTTAAGGGATCTATAGAACCTCAACATCGTTTAAGCCCACCCATGAAGGAAGTAGTTAATAAGGAGATTATTAAGTTGTTAGATGCGGGGATTATATATCCTATCTTGGATAGTGCTTGGGTTTCACTAGTACAATGTATTCTTAAGAAAGGCGGGATATTAATAGTTAAGAATGAGAAGAACGAGTTAATTTCGACTAGGACGATTACTAGGTGGCACATCTATATGGACTACAGGAAATTGAATAAGGCCACGAGAAAAGATCACTTCCCATTACCCTTCATTGATCAAGTCTTGGACAAATTGGCGGGAAGTGATTTCTATTATTTTTTAGATGGTTATTCAGGATATAACTAGATCGCAGTAGATCCTGATGATCTAGAAAATACCACATTCATGTGTCCTTATGGTACTTTTGCAATTAGGAGAATGCCCTTTGGTCTATGTAATGCTCTCGCGACTTTTCAACGTTGTATGATTGCGATATTTTCTAATATCATGGATTATGGTATAGAGATTTTTATGGATGATTTTTCTATCTTTGGTAAGTATTTTGATACTTTCTTAGAGTGTTTAGAGTAGGTGTCAGTTCGATGCGTGAAGACTAACCTGGTTTTGAACTAAGAGAAGTGTCAATTCATGGTCCGTGAAGGGATAATACTTGGACATCACATCTCTAGGAATGGGTTAGGTGTGGATAAAGCCAAACTAGATGTAATTGAAAGGCTACCACCTCCGAAGAATGTGAAAATGTTGCGAAGCCTTTTAGGGCATGCAGGATTTTATCAGAGATTTATTAAATATTTCGCAAAGATAGCAAATCCTTTAAGTGGTCTTCTAGAAAAACATGTGAAATTTGATTTCAATGATGCTTGCTTACATGTGATAACTTCTCAAAAAGAAGTTATCTATCCCAAATTTCGGACCTTTTGCTCGTTTATCCGGGAGAAAAAAACAGTTTAGTTGAAGTTTAAATGCAAGTAAATTCACTTTTATTTTATTTATGACTAAAATGGTATCTTTCTTAGGTGTTGGTGCAAGAGAAGCCAAAGAGAATGACTTGGAAGAAGGATTTCGTCAAATATGCTGTCGTAGAGAAAAAGTTGCAGGATCCTGAAATAGGTTGCAACCCTTCCTTAATGAATTTTAGAATTTAAAATTCAAATTTAGCGTCGTTTTCAGATTCGGAAGGAGGCACCTTTTGGGCAAGGGATGCACATTTTATTGGAAGAATATTCTGGAGTTAAAGAGGAGAGAGGAGAGAGAAAATTTCGGATTTTAAGAGGGAGCATTTAGGTTTCCAAGGGGATTATTCTTGATTTTTTGATTCTTATTGAAAGAAGTCTTCTTCTTCCTCATCCTTCAAGGGGGGCGGCTAGAGAAAAAGAGGAGATTTTCCGGGCTGATCGAGAGAGCTACTCCGATAAAGGAATACTACGTCGTTTAATCTTTAATTTCAACATGTTTTGTAAGATCTCTCCAACCGTTAAGTGTGTTTTCTCCGCCGCCATGAACTAAACATTTTTAATCTTGTATTGTGAAAGTACTTTGCCTTTTGTGTTGATGGAATCTTAAACTTTTCTTTGTGAATGTTTGATGTATGTCTTTATCGAATCCATAATCTTTACTTTGAAACTTTTGGACAAGGTTTCGCCATTTTACTACGCTTCATAATTCGAGAGAGGAGTTGTGTAAGTGTGTTATAGATCCTGTATAGTATTTGAAGGGAGAAAGAGATTTCCTCTTGGTATTAGTAACTTTGGTTTTCAATCTTTATGCGGTATTTATCTCTCCCAAGGGGGAAATAGAGGCTAGGGATTTCTGATATCGGGAGGTACGGATCTTCTATCTTAAAATCGTTGCAAGACGTGCCACCACTCACTATCACAATGTGATCTTCATAAGATTCGTCACAATAGACTTAGGAAATCATAAAACAAGATTATTTCTTCGATAACCAAGAATTTTCTCTTTGCGAATCGTAGTCTATTTTAATTTGTAGTCTTTGTTATTCATAATTGTAGTATTTAACATATCACTATTTTATCTGACTTATATTTAAAGAAAAGAAAGAACTGATAGTTACGAGCACTAAATTCACCACCTCTCTATGGAAACGAACTTTACTCACTCTTTATTACTTGATCTGACACGTGCACTTGTGTGTAATACGTATACCTGTTTCGGGCGTATCAAGTTTTTGATGCCGTTGTCGAGGAGGTGTGACTAAGTTAGTGTATTTCTTGCAATATTAGTAAACCCTGAGTATTTAGAGCTCAAGTTTTAATTTTATTTTTATTTGTAAATTTGTCTAGTACATGTGCTTATTTATAAAATATCAAATAACTTTTTTTTTTCATTTTTTTATCCTAATCTATTTTAAAGGATTATTAAGCAGATTATCTATGTCTAAAATAATTTTCTTGTGTAGTTTTTTTTTCAAAGAAAATTTGGATTTTATTTCAACCGCATCCGTTCAAAATAAAATGTATACATATGTGAGATACGAGTGGTGTGGTTCGTTTAATCATACTAATAATACGTGTTGTATGGGGACTGTTGGGTATCATTCGTGGCTCGCAAAACATAGAGAATATTTAGGTCCCTAATATTGTGTGGCAAATCATTATAATTTTATGTCCCTACGTCAAATAGTTCCTCGACCTTATGACTCGACTCCTTGGTTATCGAGTAGTAATATTAGGGAGTGTTCATTTTGTCATAGTATGGACCACATTTTGAAGGATTGTGTCGCTTATAAAAGAGAGAGTGAGAAAAATTATGAATCGGGCATCCAAATTATATCTACTGTTGCAGTACCACCATTTTTGCATGGGACTATTGTGGATAAGCCCCTTATAATTGTGGGCCTGTATATTGATAATGATGCATTAGCTCCCCATCAACATTCATCACCTAATTTCTATCCACCCGCAAAGGAACCCGAGCATACGTATTTTGAATTAGATACTAATAGTGTTCCTCCATTTTCTTTGCAAAACTTTTCTACACCTATTTTTGTCGATCCCGTCAAAGATATTGTGCAGGGTGATGATCTAGAACCTAAGGCTGCACCAGAGTGGGATGAAGATATTGTTATCTCTGATGAGGGGAATGATTCTTTAGATCACGATGACGCGCCAACATGGGATGAAGTTGATATCCTTTCTGAAGAGGAAGTTTCACTTCTTTATTAGAGGATGAAGCCCAACTCACCACCGAGGACCTTGAGTACTCAGGTCCCCCTTGTTATGATGCTTATGATACCGACATCGATCAATTCTTAGAACCAGATGGGAGTGAAACTGGGATCACTCCTATCATTAGAAATCATTTATGTCTTTCTTCTATTTTATTTCCGAATCTTCTTTCATTATCTGAGCTCAAGCAAGTTGATGTGTCACAAATGCTTCAGGAGATTATTGTGCACTTTCCTCTAGTTGATGAGATGAGTATTCCCTTATGTGAGGAAGTTGAGTCCTCCTCCATAGTGGAAGCCCCTTTCATTCGTTTCCCTCCTTGCAGCCTTCATATTGATGAATATACCTTATTAGGCAAGGATACATATTTTGGGGAGGTAAGTGAGGAGCATTCCTCCTCCTCTTCTTACTTTTTATTCCCTCTACCTGAGATGAACATGTATTATTATTTAGGTAAAGGGGTGGTTGTTCAATCGTCACATCGGTACTCGCTACCGACATGAATATTAGAATAGTTATCTGTTCATTTTTCTTTTCACCGTCCAATAATTTAGAATTTTAAAATTTCTGAATAAGTCGTTCTGGGGAGACAATAAACTCAGTAGTTATCTTTCATTTATTGTATATTATGTTTTAATTTTTCTGTCCATTTTTGTAATCCTACGATAAATTAGGCGCTAGATGGGAAGAAACTCATCATTTATTTTTATATTTATCTATTTTAATAATAATCTAAAAAATAAGTAAAATTAATTATTATTATTATTAAGTTAGTGTTTTCTATTAGTTTTGATCGGAGGAAGCCTAATGTGGGGCAAATATATATATTTTTTTAAGTAAAGTTTGGATGTTGCAACTCAAAAAAAAAGGTTGCAACCTTTTTTTTACTGTTTGCATTTCTTTACTGTGCGACGTTGGCAGAAATTTGAATGTTGCAACCACATTAGATTAACCAGATCACAGTAGATCCTGATGATCAAGAAAATACCACATTCATATGTCTTTATGATACTTTTGCATTTAGGAGAATACCCTTTGGTCTATGTAATGCTCTCGCGACTTTTCAACACTGTATGATTGCGATATTTTCTAATAGCATGTATTATGGTATAGAGATTTTTATGGATGATTTTTCTATCTTTGGAAAGTATTTTGATACTTTCTTAGAGTGTTTAGAGTAGGTGTTAGTTCGATGCGTGGAGACCAACCTGGTTTTGAACTAAGAGAAGTGTCATTTCATGGTCTGTGAAGGGATAGTACTTGGACATCGCGTCTCTAGGAATGGGTTAGGTGTGGATAAAGCCAAACTCGATGTAATTGAAAGGCTACCACCTCCTAAGAATGTTAAAATATTGCGAAGCTTCTTAGGGCATGCAGAATTTTATCAGAGATTTATTAAAGATTTCACAAAGATTGCAAAGCTTTTGAGAGGTCTTCTGGAAAAAGATGTGAAATTTGATTTCAATGATGCTTGCTTACATGCCTTTGATGAACTGAAGGGTCAATTAACTACTTCTCCTATTGTGGTAACTCCTGATTAGGAGGAACCCTTTGTATTGATGTATAATGTTAGGGACTACGTTGTTGGAGTTGTCTTAGGGAAAATGAGGTAGAAGGTCTTCTACACGATAACTTATGCTAGTAAAACTTAATAGAAGCCCAAGTAAACTATACTACCATAGAAAAAAAGTTGTTTGCAGTAGTTTTTGCCTTTGAGAAGTTTTGATCTTACCTCTTATGCACCAAGATCATAGTTTACACTGACCATGCAGCTATACGTTACCTTATGGAGAAGAAGGATGCTAAACCATGACTGATTTGATAGGTGCTTCTTTTGCAAGAATTTGACGTAGAAATAAAAGATCGGAAAGGTGCATATAACCCCGTAGCGGATCATTTATCTAGGATTGAGTATTCACAACAATCCCTATGTTTTGAAATTGATGAGAGATTTCCTAATGAGTGGTTATTAGCTATATCGGAAAGCACAGTGCTCTAGTATGCGGATTATGTAAACTATATTGTTAGTAGAATCTGTCCGCACGATTTACTTTATCAATAGAAAAAGAGATTATTGCATCAAGTTCGATCTTATCTCTGGGATGCGCGTATTTATTTAAGATTGGGCCCGATAGTATTGTGAGGCGTTGCGTTCCCGAGTCTGAAATGAAAGCCATATTGGAGAAGTGTCATGAATCTCCTTATGGAGGACATTTTATGGGGGATATGACAATGATGAAAGTCTTAGAAGTCGGGTTCTTGTGGCCCAATTTATTTCATGATGCCCGGGAATTTATCAAACAATGTGATTGGTGTCAAAGGGGTGAAAACATTAAATTAATTGATGCAATGCCTATGAACATTATTTTAGAAGTAGAACTATTTGATGTTTGGGGCATAGATTTTATGGGACCATTTGTGAGTTTGAATGGTAATTTACATTTTTTATTAGCGGCCGATTACGTATCCAAGTGGGTGGAGGCAATTGCTACACCTAAGAATGATGTTAAGGTGGTCTTATACTTTTTGAAGAACTTTATATTTAGTTGGTTCGGAACCCCGAGGGCGATTATTAGTGATGGGGGGAGTCATTTTTGCAATGCTCAATTTGCGGCACTATTGAGATAATATAGGGTAACACATAAGGTCGCACTAGCATACCACCCCCAAACAAATGGGTTTGTGAAGGTGTCCAACCGAGAAATCAAAAAGATCTTAGAGAAGACGGTTAGCATCAACTGGCAAGATTGGTCACAAAATTTAAATGACGCATTATGGGTGTATCGCACCGCATTTAAAACACTGATTGAATTAACGCCATATAGGCTAGTGTATGGGAAAGCATGTCATCTACCCCTTGAGTTAAAACACCGAGCATATTGGGCCATTAAGAAAAAATAAATTATGATTTCTAGGATGCCAGTAAGCATAGACTTTTGCAACTCAATGAATTGGAGGAATTAAGGATGAACGCATATGAAAACTCTCGGATTTACAAAGAGCAAACGAAGAAATGACACGACCAACGCTTGAATGAAAAACAATTTGAACCCGGATAATTAGTTCTATTATTTAACTCTCGTTTGAAAATATTTCCCGGGAAGTTGAAATCTCGTTGTTCGGGTCCGTTTAGGGTCAAGGAAGTGCACCCATATAGCGAGGTAACGATATTGAATGAAAAAGATGGCACCAAATTTAAAGTGAATGGACAATGGGTAAAGCATTATCGAGGGAATGAGAGTGATTGAGTAATCTCATCCATCATGCTAAAAAAAAGTCTATTAGTCAGCAAAGTCCTGCCAGGACTTAAAATTAAGCGCTGCTTGGGAGGCAACCCAATTTTAAGTTGCATTATTAGTTGGCCCTACAACTTTTATTTAAAAATATATATGTATATATTTTTAAAAGGATCTTATTTTAGTAGTAAGTATGTTTTGTTGTTTTTGTAAGTTATTTTAATGAATAAAAAAATAGCATAAAAATCAGCAAAAAAGGCCAATACAGTATTTCGGACAGCAACAAATATGTTGCAACAACTTTTGCTAGTTCAAAAAATTTGTCACAACATATTTCTTGTTGTCCGCTTTTACAGCTATGGCTGCGCTAATCTGACGTTGATCATTTTGACTGAATCGGCGCGTGTGCCGAGCATTACGGGCGGATTATTTGCTAAACATTTCTTTGTTCGCGTGTTATTGGGTTGGTTCCAGCGGAAATCCAGTTCATTCCTCTCCTAAAATTCTGCAACCCTGTTTTTTTGTTTTTTTTCTCCTTTACCAAATCCTGATCATTAGAGCAAGCGCCTGGTGCGTTGTGAGCGGCGAGTGGTGTACGAGGTCAGGAGGTAACTGACAAAATCCCTAGGGAAGCCGGCGAGTCCAAACATAGGCGGCGAACCAACAACGACGAGCTCCGACAGACGACGACCAGCGCAACACTGTGAGCGACGAACCTCCGGCGGGATCCAGTGAGGTGATTTCTCATGTTCACCATCTTCAACATCCCAATTCCAAGCCCGTTTCTCTGCACTGCACATTAGGGCAAACCGACAAGTTCAAACACAGGCGACGACAAGGGGCGACACAACCAAGAATGCCAGAAAATTTGCCCTTGGAGGGCTTTGGCAGCTGCACATCTATATTCAAGCGCATCTCTCATACATTTGAAAGTGATGTGGAAGTTTATTTTCCCTTTTTTTGTATTCTCCTACACTAGGATTAGTTTTATGCAAAAAATTTTCTAGTTGTGCGCAATTTCTGGCCGCAAAGGCAAGAAGAAGTTTATTATTTTTTAGTTTAACCAATTTGTGAATGATGAGGCTGATAACCGCTATGAGACGTTGAGGATGTAACCAGTCATCTACAAGCGCGGTTTTGAGATGTAGACGAAGTATTGGAGTAAAAGCTACATCGATTGTATGCAGAAATAGGGCTAGGATTCCTTTTGCCACCCTCAAATGGAGGCCATCCTCCCATGGGTATACGAGTTCTATGTGAATAGGAAATTTCAGTTGGAGGGGAGAGTCCTAGTACGTGGTAAAAAGGTCAACTTCTCCCCGCAATGCATCATCGAACATTTCAATATAGGCAATCCTGAGTGGGATGAGTATGACCAATTGAAGACCACAACTATATCGGAAGAAGTCCCTACTGTACTGAGCCATACTATGGATGACATTTGGGCCAATCCACGCAAGCATGTTTTCAATTCCACTACTTTCACAAGGGAGGCCAAAGCGTGGATGTTGTTTGTGAATGCAAGCTTGTTATCTACAAAACATGCAAATCATATTTCCATGTACAGAGCTTTGATGATCTACTGTATACTTAAGGGAGCCAAGATAAATGTTGCTCAGTTAATTTTCGACCAACTCTGCGAGAAAACTACAATGGATGGAGGAAGGCAGTTATGGTACACATCCTTGATCACTCAGTTATGTCGTTTTGTGGGAGTTGAAATGAGGGAGGGGACATTATCACCCATGTTGGACATCATATCACAAAAATAGAAATCTGTAAGAATATCAAGGTAGGTACAGAGCGGGCTTCGATGCACTCGAGCACTGAGGCACAACCCTCCGAGAAAACAACTAATTGCATCGACATCAGTATTCCTGTGGTTGATAGGGGTACAGATCCGGACATTCTTATGGAGAACATTGAGTACATAAAGACTTATCTTCATTGCCAGCATGTTTACTTCGAGTCCATATTTGAGCAAGCACGATAAGAGCGGGTGGAGCTTATGCGCAAAGCAAAAATCCTAGTGATGACACCTTCGTATAGGCTTTGTTCATAGTTTGATGCTGAGGGATACTTGCTCACATTTGATGGATCCAAAATTGACCCCACAGTGGTGGCCGCAGAGGAAGAGGAAGAAGAAGACGAGAGCAATGGAGAAGACGAGTGATGAGCTGGTTCTGCAAGGTTTATTTTTGCTACTCGTATTTTCGATAGTTCTAGTTCTGTGACGTTATTTTTAGGCATTTTTGATATTGCTCTGTGTTGGATGTTATGATTGCTATTACTTAGGATTTATTCTACATCTGCGAATGCTTTGTATGGATATTAGATATGTGGACGTTGTGATTGCTATCATTTAGGATTATTATGCCTTTGCATTTTTTGTTGTCTTATTGCATTTGGACATTGCTTTGTGTTAGATATTTTGGTTGATACCACCTCAGACTTAATATATTTTTGTGATGCTTTGTACTGATTTTAACTATGTGGACATTATGATTGATATTATGCCCCTGCAATGCTTTTTGTATAGTTCTTAAATATGTGGACATTGGGATTCAAGTCATGTTGGTAAATTGTTATCTGATAGTGGATATTATGCACATTTCCTATAGCCCATAACATTAGTTTAAATTGTTATTATTTATAGTATGTTATTGCACTGGTTATGTTGATTGAGAACTTTCATGTGGATTGAACGTTCAATTTCTTCTATGCACATTGAGATTGGAATAGTTATCTATACATTTGTTTGAACTTGGATATTCAATTGAAATTATTGTTGACAATCTAAATTTGGTGATTAGTTTCTTATTTGGCTTTCTATGCATGTTATATAGGTCACCTTTAAGCTCGAAGTCTCTGCTGATTTTTACACCATAATCTTGACTTGAGTACAAGTGATCGATGAAAACAAAAGGAAGGATTGATGCTTTGGACTACAGATTTTAGGGGTGTACTTCATTCTGATTACATTTATTATGATTGATTTTACTTCAATTCCTAAATATTTGAGTCACCAAAATTGAGAGAATTGGTATGCCATATTTTATGATAAATCTTTGTTAGGGACTAGTAAAGGCTTAGGTGTGAGGGTGAGAAGTAACCTTCACCGATTGGGTGATGAATAATCTATTAAATAGTAAATTGTGAAGCCTTACTCTTATTTCAAAATTATGTAGTTTAATTGATTGGTAGACTTGTCAAATCTAAAAGTTCAGATTTTTTGCTTTTGAAGTTAGTAAGATATGTTAGAGCTCCATTTTGTATTTCCCCTAAGCACATCATTCCTTAAAAATTTGTGCATCCTACAAAGTAATTTTATTAATTTCCAAACATAATGGGGGAGGGGTGAACAAGAATTAGGTCTATGACGGAAGCTAAGACATCGAGGTTAGGTAGTTAATCCACGAAGTCTATAATTATTTATATTATCTATAGTCTTTTGAGCTTGAGCCTTGCCATTTTGATTCAATTTTTCATATATAATTTCCCTATATTTTTACTAGTTATTTCTGCATAAGTTTTCCAATGTCTATGGGTGTTTTAAAAAAATAGAGGAGATAAATAGATAAAAGTGCATAGTGGTATGTGGCCTAATTGTGTGTACACCTACTTAGAATGATCCCTACTATGATTATAAAAATAGAGAAATAAAACGTGTGTCATAGTGATATACGACTTAGGTATGTGCATTTATACTTGGAATGATCCCAACTATGATTATAAAAAAAGATAATATATATGTATGTTATAGTGATATGCGGTCTAAGTGTGTGTACACCTACTTGGAATGATCCTAACTATGAACTTAAAAATGATGATTATGAAAGAAACCCCATAGTAGGTAGATTTATTAAGAATAATTGCTAGTAAAATACCTTTATCCAATCAAAATTAAATCATGAATTCTCAACCAAACCAAAGAACATCATATTTCAAGTCCTTGTGATTTTCTTTCTACTACTAAAACTCTTGTGGAGGCTAACTCAAAGACTTAGCATATTTTCATATCTTCCTACTTTTGAGGAAATTAATGACTTAAGTTGTTTGGGAGTAGATAATTTTGAGGAATAGCACACACAACACTAGAAAATTATTATAGAGCTTTAACTTGCTTCGAACTAATGAATTTATGCATATTTGAATTTTTAATGATTGACATGTTTGCCAATTTTCAATAAAAACCACTTGAGTAATCTTAATGAATTTGGTTCAAGAGTAAGGAGATTTAAACTTGTTTGTATGTTGGTTGATATTCGCTCATCCAATGACTTGCAATGATTCATCTTTCCTAGGGACTAGCAAAGGTTTTGATGTGAGGGTGTGATAACTTCTCAAAAAGAAGTTATCTTGTGCCTAAATTCTTATCCATTTGATTAATATAATTGATAAATACGAGTTTAAATATATTAAATTAAGAATATCTTAGTCTTTGATTAAAGTAAGGGTATTATGGTCATTTTAACTTGTTTTTGATGTAGGAATTTCGAAGTATCCACCTCTTGGAGTCAATGATAGAGCTTATTTGAATTTCAGGAAAAGGATAGAAGAGTTTTCACAAATTAATTGTAGTTTGGAGCAGTTTTTAGTAATACAGAAAATATGTTATAACATATTTTCATAGTGCAGAAATTATGTTATAGCATCTATGCGGGAATTGAAATTTGAAATCCTAAATTATTCAAATTTGGGCAGTTACAAGAGCAAAAGGAGGCATCCTTTCAGTATTTAAAACATTACTTTTGGAGGGAGAGAATATAAAAAGGCTTATGAGAGAAGAAAATGAGCATTATCCTTCATAATATTCAAATCATTCAAGAGAGGAGAACGAGGGTTTTGCAAGGGGAGAAGAAGGAGCCACATTGATCTTCATCAAAGAGGGATTTTGCACGTGCTCGAGTGGAATTTTCTACAGCATTTAGATCTCTAAAGATCATATCTTGTAAGATCTCGCTAATTTCATGGTGGATTTCTCAAATCATGAACTAATTACCTAGGTTTTGTATTTGAAAGTACTTTGTTCTATTTTGATATTATCTCTACATTTATTTTAGTTTATGAAATATTTGGAATGATTTCTTTATTGAGTTTTTGATCTTATTGGTAAAACTTTGGATTATATTTTCTTTCTATTCTCCGCTTTGAGATTCGAGAGATGAGATGTGCGAGAATATGAATGGAAATTATTTCACTACGCTGTGAGATTCGAGAGATGTGTTGCGTAAATCTTTAACCAAGTTTTCGGCCTGTTTTACCACACTTCGAGATTCGAGAGAGGAGAGACGTAAGTGTATCATTAGCTCAATATAGCATAGAAGGGAGAAAGAGACTTCACATATACGTTAGCAACTTTGATTTTTATTATAATTCATATTTTTGTTTCGCCTGAGTTAGAGATGATAAGGGAACAAGAGATATAGTGATTTTCGATATTGAGAGATACAGATCTCTGCCTTAAAATCATTGCATGAAAGCGCACCAAGTTTTCTTATAATAATATTTTATTCGATCCATCATAATAGGCTTAGGAAATCAAAATAAAAGACCGTTTTCTCATCATTTGATAAAAATTAATTTTAGGAAGTCATTGTTTATCTTTCTTAGAATTTTCATTTCATTATAAAAGGTTGGGTATTGTATCCACAATAACCCTGATATGAAGAAGTGTCCCTTGAACTAAGATGAATTGAGATTGTATTTGATATTGTTTTTATAGTTATGTGCTTGCTAGACTATAATGCTAAGTACAACCCAATGTCAGGTTGCAGTGGGTCTTGAAACACAGGACTATACAATGTAATCCTTCATTATGTAGGCCAATGTGTAAACTCACGTGTAATCTCTCTATTGGGATGTACTTCTACTTGAAGTACATTAGAAGAAACCAAGAAGAACAAGTTGCTACTTTTAGATGAACAGATTTTCTATATGTAAAATTTGTCGAGTATAGTAGTGAATACTCGTCGAATTTGTCGTGTATTCTTACTAGCACTCATCGAATCCGTCACATTTACTTAGGGAATAATCTCTGAACTTTCGGAAATCAGTCAAGTAAAAATTATCGAGTATCTTCATGTATACTCATCGAATTCGTCGAGTATTTCTATCGATACTCGTCGAATTCGATGAATATATATGTTACACGACAAATTCATCGAGACTTCACGAATTAGCTTTTCTGGATTTCTCTAAGTTATATTTGTCAAATATCGCTTGGCCTAGGCGTCGAATGTGTCGAGTAAGCTATCCGATACTCGTCGAATTCGTCGAGTGAACAAGCCGATACTCGTCGAATTTATCGAGTATCTCTTCAGGAAGGCGTTGAGTAGTCTGTTCAATCTGACTGGAATTATCTAAGTATTTTTCGTCAAATATCGAAGTAGTTCGGCGAGTATACCCTTTTATACTCAACGAATTATACTTAGGGTTTATTTCTCCTATTTTCAAATTTTATCACAGCTTAATCCCGACTGACATGTACAGTGTTCTGCGATTTCTTTATTTGGAAGGGATTTCTAGCCGTTGAAGAAGAAGGATCTTCGCGATTCTCTCGGCTGACATCAACGTTATGCAAGATCTGATCTTCTTCAAGAAGTGTCGACTAGATCTCTATTCTCAAAAGGTTCAAGTTTCATTCAAATCTTGTGGATCCTTTGTTCAGATCAAGCCTTCAACGATTTCATATTTCCTTTCTCCTCAAGATTTTCAAGTTTCACTTTTTGAAGGAAAGGAAGATCAAAGATTTCAGATCTCAAGAAGATTAGTTTTAATCTATTGTTGTGAATCATTTTATGATATTATAGGAGGTTTTCCCTCTGAGTTGTAGATCCTTATTTTAGGATCGAGTTGTATGAGAGGTTGTTTTCTGAGTTGTAGGAGCATTGTCTCTGAGATGTAGGAGTTGAGGCTCCGATGTATAAGATTTAAAGATTTTTAGATAAAGGTGAAGTAGTCGAATCTAGCCCTTAAAGGTAGATTGACGAGGCAGGACAGTGGACGTAACCAACTCGGGGAACCACTATAAATCTCTGTATTTTTGTGTGTTTACTTTCTAGTAATTTTTATTCCGCAAAAAGACGCAGAACTCACCTATTCACCCCCCTCTTAGTGATTTAGGTAGACACTCGATACTTTCAATTGGTATCTAAGGGGTGTTATTCGATATAAGGTTAACACCTTGAACAAGATCTCATTTCTAGTTGTCAAGAGATACCGCTTAGTTATAATGGATAGAAGTAAGGATATGTCTTCGATGAAGTTGTCAGTGTGCATTAAGGAGAACTTCACCATGTGGAAGAAAAGAGTCAGATTCTATATGGAAGCTACTAATCAACGCATTTTTCAGATTGTTGAAGAAGGACCTCACATTCCTACATAACCATCTACTCTGAATCCCACTGTTATGATTCCGAATAAAATGATGTACTTGACCAAGGATGAAATTGATCTAGTCTCCTTGGATAAAAAGACAAAGAATATTATAGCCAGTGTAGTGGACGATTCAATGCTGTAAAATTTATTCCACTGCAAATCTGCCAAGGAGATGTGGGACTGTCTCGTAGTTCTCATGGAAGGAACTGAAGAAATTAGAGATGATCAGAGATCTCTACTTAATCAAGAAAACGAGGCTTTCAAGCAAGGGACAAATGATACAATTGCTGACAGCTTCGAAAAATTCTTTAAGATCGTCAACAACCTCAGAAACTATGGTCGTATGTTTACTAATGGGGAACTCAATGAAAAAATTCCTAATATCCCTAACAAAAAACTTGGACACTAATGTTGTGGCCATTAGGGAATTCGAAAAGCTGCCAGAGATTGATCCCCAGAATCTGTTCAGAAATCTCCTCTCATATGAACAACAAATGAATACTCGAAAGAAAGAGGAGCAAAGCAGCAGGACTTCAAGCAAAGAGAAGTCGGTAGATCTGAAGGCCGAAGGGACAAGAAAATCTAAAGTTGTGTCACCAATAAGGATACGAGCTTCTGATGCTCAAGAAGATTCAGAGCCAAGCACGTCAGGATCTGAGTTGTCTGATGGAGAATTCTAGCTAATCTCCAACCAATTTAAAAGAATGCTCAGCAAGAGGAGGCAAATGAAAAATTAGTCCTCCTCCTCGGACTTCAGAAGATCACATCGTGATGGTGATCGGTCCAAGAAAAGCTACAACTGAGATGATAAGTAGAAGTCTAAACAAAAAAAACATTCTTCTTCTGGCATAGTTTTTTATTATTGCAATAAGCCAGGACATGTGGTTGCGGAGTGTCCGTACAAAAAGAAGGAAGGATCCAAGAAAGAAGAGAAGAGATCCTTCAAAGGTAAGAGGAAGAAAGAGAAGAGCTTCGTTGCAAAGAAGTCAAAGACTCTTAATGATAGTGACTCAAGTGAGTCTAGCTCTGAAAATGAAGAAGCTTACTTCGGGCTCATGGCCCATTCAGATGAGGAAGTTGGCGACTCCCAATTCAACGGGAAGGTAAACTCTCACACAATGTTATCTGAGTTTGAAACCTATTCTAATGGTCATGAAGACTATTCTTCCGAGGAAGATGATTCTGACTTGATGGCTCAGCATCAAGAACTTTTGAGAGCCTTTGACAAATGTCGCAAGGTAGTCAAAAAGCAATCAAAAGAGATTGCTTCTCTCAAGATAGTGGAATCACGACTGAAGGAAGAATTGCTGAATTAACTCCTCTCAGAGATGAAGTTCACTCCTTGAAAGAGGAATTAACATGCTCTGTTGAACTGTTAAGTCAGAAGGAGAAATACTTTGATGAGCTAGAAGAAAAGCTCTTGGTGGAAAGGAAACTTGTGAAAAGTTACTCTAAGCCTAAGACCATTCTTCCTCTCATCGATCAATTCTTTGCTCCCAAGAAGGGTAGTGGTCTTTGTCATGCAACTGAGAAAGGTAAGGCTACTAAGAAAGCCGATACCAAAGGCAAAGGGAAGGCAACTCAAAGTCAACCCTCTTTTAAGAAGGTAATATTCCCCCAAATAAATATGACTTTAAGACGTCCTATGGTCACTTTGCTAGGCCAACTTATGTGGAGCCTAAAAAGTACAACCAAGGATGGACCAGCCCTCGATACTTTGGTGCTAGTGCTTTCAAGGCACCGTATGAAGAGATAACTCTCAAAGAGTTGGGTCCTTACGTTCATGGACAAAAATTTTAAGAAGGCGCCAAAAGTCATAACCGTTGCTCCCAAGGCTAAGGAAACATAAAAGCCTTGTGTCTGTTGTAATCATGAGGCTTTTTTTCATTCAAGTCAGTTGCCTCTGCTAGACCTCCTGTTCAAAAGGTAAAGCATGGGTACAAGAGAAGGTACAATAGGTTTGATTGTTGGTGATGCTGTAAGATTGGTCACTTTGTCGTAGATTGTTGGTTTCATTTTGTAAAAATTTAAACTCCACGAGTTAATAGTGTGAGACTGACCACTCGCAACATTAATGTTCATAGTGGTGTTAAACTAACAAGGACCCAAGGACCCAAATCAGTTTGGGTTCCCAAGGGAAAATGATTTATGATTGCAGGTATGTCCAAAGGCCAACAAACCTCAAATCTAGTATTTGGACAGTGGATGCTCTCGATACATGACCGGGACAAGAAGCATATTGCAAGAATATACCTCAGTCAAAGACGGTCCAAAAGTCATCTTTGGAGGATCTGATAGGCGAATCACTAAAGGTTACGGTATGATTACCAACAGTATAATTTCCTTCATAGAAGTGGCATATGTTAAAGGATTACAACATAATCTAATCAGCATAAGCCAATTATGTGAAAAAGGCTATATCGTTGAGTTCTACAAGGACAAGTGTCTAATAAAATTGTCTCCCAATTTGGAGGCAGTCTTAACAGGCACTCGGAGTAGAAATATTTTCTGCTTAAACTTTCGATGTTTAGACAATTCTACACCAATGTGTTTTTCGGCAAATGATAATGCGTCTCTCTGTGACCAATGACACAGGAGATTAGCACGTATTAATTTCAAAAATATAAATATATTATTTTCTCACAACTTAGTGTGCGATGCCCCCAACATTAAGTGCCTTAAAGAGAGTCCAAATCACGCATGCCAAATGGGTAAGCATACAAGGGATACCTTTAAAGGTATTGCTGAAAAAGATTCCTCTAGAAGTTTGTACTTACTTCATATGGAATTATTCGGTCCTATGCCAATTCATAGTTTAGGAGGTAAAGTCTATATATTAGTCATTATTGATGATTATTCTAATTTTACTTGGGTGTTCTTTCTGAAACACAAGTAAGACTCCTTTGAGGCTTTCATTAATTTTATTCGGCAAATTCAGAATGAATTAAACTGCTCAATGGTCAAAATTAGAAGTGATCACGGAACAAAATTTGAGTCTGGTGTAATGACAGAATTTTGTAAAAGTCAAGGTATCTTTCATGAGTTTTTCTCTATGCATACTCCACAACAAAATGGAGTTGCTGAGAGAAGAAATAGAACTCTCATTGAAGCAAGTATAACTATGTTGAATGACACTTCACTACCAGAGTACTTCTGGGCTGAAGTAGTCAACACATCTTATCGAGTGCAAAACCGGGCATTAATCAACAAAAAGCCATCGTAAGACTCCCTATGAACTGTTGAAGGGCAAAAAACTGACTGTGTCCTACTTTAGGATCTTTGGAAGCAAATTCTTCGTACTTAACAATGGGAAGTATTATCGCACGAAGTTTAGTGAAAAGTGTTTTGAAGGTATTTTCGTAGAATATAGTAGCCATAGTAAGGCATATAGGATGTTTAATAAGAAAGCCCTGGTGGTAGAAGAGTCTATAAATGTTGTATTTGATTAGAGAAGCATGCTCCATAACAGCTCGTATAGTGTTTTTGGTGCAGATGCATATACCAGACTAAAAGAACTAAGCTTAGAAGAAGCGATCAAAGAAGATGCTCCAAGATCAGTTAAGGTCGTCGATCCAAGTGTGGTGGATGAAGAACTAATAAATAAAGAACTACATCAACCTACAGGATATGCAATAGATATAGCAGGACCTGCTGGTGGGAGAGGAATAAATCTAGTGTTCAGACACCTAAGAGATCTCCCAGTTGATCTAATCATTGGAGAGCCAGGTGACGGTGTTAGAACCGGAAGAGGTAGTAGTAACGTAGTTCTACGTCTTAGCTTTCTATCTCAGGTTGAGACAAATAAATTTGAAGAATCAAACAAGGATGCCTCTTAGATTATTTTTATATAAGAGGAACTCAACTAGTTTGAAAGGTGCAGGGTTTGGGAGTTAGTGCCCAAGCCCAAAAGACAGAACGTGATCGATACCAAATGGATATTCAGAAACAAGCTAGACAAAAATGGAGTAATTATAAAGAATAAAGCCAGGCTTGTATCTTAAGGTTATAGACAAGAAGAATGGATCAACTTCGATTAGACATTTGCTCCAGTGGCCAGACTCAAAGCGATCAAGTTGTTTCTTGCATATACTGCTCAAAAAGGCTTCAAGGTCTATCAAATGGATGTGAAGTCAGCATTCCTCAACGAAGATCTAAAAGAGGAAGTATACGTAACACCACCCCCATGTTTTGTCAACTCATCTTTCCCTGATTATGTATATTTTCTTAATAAAGCTCTATACGGCTTGAAACAAGCTCCTCGAGCTTGGTATGAGACGTTGCCTAACTTTCTTCTTGAGAACAAGTTCGCAAGAGGAAAGATAAACAAGGCATTATTTCTTAGGAAAGTAAAAGGAAAAATTTTGCTAATGCAAATCTATGTAGATGACATTATCTTTGGCTTTACAGTGGACAACCTTTGCAAGAAGTTTTCTAAACTCATGCAAGAGAAGTTTGAAATGAGCAGTATGGGAGAGCTGAAGTATTTCTTAGGACTTTAGGTGAAACAATCTGAAGATGGAATTTTCATCTCTCAGACAAAGTTCACCAAAGAGTTGCTTAAGAAATTCGGAATGGAGAACGCAACCTCGATAAGGACTCCAATGGGTTCAACTATATCTCTTGATAAGGACGAGAAAGGGAAACCTTTTGATGAAACCAAATACAGAAGCATAATTGGGTCCTTGCTTTATCTTACTGCCAGTAGATCTGACATAATGTTCTCAACATGCGTGTGCGCTATATTTCAGGTGAACTCTAAGGAATCTCATTATGTCGCTACAAAGAGAATTTTAAGATACCTTAAGGGTACACCAAATATTGGCTTATGGTACCCAAGAAGTAATGATGTCGAGCTAATTAGATTTTCAGATGCAGATTTTGCAGGTAGTAGGGATGATAGGAAAAACACGTCAGGGACTTGCCAATTCCTCGGAAGAAGGCTTATTTCATGGAGCAGCAAGAAGCAAAATTGTGTGGCAACCTACACTGTCGAGTCATAGTACATCTCTGCTAGTAGTTATTACGCACAACTTCTCTGGATCAGGAATCAGCTTGAAGACTTTAATTTGAAATTCAAGGATATTCCTATGTTTTGCGACTCCTCCAGTGCCATAGCGATTGCAAATAATCCAGTCTCTCATAACCGGACAAAACACATTGAAATCAGATATCATTTCATCTGGGAGAGCATGGAGAATAGAAACATAACTCTCAACTATTTTCTGACGGATAAGCAAGTCGTAGACATATTCACAAAGCCACTGGGCGAAGCAAAGTTCTCATTCTTCAAAATAGACTTGAGCATGCTCAACAAGGAGTCATGAAGATGGCTAAGGAATCAAAATTTCTCTCGATGAAGTACATCTCGAAGAAGTCAAATTGTCTAAGGCAAATTCGTCGAGAATCACTCGTGGAAACTCTACGAATTCGTTGAGACAACATAGTCATATTCAACTAATTCATTAGTTCATCTCAACGAATCTCAGCGACATTCGACACATTTGACTTGGCTTCGGTGGGGTTTTGACGAATTGTATTTGGAATAATTTTGTTTAATGGATCTGAAGAGTCACCTGGTTTAAAGGTACGCGCCTATTTCTCTCTCGTCAAAAATCTCAATATATATAAATAGGGCAATCGGGGTAAAACACGAGACATTTCGTCGAAGAAAAGTCCAGGATTCTGTCATGTTCTTCTACGTCGATTCAAATTCTGCGACAACAGTCATCTTCTTCTCTGCCTATTTGAATTCCGCGACTGTAGTTCCTCACAGTTGACTGGTAGCTTACTTTGAATAATTCGTCTTCCTCGCTGCATAAGAGTTTCTGCAACAGTAGCTCTTCCCGAACCCGTTTGATTCATTCCTCAACTTTTCTTTTTTGCTTCATGGCTCCTCGAGGTACAAGTGGCTTGCTTGTAGGGGGAGAACTTGTGCAAACGGGGTTTGCGGCGGCCACTGACGATTTCAAAAATGTTATCCTTATGTTGGAATCGGCAGGGCTTACCTTTGTTCTTGAGCACCCATGCAAAGTTTTGGACAAAGATGTTCTTGAGTTCTTCTAGAATGCAAAGCTACGCAGTGAAGACACCGTTATCAAATGCAAAGTTAGACAGGTAAGATTTAAGGTGAAAGCTTCACTCCTCACGAGGTATTCGTGGCTTCCGGAATGTGAAGAGGATGACTTCGCCAGGTCTCTATTATTTTGTGGTTTGCCAAGAGAAACGAAAGCAGTTAAGAGGAAAGGAATGAACAAGGAAGGAAAACTTCTCTCAGACATTATCAGAAAAGTACTGTTTTGTAAGACTGGATCTCATGACTACCTATCCTCAGACATGTTCAAAATTCTGGTAGACATCATATGCAAAAAGAAAATTAACTGGGGAGTAGTGTTGTTTGCAAGGATTAAGGATTGTCTCCGCGCACTGAACTTTGGTAGAATACTCAGTTTATATTTGAATCAGCTGGACTGCGAAACTTTTGACATGACCAAAGGTGTAACCATCCATCACTTGAAGAAAATTGACTTGTCAATCTTCTCAGGGTGGGATAGGAGGATCCCAAGACTAGGTGGAGTCGGAGTGTTTCCTGGTGTTGAGGAGGAGGAGGAGGGTGTTCTTGAGGATAGGATTCCTTCTCCTACCCCCGCGAGATTCCTGATAGCTCGAGTGCAAGAATTGAGGGGGAGTATGTTGAAACACAAGTGGCTACTGAGGTTATAGTGCCCTTGAGTGTTCCCTCTATAGCAGAGTCAGTTGTTCCTGTCATTTCTGAGCTAGAGGTACCAGTTCAAGTTGAAGATGACTAAGCTACAGAGATAGATGACCTTCATACAGAGATTGTTGCTATTGGTAGGGTTGTTGCTGTTGAGGTTGTATTTGATGAGGCTGCTAATGTTGAGATTCTTGCTGATGAAGTTTTGGATACTAATGTTCATGATGATATTGCTGATGAGGATGAGCTAGTTACTGATAATGTAAATGATGCAGAACACACTGTTGTTGTTGAAGATGTAAATGATTCTACTGATCTTGTTGCCACAGAGAATCTGATCGTAAGTCTCCCTTAAATTCTTCCAAAAAGGACTGAGGGGGAGAAGATTCATCCCTCAATTTTAATTCAAACAGAGTTGAACAGATTCATGCGCAATCTTCAAAGAAGCATTGCGAAGATTCCTGGTGGACCTCCAATGGAGGAAGCAGAGATTGTTGATATTTCTGACGAGGAAGGAGTTGTAGAGGTGCATCCTCCTATCCTAGAGGCTGCAGATACAGGACAGATGTCAAAAGCTCACATTTTCCCTATGGCAGAGTCATCTAGTGACTCTGAGGCCAGTACAGATATTCCATCTCCTCTCAATATTCCTGTTGTAGATCTTCTAAGTACAAGTTCAGATAATTCCATTCTGAATTCTATAGAAGTCAAGATGGCAAAGCAACAAGTTTATTTTGATAGATCTCTGAAGAAAGTTCAGAAGACAGTTTTGAAGAGAATAAAAGAGACAGAACAATATATGAACAATGGTCATGCTGAAGTCAAGGTGCGTTTTGATAAGATGGAATCATACTTGGACAACTGGGTTATTAAAGGTGGACAAGCTATAAATTAAAATCTCACTATGGCTGGACTGAAGAGCAACCTAACTGTTCTCCAAAATGTTTATGTTAATGCCAAAACAGTCATAAAGGCTCAAAATGTAGGTATGCATCATTTTGATGAGTAGATGCTCTACTACAGCAATGTTATTGCTTCAGAGGTACTTAAAGAAGTCAGAAAGGGGGAGAAAGAATTGGAAACTAAGGTTAATGCGCTGAAAGCTTCAATAAAAGAACAATTCAAGGCGGAAAACATCTACTACTATGACAACTTCAATTGGCTGTATAGAGAGCTGTTTTCAGAGTCTGCTGAAGTCAGAATGTCAGAACAGGTGATACCAGATCCTACACATGACTTCTTTCAGCCTGCTCAGGAGTATACTAAATATTGGACAGAATCTCAAGATCAATTTGCTGTTACTGCTGAACCAGAGATTCAGGTAGTTGAAGACATACCTCCACCAGCTCATAAAAGAAAAAGATATGGTGAAAGCTCGTCTGCTGTTAGGTCTGAGCCAAACAGAGAAATGACTGATGTATGGAGTCCTACTTCCAAAAGTATCATTCTAGACACTTTCAAACTAGTCGACTTAGCCGATGAGAACAGATGGGAATGTTATGGCAGGGAAGAATGGCAAAAGTATGAGGTAGCTAGCCTGTGCTAAAAGAAGATTACATTTCAAGAAATACAGATATGATGATCTTGATGCTCCTCAAGCTCCGCCAAAGTACTATTTGAAGCCAAAGGCACATTTTGACAGACAATACCAGAAGAGCCAAGGGAAACAAGCTTGAATGTTCTTAATTTTCTTGATGTTTGCGTAAAGTTATTTGTCCCCGATAGAACCCATATTTATACAGAAAAGAGAAAAGGTACAACAAGTATAAAATATTAAGGGTTGAATCCCCCTCAAGACGATTTCTCTGTTGAGCGATCTGTGACCGGTTCTTGAGATCTTCATGTGGATGTAACCGATCAACTCCTCATAGTCGTTGATGTCTTTGGCTAGCCAAAGTTCTTTGCGCGCGGACGGGAGGGAGGCAATTTTCTCTTCCTTCGACGAAGACGATGGAACGGAGCACAGAGGAGGCTACTGAACCCTAGGAATGAAAGTTCGGAGTCTGTATTTGCCTGCCTCTCTAGGAAATCAGAAAATGAGATGACTTTTATACATCTTTGTAAAAACAGGCTACCGCTAGCGGTAAGACTAGCGCCCGGCGGTAGGTCGACGCGCTTGATACGGACAATTGTCCTGCAAATTTGGAAAAATATTCAAAAAGAATATTTTTCCTCTTTTTCATGCTTGCGCGGCGCGGTAAGAAGTTAATGCTTGACGGTACCCCTGTCGTCTCGACGCTCGTTGAGTGGGCTAGCGCGGTGCAGTAAGAAGTTAATGCCTGGAGGTACTCTTATCATCTCGACGATCTCGACGCTCATTGAGTGGGCTAGCACAGCGCGAGAGAATGATAGCACGACACGGTAGATCACAGAGTGCCTGACTGAATTGAATCCACAGGCTAGCACGGGAGGTAGGAATAGCGTGGCGCAGTAACAACCCAAGCGCCATGTCGATTAAATTCAGGCTACCGCCCGGCAATATTTGCTACCGCTCGGCGTTAGGTGCCAGAGGAGAGTTTCCTCGCTTTGCTTTAACCTATAAACCTGCACTCTACCAAATACAAAATGTGATCAAATACAACCTGGAAATTGATATTGTCAAACTGAGATATGTGAACCGACGGCTCCAACAGAGCTAGCGCCCAGTGGTAGGTCGATGCGCGCGAAGGTGATAGTTGTCTAGCAGATTTAGAAAATATCAGAGTAAAATATTTTTCCGATTTTGCGCTATCGCGGCACGGTACGAAACTATCGCCCGATAGTAGCAATATCTTCTTGATGAAGACTACTCGACAGTCGTCAAGACAGCTAGAGCCAAGTGGTATGGATAGTGCCACGTGTTAGATCACTGAGAGCTCATGCAGATTTAATTCCAAGCTAGCGTGGGAGGTAGAGGTAGCACTCAGCGGTAGGTCGCAGAGATTGATTTTCTTATTTTTTGTACATGTAGACATGCACAGTATACCCAACACATGTATGATCAAATATAACATGAGATTAGATATTGTCAAACTAAAGAGATATGAACCAAGGTTCCAACAAACTCTCCATTTTGATAATATCAAATTTCATTCATAAGATATAAAACAGTAACAACATGGTATAGTATAATTCAATCAGTAAGTGTGAAATATAGTAGGTTAAAATAATCAATGCGGCTCCCCCTACAGATGAGCTCCCTCTACAAGTGTGCTCCCCCTATGTGTTTTGAAAGTGAAGGGATAGATACTACTCTAGAGGGGGGGGGTGAATAGAGTTATCAAATTTTGCACAGACAAAATTTAATAGTCTACCCAACTCCCTTGGAGTGAAGTGCGGAATGAAAAGATTATAGATATTGATTGAACCTTAAAGCCTAACACAAGTGATGTGTACAAACACAAGCTAACTGTAATTACAGTTAAGCTTGGAAAAACCTAATCAGCAACTAGCAACCTAGTTATATCTAATCACAGCCACAATGCAGGAATTAAACAAAGGAATCCAGACGACACAAGGAAATTTATAGTGGTTCCCCAAACAACTTGGGTACGTCCACTCTTCTACCCACACGGTAGGAATCCACTCAGGTTTTTGATCAGGTGCCCTGCCACCAACAGGATCTGCTTCAGGTAGATCCAGAAACCCTTTAGACTTTTGATCAGGTGTCTAAAAAACCAAGCACAGGTTTTTGATCAGGTGCCCTGCCACCAAGGGATACTTTTGAAGGGAGTAATAACCCTGTACAGGAGGGGGAAGAAGGTTAAGATGTCTTCTCTATTTTACAATAGATTAGAGAAGCACAAAAGCTTGCACTGAGCTAGAATGCTCTAAAGAATCAAGGCTCCCCCTGGCTCAAAGATGTCCAGGTGAAGTCTTGCTTCAGTGCAGAGAAACTCTTCAGAAAGTTCTGAAGGAAAGCTACAGGAAGAAAAATAAAAAATAAAATCAAAGTTCTTCAAGCAGCTATCTTCTTCTTCTTCTTCTTCAAAGGAACTCTGAGTTGAACTTCCTGAAAGCAGGAGAACTCAGGTGAAGAAGAGATGAAGATCTTAACACTTCTCAGTTAGATGGAGATTGCTGAGAGCAGGAAGCTTTTTCTTGCTGGAGGCTTGAGAGCTTGAATGAACAACTAGTTAGCTATTAGCTTCTATTAACTAGCTTGAATCCTTCTTCAAAGGGTTCTTTATATAATCATCAGCAAGCAACGGCTCTCTTCCATTTGAATTATTTGTCTTCTTCTAAGCCTTGAGACCTGGGCTGTAAATATCAAGGAGACAGAAATATCTCTGCAGCAAAACATTCTATAAAGGGAATAAACCATTTTCTAAGAAGCTGCAGGCTTAAAACAAATAACAGAAGGACTAAATAAAGTCACATCAGAAATAATCTCTTTATAGCAAAAGAAGACTTTTCAGTCTAACGGCTATAAAGGGCTGACAATAGATAAAGTAAATTAAAATGACAGCTAATAAGACAAACAACTTTATATTAAAAAGATTTGAACTCAGGCAAAAAGAATAGAGCAAATAATGCCTGGTCATTTTATCATACAGCTTAAAATACTGTGCCAGAAAATGTATTAATTAATTAAATATAATAAATAAATACAAAATACAAAGGCAGACAGAAAGCGTCGAACGACCCTCGAAGATCGTCGAACGACGCACGGAGATCGTCGAGCTATTGGGAAGATAGTCGAACGATCCAGATAGTCGACCTATCGAAGAAGATAGTCGAACTACCCCGGCAGATAGTCGAACCATCAGAGCAGATAGTCGAACCATCAGATAGTCGATCTATCTAGGACAGATAGTCGAACTATCAAGCGCAAAGAGATAGTCGACCTATCAAGCAGATAGTCGACCTACCTCAGAAAACAGATAGTCGATCTATCAACAGATAGTCGAACTACCAGCGCAGAACAGATAGTCGACCTATCAACAGATAGTCGAACTACCAGCGCAGAACAGATAGTCGACCTATCAACAGATAGTCGAACTACCAGCGCAGAACAGATAGTCGACCTATCAACAGATAGTCGAACTACCAGCGCAGAACAGATAGTCGACCTATCAACAGATAGTCGAACTACCAGCGCAGAACAGATAGTCGACCTATCAACAGATAGTCGAACTACCAGCGCAGAACAGATAGTCGACCTATTAACAGATAGTCGAACTACCAGCGCAGAACAGAGCGTCGACCAACTGATAGACGATCGTCGATCAGCCGATAGACGATAGTCGAGTGGCGTTTGACTATCGTCGAACGAAAAACCTACTTAACCAAATTCTCAATCTGGAAAAGTGAGGACTCTACATCTAGACTCCTAACCATTGACCATAGATATTTCTTGGGTCAAGGGGCACAAAGGAGAGGACTAAACTCAAATCAAAACTAGGGTACCAACAATCTCCCCCTATTTGAGTTAAGTCTCTCAAAAACTAAAACAGCTAGCAATAGAACACTAAGAATAAATTCAGCAAATAGTTAACAATAAACTGGCAGATTATCAATCAGATAGACAAATATAACACAGCAGTTAATTAAACTATTAAGAATCTTTAGAGTCTGGTACAGGATCAGAAGAACTAGAAACAAAGGAAATTTTTCTTAGAGGGTCATCTGATTCTTTCTTTGACATTTTTAGGTCCTGCGCACCAATGATCTTCAGTTCTGTAGCCCTAGGGACAACAGCTTCAGGGTGCTTTTCCATGTACTTTGATGGATCAAAAATCTCAGGATTGACCTGGAACTTTTCAAATTCTTTCTTTCTGTAAGCTGACATGGTAGTAAAACCAGTCGTATCTTTACCTTCGGCTCTTGCTTTTCTTATTTGGGCTGCTCCAACTAGCTCTTGAAAGCGAGCCATCCTAAAGTTAGGATCGAGCTCAGGATTTTCATACATAGGCTCAGGAGAAGCAGCATCAGCTATTTTATCTAGATAAGACATTAGAGTATACTTAGCAGAGAGGTTCTTGCTAGATATTTTAAAACAAAATAAACTATTTACCTTTCGAAATACTTTTCTCAGATTGAACTGGAGATGGAGATGAAATTCTCTTCTTTGGAGAAGGAGGTGGGGAAAAGGTTGGTCTTTGAACCACAGTCTCCTTCATTTGTCTTTGAGATCCAGAAAATGATTTGCTTTGAGAGCTTTGATAACCTTGTCTTGGTTGGGGCTGAACAGACGCAGATCTTCCAGAGGAGGCACCAGGAATGGCTGAAAGGTTCCCAGAGGCTCCTGCACCAGGAGGTGGAGGAGGGGGACCTCTGGGAGTCCATCTTGAGACAGGACTATCATACCTCTTGGTTCTTTTTCTTTCTTTTTGCTGATTCTTCGAAAACCACATCCAATGCTGAAATTCCTTGGATTTAGGGTCAACGCCCTTCAGAAAGTAATAAGGAATATCATTATCCTTACTGGGAGGTGGAGGAGGAGCAGCTTTTCTTTTCTTTGCAGCAGATTTCTTTTTCTTTGACTTCTCAGAAATATCAGAATCATCATCATCAGACTGAGATGAGGGAGGATTTTCATACGGATCATAGGCTTCTGAAACAGCCTTTTCTTTACGCTTAAGATCAGATCTCTCCCTTTCCTCTTCCATGGCATCCAGAGCCAGAAGGGAATCTAAATCCAACCCTGGAGAGTCATCCCAGATGGTTGACTTTTCAATTTGCAAATCTTTCTCTTTCTCTTTTAAAGATTGAACTCTTAACTCCCAAGCTGCTCTTGCTTGAGCTTCTTCCAAACTCAGAACAGAGTCAACTTTGACTTCCTCTTTCTCAGACTCATTGTAACATCCCATTTCCGGCTAGACCCCTAGGGAGCCCAAAAACTTGAAATAAATCGACTAAGAAATCGGCTCACGGGTTGGTCACGCCCGTGACCCGCCATGTCACGCCCGTGACAAGGGCGTGACGCGCTCGACGATCGTCGATCCCAACTCGACGATCGTCGAACCAAATTCGGCCACACAGGTCTGTCACGCCCGTGACCCTCCAGGTCGCGCCCGTGACAAAGGGTGTGACACGCTCGATGATCGTCGAACCCCAATTCGACGATCGTCGACCCAAAATTGACCACACGCCATGTCACGCCCGTGACTTGCATTGTCACGCCCGTGACATTGGGCGTGACCACGCTCGACGATCGCCGATTTCAGTTCGACGATCGTCGACCCAGAACTAGTCGTCAGGCATGTCACGCCCGTGACCCGCATTGTCACGCCCGTGACATTGGGCGTGACCACGCTCGACGATCGTCGGTTTCAGCTCGACGATCGTCGACCAGAATTAGTCACCAGGCCTGTCACGCCCGTGACATAAGTGTCACGCCCGTGACCACCCTTCGACGATCGTCGATCTCAGTTCGACGATCGTCGAACCCAGAACTGCTAACCGGGCCTGTCACGCCCGTGACCCATGTGTCACGCCCGTGACCAAGGCCAAAACGTCAGCCAGACTGGAAATTTCGGTAACCGACGCCTTAATGAATTCTGGCTGTGGGGATGAAAACCAAGAGTATTTATGGGTCTTTTCCTACTTTAATTATGTTAATAATTAAGGAAAAGAGGGTCCAATAGGAAATTGCCACCTGGCAAGCACCTCTTCACTCCCAACTTTTCAACTGCCAATCGGCATAACCGAAACGTTTCATCTCCAACGTTTCATCTCCAACGTTTCACCCTTTCCCCTCCCCTTTTGCTCATCTATAAAAGGTTTCTGACAGCAAGAGGAAACGGTTACACTCCCTCAAACTATTCCAGACTTCCCCTTGCTGTTGAAGAATTTCCGGCGACGCCACCACCGCGCAAATGGCTTCCCGACGCTCTGCACGCCTTCAACCCGCGAACAAGGTCCTCCCCTCCCTCTTCTTCTGCGGATAGATCTTAGGAATCGTTAGGAGAGATAGCGGGCTCAAAAGAGCCAGATCGGGTGAGCGTAATGGTGGTTTTCCGAAAATTTCATGGTGGCGGGTTCGCCGGAAACCGCCTCTCCGGCGGCCGTGCCGCCGCCCGACGTTAGCCCTCGCCTCAACGGAGGTGGTGGTGGTGGTGGCCGGCCAGGGAGATGGCTGGGTGGCCGGGAAATAGCTTGGGAAGGCTACAGGAAAATTAGGTTTTCAGGCTCTGGTTCGGGCTGTAGAAGAAGATGAACAGTGCCTTTAATTAGATTTTATTTGTAAAATCAATTTCTGAATGAGATTTCTGTCATGTTAAATAATTTGGGAAAAATACTTAGAGGCTCCTACAGGAAAAGTGGTCAAGATAGAAACTGTAGCCCTTGAAGTCTAGTTTTAGACAAAATTAAATTCGGTCAATTTGGAATCCTGGTTAGACCACAGCACCCTTTTTGGTGAGGTCTATCCAGAGGACTGCCTTGACCTTAGAAAAATTCCCCACTCCAATCCAGTCGTCCAAACGACTTGAAATTTGAGATGTGGTCTAATCTTACATATATCTAGGTGCTATCCAAAAATGAGAATTTTTGGAGAATATGTTTCTATAGTTTTTAGAAAAATTCAATAATCCTAGCCGATTTTAATTAGATTGTTAAATAATTTCCAAACCCTCCCAAATTTTGGTGAGTGGTCCCTGGGTTCACCATAAGGTTCTGTATAATTTTTCATCTCATTTGGAGATGGTTTGGATTGGAAATGTTCAACCCTAAGTTTTGCCCTAATAAGGGGTCTTAGGTTAAAAGTGCACTTTTGAAGTTTGAGTGGTGAGATCACCTCAACAGAGGCTGAGACTTTTACCACTGGCTAGTAATGTTCTCTAGCACCCCCTCATGGAGTTTGAGGTGGATCGGGGTAAGTTTACCCTAAGGACCAAGGCCAAACCCTAAGGATGGGTCTTGGTGGTTTGTGAAGGTCATATGGTCAAATGACCTCGGATTGACCCGAGATTGGGTGATGAGGACCATAGGGCTAACGTAGTTCTCTGGATGAAATCCTAGTAGGTTTGGAGATCGTTGGGATATCTAAATATCTAACCCTAGTTTAGGGCGCAAAACTTGTAGAGATAGGAAATGACACCAAATCACATTGAAAAGTGATGATAATTGGGTAGAGTGGATTATAGGGGTAGTACAAGCTCTGGATATTTTTTATAAATTTTATGATCACTATTTTGGGTACTTCTTTAATGAATTAGTAGTTGCATGATTTGCTTAGAAAATTTATTAGAGAGTACAAACTTCCTGGAAAATTGATGAAATTTAGGCAGAGGACCTTTATTATGATTTCAAAACTCTGTGAATTTTTATGGGATTTTTAGAAGCTTAATTCTAGGGCTTGCTTCATTAAGTATTATTTATCATGGATATCGGATTAAATCTATTTTGGTGCTTAGCAAGCTGATAAAATTATGATTCTTTGCACAATGATCTCTTCTATATCATACTATTAATCAGTAATTTTTCCATAATTTTATGAAGAGTAATTTCAGTACTTCCTTCTTTACATGAGAATAATAGGATTATAATGGATAAATTAATTAGAGGCTAAATATCTTTTGTAAAATCCTGAAAATTAGTATTTGATGATACCTTACTGTTATTTAGTGATCACAATTTTTGGGTGGCCATAACTTAAGAATATCATGTAGTTCATGTTAAAAATTACCCATGGCCAATCCTTGAGAAAAATAAAATAAATATCAGATTAATTAGGAAAATTATAAATTTCTGGATTTAAGCTAATTAAGTCCTGATAGTCCTCCAGTAAATATTATAGGAGATTTGGATGATAATTTGGAGTACCTCCCCTTGTGTACCACATATAGCTTAGGATGGTCTGCATTTAGTAAAACCACGGAATTCTGATAATCGATGGTTGGTAGGGCAAGTTAAGGTGGAGTTCATTTTTAGAAGTCAGGATAAGTAGAATGTGGGACTGGTTAGGGTAAGGGAGTACGGGAACGACGAAAGATCGTCCGTCCCGGGAAGAAGAGGAAGAGTCTTAATACTCTAGGGTTAGAACTAAAGCAACAAAAGGGGACTGGGTAAAGGGTAGACAACCAATAATAATAAGTGCCTTGCGAAAGGGAACTTCGGGCCGTAATGCACCGTCTTGGTTCCTAGTGCCCCTTGAGAGCCCTTCACGGGGTATACCGGGGGCAGTCCTGGGCTAACGTAAACCATAGGAGTAATAAAATTAAAAGAGCAACTAGTATAACTAGGGTTGCACACACTCACTCCCCGGTAGTTAGGAAAGTAGAATTATAGGATTACTTGCCATCAGACAGTAGCTCTGAAGGTAGATGCACGGACAGTACTGTCCGGGGGGCCGCGGGCTCGAGGGTGGAGTACGGAGAAAAGTGGTGGGTCATCGGTACTAGGCGATCGATCACACCGACAGCGGTACGATGACTCGGCGAAAAGTCTGGAGGGTACATCCAGCAGCAGTACGCGGATACTCTAGGTTGTGTTCTTCTAGGGGCGTACGGAAGGGCTAGGCCTGGTAGTGTGGTTACCCGCCTAGGAGTGGGGGGCCCGACCCACTGTCTCCGTTTGCCACTACGGAGGTTCCTGGGGGTGAAGCTAGCCTCCCGAACAGGGGGAACTAAAGGTCTGTGCGCATAGAGTCGTGTGCGTGGGTTGCACTTGCATGAATCATGGCATATCATATCACTACACTCATATTTGCATACAACCGACACCCCAACGTATAAATCGGTATGGGACTTTTTATACGATGGGAGCCTTACAGAAGATACCTTAACTTATAAGTTTGTATGGGCATTCATATAAGTTAAGGTTACTTACATACTTACTTACTCGTTGCTTACTTTCTATTCTCTAGCAGTCTTTAATGCAATTTGCTATTTATTAATTGTTCTACCTATTACAACATTTATATTGTTCACCTGATATACCTTGCTAGTTAGGTCCACCGCCACTTGCTTGACTACTCTCCACTTTTGTAGCTTCCCTTTCCTCCTCTCCGCCCGGTGCTTAGGAGCCGTGGTGGGAGGGGTAGGGGATGATAGGGCTTAGTCTTTATGACTAATGGTTTTCGAACCAAACATTACAGGAGCTCCGGATGGGAGACAGGGACCAGCACCAGCGGAGTACGGTGCGCATGGAGGTGGGACAGTCTAGCACCGGTGCACCTGCGACCAGCTCCGTGAGTGATTAGCATTTTCTTAGCTTCCGCGATGAGAGACTTGTAGTGAGGACTCAGATGTACTGGGCTCGAGCCCATTTATCTATTTTCCTGATGTTTTGTATTGATGGACTTGATATGATTCTCTTTTAATTACATGTTTTCTGTGGACTTGTTTACACTTTTGTATAAATGCTTCTCTCTCTTGTGATCGAAAAGGGCCGGCAGAATTGGCGTTTTGTAGTGGTTGCCTTCCCGAGATGTCGGTGCCACCGCAAAGCGGCAATTCTGGGCTAAGACCCCGGTGGTTGAAAAAGAAAAAAAAAAGGGGGTCTTACAAGTGGTATCAGAGGAGACCTCGATCGAAAGAGAAGTAGTCCACAAAAACCTTAGGCCACCCCCGTGCGAGCTTAGTTTGCGGACAAACTAGCAGCGGAAGCAGTGGTGTGCCCATAAGGGAAATCACATGTGAAAGTCCATCATAACTCTTCTTAAATTCCATTCATTCGCTCTCTAACAAATGGAATCTTTGCTTGTAGCCTGCGACGAACCCTACATCGCAGCATGGGACACCTCAGGCCCCGGATGTGGTCCTGACTCCGCCAGCACCCATTCCGTTCCAGCAGACGGAGATGGGGCAAACATTGACGGCCATCCTGGAGGCCTTCAGAGCTCAGCAAGCCCCGGCCCCACAGCCGAACCCCGGGGCCAATTGGATGACTGTCTTCCGGGGACTATCCCCTCCATCCTACCAGGGGACGGAGTCCGCAGTACATACGGAGGAGTGGTTGGACACCATTTACGAGATGCTGGCAGGGATTCGATGCCCCACGGAGGAGGCAGTCGCTTTGGCAGTCTCCTGCTTAGAGTCACACGGAAAGAGATGGTGGAAATCTCAGCTGGACACCACCTTTGCAGGGGTGGATTGTGCCGATATTACTTGGGAGGAGTTCAGAGCAGCGCTCTTGGGACACTTTGTACCTCAGTCGGCGAGAGATGACCTGGAGGATAGGTTCCTGCGGTTGAGGCAGGGGAGCAGGACTGTGGTGGAGTACTATCAGGAGTTCACACACCTGGCCCGATATGCGGACGCTTACCAGTTAGACGATGCTGGCTATGCCCGGAGGTTTTATAAGGGGCTGCAGGATGACATGAGGCAGGCCCTCCTTTTCGTTTCAGAGGGGAGTCTGGCCAGGATTCTGGAGATGGCTAAGAAGAGAGAGGCGGATCAGCTGACAGTGAGGAGCCGGAAGAGACCGGCTGATGATACAGTGATTGGGGGATGTAGAGACCGCCCTCGAGGCCAGGTTATTGGAGAGAGAAGGAACGGGGATCAGCCCCGTCAGGAGTTTGGGCAGGAGCAGAGGACTCAGGGGGTATTGGCTCCCCAGCATATACGGATGCTGGAAATGCCAAGGACGGCAGGGCAGCCACCGGTATGTTATCAGTGCAACCAACCGGGGCATATCAAGCGAAACTGCCCTGTGGGGCGAGCACCCCCACCAGCACATCAGGGCGCTCCACCTCCCCGACAGTTTGGCAGGCGAGGACAGGACCGAGGACGAGGATTTCAGGATCGAGGCCGTAGGCAAGAGAGAGAGCAGGTGTATGCTCTAGACCTGACACAGCCTCGGAACCCAGAGCAGGTTATCACAGGTATGGCAGCACTTTTAAATTTTCTTCATATAAACTACTATTTTAGACATAACCTGCTTAGAAATTTAAGAGAAGATGAACTGTAACAAAAATACTAAGACACTTAATTACCCCAGGCATAGTTTTCGTTAGCGGCAAGCCCGCTCACACCCTCTTTGACACCGGTGCGTCGCAATCATTCGTGTCAGAGGATTTTGTGAAAGGACTGGCAGGAGTGGAGCTGAGCACCGGGAAGATGCTGAGGGTGCGCCTACCCGATGGATCGGAGATATTGACCTCTACTCATTGTGATATGGAAGCAAGGATCGGCGGAAAGGCGTTTGAGGCACCAGCGACGGTTTTGAGGATGCCAGATTACGATCTGATTCTGGGCATGACCTGGCTGTACTGGAACCATGCCCAGATCGATTGCGTGGCGAAGAGGATCACCGTGAGGCACGGCGACTCCTACATTGTTATCGAAGGTATTATATCAGCACCCCGTACTTTACTATCGTCTGTGCAGGCCGTGAAGGCCCACCTGCAGGGGGAAGAGGTTTATCAGATCCTCTTTGAGGCGGTCGTAGCCAAGGACTCCATTGCAGATATTCCAGTGGTGCGGGACTTCGCCGACGTGTTTCCGGAGAAGCTACCAGGGTTACCCCCGCACCGAGAGAGGGACTTTCAGATTCAGCTCATACCGGGGGCTAAGCCGGTATCCAGAGCTCCCTATCGAATGGCCCCAAAGGAGCTGGTGGAATTCCGGAGTCAGCTTCAGGAGTTAGTGGAGGCCGGGTTCGTCCGACCTAGCTCTTCACCATGGGGAGCTCCGGTGCTGTTCGTTAAGAAGAAAGACGGGACCCTCCGACTGTGCATAGATTACCGGGCTCTGAACAGGTTGACGGTCCGGAACACTTATCCCTTACCACGGATAGATGAGCTTTTCGACCAGCTGGAGGGAGCTCATTGGTTCTCAAAGCTGGATCTGAGATCAGGATACTACCAGCTTCGCATTCGGGAGGAGGACATCCCGAAGACGGCGTTCAGCAGCAGATACGGCTTGTACGAGTTTACCGTGATGCCGTTCGGGCTCACGAATGCACCCTCCGCATTCATGACTTTGATGAATCGGGTGTTCGAGGAGTACCTGGATGTCCTTGTCATTGTATTCATCGACGACATCCTCATCTATTCAAGGACGGAGGAGGAGCACGCGAGACATCTAGCCTTGACCTTGGAGAAGCTGCGGGAGCACGAGATGTATGCCAAGTACAGCAAGTGCCAGTTCTGGCTAAAGGAGGTGGCCTTTCTGGTCCATGTCATCAGTGGGGCAGGTCTGGCAGTGGATCCGGCAAAGATCCAGGCAGTACGGGATTGGCCACCACTAAAGTCGGCCACAGATGTTCGGAGTTTCTTGGGACTTGCCGGTTACTACCGGAAGTTCGTAAAGGGGTTCTCTCAGATTGCCCTTCCTCTTACGTCTCTGACGAAGAAGGAGTCCCCTTTTACTTGGACGCCGCGGTGCGAATCTGCCTTCCAGGAGCTGAAGGATCGTCTCACCTCGGCCCCTATCCTTGCCCTCCCATCAGGGAGGGAGGGATTTCAGGTATATGCAGATGCTTCCTATCAGGGGATGGGCGCCGTCCTTATGCAGAATGGACACGTAATCGCCTATGCCTCCCGTCAGTTGAAGCAGCACGAGCAGAACTACCCCGTGCACGATTTGGAGATGGGGGCAGTCATTTTTGCTCTTAAGATCTGGCGGCACTATCTCTACGGGGTACATTGTGATATCTTCTCCGATCACAAGAATCTGAAGTACGTCGACACCCAGAAGGAGTTAAACATCAGGCAGAGACGCTGGGTGGAGTTCCTTTCGGATTACCAGTATACCATGCACTACCATCCGGGGAAGGCGAACGTGGTTGTGGATGCTCTGAGCCGGAGAGCGAATACGACTGGAGTAGGCCCGCAGCTGATGGCCTTGGAGTTGATTAGATCATTCGAGGAGATGCAGATTTCACTAGTATCTGAGGATGACCCGGAGCTGTACATGGAGTACCTGGGGTCGATGGCTACTACAGATGACATCCGAGACCGCATCAGAGATGGGCAGAGGCTGGACGAGAGAGCTGAGCCGATATTCCGGGCCTTGGAGGAAGGCACGACAGGAGATTACACTTTGAGGGATGGGCTTCTGTGTTTCCGGGGCAGAGTCTACATACCAGCAGGAGGACGGATCCGGGAGGATATTTTGACGGACGCTCACTGCAGCCGGTATTCGGTACACCCGGGGATCACCAAGATGGTAAAGGATCTAAAGAGGACGATGTACTGGCCGGGCATGAAGAAAGATATTACATATTTTGTGACGCATTGTGAAGCCTGTCAGCTCGTGAAGGCGGAGTGTAGGAACCCGGCAGGATTGCTGCAGCCGCTTCCAGTGCCGGAGTGGAAGTTTGAAGATATAGCCATGGACTTCATATATGGGCTACCTAGATCCCGTGCGGGGAACGACTCGATCTGGGTGATAGTGGACAGGCTGACAAAGGTGGCCAAATTCATCCCAGTGGCGAAGGACACACCGGTCAGTGTATTAGTACGGAGGTTCATCGAGCAGTTTGTGCGTTATCATGGGGTGCCCAAGACTATCGTTTCGGATCGGGATGGGCGGTTCACATCCAGGGAATGGAGGTCAGTCCAGGCCCATCTGGGTTCTCGGTTGGCATTCAGCACAGCTTTCCACCCTCAGACCGACGGACAGACAGAGCGCACAAACCGTATACTGGAGGATCTATTACGACTGTGTATTTTGGACCGTGGCGAGCCTTGGGAGAGATTGTTGCCACTGGTCGAGTTCTCGTACAACAACTCTCATCAGTCCAGCATAGGCATGGCTCCATACGAAGCGTTGTACGGAAGGAGATGCAGAACCCCACTATCATGGGTTCAGGATGAGGATCCGCAGGCACTGGGCTCGGAGTTTGTGGGAGATACAGATGCTCAGATCAGATTGATCCGAGACAGGATGTTGGAAGCCCAGAGTAGACAGGCAAAATACTACGATGCGAGGCATCGCCAAGTGGAGTTCCAGGTGGGGGATCGAGTTTTCTTGAAGATACGGCTGATGCACGGAGTCTCGCGGGTTCGCAGGCGGAGGAAGCTCAGTCCAAGATATATGGGGCCCTACAGGATCCTGGAGCGGATCGGCCCCTTAGCCTATAGACTGGAACTACCGCCGGAGTTAGCGGGATTGCATGACGTCTTCTACGTCTCCTCACTTCGGAGGGCTCTGCTACGCCCTGAGCAGCTGATTCCCTCGGCAGATGGCCCGGTGGCCTCGGATCGGTCAGTCAACGTGGAGCCTATCAGGATTGACGATACGGCAGTGCGAGTCTTGCGGAGAAAGAAGGTCCCGTTAGTCAAGGTTCTGTGGGACAATCATGGGCAGGAGGAGCATACATGGGAACCACAGGACTTGATGCGGCAAAAATATCCGGAACTTTTTCGTCAGGTATACCTCAAAACCCCTCTGGACAATCAATTGCCTTCCTGTTTTAAACCAATGGAATTGAAATTTCAAGAATAGGGGCCAATCTTTTGTTTATTGGGGTGTATATACCTAGTTAGGTGGGCGAAATAACCTTAGACTCGAAACCGCACAAGCAAACGTAGCGTAGGGAGGTAATCACTCGGTTCTCATGGGATGTTACAAGCTTAACTTTTCCCGATTTGAGTCCCGTAGGCTTAACCTTGATTTCGGGGACGAAATCTTTGTTTTGTTTATTGGGATTTGTAACATCCCATTTCCGGCTAGACCCCTAGGGAGCCCAAAAACTTGAAATAAATCGACTAAGAAATCGGCTCACGGGTTGGTCACGCCCGTGACCCGCCATGTCACGCCCGTGACAAGGGCGTGACGCGCTCGACGATCGTCGATCCCAACTCGACGATCGTCGAACCAAATTCGGCCACACGGGTCTGTCACGCCCGTGACCCTCCAGGTCACGCCCGTGACAAAGGGTGTGACACGCTCGACGATCGTCGAACCCCAATTCGACGATCGTCGACCCAAAATTGACCACACGCCATGTCACGCCCGTGACTTGCATTGTCACGCCCGTGACATTGGGCGTGACCGCGCTCGACGATCGCCGATTTCAGTTCGACGATCGTCGACCCAGAACTAGTCGTCAGGCATGTCACGCCCGTGACATTGGGCGTGACCACGCTCGACGATCGTCGGTTTCAGCTCGACGATCGTCGACCAGAATTAGTCACCAGGCCTGTCACGCCCGTGACATAAGTGTCACGCCCGTGACCACCCTTCGACGATCGTCGATCTCAGTTCGACGATCGTCGAACCCAGAACTGCTAACCGGGCCTGTCACGCCCGTGACCCATGTGTCACGCCCGTGACCAAGGCCGAAACGTCAGCCAGACTGGAAATTTCGGTAACCGACGCCTTAATGAATTCTGGCTGTGGGGATGAAAACCAAGAGTATTTATGGGTCTTTTCCTACTTTAATTATGTTAATAATTAAGGAAAAGAGGGTCCAATAGGAAATTGCCACCTGGCAAGCACCTCTTCACTCCCAACTTTTCAACTGCCAATCGGCATAACCGAAACGTTTCATCTCCAACGTTTCATCTCCAACGTTTCACCCTTTCCCCTCCCCTTTTGCTCATCTATAAAAGGTTTCTGACAGCAAGAGGAAACGGTTACACTCCCTCAAACTATTCCAGACTTCCCCTTGCTGTTGAAGAATTTCCGGCGATGCCACCACCGCGCAAATGGCTTCCCGACGCTCTGCACGCCTTCAACCCGCGAACAAGGTCCTCCCCTCCCTCTTCTTCTGCGGATAGATCTTAGGAATCGTTAGGAGAGATAGCGGGCTCAAAAGAGCCAGATCGGGTGAGCGTAATGGTGGTTTTCCGAAAATTTCATGGTGGCGGGTTCGCCGGAAACCGCCTCTCCGGCGGCCGTGCCGCCGCCCGACGTTAGCCCTCGCCTCAACGGAGGTGGTGGTGGTGGTGGCTGGCCAGGGAGATGGCTGGGTGGCCGGAAAATAGCTTGGGAAGGCTACAGGAAAATTAGGTTTTCAGGCTCTGGTTCGGGCTGTAGAAGAAGATGAACAGTGCCTTTAATTAGATTATTTGTAAAATCAATTTCTGAATGAGATTTCTGTCATGTTAAATAATTTGGGAAAAATACTTAGAGGCTCCTACAGGAAAAGTAGTCAAGATAGAAACTGTAGCCCTTGAAGTCTAGTTTTAGACAAAATTAAATTCGGTCAATTTGGAATCCTGGTTAGACCACAGCACCCTTTTTGGTGAGGTCTATCCAGAGGACTGCCTTGACCTTAGAAAAATTCCCCACTCCAATCCAGTCGTCCAAACGACTTGGAATTTGAGATGTGGTCTAATCTTACATATATCTAGGTGCTATCCAAAAATGAGAATTTTTGGAGAATATTTTTCTATAGTTTTTAGAAAAATTCAATAATCCTAGCCGATTTTAATTAGATTGTTAAATAATTTCCAAACCCTCCCAAATTTTGGTGAGTGGTCCCTGGGTTCACCATAAGGTTCTGTATAATTTTTCATCTCATTTGGAGATGGTTTGGATTGGAAATGTTCAACCCTAAGTTTTGCCCTAATAAGGGGTCTTAGGTTAAAAGTGCACTTTTGAAGTTTGAGTGGTGAGATCACCTCAACAGAGGCTGAGACTTTTACCACTGGCTAGTAATGTTCTCTAGCACCCCCTCATGGAGTTTGAGGTGGATCGGGGTAAGTTTACCCTAAGGACCAAGGCCAAACCCTAAGGATGGGTCTTGGTGGTTTGTGAAGGTCATATGGTCAAATGACCTCGGATTGACCCGAGATTGGGTGATGAGGACCATAGGGCTAACGTAGTTCTCTGGATGAAATCCTAGTAGGTTTGGAGATCGTTGGGATATCTAAATATCTAACCCTAGTTTAGGGCGCAAAACTTGTAGAGATAGGAAATGACACCAAATCACATTGAAAAGTGATGATAATTGGGTAGAGTGGATTATAGGGGTAGTACAAGCTCTGGATATTTTTTTATAAATTTTATGATCACTATTTTGGGTACTTCTTTAATGAATTAGTAGTTGCATGATTTGCTTAGAAAATTTATTAGAGAGTACAAACTTCCTGAAAAATTGATGAAATTTAGGCAGAGGACCTTTATTATGATTTCAAAACTCTGTGAATTTTTATGGGATTTTTAGAAGCTTAATTCTAGGGCTTGCTTCATTAAGTATTATTTATCATGGATATCGGATTAAATCTATTTTGGTGCTTAGCAAGCTGATAAAATTATGATTCTTTGCACAATGATCTCTTCTATATCATACTATTAATCAGTAATTTTTCCATAATTTTATGAAGAGTAATTTCAGTACTTCCTTCTTTACATGAGAATAATAGGATTATAATGGATAAATTAATTAGAGGCTAAATATCTTTTGTAAAATCCTGCAAATTAGTATTTGATGATACCTTACTGTTATTTAGTGATCACAATTTTTAGGTGGCCATAACTTAAGAATATCATGTAGTTCATGTTAAAAATTACCCATGGCCAATCCTTGAGAAAAATAAAATAAATATCAGATTAATTAGGAAAATTATAAATTTCTGGATTTAAGCTAATTAAGTCCTGATAGTCCTCCAGTAAATATTATAGGAGATTTGGATGATAATTTGGAGTACCTCCCCTTGTGTACCACATATAGCTTAGGATGGTCTGCATTTAGTAAAACCACGGAATTCTGATAATCGATGGTTGGTAGGGCAAGTTAAGGTGGAGTTCATTTTTAGAAGTCAGGATAAGTAGAATGTGGGACTGGTTAGGGTAAGGGAGTACGGGAACGACGAAAGATCGTCCGTCTTGGGAAGAAGAGGAAGAGTCTTAATACTCTAGGGTTAGAACTAAAGCAACAAAAGGGGACTGGGTAAAGGGTAGACAACCAATAATAATAAGTGCCTTGCGAAAGGGAACTTCGGGCCGTAATGCACCGTCTTGGTTCCTAGTGCCCCTTGAGAGCCCTTCACGGGGTATACCGGGGGCAGTCCTGGGCTAACGTAAACCATAGGAGTAATAAAATTAAAAGAGCAACTAGTATAACTAGGGTTGCACACACTCACTCCCCGGTAGTTAGGAAAGTATAATTATAGGATTACTTGCCATCAGACAGTAGCTCTGAAGGTAGATGCACGGACAGTACTGTCCGGGGGGCCGCGGGCTCGAGGGTGGAGTACGGAGAAAAGTGGTGGGTCATTGGTACTAGGCGATCGATCACACCGACAGCGGTACGATGACTCGGCGAAAAGTCTGGAGGGTACATCCAGCAGCAGTACGCGGATACTCTAGGTTGTGTTCTTCTAGGGGCGTACGGAAGGGCTAGGCCTGGTAGTGTGGTTACCCGCCTAGGAGTGGGGGGCCCGACCCACTGTCTCCGTTTGCCACTACGGAGGTTCCTGGGGGTGAAGCTAGCCTCCCGAACAGGGGGAACTAAAGGTCTGTGCGCATAGAGTCGTGTGCGTGGGTTGCACTTGCATGAATCATGGCATATCATATCACTACACTCATATTTGCATACAACCGACACCCCAACGTATAAATCGGTATGGGACTTTTTATACGATGGGAGTCTTGCAGAAGATCCCTTAACTTATAAGTTTGTATGGGCATTCATATAAGTTAAGGTTACTTATATACTTACTTACTCGTTGCTTACTTTCTATTCTCTAGCAGTCTTTAATGCAATTTGCTATTTATTAATTGTTCTACCTATTACAACATTTATATTGTTCACCTGATATACCTTGCTAGTTAGGTCCACCGCCACTTGCTTGACTACTCTCCACTTTTGTAGCTTCCCTTTCCTCCTCTCCGCCCGGTGCTTAGGAGCCGTGGTGGGAGGGGTAGGGGATGATAGGGCTTAGTCTTTATGACTAATGGTTTTCGAACCAAACATTACAGGAGCTCCGGATGGGAGACAGGGACCAGCACCAGCGGAGTACGGTGCGCATGGAGGTGGGACAGTCTAGCACCGGTGCACCTGCGACCAGCTCCGTGAGTGATTAGCATTTTCTTAGCTTCCGCGATGAGAGACTTGTAGTGAGGACTCAGATGTACTGGGCTCGAGCCCATTTATCTATTTTCCTGATGTTTTGTATTGATGGACTTGATATGATTCTCTTTTAATTACATGTTTTTTGTGGACTTGTTTACACTTTTGTATAAATGCTTCTCTCTCTTGTGATCGAAAAGGGCCGGCAGAATTGGCGTTTTGTAGTGGTTGCCTTCCCGAGATGTCGGTGCCACCGCAAAGCGGCAATTCTGGGCTAAGACCCCGGTGGTTGAAAAAGAAAAAAAAAAGGGGGTCTTACACTCATCTTCTTTATTATCTAAGAAAGATTCTAATTCAGGGTCTACTTGAGTGTCAGAAACACTTGGGTCAGCTTCAATAATAACTGCTATGATCTGAGCAGTTAAATCTTCTTTAATAATATCTGTAAAATTATGAATACATATCTGCTAAATAAGCTTGAATCATTCCCTCAAGGTATTCACAAACTATCAAATTAATCGACTCATCAACAAAATGAATGAAAGAGTTACCTTCATACTTAACCATCTCCCATGATTCATTCAGATAAGAAGTTATAATTCCTTCTAGGAATCTAGCAATTATAGGAGTGGTAAGATCTTCTAAGCATACTTTAACTGCAATCTCAGATAGCAAGATTCCATCTGCTATTTCCTTCTCAGACAAAACTGGAGCAATAACTTTCTCAGCAGGAGCTGTCTCTTCCTGGGCTGGAGCTATTTCTTCTTCAGCTGGATCTATCTCTTTCTCAGCAGGAGCAGATTCTTCCTGGGCAGACATGACAACATCTGGAACTGTTTCTATCTCAGCTTGAGCAGATTCTTCCTGGGCAGACATGACTGTATCCTTTATTGCTGGAGGAGAGGCAGGATGATCTGAGGCATCTTCATTGAACATCTCCCCCTGCCTGATTTCAGTAGATACTGAAACCAGGCCCCTTGAGGAAGATGGCTCAGCTGATTTTAAAAGGGATTTTGTTGGTACCCTAGTTGGATTTGAGTTTAGTCCTCTCCTTTGTGCCCTTGACCCAAGAAATATCTATGGTCAATGGTTAGGAGTCTAGCTGTAGGGTCCTCGCTTTTCCAAATTGAGAATTTGGTTAAGTAGGTTTTTCGTTCGACTATAGTCGAACGCCGTTCGACTATCGTCTATCGGCTGATCGACGATCGTCTATCAGTTGGTCGACGCTGATAGTTCGACTATCTGTTGATAGCTCGACTATCTGTTCTGCGCTGATAGTTCGACTATCTGTTGATAGCTCGACTATCTGTTCTGCGCTGATAGTTCGACTATCTGTTGATAGCTCGACTATCTGTTCTGCGCTGATAGTTCGACTATCTGTTGATAGCTCGACTATCTGTTCTGCGCTGATAGTTCGACTATCTGTTGATAGCTCGACTATCTGTTCTGCGCTGATAGTTCGACTATCTGTTGATAGCTCGACTATCTGTTCTGCGCTGATAGTTCGACTATCTGTTGATAGATCGACTATCTGTTCTGCGCTGATAGTTCGACTATCTGTTAATAGATCGACTATCTGTTTTCTGAGGTAGGTCGACTATCTGCTTGATAGTTCGACTATCTCTGTGCGCTTGATAGTTCGACTATCTGTTCTTGATAGATCGACTATCTGATAGTTCGACTATCTGTCCTGATAGTTCGACTATCTGCTGCGGTAGCTCGACTATCTGTTTGATAGCTCGACTATCTGGATCGTTCGACTATCTGCCCGATAGTTCGACGATCTCCTGGCGTCGTTCGACGATCTTCGAAGGTCGTTCGACGTTTTCTGTCTGCCTTTGTATTTTGTATTTATTTATTATATTTAATTAATTAATACATTTTCTGGCACAGTATTTTAAGCTGTATGATAATATTTCCAGGCATTATTTGCTCTATTCTTTTTGCCTGAGTTCAAATCTTTTTAAGATAAAGTTGTTTGTCTCATTAGCTGTCATTTTAATTTACTTTATCGATTGTCAGCCCTTTATAGCCGTTAGACTGAAAAGTCTTCTTTTGCTATAAAGAGATTGTTTCTGATGTGACTTTATTTAGTCCTTCTGTTATCTGATTTAAGCCTGCAGCTTCTTAGAAAGTGATTTATTCCCTTTATAGAATGTTTTGCTGCAGAGATATTTCTGTCTTCTTGATATTTACAGCCCAGGTCTCAAGGCTTAGAAGAAGACAAATAATTCAAATGGAAGAGAGCCGTTGCTTGCTGATAATATTTAAAGGACCCTTTGAAGAAGGATTGAAGCTAGTGTTACACACATATTCTCAAGCACTCAAGCCTTCATCAAGCTCAAGCTTCCTGCTCTCAGAAATCTCCATCTAACTGAGAAGTGTTAAGATCTTCATCTCTTCTTCACCTGAGTTCTCCTGCTTTCAGGAAGTTCAACTCAGAGTTTCTTTGAAGAAGAAGAAGAAGAAGAAGATAGCTGCTTGAAGAACTTTGATTTTATTATTTACTTTCTTCCTGTAGCTTTTCCTTCAGAACTTTCTGAAGAGTTTCTCTGCACTGAAGCAAGACTTCACCTGGACATTCTTGAGCCAGGGGGAGCCTTGATTCTTTAGAGCATTCTAGCTCAGTGCAAGCTTTTGTGCTTCTCTAATCTATTGTAAAATAGAGAAGACATCTTAACCTTCTTCCCCCTCCTGTACAGGGTTATTACTCCCTTCAAAAGTATCCCTTGGTGGCAGGGCACCTGATCAAAAACCTGTGCTTGGTTTTTAGACACCTGATCAAAAGTCTAAAGGGTTTCTGAATCTTCCTGAATCAGATTCTGTTGGTGGCAGGGCACCTGATCAAAAACCTGAGTGGATTCCTACCGTGTGGGTAGAAGAGTGGACGTACCCAAGTTGTTTGGGGAACCACTATAAATTTCCTTGTGTCGTCTGGATTCCACTGTTTAATTCCTGCATTGTGGCTGTGATTAGATATAACTAGGTTGCTAGTTGCTGATTAGGTTTTTCCAAGCTTAACTGTAATTACAGTTAGCTTGTGTTTGTACACATCACTTGTGTTAGGCTTTAAGGTTAAATCAATATCTATAATCTTTTCATTCCGCACTTCACTCCAAGGGAGTTGGGTAGAATATTAAGTTTTGTCTGTGCAAAATTTGATAACTCTATTCACCCCCCCTCTAGAGTAGTATCTATCCCTTCACTTTCAGATTTGATTGAGGCAGATAAGAGATCAATGGAGGCTGCAAGGGGAGCGATTGCCTCTTCAATCATGGTTTTGATTGAGGGGGTAATCAGCTCCACAATGCGGGAGATAAGCTCAGGAGAGATCTCAATGGATGAAGGATGTGAGGTGGATGGAGCTGCAGCAGATATGGTAGTGGTGCTGGGATGAGAAATGGTGTTGACAGGGGATCGAGCAGGAGATGGAGCAGGTGATGGAGCAGGAGAGTTTATTGGGGAATGAATTGGAGAATGAATTGGAGATACAGGAGGAGTAAGAATTCTCTCTGACCCTAACAAATCAAAGCTAGGAGCAGATATCCTAGCCAGATGAGCAGGTAGAGGAGAAGCTGGAGGAGACAGAGGAACAACCGTAGTTGTTTCAGGAGCAGCAGAGGAAGAAGGTCGTACCTCAGCAGAAGTTGATGGTACTTTAACTGAGGCAGACGGCAATGCAGAGGAGGAGGAAGGAAGAGCTGAGCCAGCTTCAACAGGTTGAGGAGCGACTGATACAGTCCTTGTGTCCTCAGATGTTGCTGGAGCAGATTTCACAAACGTCCTCTTCCACTTAGAGAACAAGTGGGGATCCATCTTCTTGCTGGCGTTGATTGTTGTTGCAGTTGAACTTAGCAGCTGGGGGTATTTCTCTTTAAGGAAGATTCTAATGACCCTTCCCAGGGTGACTTCCTTCTTACCAGTCTTTTTCCTGATTAAATCAAACAAAACAGCTGCCCAATCTATCCTTTTTCGATTAACAATCGCACACATGAGTGCGAATTGCTGCCTTGTTATATTGTCGTGGGCAGAGTGCTTACCCAGGAGCACTTTTCCTACTACCTCAGCGAGGAACTTGATCTTGAAGGGGAAGTTTACTTTGAGCAGCTTGGTGGGAATGCCCTCAGCATGTCCCAGCTCAACCAGCATTCTTCCGAATTCCTGAGCGTCTTGCTCATAATCCTCATCACCAATAACTAATCCAAAAACATCAGATAAGACGGCCGGAGTCAGGATAACTTCTTCTCCGCCTATGGTACCAGTCATCGATTCGTCTGTGGAAGACGACGTGAAAGCCCATTCTTTGATTTCTGGAATCTTGATCTTAATCCTTTCAGACATTAACTTCTCTAAACCCTGATCCCTGCAGAGCTGGAGAACTTCCACGATTCCAGCATCGCAGCTACTGAATGCTTCGAAATCCACACTGAATCCTGCATCAAACTTCACGACGGCTAGAACAGCTGGAGAGACCGCCATGGATTCGCTGGAGAAAGCTCGAGAAAACTGCAGAGAATGAAGAAGACGAAACGCCCGGAAATCGCAAGCGGGAAAGCAGAATGCGAAAGGGCACGCTCCGTCGACGATAAGACACAAGATCTTTTAACCTAGGTCGACTATCGGCTTTATATTGGACCGGAAATAGTCGATCTATTAAAAAGATACTTGAACCGATAGTCGAACGGCCGTTCGACGATCGGCTCAGAAGCAGAGTAGTCAAACTATCGTTCGGCTATTTCTGGCTTCACAAGCAACAAGCTGTCGTCGTTCAGAGATCGACGATGAGCTCAACCTGATCGACGATGGTCGAACGTCGATCGACGATCCTCAAACAGATAAGCTATCATTAACCAGAGGTCGACGATAGGCTCAATCCGTTCGACGATCTTCGATCATCGTTCGACGATCTTCAAGCAGATTTCAACAAAGGCAGATATAGTCACACTTAGTCTCGTCCATTAATCATGCCTAGTTGAACTAAAAAGAACAGATGCTTCTGTTCATCTAAAGGCTTGGTGAATATATCACCTCTCTGAAACTCAGTGGATATGAACTCAAGACAGATCTTGTTCTTTTCCACACAATCTCTCAGGAAATGGTGCCTAATCTCAATGTGCTTGGTTCTAGAGTGGTGCACTGGATTTTGTGCAATAGAAATGGCACTGGTACTATCACACATGATCTTGGTGTTCTTGTGTGAGTAACCATAATCCACAAGCTGGTTTTGAATCCACAGGATCTGTGAACAACAACTGGCAGCTGCTATATATTCAGCCTCTGCAGTTGAAGTTGAGACAGAAGCCTGCTTCTTACAGAACCAAGAGACCAATCTCTCTCCCAGGAACTGGCAAGTTCCTGAGGTGCTCTTCCTGTCAACTCTGCAGCCAGCATAATCAGAATAAGAATATCCAATTAATTCAAACTCTGACTCAGCTGGGTACCAAAGTCCTAGATCTGGACATCCTTTTAGGTATCTCAGGATTCTCTTTAGAAGAATCAGATGAGATTCCTTGGGGTTGACCTGGAATCTAGCACAAAGGCATGTAGCAAACATTATGTCTGGCCTACTTGCAGTTAGATATAATAGGGAACCAACAATGGCCCTATAAGTCTTTTGATCAACTGGCTTGCCGTGATCATCAGAATCAATAACTACATTAGTAGCCATGGGTGTAGGCATTGCTGAAGCATCAGCCATCCCAAATTTCTTTACCAATTCCTTGGCATATTTGGATTGGGAGATGAAGATACCATCAGCATCTTGCTTAACTTGGAGACCAAGAAAGTAAGACAGCACACCCATACTACTCATCTCAAACTTAGAATGCATCAAGTTGGAAAACTTTTTGCACAGTTTGGGATCAGTGGAGCCAAAGATAATATCATCTACATACACCTGAACTAACAGGATTGTGTCCTTGTGATGCTTGACGAAAAGGGTTCTATCAACTACTCCCCTAGTAAAGTTGTGCTCTAACAGGAAACTAGCTAAGGTCTCATACCAGGCCCTAGGAGCTTGCTTTAGTCTATAAAGAGCTTTTTGCAACTTAAAAACATGAGAAGGCTGAGTTGAAGAAACAAACCCTGGTGGTTGTTCAACAAACACCTCTTCCTTAAGCTCACCATTTAGGAATGCACTTTTGACATCCATTTGGAACACCTTAAACTTCATGAAGGCTGCATAGGCCAAGAAGATCCTTATTGCTTCTAGCCTTGCAACAGGAGCAAAGGTTTGGTCATAGTCTATACCTTCCTCCTGTCTGTAGCCCTGAGCTACAAGCCTAGCTTTATTCCTTACTATGATTCCATTTGCATCTAACTTGTTTCTATACACCCACTTGGTGTCTATGATCAGTTGGCCTTTAGGTCTTGGAACCAAAGTCCAAACTTTACATCTCTCAAACTGATTGAGCTCCTCTTGCATTGCAATGATCCAGTGGGGATCTAGCTCTGCATCTTTAAAGGTGAGAGGCTCAACCTGTGAAAGGAAACAAGCATGCATCACATCCTGTCTTAATTGGTGTCTTGTTTGTACACCAGCTGATATGTCTCCAATCACTTGAGATGAGGGGTGATCTCTAAGTGTGACAATATCAGCAGGTGGGATGTGATCTTCAGCAATAGTTGGGATTAATTCCTCAGGAGGAATTTGATCTACTGTTGGTGGTACAACAACAGCTTCAACAGCTTCAGCAAAGTCTTCATCACTGTCTGATTCAGTGATCTGAAGAGTTGATAGTTGGAGAATTTCTTGAGGGGCATCAGGTACCTGCAAAGAACTGGAGGAAGAAGAATTTTCTTTCTCCTTGTAAAACATCTGAGACTCATCAAAAGTCACATGCACAGATTCTTCTATCTTACAGGTAGACTTGTTATAAACCCTATAAGCTTTGCTTACTTGGGAATATCCAAGCATGATTCCCATTGAAGCTTTTGCTTCAAATTTTCTAATATATTCTTTATTATTATTATGAATATAAACAGTACAGCCAAAAATTCTAAAGTAATTAATTTTTGGTTTCTTTCCTTTAAGCAACTCATAAGGAGTTTTACACTTAAGTTTGTGTATCAAACTTCTATTCAAGACATAGTTGGCTGTACTAACAGCTTCTGCCCAATAGGATAGAGGCATGTTAGCATCTGCCAACAATGTACTAGCAGCTTCAATTAGTGTTCTATTCTTCCTTTCAACTACCCCATTTTGTTGGGGAGTTCTAGGAGCTGAGAAGCTATGTTTGATACCTTCTCTCTCACAGAATTCTTGCATGAGAAGAGAGTCAAACTCAGTACCATGATCACTTCTGATCAAGGCCACATGAGTAGAGTACTCAGTCTGCACACAAAGTAGAAAGTCTGTAAGGGCTTTGAAGTTATCAGACTTAGTTCTCAAAAAGACAACCCAACTGAACCTAGAGAATTCATCTACAATTACTAATGTGTAATACTTCCCTCCTAAACTCTGTACATTTATTGGGCCAAAAAGGTCCAAATGTAATAAATACAGGATTCTAGGAGAATCACTTTTATTTACAGATTTAAATGAATTCTTGGTTTGCTTGCCTAGCTGACAAGCCTTGCATAGGCTCTCCTTCTTGTAGGGGCAAGAAGGTAAACCTCTAACAAGGTTGTGCTTAGATAACCTAGATATATTTTTAAGATTTACATGACTAAGCCTTTTATGCCATAGGGAATTATTATTAAGGGTTACTTCATTAAACAGGCAGATTTCAGAATGAGATGAATTAAAATCTACTAAATAGATATTACCTATTCTAATGCCTACTAAAACAACATTATTATTTAAAGTAATATTGCAAGAGAAATTAGAAAATGAAACCTGGTAGCCAGCATCACATAGCTGGCTGACTGAAATCAGGTTATGCTTCAGTCCATTGACATAAGCAACTCTCTTGAATGTAACTGCTCCAATTGTGATCTTGCCATAGCCTTCTGTCTGACCACAGCTGGATTCTCCAAAGATAACCTTTGGGCCAAGCTTAGCTTTGAACTTTGACAGCAGATCTTTATTTCCTGTCATATGCTTAGAGCATCCACTATCCAAATACCACTTATTTTAAGTGATTGGATAGGCCTTCACCTGCAAGACAATTATTTAGACAGAGTGGACCCAGGTAACCTTGGGTCCCTTGTTTTTCACATAAGAAAAACTGGAAATATATGAGAATGCAGGCTGAGGGTGATAACCTAGTGGGTGAGATCTCCTAGGTGGGATTCTCCATGCAGATGATGGGTCAACAAACCTAGGGTTTCTATTCTCATTTAGGTTTCTATGGAATTGATTATGATTTTGAAAATCATATAGAAATCGTCGATCGACGTTCGACGATGGGCGCTCAGATCGTCGAGCTTCGTTCGACCATGGAGCTTCCGATCGTCGAGCGGCGTTCGACGCTTTTTGCATTTCTTTGAAAAACTTCTTTCTCTTTTCTCTCTTAGCTTTATTTAAGGTTTTATTTACAAGGTTTACTTGCTCAGTGTTCTTCTTTCCACTAGCTGAAATGAAGTTCACTGGAGTTGAAAGATTATTTTTAAGAAGGACTGGGGGTTCACTGGGAGAAGCTCCTAAGCCTAGTTTATCATTACCTGACCTAGTGTTAGTCATGCTGGTAATTTCTAACAGCTTAAGGCTTCTACCATTAAGGGATTCTTCTAATCTCTTAGACTTAGCTAACTCTATTTTAAGGAAATTAATTTCTTCACTACAAGTAGTGAGTTCTTCCTTTAACCTAATGTTTTCAGAGGCTATTGATTCTGAGTCAGCTAACCTATTTCTAAGTTCTTTTATTTCTTTTTCTGAACTAATTAAATCTAAACATAAAGATTTAAATTCTAACTTAAATTCTTCTGAAGTAAAATCATAAGAAGAAAGTACCTCATCTTCAGTAGGCATCTCTTCATCAGAATCAGAACTCTCTGCAACAGAGTGGTTGCTGCAGGCATCTATCGCCATTAGGCAAACTTCTTTTGCCTTCTTCTCTTCCTCATCTTCACTGGAGCTTGATGAGGAGGATTCTTCATCAGAATCACTCCAGGTTTCAGCAATGAAACCTCTCTCCTTCTTCTTGTTTTTGTGGGAGGATGGCTTGGAGTGCTTCCTGTGTTGTTCTTTTTCTTTTCTCTTTTCTTTGTTCTTCTCCTCTGGACACTCTGGCAAGATGTGTCCAGGCTTCCTGCAACCATAACAGATAATTTCTTTAGCAGGAGAGCGATCATACCTTGGTTTGTCTTCATATCGTGAAGACTTCTTTCTGAACTCCTTTCTTCCCATCTTGAGAAATCTTTTGGCAAACAATGCCATAAGTTCCTCATTAGATTGGCTGCCTTCAGAGACATCTGCAGCCTTAAGAGCTAAGGATTGCTCTTTTCTTGTTGGAGTGGGAGTCTTGGCTTCAGCTTCTGCTTCTCTGGTCTTCAGCACTTGCTCAAAAGACTTGAGCTTGCCGAGGAGAGCTTCAGTTGAGATCTCATTAGTACTTCTGGCTTCCTTGATGGGCCAGATTCTTAGATCCCATGTGCTAGGGAAGCACATAAGAATCTTATCATTGACCTCTGTCAATGATATGTCCTTATCCAGGGTTCTCAGCTCATTGATGATTGAGCTGAGCCTGGTGTACATTGCTTCAACTGATTCAGCATCAGTTTTCTTGAAGTTCTCATACTGTGAGATCAGGTTGGACCTTCTGTCCTTCCTTTCATCAGCTGAACCAGCTACAATCTGGTTCAGTGTGTCCCACATGGCCTTTGCTGAGGAGCAGTCAGCCACCTTCTGGAACACCTCATCAGACATTGTCTGAGCTAGTATGTTCATTGCCTTGGCATCTGCAATTTTGGCCTTCTTGTATTCATCATTGTAGTCTGGAGGAGGCACTGCACTCATATCAGATGATGAGGCAGTGGCAGCAGCAGGTGCTCTTGGGGGACCTGACAAAATGGAAGCAAAGATGCTTTCATCAATAGAGTTCATATATAATTTGATCCTTGCCTTCCAGATGCCAAACTTTGCTAAGTTGCATGCTGGAGGTCTGGTGCTAGAATAATCCTTAGACTGGGCCATGATAGTGAATATCTATAAGCTCTTGGTATCTATCAGGATCTTGTGACTTAGGTGTTAGCCTATACAGTCAGTCAACCTCCCTCTGATACCAATTGAAAGTGAAGGGATAGATACTACTCTAGAGGGGGGGGTGAATAGAGTTATCAAATTTTGCACGGACAAAATTTAATAGTCTACCCAACTCCCTTGGAGTGAAGTGCGGAATGAAAAGATTATAGATATTGATTGAACCTTAAAGCCTAACACAAGTGATGTGTACAAACACAAGCTAACTGTAATTACAGTTAAGCTTGGAAAAACCTAATCAGCAACTAGCAACCTAGTTATATCTAATCACAGCCACAATGCAGGAATTAAATAAAGGAATCCAGACGACACAAGGAAATTTATAGTGGTTCCCCAAACAACTTGGGTACGTCCACTCTTCTACCCACACGGTAGGAATCCACTCAGGTTTTTGATCAGGTGCCCTGCCACCAACAGGATCTGCTTCAGGTAGATCCAGAAACCCTTTAGACTTTTGATCAGGTGTCTAAAAAACCAAGCACAGGTTTTTGATCAGGTGCCCTGCTACCAAGGGATACTTTTGAAGGGAGTAATAACCCTGTACAGGAGGGGGAAGAAGGTTAAGATGTCTTCTCTATTTTACAATAGATTAGAGAAGCACAAAAGCTTGCACTGAGCTAGAATGCTCTAAAGAATCAAGGCTCCCCCTGGCTCAAAGATGTCCAGGTGAAGTCTTGCTTCAGTGCAGAGAAACTCTTCAGAAAGTTCTGAAGGAAAAGCTACAGGAAGAAAAATAAATAATAAAATCAAAGTTCTTCAAGCAGCTATCTTCTTCTTCTTCTTCTTCAAAGGAACTCTGAGTTGAACTTCTTGAAAGCAGGAGAACTCAGGTGAAGAAGAGATGAAGATCTTAACACTTCTCAGTTAGATGGAGATTGCTGAGAGCAGGAAGCTTTTTCTTGCTGGAGGCTTGAGAGCTTGAATGAATAACTGGTTAGCTATTAGCTTCTATTAACTAGCTTGAATCCTTCTTCAAAGGGTTCTTTATATAATCATCAGCAAGCAACGGCTCTCTTCCATTTGAATTATTTGTCTTCTTCTAAGCCTTGAGACCTGGGCTGTAAATATCAAGGAGACAGAAATATCTCTGCAGCAAAACATTCTATAAAGGGAATAAACCATTTTCTAAGAAGCTGCAGGCTTAAAATAAATAACAGAAGGACTAAATAAAGTCACATCAGAAATAATCTCTTTATAGCAAAAGAAGACTTTTCAGTCTAACGGCTATAAAGGGCTGACAATAGATAAAGTAAATTAAAATGACAGCTAATAAGACAAACAACTTTATTTTAAAAAGATTTGAACTCAGGCAAAAAGAATAGAGCAAATAATGCCTGGTCATTTTATCATACAGCTTAAAATACTGTGCCAGAAAATGTATTAATTAATTAAATATAATAAATAAATACAAAATACAAAGGCAGACAGAAAGCGTCGAACGACCCTCGAAGATCGTCGAACGACGCACGGAGATCGTCGAGCTATTGGGAAGATAGTCGAACGATCCAGATAGTCGACCTATCGAAGAAGATAGTCGAACTACCCCGGCAGATAGTCGAACCATCAGAGCAGATAGTCGAACCATCAGATAGTCGATCTATCTAGGACAGATAGTCGAACTATCAAGCGCAAAGAGATAGTCGACCTATCAAGCAGATAGTCGACCTACCTCAGAAAATAGATAGTCGATCTATCAACAGATAGTCGAACTACCAGCGCAGAACAGATAGTCGACCTATCAACAGATAGTCGAACTACCAGCGCAGAACAGATAGTCGACCTATCAACAGATAGTCGAACTACCAGCGCAGAACAGATAGTCGACCTATCAACAGATAGTCGAACTACCAGCGCAGAACAGATAGTCGACCTATCAACAGATAGTCGAACTACCAGCGCAGAACAGATAGTCGACCTATCAACAGATAGTCGAACTACCAGCGCAGAACAGATAGTCGACCTATCAACAGATAGTCGAACTACCAGCGCAGAACAGAGCGTCGACCAACTGATAGACGATCGTCGATCAGCCGATAGACGATAGTCGAGCGGCGTTCGACTATCGTCGAACGAAAAACCTACTTAACCAAATTCTCAATCTGGAAAAGTGAGGACTCTACATCTAGACTCCTAACCATTGACCATAGATATTTCTTGGGTCAAGGGGCACAAAGGAGAGGACTAAACTCAAATCAAAACTAGGGTACCAACATGTTTGCTCCCCCTACATGAGATCTTCCCCTTGGTGGCTAAGCATAAGATACACTCATGAACACTCAACACTCAACTAGCATAGGATATACTCATGAACACTCAACTCTCCCCCTTTTGATATTATTATAAGGTTCATGAAAGTAATGAGATGAGAAAATGTGCACACATACATAGAAAATCATAAGCAGTAGGGGCAAAAATTGGAGCGAAACACGATGAATATGGACCTACCCAACACAAAAAAAACCAATTGATTTAAAGAGCTTTTTAGAGTAAAAGAGATTTGGATAGCACAAGTGAAACTAAATACACATAATTTAGAGTACAATGCTAGGAGATTTATCGAGTTAATATATTGTAAGAGCCAAGAATACCATCGTGTACTAGTACATATGTGTTATAGACATAAAATACAATGTATGTCCAATTCTTATGCATGGAAATGTTAGATAGAATAATGACATGTGTACGTGTAGCATCAAAAGAAAATAAACATCAAGTAGAAATAATTTTTAGTACATGTTGTATCTCAATAATTCAATATGCTAGCACAAGAGAAATAAAGTGAAAAATCGTGTCATATTGCTATCTACTTCATACCAAGATTTGAACAAGGGGCACTAACTCAAATTTTAGTCTTTACAAAAGACCGAAACGATTCTTTTGACCAAGATGCTCATCCTCACAATGCTCATGAAGACTTATCAGGAGAAGTGAGTTGTGTTTGGGGTATCCTTGACACATGATTTGATAGCATATGATTTATCCTTTTTCCATTCATTTTTTCACTATCAATTTTATATCATTTTTGAGTTCAAGGACCCTGAATCAATCGAAATCTATCCACATAGATAAATACACTTTAACTTGTAAACAAATGACATTTTCAATGGAATATTGGGATAAAAAAATTGACAACGTGACATTGACTATTCAAGTTATTTCTAGCATATTAGACACAATATCACGAGTTATAACATGTAAGCATAAATTTCTACACGAGTGCATTTTTTAGGGGTGTGAATAGTGCAATGTCATTATGATACCAAAATCCTCACACATACATAGAGGCAAATTTAGCATACATTATATTGTCCAGTCACACTCAATATCTAAGTACCAATAGATTCGACACATCATGACATAACTAGATAATGTTAACGGGAAATAACAATCCTAAATCAAACATTGCACATAATCATTATGCTTTAGGTTCTAGTCATGCATGTCCAGAGAGTGAATGTCCATCTTTATTTATTTAAATAAAGTACACAAAACGTGAAAACCATGCAAATAGAAAAACATATTTCAGTGTTTTGGGGGTTATATATATATATATATATATATATATATATATATATATATATATATATATATATATATATATATATATATATATATTAGTCCTCAAGAGATGTATAGCTTCCATGGTCAACCTCCCTAGCATGAGTCCAAATTGATTCTCCTAGATGTTAGTCTCTCGTCTTAATCTTCTTTTTATTACTTGTTCCCATAGTTTCATGGTAAGACTATCAATTTAATTCCTCTGTAATTAACACAAGTTTGTTTATTTTCCTTTCTTCTTATACAAAGGTATCAAGATACTTTCTCTCCATTGATCTTGACATCCTCTTTGACTTCAGTATTTTATTGAAAAAATATGTAAGCCACAAAATTCCTTCATTTCTTAGACATTTTCATACTTCGATGGGTATATCGTCTTGCCCAACCGCCTTTCAATTTTTCATCTTATTTAGAGCATCTTTTGTTGGGTATTGTATCCACAATTACCTGGATTTGAGGAAGCCTCATGTCTAGCTAAGATGAATCCACAATGTATTTGATCATTTGTTTTCAAGTTGTGCTTGCAGTTATTCCACGCTAAGTACACACCAATGTCAGGGTGTAGTAGGTCAATATACACGGGTCTGCGTAACGTAATCCCTCGTTGAGCAGATTAGTGTGTTGACCTACGTGTACTCTCTCTATTAGAGTGTACTTACTTTCAAGTACAGGGCTGAGAAAGATCAAGAGCAGACAAGGAGCAAGGATGAGCCAAAGTGCAGCTCACGGGTGGAAAGACGAAAAATCATCTAAGTAGAAATCGTCGAGAATCATTAAGTGATTCTCGCCAATTTCGACGAGAATCACAAGTGATTCTCGCCGAATCGAAGAGAAGCACTCGCTGATTCTTGCCGATTGCAGCCGGCTGTCTCAACGCCGTCTTGATTTCTGCTTAAGGCAGAATCGTCGAGAATCACTAGTCGATTCTCGCCGAATCGACGAGAATGACTTTGCATTCTCGCCGATCCATCGAGAATGAATATTGATTCTGGCCGATTCTCTCCGGTTGGCTATATCTTCAGCCAGAATTCTGCTAAGTAGAATTCGGCGAGAATCATAAGTGATTCTCGCCGATTCGTCGAGAATCACCTTTGATTCTCGCCGAATTTGCCTTGGGCGAAATTCTTGTGCTCGTTGGACCGGACCAAGTTCCAGGCGCTGTTTTGAAACCGGAGCTAGGGTTTCTTTTGGTAGGGCCCACAACGGTCATATTGTATGACCTACTGTATAAATACTTCGGCATCTTGAATAGTAAAAATGACACATATACAAGAAAGAATACCGAGCCGCCGACGTAACCTAACTCGCGGATTTCTCTTCCGCCGCCGCCGTCGCTCGGGAAGATTGTCGCCGCCTGTGATCGTGGATACCTACTGATCTCCCGGAGACAGAAGCTCAGCCAAGCAACGCGTATCACGTGTCTATCCAGAGATCTTTTATCTCTTGATTTGTTGATCGGGAATACCTTCCCTTTCCGAATCGATCGAGACGATCGATCCTAGTGTGACCGTTGGTAGACCTTGCTAGCTTAGCTACGAAGGTTGGATCTCTAAAGCTCAGCCGCTGCACTTCTTGCCGCCGCCGATCCCAAACGCCAAGCCGCCGCTCTTCTTGCTGCCGCCGGTTTCGTGGAGATTCATTCTAAGTGAGTGCTAGGTCGTGGACTCTTCGTCTTCGTCAAGAACGCGTCATCGAACGAAGAGGGACACCGAGCACTCAATAAGAAGTTTGTATAGTTTATACATTCCATTTTATTTTTGTTGTAAAGGAACGTAGGTTCCTCGTTGTAAGGGTTAGGTGCAACCCGTGGTGGAGGAGTGGTGACTCCTTCTGTTGGAAGGGTTCCTTCTGTTAGTGTGAGGATTGGATTTCAATCCAGTTGGTGAAGCAGAGACCGAGTCGTCCCTTGTTGGGAGATAGGTCAAAGGGGGAAAGTGGACGTACCCAAATCGGGGAACTACTATAACTGCTAGTGTCTGTTTGTGCTGTGTTGTTTTGTTTACTTATGCAGGTAGAATTTTAATTCCGCTAAAATCGCTGCAAGACACCTATTCCCCTCCCATAGGTGAAGGTAGTTGGCACTAGGTGGACTTTCATTTTTTATCTCTAATACTTCATTTTTACGATAAAACATTATGTTCTTATACTCCTCTGATTTACTTAACTCTTCCAAGTTCAATTCATTTTCATTGGTTTCATTATAGAGTTGATAAAATATATTTTTTATCGCTCTTTAGTATCCACATCATCCATCAAAACAGTATCTGTCTCGTCTTTTAAGTAAAATAAAATTATGTATTTATAAGGAAGAGAAAAATATTCAAAAGGGGTTAACAAGAAACAAATTTTTTTTTTAAAATTTTTTTAAGTAAAAAGAAATATGTATAAACATTTTTTCATAGTTTGAAAATTGTGCTACGAAATAAACTATTTTAGGAAATTTTGGGGGTTTTATAATTTTTTTGAATTTTCATTTTCTAAATATTTCTATTTTTAATAAAGATTAACTAGAAAAGGGAAACACTCTCATACTTATACTCAACATTGTCCATAATCTTGGAATCTAAGTATGCGGAACAAAGTAAGGAGGAAAGTGTGATGTGTACAAAAAGAAGGAACGAGAAAGAAAGCTTTCCTGATTTGAGATCAAAGAGACTGCAAGAAAAACCTGTAAATTACGTAAAACGAAATACGAGAAAAAAATTAGATAAATATGGGCTGCCTCTCACGGGCGCTTTGTTTACCGTATCATAGCTTGACTATATAGAGGGATGATTATAGGTTGGCAAGGTTAAATGATTCGGTTTTGTTCTCTAAAGGATCCCCCACAATGTAAAGTATTAACTAGTACCTGTTAACTTTAAATGAACCCTTTTTTGGGTGGGAAAAAAGAACGACGATCCCATATGGCCAAACCTCTTTAACAGTAAAGGGGCCAGACCATCGTGACTTTAATTTGCACGAAAAGAGCCTAAAGCGCGAATTATATAATAGGACAAGATCGTCAAGCGCAAAAGTTTTTGTGAGTTTAATTTTTGATCGTGATAGAACTTACAACGCTCCTTATAAAATTTATTACTCTCATAAGCGTTTGCATGTCATTCATCGAGTTCATTTAGTAGAAATTTTCTATTCTCAAAGGCTAAGTTCGAATCAAAGTTTAAGAATTTTAAAACCCAAAAACCGCGGCATTCTAGTTCTACTGGTAAGTGACATGTCTTGCCATAGACTAATCGATAGGGCATACAACCAATTGCGGTATTGTATGTCGTACGATCCGCCCAAAGCGCATCATCGAATTTAACAGACCAATCTTTCTTATTTACTGATAAAGTTTTTTCTAATATTCATTTAAGTTCTCGATTTACTACCTCCACTTGGCCACTAATTTGTGGGTGATAGGCGGTGGAGAGCTTGTGCTTCACTCCATATTTGGCTAAAATTTTAGTAAATTAGCATTACAAAAATATGTGCCCCTATCGCTCACAATTGTGTGAGGCGTGTCAAAATGAGAAAATAATTTTTTAAAAAAATGAACGATGACTCTCGCCTCTTTGGTGGGTTTCGCTTCCGCCCACTTAGAAATGAAGTCGACCGCTACTAAAATATAACGATTTTTTAAAGGAGATAAAGGGCCTACAAAATCTATGCCCTAGAGATCGAAAATCTCACACTCTAAAAATGAAATTCGAGACATTTCATCTCGACGGAAGATGTTACCCGACCGATGGCAATTATCGCAAGCACTTACAAAAGTGTGAGCATCTTTGAATAAGGTGGGCCAATTGAAGCGCGCCTCCAACACCTTTCGCGTATTTCGGTTAGCTTGATAATGTTCGCTGGTTGGCCCCTTGTGGCAGTGCTGCAAAACACGCATGCCTTCCTGATTCGAAATACATCTATGTAATACTTGATCCGTGCAGATATGGAAATTAAAGGGGTCCTCCCATAAGAAAAATTTTAAGTCAGAAAAAAATTTCTTCTTTTGCTGACTCGAAAACCCTTTCGGAAGAACCCGCACCACTAAATAGTTGGAGAAATATGCAATCCAAGGAGTAGGAGAATTTAATAATTTATTAAGTACGAAAAGGCATTCTTTGGGGAACTTATCATCTATATCTTTTTCCACGAGAGCTTCCATAGAGGGATTTCTAATCGCCAGAGATGGTCGGCCGCTAATTTCTCTGCTCCTCTCTTGTCCAGAATTTCTAAGTCGAATTCCTGTAGGAGAAGGATCCACCTAAGTAATCTAGGCTTAACATCGGCTTTAGATAATAAATACTTAAGGGCAGAGAGGTCAGTGAATGCGATAACTTTAGATAACGTAATGTAAAGGTGAAACTTAGTAAAAGAGAAAATGAACGCCGACAATTCTTTTTTTGTGGTCGTGTAGTTAGTCTGTGTCACGGTGAGTGTTTTAATTGCATAATAAATTGGGTGCATTCACTTGTTGACCTAACACTGCACCGACCGCAATATCACTTGCGTCACACATTATTTTGAAAGATAACTATTGGGGATGACCCCCATTTTATAATAAAAAGAGGGGTGCACATAGCCACACCCCCCATGATCTCCGCCCAAGAGGAATGGAGATCATGGGTTTGACCGCACACACGATTGCCATGCCCGATCCACCCGCACACCGATCCCATTACGTGCACCAAGGGAACTGCCACCGACACCACTTCGTCGGATGACGGGCGCCACCCCTTCCTCGATCGCTAGCCGCCCCCTCTCCGACCGCCGCCTTGCGACCAAGGGGTGGCCGCCGGCCTCCTTACCCTGTTGGATGTCGCCTTGCACCCAAGGGACGGCCGTCGGCCGCCTTCCCCCCATGGCTGCCGCCTTGCGGCCAAGGGGCGCCCCCCCCCCCCCCCGCCTTGCGGCCAAGGGACGGCCGACGCCTTGCGACCAAGGGGTAGTCGCCAGCCACCCCCTCCTTGGACGCCTCCTTGCGACCAAGGGTCGGTCGCCGCCTTGCGTCCAAGGAGAGGCCACTGGACGCCCCCTCCTTGGTCGCCGCCTTGCGGCCAAGGGGAGGCCGCCGGCCACCCCTCCTTAACCGCCGCCTTGCGGCCAAGGGTCGGTCGCCGCCTTGCAGCCAAGGGGCGGCCTCCGACCGCCCGCCCCCCCCCCCCCTCCTTGGCCGCAGCCTTGCGGCCAAGGAGCGGTCACTGACCGCCCCCCCTCCTCGACCGCCTCCTTACGCCCAAGGGGTGACCGCCAGCTGCCCCCCTCCTTGGGCGCCGCCTTGCGGACAAGGGTCGGTCGCCGCCATGCGACCAAGAGGCGGCCGCCAGTCGCCCCCTCCTTGGTTGCCGCCTTGCGGCCAAGAGGCGGTCGTGTCGGCCGCCCCTCCTTGGTCTTCGGCGGCGAACCTCCCCTTGCCGACAAACTTGGCGGCAAGTTCGTCGGTTGCCTGTGGAGGTTGCCCCCCATCGTCCGATAGGTGGGGGGCATTTCCAGTCTTCTTATCTAAGCGTAACCACCCACTAACCACCTGGTTAGTGGGGGAAAGATTTAATTAATATTTTATTAATTAAATCATGGTCTCCCAATAGCCGGATACGCGTATTTAAACCATAGTAAAATAATTTATGCAAGTGGTTACGGTGTGCGGATAGCCGCGTAACCACTGTAACCACCTCCTAGAGCTTATAAAAGGAGCCACAGGCCTCCTCATTTCTTAACCTTTTCCTCCGAGTCTTCTTCTTCTTCTTCAGGCGGAAGCTCTGTAGATTTCCTCCTACGAGTAGCACCCGAGCCGCACCTAAGCCGCACCCGAGTTAAAAGCGAGTCAAGTCGAAGTTATCCGACGAAGCCAAGTAGTTCAAGCTCCAGGCAGTCCTCACAAGTACCAGTGCTCCGCTCCACGACCAGATCATGTAAATCGCTAACGGAAGACAACCTGCGCAAAGTACAATTTGTAACAGCTCCTGGCACGACACCCTGTCATCCGTCGCGAGCAAAGCACTCTCTCACCCCCAAAATTGTAATGAGAGATGGCCTGTCACCCTCGATTTCTCCCACAAGCAGAATGAGAATAGTGGACTTTGACCGGCACAGATCCGGTCACGTGGTTTTTTACCTAGTTGAGGGGTTTTTCCACGTTAATACTGCTTATGTACAATCGACTTATACATTTGGCTATATGCGCGCTCGACCGTTCCGAGAGCTGAGGCGGTCCAGGTTTTATCGGCCCGACCGGGACGTCAAGTTAGACCGCACCAACAATGACCAATCTAGCGCCACTAAAATGGGTGAGTTGATAAGTTTGTCCTTGATATGATTAAATGTTATTAAGCATTCATTATCAAAATTAAACGGAGCGTCTTTTTCTAGAGATGCATTATCAGTTTTGTGATTTTGGAAAAAAATTTAATGCAACGCCAATAAAAGCATGTATGCCCTAAAAAGCTTCTTATGAATTTAATTCGTGGGAGGGGGGACTTTCTCTATGATGTCTATTTTGGTCTTATCGACCTCCATTCCTCTGCTCGAAACTTTATGTCTGAGGACTAACCCCTCTCGGACCATAAAGTGACACTTTTTCCAGTTAAGTACAAGGTTAGTGTCCCTACAACGTTGAATAACGCGTTCGAGGTTACTTAAACATGCATTAAAAGAATTGCCAAAGACGGAGAAATCGTCCATGAACACTTCCATAATATATTTTACCAACTCATCAAAAATTGTCGGCATACATCTTTGGAATGTAGCTGGAGTATTAAAATGGCCTAACGGGATCCTTCTGTAAGCAAATGTGTCGAAGGAACAAGTAAAAGTGGTTTTTTCTTGGTCTTCGAGCGAAATGGGGATTTAGAGATATCCTGAAAGATCATCAAGAAAATAGTAGACCGAATGGTCAGATAGACATTCTAAGATTTAGTCAATAAATGGTAGGGGGAAGTGGTCTTTACGGGTGGCATCGTTTAGTATCCTATAATTGATGCACATCCGCTAACCCATAACAGTACATGTTATGACTAGTTCGTTATTTTCATTATTTACTACCGTTACTCCATCTTTCTTTGGCACAACCTATACCAGGCTTACTCAAGTACTGTCAGAAATATGGTAGATAATGTCCGCATCCAGTAATTTAATTACCTCAGTTTTGACGATGTCTTTCATATTAGGATTAAGACGTCGTTGAGGCTGGATAGTGTTGCGGGGATTATCTATCAATAAAATCTTGTGTGTGCAGAAGGAAGGACTAATTCCTTTAATATCTGATATCTATCAGGCGATGGCACATCGATGTTTAGTTAGGATTTTAATTAATTAAAAAAATTTTGAATCACTTAAGTTGAAGAAATGATAACGGGCAATTTAAAATTGTCTTCGAGAAAGACATACTTTAGGCGATCCAGAAGTAGTTTTAATTTGAGAATAGGCGGCTCATAAGAGCTATTTACCATGTTAGGCTCTACGGTAATTAATATTATCGTTGGGGGGGAGATAAAGGGTTTTCTTCCATTTGAAAATTTTCGGCAAGTGACAAAACATCGAACGATAGAAAAAGAAAATCGTAGAGATCATTTTCAAAAGACGCTTCCAAATGGAAGCAAGAGTCGTCGTTAGCTAACAAATTCCTCAACAAGGGGTTTATTTCGAAAGTAACTTCATCATCTCCAACCCAAATGATCAATTGCTCTTTTCGAAAGTCCCTTTGGTGGCCAATTATTAACATCAATTGGTAGAGACCCAAATGATCAGATGCTCCCAATTGCTTATGTTGTGGTAGAAGTTGAAACCTAAGATTCCTGGAATTGGTTTTTAACTAATTTAACTTGAGATATTGGATATGCTGGTTTTATCTACAATTCAGATCAACAAAAGGTCTTCATTTTTATTTAGGTCTCTCAATTCTAAAGCTTTGTAAATACAATTGCATAGTCTATATTAATTATACCTTTATTTTTTTACATTGCAGGGTATGGTTCAAACATTCATGGAGTTACTGTCATCTGTGGATCATCGTTTTTTGCGTGCACCATCTCTACAGAGATTTTAGCAAGAGATATCGAAGCAAAAATTTAAAAGGTTTGTTATGAAAATCCTTAAATGCAACTTACAAAGAGAAGTGGGTTAGAGTAATGTATAAAATTTTTTCAATTTCACACGATGCTTATGACCATCTAATTAGTATAGACTTCACTATGGTCCAAACATGCCTTTAGTGGTCTTCTACGGTGCAATTTAGTGGCAAACAATATAACATAGGCCTTTAACTGTGTGATATTAGATATGAGAGATAAGCTCATACTAATCATGTTTGAGAATATTCGACTCTACTTAATGCGTCATTGGGTGGCTATTAGGGAGCGGGTGGACAAACAAACAAAAGATGTTAATCCTAAAATAACCCCAAAAAAATTGAGGATGAAGCAAAACAGAGTGGTGGATGGATGCCTTTGTGGAGCAACAACAAAGTGTTTGAGGTGGTATGAAAAATGGCGGGTTAGCGGCCTTTCATGTCGACACTCAATAAGTTGCTTGTATTATTTGAACATAGATATTGATTTCTATGTGTCTGACTATTTCAAAAAAAATATGTACATTGAATGTTACAAACATAGTATTTGACCCACCAATGGACCAATTTTTTGGGAAAACATTGGAGATACTCAGATTATACCGCCAATTCGCCGAAGAAGTCCGGGTAGACCCCAAAAGAAAAGACACATGGAAGGTAATGAGGAGAAGAGTCAAACTAAAATATCGTGCAAATTTGGCATGGTAAAATGCTCAAAATGTGGTATACATGGTCATAATAAGAAAACTTGCAAGTGAGTTTATTTTTTCTCTATGTGAAATCATTTATGCATCAAATTTTCTATATTTGTATAATTTTATTATTTTTTAAAACTATGAATTCGGGGGCGTGAATGAGAGCTTATTCAAAAATGAACGGCAAATATAGAATATTTTTTATCTAGGATGGTTTTAGACTGTTAAAAAGGTGCATGCTTTTCTGTTAGTTTTGGCTCCATTAAATTTTTATTGTTTTGGCTTTAGACTGTATTACCTTCATTTTTTGTGTTGTTTAATGTTCGTTTTGGCTGGTTCCAATGGATCAAAATTTTATTTTTCTTCAAAAAATTTCCTTTAAAAGTTTAGATTGATTGTATATGCAAAAGCTTTACTTCGGAATTCTCTGGTTATGTATTTGCTTATGTTTTGAATCAGATTTTGCTTCAGAAAACCTGATTCTCTATTGTTTAAGTTTTGTATTAGATTTTTATTGAGATATTGCAACCATTATTTAATAATTAATAAATGAATTTTCCATTATATACAGCGGCAAGAGTTAAGTAGGACTGGATTTTAAAGATTCTGAAAAGTTGGGAACTATATTTTTTTTTTCAAAATAAAAAGTTTGGGACAGAAATCTTAAATATTATAGAGATTAGAGACTGAAATCACTATTTATCCAAAAATCTATTATTAGCTCTGTTTTTTTAATAAGAAAGTTAAATATAGACAAACCAATTTTTAGAAAATTAAAAAAAGAGAAAATTAACTATTTAAGAACTTATATTTTAGAATTTCTATCATATCCATCAATTTTAACCTGGCCTGGGTTATCGGTTAAGGTTAAAAATCACCACACGTATCTTCGATCTCTCCGGATCTTCCCCCTCGCATCTTCTCAATCGCAGGTGCCCGTTCGACGTAGTTCGACGCCTCTTCTCCGCCTAATTCTCCGTCGCGCTCTCGTCCTCAGGCGTATCCACGGTCGTTTGCCCAGGTATTTCTTCGGTACCTTGTTCATGTCAATATATTGATGATTTTTCTTTTGAAATGTCTTTGTCAATCTCCTTTTGGGACTCCGTAGATCTGAAGTCTAGGTTGTGATTTCCGTCTGGAAGGGTAGATCTGGAGTACGCCGAGCTTTGGGGAGGCGGTAACATTTCCAATTAGGGTTCATGTGCAGGAACATTACACAAATTAGTAGAGGAAATTTGTGTAAGGGGATGGATGACATCGTTGTCTAAAGTTTTGGGTATTTCCCTATTAGATCTGGCGGGACTGGGAGACCTTTGTGTTGGAGTAGCGGTCGGGCAAAGTTTTCTGGCTCTCTACCCTATCTAGGGTGGAGGAAGGCCAGAAGTTGGCCAGGGTGGGAAGAGACGAAGGGGAATTGTGGAAGAAAGAAGAACATCAAACTTTATTCTTCAAATATTGCATAGTTACAAATTATCTCTAATCTCCTATTTATAGAAACAAAACCGGCTCAATTAATATAGCTGTTACATTAAGCATAAGCAGAAAAATAGCCGTTGGTCCATGAAACATTTGGGAGTGTTGTTTATATTCATTGGATATGCTCCGCCATTAATATCCGTCAAATTAATATACTTCTTGCTTTTACACGTGGAGAAATAACTGTGCCTGGATCCACCGTTGGATAAATACGGAAAAGCTCTAAATAAATCTGGTCGTTGCTTTAACATTACCTTCCCCTATAGCGATGTCCTCATCGCATCCATACTTATCCTAAAACATAAAGGATGATGTCATTAGCAAACCCACTTTCATTACTAGCAAATCAGAAAAAATAGATTCAGTCATTTTTGGTATTTTTTTCTCTTCCCAAAAATTACTACTAGCAAATCAATCTTTTTTATATATAATTTTTGCATTTTTGAATTTTGAGCCCCAAATATTTCTCATTTGAAAAAGTGATCAACATGAAAGTTGTAGATCTCGATGAGATCTACAACTTTTATGTTGACCATTTTTTTGATTTGAAGCAGTTTATGCGTCTAATTTGGGCCCGAAAAAATATACGCACGGAACGAGTTGTCCGTACAGATTTTCTGCGTGACCTTTTTCGTGGTCTAAATCTGGGGTCTAAACTGCTTCAAATTAAAAAGTGTTCAACATTAAAGTTGTATATCTCGTCGAGATCGACAACTTTCATGTTGAACACTTTTTAATTTAAAGCCGTTTAAGCCCCCGATTTGATCCCCGAAAAAAGTCACGCCGATCCCGGGCGTCCGTACATATGTTCGGCGTGACTTTTTTTCAAGTGCCAAATCGGGGGTCTAAATTGCTTCAAATCAAAAGGTATTTAACATGAAAGTTGTAGATCTCGTCGAGATCTACAACTTTTATGTTGAACACTTCTCATGAAAATATACGTATAAAACGCAGTTCAAAAAGCCACGTATATTCTTATATACACTTAACTCGTATATACAGCACACTCTTATAGGAATTAGAAATCAAATATATTTCTAAACTGGGCGATATTTTGTTTAAAGATTTTGGTGCAGATGATAATATTTTGTTGAAAAAAAGTTTTGGACACACTAAATAAAATTTTGCGATGTTTTGACTCATTTCTAATGCTAACATAAGTGGTTGAATGAATACATTTGAATTATTTGTAATGTCATTATATGTAGTGAGTTATTTTGAAAGAATTAATGTTTAAAACAAAATTTAATTTTTTAAGAAAAACTTTTGTTGGTTTGCTAGCAAGGTTTTAAGAACCGGACTGGAGGATGAACCGGTGAGTTCAAAAATTCAAGGTCCGATCGGTTGGACCGGGGTTAAACCGTGATGTTAGATAATAACATATTATATAATATTAATTATAAATTTATAACATATTACATATTATCAAATTGAGCTCAAATATCAATAATAATCTAATTATAATATATATAAAATGGAAATCATACGTAGACATGTAGTAATAAATATTGTAACAAAAATCGAATAATATTAAAAAAAATTGAAAATTTATATTTTTATTTAACCTAAATAATAATATGTAACTAAGTTTTAATTAGTTAATAACAATATTTATTTTTATACGTAATTTAATAATATATATATTATTTATATTCTAAGTCTATAATTTTTATAAAATATGTTATTATTATTATTATTATATATATATAATAGTTTTGTTTTCATCAACAAGAAGTAGTTGGCGGAGTAGTCTTGACCACTTCATTAATAAGATAGGTCCTGGGTTCGATTCCCTGCAGTGCGCTTTTTTTATATATATAAAAATTCCGAAAATTCTTGTGGTTGGCCCACCCGGTTGCCAAATAACCGGCCTGGTATCCGGTTAACCGGGCCAACCGTCCGGTTAACCGGTTCCTGGCCAGTTCTTAGCTGAGGCGGTTTACAAGACCAGACCGGACCACCCGGTGAACAGGTCGGCGGTCCGACCGGTTGAACCGGCCGGTCCGATTTTTAAAACCTGATTTGCTAGTAACAAAATAGTTTTCAAATAATCATTTTGAAAAATGAAGGTTTGCTAATAGTAAAGGTTTGCTAGAAATCAAATTGGGTTTGCTAGTAACAGCACCCAACATAAACCCTATGGAAAAAGTAGAGGGAACGGCGGAACATTTCGGCAGTTCTCCTGCCCGGTGCTTTAGTTTCTGGTGACTGCAATTGTTAACCCTAAAATCTGCAATGTGTCTTCAACTCAGTGGCCAGGTCGTCGCGGCCTCATAACTCAGACCGTGCAGGCAGCCAGTTCGATCTCAAAGGTCTTAGCCTCGCAGGTCGCCACTCAACCTTGTAGACAGAAGATCCAGTCGGCCTAGGTCGGCCACTTCCCAAACCATCTGATCGGACAAAGGCTCAATGTTACAAGGCTCAGTCCGCCCCCCTTTTTGGCGGACTCGCATATTCTTTCTTTCTTTTCCTTTATATTTTCTCACCACTGGCCGGTTCTCCTATATCCCGGGCAGGTGGTTATTTTCGCCCTGCCCGCTTGGGCAGACCCCCGAGCCTTTAAATAGGGGGGAGTGACACGCCCAAAGCAGGCTGACTCGTACTCAGGAGCCCCCTTATTAATGGCTGCAGACTCGATTCTCAGGCTTTGCGGTCTGTTACTTCTATACCTTTTGCACCTTTTCTTTCTCCTTGTAATTGCACTTGTTTAGTCAAAGGAAAGCCCACCATAAGAGTGGAATTTGCTGCGACGGGCAAAGTCTGTTGTTGTCGCACTCTACGACTCATGTTTTTTCTCTTTTCCCTTGACCGCTAGTAAGCGCAACTATTTGCAATTTCCTCCCTCTTCTCTCCTCGCGAGTCCAAAGACACATTTCTTGCATCAACACTAATGAAGAAGGCATAGTGATAACCATCTTCTGAAGGTTTGGATCTCTGTAACTCTTGCTCTCTGTCTTACAAGAGTTGAACCTCCAGTCATAAGTCTCGAGTTCCTACCTTATCCTCTAGATTTTTGTTTCTCCTTCTAGCCCCACATTTCTTATTATTCTCCTATGCAAGAGTATTGGTGGTTTGAGATTTGGTGGAGCTTGAAGTTCCTCGTAGTAGATCTGGTGGTAGTGAAGCAGTGCCTTCCCATATGTTGTCAGTGGGAGGTAAACCCTTCCACTAAACTAGGCCTTGTTCTACTCGAGTTCCCTGCCAGATGATTTCCCGTGTACTCATGACGGCCAAGGGTTCATGTAGTGGGTTATTCTCAAAACTCTTCAGAGGTAAAGTGATGATTAGAGTTTTAGTGTCACCTTGATACGGCTTAAGAAAATATACATGAAAGATGTTATATATCTTTGATTCTGCCAGTAAATGCAATCGATAAGCCGTGTTGTTTATTACTTCAGATATCTGAAAAGGCTCGTAGAATTTCAAACTGAGTATTCTATTTGAAGTTCTGGTAAGGGTTAACTGTCGGTAGGGATGTAACTTTAGCAAAACCCAGTCTCCCACTTTGAAAGTGATGTCGGTTCTCTTACTATCTGCGTAAGCCTTCATCCGTTGTTGTGTGTTTGTTAGGTTGCTGCACAGTTGTTGTATAATTGTGTCTCTTTCTTGTAATGTAGCCTCGATCACTTTATTACTGGTTACCCCTGCACAATAAGAAAGCAAACAAGGGGGGTTTTGACCGAACATGACCTTTAGTGGGGTCACGTCGATCGATGCATTAAATACTGTATTATGATAATATTTCGCTAGGATAAGAAAATAAGACCATTTACTCGGCGTATTGTGAGCAAAAATTCGCAGGTATTGTCCTAAACATCTATTTGTTCTTTCAGTTATACCATCAGTCTCAGGGTGATAGGATGAACTATATTAGTGTTGTTCCCTATTTTATAAATAACTCCCTCCAGAAATCGCTTAGGAATATAGTATCCCTATCAGTAATAATTGATTCAGGTATTACATGAAGTTTCCCTACATTTTCCCAGAATGTGTTAGCTACTTTTGGTCCAGTTAATGGTCCTTTGAGGGGTGAGAAATGTGCTACTCTAGATAGTCTATCCACAACTAGTATTATTATAATGAATGAGTTTGATGGAGGCAGATGGGTTATGAAATCCACAGTCAACTTGACCAACAATTTTTGAGGAATTGGAAAGGGTTGAAGTAAACCATACAGGCTATGGTTAATTGGTTTAACTTTTTGGCATAATTCACAATTGTTAATATAGGAGGTTATTTCTTCCTTCATTTTATTCCAGTGAAACTGTCCTTGTAACTTATGCATTGTCCTCTTAAATCCTGAATGACCTCCAAATGGTCAGTCATGAGCCTCCCGCAATATTAGTTGTTTTACGTTTGAATTGTCTGGAATTAATAGTTTATGTTTATAGTATAAGAAGTTTCCTTTTATATTCCATTCTGGGTGTAAGTGTGGTTGTGATTTCACTTGTTGTATCTTGTTTATTGTTTTTATGTCATTTTTATAGTCTTCTTCCAATCCTTCTAGTAAGGGTGAGATTGAAACAAATATTGTTGGGAGACTCAGTGATTTTTCTAGATCAAGACTTGAAGTGGTCCGGGACAATGCATCAGCCACTTGATTGAGTTTTTTCGTGTTATATTTAATTGAATAATAAAAACCAAGTAACTTAGTAAAAACTTTTTTTAAACTGGTGTATGTAATTCTTGTGTAAGCAAGTGATGTAGGCTTTAATAATCTGTTAGAATGGTAAAATGATGTCCTAGTAAATATTGTCTCCACTTTGCAATAATAGATGTACATTTCTCTCACATATGTGAATTTTTGTTGCATTAGTGGAGATAATATTTTACTGTAGTAAGTTACATCCTTCTGATTCTGTAGTAAAACTACACCTATTCTCGATCCTGAAGCGTCTGTCTCAATGGTGAATGGTTCTTTGAAATTTGGTAGAGTTAAGAATTGGAAATGTTATTAATTTTCTTTTATATTTTCAAATGTTTCTTGCGCTGATTCAGTCCATTGAAAAGGAATTTTCTTGAGTATAAGAATAGGTCTTCCGGTGAGTGGGGACTTTGAAGAAGAGGAGTCGTAGAGCCTGATCACATTCTTCGGTCCACTCAAACTTCTTCTTTCCTCAGAGGGTCCTGAAGAAAGGACACACTTATCTCCCGATTGTGAGATTAAGCGGCCTTTACCTTGTAAGCTCCCCTCCTTCAAAACCAGGGGGGATCTTATGCCCAAAGCGCTTGCCCAACCAAAAGGTTCGTGTTTCGGTAAAAGACCCACCCCTCTCACCCGACCCACGACCCAATTGGCGGGACATGCGCTTTGTGAGGCTATGTATATCAGAATAGAAAATCATTCACAGAGTATATAAAAATTTACGGAAGCATCACAGATCATAAATATTTCATCATGATAGAAATAAGTGAACCAAAACAAAACCCACGAGGGGTATAAGTGTCCAAAATGATCATCCAAACAAGAGATGACAAAACATAGAGTCTATAAAAGAAAACTAATCATCCTCTCTCCTACTCGAGCTAATACCCTCAAATCTTCGTAGACTGTCCGGACTGGCTCCTGGAACTCCTCATCAACGGGATCCCGCTTATGGTCCTCCATCCACTCCTGCTCCGTGGGTAGGCGCATCGGGCCCTAAAATGATACGTACAAAGGTACGTTAGTCACATCATGACCAAGTAAATCTCGCGCTCCTCCCCAGCCCCCTAATGGGTACAAAGAAGGAAACTTGCAAGGAAAGTTAGTGCAATAGCCGAAGCAATATATCATGTATAAGCAGCAAAAGATGGTGACAAGGAGCAAGGAAAGTTAGTACGATAGCCGAAGCAACATATCATTTATAAGCCACAAAAAGGTAGTGGCAGGTGAAATCATTAGCAGTAAGTATACCCATTCATGTAAAAATGATGTAATGTGCATGTATGATGTTCTCACGGTCACTCGAATGATGCGTCACAATCATTTTCCCCTATGTCGACATAGTGATCTGTTAAGAGAAGGAGCTCACTTCCCAGGCCTCACCGTCGTGGCCAGACGGTGATAGTGGGTCGGTCGCTCCCACTTCTAGGTTATGGATACACCCCAACTTCCTAGGCCTTCGTACCACAAAAGAAACGGGTACTCTCGGTGGGAACACATCCTCACCTCGTGCGGAGATCGACCCTCTCGGCACATAACCAAACGGGGGTGAGACGGACCTATACGAAAGGGGTAGCTAGCCCCCGGTCCTCTCCACCACCCAACAAACATAGAGTTCGTCGTCACAACTTCACCCATAGTGTATAATAGGAAAGGCCGACAAACCCGTCACATCGGTAACCATGCACCATCCCGTAGGCCCATGCATGAGGAGATGAATGACAATAATAGCAACACTTAAAAACTAACATTGCACAACGATCGAATTATAATATTAAGTTGTACTATTTAACGCTGAATTTAAATTGCTTAATGACTTCAAAACAGAAAGCACTAAACCTGGAAGTTGTAGATAAAACAATAGTCTATAAAAGTTCCTCTAACATGCATTCACTGATTTGGCCTCTAAGACCCTCAGAATAGTGGTTGAAGTTTGCCAAAAATACTATTTTATAAGGTACAGCTAATACAGATTTATTTAGCTATGTTTGGAATCAAAATAAATTAGCTTAAGTCCTTCTGTTTGTCAAACTCAAAACATGAAAGTTTAAGACAAAATATTAACCTATAAAAGACTCTCTAACAAAGGTTTTCTGGTTTGATCTCTAAGACCCTCAAAACAGTGACTGAACTTTGCCAAAAATTAAAAATAATACTGTTTTATAAAGTACAGCAATTATTCTGTTTCCCGAACGGTTGAATATACCTTTCGAGCTCAAAATTAAATTAGTTAGAGGTTCCCGGTACGAAAACTGTTAACAGTAAAGTTGTAGGAATTATAAATATCTAAAATATCGGGTCTCACAAATTTTTTTTCAAATGTGACTCTAAGTTAATTAAAATCACGTTTGAAAAATAAGAAAAATATTTAAAACAAATAATTATAACACGGGCTCACGGTGGCTGCATGCATGCAGCCACCGTGAGGCCATGCGGGCGGCCCCTTGGCCGGCCGGAGCACTAGTTGCTCCGGCCAATACCCCTACAAGGCTCGCCCGGGGGAGGGTTTTGCCGGCGGCCTACCGCCGCCGTCGCGGCGGCGATCCGCGCCGAGAGGAGATAAAAACGAATACACACCTATATATATTTTTATATATATATAAATATGAATATATATACAAATATATACATATCTTCATCTATATATATATATATATATATATACTTTTTTTTTCAACAGGGCCTCACGGTGGCTGCATGCATGCAGTCACCGTGAGCCTTGCGGGTTGCATCATATCGTGGCCGGCCGGAGCACCGGCTGCTCCAGCCACTACCCTCAGCAGACTCGCCCGGGATGGGCGCTCCGGCAGGGAGTCGGCCGGCGGCCGTCCTCCGCCGCCGGCGGCGACCTGGAGAAGAGTTTCTCCGGGTCCTTGGTGGCTGAAAATCCACAGTGAAACAGGAAGCTGGAGGGGGGTTACGGGCTTCCCCTCCACCATTGGTGGAGGCTTGGGTTCCGGCCACTACCCCCATTGAGAGTGCCCCGGGAAGGGCCTCCGGTGGGGAGACCTCCGACGGCCGGCCGCCGCTGGTGGTAGCCGAAAAAACTTAACAGAAACTTTTTTTTTGTCTTTTTTTTTTCTGATTGGATGAAGAGGCCGTCGGAGCGGATTCCGTCGAGCCCCTTCGCCTCAAGGGCCTTGAGGAGGGGTCGTGGGGACTCCTCCTCCCCTTCACACGCCCCATGCAAGGTCGAAACCCGCAACGGTGGCGGAGGTCATGGGGGTGGTCCGAAGCTTCCATGGCCGGGAACACCGTCTCCGGTGGTCGGAGGCGGCGGAGGTCGACGAGAAAAAGATCTAGGGCAGGGAGGAGTCGTAAGAACTTACATTGGAGTTATTTAGGCGAGGGGATCGTCGAGCGGCCATTGTTGGTGGAGTTCGCCGGAGCTCGGGGAGGAGGTTCGTCGGACGGTCGCCGGGCTTGGACTCTTGCTGGTTGGGGAGGGTAGAGTGTAGAAAAAATGAGAACCTAACCATGGGGGGTTTATATAGGAGGGGGGTGGTCTCTTGGGGTGTTGGGAGGATTTAATGAGGAGGAGTTATTCCTCCTTGCTGAAAACGCCCCCCACCAGCCTGGTTCAGCCTTCCCAAGGCTTTGGGAGAGGGGAGGATTAATGACAAGCCTCTATCATTAAGAGGGGGAGTTATTATGTGGGTTTATTATATTAATTGAGGCTTAAAAAATGAAATAACTAATGAACCGTAATTTATTTTAACCTAGAATTTTTATGACAGCATTATAAAATCCTAAGCTATTTTTTAGAAATTATTTTTTAATTTTTGAATGCATTTTCGTATTTTTAATTATTTATTTGGTGTTTTAAGCATAATAAAATTAAAATAAATAATTTATATTTTAAATAATAAATTTTAATTATTACATCTCTTACATATATATTTAGGGAGCTATGATAAAAATTTGGGTGAATAAAAATGTTTTTTGCTATTTATCTTAATTTTCCAAAGTATATTGAATAAATTAATTATTTAAATAATAAATTAATTATGAAAATAAATTAGCTCTTTATTGGCACATTACTTCAAATATTCTTAGAGCGTCTTGATAAAAATTTTGGGGGTGATAGGAGTGTACTCGTCACGATAGTTATGCGTGACCCGGAAGGTGGAGAGTGTGACTTATTGGGTCAATAGTACTCAATAGGTCGTGAACTTATTATTCGGGCATCAATCCGGCGCACAAAACCCTAACAGGTCAAATAACACGAAGGGGGTCTAGAAAATCGAAATCGGGATGTTACAAATCTAAAAAGTCTAACAAAATTTTCGTCCTCGAAAATTCGATTAGGTCACAGTAATTCTGAAAATGTAAAGAAAACATACCCTAAATAAAAGATTAAATTTGTTGTGTTACCTGACGTAAAGAGGCCGGGGTAAAGTTCACGCATCTGGTCCTCAGGTTCCCAAGTAGACTCCTCGGTCCCGCAGTTGTCCCACTGCACTCGGACAAGGGGAACCCTCTTATGCCGCAGAACCTTCGTCTCGGTATCCATGATTTGCACCGGCTTGAGGGGTACGGATCGGTCGGGTTCCACCGGTCCCGGGGCCTCCTGGATAGCATGCTCTGGACGTAATAGTGCACGCCTCAACGAAGAGACATGAAATACATCATGTAATCCTTGGAGTTCTGGGGGTAGCTCCAACCTGTATGCCACTTCGCCTATACGCTCTGTGATGGTATAAGGTCCCATGTACCTCGGGCTCAACTTCCGTTGTCGACGGAGCCGAGATACACCGTGCCGAGGGCGAATCTTCAAGTAAACCTTGTCACCAATGCTGAACTCCACATGTCGATGGCGGGCATCGTAGTATTTTGCTTGCCGGCTCTGAGCTTCACGCATCCGTTCCTGTATCATCTGGATAATTTCTGTCACGTTCTCCATGAAAACGGGCCCCAAAGCCCTCGAGTCCGCATCTTGAGCCCAGGAAAGTGGAGTTCGGCATTTCCGGCCGTATAAAGCTTCGTATGGAGCCATGCCAATACTTGCCTGATACGTGTTGTTGTAGGAGAATTCGACTAATGGTAGGAGCCGCTCCCATGGCTCCTTCTTATCTACCAGACATAACCGGAGAAGGTCCTCCAAAGTCCGATTTGTGCGTTCGGTTTGCCCATCCGTTTGGGGGTGAAATGATGTGCTGAATGCTAGTTTAGTCCCCAAATATGCTTGGACACTCCTCCACTCATTCGAGGTGAATCGACCATCCCGATCCGAAACTATGGTTCTTGGCACGCCATGGTAACGAACCACATTCTCAAAAAAGGCGCACCAATTTCCCAACACCGTCGTCTTGGCGGTTGGGGATGAACCGTGCAACCTTTGTCAATCGGTCGACCACCACCCAAATAGAATCGTTCCCGGTCCGAGAGCGGGGTAGGCCATGGATGAAATCCATGGATATGTCTTCGAATTTCCACTCGGGGATGGGGAGCGGCTGTAATAACCCAGCGGGGCTCTTGCATTCCGCCTTAACAAGCTGGCACGTCGGGCAATGTGTCACAAAAGTGATGACATCTCGCTTCATCCCTGGGCATCAGAATGTCTTCTTCAGATCTGCATACATCTTTGTGATGCCCGGGTGGATCGAGTAGCGTGTGTGGTGGCTCTCATACAAAATCTCGTGCCGAAACTGTCCACCAGAAGGAACGAACATCCTATCACGGAAGTAAAGAATCCCGTCCCTTATCTAAAAGTCCGGGTGCTCTTTTCCGGCCTTTAAACGGGCAATCCCGTCCTCGAATAGTGGGTCATCCGACTGAGCATCCCTGATCCTATCCCGAAGATCGCACTTGATCTCTGTCCAATATAGCTGATGTGCAGCCGCAACTGCATCTCCTGGCGCGATCACTGTAATTCCCATCTCCTCGAGACCTCGCACAATATCTCTCGGTGTACCGATAATCCAGCTAGCTGAGGCCATAGGGTTCCTACTCAGAGCATCTGCCACGGTGTTTGCCTTGCCAGGGTGATACTGGAGATCAAAATCATAGTCGCACAAAAACTCTAACCACCGTCTCTGCCGCAGGTTCAGCTCTCTCTGCGTGAAGACGTACTTGAGGCTCTTGTGATCCGAAAACACCTCACACCGAACGCCGTATAAGTAGTGCCTCCATATCTTTAAGGCGAAGACCACTGCTCCCAACTCTAGGTCGTGTGTGGCGTAGTTCTTCTCATGCACTTTTAGTTGCCTTGAGGCATAGGCAACCACCTTCCCGTGTTGCATTAAGACTGCTCCCAGACCTTATTGGCATGCATCAGTGTACACTTGGAAGCCTTCCTGGCCTGATGGTATAGTCAGTATAGGGGCTGAGGTAAGTCTCTCCTTCAACTCTTGAAAGGCCCCTTCGCACTGCGGTGTCCATACGAACGACGCATCTTTCTTTGTTAGCGATGTTAGTGGCAGTGCGATCTTAGAGAATCCTTCAACGAACTTACGGTAATATCCCGCAAGCCCAAGAAAGCTCCTCACATCAGCCGCTGAACAAAGTTGCGGCCAATCCCGAACGGCCCGAATCTTTGCTGGGTCCACTGCTATGCCGTTAGCGCTGACGATGTGACCCAAAAAGCCAACCTCCTTAAGCCAAAATTCACACTTCGAAAATTTTGCGTACAGGTGGTGCTCTCGCAATTTTTGGAGCACCTTCTCCAAGTGTGTGACATGCTGCTCTTCCGATTCCGAGTACACGAGGATGTCATCGATGAATACGATGACGAATTGGTCGAGAAAGGGTTCGAACACCCGATTCATCAAGGACATGAACGCCGCTGGAGCATTGGTGAGACCGAATGGCATTACAGTGAACTCGTATTGCCCATAGCGAGAGCAAAATGCGGTCTTCTCAATGTCCTTGTCATCAATCCTGAGCTGGTAGTACCCCGATCGGAGATTGAGTTTGGAGAAACATCGAGCTCCCTGCAATTGATCAAACAACTCTTCTATCCTTGGGAGGGGATATGTATTCTTCACGGTCAGCCGGTTTAACTCCCGGTAGTCTATGCAGAGCCGAAGGGATCCATCCTTCTTCTTTACGAAGAGCATGGGCGCTCCCCAAGGAGAAGAACTGGGTCGGACGAATCCCGAGTCTACCAATTCCTGCAGCTGTACTCTGAATTCTGCCAGCTCCTTTGGCGCCATCCTGTAAGGAGATCTCGATACTGGACGAGCCCCGGGAAGGAGGTGAATTTTGAAGTCCTCTTCCCGATGTGGAGGTAGTCCGGGGAGTTTCTCTGGAAAGACATCCGGAAACTCCTTTACCACCTTTATTTCAGCCAATTCCATGGTCTGCCCCACCATCTCAAAGTAGACCACGAACACCTCATCACCTCTCATGGTGGCCTTCGTCGCCTATATGAAATTCAACATGAGGCGGGAAATGAATGGTATACCTTGGTAGGTGAACGTTCCTCCCATTGGTGCTTGGAGGGTCACCCTCCTGTTCTGACAGTCTATTTGTGCTGCATGCTCTGCGAGCCAATCCATCCCTAATATCAGGTCAAACCCTAACAACTGGAGTACCGCTGCTTCAACTTCTATCTCCTGATCATTTATCTTTACCCGAAATTTGCACAAGTCCGAAGAGATCATCTCCGACCCATCGGGGAGCCGTACCCGCAACGGGTTTCCTGTGAGGTAAACCACTCCTGGATCTTGATGTATGAAATCATGAGACACGAAGGAGCAAGTGGCGCCCGTGTCAAAGAGCGCTCGAGCAGCCCGATCATTGATCCAGAGGATCCATGAGGTTTCGATTGATTTTGAAATGGTAATGTATATACAATTGTAATAAAAGTATCATAATTTGAGATGCAGTATAAATAAAATTCGTACCGTTCACCACGTCTGTAGTGGCTCGATCCCTTCCTAGGTCTAAGGCATAAGCCTGCTAGGGAGGTTGTTGTTGTCCTCTACCGGGTTGGCCCCGACCACGACCTCCACCACGGTAATTGTCTCTGTGCGAATAGAAATATAGAAACCGGAAAGTGGAGAATGCAATTTTTATTATCCAAAAAAGTAAGTATTACAAAGGTATAGCCTCCCTTATATAGAATGGAGGAGATAGGAGAGAATACAAATACCCAATGTGGGACTAAATACACAAAAATATCATCTACAAAGCTAACCGCCAATCCGCCCAGGAGAGCGCCTAACCGTGCGGTTAGTAGGCACTAACCGCCCGGTCACCACCAGAGAACACGCAGCAGACCACCGAGATCCCAGAGATTAGCCGGCAGACCGCCCGGCTACCAAACCGCCAGTCTTAGCCGCCTGTCCGCCAAGGTCTATACAGCAACACAGAGATTAGCCGGGCTGACCGCCCGGCTACCAAACCGCCAGTCCTAGCCGCCTGTCCGCCCAGGTCTATACAGCAACACTCCCCCTCAAGCTGGAGCATAGATGTCAATCATGCCTAGCTTGCTGCAAATGTGGAAGAAAGAGGCGGACACAGGTTTTGTGAATATATCTGCCAGCTCTTTCTCCGAGGTAACAAACGGAGTGCAAATCTGGTTCTTCAACACTTCTTCTCGAATGAAGTGACAATCAACCTCTATGTGCTTTGTTCGCTCATGGAAGACCGGATTTTTAGAAATGTAGATCGCAGCTTTGTTGTCGCAGAACATGGGAAGTGGATAGTTGTAGACCTCTCCTAGATCCAGCATGAGAGCCCGCAACCATTTTAACTCACACGTGGTTGATGCCATGCTACGATATTCTGCTTCCGCACTAGACCTGGAGACTACTGACTGCTTCTTGCTCTTCCAGCTAACCAAGTTTCCTCCAACAAACGTGCAAAATCCGGAAGTCGACTTGCGATCCCCTTTGTCGTCCGCATAGCTAGCGTCGGAGTACGCTTCGACTCTTAGGTGACCGTTTTTCTGAAAGAGAAGACCTTTCCCAGGTGCGGACTTCACATACTCCAATATCCTTAGAGCGGATTGAAGATGACATTCCCTAGGCGACTGCATAAACTGGCTGACCTTTCCCACTGCATAGGAGATGTCTGGTCTGGTCACCGTAAGGTAGATGAGTTTGCCAACAAGACGCCGATACCTCGTAGTATCCAATAGAGGTGGTGATTCGTCTATCCATGTCTTGTCTTCTCCAGGAGCCATGGGACACCGGGCAAGTTTAGCACCCGTCAATCCTGCCTCTTTCAACAAATCAAGAGCATACTTCCGTTGGGAGAGAACCAAGGAACACGGTTTCCGAGAGATTTCAATTCCAAAGAAGTATTTTGGAGAACCCATATCCTTCGTGACTAGGTGTTGGCGGAGATGGACCTTCGTCAAGGCTACACCAGCTTGATCGTCGCCAGTAAGAAGAATATCGTCCACGTAAACAGCTAGCACAACCAGACCCGAAGATGTCTTGCGAATGAACAAGGAGTGATCAGCCGAACTCCTGGTGAAACCGATAGCCCCAACGATGCTACTGAACTTATCGAACCACGCCCTGGGACTTTGCTTTAGGCCATAGATGGCCTTCTTCAACCGGCATACTTGAGTCTCCCCCTGAGCAACATACCCAGGAGGTTGCTCCATGTAGACGTCCTCGTGAAGGTCACCATAGAGGAAGGTATTCTTGACGTCCAACTGCGAAATAGGCTAATCCCTGTTGACCGCCACCGATAAAAGGACCCGAATGGTGCTGAGGCGAGCAACTGGCGAGAACGTGTCAAAGTAATCAACACCATAGGTCTGAGTAAACCCTTTTGCAACAAGACGGGCTTTGTACCGGTCCACACTGCCATCAGGACGGAACTTGACGACAAACACCCAGCGACAACCAACCACATCCGTTCCAAAAGGAGGAGGCACAAGGGTCCAAGTGCCCCGGTCAGAGAGAGTAGCAATCTCGTCATCCATGGCAGCCTTCCAGTGAGGAATATCAAGGGCTTCCTGGTAGGTGCGAGGTGTGGTAGTCGCGGAGATGGCTAGGGCGAAGTCCCTGCGAGAAGGTGTTAGCCGATCATAAGAAATAACAGCTGCCAGCGAGTGCTGGGTGCACGTCCTAACCCCTTTGCGAAGGGCAATGGGCAGCTCCAGGTCCTCGAGTTCCTCAATCGCCGGTGCATCCGTGGCGGAGATAGCTGGCCCGGGAGAAGAGAGAGACGGCCGAGGGGACGAGGGAGAAGGATCATGATCAAGAGAAGGAGCGGCTGGTGGAGGTGGGGATGGAGGAAGCTCAAGAGGAGTGGATGTGGTGGAGAGAATGGGTGGAGAGGTCGAGTCGGTAGGAGGAAGAGGGAGGTTCGATCCATCGACCTGTGGGAGATCAGAAGAGAAGTAGGCGGCATTCTCAAAGAATGTCACATCCGCCGAGACGAACTGCTTGCGATGAACAGGGTCAAAGCAGCAGTAACCTTTTTGAGTTGTGGAGTAACCCAAAAAGATACACTTCGTAGCACGAGGGGACAATTTGTCACGAGTTGCGGTAGGGCTATGAACAAAGGCAGTGCACCCAAAAATGCGGAGTGGTAAGGGAAAGGGGTCCTTGGAGGGATAGAGGATGGAAAAAAGGGTTTTGCCTTTGAGGACGGTAGAGGGAATGCGATTGATGAGGTAGCAGGAGATGAGGACCGCGTAGCCCCAATAGCTACGAGGAACCTGCATCTGCGTCATGAGAGTGCGAGCGACATCGAGGAGGTGACGGTTTTTACGTTCCGCCACCCCATTTTGCTGGGAGGTATATACGCAGCTAGTTTGATGAATGATGTCATGTTGCGTACAGAAAGAAGCGAAATCACTACTCAGATACTCTTTTGCATTATCAGAGCGAAAAATTTTGACAGAAGCATCAAATTGATTTTTAATCATATAATAAAATGACGTCCATACAGAAAAAAGTTTGGAGCGATCCTTTAATAGATACACCCACGTACATCGAGAATAATCATCAATAAAGGTTACAAAATAGGAACTTCCACGCCCGATGGTAAGGGTAGGGGAAGGTCCCCAAACATCAGAGTGAATAAGGTCGAACGGCTTGGAAGAGCCACGACCTTTCTTAGGAGGAAAGGGGGAACGGTGATGCTTGCCCAGTTGACAGGCATCACAGTTGATAGGAGAGTCCTGCTGAGGTAGGTGAGGAAACAGTTGGTGGATGAGACGCGAGGGAGGATGCCCCAAGCGAAGGTGCCACTGAAGAAGATTAGTAGAAGCGGGAGAGAAGACGGTAAGAGCAGATACATCATCAAGGAAGTAGAGACCGCCCCTCTCAGTCCCAGTAGCAATCGTCCGCTTGGAGTCCGGGTCCTGAAACGAACAAGAAGAAGGAGTAAATGTTACCGAACACTGAAGTTGCTTGCAAAGAGAAGTAACCGACAATAAATTGCACGGAAACTTGGGCACATAAAGAGTATCCGCCAGGCGAAGGGACGGAGTAACTTGAACCATGCCCGTTCCATGCACCGGAGAGGGAGAACCATCCGCAACGAGAACAGGGGGCAACCGATCATGTGTTTCTAGGAGAGAAAAGCATTGAGGATTGCCCGTCATATGATTAGTGGCGCCAGAGTCGATTAGCCATTTACCTTGGGTAACCACGTGGGCACTACCTGAAGTCGTGGCCACGGAGGCAGATGGCTTGGAAGAAGTAGGAGTATCACCAGCGGGACGAAGATGCGGATGCTTTGTCCAGCAGCGGTCAACCAAGTGTCCTGGGCGGCCACAATGAGTACAGAGGTAGCGAGAAGGGCCACGCCCGCCAGAGTGGTTACCACGACCACTAAATCCACCACGATGAGCCTGGTGGGCATAGGCATCCGGAGCCGGAGGAGCGGCAAGCAAGGGGCGTTGGAGCAGAGAGGTAACAGCGGCAATGCGGGCAGCAGTAGCATCCAGGGTAGGAGACTCAGCCTCTCCAAGAATTTGCTGCCGGATCATATCGTATGAGTCCGGAAGCCGCAGAAGGTAACAGACCACTAGGAGTTCCTGGAAGTGCTTCAGCTGAGTGGCCACATCTGCCGAGAGAGGACGATTTTGTAGAATCTCAGCTCCAAGGGCTTTGACTTGTTGGTAAGCTGCAGGAGGGGACATGGACTGGCGAGCAAAGAGATCCGCATAGAGAGTATAGATCCGAGATGTTTGTCCCCCCTTGGAGTAGAGAGCGGCCAAGTGATTCCAAGCTTGTTTTACCGTCTCATCGTGACGGATGACAGGAAGGCATTCATCGGACAGGCTGTTCGCCAGCCAAGTACGAACCAGCGCATCATTCGCATCCCAGTCAGTAAACTGGGCAGAGTCCGCAGGCGGAGGGTCATCGGTAAGATGATGACGCTTGCGCTGAGAGCGGAGAAGAAAAGTGAATGAGACACTCCAGTCGGGATAATTGGGCCCCAGAAGCTTAGAGATGGTGCCAAGATTCCCGGAAGCAGGAGGAGGAGGCGGTGGGACAACGACAGTAGACGAGGTGGAGCCATCAGAATTGGTCATCCTGGAAGAGAGGTCGCGCGGTTAAGAGGAGAGACCGGGCGAGCAAAGGAAGGAAGAGTTCGCAGCGGTCACAATTAGACCAGCGGCAAGCAATGCCACGACCAAGCTGTGAAGCACAAGAAGAGAAGCCGCACGGTTAACAAGGGAAACTGAGCGGGAAGAAGAAGAAGAAGCCGCGCGGATAGAGAGAGCGAGAAGACCGCGCGAACAAAAGGCAAACCGCGGCGGGCAGAGAGAAGAAGCTGCAACGGTCACGGTGTCAGCACACTAGTGGCAAGAAGGGTAGAGAGGCCGCCTAAACAAGGAAGAACTCGCGCGAACAGAGAGAAATCGCGCGGATAGGAAGAAAAAGATCTGCAGCGGTCACGATGGTAGACACCAGCGACCAGAGAAGCCACGACCAAGCCGCAGAACCAAACAGAGGGAGAGAAGTCGGGCGGCTAGCAGACAGACCGCGCGAACAGAAGAGGAGGATAGAAGAATCCACGGGAGAAGAGAGCTCGCGCGAGCTGAAAGACAGGCCGCGGCGAGTAGGCAGAGGTCGCACGGACAGAAGAAAACGCAATCAGGAGGACTAGATCGGGTCCTCTGATACCATGTGCGAATAGAAATATAGAAACCGGAAAGTGGAGAATGCAATTTTTATTATCCAAAAAAGTAAGTATTACAAAGGTATAGCCTCCCTTATATAGAATGGAGGAGATGGGAGAGAATACAAATACCCAAGGTGGGACTAAATACACAAAAACATCATCTACAAAGCTAACCGCCAATCCGCCCAGGAGACCGCCTAACCATGCGGTTAGTAGGCACTAACCGCCCGGTCACCACCAGAGAACACGCAGCCGACCACCGAGATCCCAGAGATTAGCCGGCAGACCGCCCGGCTACCAAACCGCCAGTCTTAGCCGCCTGTCCGCCAAGGTCTATACAGCAACACAGAGATTAGCCGGGCTGACCGCCCGGCTACCAAACCGCCAGTCCTAGCCGCCTGTCCGCCCAGGTCTATACAGCAACAGTCTCGATGCCCTTCCCTGGGTGCTAAGAGGGGGCATTGAGGTCGCAAATGTCCCAACTCATTGCAGTGGAAACAACGCCTTTCAAAAGGGCGTTGTTCAGCCGCATATGCTGGTGCGGGGAGGGCCCTCTGCTGTGCTGGGGGAGGTGGGGGTGTCCTTCTCCGATGGTGATCGCGGGGTGGCTGGTGGCGATCCCCTCGATCGTAGCCCCTATGATCTCCTCTATCATTTCCACGTGCGCGCTGATGCCTCCCCTGAGCCCTATGATCTTGTCCCTGAGGTGTCTCTGATATTCTCTTCAACTTGTTTCTCTCTCGAGTGGTCTTTATATCCGCCTCCATCGTTTTTGCAAGGTGTACGATAACTTCAAAGGGAGCATGAGCCGCAGTCATCAGCGGTTGCCGAATAGAGTCGTTGAGGCCTTGAAAGAACCTTTTGGCCCGATTCTCATCCTCTATGGCCATAATGCCAGCATATCGGGCAAGGTGGGAGAACTCTCGCTGGTACTCTGTAACTGTCATAGTGCCCTGCCGAAGGTGAAGGAAACGTTCCTGGAGCTCTGTCCGGTCAGAGCTAGAAATGAAGTGCTCCATCATCAAGGTAGAGAAACTTCTCCAGGAAACATCAGTCAGGCGGCGGTTCCTATAAGTGGTCTGTAGGATAGACCTCCACCACTGCCTAGCATAACCCTCCAACAGGGTGGCAGCTAGGGAAACTGCGTAGTAGGAAGGGCAGTGCATTCCCCTGAATAGCTCCTCAATCCTCTCTAGCCAATCCTCAGTTTGGATGGCTGACTCCGTCCCTCTGTAAGTCGGGGGATGAAAGCTCCTGAACATCACCAATCTCTCGGCATCTGTAGGGCCCTGTGCCTGTAGCAGCTGTTGTTGCTGAAGTGAGGCTCGAAAGGTATCTAGTAGTGCGGTAAGAGTCTGCCCTAACTCTATTTGGAGGAGCGGGGCCGACTGGGCCGGCACTGCATGACCAGTGGGTGCGGCAGGAGGTGGAGGGGCCCACTCATCAATTGGTGTGTCAGGAGTGTAACTGTCCTCATCGGTGTCATCCGTGTTCTCATTTCTCAATCTAAGACTAGGCTCCCGAAATTCCTGTGTCAGATTATAAAATATATACGTATCAGAACTGTGTAATTAAGCTAAAAGGGGTAGGTACTTGGTCGAAGAATTGACTCGGTTGGGTTTTACTAGCTGATACGTGAAGTTTCATCATGATTCTATTACGGTCCACCACGCTTCCGCTCCGCAGTTCGTCCACGAACTAGCTATCATAAGGTGGTGAATCGCCTGTGATTATTTTTATAAATCCGGATCACTTTCCCTCTGATACCCTTGTAAGATCCCCTCCTTCAAAACCAGGGGGGATCTTATGCCCAAAGCGCTTGCCCCACCAAAAGGTTCGTGTTTCGGTAGAGGACCCACCCCTCTCACCCGACCCACGACCCAATTGGCGGGACATGCGCTTTGTGAGGCTATGTATATCAGAATAGAAAATCATTCACAGAGTATATAAAAATTTACGGAAGCATCACAGATCATAAATATATCATCATGATAGAAATAAGTGAACCAAAACAAAACCCACAAGGGGTATAAGTGTCCAAAATGATCATCCAAACAAGAGATGACAAAACATAGAGTCTATAAAAGAAAACTAATCATCCTCTCTCCTACTCGAGCTAATACCCTCAAATCTTCGTAGACTGTCCGGACTGGCTCCTGGAACTCCTCATCAACGGGATCCCGCATATGGTCCTCCATCCGCTCCTGCTCCGTGGGTAGGCGCATCGGGCCCTAAAATGATACGTACAAAGGTACGTTAGTCACATCATGACCAAGTAAATCCCGCGCTCCTCCCCAGCCCCCTAATGGGTACAAGGAAGGAAACCTGCAAGGAAAGTTAGTGCAATAGCCGAAGCAATATATCATGTATAAGCAGCAAAAGGTGTTGACAAGGAGCAAGGAAAGTTAGTACGATAGCCGAAGCAACATATCTTTTATAAGCTACAAAAAGGTAGTGGCAGGTGAAATCATTAGCAGTAAGTATACTCATTCATGTAAAAATGATGTAATGTGCATGTATGATGTTCTCACGGTCACTCGAATGATGCGTCACAATCATTTTCCCCTATGTCGACATAGTGACCTGTTAAAAGAAGGAGCTCACTTCTCAGGCCTCACCGCCGTGGCCAGACGGTGACAGTGGGTCGGTCGCTCCCACTTCTAGGTTATGGATACACCCCAACTTCCTAGGCCTTCGTACCATAAAAGAAACGGGTACTTTCGGTGGGAACACATCCTCACCTCGTGCGGAGATCGACCCTCTCGGCACATAACCAAACGGGGGTGAGACGGACCTATACGAAAGGGGTAGCTAGCCCCCGGTCCTCTCCACCACCCAACAAACATAGAGTTCGTCGTCACAATTTCACCCATAGTGTATAATAGGGAAGGCCGACGAACCCGTCACATCGGTAACCATGCACCATCCCGTAGGCCCATGCATGAGGAGATGAATGACAATAATAGCAACACTAATAAAACTAACATTGCACAACGATCGGATTATAATATTAAGTTGTACTATTTAACGCTGAATTTAAATTGCTTAATGACTTCAAAACAGAAAGCACTAAACCTGGAAGTTGTAGATAAAACAATAGTCTATAAAAGTTCCTCTAACATGCATTCACTGATTTGGCCTCTAAGACCCTCAGAATAGTGGTTGAAGTTTGCCAAAAATACTGTTTTATAAGGTACAGCTAATACAGATTTATTTAGCTATGTTTGGAATCAAAATAAATTAGCTTAAGTCCTTCTGTTTGTCAAACTCAAAACATGAAAGTTTAAGACAAAATATTAACCTATAAAAGTGTCTCTAACAAAGGTTTTCTGGTTTGGTCTCTAAGACCCTCAAAACAGTGACTGAACTTTGCCAAAAATTAAAAATAATACTGTTTTATAAAGTACAGCAATTATTCTGTTTCCCGAACGGTTAAATATACCTTTCGAGCTCAAAATTAAATTAGTTAGAGGTTCCTGGTACGAAAACTGTTAACAGTAAAGTTGTAGGAATTATAAATATCTAAAATATCGGGTCTCACAAAATTTTTTCCAAATGTGACTCTAAGTTAATTAAAATCACGTTTGAAAAATAAGAAAAATATTTAAAACAAATAATTATAACACGGGCTCACGGTGGCTGCATGCATGCAGCCACCGTGAGGCCATGCGGGCGGCCCCTTGGCCGGCCGGAGCACTAGTTGCTCCGGCCAATACCCCTACAAGGCTCTCCCGGGGGAGGGTTTTGCCGGCGGCCTACCGCCGCCGTCGCGGCGGCGATCCGCGCCGAGAGGAGATAAAAACGAATACACACCTATATATATTTATATATATATAAATATGAATATATATACAAATATATACATATCTTCATCTATATATATATATATATATATATATATATATATATATATATATATACTTTTTTTTTTCAACAGGGCCTCACGGTGGCATACAGCCACCGTGAGCCTTGCGGGTTGCATCGTGGCCGGCCGGAGCACCGGCTGCTCCGGCCACTACCCTCAGCAGACTCGCCCGGGATGGGCGCTCCGGCAGGAAGTCGGCCGGCGGCCGTCCTCCGCCGCCGCCGGCGACCTGGAGAAGAGTTTCTCCGGGTCCTTGGTGGCTGAAAATCCACCGTGAAACAGGAAGCTGGAGGGGGGTTACGGGCTGCCCCTCCACCGTTGGTGGAGGCTTGGGTTCCGGCCACTACCCCCATTGAGAGTGCCCCGGGAAGGGCCTCCGGTGGGGAGACCTCCGACAGCCGGCCGCCGCCGGTGGTGGCCGGAAAAACTTAACAGAAACTTTTTTTTTGTCTTTTTTTTCTGATTGGATGAAGAGGCCGCCGAAGCGGATTCCGTCGAGCCCCTTCGCCTCAAGGGCCTTGAGGAGGGGTCGTGGGGACTCCTCCTCCCCTTCACACGCCCCATGCAAGGTCAAAACCCGCAACGGTGGAGGAGGTCGTGGGGGTGGTCCGAAGCTTCCATGGCCGGGAACACCGTCTCCGGTGGTCGGAGGCGGCGGAGGTCGACGAGAAAAAGATCTAGGGCAGGGAGGAGTCGTAAGAACTTACATTGGAGTTATTTAGGCGAGGGGATCGTCGAGCGGCCATTGTTGGTGGAGTTCGCCGGAGCTCGGGGAGGAGGTTCGTCGGACGGTCGCCGGGCTTGGACTCTTGCTGGTTGGGGAGGGTAGAGTGTAGAAAAAATGAGAACCTAACCATGGGGGGTTTATATAGGAGGGGGTGATCTCTTGGGGTGTTGGGAGGATTTAATGAGGAGTTATTCCTCCTTGCTGAAAACGCCCCCCACCAGCCTGGTTCAGCCTTCCCAAGGCTTTGGGAGAGGGGAGGATTAATGACAAGCCTCCATCATTAAGAGGGGGAGTTATTATGTGGGTTTATTATATTAATTGAGGCTTAAAAAATGAAATAACTAATGAACCGTAATTTATTTTAACCTAGAATTTTTATGACAGCATTATAAAATCCTAAGCTATTTTTAGAAATTATTTTTTAATTTTTGAATGCATTTTCGTATTTTTAATTATTTATTTGGTGTTTTAAGCATAATAAAATTAAAATAAATAATTTATATTTTAAATAATAAATTTTAATTATTACATCTCTTACATATATATTTAGGGTGCTATGATAAAAATTTGGGTGAATAAAAATGTTTTTTGCTATTTATCTTAATTTTCCAAAGTATATTGAATAAATTAATTATTTAAATAATAAATTAATTATGAAAATAAATTAGCTCTTTATTGGCACATTACTTCAAATATTCTTAGAGCGTCTTGATAAAAATTTTGGGGGTGATAGGAGTGTACTCGTCACGATAGTTATGCGTGACCCGGAAGGTGGAGAGTGTGACTTATTGGGTCAATAGTACTCAATAGGTCGTGAACTTATTATTCGGGCATCAATCCAACCCACAAAACCCTAACAGGTCAAATAACACGAAGGGGGTCTAGAAAATCGAAATCGGGATGTTACATACCTTGTCTAGATTGGGCTCCAGACCCTGGGGTGTGAGCAGTTGCCCAAGGAACTCCCCTTTGCTCGCTCAAAAAGTGCATTTGGTGGGATTAAGTCTCATCTTGAACCCGCGAAGCGTGCCAAACGTCTCTGCTAGATCCCTCAGATGATCGTTCATATTATGACTTTTGAGGAGAAGGTCATTTACGTAAACATCCAAGTTGCGACCCTTCTGATTCTTGAAAATGTTATCCATCATCCTCTGGTACATGTCCCAACATTCTTTAATCCGAATGACATGACTCGGTAACAATAACATCTCTCGTCTGTGATGAACATGGTATGAGGAACATCGAGCTCATGCATCTTTATTGGGTGATATCCGGAGAAGGCATCCAAAAGGCTCATTACCAAAAACCCTACCGTAGAGTCAACTAATGAGTCTATTCAGTGCAGTGGATATCAGTCCTTGGGACATGCCTTACTAAGGCGCGTGAAATCAACACACATTCTTCACTTTCTGTTGGGTTTTTGCATCATCACTACATTGGAAATCCAGTCCGGATATTGAACTTACCGAACAAATCATGCCCCCAACAACTTAGCGACTTCTTCGCGGATGGGACTTGATAGTTTTACTTTCAAGACAACCTAAACACCTAGAGGGGGGGTGAATATGTTCTAATTTCTTGTTTATAATTCTAGGCAGAAATCAATTACAAATTAAAACATCTAGCACAGCATTCACAGACAACTAAGCATCACAGATTGCACAATGTTTTATAGTGGTTCCCCAAGGTCTGGGTACATCCACTTTCCCCCTTCACCTATCTAGCAATATGCTAGATTCGGCCAAACTTCCACTTTTCTCAGATCCTCAGATCCTACAGCTCAGAACCTGGATAGGTTCCTACAACTCAGGCTCTACAGCCCTACCTCAGCCTTGCCTCAAGGCCTACCACTCAGAGAATAACCTTCTCCTACACTCAGGCAAATAGCCCTACCACTCAGAGATCACCTCTCCTACACCCAGCCTTTATAACACAGGCTTACAACTCAGATCTGTGTAAACAGATCCTACAGAAATTTAGAAAAGATATTTTAATGTCTTGCCTTTGTTGAGAGAGAAGAGGACAAGACACTTCTTGATCAACTGATGAAATCAACTGAACCTGAGCTTTCTTCAAAGCTTCTTGAATCTGAACTTAGCTGAGTTGATTTCCAAACAGCTTCTTGAGAAACCACTGATGGCTTCCTTCTTCTTCTTCAAGATGACTGGATCCCTCTCTGTCCAACACCTTTTCTGATACTTCAGACTTCTTCTTAGATTATCTGAAGATCTTCTTTAGCACTTTCTTAAATTGAAACTTCAACAGGATCGTAATCCTTCTTGTTTCTTCTTCTTAGATCTTCTTCTATTATGTTTTTTTTTTCTTTTCATAATATGTCTATTTATAGACTTCCTTCATGGTAACCGACTGATCCGGTTTCTAACTGATTTCTGACAGGTCTGACAGCTTCAGTTAAACGGTGGCAACCCACAGCTGTCAAGTCTTCAAACAGTTCCTGTACCTTAGCCTTGGACAGCAAAATGTCGAGACAGTCAGTTAGAAAGTGTCGAGACCAATCTGTCTATCTGTGTCGACACAATTGACTTTGGTGTCGACACAGTCTTTGATGATGTCGACTAAGTTGCCTTTAAATCGACACAGCTTCTTCAGAAAATAACTTGGTCTAGACTCTGCAGTGTGTCGACACAAGTCCTGTGTGTCGACACAGTTGTTGTAGATTCAGAACTCAGTATGTGTCGACTCAGCCTTCAGGTGTCGACACATCAATCTTCAATTCTACCAAAATGTGTCGACTCAGTCTTCTGGTGTCAACACAAGCATAATCGACTTCTGCCAATATGTGTCGACTCAATCTCAAGGTGTCGACACATCCACCCAGTGTCGACTATCTTTCACTAGTCGACTATCTTTCACTAGTCGACTATCTTCCACTAGTCGACTATTTTTCTCTGGTCGACTATCTTTCACTAGTCGACAAACTTTCTCTGGGTGTCGACTATCTTTCACTATGTCGACAATTTTTCTCTGGTCGACTATCTTTCACTAGTCGACAAACTTTCTCTGGATGTCGACTATCTTTCACTGTGTCGACACTGCTTCCCAGTGCTGAGGTCGACGATTTTCTTTATGTGTCGACACTGCTTCCCAGTGTCGACATAAATGTGATCGACCATCTTTCTCTGTATCGACACTGATATTCTGAAGTGTCGACACAAATATTCTGAAGTGTCGACACAAATATTCTGAAGTGTCGACACAATTTCTTCAGGTGTCGACATGTGGACTTAGAATATTTTTCTGCATTCTGTAATACTTCTTCACCTGCACATGTCAACTCAAAACAACATCAAATACACCTTGACGTATATCATTGAGCTAAGTTGGGCTTCTTCAAATCAGGTACACATTTTCCAATATACCCAACAATCTCCCCCTATTTGGAGAAGTCATAACCCTATAGCCAATGATATACACCATTTATAAAAAGTATAAACTGATGATATATGACATAACAGGAATACTTAATATAAACAAAATAAAAACCATCCATCACAGAATGAACATTATATGATACCAAACAACATTTTGTTTATAACTTGATAATGTTTGAATACAGAGATTTACATTTAATGATTTAATCAAAACATTACAAAATACTTTGAAAGAACTAAAAATTAAGACTGATCAGGCTCTTTTATGACAATTCCTTTGCCAGATAGAATTTGAGCCTTCACAGGAGCTTCAGAATCTTCAGCTGGCTTCTTGCCTTTTAGATCAGCCTTCTTCTTAGCTTCTTCCTTGAGCCTTTGCCTTTCAAAATAATGAAAGGGCTTTGGGAAGTACTTGCTTGGCTCCTGAGCATCTGGAGGCAGCCTACCCAGCTTGGCTTTTCTTCTAAACTGTACTATGGCCTCTTGCCTGGCTTCATACTTCTGCCATTCCATCTCATTGTACCACTTGCCTCTTTCATGCACTTGATCTTTGACAGCCTTCCAAGCAGTGAGTATAATATTTCTGGAAGTAGGACTCCACTGCTCAAAGTCTGGCTTAAGTTCAGCCTGCTCTCTAAATCTTTTCTTAGATAGTAGAGCATCTTGCTGGTCTTTCAAAGTAGCCTCAGGCTTATCAACCTTCCCAATAACAACATTAGTAACCTCCTTTGGAGGACTATACATTCCTTGAACTTGCTGATCAATCATATCATAATCTGGAGGAGGGTAAATGACTTGGGCAACCTCAGGTTGATTGCCTTCATGTAGACTTGTTTGTATTCCTGACTCAGCCACCATAGCATCATAACACAATGGTGGATATCCCAATGTGGCTCGAATACTATTGGTCACCCATTTGGTGTGCTCTGAGCCTGCATGAACTAACATCCTCTCCCCCTTTATGGCTTCTCTAGTAACATGATCTCTTAGATCTTCCTTCTGAAATCTGATTTGGCCATCTAGATAATTCACACCCTCTTAAAAAAATGGTTTTAACTTTAGAAGCTTGTCAGATATTTCCTTTTGAGAGGTAGTGATAACAGTTTTAACAGAATCAATAGCAGCTTGAAAGTTCTTATCAAATTCTTCCATTTCTTTTGCTCTAGCTGCAGGCAGGCCTGGAACAATCTTTTTCAATTCATTAATGATCTTATGATGAGATTCAGTTAAATTCTCATTCATCCTTATCTGATTTTCCAAGACATAGCTTTGCTTTAAAGCAATATCATCCACCTTAGGGATGATAGACTGTTGTTGTTGTGCCAAATATACCACAGCATTACCTCCCTTATGGAAGCAATCTGTCATCTCCTTTTTATGCATATTGACCTCAAACCTAATAGATTTTATATCTTGAGCTAAGTCAAATTGTAGGGACTTATTGTTCTCATCAACATATTTTTCAATAGCCACTATGTGTTCATCCAATTTCACTTGTAAATCGATCAAAAACTTGTTATAATCAAAGTCAGAAGGAGTGTGATGTGCTGTAGACTGTAGAGCCTGCTTATAGCTCTTGCTCCTTCTCTGGAAGACCAGAAGTTTTCTCTTCTTAGCCACCCTGGCTTCTTCATTTTCAGAATCAGAAGTACTATCAATTTGAACTCTTTCTTTGGGAAAAGGAGGAACAGCTGCTTCAGTGCCATGTTGTACAGTCTCCACATGCACAGGCTCCCCCTCAATTTCTTGCTCCACTTCCATTCTATCAGTAATTATTTCATTATCTGGAAATAACTCTTCTAGAGTATATTCCTTTTGGGCTAGAACATCTGCAGTATTCAAATTTTGAGATATATCAATTTGAGCATCGTCTTGCACTTGCTCAGACAGTCTCTCCCCCTGTACTTGTTCAGTATTGGTGATTTCTTGGGCAGGTGAGGACACTTGGTTTCCCTGGACCTGTGCAGAAATAGAAATATTAGAGATGTCTTTTGTAGGAAAATACACCAGCTCCCCCTGTACCTGTACCTGGTCATGAGTAGATACAGTCTGTGTAGGTGAATAAACTTGCTGAGCTGGTATTCTTACTTCTTCTTCTTGAATTACAGGTATTGTGGCATCCTGAACTTGTGTAGAAGCAGGCTGATCTTCAACCTCTTGTCTTACTTGTTCTTCTTGTGGGTGCTCAGTACTGGTAGCATGTCCTGGGGATTTCTCAGGTGAATCCTGCCTTTCCACTTCAGGCATCTCTTTGGTCAGCACCCTATCCCATCTGGAGAATAATCTCATGTCCATCCTTCTCATGTGATTAATTTTTGTTCCAGATTGTTGTTGCATAACATCAGGAATCTCCTTACTTAGGTATATACTCATTATTCTAGCCAGATTTGGCTTCTTGATTCCTTCCTTAATCTTTTCAAAGATTACAGTTGACCAATCCGTTGGAATTGTAAACACAATCCTGGTCATTAGGCTGAACATATAGGCGGAAATCCTATCATGTCCACCTAGCTTGCACAGAATAACTTTTCCAACCACCTCAGACAGAAACTTGCCCTGTTGATTCATTCCTTTCCTATTGAAAGCAGCTCCAATTTTCATGGTGGAATCCAATCCACACCATTGAAGAGCCTCTCTTGATTTAGAAGCAGGGGCATCCTCTTCATTCTCGATTATAGGTAAGTGTAGAATTGTTCTTAACTTACTTGATGTAATTTCCACTGGTGACCCATGAACTGTTGATTTTATCTCATGACTTTCAGAGACTACAGATGCAGAAGTATAGAACTCATGCACTTCCTTCTTCCATATCTTAGATGGTTCGGAGACCAGAAATTCTAATCCTGAGTCGGAGAGGAGAGAGATAACCCCGAGAACATCTGGAGGGGCAGCAGCAAAGGCCTGGCGCACCAACTCATATCCTTCATTCACATTATCTTCAATCTTTGGCGCCATAGATCAGTCGAGAAAGCTTGAAAGATGAGAGAAAGAGAGAGAGAGAGAGAATGTCGACACAGGGTTTCGAAAACCTTGTAAGCGTGTCGACAGAATGAGTGTTTGACCTATTTATACCTTCTGTTTAAAGAAGATCAACAGACGCCAAAAACAGACTATAAGTGTCGACACAGATGGAATGTGTCGACACAAGCTTCTATTGTCTCGACATCAAGTCCGTCAATTATGTGTCGACACCAATTTGTAGTTATGTCGACACCAGAGATATATAGAAGAGCATCAGAAATTCTGTGTCAACTCTTAGTATAAGTGTCGACACAAAATCTGTAAGTGTCGACACCACTATCCTGGTGAAGTCGACACTACATTCCTGGATAAGTCGACAATAAGATTCTTAAGTGTTGACACATATTTTCTGTGTCGACACAACATCTCTGACTTGTCGACATTACTACCCTGAGTCGACACATTATTACTGAATGTGTCGACACCATCTTACTTAGCCAATCTCTGTTTGTTCAACACAACTTATAAGTCCTACAAAATACTTGATACTACTTCAATGTGTCTTTATATCACTTGAATGTCTTGTTACCATTTCAACTTCATTGTTGATGATTTTGTGATTACACTAATCAATGGTTAACATACCTAATTCAATTTTGAATTTATTGAATTTGGTCTCATCCAGGGGCTTAGTAAACACATCTGCTATTTGATAATCTGTTTTCACAAATTCCAATGAGATGTCTTCTTTTTCTACATGTTCTCTAAGAAAATGGTATTTTATTTCTATATGTTTAGTTCTACTATGAGAAACAGGATTATTAGCAATAGAAATTGCACTCTTAGAATCACACAAAAGAGGTGTTTTACTTACTTGAATACCATAATCCTTAAGCTGATGCTGCATCCATAATAGCTGTGCACAGCAGCTTCCAGCAGCAACATACTCAGACTCAGCTGTGGAAATTGCCACACTTGTCTACTTCTTACTACTCCATGATATTAGTCTTCCTCCCAGGAATTGACAAGTACCTGTAGTACTCTTCCTATCCTCTCTACATCCTGCAAAATCTGCATCTGAATAGCCTGTTAGTTGAAAATCTCTATTCCTAGGGTACCAAAGACCTAGATTAGGTGTGCCCTTAAGATATCTCAAAATCCTTTTGACTGCAGTATAATGAGATTCTTTAGGGCAGGCTTGGTACCTAGCACAGACACATGTAGCATACATAATATCTGGTCTACTAGCAGTGAGATATAGTAGTGAGCCAACTATTCCTCTATACAAAGTCTCATCAACAGGTTTACCTGTATCATCTTTGCATATAGGCATACTTGTTCCCATAGGAGTTCTCATGGTAGAGGATGACTCCATACCATATTTCTTAATCAATTCTTTGGTGAACTTAGACTGGGATATGGACAAGCCATCATCAGTCTGTCTTACTTGGAGTCCCAAGAAGAATTTCAGTTCCCCCATACTGCTCATCTCAAACTTCCCTTGCATAAGTTTGGCAAACTTTTTACAAAGGTTGTTTTCAGTAGATCTAGAGATTATGTCATCAACATAGATCTGAACTAAGATGATCTTGCCTTTGGATTCTCTAAGGAATAGAGTTTTGTCAATTTTTCCTCTTGAGAATTTATTCTCAATAAGGAAAGTAGACAGGGTTTCATACCAAGCCCTTGGGGCTTGCTTTAACCCATACAGAGCTTTCCTAAGCTTATAAACAAAATCAGGTTTAAGAGGATCTACAAAACCTGATGGCTGCTCTACATATACTTCTTCTTTAAGATCACCATTCAGAAATGCTGACTTCACATCCATCTGGTATACTTTGAAGTCTTGATAGGCTGTATAGGCAAGGAATATTCTGATTGCCTCCAGCCTTGCTACTGGAGCAAAGGTTTGATCAAAGTCAAACCCTTCTTCCTGCCTGTATCCTTTTGCAACCAATCTTGTTTTATTCTTTACTATTATTTCACTTTCATCTAGCTTGTTTCTATAGATCCATTTTGTGCCAATTATGTTGTGGCATCTTGGTTTAGGAACAAGCTCCCAGACATTACACCTTCTGAATTGATTCAGCTCCTCTTGCATAGCATCAATCCAGTGCAGGTCTTGGATAGCTTCTTCAAACTTCTTAGGCTCCAATTGTGACAGGAAACTTGAATGCAGAACTGTGTTTTGATTTCTGCTTCTAGTTTGCACCCCCTGTCTTGGATCACCTATTATCTGATCAGCTGGATGATCTCTCAAATGTCTTGTAGCTGGAGGAAGATTCCCTTCTGGTTGAACATCTCCAGCTCCTTCATTTAGCTGAATCTCTTAGTTTTCATCAGCTTCTATAGTGTCTTGTTCTCCCCCTGGACAGAAGCCTTCATTTTCCAATGCCCCATCTTCCTTTGATCCTTTAGTAATGGAGAGCTTGTCCATACTTTTGCTTATACCTGTTGAGTCATTTGATCTACAAGACAACTCACAGTTGATTAATCTTGTTTCATCAAACACAACATGCACAGATTCTTCAACAACTTGAGTAGTCAAGTTGAAGACTCTATAGGCCTTACTATTAGTGTTGTAACCAACAAATATCCCATCCTGGGATTTGGCAGCAAACTTAGTCAAATATGACTTGCCATTGTTAAGTATATAACACTTGCAACCAAAGATCCTAAAGTAAGATAGATTTGGTTTTCTGCCTTTCACAATCTCATAGGGAGTCATTTTGTGGCTTTTGGTGATAGTAGCCCTATTGATTACATGACAAGCAGTGTTAACTGCCTCAGCCCAAAAATATTCTGGGAGAGAGGTGTCACTCAACAGAGTTCTACCTGCTTCAATTAATGTTCTATTCTTTCTTTCAGCAATTCCATTTTGCTGAGGTGTTCTAGGTGAGGAGAACTCTTGGAAAATCCCAAAGTCTTTACACAAGTTTGTTATGCTTTCAGATTGAAACTCAGTACCATGGTCACTTCTGATTTTGACCACTGTACTATTCAGTTCATTCTGAATTTGCTTTACAAAATTAAGTAATACACTTGGTGTTTCAGATTTTTGTCTCAGAAAGAACACCCATGTAAATCTTGAATAGTCATCTACAACCACAAAAGTGTAGACTTTCCTACCTAGACTGTGAACTGGCATAGGACCAAAAAGATCCATATGCAAGAGGTATAAGCACCTCACAGAATCCTTGTTTTCAAGGCTTTGAAAGGATGATTTTGTCTGCTTGCCCTTTTGACAAGCTGAGCATATCCCTTCCTTTATACACTTAACTTGAGGTCCATTCCTCACTAACTCTTTGCTAAAGAGTTGGCCAATTGTCTTATAGTTTAGATGAGCCAATCTCTTGTGCCACTTAACACAATGAGAAGCATTGTCATCAGCTACAAGACAGATGGGAGAAGCCTTATTCTCACATTTAAAATTAAGATAATATACATTTCTCTTCCTATACCCAGTCAGTATGATCTTTTGATCACTTGACCTCTTGATATGACATCCATCTTTAACAAATGAAATGTCATATCCTAAATCACTTAGCTGGCTTATGCTTATTAGATTATGTTTCAAACCTTTTACATAAGCCACTTGAGTGATAGTAATTAGGTTAGAAGAAATGTTACCAAACCCTTTAATGACTCCTTTTTCAGATCCACCAAAGATCACTTTAGGTCCATCTTTGACAGATGAATACTCCTTCAGCAGCCCCTTTGTTCCAGTCATGTGCCTGGAACAACCACTATCCAAGTACCATATAGGGGCATGGTTACTTGGATTCACCTGCAACACAGAATTACTTACCCTTAGAACCCAAGTAAGTCTTGGGTCCTTGGTTCAGGTTAGCATTAATAAAGCTACCATAACCTCTTCTAACAGGTAGACTATTGTTCTTTATAACACTTGGGTTATACCAACAGTCTAGTGCAAAATGGCATCTCTTGCCACAGCACCAACATTCAAACTTATTGTATCTAGATCTAGATACATCCTTGTCAGAAGAATTTCTGTTCATTGCTGGTGCTGCAGCAACTTCACCTACTGATTTCTTAAAACCATTGGGTTTATGACCATGGGTATGCCTGCTTGCATTTACACCCTTGTTCTTCAGAACATTAGTCTTAATATGACCTTGAATATCTTCATGATCATATTTGTTAGAAGGCACTTCCACCTTACTAAACTTTATGGGGACTGAAAGGTTTAGTGGCTGAACAGGAGCTTTGCCTTTCCTCTTGAATCTGCTAGCCTTGGAGTTACCTTTAAATTCTAATCCAGCATTACCCTTTTGAGTGACAAATTCATCTATCAAGGGTAAGACAGATTTTGGCTTAGAGTAACTAGCCACTAAATCCCTTTCAATTCTAAGTCTGGCCTCCAGACTCTTCACTTGATCATTAGTATAATTAATTGTGCCCATCTGAATAATAGTTATATTCTTCAGCTTGGCAATTTCATTTAATTTTTGATCAATAACTTTCTCTAACTCAGTTGTAGCAACCCTTAGTTCAGCAATTTCTTGAGCCTGAGATTTAACCAGGTTCTTGCTTTTCTTAAGGGCCTGCAACAAGTCCCCATACTTGTCTATCAATTGATAGATATCTCCTTCAGATTCAGATACATCTACATCACGTGATGCAGATGTAGCTGATTCTTCACTTGTACAACAAACAGATGTAATAGAAGGACATTGTACCTTATTAGGACCAGATTGATTCTGGCATATGTCATCTGCTGATCCTGCCATCAGCCCCATACACTGATGATCCTTTTGTTCATTGATGGAGTCTAGCAACTGCAGAAACTCCTCTTCTTCAGATGCAGCATATAGTCCAATATATGCTTCAGCTTCAGATTCTAACTCTGAAGTTGACTGGTCTGTTAGACTCTTATCTTTCTTTGCAACAAAGGATTTCTCCTTCTTGTCTTTCTGATGAGTCTTCTTCTTGTTTGAAGACTCCTTTCTCTTATCAGGACAGTCAGCCACTACATGTCCAGGCCTATTGCAACAATAGCAGACAATCTTTGAAGTAGTGGCTTTGCTGGGCTTTAATCTGCTCTTCTCTTTCCTTGATGACCTTTTCTTCTGATAATAGTCATCAACTTGCTGTGATGTGGAAGGCCTAGACTTCCATTGCTTCTTTTTCAAGAACCTCTGGAATTGCCTTGTGAATGCAGCAAAGTCTGCATCTGAATCACAGCTTTCTGAACCCTTATCTGAATTTTCAGAACTATCTTCTGCAACTTCCTTAGGAGGAGATGGTGATTTCCTCCTATTCTTTCTAGTGGCTTCTGCATTGAATGCCACAGTCTTTTCTCTATGCTCTCCTCTTGAATTCTTTTCCTCCTCCTTCCTCACCATAAGTTGCATTTCATAGGATAGCAACTTTCCAAACAAGGTGGGAGGAGATATCTCTGCCAATTTAGCCACTTCTCTTATGGCACAGATCTTTGTGTCTCAATCCTTTGTTAAGGATCTTAAGAATTTGTCATTCAGTTCATAAGTGCTGAAGACTCTTCCATAGGACATAAGCTCATTCACAATTCTATAGAATTTCTTGTAGCACTCAGTTATGCTATCAGATTTTCCTTGTCTAAAACTTTCATACTCCTGATTGAGCATAGATTTCCTGTCCTGCCTTACTTCTTCAGATCCCTCCATGTAGACAATCAATGTGTCCCACATCTCTTTGGAGGTCTTGCAGTGAATCAGATTCTGAAATGTTGAATCATCTATGGCACTAACAATAATGTTCTGAGCTCTTTTATCCATGGTTGTCAAGATGATTTCATCCTTTGTCATTTCTGAATAACTCTTTGGAGTTTGGATATTTGCATCAAGAACTGATACCTTCATTGTTATGAAGGGGCCTTCCTGTACTGTGATGTAAATCCTTGGGCAGATGCCTCCATAAACAATCTGACTCTTTCTTTCCAAATTCCAAAAATTTCTTTCTTGCATATGGGTAATTTCATAGACCCTAGCTCCTTATGATTCTCACCAGAACCCATCTTTTTGAATTTTGATTTTGCCTTTCAGATCTACCTCAGACTGTTAAGTCCTTTCTGAGGAACCTGCCTCTGATACCACTTGATAGTTTTACTTTCAAGACAACCTAAACACCTAGAGGGGGTGAATAGGTTCTAATTTCTTGTTTATAATTCTAGGCAGAAATCAATTACAAATTAAAACATCTAGCACAGCATTCACAGACAACTAAGCATCACAGATTGCACAATGTTTTATAGTGGTTCCCCAAGGTCTGGGTACATCCACTTTCCCCCTTCACCTATCTAGCAATATGCTAGATTCGGCCAAACTTCCACTTTTCTCAGATCCTCAGATCCTACAGCTCAGAACCTGGATAGGTTCCTACAACTCAGGCTCTACAGCCCTACCTCAGCCTTGCCTCAAGGCCTACCACTCAGAGAATAACCTTCTCCTACACTCAGGCAAATAGCCCTACCACTCAGAGATCACCTCTCCTACACTCAGCCTTTATAACACAGGCTTACAACTCAGATCTGTGTAAACAGATCCTACAGAAATTTAGAAAAGATATTTTAATGTCTTGCCTTTGTTGAGAGAGAAGAGGACAAGACACTTCTTGATCAGCTAATGAAATCAACTGAACCTGAGCTTTCTTCAAAGCTTCTTGAATCTGAACTTAGCTGAGTTGATTTCCAAACAGCTTCTTGAGAAACCACTGATGGCTTCCTTCTTCTTCTTCAAGATGACTGGATCCCTCTCTGTCCAACACTTTTTCTGATACTTCAGACTTCTTCTTAGATTATCTGAAGATCTTCTTTAGCACTTTCTTAAATTGAAACTTCAACAGGATCGTAATCCTTCTTGTTTCTTCTTCTTAGATCTTCTTCTGTTATGTTTTTTTTTCTTTTCATAATATGTCTATTTATAGACTTCCTTCATGGTAACCGGCTGATCCGGTTTCTAACTGATTTCTGACAGGTCTGACAGCTTTAGTTAAACGGTGGCAACCCACAGCTGTCAAGTCTTCAAACAGTTCCTGTACCTTAGCCTTGGACAGCAAAATGTCGAGACAGTCAGTTAGAAAGTGTCGAGACCAATCTGTCTATCTGTATCGACACAATTGACTTTGGTGTCGACACAGTCTTTGATGATGTCGACTAAGTTGCCTTTAAATCGACACAGCTTCTTCAGAAAATAACTTGGTCTAGACTCTGCAGTGTGTCGACACAAGTCCTGTGTGTCGACACAGTTGTTGTAGATTCAGAACTCAGTATGTGTCGACTCAGCCTTCAGGTGTCGACACATCAATCTTCAATTCTGCCAAAATGTGTCGACTCAGTCTTCTGGTGTCAACACAAGCATAGTCGACTTCTGCCAATATGTGTCGACTCAATCTCAAGGTGTCGACACATCCACCCAGTGTCGACTATCTTTCACTAGTCGACTATCTTTCACTAGTCGACTATCTTCCACTAGTCGACTATTTTTCTCTGGTCGACTATCTTTCACTAGTCGACAAACTTTCTCTGGGTGTCGACTATCTTTCACTGTGTCGACAATTTTTCTCTGGTCAACTATCTTTCACTAGTCGACAAACTTTCTCTGGGTGTCGACTATCTTTCACTGTGTCGACACTGCTTCCCAGTGCTGAGGTCGACGATTTTCTTTATGTGTCGACACTGCTTCCCAGTGTCGACATAAATGTGGTCGACCATCTTTCTCTGTGTCGACACTGATATTCTAAAGTGTCGACACAAATATTCTAAAGTGTCGACACAAATATTCTGAAGTGTCGACACAATTTCTTCAAGTGTCGACATGTGGACTTAGAATATTTTTCTGCATTCTGTAATACTTCTTCACCTACACATGTCAACTCAAAACAACATCAAATACACCTTGACGTATATCATTGAGCTAAGTTGGGCTTCTTCAAATCAGGTACACATTTTCCAATGTACCCAACAGGACTAACGAGGGTAGAAGCTACCGTTCGCTTCTTTTGCTTAACCGACCTAAAGTTTGGGTCTATATTGAGACGATGGCATGTGACCTCTGGACTGATGCCAGACATGTGACCTCTTGACTGATGCCAGACATGTTAGAGGTCGACCATGCGAAGACATCGAGGTTGTCAAGCAAGCACTGAACGAGGAGTGCTTTACTTCTTTCTTCTAACTCTGTATTGATAGAGATGGTCCTGTTTCCATCCCCTCCATGGATGGCTACTTCCTGAACCTCCAGCGTGGGCTCGAGATACTCCCCACCCTCATGAGCTACAAACTGACGGTGAGCATCCGCTGCAATCTCGTGTTCTTCTATGAGTGCCCGCGCACTAGGAGGAAAGGTTGACGACATTTCTTTTGAAGGCCTCATGCGGTCTCTGCTAGGTCCGCGCGAGCACCGGGCGACTTCATCAACTGACTGGATCTGAAGGTTGCGTGTTCGAACTGTTGGTGCATAATTTTTCACCTAATTCTTTCACACGCAAATCACTTCTTGGGGCATTGATTGGAAAGAACTCAGACCGCAACTAGCCGGTTACTATACCCTAAGCGGGCATTGCATACAGACAGAGAGGGATGAAGAGAGGAGAAGGGAGGGTGCCGTTGGCAGCGGCGAACACCAAACAGAACCCGCCGCGGTGAATGCCTCTCTTGAGACTGGTCTCTCTTTATTATTTTCAGAAAGGTTACAAGGTGTGGTGCGGCCACCCAGGGGTGCACGCGTGTACAATGACTGAAAGAAGGGAATACATGAACTTAATGTTCACACCCACAACGTGGCAGGTTCTGGGCTAAGTCTGCGTGTCCTTTCCAAGCACCCATGATCCCCCTTTTATACTAAAGGGTAGGCTGCATGAACAGTTCATGAACCGATGGGTATTTAATGCCTTATTAATAATGATATTAAATGCGCGGCCACCAGAGGTACATGAAGAGTCTGACGGCGGAAACTAAAAGAAAAGACCATACAAAACCGCGTGGCGCCGCTCGGGCTGGATCAAAAAGGGAGAGCCTGTGCGGACTTGGATGAGGCGATCGCACATACTCTAAACCAGAGCTCTCGAATTGCACTCTGAGAAGCCGCCTGAACGTCGTCTGCTGACTGTCCTTGCCGAACATTGTCGCGCTCCCAGGGGGTATCCGCGAGCACTCCGGAGTTTCCGCTAGAGAGGCCAATAGACTCTGGGAACAATTGCTTGGTTTGGAATGTTCGCCTCCTCTGGATGCTCTCCTTCATCATCACAGGATTTTGGGTTAATAGATACCTGTAGAGTCACAGATCTATTGTTGTGTGGACTCAGTAGCCTGCTGTTTAGACAAGGTCTTTTAGAGATGGTATTTGGAGCACTTTGGTTGAGTAAAGACTCAATCTCATACAGGTACTAATGTTCTATGCATTTGTTGTTTATTTTTATTTCTTGATTCATGGAGATCGCAAGATTCTTTACTATTTTGGATATTTCTTTTAAATTTATTCCTTTGTGCACTTATGATGTGTTGTTCCACTCATATACAAAAAAAATCCTAACAAACCCATCCCAAGACTACTCCAGCCCAAACCCGTCGGTGGGCTTGGAGAGGGTTGTGGTGCATGGTCTACAGAACGGTTGAGACTGAACCCTTTCGAGCTAGATGCTGGGGGTGACGACGGACATCCTTTTGAGATATGTGATGGGGAGGCCGTTAAATGTTGTACCTCCATTTAGTTTTTTGGTGTTGTTTAATGTTTGTTTTGACTTGTTCTAAAGGATCAAATATTTTTTTCTTCAGAAAATTTGCTTTAGAAGTTTAGATTGAATGTACATGCAAAGTCTTTACTTCAGAATTCTCTGGTTATGTATTTGTTTATGTTTTGTATCAGGTTTTACCGTTTTGCTTTAGAAATCCAGGTTCTGTATTGTTTATGTTTTGTATTAGGTTTTTATTTAGCTATTGCAGCCATTATTTAATAATCAATAAAGGAAATTTCCATTATATATAATGGCAAGGGTTAAGTAGGATTGAATTCTAAAAGTTCCGAAAAATTGGGTATAAAGATCATAAACAAAATAAAAAGTTTGGGACATACATCTTAAAGATTATAAAGATTAGGGACTGAAATAACTATTTATTCAAAAAAATCTACTATTAGCTCTAATTTTTAATAAGTAGGTTAAATGTAGACAAATCAATGTTTAGAAAAAAAAAGAAAATTAAGTAATTAACTATTTATGTATTTATATTTTAGAATTTCTATCATATCCAACAATTTTAACCTAGCCTCGGTTATCGGTTAGGGTAAAAATCACCGCACTTATCTTCGATCTCTGAAACTTCCCCCTCGCATCTTCTCAATCGCAGGTGCCCGTTCGACGCCTCTTCTCCGCCCTATTCTCCGCCACACTCTCGTCCTCAGGCGTATTCATGGTTGTTTGTCCAGGTATTTCTTCGGTAACTTTTTCATATCGATATGTTGATGATTTTTCTTTTGAAATGTCTTTGTGAATCTCCTTTTGGGACTCCGTAGATCTGAATTCTTGGTTGTGATTTCTGCCTTGAAGGGTAGATCTGGAGCACGCCGAGCTTTGGGAAGGCGGTAACATTTCCAATTAGGGTTCATGTGCAGGAACATTACACAAATTAGTAGAGGAAATTTGAGTAAGGGGATGGATGATATGTTGTCTAAAGTTTTGGGTATTTCCCTATTAGATCTGGCGGGGCTGAGAGACCTTTGTGTTGGGTCCCTATTATTGTCTTGAGGCAAGTTTGTACACAAATTAGTTATCGGAATCAAGATTGTTGGGATGACATTGTTATATAAAAGAGTGGTTTCATCCACCGCCGCAGTTTCCAGGTGCGGAACTAGCAGCGGGATTTACCCGCCAAAGACGGTGGAATCTTCCATCTTTGGAGGGCTTTAGGTGTGTTTGGTGAATAACAATGAGAGAGGGCCGCTCGAGTTCAAAGAAATAGATGATTGTGGTAAGCATCCCAGAGTGACGTTATTGGGAGGTGATACTATGCTTTATTGAAGCTTTTCAGTGTCGTTATTTGAAATCATCATTTTGTTTTGGAGATGCATTTTAGATACAAAAATTAAGGAATTAGAGATATTGAGAGTTTAGATTGAGATAACTATGGACGTGTTTTACCTTCTTTGTAAACACCTATGACAATTTTATACAGTAACTAACATTTAGAAATATAGATGCTTTTCAAGATTCTTTTCTATTTTCTTCATTAATATCATGATATTGTTTTATACAGTGAACTTCCAATTTCTATTTATTTTATGCCCGAATTTGTGTATGTTTTTCTATTTCCCAAGATCCTGTCATAGGTATTGTGCATACCATTTGTATAATGATTTTAAGGCCAAATAACCTATTATCTATAGTAAATACCAGCGATGCACAAAAAAGGGTTAGAGGGCCCGCCCGGGATCGGCTTGGCAAAAGCATGACTAGGCCCGGGCACAAGCTAGCCCAATCTAGGCCCAAGCCTGTCTTGGTGGGCCTAGCAAGGCCATCCTTTAAAGTTAATGCCCGGCCCGGCCTCCCGAGAAAAGCCCAGACACCAAGTTAGACCTAAGACCGTGCCCGGGCCAGGCCCGGAAATATGCCTACCCAACATATTTAACAACTCTTTGAGCCATTGATCTAGACACTGAGAGCATGGCAACATGGCAGCTTGGCAGGAGCTGCTATGGTGCCATGATTTGATGCCTGGAAGCTATACTGCCAAGCTCAAATCATCTGATTGGCGAGATGTTTTTTTTAAAAAATTTTGAAGTAAAAAGAATAAAAAAATAATACTTAGCTTTTTCTATATATATGGCCTTAGGACTTAAGTTCTCGCTTCTCATATTCTCTCTCTCTCGTATTCTCTCTCTCATATTCTCTCCCATTTTCATATTCTCTCTCTCTCTCAAACCTCTCTCTCTCTCTCAAGCAAATTTTCATTCTTTCATACTTCAAGTATATCATCCTCCTCTTCGATGGCGTTATCTTCCTCATCCGTTGCACATGATGTTGTGGAGCCCAAGTGCACGACTCCAATTTGGGAGCACTTTGACAAAGTTCGGGTCAGTGTCAAATTTAAGGCGAAATGCAAACATTGTTCCAAGCTCCGAATGTTAGTGGGAACTCCACACTAACACGGCATATCAAATCGTGTATTTCTAATCAAGCACCAGGGTCAAGCCAATCACAGATTTAGGGAGCCAGACAAATATGGACGTATGATCAAATGTGCCAACGATAGTTGCAGATGGAGAACGTCATTAGACGTGGATTGTCATTCGATCACTAGGACAATGAAGATGAGATTGCAGATATTTACAAAGCACTGCAGCCAAAATATCTCCAAGTCAATAGATCTACACGTAGGTATGACACATATAAACCGTTTATAAAAGCAAAAAAATATATTTAATTAATTATTTTGAAAATTTTGGTGGTAGAACTAGTTTGACGAGTGACGTTTGGAGTAATAACATAAAATTATGATTATCGTATATATGCATTATTTGTCATTGGATCGATCCCGTTTCATGAGATCTAAACAAACATATTATACATTTTGAGAGTTTTGAAGTCCTGCACACCGGTCAAGTGATCTATCAATTAATTATAAAATGTGTTCGAGAATTTAAAACTAAAGATAAAATTATGAATATTAGTTTCGATAAAGCGACTAATAATACAATGTCAATTGAGTGGTTAAAATGAGATTTTTAGCCTATATTAAATTGTATTTTTTTCATAGTCGTTGTGTATGTCACATTTTAAATGTAGTTATGCAGGATAATTTATCATATATGGAACTCTATATTAATAAAACGAGATTTTTAGCCTATATTAAATTGTATTTTTTTCATAGCCTGGGCTTGGCCAAGCCTGGGCTTGGCTTGGGTCTGGCCGGTCTTCAATACCCATGTAGATCCCCTCTTTGAGAGGGGCCTGCAAATGCCGGGCCCGAGCCTTACTGGGATAAGCTCGGGCTCGGCAGGCCCGAACCTTGCCCAAGCCTACCGGGCCTGTTGTGAGTGTCTAACCTATACCTAGTAAAATTTCATAAATCAATGAGTATGATGGAGAGACATAATATCAGTGCCTAGTAATGTTGATGGATAGTCCTAAAGAATCATGGGTGAGACATAAATTTGATACAAATTCTAAACGTGATCACGCAACTAATAATATGTATGAATCCTTTAATTTATGGATTGGAAAGTTGAGAGAAAAATCCATATTAATATTATTTGTTCAAATTAGGGTGAAAATAATGACGATGACTGAAAAAATTTGAGTGCATGTCATGGACTGGAAAAGTAACACTCGTGGCAAACAGAAATTAAACATGTCTCAATTTAACTATAGACAATACAAAGTGGATAGCCGCAGTCATAATGAGTATGAAATTTTCGATGTTGAATTGTTGACTGTTGTGGACATGCGAGTGTCGTGCTTTGGAGTTGCAAGGTTGAAATTGAACATGTCTCAATTTAACATGTCATGCTTAGGGATTAAAAAAATTATCTCACTTATGAAAAATTAGGTGTTGCAATAGTTTTTTGAAAATTACAAGGGGTCAAACATCTTTCCTCTAAAATATAGGGGTGCTACGAGTACTTTACCCTTAAAATTATTTCATTCATGTCACTCATTGAAAACCCAATTCCTATTCAAAATTTGGGTTTCTCTCGTTCAACGAATGCCTCTATCAATGATTGTGCATGTCACAAAATTATTGTCATACTAATGAGTGAATTGACATGCATATAGTCCAAAAAATACTATATCAGCCGATTGATGTAAATATGGCATTTAGAGTTCTAAAAAGTTCCGGCTGACTGAGTTCGCGAGAAACCTTAGGAGAGGTAAAGTGGTGATTTAAGGAGCTTAGGGTCGATATCAGGGATCCAATGCCAAATATGCAAAAAGGTTTGATGCAACAAGTGCAGAGCCGCAACCCTAATTTTCCCCAGCTATTTTCATACCCTTTTGGATATTTAAGCTCTAGTCGGAGAGGAGAAAATATATGTTAGCAAGTTATTTCTAAAGCTGATCCTAGTCTATTCCTCCCAATCCCCTATAAGATTTCAAGATTCATCCTCCATCATTTGGAGCAATGTATTTTTGGAAAACTTCTTCCATCGATCTACAACACCCCACACAATACAAGAAATGAGAAGAAAGATTCGAACTTTGCCACCATACCTTCCGTAGAAATTTGATTCCTCGACAACACTCTCATTTCAAGAGGAATAAACATATTAGGGAATTTTTTTAATCTTAGTTTATTGTACCATTTTTACATTTCTTTCTTTTTCCTTTTTTTCCTTGAGCTTGGAACTGCCCCGGTTGTAGGCGTATGGTCAATGTAAAGCAGGAGAAGGAACTGCATTGTATGTTGCGAGACTATGGGAATTAATCACACCCTTTGCAGAATGTTAATGCTCGGGTTATCTTTAAAAAAATCACCTCATGTGTGTGTTACGGATCGGTTACGATTCAACTGCTGGTTATCTATTTTATTATTATATATGTATTCAAGTCAACTTATGTGTCGTGCCACGTTGTATCAAGTCAAGTCAAGTAATGTCTTTTAATATTTTAATATTTCCATGTATTTACGGGAGTGCCACCCATGGTTCTATAAATAGACCCTTAGAGTCTTGTATGAGGTTTTGAATGAAATAAAGTCTAGTTCTTGTCCCTTGTTAAGAGATTTTGGTGGTTCTCTCCTCTAACGAGCAACCCCGCCTAGGCAACCACGGTGCCGGCTCCACAGTATCCTCCACCACCGCCATCTTCTCCATCTTTGATCACTATTCCGCAGAGTACTATTTTTTTTCTCCAGCCATCGAACTGCACACCTCTTTATTTCTATTTTATTACAACCCCACACCCCCACGCCTTCTCTAAGCCATTCACATTTTTTCCTTTTATTATTATCCTTCCTATCAATTCTGCCTTTGAGCCCAACAACTAATTTATTTTATTTTTCAATCCCACGTACAACCCAACTTTATTTACTTGCCCAACCCTCCGCACTATTATCCCCTAAGGAAAATATTTTTAATTAATTAATCATTTTCTTGATTAATTGGTTCTTAATAATCTCATCATGTTATTACGGGGAAAACCAAGTTGACTGTCGCGGATGTCGCCGCCATCCAACCGAAGCTACGAGAAATAATGAGCTCCATAGACACACTCCTTCGGAATGCCGACGCACGCCACCACATTAAGAATCCGACAACCGCCTTTCTGCCGCATCCCATGTCCCTGTCGCGTCCACCACCGCCTCTCTTCGTGCAATCACCATATGTGTCGTCCACTGACGTGCCTCTGTTCTTAGATTTAGCGGTAATTGCCCTTCATCATCTGCCATAGTGGTGCCGCCCCACTTTGGGCCCCCTTCGTTAGACACCGCGGCAGCCTTTCCGCCAACACTCTCTACCGGCCCCCGCTCTGCCGACCCCGAGGGACTCGTTCCTGCCTCCGGCCACCTCACTGCCTTCAGATTTGTTCCTTCTGCTGGTCGTCGCTCCCCCGACCTACTTGCTGCTGCTGCTCACCACCGCTCCACCGACCTTGCTAAAGCCCTTACTTCCGCCGCTCAACTTTCCAACGGCGCTGCCGCTACTCACCTCCGCCACCGCCGACGCTACGCGATATCATGCATTGTTCTTGCGGGAGATCAAGCTGCCAGATGATTTGGTCACCACGTGGAGTTCGATCTTGAGGGCAAACTCTATTTCAAGGGCGGATGAGATGTTACGGATCGGTTACGACTCAACCTTTGGTTTTCTATTTTATTATTATATATGTATTCAAGTCAACTTATGTGTCGTGTCGCGTTGTATCGAGTCAAATCAAGTAGTGCTTTTTAATATTTTAATGTTTTCATGTATTTACGGGAGTGCCACTCATGGTTCTATAAATAGATCCTAAGAGTTTTGTACGAGGTTATGAATGAAATGAAGTCTAGTTCTTGTTCCTTATTGTGAGATCTTGGTGACTCTCTCTTCCAATGAGCAACCCCGTCTAGGCAGCCGCGGTTCCGGCTCCACGGTATCCTCCACCATCGCCATCTTCTCCATCTTCGATCACTATTCCGGGAAGTACCGCTGTTACGGAAGTATGCCTGTAACAGTGTGGTGTCTAGGGTAGACTGATCTAAGGAAAATTATCTATGTGCATTTGCATGACCACTGCGCTCAATGGTAAGCGGGGAAGCCAAATTCCGCTGTATTGCTCCAATCTCGCTCTCTCTGTCTCCCCATTCCTTTGCTCATCATTCTCACTGTCCTTTTTATAATGGTTTTTTTTTTTTGGGGGGGGGGGGGGGGGGGGGGAATTTGAGTTATGTTCCAATGGTATAATTTTCACTTCTTTGTTCTTTATTGGTTTGCTGTAAATATTTGATCTATTGAAATTCATTTAATCTATTATTATCTATATATTATATATACAAGGGAAAAAGATAATTTGATAAAACATTAATCTTTCCAATTTTATTCTTATTTATTTTAAAATGTTCATCATCCATCATCATAAGTGAATTTAATTTGTATGTTTTCTATTTAATTATACAAAGTATTTCATCATCCCCACAATTTCAATTGAGTTTTGTAATCGGGGTGACAAATTTTTTTACGGAGAATACGAACGAAAGATGTATTATCACATCGGATAAATCCCATGCACATGTCCTTGTAATATAAACTGACAATTATGATTGTAACAATATGTTAAGGCTCCTCATTAGGGGATCACGTACAAGTACGGCGCGCCTCGAGTGGTGTCCGCCTGACTGACTTTCATCTTTTATCGTTTAGCAAGTATTATATGCATGCTTTATTTATTGTCGGAACTTGATCCACCTACATATTGAGTGGGTTTGGCGTTTGGAGAGGCTGGCAAGAAATTATTATCAAAAATCTATTTCTCTCTAATTTCTCTCTTTCTCTCCCCTTTCTATTTCCCGTGACCTAACCCACGCCTCTCGCTCGCATGACACAACCGCATCCTCCAGCCGCCGTTCGACACCGCCAAACCCTCTTCCTTCGCCATTCCATCGTCGGAGATCCTTCCACCTCATGGGTTTGTCGCAATTGTGGTTCTCTCAGCTTCAACAGGAGAATCTTCATCTTACCTAGGACGGCTTCAAGGTCCAATGCACTCTATGCTTCGGACCGCCGCTCCGACGACTTGATTATCTTGAAGTAGTCTGGCTCCATCGAAGATTACCTAGAGCACTTTTAGGTGCTACTTTCTCGAGCCCCTTCGAATCCGGTAGCGCACCAGGTGGCCTTTTTCACCGCAGGCTTGCACGAGAGGCTCACATTGAGTTCCAGAACCCATCAGATCTTGCTACGGCCATGAGTCTGGCGCGCCTCTGCGAGAAGTGCATCCTGGTGGATCATCCCCATTTGGGTCGACGCAATGGTGAGAGCTCCTTCTGGGGTTACAGTCAGCCCCATCTACCCTCGAGCGGCGGATCCGGCAAGGCCAAGGAAGGGGACCGCCCCACCCACATCTGTCGCCTATCGACCCAGGAGACGAGCGATCGTCGCGCGAATGGCCTTTGCTTCAATTGTGATGAAGCCTATGCCCACAGACCTCGGTACAAGCCCCTCTTTTGGCTCGTGGTCGACGACCCCTCTGATGAGGACGCAGGGGACGACGAGCCAGGGGACCCAGAGATTTCGTTCCATGCCATGACTGGCCCCCACTCTGGGGAAAGTGCAGATGACCATCACTGTGGCGGGCCAACAACTAATTGCATTCATGGATACAGGGAGTTTGCATAGCTTCATCAGCGATCTCACGACTCGGCGTCTCCAGCTCTTGATTACCAGTCACAGTCTCCTGAGTGTGGTTATGACAAAAGGCGTCGCCATGGACTGCACTGGGGTTTACCAGGACATTCGATTATTGTGGAGGACTACAATTCCCATGTCGATTTCTTCGTCATCGCTCTTCGGGGCTTTGAGGCGGCGTTGGGGACGCGATGGTTGCGTACCCCGACCCTTTCTTGTTGGACCTGAAGGGCCTGACGATGTCTTGGGATAGGGGACCCCACCTGACCGTTTGCCGGGCTGTCCAACCACTCTCGTCGCGTGAAAGTGAAGGGATAGATACTACTCTAGAGGGGGGGTGAATAGAGTTATCAAATTTTGCACAGACAAAACTTAATAGTCTACCCAACTCCCTTGGAGTGAAGTGCGGAATGAAAGGATTATAGATATTGATTGAACCTTAAAGCCTAACACAAGTGATGTGTACAAACACAAGCTAACTGTAATTACAGTTAAGCTTGGAAAAACCTAATCAGCAACTAGCAACCTAGTTATATCTAATCACAGCCACAATGCAGGAATTAAACAATGGAATCCAGACGACACAAGGAAATTTATAGTGGTTCCCCAAACAACTTGGGTACGTCCACTCTTCTACCCACACGGTAGGAATCCACTCAGGTTTTTGATCAGGTGCCCTGCCACCAACAGGATCTGCTTCAGGTAGATCCAGAAACCCTTTAGACTTTTGATCAGGTGTCTAAAAACCAAGCACAGGTTTTTGATCAGGTGCCCTGCCACCAAGGGATACTTTTGAAGGGAGTAATAACCCTGTACAGGAGGGGGAAGAAGGTTAAGATGTCTTCTCTATTTTACAATAGATTAGAGAAGCACAAAAGCTTGCACTGAGCTAGAATGCTCTAAAGAATCAAGGCTCCCCCTGGCTCAAAGATGTCCAGGTGAAGTCTTGCTTCAGTGCAGAAAACTCTTCAGAAAGTTCTGAAGGAAAAGCTACAGGAAGAAAGTAAATAATAAAATCAAATATCTTCAAGCAGCTATCTTCTTCTTCTTCTTCTTCAAAGGAACTCTGAATTGAACTTCCTGAAAGCAGGAGAACTCAGGTGAAGAAGAGATGAAGATCTTAACACTTCTCAGTTAGATGGAGATTGCTGAGAGCAGGAAGCTTGAACTTGATGAAGGCTTGAGAGCTTGAATGAACAACTGGTTAGCTATTAGCTAGCTTGAATCCTTCTTCAAAGGATCCTTTATATAATCATCAGCAAGCAACGGCTCTCTTCCATTTGAATTATTTGTCTTCTTCTGAGCCTTGAGACCTGGGCTGTAAATATCAAGAAGACAGAAACAACTCTGCAGCAAAACGTTCTATAAAAGGAATGAACCTCTTTCTAAGAAGCTGCAGGCTTAAAACAAATAACAGAAGGACTAAATAAAGTCACATCAGAAATAATCTCTTTATAGCAAAAGAAGACTTTTCAGTCTAACGGCTATAAAGGGCTGACAATAGATAAAGTAAATTACAATGACAGCTAATAAGACAAACAACTTTATCTTAAAAAGATTTGACTCAGGCAAAAAGAATAGAGCAAATAATGCCTGGAAATATTATCATTCAGCTTAAAATAAAGTGCCAGAAAATGTATTAATTAATTAAATATAATAAATAAATACAAAATACAAAGGCAGACAGAAAACGTCGAACGACCCTCGAAGATCGTCGAACGACGCACGGAGATCGTCGAACTATCGGGCAGATAGTCGAACGATCCAGATAGTCGACCTATCGAAGAAGATAGTCAAACTACCCCGGCAGATAGTCGAACTATCAGAGCAGATAGTCGAACTATCAGATAGTCGATCTATCTAGGACAGATAGTCGAACTATCAAGCGCACAGAGATAGTCGACCTATCAAGCAGATAGTCGACCTACCTCAGAAAACAGATAGTCGATCTATCAACAGATAGTCGAACTATCAAAACAAACCAGATAGTCGATCTATCAGCAGATAGTCGAACTATCAGGACAGATAGTCGAACTATCAAAGGCGAAACAGATAGTCGAACTATCAACAGATAGTCGAACTATCAAGACGAAACAGATAGTCGATCTATCAACAGATAGTCGAACTATCAAGGCGGAACAAATAGTCGACCTATCAACAGATAGTCGAACTATCAGATAGTCGATCTATCAGAACAGATAGTCGAACTACCTCGCCAAGCAGATAGTCGAACTATCAACAGATAGTCGAACTATCAGCACAACACAGATAGTCGAACTATCAACAGATAGTCGAACTATCAACGCAGACAAAGCGTCGACCAACTGATAAACGATCGTCGATCAGCCGATAGACGATAGTCGAGCGGCGTTCGACTATCGTCGAACGAAAAACCTACTTAACCAAATTCTCAATCTGGAAAAGTGAGGACTCTACATCTAGACTCCTAACCATTGACCATAGATATTTCTTGGGTCAAGGGGCACAAAGGAGAGGACTAAACTCAAATCAAAACTAGGGTACCAACAATCTCCCCCTATTTGAGTTAAGTCTCTCAACATCTAAAACATAAAACTAGCTAAAGAGCACTAAAATAATACAGAAAATAGTTAACAATTAACTGGCAGATTATCAAACAGATAAACAAATATAGCACAGCAGTTAATCAAACTATGGATCAACAGAGTCAGGCTTAAAAACAGAAGAACTAGAAACAAAAGAGATTTTCCTTAAGGGATCATCAGATTCTTTCTTTGACATTTTCAGGTCCTGCGCACCAATGATCTTCAGCTCTGTGGCTCTTGGGACAACAGCTTCAGGATGCTTTTCCATGTATTTTGATGGGTCAAAAATCTCAGGATTGACCTGGAACTTCTCAAATTCTTTCTTTCTGTAAGCTGACATGGTAGTAAGACCAGTCGTATCTTTACCTTCGGCTCTTGCTTTTCTTATTTGGGCTGCTCCAACTAATTCTTGAAAGCGAGCCATCCTAAAGTTAGGATCGAGCTCAGGATTTTCATACACAGGCTCAGGAGAAGCAGCATCAGCTATTTTATCTTGAGTAACTAGATAAGACATTAGAGTATACTTAGCAAAAGGGGTTCTTGCTAGAAATCTTAAAACAAAGTACACTATTTACCTTTTGAAACAATTTCCTCAGTCTGAACTGGTGTTGGAGATGAAATTCTCTTCTTTGGAGAAGGAGGTGGGGAAAAGGTTGGTCTTTGAACCACAGTCTCCTTCAATTGTCTTTGAGAACCAGAAAATGATTTGCCTTGAGAGCTTTGATAACCTTGTCTTGGCTGGGGCTGAAAAGACGCAGATCTTCCAGAAGAGGCAGCAAGATTAGCTGATAGGTTCCCAGAGGCTCCTGCACCTGGAGGAGGAGGAGGACCTCTGGGAGTCCATCTTGAGACAGGAGTATCATACCTCTTAGTCCTTTTTCTTTCTTTTTGCTGATTCTTTGAAAACCTCATCCAGTGCTGAAAATCCTTGGATTTAGGGTCAATGCCCTTCAAAATGTAATAGGGAATATCATTATCCTTACTGGGAGGTGGAGGAGGAGCAGCTTTTCTTTTCTTTGAGGCAGCTTTCTTTCTCTTTGACTTCTCAGAAACATCAGAATCATCATCATCATCAGAATGAGATGAGGGAGGATTTTCATAAGGATCATAGGCTTCTGAAACAGCCTTTTCTTTAAGCTTTGAAGCAGATTTTTCCCTTTCCTCTTCCATGACATCCAGAGCCAGAAGGGAATCTAAGTCCAACCCTGGAGAGTCATCCCAGATGGTTGACTTTTCAATTTGCAAATCTTTCTCTTTCTCTTTTAAAGATTGAACTCTTAACTCCCAGGCAGCTCTTGCTTGAGCTTCTTCCAAACTCAGAACAGGAGAGTCAACTTTGACTTCATCTTTCTCAGACTCATCTTCTTTATTATCTAAAAAGGATTCTAATTCAGGATCTACTTGAGTATCAGAAACACTTGGATCAGCTTCAACAACAACTGCTATGATCTGAGCAGTTAAATCTTCTTTAATAATATCTGTAAAATTATGAATACATATCTGCTAAATAAGCGATAATCATTCCCTCAAGGTATTCACAAACTATCAAATTAATCGACTCATCAACAAAATGAATGAAAGAGTTACCTTCATACTTAACCATCTCCCATGATTCATTCAGATATGAAGTTATAATTCCCTCTAGGAATCTAGCAATCATAGGAGAGGTAAGATCTTCTAAGCAGACTTTAACTGCAATCTCAGATAGCAAGATTCCATCTGCTATTTCCTTATCAGACAAAACTGGAACTTTTTCTTTCTCAGCAGGAGCTATCTCTTCCTCAGCAGGAGCAGATTCTTCCTGGGCAGGAGCTATTTCTTCCTGGGCAGTCATTACAGCATCTGGAACTATTTCTATCTCAGCTTGAGCAGATTCTTCCTGGGCAGACATGACTGTATCTTTTATAGCTGGAGGGGAGGCAGGATGGTCTGAGGCATCTTCATTGAACATCTCCCCCTGCCTGATTTCAGTAGATACTGAAACCAGGCCCCTTGAGGAAGATGGCTCAGCAGATTTTGAAAGGGATTTGATGGAGGCAGATAAGAGATCAATGGAGGCAGCAAGGGGAGCGATTGCCTCTTCAATCATGGTTTTGATTGAGGGGGTAATCAACTCCACAATGCGGGAGATAAGCTCAGGAGAGATCTCAATGGATGAAGGATGTGAGGTGGATGGAGCTACAGCAGATATGGTAGTGGTGTTGGGATGAGAAATGGTGTGGACAGGGGATCGAGCAGGAGATGGAGCAGGTGATGGAGCAGGAGAGTTTATTGGGGAATGAACTGGGGAATGAACGGGAGATACAGGAGGAGTAGGAATTCTCTCTGATCCTAACAAATCAAAGCTAGGAGCAGATATCCTAGCCAGATGAGCAGGTAGAGGAGAGGCTGGAGGGGAAAGAGGAACAACCGTAGTTGTTGCTGGAGCAGCAGAGGAAGAAGGTCGTACTTCAGCTGAAGTTGATGGTACTTCAACTGAGGCAGACGGCAAAGCAGAGGAGGAGGAAGGAAGAGCTGAGCCAGCTTCAACATGGTGAGGAGCGACTGATTCAGTCCTTGTGTCCTCAGATGTTGCTGGAGCAGGTTTCACAAACGTTCTCTTCCACTTAGAGAACAAGTTGGGGTCCATCTTCTTGCTTGCATTAATTGTTGTTGCAGTTGAACTTAGCAGCTGGGGGTATTTTTCTTTAAGGAAAATTCCAATTACCCTTCCTAGGGTGACTTCCTTCTTACCAGTCTTTTTCTTGATTAAATCAAATACAACTGCTGCCCAATCGATCCTTTTTCGATTAACAATTGCACACATGAGTGCGAATTGCTGCCTTGTTATATTGTCGTGGGCAGAGTGCTTACCCAGAAGCACTTTTCCTACTAACTCAGCCAGAAACTTGATTTTAAAAGGAAAATTCACTTTGAGCAGCTTCGTGGGAATGCCCTCAGCATGTCCCAGCTCAACCAGCATTCTTCCAAATTCCTGAGCATCTTGCTCATAATCCTCATCACCAATAACTAATCCAAAAACATCAGATAAAACGGCCGGAGTCAGGATTACCTCTTCTCCGCCGATGGTACCGATCATCGATTCGTCTGTGGAAGACGACGTGAAAGCCCATTCTTTGATTTCTGGAATGTTGATCTTAATCCTTTCAGACATTAACTTCTCTAATCCCTGATCCCTGCAAAGCTGTAGAACTTCCACTATTCCTGCATCGCAGCTGCTGAAAGCGTCGAAATCCACGCTGAATCCTGCATCAAACTTCACGACGGCTAAAACTGCTGGAGAGACCGCCATGGATGCGCTGGAGAAAGCTCGAGAAAGCTGCAGAGAACGAAGAAGACGAAACGCCCGGAAATCGCAAGCGGGAAAGCAGAATGCGAAAGGGCACGCTCTGTCGACGATAAAACACAAGATCTTTTAACCTAGGTCGACTATCGGCTTTATATTAGACCGGGAATAGTCGATCTATTAAAAAGATACTTGAACCGATAGTCGAACGGCCGTTCGACGATCGGCTCAGAAGCAGAGTAGTCAAACCATCGTTCGGCTATTTCTGGCTTCACCAGCAACAAGCTGTCGTCGTTCAGAGATCGACGATGAGCTCAATCTGTTCGACGATGGTCGAACGTCGATCGACGATCTTCAAACAGATAAGCTATCATTAACCAGAGGTCGACGATAGGCTTAATCCGTTCGACGATCTTCGATCATCGTTCGACGATCTTCGATCATCGTTCGACGATCTTCAAGCAGATTTCAACATAGGCAGATATAGTCACACTTAGTCTCGTCCATTAATCATGCCTAGTTGAACTAAAAAGAACAGATGCTTCTGTTCATCTAAAGGCTTGGTGAATATATCACCTCTCTGAAACTCAGTGGATATGAACTCAAGACAGATCTTGTTCTTTTCCACACAATCTCTCAGGAAATGGTGCCTAATCTCAATGTGCTTGGTTCTAGAGTGGTGCACTGGATTTTGTGCAATAGAAATGGCACTGGTACTATCACACATGATCTTGGTGTTCTTGTGTGAGTAACCATAATCCACAAGCTGGTTTTGAATCCACAGGATCTATGAACAACAACTGGCAGCTGCTATATATTCAGCCTCTGCAGTTGAAGTTGAGACAGAAGCCTGCTTCTTACAGAACCAAGAGACCAATCTCTCTCCCAGGAACTGGCAAGTTCCTGAGGTGCTCTTCCTGTCAACTCTGCAACCAGCATAATCAGAATCAGAATATCCAATTAATTCAAACTCTGACTCAGCTGGGTACCAAAGTCCTAGATCTGGACATCCCTTCAGGTATCTCAGGATTCTCTTTAGAAGAATCAGATGAGATTCCTTGGGGTTGACCTGGAATCTAGCACAAAGGCATGTAGCAAACATTATATCTGGCCTACTTGCAGTTAGATATAATAGGGAACCAACAATGGCCCTATAATTCTTTTGATCAACTGGCTTGCCGTGATCATCAGAATCAATAACTACATTAGTAGCCATGGGTGTAGGCATTGCTGAAGCATCAGCCATCCCAAATTTCTTTACCAATTCCTTGGCATATTTGGATTGGGAGATGAAGATACCATCAGCATCTTGCTTAACTTGGAGACCAAGAAAGTAAGACAGCACACCCATGCTACTCATCTCAAACTTGGAATGCATCAAGTTGGAAAACTTTTTGCACAGTTTGGGATCAGTGGAGCCAAAAATAATATCATCTACATACACCTGAACTAACAGGATTGTGTCCTTGTGATGCTTGACGAAAAGGGTTCTATCAACTACTCCCCTAGTAAAGTTGTGCTCTAACAAGAAACTAGCTAAGGTCTCATACCAGGCCCTAGGAGCTTGCTTTAGTCCATAAAGAGCTTTCTGCAACTTAAAAACATGAGAAGGCTGAGTTGAAGAAACAAACCCTGGTGGTTGTTCAACAAACACCTCTTCCTTAAGCTCACCATTTAGGAATGCACTTTTGACATCCATTTGGAACACCTTAAACTTCATGAAGGTTGCATAGGCTAAGAAGATCCTTATTGCTTCTAGTCTTGCAACAAGAGCAAAGGTTTGGTCATAGTCTATACCTTCCTCCTGTCTGTAGCCCTGAGCTACAAGCCTAGCTTTATTCCTTACTATAATTCCATTTGCATCTAACTTGTTTCTATACACCCACTTAGTGTCTATGATCAGTTGGCCTTTAGGTCTTGGAACCAAAGTCCAAACTTTACATCTCTCAAACTGATTGAGCTCCTCTTGCATTGCAATGATCCAGTGGGGATCTAGCTCTGCATCTTTAAAGGTGAGGGGCTCAACCTGTGAGAGGAAACAAGCATGCATCACATCCTGTCTTAATTGATGTCTTGTTTGCACACCAGCTGATATGTCTCCAATCACTTGAGATGTGGGGTGATCTCTAAGTGTGACAATATCAGCAGGTGGGATGTGATCTTCAGCAACAGTTGGGACTAATTCCTCAGGAGGAGTTTGATCTACTGTTGGTGGTACAACAACAGCTTCAACAGCTTCAGCAATGTCTTCATCATTGTCTGATTCAGTGATCTGAAGAGTTGATAGTTGAAGAATTTCTTGAGGGGCATCAGGTACCTGCAAAGAACTGGAGGAAGGAGAATTTTCCTTCTCCTTGTAAAACATCTGAGACTCATCAAAAGTCACATGCACAGATTCTTCTATCTTACAGGTAGATTTGTTATAAACCCTATAAGCTTTGCTTACTTGGGAATATCCAAGCATGATTCCCATTGAAGCTTTTGCTTCAAATTTTCTAATATATTCTTTATTATTATTATGAATATAAACAATACAGCCAAAAATTCTAAAGTAATTAATTTTTGGTTTCTTTCCTTTAAGCAACTCATAAGGAGTTTTACACTTAAGTTTGTGTATCAAACTTCTATTCAAGACATAGTTGGCTGTACTAACAGCTTCTGCCCAATAGGATAGAGGCATATTAGCATCTGCCAACAATGTACTAGCAGCTTCAATTAGTGTTCTATTCTTCCTTTCAACTACCCCATTTTGTTGGGGAGTTCTAGGAGCTGAGAAGCTGTGTTTGATACCTTCTCTCTCACAGAATTCTTGCATGAGAAGAGAGTCAAACTCAGTACCATGATCACTTCTGATCAAGGCCACATGAGTAGAGTACTCAGTCTGCACACAAAGTAGAAAGTCTGTAAGGGCTTTGAAGTTATCAGACTTAGTTCTCAAAAAGAAAACCCAACTGAACCTAGAGAAGTCATCTACAATTACTAAAGTGTAATACTTCCCTCCTAAACTCTGTACATTTATTGGGCCAAAAAGGTCCAAATGTAATAAATACAAGATTCTAGGAGAATCACTTTTATTTACAGATTTAAATGAATTCTTGGTTTGCTTGCCTAGCTGACAAGCCTTGCATAGGCTCTCCTTCTTGTAGGGGCAAGAAGGTAAACCTCTAAAAGGGTTGTGCTTAGATAACCTAGATATATTTTTAAGGTTTACATGACTAAGCCTTTTATGTCATAGGGAATTATTATTAAGGGTTACTTCATTAAACAGGCAGATTTCAGAATGAGATGAATTAAAATCTACTAAATAGACATTACCTATTCTAATACCTACTAAAACAACATTATTATTTAAAGTAATATTGCAAGAGAAATTAGAAAATGAAACCTGGTAGCCAGCATCACATAGCTGGCTGACTGAAATCAGGTTATGCTTCAGTCCATTGACATAAGCAACTCTCTTGAAAGTAACTGCTCCAATTGTGATCTTGCCATAGCCTTCTGTCTGACCGCAGCTGGAGTCTCCAAAGATAACCTTTGGGCCAAGCTTAGCTTTGAACTTTGACAGTAGATCTTTATTTCCTGTCATATGCTTAGAGCATCCACTATCCAAAAACCACTTATTTTGAGTGATTGGATAGGCCTTCACCTGCAAGACAATTATTTAGACAGAGTGGACTCAGGTAACCTTGGGTCCCTTGTTTTTCACATAAGAAAAACTGGAAATATAAGAGAATGCAGGCTGAGGGTGATAACCTAGTGGGTGAGATCTCCTAGGTGGGATTCTCCATACAGATGATGGGTCAACAAACCTAGGGTTTCTATTCTCATTTAGGTTTCTATGGAATTGATTATGATTTTGAAAATCATATTGAAATCGTCGATCGACGTTCGACGATGGGCGCTCAGATCGTCGAGCTTCGTTCGACCATGGAGCTTCCGATCGTCGAGCGGCGTTCGACGCTTTTTGCATTTCTTTGAAAAACTTCTTTTTCTTTTCTCTCTCAGCTTTATTTAAGGTTTTATTCACCAGATTTACTTGCTCAGTGTTCTTCTTTCCACTAGCTGAAATGAAGTTCACTGGAGTTGAAAGATTATTTTTAAGAAGGACTGGGGGTTCACTGGGAGAAGCTCCTAAGCCTAGTTTATCATTACCTGACCTAGTGTTAGTCATGCTGGTAATTTCTAACAGCTTAAGGCTTCTACCATTAAGGGATTCTTCTAATCTCTTAGACTTAGCTAACTCTATTTTAAGAAATTTAATTTCTTCACTACAAGTAGTGAGATCTTCCTTTAACCTAATGTTTTCAGAGGCTATTGATTCTGAGTCAGCTAACCTATTTCTAAGTTCTTTTATTTCCTTTTCTGAGCTAATTAAATCTAAACATAAAGATTTAAATTCTAATTTAAATTCTTCTGAAGTAAAATCATAAGAAGAAAGTACCTCATCTTCTATAGGCATCTCTTCATCAGAATCAGAACTCTCTGCAGCAGAGTGGTTGCTGCAGGCATCTATTGCCATTAGGCAAACTTCTTTTGCCTTCTTCTCTTCCTCATCTTCACTGGAGCTTGATGAGGAGGATTCTTCATCAGAATCACTCTAGGTTTCAGCAATGAAACCTCTCTCCTTCTTCTTATTTTTGTAGGAGGATGGCTTGGAGTGCTTCCTGAGTTGTTCTTTTTCTTTTCTCTTTTCTTTGTTCTTCTCCTCTGGACATTCTGGCAAAATATGTCCAGGCTTCCTGCAACCATAACAAATGATTTCTTTAGCAGGAGATCGATCATACCTTGGTTTGTCTTCATAGCGTGAAGACTTCTTTCTGAACTCCTTTCTTCCCATCTTGAGAAATCTTTTGGCAAACAATGCCATAAGTTCCTCATTAGATTGGCTGCCTTCAGAAACATCTACAGCCTTAAGAGCTAGAGATTGCTCTTTTCTTGTTGGAGTGGGGGTCTTGGCTTCAGCTTCTGCTTCTCTGGTCTTCAGCACTTGCTCAAAAGACTTGAGCTTGCCGAGGAGAGCTTCAGTTGAGATCTCATTAGTGCTTCTGGCTTCCTTGATGGGCCAGATTCTTAGATCCCATGTGCTAGGGAAGCACATAAGAATCTTATCATTGACCTCTGTCAATGATATGTCCTTGTCCAGGGTCCTCAGCTCATTGATGATTGAGCTGAGCCTGGTGTACATAGCTTCAACTGATTCAGCATCAGTTTTCTTGAAGTTCTCATACTGTGAGATCAGGTTGGACCTTCTGTCCTTCCTTTCATCAGCTGAACCAGCTACAATCTGGTTCAGTGTGTCCCACATGGCCTTTGCTGAGGAGCAGTCAGCCACCTTCTGGAACACCTCATCAGACATTGTCTGAGCCAGTATGTTCATTGCCTTGGCATCTGCAATTTTGGCCTTTTTGTATTCATCATTGTAGTCTGGAGGAGGCACTGCACTTATATCAGATGATGAGGCAGTGGCAGCAGCAGGTGCTCTTGGGGGACCTGACAAAATAGAAGCAAAGATGCTTTCATCAATAGAGTTCATATATAATTTGATCCTTGCCTTCCAGATGCCAAACTTTGCTAAGTTGCATGCTGGAGGTCTGGTGCTAGAATAATCCTTAGACTGGGCCATGATAGTGAATATCTATAAGCTCTTGGTATCTATCAGGATCTTGTGACTTAGGTGTTAGCCTATACAGTCAGTCAACCTCCCTCTGATACCAATTGAAAGTGAAGGGATAGATACTACTCTAGAGGGGGGGGTGAATAGAGTTATCAAATTTTGCACAGACAAAACTTAATAGTCTACCCAACTCCCTTGGAGTGAAGTGCGGAATGAAAGGATTATAGATATTGATTGAACCTTAAAGCCTAACACAAGTGATGTGTACAAACACAAGCTAACTGTAATTACAGTTAAGCTTGGAAAAACCTAATCAGCAACTAGCAACCTAGTTATATCTAATCACAGCCACAATGCAGGAATTAAACAATGGAATCCAGACGACACAAGGAAATTTATAGTGGTTCCCCAAACAACTTGGGTACGTCCACTCTTCTACCCACACGGTAGGAATCCACTCAGGTTTTTGATCAGGTGCCCTGCCACCAACAGGATCTGCTTCAGGTAGATCCAGAAACCCTTTAGACTTTTGATCAGGTGTCTAAAAACCAAGCACAGGTTTTTGATCAGGTGCCCTGCCACCAAGGGATACTTTTGAAGGGAGTAATAACCCTGTACAGGAGGGGGAAGAAGGTTAAGATGTCTTCTCTATTTTACAATAGATTAGAGAAGCACAAAAGCTTGCACTGAGCTAGAATGCTCTAAAGAATCAAGGCTCTCCCTGGCTCAAAGATGTCCAGGTGAAGTCTTGCTTCAGTGCAGAAAACTCTTCAGAAAGTTCTGAAGGAAAAGCTACAGGAAGAAAGTAAATAATAAAATCAAATATCTTCAAGCAGCTATCTTCTTCTTCTTCTTCTTCAAAGGAACTCTGAGTTGAACTTCCTGAAAGCAGGAGAACTCAGGTGAAGAAGAGATGAAGATCTTAACACTTCTCAGTTAGATGGAGATTGCTGAGAGCAGGAAGCTTGAACTTGATGAAGGCTTGAGAGCTTGAATGAACAACTGGTTAGCTATTAGCTAGCTTGAATCCTTCTTCAAAGGATCCTTTATATAATCATCAGCAAGAAACGGCTCTCTTCCATTTGAATTATTTGTCTTCTTCTGAGCCTTGAGACCTGGGCTGTAAATATCAAGAAGACAGAAACAACTCTGCAGCAAAACGTTCTATAAAAGGAATGAACCTCTTTCTAAGAAGCTGCAGGCTTAAAACAAATAACAGAAGGACTAAATAAAGTCACATCAGAAATAATCTCTTTATAGCAAAAGAAGACTTTTCAGTCTAACGACTATAAAGGGCTGACAATAGATAAAGTAAATTACAATGACAGCTAATAAGACAAACAACTTTATCTTAAAAAGATTTGACTCAGGCAAAAAGAATAGAGCAAATAATGCCTGGAAATATTATCATTCAGCTTAAAATAAAGTGCCAGAAAATGTATTAATTAATTAAATATAATAAATAAATACAAAATACAAAGGCAGACAGAAAACGTCGAACGACCCTCGAAGATCGTCGAACGACGCACGGAGATCGTCGAACTATCGGGCAGATAGTCGAACGATCCCGATAGTCGACCTATCGAAGAAGATAGTCAAACTACCCCGGCAGATAGTCGAACTATCAGAGCAGATAGTCGAACTATCAGATAGTCGATCTATCTAGGACAGATAGTCGAACTATCAAGCGCACAGAGATAGTCGACCTATCAAGCAGATAGTCGACCTACCTCAGAAAACAGATAGTCGATCTATCAACAGATAGTCGAACTATCAAAACAAACCAGATAGTCGATCTATCAGCAGATAGTCGAACTATCAGATAGTCGAACTATCAGGACAGATAGTCGAACTATCAAAGGCGAAACAGATAGTCGAACTATCAACAGATAGTCGAACTATCAAGACGAAACAGATAGTCGATCTATCAACAGATAGTCGAACTATCAAGGCGGAACAAATAGTCGACCTATCAACAGATAGTCGAACTATCAGATAGTCGATCTATCAGAACAGATAGTCGAACTACCTCGCCAAGCAGATAGTCGAACTATCAACAGATAGTCGAACTATCAGCGCAACACAGATAGTCGAACTATCAACAGATAGTCGAACTATCAACGCAGACAAAGCGTCGACCAACTGATAAACGATCGTCGATCAGCCGATAGACGATAGTCGAGCGGCGTTCGACTATCGTCGAACGAAAAACCTACTTAACCAAATTCTCAATCTGGAAAAGTGAGGACTCTACATCTAGACTCCTAACCATTGACCATAGATATTTCTTGGGTCAAGGGGCACAAAGGAGAGGACTAAACTCAAATCAAAACTAGGGTACCAACATCGCGTTTTCTCCAAGGTTGTTCCTTCTACGCAGTAGGATCTCTCGGCACTTCTCCACGACTACTATGACGCCATGGTCATGCCTACATGGCTTCCCCCTCGCGCCGCCAGGACCACCACATTTGCCTTTTGCTGAACACTGCCCCAGTGATCATTCGCCCCTACCGCTATCCTTTTTTACAAAAGGATGAGATCGAGTGGCAGTTGCCGACATTCTTCGGGAGGGCATCATCCGCCATAATGTCTCGCCTTTCTCCTCACTGGTTCTGTTGGTCCACAAGAAGGATGACTCATGACGCTTTTGTGTTGACTACCACGCCTTGAATGCACGAATAGTGAATGATAAGTTTCCCATTCCGGTGGTTGAGGAGTTGTTGGAAGAGTTACACGACCCCCGCCACTTCTTCAAGCTGGACCTTTGTTCGGGGTACCACCAGGTACGCATGTTCCCGAATGACATAGAGAAGATGACTTTCCGCACTTATCACGACCACTTCGAGATCACTTCAAGCTCACCAACGCGTCGTCTTCCTGGCACTCATGAACGAGGTATCGACCTACTTCGCCGTTGTGTACTTGTTTTATTCGATGACATCTTAATGTACAACAAGACATGAGAAGCTCACCTCAACCACCTACGCATTGTCCTTCAGTTGGCCTTCTCTCATCGGCTCTTCCTAAAGCAGGCCAAGTGTTCTTTCGACACCGACAGGGTTAGGTACTTGGGGCACATCGTCGATCACTCAGGAGTGTTTGCCGATCCAGTTAAGATCCAGGAAGTACTCGATTGCCCATTTCCTTAGGCTCATCGGGAGTTTTGTGGATTCCTGGGCCTAGCTATGCCCTTGCTATCCCTCTTGCGACGCTAGTGTTTCTACTGGGACGTTGCCGCCATGATGGCTTTTCGATCCTTGCAGCAGGCCTTGGTCTTTGCACCCGTCCTCCACCTTTCGAATTTTGGGAAGGACTTTCAGGTAGAATACGACGCATCCGAACATGGGTGCAAGGCGGTTCTTCAACAGGAAGGGCACTCGATCTCATACTTCAATCGCAAGACGACCCTCTACCATTGGAAGCTTCCGACCTACGAACATGAGCTTATCTGATTGGCTAAGGCTGTCCAACACTGGAGACCGTACCTATGGGTATGTTCCTTCGTGATCCGCACAGACCATTTCAGCCTCAAGTACTTGTTAGAGCAGCGCCTCACGACAGTGTCCCAACAACGGTTGGTGAGTCGCCTTTTGGGCTATGATTTTCGGGTAGAGTTCAAGGCGGGCCACATGAATCGGGCGGCTGATGCTCTCTCCCGCCGCGACTCTTCAACTGCACTCCTCTTTGTCATCTTGCAGCCGTCGTCCGCTGTTCTTCAGCGCCTCTGTCAGGAGATACACGACACCCCGTCTTTTCGTGAGCTACTCCACTGCATTCAGGAGGGGCACCTTCCACCACACTGAACAGTCCGTGATGACCTCATATTGTATAAGGATCGGCTTTACGTACCCGCCAACTCTCTGTTGATTCGAGATATTTTGGCGGCCATCCATGACCCCACACATAAAGGGGTCCACAAGGCCATTCAACACCTTCAACGGAGTTCTTTTGGCACAGACTCAAACAGAGCGTCTGGACGTTTATCGCGGTCTGCCTGCCTTGTCAGCATAGCAAGACCGAGTTTCTCTCGCCTGCCGACCCACTCCAGCCCCTCCCAGTACCTACACAGATTTGGGTGGACATCTCGATGGACTTCATCGAAGGGTTACCCACTTCTCAAGGCCGCTCCATCTTTGTGGTTGTCTCGTTTCTCCAAGGAAGCCCATTTCATTGCCATGAGCCGCCCTCTCACTAGCAACAAAGTGGCCCATGCTTTCTACGATCAGGTGTTCCGCCTACACGGCCTATCAGAGAGTATTGTGTTCGACATGGACAAGATCTTCACCTCACAGTTTTGGCAGGAGTTATTCACCCTCTGCGACAACACATTGGCTTTCTCTTCCGCTTACCACCCTCAGTCGGACGGCTAGACCGAAGTGGTCAACCAGACGCTCGAGATTACCTCCGTTGTCTTACAGGAGACTGCCCCAAGGAGTGGGTGATGCAGAGGTGGGCCGACTCGGGGTGGACTCACTAAATGCAATCCTAATGTGATGAAAATGTTGACGATGCAAGAGGTTGTCCGCTAAAATTTGCAGTAATAATTAATTATTATAAATACATCAAAGGCTGAAGAATTCACAAAGTTCTTTAATTAAAGAGAAAGCAAGCGTGCTCGCAAATCGAGCGAGGCGCAATTATTTCAAGCGCACGTAAAATAAGCCCTGCAAATCACATAATGACTAAACTAATCGCAAACAAAATAACATCCACAACAAATGGGGTGCCAAAATAAACAACAATCGTGAACAAACCTTTATACCACAATTCACACGTGCAGGTGGCGACAATGACGGTTGTTGTTGGGAATCCAAGGTTAATGCAATGTTAGGGTGTTCGAAGAGGGGATCTGGACTAATGTGGCTCAGACAGGATTGTGGGGAGGGTCTCAGGAATGTGGGGTGTGTTGAATTGAAGTGGATTCCACAACCGGAGGAAAAGGGGATGGAGAGAGGCATCAGGATGACTGATGAAGGAGAGGCGAGGTGGGATCGACCGACAGGATACTGGGAGGACCCTGGTGGATCTGGGTGGACTATAAGAGCGTTGTCTTCCGATGGAGGTGGCAGATGGCAGAGTAAAGGGGAAGCAGACTTGGGTCGACCGGCCAATTGACTGTGAGGGGATGGATGTCGGGATTTTGTTCGCCTAGGCGGTGAATAAAGGAAGCAGAGGGAAAGATGGACTCATAGTGGCTGACTGGAGGGTTAGAGGCTTTCGGTGCAGGTTGTAGGGGAGGAAGTAGGAGGATTACCTTGGAGTCGCACCAAGGAGGGTCTTCCAGCGTCGCACCAGGAAGAAGAGATCTACGACTTGCAGAAAACTGCCGCAAGCCTTCGATGCGCCCCCATGAACTGCATGCCGCAACTTATAAACCCTAAAATCATAACTGCTATATAACTGTTAGAAACATAAGCATCCGAATAAGACGACTCGTACTGTTTGGGCTGATCAGACGTCAAATACAACAACAACACTCAAGCCTTTATCCCACTATAGTCATAGTCTTACTAATGCCTAAATACATCATGCCTTTCTTTATAGTTTCATTCCAAGTCTTTATTGGTCTACCCCTCCCTCGTTTAACATGTCTAGTGACTAGACTCTCACAACGCCTAATAGGTGAGTTTAATGGTCTCCTTTGTACGTGTCCAAACCATCTTAATCGAGCTTCTCACATCTTCTCTGCAATTGATGCTACTCCTGTCTTATCCCTGATACGTTCATTCTTAATTTTATCCAATCTCGTGTGTCCACACATCCACTTAAGCATTCTCATCTCCGCAACTCCCATTTTTTGCTCATGTGTATAATTCACTCCCCAACACTCAGAACCATAGAGCATCGTTGGTCTAATTGCAGTATGGTAAAACTTGCCTTTAAGTTTTAATGGTACTTTACGATCACATAAGATCCCTGACGGTCCCCTCCACTTCAACCAACCTGCTTGGATTCTGTGTCACATCTTTATTAATAACTCCATTTTTTTAAACGGACGTCAAATACAACTCAAAAAATAGAAAGTAATATATGAAATCGGCTCAGATCGATCATCCATACGCAACCACGGACTCAGATCGCCCGACTGGGTAGCAGATCACCGCCTCCCGCGGGAATACACTTATGTTGGGCGTTGCGCGCCATCAACTCCCCCCGACTTGAAATCACTCATCTCTTGTAAGTGAAGATGACCATACTCGCTGTGTAGCCGCAGGGCGAGTCTCTCAAGCTCCTTTGATGAAATCCAAGTAGTATCATGCAGAGGCCGACCGCTCCAACAGACAAGATATCACACTATATCTCACCAGCCCGCGGTGTAGAAGTCGTGACCGATGATCTGAAATCTGTCGTCTGTAAAAGTAGATGGCTCTGGCTGTAAGGTATCTCCGTCTGACTGCTGGATCAGTGGAACCGTTGAAGGTGCAATGCGATTCTCATGGAGCGATTCCTCAGGTGACAACAGGGGGGGACTGATAGGGGCAGTAGGAAGTGAAGGCTCAGGGAGGGGTGTGGAGAAAGGGTCTACATACACGCGCTGCTCGTAGAAAGGAGTCAAATCCTCTACGTTGAATACTTGGCTGATGCCCGTACTATGAGGGATATCAATTTCATATGTGTTCGTACCAATCCGTCGCACGACTATGTAAGGATCTATTCGGTTAGCGCTTAACTTATTTACTGGTTCTTGCGGGACTCTCTCAGGTCCAATGCAAATCAACACTTGCTCTCTCGCCTCAAAGATTTGTTCCCGCTTGTGCAGGTCTGCTCGGTCTTTATAATAATCATTACTAGATGCAATTTTTTACGGGCCGACTTATGAAGTGCATGCACATTCTGGATGAAAGACTCTGTTGACTCACTGGGTCTGGACTCAAGGGGAATATCCATCGAGTCAATAGGTTTCCTAGGCGCATACCCTAATATGATATGGAATGGACTCAAACCCGTGGTCTTATTGACAGAACTACTATATGCAAATTCGGTTATGAGGAGAACAGAATCTTAGGTTTATGGACTATCCCCAACATGACAACGTAGTAGTGTCCCAAGACTACGATTGACAATCTCAGTTTGTCCATCCGTCTGTGGGTGGTAGGCGGAGAACTTTAAGGTTGTATCAGTTTTCTTCCATTTAGTCTTCAAAAAATAACTCATGAAACACATGTCGCGATCAGAGACTATGGAAGTGGGTAGTCCATGATACTTAAATATCTCTCTCAAGAAAAGCACAACCACGTGAGAGGCATCAGCAGTGTTACGACAATGGATAAAATGGGTCATTTAAAAAAAACGGTCCCCCACTATAAAGATCGAATCGAGCTTCCTCAAAGTGCGAGAGAGCTTGAGAATAAAGTCCATACTAATATCAGTCCAGGGCCTCTGGGGGACGGGTAGTGGGGTGTATAGCCCAGTGGGCTGGCGGGATCCCTTCGTGGTCTGGCAGACTCGACAATGCCTGATAAGACCAGGGCCACACACCACCAACAACACAAAATAGCTATAAACATGCAATAAAACAACAGAGCATCATGTGCTTACCCCCAGCGAAAAAGTGCGCAATTGCACACCACAATGAGCTGAAAAGGTGCACTTCGTGTAAAAGTGTGAACGAGTGAAATATACACAATAATGATATAAAAGTGAAGTGCATATGTGTGAAATCGAGCCTAGATGAGTCCAAAAAACCCTATAAAAATTGGACTCATCACACTCTCAGACTTAACCATTTACTCGTCCCGAGCAAACCATCCCTCATGTGTACGAGAAAAAGAAATAGCTGACATAGAAATTGTAAAACGGAGTACCATGTGAAGTCGCATGCTCACGCGTATAAAAATACAACAGAAGAACTTTGTAATTATGCAAACTAGTTTATCATTTTTCTAAGAACGTATCTATATATTATTACTACTCAAAAATAGAATCACGGTGAATCTTCCGGTCATGCGTAGGGAGAAAATAGACTGATTTCTAAGGTGAGCATTGCCAAAGATCGGGGCTCGGGACAACCTCCAAAGAAATCCATCAATGTTCGTGACTATAAGTTCACCCGTTCTCATTCTCTCCACGACACTAGTTTGGTTCAACGCGCGAATCAATATGATTTTAGGTTTAAGATTGGAGCTTGAGTTTAGGTAGGGTAAACAATGATAAACACGGTGACTCAACGCATCTAAACCAAATGAGCTAGCATAAAAAGAAACTATCCACGCACAAGCAATTGACACGCGGGTGCACCACACCCCCAGACTTGGACTTGACAACATGGGTGTGTGCACCGCCTACTCCCGATACAAACTTCACAAATAAATTTTCATTTCAGCATTTTCTCATTTTTTTTCTTTTTCATTCATTTTTTTTCCAACAATTTTCTTTTTCACAACTATTATTTTCAGCAAATTTTTCATTGGAGCACATCCACACATCCACAAATACAATCACCACATATACAACCTTAACATGAATAAATCAACAACTAAAGCTCGGATTTAGGTGTGCGAGGATTGGTTTTTTGGCTTTGGTGAGATATTGGTGGAGCTGAATCAAAAAAATGGGATAGACACAAAGGGGCTAGCGAGGAATAAATGATAGGGATCTGTATACAAGCTCAACTGGGCCAAAATAATGGCCTACATCACACTCTCACGACTGAACTAACCGTGTACCCAACTACCTATGCTTCGAGAATAGCTTGGGGCAATTTCTTAGCCAACGAGAAAGATCATCATTCCTCCCGACTCGAGCAATACGAAGCTAACGACCGTGTACACATATCCCTATGCTACCGTCAGATTCACACCAGATTCATAATTTTTTGAGTTGAATAAATAATGTTTACGCTAATAGAAAAAGTATAAACTAAAAGCATAAAGAAAAATTAATTCTATTCCAATTCCTACGCGAGATGAGAGCACTCGACTAGGAGCACTACATGAGTTAACATTTTTCTCTGTCTCATAGTCCTAAGCCAACGCATATTTTTTCCAAATCACACAATATAAATGAATTAAACTCACGACACGCTAGTGGTTAAGCACGCGCTCATATAGGTGTTGTGGTGTGCGGTGAATATGAACAATACTAAATAACCTGAAATAAAAACACTTCTAGTATGCTATGAAATATGCACGTGCAGTGGGTAACACATACCGGCTCTCCCCAAGACTTAATCTCTACACATAATCAAATGATATAACAATAGAAATTAAAGAAGATGCTAGGAGAGAAGTTACCTCATGCTCAGAAATGAACATGCCAGAAGACTGACGTTAATACTGCAAAGAAAATCTAAGTCCGCCACCAAAAGGATCACCACACCTACAAAAGGAAAACTCCAGGACCGCAGATATAATATATAAAAATATTAACGGATTAGATAAAACAAGACAACAAAATTGGGTTGTCTCCCATTAGCCTTTTTGTTTATCGTCCTTAAGGACTTCCCCCTCCAACGACCTTGCACGAGATCTCAATTGGTAGCCCGCAACACAATATTAGACTCTTGGTATTCACAAAAATTCACACCTTAGAAGCTATTCTGGGCACCAAGAAGCGATGTATACAACATCACTGCTGGGTCCGGGGGAGGTGCAGTGCGGGAAATCGGACGGACGAGAGCCGCTGCACTTTACCGTGCAGTGCGATCTAATGGATGCGAGTGCGCTGAGATGCGTGCACATCTCAACGCACATATCTCAAAGCATGCACATATATCTCAAAGCGTGCACGCATCTTCGCGCGAGCTGAGATGCACTCGCAACCGTCAGATCTCGCGCACTGCACAATAAAGTGCATTTACTGCACTGCACCTCCCCGGACCCATCACTGCTCCATATCATCTCGTTGTGTTGAGAATCGTGCAATTACTTATTATAAATAAACTAAAGTTCAAAGGTTTTTAATAAAACTACCCCCTCGATTTATTTTGCTAAACTACGAGGTAGACATTAACAAAATTTGTGTTCTCTGCTCCCGATTCAGTGAGTTCCGATCATCACTTCATATAGGGGTATTTTTGGTGCATATAATGCCGATGAAATCTAATGAAGCTTGTGATAATTGACTGTCATCATCTTTGTAAATCTCTGCTTTATCGATTCAGTGAAATCTAACCATGTCGTCAACGGCAAAACCCCCGATTAAGCTCCTCATTGTAGTTGCACGCTACTGGCACTGTAAGAACCCTCACATCAAGAATCGTTTTCGTCTTTGTAATTTCTATTTGTTTTTACCTTTTTTGCTATCTTGTTGCATCCCCTTTACCTTTTTATTATTATTTATTTTTTAATTTGGGCTTTATTTCAACATTATTTGGACCAAAAAACGCCAGGGCTTCTTTCAAAATTTCATGAATATGTGTTTGTAGTGTTCATACTCTAAGTTTCTATCAAAAAATTTGGCCCGTCTCCCTCAAATAGTGTAATAGTATTTGTGCACACTGTTGAATTCTACGTATTTACGTTGATTCAGAATGCAATTATACAAGGATTATCACTAAATAATATAATCATTTAGATACTCTAATGTTTGCTATAATTCCCTATCACAGATCACATGAAGTCAAGACTGGAAAATTAGTGCAACATCTTGCGGTATTTCATACCTGGGGGTGCCAAGGGCCCTGTGCGCCAAATTAAATTTTACAAAGTTTCTATATCATCATCACCCTCCACTATGTTTGAAGCACATGTAAGTTTCTTCACTTGATTCTAGTTATGCATGCATCATTTGGCAATGATTGGGGTTTTGAAGGAGGATCGGATACTGGTACTAATAAAATTGATATGTTTTATTGCTAGGTTCTGGTGCTTGTGATCTATTTGAGAGATCCAAGCAATGTATACTATATATTGTGATTTTTCATGCACTGCTTGAGTTATGTTTTGGCAAATTACAAATTAATTTGAAGTTCAGGCAAGAATTAGTTTCAACTATATTCTTGAAGATTGTGTATATTTTCTAAGCCTCATGTGAATCTGCTATTTATTAGCAAATTATGCATGATTACCATGCATGATTAAAGATTAAGCATCTTTGAATTCATTTTTTGTTGAGTTATCTCAGTTTACAAAGCCAATAATTTAAAGATGGGATTCTAGTTCACTTATATATTCTATACAAGCGCTGTAGAGAAGCCTCCCTTGGACTTAGGTGGGTCTTTACTCATACCTCGTAATCTGTGAAGAAGACAAATTGTTTTTATGTGCCTAAATTTAACCTTGAAGTACCACAACATGATTCTATTTGATCTTTTGCTGTTAGCTTAGTTTTCTAGCTACTAGTTTTATTGTCGTACACAGCTTAATGATTGCTAAAAATGTTCATGGAAAAAGTTTATAGTATTTCCGAAGTATGTTTGGATTTATAATGTTAAAATACAATTGAAATTAGCTTTAGGTTCTTAGTGTTGCCATAAATTGAAGTGCTACACTTGATGGGAATAATGCTTGGTTCTATGGTTGTAAAAAAATTTAATTTCTCGACTAGTACTTTATATCGTGTTATTGGATTCTCAACCAATTTTCCTTCATTCTTCAGCTTTCTTGTGTTAAGGTCCACTTGTTTCATCCCGTGGATTAAGCATTTGACGAAAGACGATGATCAATTTCTTCGCCCAAGATGTATTTGAGTTTACTTAGATCCTTGGTTTGAAAAGAATAATATAAATGTCTTTAGTTTAGCGACCTCTTGCTATCACTCTTTGTGATTATAACATTACCATCATTCACCACTAGTATAATGCTCAGCTTTCATATAAAATGTTAAGTCATGTGTTTTAAATATCTAAAGCAGAAATTGTTAGATCATTTTTGAAGATTTCCCAAATCATACTCAAAGTAACATTTTTAGATCATCATGATTTCTTTTGTTTACACATCATATCACGATTCCTTGAGCAACAAAACTTGAGATTTGGTTCATATAAATTTCTTCTTTAGGATCTCCGTATAGAAATGCATTAGTTAAGTATAGTGAGTGCAATGAGCTAATCTGTAGCTCATCAATGTCTCGTCAGAGGTGGTGGTGGAAGTGGAGATATAAGGGAGTCGTGCTCAATCTACGAAAAATATGATGGCGAAGCCGAGCTCAAAGTAAGGGAAGAGGAAAAAGGGAGCTTCGCCCAACCCTACCCATAATTTAGAGAGGAAGAGGAGAGGGGGGAAACTAAGAGAGACTACAAGGATTAAATCATTCTTCCCTTCATCATGACCTAAATGGTCTTTAAATAGAGGATACATGACACAAACATAAAACAACGACACATCATATGTAGACACAAATATAAAATAAAGGCGCGACATTCCAAACTATTCTAAATAGCGATTTAGTGAAACACACATAATGGATAGTTGTTCCATAGCATCCCACCCTCCTTCACTTTCATTTTGACACAAGCTCATAGAAGGGCATGGAACCTTTTCAAGAGGTTTATCCGACTCCTTGATTTCTTACCAGAACAACTCCTTGTAGCTTGTTGTTGGAGCTGATGCATCAACGAATGGAGTTTCTTATTTCTGCACCATTGTGATGTAACCTCCCTTCCGTTACCCTTCACTACCATCGGAAACCTGCAATTATAACTCCAGCAAGCTCCTATATTTCCACAGATAATGGTAGAGATAACTTCCAAACTCAAATGGCACTTGAAATTAACAAATAACAGAGGATACACAATCCTAAGGCAACTTGCCTGAAAGGATTGGGAAGGAGGCACAGGGACAGTCCGTGGCAGCCACCAACAAAAACAACAAGATAATACAATTTTCTTCACACCCGGTTCAACAGAGAACCACCAATTTAAACAGAACCCTAATCTGTCTCAAAAGTCCAAAATACCCCAAACAACATAAGAAAATACATAACTCAAAACAGGACATAACATAAACCCAAAACAGGACATAACATTTGCCTCTCCCATGAAAAGTTCCTTGGCCTCAAGGAACGGAATTTGGCCAACGCTGGCGGAGCACCCATAAGTCTTCCCACGTGGCATCCTCCAGAGAGCCATTTGACCACTGAATTAGTAACTGGGTCACGACTCGGCCTCCCCTGTTGGTAATGCGGCGATCCAAGACGGCAAGAGGTTCCACCAGAGGATTGCCCTCCTCATTGACCGTCGTCGAAAGGGGTTGAGGTTGATCAGGTGGTGAGCCGGAGTACCTTTTCAGCTGCGAAATGTGGAACGTGTGATGTATTTTGGCCTCCGCTGGTAGAGCCAATTTGTATGCCACTGGGCCAACCCTTTCAAGCACTTGGAAAGGCCCAAAAAACTTTGGGGAGAGCTTGTGAATGTGGTGTCCCCGAAGGCTGACTTGCCGATATGGTTGTAACCGAATCCAAGCCCATTCATCGACCTCCAAAACATGCTCCCGACGTTTGGAATCCGCCAACGTCTTCATGCGATTTTGAGCTCGCGCCAAGTGATCCTTCAGCATTGTTATTACGCGATCCCTTGCAGCTAGTGAGCGGTCCACCGATTCCAGTTTAGCCGCGCCGTCCACATAAGGAGGGAGTGCCATTGGCTCCTGGCCATACACCACCTCGTACGGTGTCATGCGAATAGCGGAATGATACGTAGTGTTATACCACCACTCGGCAAGCGGTAACCAACTAGCCCAACTCTTCGGTTTGTCAAAGCACATGCAACGAAGGTAGCTTTCCACACACCGGTTCACCACCTCTGTCTGTCCGTCAGTTTGAGGATGATAAGCTGACGATATATTGAGTTGGACTTGGAGCACACAGAATAGTTCTTGCCAGAAGTTATTGATGAAGACGTGGCCCCGGTCACTTACAATGGATGCGGGTAGGCCGTGCAACCGAACGATGGAATCCAGAAAAACTTGGGCAACCGTCATTGCCGTGTATGGGTGATGCATGGCTATGAAGTGGGCTTGCTTACTTAAGCGATCAACCACTACTAAAATAGTAGACTTTCCCTGGCTCCTTGGCAACCCCTCGATAAAATCCAAAGAAATATCACGCCACTTCCGATCCGGAATAGGGAGGGGTTTGAGTAAGCCCATAGGTCGCTGGGTGTCGGCTTTACATTGTTGACAGACCGAGCATTGTAGGATGTATTGGTAAATATCCGACTTCATTTTCTTCCAGTAGAATAATCTTTTCATGCGTTGATATGTGGCTGATATGCCGGAGTGCCTTCCCATTGTACCCGCATGATACAGTTGAAACAACCGCTTTTTTAGATCTGGATCATTGCCAATGATGAGCCGGCCCTTGCGCTTGAGCACTTCATGCTCCCAGGAGTACTTCGGGTGGACAGCAACTCCCCCTTCCTTGGCCTTAATGATAAGTTGGAGTCGATTATCTGTCTGCCATGACTCTCGAATTTTTTGGAGGATGTCGGATTGGAGAGTGGTGATGGCGTGCAACGTCGCCGGCGGTGCTTCATGGACCCGAGATAGCGCATTTGCACATATATTTTCCTTACCCCTCTTGTATTGGACCGTAAAATCATACCCCATTAGCTTTGACAGGAAGCGTTGCTGCGTCGGCGTAGCCAATTTTTGTTCAAGCATGAATTTTAAGCTCTGATGATCCGTGCGGCTCACAAAAGAACATCCCAATAGATAGTGGCGCCACTTTTGGATGGCCAACACAATGGCGAGTAACTCTTTTTCATAAGTCGACAGCCCGGCGTTGCGAGGTCCCAAGGCTTGGCTAAAGTAAGCAACCAGATGCTCGTGCTGTAACAAGACAGCACCGACCCCTGATTCGGACGCGTCTGTCTTGACAACAAAGGGGTGATGAAAATTGGGCAATTGCAAGACCGGGGGAGTGGACACAGCCTGCTTTAACTGCTGGAATGCTTGCTGAGCTGCTTCTGTCCAAGCAAATGATCGTTGCTTCAATAACTCCGTTAAAGGTTTTGCCAAGGTTCCATATCCTTGTATGAACCGGCGATAATAGCCGGTCAGTCCCAAAAAACCGCGGACCTTTTTGAGGGATGTGGGGGTTGGCCAGTCAAGCATGGCTTGTATCTTTGCGGGATCGGTAGCGACCCCGTGAGCGGAAATAACATGCCCCAAATAATGGACTTGTGTCAATCCAAAGTCACATTTACTTTGCCGGAGGACGAGCTGGTTGGTGCGTAAGATGTCAAAGGTGAACTCCAAATATTGTAGGTGCTCGGGCCATGTACTAAAAACCAAAATATCATCAAAAAAAATTAGAATGAATTTGCGAAGTTGACCTTGGAATATGCGGTTCATGAGACTTTGGAAGGTTGATGGAGCATTGGTTAGGCCGAATGGCATGACCAAAAATTCGTAGTGGCCTTGATGGGTACGAAAGGCGGTTTTGTGGACGTCCTTCTCGGCCATCCGCACTTGGTGGTAGCCGGCGCGAAGATCCAATTTTGAAAAGAACATTGCTCCATGCAGTTCATCAATCAATTCCTCGATCAAAGGAATTGGGAATTTATCTTTGACTGTGTTGTGGTTTAGACGGCGGTAGTCTACACATAAGCGCCAAGAGCCATCATGCTTCTTCACGAGCACCACCGGGGACGCAAGTGGGCTGCCGCTGTGTCAATGACCCCCGTGCTCAACATTTCGCCAATGAGGCGTTCAATTTCGGTTTTTTGTAGTGGCGGGTATCGATACGGACGAAGGTTGATATCCATTCTCGGGTCTTTCTAGACTATATGGTGTTCCAACTCTCTTCGCAGTGGTAGGCCCTGTGGTTCCGCAAATAAATCCGCAAATAAATCCGCAAATTGATGGAGTAAATCCTGTAATAGTTGCTGGTATGTTGGATGGGCCCTCTTCCCTGAAATCTGCCAGGATTGAAAGCATGGTGAATGTGGCTGATGTCCAGTCATTTCTGTTTCCTGCACTTCACATAGGGCCAACATGCTAAGTTGTCCTTCCTTGCCCATCAATTTCTGGACACGTTTCTCCTTACCCCAAGGATCCCGACTCTGTTGTGAGCCCCTAAGAGTAATACGCTTCCCTTGAATTGAAAATTCCATCCGAAGGTTGAAAAAATCCCAGTTAACCGGCCCAAGAGTGATCAACCATTGAACTTCCAACACGACCTCACACCCACCCAACGGTAAAATCAACATGTCGGATGTAAAGATCACGCCCTGCATTCGCCATTTAAAATCAACCACTCTGTTGGCGCTAAGAATTTTCTTTCCGTTAGCCACGACTACCGAAAAGGGCGGCATAGGTGAAAGTTCACATTGGAGGCGATGTGCTTCTCCTTCATCGAGGAAATTGTGTGTACTTCCCGAGTCAATGAGTATCTGAATGGGATTACCGTCGTACGATGCCGTGACCCGCATTGTGTTATAGTGGGTCATTCCTGTTAAAGCATGGACAGATACTTGCGGGGTCGGGTGGTCCTCCTCATCTTGGCACAGATCAAGCTCTATGTCCTCTTCGACAATCGGCCCCTCCTCTGGCACAGCTTCCACAACCACCTCCATTGAATATGCTTGCCTTCGAATGGGGCATTTGTGGCCCTGGATGTATGGTTTGTCACACCAAAAACAAAGGCCCTTGCGGCATTTCTCGTCCATCTCCGCAGACGACATCCGACGTGATGGGGGTTGAATAGGCCTTGGATTGATTTCGGTGCGTTCAGTAGAACTTCCCAGGTTGCCGCCCGGAGTGCGTAGTGCTGGACGGAGAGAATACCCTGTGCGTTCTTGGCGGTGAAATGTTTCGTTGCTGACTGCAGTCCGACGGTTGCTATAATTCAGTTGTTGCTCTTGGAGCCTAGCCAATGAAAAAACTTCCTGGAGTGACTTAGGTTGAAACATTCTAACTGCATATTGAATGTCATCGCGAAGACCGGCCAAACAGAAACTAATTGCGTGATTCTCCGCTATCAAAACTCGATGTAGAAGGAGATCAAACTCATCGAGATATTCTTGCACGGATGTCTTTTGTTTCAAGTTTTTCAATTCACTCATGGGATCGTCGAAGAGCACCGAGTTAAAACGTCCGTGTAGAGCCTGACTGTATTCCTCCCAAGTCGGCCATTGCCGTGTCAAGCGCGCCTTCATGTATGCTTGATGCCAGTATAAGGCTTTTCCCTCCATGTGCACGGATGCAACCTTCACTTTCATGTCATCCGTAGTACCATCTATATCAAAAAATTGATCACACCGGTATATCCATTCAAGCAAATACTCACCGGAGAAACGAGGAAACTCCAGACGCGGAAATCGTGTCGCAATGTGGGTAACCGCCGACGCCGGTGTCCGGCTATCCGGCGAGAAGGTCTGTGGATTTTCACTTGTGCGGTCTCCTTTCCAGCATGTGATCAAGTTGCGCAACTCTTCCCCGATTGCGTGAACTGACCGAGCCAACTCCTCTTGGCCTTGTTTGAGAGCGTCGAGCTCAGTTTGCTGCTCCTTGGATCGGGTGGCGTCGGAAACAGGCATCGTCGCACGCCGAAATAGCTCTGATACCTTGATGTAACCTCCCTTCCGTTACCCTTCACTACCACCGGAAACCTGCAATTATAACTCCAGCAAGCTCCTATATTTCCACAGATAATGGTAGAGATAACTTCCAAACTCAAATGGCACTTGAAATTAGCAAATAACAGAGGATACACAATCCTAAGGCAACTCGCCTGAAAGGATTGGGAAGGAGGCGCAGGGACAATCCGTGACAGCCACCAACAAAAACAACAAGACAATACAATTTTCTTTACACCCGGTTCAACAGAGAACCACCAATTTAAACAGAACCCTAATCTGACTCAAAAGTCCAAAATACCCCAAACAACATAAGAAAATACATAACTCAAAACAGGACATAACATAAACCCAAAACAGGACATAACACGTTGTTGCTGATAGTCGCATGCTATCGCCGTTCTCAAAATTGAATGATTGACCCTACAATAGATATATAAATATTGAGGCAAGCTCTATCCAACTCTTGAGGGCAGGTTCCCTCTAAGAGTCTTCCCTCCAATGAGAGCCTAAAACAAATCAAGATCTCTAAGAAGGCTAAATCTAGGAAGGCTAAATGATGCTCCCCCAGTCCCTTATATAGAAACGAGTAGTCATACATAAAAACGGTATTGTCATTGGGGGTACATAGACTATTAATGGGGTATGTGAAATCATGTCTTCGTATCTACACCTCTCGAAAATCGATCTTTAGTGTGGGGGGTTCCAAGTCATCGAAGTCAGAACCGTTGCCTTTAGCTTCGAGCATCACACACATGACTTTATGGTTGAAGCTTTGGGTAGGCGAGTAGCCAGGGGAACCTTCTGGTGGGATGGGGTGGACTGAAGGTCGAAAAACTGTTTGACATGAGCTATCCAACTGAAGGGGTCAGCGCCGTTGAACACAGGAATCTCGATCTGGCGGAGGTGGGCCGAGTGGATGCCCGTAACGGACTGGAGAGACCCCTTGTAGTCAAGGACATACAATGAGGGTTGCAGTGGTGGTGTCGTAGGGTCCGGTAGGCTGTTGACTGTAGTGGCCACGAAGTCACGAAGGAGAAGGGTAAGATTTGCAAGCTAATTTTCGAGTTGATCCAAATGAGTGGATTTAATAGAGGTTGAAGCAAAAGGGTCCTTATCAGCATGGAGAGCCATGGAGCACATCTGATTCATGTAACGAATGTGCGAAAGGTTGAGATGGAATCGAGGGGGTTGGTGGGCAATGATGAGGCGCCGAAAGGGCACCGAGGGATGTTGAGCTGCTGGATAGGATGTTGTTGGGTGGGGTGTTGGACACGATGAAGGAGGTGCACCAACATTGAATGTGGATTTGACTCAAGGAGGATGCACATAATTAGGAGTGAGGGGGCTAGTTCGGGAAACAACAATGGCTGACTGAATGGATGGTCGATGCGATGCAGAGGAAGGCATTGGAGGGCCGATGAGTTTCGAAGTGGCGCGCTGGATGCAACGCAGATGGAGGATAACGAGCCGAGATGTGTGCGGAAGATGACGATCGAGTTCGACGAAGCATAGAAGACACGTGTGTTGCCTACAGTTCCTATTGCTAATTCGTGCGATGTGCCCGTCTAGTCGCACAGGAGCCCTAGTAATATGACGTGGTCACGATGACTGGTAGGGATGAGACTGGTCGACGACGAGGGAATTTGTTGTGCTAGCTGAAATCGAGAAATCCAGTTAGGGTTTTGACGGAAACCCTAAATGAGCGGCAAGTCAGATCAATTGATAGGCACACGTTATCTTGAGACTCAAATGCATGATTGACCACAAAACAAGGATTCAAATATCGAGACAAGCTTGATCCAAACTATTGAGGGTAGATTCCCTCTAAGAGCCTTCTCTCTAATGATAGCCAAAGAATAAATAAGATCTCCAAGATGTCTAAACGACTCTCTCTCAGTCCCTTATATTGGCGGGAGTGGGCATACATAAAATACATTAACACTACTAGGGCTACATAAAAAATTAAGGGGGAGGGGGGTGCATGGCATGTTGTCTTCGTATTAGTCATAATGATGGTGGTGTTGCAGTGGGGCAATTCTTGTATAGTGATGGAAGGAAGGATCCCAATGCGTGGTTGCTGAGATCATGGTGGTTGGGTGACTTGAGTCGAGTACTCGACTGTTGTGGATGGTTGAGGTCGGCTTATGAGCCCGCAGGATGAGAACCATGATTGGTAGGAGTGATAGTTCCGATGGGTTAGTAATTGCTGAAAGTAATGACTTGAGAGTGACTGGTTGAACAAGTGATGTGGAGCTCGAACATGGAGGAATATGTTGATGGAGAGGAGTCAGTTTGATGAGGACTACAAGGGACGACAATGGTTTGAGTTGAGTAATCTGATTGGTGAGTGCTCTTTGTTCACTTGTTCGACCAGACCCCCGTTCCTTATCACAACACCCCACCCCGGTTGGGCGTGGTTTCAAGAGTTCGGGAAGTAGTGTTAGCATCGCTTGAGTCGTGATGTTGTTGATATCTCAAACATCCTTTTTGACAACCTAAATGATAAAATAGGTAAAACAGTTTGAAATCCCCTATAACAAGAAAGAAAGGCAATGTTACATTTATTCATAATTTTTTTTCGTTCTCGTTTTGTTCGTTTACATTTTGTGTTATGTTAATTTTGATGTGTAACCCTGGGTTTATAAAACTTTGTTACATTATGTTTTAGTTTCATTTTATTTATATATCCATGTTGGTTGGCTACATTAAAATGATTTATGGTAATGATAATGAGGATTTAACACTTATATATTGGGCAAGCCATTTTAGACACTTGGCATGGCCTTGTGTTGACTGGTGGGCTGATTTGGGCTTGTTAGATGGCACCCGAACGAACAGTTAAGAAGCGTTGCGTTAAGTTTCATTTAGTCGATTGCACCGCCTACCGCTTATTTACGCTAATAAAATACTCGATTGGCTTCCTTCTCTCCCACACGTTTTCTCTTCCATTTTCTGCGCAGATGCTGCTTCCGTGCTCCCGTGCCTTGCTTGTCGCTCCTCCCGCACTCCCTCTACTTCCCTCTCGAGCAATTTCTCTCCCTCTTTCCCTCTCTGAACCTTCTACCGTTGACCTAGGGTTGCTGCCCTGCTTCTGCCGCTGATTTAGGGCAGTTTGTGCGGCAAGGTTGCAGATGTCGGGATGTAACACATCGACGGTTTCTCTCACCAACACATCAACAACGGAGGATCCACCACGTATGGGACGATTCGAGGTGGGACCAGTGGCGTGGAAATAACGTAGGTGGCTGTCCTTGGCGGTGGAGGGTGGGATCGGGCCGGAAATGGAGAGATCCGACCACGTATGTGTAGATCTGGGCGGGGAGGAGTAGATCCGATATTTTGGAATCGGATCCGGGCTGAAAATTCGACTCTGGGCTAATCTGGAAAGGGGAAAGGATATGAAAGCTGGATCCACAAAAGGAAGGGGGGCTGTCGGTTTCGGGTTGTAGAGAGGGGAACGGTGGTGGTGGGGGCAAGGCACCTTGGTGGCTGCTGGAGGAGGGCTGCCGGACTGGGCAGAGGTAGTAGGTGGAGGGGTCGGGTGGAAGGAATACAGGAGGGGTGTTCAGCAGGTTGGATGGAAGAGGGGAGAGGGGCCGACGATCAATCCTGGAGGGCAAGGGGCGGCTGGTAGCGGTGGATTTACTGGGAGAAGTGTTCAGGCCGCCAGTTGTGTGGGACTGTGGAACTTTAGGCATAAACAGTAAATTTAATAAATGAATAGTGACATGAGTAAGGAATGGAAATTAAAGAGGTTGCTGGAACAACAAAGTAGCCTGCTGTTTAGGGGCTGTAGGGGCTGCGACTAGAGGTTTGGGAGGGGGAGGAAGAGGGCTAGGGTTAGGGGATACCTTGGGGAAGGAGCTACGCACCTAGGAGTCGTCACCTAGGGTTCCACGGAGTCGGCACCGTGGCGGGATCGCGGGAATCCTGGAATGTTCTTCTCCAAATTCTGCAATGCCTCACATCAACCCACAAACCATCTATTTATAATAAAAGGAGGATTAGGGCATCCCACCATCGATGACTATGATTGCCCGAAGGTGGGGCCACCTAAATACATCAAAATAAAATGCAAAATAGTGAAATAATATATCAAATCGATTTGCAACGCGAATCCGAACACATATGCGGAGTCCGATCGTCGACCCGGGCACGCCATATATGGAAAGTCGTCAAATCTGCCCCGAATGGGCCCAAAACTCGTCATCCACTGCAAGTGCTCGTCTATGCTCCGCATCAGGATGGAATGTGAACATAGTTGAGCACACGTTTATGTAGATGCCAATTTTGATAAATCCAATGTCCAGTGATTACCATATACTCGATCCTTTGATTTTTTGATTTCCAACAATTTGTAGTGAGGCTGATTTCAACTTCTTTTTCTCTGGTATTGAGAATGGGTGCTTATGCATCATTATCTAGTTAGCTAACAACTCTTTCATGATTTCCATATCAACTTTCCCACCATGTAACGTAGGGAAAAAAGATGGATCCACTGTAGATGAAACAAAGCCTAATTGTGTTTGAGTTTGTGTAGATCTCTCCTTCTCGGCCTTTGCTTTACGATATGCAACACAATTTTGAATATGTCTATGAACCGAGTTGTTGAGTGGTTTTTGATTTGACAAATTTTTTGTTGCAGTGATTGCAGGATATCCTTATTAAGCCGTCTTTATCCTTATTTAAATTCAGATCAAATGGATGACTTCTTCTGTCTTTTTGCCTTTTGTAATACGTTTTCATTGCCCTCCATTTCAGAACTTGTTGGAAGAATATCCACACTAGTTTTGTTTCCCAGTTCATCTGCAATTGAATCCATATCACCAACTACTCTTTCAACTCCTTTCTCGCGGTTCTGCATAATCGGACTAGTGGAATCTCCTACAGAGTCCATATATAAAAAAAACAATTAGCTCCTGTGAGTTTTTTTCGAGCCGGCTCAACTCAACTTGCACCCCTACATTCAATTTTAATTGTTGATATTATTTGTGCGGTTGTGCCTGAAATTTTAATGGAGTTTTTTAGAAAAATATTAATTTAATCACTCTCTTCATACCTTAGGTGGATGTGTGGATACACGAAACTGGATAAAATTAGGAATGAATGTATTAGGGATAAGACAAGAGTAACACCAATTGTAGAGAAGATGCAAGAAGCTCGACTAAGATGGTTTGGACACGTACAAAGGAGACCATTAGAGGCACCTGTTAGACATTGTGAGAGTCTTGTTACTAGGCATGCTAAACGAGAGAGGGGTAGACCAATAAAGACTTGGAATGAAACTATAAGGAAAGACATGATGTACTTAGCCATTAGTGAGACCATGACTAAAGATAAGGCACGATGGAGACAAAGGATCCATATAGCCGACCCCACTATAGTGGGATAAAGGCTTGAGTGTTGTTGTTGTGCTCTCTTCATACCTTAATATGAAATTCTAAACATGCTTATATGTTCTTTAAATTGCCTTGTCTCTATTCTCTATTATTTTTCATAAAGAATGCGTTGTAAAACTGTTGCGTTCAGTATCATCTGTAAGTATATGTTTTTTATGCACGTAAGGTGTGTATTTGTTAGGGCAAAACTACGGAGAGAGCAACTAAGAGAGGGAGATCTAGAGAACACTAGGAGAAATTAGGGTTAGAGAGGGAGAAAGAGGCTACCTGATAATACTCTTCATGACCCCCAAAAGGGGGCTGCCCGGATATATATATATCCGGGCATGGAGGGGCCGACCGGCCCCTCCCAATGGGGCTGAACCCGCTTGTTCAGCCCCTGGCCGGCCGGTTCACTGAGTGGGGGCTGAACCAGAAGGTTCAGCCCTGTTGTTTAGCGCGCCCTTGGTTCTCCGAACATAATGACGCCCCGTAAATCGTAGCGGGGGCGTAACATTCCCCTCCCCATCAAGAGCCAACTTGTCCTCAAGGTGGTAGTCCGGGTAGAGCTCCTTGAAATCGAAGAAGTCCACCCAAGAGTTGTGTGCTGGCGACAGGTTCTTCCATTTGACCAAGAGCTCGGGCCGGTATTCCGTGCCCCGGCTCTTCCATCTGTGCCCCAAAATATCCTCTGGCAACGGCCGCAACTCTCCCATAGAAGTAACCTCAGTCAAGTCAGTACTTGGCTGGACATGCGGACCCAACTTCCGCTTGAGCAAGGAGACGTGGAACGTAGGATGAATGCGGGAACCCTCCGGCAAAGCCAAAGTATAGGCTACCGGCCCCACCCTGCTGATGATCTGAAAGGGGCTGTAGTAGCGTGGGGACAGCTTCTGGTTGCCACAACGAGCCACGGACAACTGCCGGTACGGCTGGAGCTTTAGAAAGACTTCGTCACCGACGGCGAACTCCCGCTCCGTGCGGTGCTTGCCCGCCTGGGACTTCATGCGTTCCTGTGCCAGACGGAGATTCTCCCGAAGAGTGACCAACATGCGATCCCGATCTAGAAGAGCGCGATCCACTGCTGGAAGAGTTGTGCTACCCGGCTCATAGCTAGCTAAGGATGGCGGCGGCCGCCCGTACACCACCTCAAACGGCGTCATCCTGCTGGCGGAGTGATATGCCGTGTTGTAACAGTACTCGGCCCAGTGTAACCAATCCGGCCAACTCCGAGGCTCATCCATCACAAAGCAACGAAGGTACGTCTCGACACCCCGATTGAGCACCTCCGTCTGGCCATCCGACTGCGGGTGATGTGCCGTGCTGAAGTGTAAGCGAGTACCCTGCAATCGAAAGAGCTCCCTCCAGAACCCACTGACGAAGGTGGGGTCTCTATCAGAAATAATGGCACGAGGAAGGCCATGCAGTCGAACGATTTCCCGAGCAAAGAGGGCGGCCACAGATTCCCCGGTATACGGATGGCTGAGGGCCAGAAAATGACCATACTTGGAGAGCTTATCCACCACGACCAGAATTACTGACTTGCCTTTAGACTTAGGCAGCCCATCAATAAAGTCCATGGACACCGTGTCCCAAACAAGCTGCGGAATGTTCAATGGCACGAGCAGCCCTGCAGGAGAAGAAGTCTCATACTTCTGCCGCTGGCAGATGTCACAGTGGCGAACAAACTGCTGAATGTCCCGTCGCATGCCTGCCCAAAAAGCGTTCGCTCTCGCCCTCTGGAGGGTCCGGAGCACCCCCGCATGCCCTCCTGTGGGCGACGAGTGGAACTCATGCATCAATACCGTCTTCCAAGTTGAATCGGCGGGCACGACCACCCGGCCCCGATAGTAAAGCCGACCATTACACAGATGATAGCCGTCCGCCACTGTCTCGCCCCGCTGTAAAGCCTCCACCAACGGCCGGAGCGTGTCGGATCACAACACCTCCTCCTGAATATCCTCCAGGGAATCGACCAACGGCCCCGAAAGATGAGAGAGCAGCCTCTGGAAGACGAGAGAGGGCATCGGCGACCACATTCTCTTTGCCCCGACGATAAACAATCTCATAGTCGTAGCCCAGAAGCTTGGTAACCCATTTCTGCTGTAGAGGCGAAGAGACCCGCTGGTCCAGGAAATGCTTCAAGCTCTGGTGGTCCGTCCGGATCTTGAAGTGCCGGCCCAGCAAATATGGCTGCACACGGCCACCGCGTGAATGATCACCAACATCTCCTTCTCGTAGCCCGAGAGACCCAAGGTACGAGGGGCCAAGGCTTTGCTGTAAAAGGCGATTGGCCGCCCCGCCTGCATCAACACCGCCCCGATGCTGACCCCCGACGCATCCGTCTCCAGAACGAACTCCTTCGTGAAATCTGGTAATGCAAGTACTGGTGTGGTGGTCATGGCTCGTTTGAGAGCCTGAAATGCCTCCTCTGTCTCCTCACTCCAAGAAAAAGAATCCTTCTGCGGTAGCTGGGTCAATGGCCTAGCTATCTTTCCATAGTACTGCACGAAGCGCCGGTAGTACCCTGTGAGCCCCAAAAAACCCCGCAAGGCACGGACTGTAACCGGTCGCGGTCAGGACTGCATACTCTGAATCTTCCGTGGGTCAGCCCGAACACCCTGACCAGAGACCAAATGGCCCAAATACTCCACCTCCTCCTGCCCGAAGGAGCACTTGGAACAGTTGGCATAAAGATGGTGCTGACGCAGTCGGCCAAGGACCTGTTCCACGTGGCGCACGTGGTCCTCCCAATTCGCGCTGTAGATGAGGATATCATCAAAGAAGATCAGGACAAAGACCCGCAGGAAATCTCTGAATATCTCGTTCATGTTAGCCTGGAATGTAGCGGGCCCCCCAGTCAGCCCGTTGGCCATAACCAAAAACTCATAATGGCCGTCATGAGTCCGGAAAGCCGTCTTATGGATGTCCGCCTGTGCCATCAAAATCTGATAATATCCGGAACGCAGATCCAACTTGGTGAACCGCTGTGCCCCATGCAACTCATCCAGTAATTCTTCTATGTGAGGAATCGGGAAATTATCTTTGACAGTAGCGCCGTTCAAGGCACGGTAGTCCACACAAAATCTCCAGGACCCGTCCTTTTTCTTGACCAAAATAATGGGGGCCGAGAAGGAACTCGTACTTGGCCGAATGATGCCGGCCTCCAGCATCTCGCGGACACTGCGTTCAATCTCCGCCTTCTGAACGTGTGGGTAGCGGTACATACGAACATTCGTAGGCTCAGCACCCGCCTTGAGCGGAATACGGTGATCGCGAAACCTTGGCGGTGGCAAAGTGCGTGGCTCCTGAAAAACATCAGCATACTCTGTCAGAAGTAACTGTAACTGAACCGGTACCTCAGAAAGTGTGGAATCGCTGGCCTGGACCTCCCGAAGGACGGCCATCATCTGCCCATCCCCGCTCAACTGCTGCATGCTGCGAAGAGAAACCTCCTTCACAGGAGATGACATGATACCCTTCAGGCAAAACTGTTTCTCCCCGTGTACAAATTCCATAGTCATGTGTTCCCAATCAAAAGTCACACGCTGTAGCTGGCGCAACCACTGAACTCCCAGCACCATGTCGGAGCCCCAAATAGGCAGCAGGTAGACGTCAGTCCGTCCCACATAACCGTGTATCCGCATCTCCACTCCTTTCAGCACCCCCTCACACTGCAGCTTGCTGCCATCCGCCACCATCACGTGAAAAGCCGCCCCCTGTCAACCAGGTGCCCAACTCGCCGTGCCACGTCGGGATGTATGAAGTTGTGAGTGCTCCCACTGTCCACCAGAATAGTAACCTTCTCTTGGGCAATCCGGCCCGCCAGCCACATAGTAAGCGGGGGAGCACAACCCTCGAGAGCATGTAAAGAAACCCCGAACTCCGTCTCTTCCAATTCCACATCCACCTCCAACTTCTCAACCGGTGCCGACTCGTCCGCATCCTGCTGCAGCATGAAAACCAGTATCTTCTGGCATTTATGACCTGGCACAAACTTCTCGTCGCAATTAAAGCACAAGCCCTTCTCCTTCCGAGCGGCCAACTCGCTCCAAGACAATCGAGTCACCGTCGGTTTGTTACCCGTGGGCTGCTCCCGTCGTGCTGCTGTAGCAGGAGCCGAAGGCGGCCTACTCGTGATACGGGCCCGCTGCCTGTTGAACCTCTCCTCCTGGATCCGCGCTAAGGTAATGGCGTGGTTCAAGGAACGGGGCATGAGTGCCTGCACCTCGTCACGAATGTGCTCCTTGAGACCAGATATGAAACAGCTGTAGAGTGTCCTCTCCGGCCACTGCACCCGATTCGCCAACTTCTCGAACTCCGTGCGATACTCCATCACCGACCCTTTCTGACGAAGCTTCTGAAGGAGAGCCTCAAAGTTCTCGTACTCCAGTGGACCAAATCTGGCCGTAAAGCCATCCACGAACTCCCCCCAAGGCACGTACTCCCGTCCTCGCAGGAACTACTGTGTCCACTGGAAAGCGTCGTCCTTCAAGTGGAAGGATGCTAACTGCACCCACTGGCCTTCAGGCACCTCCTGGTCTTGGAAAAAGAGTTCAGCCTTTTGAATCCATTCCATGGCGTTACCGCCCTCGAACTCCGGAAAGTACATACGAGATAATCCGGGAGTCAAGCGTTGTGCCCCTTGCCCTCCTTCCCGTCTTGCGGGCTCCCCTTGCTTGAAACCACCGTAGCCTTGATGCTGACCCGCTCCCCAAGGAGGGGGTTGCGGCTGGCCGCCCCATCCTTGGCCAAAACCTGCCATTCCCGGCGCCCAAAACCCACGAGGAGGAGGGAGGAGCCCTCCCCTTGGCTGTCCCGTGGTATCGGGTGGCCGTCGGACCCCACCCGGGTCTTCCCAGCCCTGACGCCCTTGTCCGCGGCCCGATCCAGGCTCGCCGAACCCGCCTGCCGCAAATCCCGGCGGAATCGGCCCCGACAAGCCCCCATACGCTGCCGCCGAACCCCCTGCCGCACCGTACGCCGCCGATCCGGGACCTCCCGACCCCCCTGCGGCCGATCCTGGCGGAATCAATCCCGCCGGCCCGCCAAACGCTGCCGCCGATCCTGCGCCAGGCTGGATCCCGCCGACGCCCAGTTCCGCGCCCGATCCCGCCGAATCCTCACTAGCCGGCGCCTTCCCTTTCAACAAGGCCTTCAATTCCTCCATCCGGGCCTCCATCCGTCCTTCCATGGCCGCCATCGAGTCGGTTAGGCCAATAACGTTCTCCTCTAGGGTTTCAATCCGGGATGACTCCTCTTGAGTGCGAGTGGTCACCATATCCAGAGAAAGACCGCCTCTGATACCAAATGTTAGGGCAAAACTACGGAGAGAGCAACTAAGAGAGGAAGATCTAGAGAACACTAGGAGAAATTAGGGTTAGAGAGGGAGAAAGAGGCTACCTGATAATACTCTTCATGACCCCCAAAAGGGGGCTGCCCGGATATATATATATATCCGGGCATGGAGGGGCCGGCCGGCCCCTCCCAAGGGGGCTGAACCCGCCTGGTTCAGCCCCTGGCCGGCCGGTTCACTGAGTGGGGGCTGAACCAGAAGGTTCAGCCCCGTTGTTTAGCGCGCCCTTGGTTCTCCGAACATAATGACGCCCCGTAAATCGTAGCGGGGGCGTAACAGTATTAGAATATTCCTGTTCATGGTTAATTTTATTCTTGCTCGATAGTGATCAATACACTTGCATAAATTCTTAATCCAATTCTGTGTAGGTTGTTTTGATTTAACTCACGCTCATTGTTTACTCTGCATTTTATTGCAGGTTCTTTTTCTGCTTCAAAAATTGTTGGGTGAATATGTTGAGGGGCTTTCTGTTGAAGCTGTTAGAATCAGTGTTTGGAAAGGTTTTTTTTGATATATTTAAGTTTTATTTAATGTTTTTATTGAGAATGTGATGTAGCTAGTGCTAGAGTATCTTCATCTTTGTAGATACACATCCAAATTTTATAATCTATAATTAATTAATTATACTAATTCATTCTGCTAATTTGTCATTTATTCATTGAGCTCTTTTAGTGCTTTTAAATTGAATTCAAGTTCTACAAAATTTGATGTAGCTAGAGCAAGAATACCTTCATCTTTGTAGATACACATCCTGATTTTCTAATTCTATAATTATACTAATTCATTCTGCTACTTTGTCATTTATTCATTGGGCTTTTTGGTGCTTTTAAATTGAATTCAAGTTCTACAAAATGATGATTTTTTACTTGATTTTATCATTTTTGTTGGTTGCAGCTAATTTAAACAAAACAGATCCCCAAAATGCAAGTATGACTTTTTTCTACTTAAAGTGAACAAGTAGATTGTCACGATAAGATTGCAGGAGCTAATCAGATTTCATTAATCTTCAAAAATTAATAGAGGTCATGTATCCATTAAAGTTTGGTTGGACCTCGCAAGTTCCTCCCCATCAGATCTCCTTGGAACTCTAATAGTTTGGTAATGGATTGTTATGAATCCTGTGATGTCATTTATCTAGTTATTATCCTATTACCGAGTCAATCTGTTGTATCAAGTCAAATTGTTGTATCATGTCAAGTTGTTCGAGTTGTTGGGTAGCGTTGTTCACCGATTATGCACACCGTTGGTCCGAGTCAGACACATGCTCAGTCTGTTCCGCTGGCCCCGCCAGACCCAGTCCTTTCGCTGGCAGTTTTTCCGATGGTGCCGCCACTATTCGTTGCCGCCCGGCCGCAGCAACACGATACCAAGAGTTGTTCTGGTGTAAAATCAAGGTTCCCGATGATGGAGTCATTCAGGACTGTTCGAACTTGAGGTGAAACTCAATTTTGAGGAAAAATGAGATGTTATGAATCCTATGACGTCATTAACTAGTTACTATATTATGTCTTATTATCGGGTTAAGTTGTCCTATCAAGTTGAATTGTAAGTGATGAGAGGTTGCGTGAGGGCCTCTTATCTAGGAGGTCAGGGGATCGAGCCCCGGCCTCAACAACCTACCGCGCGGTGCTGATGCCGTGGCGAAGAGCTGGTTGGGGTGTACGGCCCGCGGGCCTGATAAAGCTGCCTGGTGCTGACTCTAGGTGGGCCCCTTGGTGTGATGCCAAGGTGGCGGGGCAGGTGGACTCCTGTCCCCGCATCACCAATAGCCCCTCCTTCCTCGAGCCCCTCAAGGCTCAGACAACAACAAGCAGCTTCCGATTAATTGATTAAGTAGTACACTTGATTAATTGATTATATTTTAATCATGTTATTTTAACCATGGACCTCAACTCCTGCCTCACCCAGATACTCGATTGGTTTGAATGTTTGGCAGCCCTTATCGACCTCAAGCTTGACGCTATCCAAGTTCAGATTGATGTGGTGCTAGGTTCTCAACGCCCCTCATTTGCACCATCGCCGAGCCTGCCCTCAATTTCCCCTTCCATCCTTTCTTGCGTACCGACAAGGCCGCCGATTTTGCCCGCTGTCGCTCCACCGCTTGTCAATGTTCTTAACGCTCTACCATTATCTACGGTGATTTTTGCTCCATTGCTTCCATCGCCAGTGTCATTTCCTTTTAACCCAGTGGTGGTGCCACCGCCGCCATCTTCTTTCGTGACTGTCATTCCACAGTTGTTACCTCCAGCCACCTCCCAGCTTCTCCCGCCATCCATTGTTCCTCCGTCTGCCTTGCTATCACCTCTCACCGCTGCTCAGAGCTGGACATGTGCTCAGTCTGTTCGATACTTCCATTGGCCCCGGAGACCCAGCCCTCTCGCTACTAGTTTTCCGACGGCGCCATCACTACTTGTTGCCGTCCCGGCCGTAGCGACACGATACCGAGTGTTGTTCTGGTGTGAAATCATGGTTACCGATGATGGGGTCATTCAGGACTGTTCGAACTTGAGGCCGGACTTGATTTCGAGGACCAATGAGATGTTATAGATCCTATGATGTCATTTATTTAGTTATTTTATTATTAGTCTTATTATCGAGTAAAGTTGTTGTATCGAGTCGAATTGTACGAGTCGAGCATTGTTGTTTATTAATCAAATCCATCATGTTGTTTTATTAGTTTTTGGATTATTTACACCCATGTCATAGAGGGTCTTATATAAGGACCCTTTGGAGTCATGTAATGACAGGAAGGATCAATTATTTAATTTTTGTTTATTAATTTTTCTTCTTGTCTTTGGCAGCAAGGGCCCACCTGTAGGCAGAATGGATTGGCGGTAGGTAGTAGGGATCAACAGCTATAGAGCTGGGCACTAGGGCTAGGGTTAGATAGGACTTACATATGAATTTTCATATCTTCAGGTTCTATTTTCGCCACCCATTATAAAACTAGCCCCCTTTTAATTGTATCTAATCAGCTGATAATAGAAGTAGATCCCTGGTTTTAAATTGCTTGCCTCTTTGCTGTGTAAAAGGATCGCGATTAAAGTTTGGATAGATATTTTTAATCCTAATAAGTACCAAATCTTTTAATTTAAGATCTTGATTACAGTCAACCAATAAGTTGTAACAATGCACATATATAAAATACATATTGTCATCCATAAAAAATAAAATGCCATTAAAATGTGCCATATATAGAAAAATAAAATATACTAGACTATTAGTACAGTGAGGATCTGTACACAAATTGCGTCAACATAGCAAACTAGAAAATAACCGTTGTAGCTTGTTCTTGGTTGTACCAACAACTGGAATATTTTTAGCATCAAGGAATGCATCATTCTATTTTCCTACTTTAGGCTGTCATGATGTGGTGGTGTGTGTCAAGATTGGTGTTGAAACCGAAACTCGGTCTCTTGTGGAGTTCATCTTTGGGGAAGGGGTGATCGCACACTTACTTTTCTCTCGCAGGCAGAACAACAGAAGCCTTAGAACAAGGGACAAACCGAAGGCTCCAGCACGGAGGTCTCACCACACACCCGGAAGATCTTAGAGCGATTCCCCTCCTTAGCCAAGTGCTGAAGCTAAGGATACCTCAGAAAGCGCAAGAAGACAGGGGTACAAGTAAGCATGCCTTCTGAGGTACCCCCTTGAGTCTATTTATAGTTTTCTAAAAATGGTCTGCCAACAGCCAACCTCCGCTGTTCCAAACAGCTATGTGCAGTCCAGGTTGTCCTGCCAACAGCGTAGCTTCGCTGTTCTGAAGGGCTAGGGGAAGGACAACAGGGGTCGAATGGTAAAAGTGTAACATGTTATTTGCACCCCACAGGTAGGAAGAGTGCGAACCAGCTCGCCTTTCTCTAGGCGAGCGCGAGCCGGGTGGGGCTCTCGCAGCTTGCCTCCCTTTGGGAGAGTGCGAGTCGGGGTCCCTGCGGCTCACTCATGCCCTCGTGGGCGAGCATGGACCCTGCTCGCTCCCCTGGCGATCCGATGATTGCCTAAAGGCGGGTGCGGGCCGGCGAGCCAGTCCGCTCGCCTCTTTAGGCGGGTGCGGGCCGGTCCTGGCCGAGAGCTATGTTTTCTTATCGGGCACACTCGGTGAACACGGGGTTGTACACAATCCCCGCTCTTTGCGAGATTGCCCCAATCTCGGAAAGAATCATCCAACCCCAAGTGTTCGGTGAGTGTCTGCTTAGCTGGAGAGAATCTTTGATGGGTCCCACTCCCACGCTCTATAAATATCGCCAATCTCCAAAGAATTCATCGACCTTTAACCTTCTACTACTCTTTGTCGTTTACTGTAGCGGAGCGATGACGGTATCAGAAGAAATGCGCGCTCGCTTGGCGGCGGCGAGGGAGCACACACGATCCGAGCTTCGGGATGCCACCTTCTGGCGGACGCGGGCGTCGCCCGACCCTACTTTTAGGCCCAAGAAGGCCAAAATAGTCAGGCGGCCTCCTCTTGATGGCAATTCTCCCGACCCGTCGACCAACCTAGAAGTTCCTCGTCAGGTATGCGGGGCGGCCACTTGACTTTGCGTTTTCCCGACCTTGACGCCCTTTCTTCGCAGGAGGTGCTGGATGCGGAAGTAGCCAGCGGGACGGAGCAGAGATGCCCTTCCCCGCGAGTGTCCGAGCGGGTCGCCAGCCCCTCGGTCCCGGGATCCCCCCTTCCCGAGGTCCCAAACGTTCCTCTTACCACTAGTGAGCCCTTGAATCGTTTTCATGGCCTTGTACCCGATCACATCTCATCTGAACATTCTCTGCAGTTACCACCTCTACAGCCGCCGACTTGCCCCCACCAGTTCTCCAATCTCCAGCCGGCCGTGGGTCGGGGAAATCTCTCGCGACCCTTGCGGGCGAGCTCTTCTCGGGTCGGCCCGACACCTCGCGCCCGCATGCCGGTATAAGAGATTTGCCGACTTCACATCGGATCGCATTTCCGAGTATCTGGGCGACCCACACGATGCTGAGGGGATGAAGAAGGGGACGACGGAGATGCTCTGAAAGCATTCTCTGATGCTGCGTGCGGCTTTCGACAGGATGGCCGAGGATAAGGCGGAAGTGGAGGCGCGTCTCGAAATCCTGGAGGGGAGGCGACGAGAAGACGGGGATGGGACAACTTCCCCGGGAGTACATATTGCGCAGGCTGAACAAGAACTGCAGGCGGTTCGCGAGTATTATTACCCTCGCCTACCGCCCCGCTCCGGAGTCCGCGGAAGGGGTAGATGGAAATGGATCCAATATTGATCCACCTATCCCCTCCCCTCCGGCTGCCCGCAGGTCTAGGCTGCTTCGGTTGTCCGCCCCCAGCTCGCGCGATCTGGATGTGTACTATGTCTATTTTGCTTTGTAATGAATTCATATTTATTATTTCAAGACTGCTCGCCCGTTCGCGGGTCGTTGTTCATATGTATAACCCTTTTCATTCTGTTGTTATTGCCGGACTTTTTCTTTTTTAGGCGAACGCGAGTAGATCGGACCCACTCATCTTCTGGGCGGGTGCGGATCGTCCTTGGCTCGCTCACTTCACAGGCAGACGCGGGTCGGACTGGCTCGCTCTCCTTTGGCGGGCGCGGGCCGGTCTGGCTCACTCGCCTCTTAGCTCGCTATTATCTAACTTTTAGGTGGGAATCAGGGGCGGGCTCGAGTATCGAAGCGTCGTAGTGTATTTTTGCTATCCGCATATCTCCCGCCAAAAATTCATCTTCCCCCCCTCTTGTTTTTCTATAAATACCCCTTTCTGCCACCTTTCACCTACCGCTTTTAACTCTTCCCTACCCTTCTCCTGCTTCTTCTCCTCCCCAGCTCGCCATCTTCCTGCGAGAATTCTAGCTTCCCGCTCGCGAGATGGGAGGATTCGGCGATGCCGAGGGCCAAGGCAAGTGTGCATGGACCTTCTCTGATTTCGCTTTCGCCGCTGCGAACATCAGCCAGAACGAGTTTCTCTCTGTGATCGCTACCTCCATCCCGCCTGGATTCGAGGTGAGGCGACTGGAGGAGGGTGAGAAAATCAATGACCTATTCGATGTCGAGCTCGCCATTCCGGTTGGCCACTTCGACGCCGGTCTTCGGCTTCCTCTGTGGCCTGAGGTCCGACTGGTCCTGAAGTACTACGGGGTAGTCTTGGGACAACTCACCCCAAATTCAATGGCGGTCGTGGTCGCGTTCGCCTGCTTCTTGCGGGAGGAGCGGGTCGAGTTCAGTCTTGCGGTCTTACGCAAGTTGTTCTCCTTCCGGGCGAACAAGGACGGCATTGCCCACTTCGCCAATAATCGCGTCAAGGTGCGGGAGACCGTTAATAAGAGCTACAACTGGCTGAAGAAATTTGTCTTCATCAGGGGGGACTTCGACAACATACCCTTCGCGCCGATCCAACTCAGCGAGGCGAGTTACCGCCCGCCCGTCCTCGGGGGTCATGAAGCCGACCTCTTCGACTTCTTCGTAGGGAAGAACTTAGAGGTGGCATTCCTTCGCCGGAACGTCGACTCCCTTCTCCCCGTCCCGCCAGGGGAAGGTAAGGCTACCGACTTTTCGATGCCTGCCTTTTTCCTTTTAATGCTTTTTCTAACTCTTTTTCCACAGGCGTGCGTGATATCCCCATTCACCTGCCTTATGAGAGCTCGCAAACCGATCAAGGCGACCCCGCCCGCACCGAGACAACCGCTCCCACTTTTCGCGAGGTCTCGGCCCTTTCTGCTTCTCAGAAGCGGGCCACTCGCTGTCTGTCTCCTCCGCCCCTGCCACCAAAAAAGCCCAAGGCCGCCGGCGGGAACGCTCCCTCATCTCAGGAGAGAGGGCAAGGCTCCGACGGACCAACGGCCTGAGGGGACCGTCATCCTAGACTCTCCTGCAGGCGATCTGGGCGAGGCGGCTGACACCTCCCCGGGGCGAGAGTCGGGGCCGCCGCCCCACCTTTGCTGAGGGCGCACCGCAACTTCGGCTATGGCGAGCGGCCTCTCGACGAACTTGGTGCTCCCCTTCTGCTGTGGGACCAGGGGAGTAACCGGGCGTCCATCTCTACCCTGCTGCTGAGCTGGGTGGAGCAGGATATTATCGGCGAGGAGGCATACGCCTTTTCCTTCGGCCTCTACTCGCGAGAAGATGCCTCGGTCTACGACGAGGAGAGCACGCGGGTACTAGTGCATGAGAGCGCGCAGGCCCAGCTCCGTGGCCTGGAGCTGGCTCACATGGCGGGCCGCCGATGCACGCAGATAGAGAGGAATACGGCCTCGCACCAGAAGCTCGTTGCCGATAAAGAAGAAGCTCTCCGTCTTGCCCTTGAGGATGTGGAGCTGCACAAGAAGCGAGCAGATGCGTCCGACGCCATCCTCGCCGGATATCTTTGGAGGGTTGGTGAGTCTAAAAAAACTTAAGCGAATTTTATTTAAATTTTATTTTTCTCGCGGTCTTTTTACCCCAATTATATTGCTCTCTTTCGCAGGATGCGGCGACGGCGGCGCGCCTTGGCTCCAGAATCGCTAGCCTCGAGAAGGAGGTCGAGGCATCAGAGGCACGGGTGCGAGAGCTAAGAATCCGCGGCTGCCTTGCCATCTTCTAGCAGTGGCGCCCTCGCGAGATATACTGAGCACGAGCTCGAGGTCCTGCTCCAGATGACTTCAGCCAGGACGACAACCTACACCCTCCGGACGATGCGGAGGGCGGGCCTGGTGACGAGCGAAGGGGTGGGACTTGATGCGAATGACGTGGTCCCGGAACTGTTCGTGCCGACCCCGCAACCTGACGACGACGGTTTTTTTCCCTTTGTGGGACATCGCGCCGCCCGGGGACTTACCTTGAAGAGCTCGCGTTTCTTTTCCTTGCATGTATTTTCTTTTTCTTTTTATTGCCCGTTCTTGTATACCCGGGTCGTCCCCTGGAATCTGTAACACATATATATATATTAGATATGATATTTCCTGAGACTGCTCATTATTTTTGATAACTCCTTTCTGTGCTCGCTATATGAGACTCGACCTTCTCGCCTGCCGCCTCTAGCCACTCGCCTCGCCTGACGAGATCGCGCAAACCCTCAGGGACTTGGGAACATATTGCGAATTTAGGTGGTCGGCCCGCGAACGACGACCCGCATCCTTTCTCTAGAGAATTTTCATGCAGCTCATAACTTAGGAGTAGGCTTGCCTCGGCTCGCTCTTGGGTTATCTGACTCGCGCGAGCCAAGCTTTATTGAATTGCGACGTGGGACAAGAGGAGCTCGCGAGCATTCCGCTCCACTGGATGCTCGCGACTATGGTTACCTTGTGAGTGTTGGAGGCGATGAATGCCTGATCCGGACCCCGAGGGGCGAGATCCAGCTCGCCCGCGATCCTCGCCCCTTGGTGTCGTCCTGCCCTTCTTAACTTTCCCCATCGACAGGTTATTGGGAGCTCGGGACTTATAACATTTGTCGGGGGCCTACTTTCGCCGCCAGCGAAGTGAGGGCCTAACAGCGGGAGAGAACTCAGGACTCAACTCCAGAGTGAGAATATTTTTCATTGGCCAACTTCCGGGCGCTACCACCAGCCCAACTAGCTAGGTGAAAGCATGATGGTGGGTGTTGAGCATTAATCGGACTCAGCCTCAGAGCCATAACGACGTCCAACGAGGATCCCGGCCCTGCCAGCTAGGTGGGAGCCTAACAACGGAAGCATCTCGGGACCTAACTCCAGGGCAAGAACAATTTCCTCTGGCCAACCTCCGGGCGCTACCACCGGCCCAATCAACTAGGTTAGAGCCTGACAGCGGGTGTTGAACATTAACCAAACTCAGCCCCAGAGGCATAACGACGTCCAACGAGGATCCCTACCCTGCCAGCTAGGTGTGAGCCTGACAGCGGGAGCATCTCAGGACCTAACTCCAGGAAGAGAACAATTTCCTTTGGCCAACCTCCGGTCGCTACCACCGACCCAATCAGCTAGGTGAGAGCCTGACGACAAGTGTTGAACATCAACCAGACTCGGCCCCAGAGCCATAACGACGTCCAACGAGGATCCTGACCCTGCCAGCTTGGTGGGAGCCTAACTGCGGGAGCATCTCGGGACCTAACTTCAGGGCGAGAATAATTTCCTCTGGCCAACCTCCGGGCGCTACCACCGGCCCAATCAGCTAGGTGAGAGCCTGACGGCGGTGTTGAGCATCAACCGTACTCATCCCCAGAGCCATAACGACATCCAACGAAGATCCCGACCCTGCCAGCTAGGTGGAAGCCTGACAGCGAGAGCATCTCGGGACCTAACTCCAGGGCGAGAATACTTTCCTTTAGCCAACTTCCGGGCGCTACCACCGGCCCAATCAGCTAGGTGAGAGCCTGACGGCGGGTGTTGAACATCAACCGAACTCAGCCCTAGAGCCATAATGACGTCCAACAAGGATCCCGACCTGCCATATAGGTGGGAGCCTGACAGCGAGAGCATCTCGGGACCTAACTCCAGGGCGAGAATACTTTCCTTTGGCCAACTTCCGGGCGCTACCACCTACCCAATCAACTAGGTGAGAGCTTGACGGCGAGTGTTGAGCATCAACCGGACTCTGCCCCAGAGCCATAATGACGTCCAACGAGGATCCCAGCCCTGCCAGCTAGGTGGGAGCCTGACAACGGGAGCATCTCGGGACCTAACTCCAGGGAGAGAATAGTTTCTTTTGGCCAACTTCCGGGCGCTATCACCGGCCCAATCAGCTATGTGAGAGCCTAACGGCGGGTGTTGAACATCAACCAGACTTCTTATCCAACCCAGTCTCGTGTTGTTCCTGCCAGGCAAACGAATCATCATCAAATAACAAGGACAGAAAAGAGCTTATCTTATTTCTTTTACGGGTAGAATCGCTTCAGGTCATCGCCGCTCTAGGCATGACTGAGGGGTTCCCCCTCAACATCCTAGAGGTGGTATCCCCTCGACCTCAATACCTCTCGTATTACATAAGGGCCTTCCCAATTTGGGTTCAGCTTGCCGAAGACCGCCGATCTCCCTGCCACGTCGACCTTTTCAGGACCAAGACCCCTTTTGCAAATTGCTTGATCCGGACGTGCTTGTCAAAGTACTTAGACATTCTTCGCTTGACCTCTTCCTGCCGGATAGCTGATAGGTCGTGCAGCTCCTCCACCATGTTAAGGGAGAGCCGTAACTCCTCGTTTTCGGCTCTCCACTCCTCCCTGCCTGTCTCTGCTTCTACCACCCGAGGTGTCCGTACCTCGAACTCAATGGGGAGTACTGCTTCACAACATGAGAGAACTTGAAAGGGGTCTCCCATGTGGCTGTATTGGGGGTGGTCCTCAAGGCCCAGAGAACTGAAGGAAGCTGCTCTACCCAAGTCCCTTTCAAATTTTCCACCTTTTTCTTTAGGAGGTTTACGATGATCTTGTTCGTTGCCTCCACCTGCCCGTTGCTCCTGGGATGGTGGACCGACTCGAGCCTGATATCAATCCCAAGCTGCCCGCAGAAGCTGATGAATTCGGCGTTGGTGAATTCAGGTCCGTTGTCCGTGACAATGTCCTGGGGCAATTCATGTCTACAGATAATTTTCCCCCCCCCCCATATGAAGTTCCTGATCACCTGGGAGGTCACCTTGGCCAGCGCCTTCACCTCTAGCCACTTTGAAAAATAATCAATCATCACCAACAGGAACCTCGTTTGCCCGCTGGCCTGGGGAAAAGGTCCTACCAGATCCATCCCCCAGATGGCAAAGGGCCAGGGCGCCGTGATACTCCTGAGCCGTTGAGCTGGTGGAAGTTGTAGGGGGGCAAACAATTAACATTTGTTGCACTTCTTTGCGAACTCTGTTGCATCCTGGCCCAGGGTCGGCCAGAAGTACCCCTGCCGAACTATCCTTCCCTCCAAGGTTCTGCTTCCCGAGTGACTTCCGCACTCTCCAGAATGGACCTCTTCCAGAATCCTCTGAACCTCCCTCTCGAACACACAACGTGCCAGCATCCCCGAGAAAGTCTTCCGATATAACTGCCCGTCGCGCATAAGGTAATATGCCGACTTGTGCTTGAAGCGCTTCTTGTCTATCCCCTCCGGGAATTCCCCCGTGGACAGAAAGGTTGCAAAAGGATCTATCCACGAGGGATGCTTGTCCACCTCCATCAACTCCCCTCTTCGATGGATGGGCGGAATAGGTCAGTGATGGTACCCCCCACCCGGGGCCCATACTTGGCAAGCTGATCAACCTGCTCATTTTCCTCTCTCGACACATGTCGGATAGAGAAGGTCTTGAATGTGCTGATGACCCCTTTCACCTTTGTCAAGTATAGCTGAAGAGTTTGCTCCTTGGCCTCAAATTCTCCGTTGATCTGGGAGGCCACTACCATGGTGTCTGTGAGGACCTCCACATCATGCACCCCCAGCTCCCTGGCCAGGCACAACCCGACTATCACTGCTTCATACTCGGGCTGGTTGTTAGTGATGGGAAAGTGCACGATCACCGTTTGCTCTATCTTTGTTCCCTGGGGGCTTTCTAAGATTACCCCTACTCCTAAGGAATGCTTCCCTGAAGCGCCGTCCACCATCACCTTTCAGGGGACTGGGCGTGTGAGTTCTGCCTCCACCACCTCGACCACGTAGTCAGCAAGAAAGTCGGTCATCGCTTGAGACTTGATCGAGAGGCGGGGGACAAAGGATATATCCAATTCACTCAACTCTACCGACCACTTGGCCAATCTCTCCGAGTGCTCCACCCCCTCAAAGATGTTGCGGAGGGGATGGTTAGTCACCACCCGGATGGAGTGCGCCTGAAAGTAGGGTCGGAGCTTCCGGGCCGAGATGACCAGAGCAAAGGCCAGCTTCTCCAAGATGGGATAACAGAGGTCTGCCTTCCTCAGGACCCTGCTTACGTAATAGATGTGCAGTTGCTTCTTCCCCTCTTCTCGAACCAGAACCGAGCTTAAGGCTTCTCCCCCGACCCCAAGATATAGGGACATGTACTCCCCCTCCTTTGGCCCCTGGTGGAGCGGAGCTTGGGTCAATTGCCTCTTCAGGGCCTGGAATGCCTCCTCACACTCCTGGGACCACTCAAACTTCTGACCCCCCTCAGCGCTTTGAAGAAGGGAGATCACTTCTCTCCTGCTCGAGAGAGGAACCTACTAAGCCCAGCCAACTTCCCCGTCAACCGTTGTACTTCCTTAGCATTCTGAGGCGACCCCAACTCCATGATTGCCTTTACTTTGTCAGGGTTCGGCTCCACCCCCGCGGGAGTGAGGAGATGTCCCAAGAACTTTCCCCTACTCGCCTGAAGACACATTTCAAGGGGTTTAGCCTTGTACAACCCCATATCCGGCGAGTGGGGTGGGCAGGAGCCAGACTGGCCAAGTCCAGCCCAAGACCCAGACGAGCCAGGTCCCTGGCATCGAGTCTACTTGACGCCCCCAGCCTCGGCGTCGAGTGAGGCGAGCTCACTCAACGCCTTCAGCCAAGGCGTCGAGTGAGGCGAGCTCACTCAACGCCCTCATCCCAGGCGTCGAGTGAGGCGAGCTCAGGCGAGCTCACTCAACGCCTTCAGCCTAGAGAGCTCGACCTTCCGTCTCAGCGTTGAGTGAGGCGAGTCCTGTCAGCACTTTTCACTCTTGGCGTTGAGGGACATTTTGACATCCGCCGGCTCGCACTCGCCCTAGAGAGCTCGGCAAGTGGTGGCCAAGCAGGGCCAGTCGGGCCCGTGCTCGCCAAGGTTCGGGGGAAGCGACGAGTGCTAGCTCCATCGAGCACTCGCCGCCCCAGGCGAGTAGAGGTCTCAAGGGCTACTCGCCTAGCCTCATGTGATGTGCTTTTTACCATTTTCCCCCACTGGTCTGCCCCTAGCCAATTGGAACAGCGGAGTTGCGCTGTTGGCAGACCTAGTTGGGCTTCACATAGCTGTTAGGAACAACGGAGGTTGGCTATTTACAGACCGTTTTCAGAAATCTATAAATAGGACCCAAGGGGCACCTCAGAAGGCATGTTTTCTTGTTCCCAGACCTTCTTGCGCTTTCTCTTTCTTAGGTAGCCTTTAGCTCGACATTTGGCTAAGGGAGGGGAAGCGCTCTAAGATCTTCCGGGTGTGTGGTGGGACCTCCGCGCCGAGCCCTTGCGTCAGTTCCTTTTTTCTTTATTCATTTTGCTTGCAGGAGAAAAGTAGGTGCGCGATCACCCCTTCCCCAAGGGTGAACTCCACAGAGACATAATTTTCGGTTTCAACAAGCCTCATCTTGTATTGCGCAAGGTGCCAAAGGTCTCCTCCAGATCCTGGAGATGGGAGTCCACCTCCCTGCTCTTGATCGTGAGATCGTCTATATACACCTCCAGGTTCCTCCCCTTTTGTTCCCGGAATACCTGATCCATCATCTTTTGGTACGTCGCCCCTGCATTATTTAGCTCAAAGGGCATCATCTTGTAGCAGTAGCAGTGTAGCACCCATCTCCCGTGATGAAAGAGACATCTTTAATGTCGGGAGGGTGCATTTTGATTTGATGGTAACCTGAAAATGCATCTAAAAAACTCATCACAGAAAAATCAACGGCTGAGTCAACCATCGCGTCGATCCGAGGCAGGGGGTAACAATCTTTAGAACATGATTTATTTAGTAAAGAAAAATCAACACACATTCTCCACCGGTTGTCTCCCTTCTTTACCATCACAACGCTGGAGACCCAGCCGGGGTATTGGATCTCAGATACGAAGTCGGCCTTGAGGAGCTTGGCCACCTCCTCCCTGATGGGTTCGGCCAACTTGTCCGTCCTTGACCTCTTTCTCTGCTGGATGGGTCGGGCTTCTGGATCCAGGTTGAGGCGGTGGCAGGCAACGTCCGCATCGATCCCCGACATATCTGTCGCGCTCCACACAAAGATGTCCACGTTCTTTTGGATGCATGCCAACATCTTCCTCTGATCCTCCGGGGTCAGCCCCCCGCTGATCCGCACCTTCTCCACCCTGCCTCCCTGAGTGAGAACCTCCATCTCCACGACCTCTTCCGCAACCTCCCACCTGGACTGTTCTTCCCACTCGCCAACGTCCCTCTCACCTGGGACCGGAACCTCCTCCCCCTCAATTCCTTCCACGGCCATTGCCTCGGCCGGCTCCTCCAGAACTTCCTCCGCCACCTCCACCTGGGTGCAAACTTCTTCTCCCACTTCTATCTCCCCTCCTCTTCCGACCTCCTGCCCCGCCACCTCCATCCTCTGCTCCATCTCCTCAACTCCCTCCTGCCAAGAAATAGAGTTCATCACGGCGACGTAGCACTCCCTTGCTACCTTGGGGTCTCCCCGGGCTTGGATCCCCTCGACGTTGAACTTTAAGCACTGGTGGAAGGACGAGGGGACGCAGCAGAAGGCACTGATGAGGAGCCGTCCGAAGATGACATTGTAACTGCTAGGAGCGTCCACGATGACGAGCCTACAGTTCCGGGACTGCCCCCCAAGGTGACATGAAGCCCCACTGCTTCAACTTCCTTCCTCTCGCCCGAGAACCGGAACAGAGGCCCATCTAAGACAAGCACCCTCTTGGCCTCCACCTTCATCGCATCAAATGTCTTTTTGAAGACGACGTTGACCGAGCTCCCGTTGTCGATGAGGATCTGGGAGACAGTAAAACCTTCAACCGCGGTCTGGATAACCAACGCGTCGCAGAAAGGGTGATCATGGTCTGACATGTCCATCCTTGAGAAGGTAATCTTCTCATCCGGGGGTGGGGTTTGGGATGTGGAGTCAACGCTCCGGCGGCACATGGTGGGAAGGCTCGCCTTCCGGGCAGCCTCAACTCCCCCCCTCCCGTAGATCACCCCGATCCCGCCTCGGGCTCCGACATCAGCCCGGTCTTCGCACCTGTCATCCTCTCTCCGGGGTAGGACCTCCTCAATCCGCACCTCCTGGCGATCCTGCTGCTCCCTGTTTCCTCTCATCTCGAGGAACTCCGGGCACGTGGCCGTGGCGTGACCCTCCTCTTGATGGAAGTCGCAATAGGGCAACTCCACTCTGACCTCCCGTCTCCTCCTTTGCTGACCCCTCCTCCTCTGGGCTATCACCATAGCCTGGTGTTGATCGGGGAGAGGAGGCCTCTAGCCCTGCCTCCAGGCTGGGGGGTTGAACTGACCCTGACCCCCCTGACGGTTGTCTCCTCCATGGAAACCTTTCCGCTGACCTTGGTAATGTCACTCCTACCTCCAGCCGAGCCGATTGTTTAGCTCCCGGTGCTCCCACCTCGGTTGCTGTTGCTGCTGTTGTTCCCTCTGCCGGGGCTCAGTTCTCCTCGCCTCTTGACCTCGGCCACCTCCTGTCCCCTTCTCTTCTTCCGTGGCCCACCTGGCCAATTTCTTAGCGAAGTCCGGGTTTGACGCCTCCCCATCGACTTCCCTCGCTGCCCTCTCTATCAGCTCCTCATAAGAGAGAGGGGGTACCCTCTTCAGCTCCATTCTGAAGAAACCTTGTTGCAGCCCCAAAGTGAAGGCCATCATCAGGGTGTGTCATGACATCTCTTGGACCTGGGTGACTTCCTCCTAGAAACGGTCCACGTAGCTCCCCAGTGTCTCGTTCACCCCCTACTTGATGTGAAACAGGGACTCAGACTCCCTCTTTTTCTTCTTGGAAGTGGTGAACCTCAACATGAACCCTCAGCCACTACTAAAAAATAGACTTTTAGCCACGACAAATTTCCGTGGCTAAAAGTCCAAAACTGTGCCTAATAATTATTAGCCACGACCTACCCACGGCAAATGGGCATGGGCAATGCGAGCGTGACTAATAGTATTAGCCACGCTGAATCCGTGGTTAATAAGTTATTAGCCACGGTTCAATTGTCGTGGCTAAAAGTTCCTCATTTGCCACGGTTCAATTGTCGTGGCTAAAGGGCCTGTAATAAACCTAACATAAAAATTATTCAGCCGCCCTCCGCCGCCGCCACCGCCGCCCGGCCACCGCAGCCACCGCCGCCCGGCCGCCGCCGCCGCCGCCGCCGCTGCCGTGCCGACTTTATTTCAAACAATAATTTTGAATGAGCTATATAAACCCCAAATCAAACTTTTTATTGGCGGTATGGGACTAAAAAAAACCCAACTTTTTGCCACGGATTAGGCTTTCGTGGCTAATACTAGATTATTAGCCACGAAACAGGCAAACCGTGGCAAAAAGTCGGGTTATTTGCCACGGATTAGTCATCCGTGGCTAATACTAGCTTATTAGGCACGAAATAGGAACCGTGGCTAATACTTCAGTATTAGGCACGAAATAGGAACCGTGGCTAATACTTTAGTGAGCGTAGGTCCTCGAAGCAGTAGATAGAGCTGACCGGTAGCTGGTGGAACCACTCTCTCGCCTTCTCCTTGAGGGTGATGGCGAAGAGTCTGCACTTAAAGGCATTCGACATCTGCCTTATCGAAACCACATCCTCAAACCATTGGATGTGCTGGACCGGGTCATCCTTCCCGGTGTAGTAGGACATCTCTGGCTCCCGATATCCCTCTGGAATTGGGGCGGAAGAAACCAACTCGCTGAAGGGGCTGCCTCCCCCTGCCGGGCGAGCTAGAGGTTCTCGCCCTCCCATCTCGCCGAATCGGCCTCCACTCGCCAAGCCGGGGAACAACACTCGCCCCTGCAGCTCTCGCTCCCTCCCCTCCTCTGCTACCTCCTTCCCAGCTCGCCGAGCCGGGGCGTCCTTGCCCAGGGCTGGGGCGGCGGCGACTGGGACGACTGGCGTCGAGCACTCGACGCACGTGCCGGGTGCCAACTTGACGAGGTTGATCACCTCCTGCCGGAAATCTTCGAACATGCCGACCGTGGCGAGAGGCGGAGGGGGTGGCGAGTCGGCCCTGTCCGAACCTTGTCCTTCTCCTCCAGTCATCGAGTTCGCTGAAGATTTTTGGTGCTGATCACACTCCACGTTCACCGCACCAAAATGTTGAAACCGAAACTCGGTCTCTTGTGGAGTTCACCCTTGGAGAAGGGGCGATCGCACACTTACTTCTCTCTCGCAGGCTGAACAACAGAAGGCTTAGAACAAAGGACAGACCCAAGGCTCTAGCACGGAGGTCCCATCACACACCCGGAAGATCTTAAATCGTTTTCCCTCCTTAGCCAAGTGCTGAAGCTAAGGATACCTCAAAAGGCACAATAAGACAGGGGCACAAGTAAGCATGCCTTCTGAGGTACCCTCTTGGGTATATTTATAATTTTCTAAAAATGGTCTGTCAGTAGCCAATCTCCGCTGTTCCAAACAGCTATGTGCAGTCCAGGTGGGCCTGCCAACAACGTAACTCCGCTGCTCTGAAGGTCTAGGGACAGGCCAACATGGGTCGAATGGTAAAAGTGTAACATGTTATCTGCACCCCCAGGTAGGAAGAGTGCGAACCAGCTCGCCTTTCTCTAGGCGAGCGCGAGCCAGGCGGGGCTCTCGCAGCTTGCCTCCCTTTGGGCGAGCGCGAGCCGGGGCCCCTGCGGCTCACTCATGCCCTCGTGGGAGAGCATGGACCCTGCTCGCTCCCCTGGCGAGCCGATGATTGCCTAAAGGACGGTGCGGGCCGGCGAGCCAGTCTGCTCGCCTCTTTAGGCTGGTGCGGGCCTGTCCTGGCCGAGAGCTATGTTTTCTTATCGAGCCCACTCGGCGAACACGGGGTTGTACAATTGGAGCTATGAGTGAAATTTATGAAAATTATAATTTGATTGCCCCGACAAAATATAATAAATTTCTCCACCTAAAGTTTCATCTCCCTCCAATCTGATAAAAAATTAATATTTGCATGAAATTCTCAACAAATTGCCTTGACTAATCATATTCATGAATTAATGTTGTTCTCTTCCTCATTATTGTCATTAAAATGAAGAGAAAAATAGTTTAGTAAGTATAGTAAAAAAACACAAATTTGAAAGCACGCGAACGATTTAATCATGTATGCAAATTTCACGACTTCATATTCAATGATCATAGGTTTTCTTATGTTTAATACCTCAAAAACATTTTTTTTTGAATGATTTCTTTTAAATCTTAGTATCTTACACGCTTTATTAATTGTACTGAATTGCCAAACATATTATTGAATTGCTTTCAATAAGTGCATTAAAACTAAGTTTTTACTAGCAATTGTATGTGCATGGATAACCAATTTTAGTCTTTAATTAGGGGTTCCGAGTGGTAGAAGCTCGTGACTGTGGTCAGGCAAGGTATTAAGAGAGAGAGAGAGAGAGAGAGAGAGAGAGAGAGAGATGCATGTCCTACCGAATCTTGGGTTGAAATAGGAGAGATGATTACAATTCAAATTGGAAACTTAAGATGCTCAAGGATCAAATCCCTCTCAAGAGTAGCCAACAAGTGGATGCACTCCTCCAAAGACTAAATTCTACTCGCATGCCCTAATCCCTCCACTCACCTTTACACAGTTGACTTTACCTGGTTCCTTTATTCATTAAGCAATAGTAAAAATAAATGATAGGAGGTGTGTCACGATTTAATGTGCTCCCGGGCTTGATGTTATCTGCTTCTTGCTCACGTATGAGTAGACTCTCATAGATGTCTCGATGATTGACATATAAAGATCCCCTGGTGGAAGATCGACCCTCTCCTAAAGCCCAAAGTCTGGAAATTGAGATTACATTTCAGTATAGAGGACCGACATGGCTTCATAGATAGGGAGGACCTTCCATTGGATGTGCTCTTGTTTGTGTTGGAAATTGTCGAAAAGGACTGTGCCTGCCTGTTTGGACAACACGTGTTATGGCCTCCAACTTGTACAATGACATCAGATCAATGACCAATATCTTTGGAAGATCTAGCTTCACTAGTGGTTCCTCTTGATCGATTTCAACCGAGAGAAATGAAAGTTGAGGTGAATCCTGTTGTGATATGGTTGCTTCAAGCAGTAGGTGACCGCACCGTTGTGTTTAATGATTTGGAACATCCTGTAATAGCAAGTGGTAAGTTTGGTGTGTAATCAATGTGCAACCAATTTTTGGTGGTTGGGACGGAGCTTGACAAGTACCTTGCCATCGAGAGACACGTCTCTGTAATGGTTATTTGCTTCCTTGGTCATGCACTGTAATGTGCTTACCAAGTGAAATTTAAGTTGATGGATGGCTTCATATCGATCCATGAGTTTGCCTCGTGAAATTGTAACATCCAAAAAATTGGTTCAATTTTTTTCCTTAATTTTCAGGGTCCGATTGATGTTAGTTTTGTCGTTGACGGTGTCTGATCGATGTAGCTAAGGTTGGTATAGAATCATTGGTATCAATGTCAGGATTATTTTGACATAAAAAATGTAAACATCTCCACACATCGATTTAACATATTCGTCTGAGGGTGATATGAACGGATGAGATGGAGTTTGGTACCCTACAATTTAAATTGTTCCTGCCAGAAGATAATAATGAAAGTCAAATCATGGGCGCTAATGATGGATCCTGAAAATCAATGTAGCCAAATGACGCTGTGAATGAATATGCGGATCCTATACATTTGTTGCCAAATGGACTGAATCCATTTCACGGTCGAGATGGAGTGGACTCCCATTCAACGGTCTAGTTGAATTGCTCACGCCTCACATTTTAACTTGACCGATGGATGGGGATCCACTCCATCTAGATCGCAAAATGGATCCGTGTATCTGCCCCTAAATGGAAAGGATCCCATCTTCAAATGATGACACAAGAGATCAATACCTTTTTATAATGAAGTGAACGCACTTGGAGAATCAATCTACCTCAGATACTCAGCCATTTGAGCGCGGAAGGCACATCATAAAGTTGAAGCCAGTATCTTCCTTTACTGCATTTGGTATCAAGATGGGATAGAGGAGACCATAGAGGAGATAAGACCTAGAGTGGCCTCGTTTGAGGGTTGGATGGAATTTGTGGAAAAGCGCCAAATCCAAATAGGGGATACAACCACGATTGGGTGATTGTGGATGTGTAGCCGTCATTGATGAGGTGTAGGAGGCTCGAGTGTTTGCGTTGGACTCCAAGTCGCAAATAGTGTTGGTGTAGTATGGATCACAATGAATCTTTTGTAGAATTTACCACCATGGGTGCGTGTGAGCTAAGAGAGATCTCATATTTTCCTTGCAAGATCGTGAATCTGTCACTTGATTGGTGGAATGCGCCTTGTATTTCATTGAGAAGTTATAACCTTGAAGTTTGATTGGCCAAAGCTATTATGCTGATGTTGTGATCTTCTGATGGAATAAGTGGTGAAGAATCTGGTGGTTTGTCCGAACGATGAAGCTTCACCCCAATAAGTATAGACGCCAGTGTTGAACAAGTAAAACCATGGCCATGAACTTCGTATCCTTAGATGAAGTGTTGCGATGAGAGCCCGTGAGTGCATTGCTGAACTAAGCTATTGAGCATCTATGTACATGGTGTTGTGATCACAAATGATTTATTGAAGTCAAGCTTTGTCAGCATGGGAGCAGAGTGGCTTGCTAGAGCCTCTCAAAGGCTGCCTGAGCCTCTATTGACCATGTGAGCAGCCAGTCTGTAGACACTTGAGTGGCCTGGGAATGCTACCATAGTCATAGGATTAAATCCTTTGAATAACCTACGTTTGTGATCATATTTCCGCCTTTTCTCTCTTCTCGCCTAATAAATTAAATCATTTCCAATGATGATAACTCAATTATAGAGTCAAGATTAAGGTTAACGTTTAAAATAGAACAAGAAAAATAAATTTGACTTGATTCCATCAAATCAATGAAATATACCTCTGCTTAAATTAAATTAAACATAGCTAATCAAATCAAGGATTACACTGTAACTCCTCTTAAAAAATAAAGCTCATGAAAATGAATGAACAAAACAACGCGTGAAATAAAATACAGGAAGAGTAATTTCATAAACTCAAGTGTCCCACATACATTCAATACAAGCATAAAATAAAATTAGGTGTCCATGCATAGCCGTCTAACATTGATTTCCCCGGGTGGGAGAATGTTGTCCCTTGACAAGAAAGTCTCGGTGATCTTCTAGAGTATGTCTTGGCAATGAATCAATAAATCCCAGACCTCAATCCATGAAAAAATTGTCAGCAATAGCCCTTGTCATCATACTAAGAATTGTTGATGAACTCTTTGTCTAGCAGTTTGCATGAGTGGTACATATGCCAACCACATCATCGATCTCGTTTATCTTTTTCTGCTTTTATGTGTGAATTGTAGTGTCTTCAAGTCAATCTCATCTGTAGTGTTGCCTATGTAAATTGTCATTTAGACAATATTGAACACAGGGGAATTGACAATTATTGTTAGGGGACAAATGTTGATCTTCAATCTACGAAAGTATAAGAATAAGAATTAGCCAAACTTCGGTCTGGTCAACTTCCTGTAACCACCAATTAGAGATCATTGTCATTAAAAGTGTGCCATCACTATATCTCCCTCTTGGAAATGCTACTGTCTCTTGTGTTTGTCAGTTGTGGCCTTGTACCGGGAATTTGATATATTGAGTCTTACTGAGTGGATTTTTCTAGTGTAATGATTTACATAATTATTGTGGGCAAATTTGGCTCATGGAAGTTTCAAATCTCATAGAGTTGATCTATTTGGATATGAAATGCACCACTGAACTGTAGTGCGGTTCCTAATTTTTCCCACGATGTTCCTCGAAAATGATTTATGAACCTAGTGCCCCGATCAGATATGAAAATCCCAAGTATGCCATGTGGACGAATAACTTCTTTAGAATGTAAATCAACTTCATGTGATGCTTCAAATGTTTTCTAACTGAAATGAATGTGCCACCTTGCTAATTGTACCAACAAAGATTTAAATGGAATCGACCTTTCTAGTGGTTACAAGAAGTCCTAAAATGGAGTCTGTGGTGGTATCTTCTAAGGTTTACTACGGATATGAAAAAGGCGGTTGCAACCCAATGTTTTATAGTATCTTTGAAGGATTGACAAGTGCGATTGCTTGATAAATTATCACAAATTTCCTCGCACTCCTGGTCAAAAATATCTATCCTCTATTGAGGCGACAATGCCTCAACAAAATGCCCACCTAATTCTCCATGACATCTTCAATTTTATAATGATATATTGAAATCTTTTATCAGAAAATAAGCTTTTAAAAATTAATTCACCTTTATAATAACATCGCAGGCTCATACAATATATAAATTTATGAGAAATTTAATTTTAAAAATTGGAGGATATTTCCTATATTTTTTTTTGAATGTTAACCTTTGAATAATCCTATTTTATTGATTAAATTAAAATAAAAAGAATTATTTATGATATGATAAGTTTATGGAATATTTTCTTAGATCCCAAAATATTTTGTAAGATTTATTAGGTAATTTTTCCAAATTTCTAGTGTAGGGAGCAACTTAATATTAAAATTTATCATTATTCCGGTTTCATTATTTAAGGGTGGGCTCCACCTTTTAGTAAGAAGAGATCCTTGTCATCAAGCTTCCCTCCAATCCAATGGATGAGATGTAATAAAACTTAAAACCCTCCCAACCATTATTAGAAGTGTCTGGTTCATGTGTAGTGCATAACCGAACCCGCCGACCCTTGGTTCTCGCGCGAAAGAAGATGTCGCGACTTAATCCTCCCTGACACCTCTGTGGAACATCTCCATTCAAGGTTTTAGTTGCCGATAGGCGAAGAGATCGAGGAGAGCGCTTCTTTCGGCGATTATGCCGCATGGAAACCCCTCCAAGGGCGGCGCCAGACCTCCCAAAGTACTCTCCCTCTCTATTTAGACTCCCATCCTTCTTCCCCATGGTTTCTTTACTCCATTCCAGAAGAGATCTTCCAACCCTAGCTCAAATCTTGGAGATTCGTGCTTTCCCTCTGTTGGTAAAGCCCATGTAAAGAGGCCCATGTTGGAGTCCATTTATTTAGTTTTCTTCTTTTCTCCTCTTTAGTCCCACATCATGTATAGGGATCTCTTCTCTCTTTCTCCCTCCTATTAATGTGTATTCATACCTTGTATTTGATGATTTGAGAAAGTATATACAAGTTTGAGATTACGAGACTTCCGGATGGACTTGTCCTCTCCCAATGTAAGTACTGTCTGGATCTCCTTCAAGATGCTGGCTACTCTGGATGCAAGCCCACTGCTACTCATATGGATGGAAATCAAAAGTTGTGTGCTCATGCCTCCGATAATGATCTTCTTCTCCAAAATCCGGAATACTATAGACGACTTGTTGGAAAATTGATCTACTTAATGGTCACAAGACCGAATATATCCTTTGTTTTTGGGGTGGTCAACCGGTTTATGCATGCCCCCCGAATATCTCACCTTCAAGCCGTTGAGCGCATCCTAAGATACCTTAAAACAGCTCTGGGTCAAGGGCTGGTATACAAAATCTCATCATCTACTCCAACGTTGGTTGTGTATTCTTATGCAGATTATGCTGGCTCCTTGGATGATCGGCGGTCAGCCAGTGGTTTTTGTACCTATTTTGGTGGGCACCTAGTTACTTGGCGGAGTAAGAAACAAACCGCGGTTGTTCGATCCTCAGCTGAGGCAGAATACAGATCGATGGCATCAGTTGTCTCTGAGCTTATATGGCTTGAAAGTCTTCTTTCAGATCTAGGAGTTTAACATCCCTCACCTGCCATCCTGTTATGCGACAGCCAAACGGCTATGCACATAGCAAAGAATCCAGTCTTCCATGAAAGAATGAAACTTATTGAAGTGAACTGCCACTTTATTCAGGAGAAAATTCAAATGAAGAAGATCGAATTAAAGCATGTTTCGGGTACTGAACAAGTTGCCGATATCCTCAGAAAGGCCCTATCAAGTACCCTGTTTTATTAATTCCTATCCAAGCTGGGTGCCTACGACTTGTACGCTCCATCTTGCGGGGGAGTGTTGGAAAAGCCCATGTTGAAGCCTATTTATTTAATTTTCTTCTTTTCTCCTCTTTAGTCACACATCATGTATGGGGATCTCTTCTCTCTTTCTACCTCCTATAAATGTGTATTCATACCTTGTATTTGATGATTTGAGAAAGTATATACAAGTTTGGGGTTTTCTCTACACCATCAATTCCAAAGATAATTTCATGGCCCCCAAGAGTTATTCAAGGAATGGAAAAGGCTCCTCTTGCCGATAATGCAAGTTTTCCTCTTAACTTTAATTGTCTAAATGCTCTAGAAATTTTAGGATTTATTAAAGAATGATTATAATGTTATTTAAGTGATGTATTTTGGTTAAAATATTTCATTATAGTGAGTTTTCCTTCATGCCTTAAATTGCCATATCTTAGGAAGTTTTGATTCATCTGTTCTATAAAGAAATATTTCTATGTAAATTAAGAAAGCTGAGATTTAAGCTCGTAGTAATTTTATTTTAAGTGTTAAAAATTCGTGATTAATAGTGATCTTTAAAAGCCCCAAACTTTTTAGGTGATAATGAAAGAATTCCAGTTACCTTTGATATTAGACTTAAAACCCTCCCAACCTTTATTAGAAGTGGCCGGTTCATGTGTAGTGCATAACCGAACCTCCCGACCCTTGGTTCTCGCGTGAAAGAGGAAGCCACAACTTAATCTTCCCCCGATCTTCCATGCTTCTTTCGCCGATGATGCCGCGGGGAAACTCCTCTAAGGGAGGCGCAGGACCTCCCTATGTACTCCCTCTCTATTTAGACTCTTATCCTTCTTCCCCATGGCTTCTTTACTCCATTCCAGGAGAGATCTTCCAATCCAAGCTCAAATATGGGAGTTTCGTGCTTCCCCTCAACTCCAAAGATAATTTCATTGCTCTCAAGAGTTATTCAAGAAATGGAAACTCTTCTCTTGCCAACAATGTGAGTTTTTTGCTTCCCCTCAACTCTAACTGTCTAATTGCTTTAGAGATTTTAGAATTTATTAAAGAATGAAATACAAGGGTTATAATGTTATTTAAATGATGTATTTTGGTTAAAATATTTCATTATAGTGAGTTTTCCTTCTTGTCTTAAATTGTTATCTTATGAAGTTTAGATTCATCCATTCTATGAAGAAATATTTCTATGTAAGTTAAGAAAGCTGATATTTAGGCTTGTAGTAATTTCATTTTAAGTATTAAAAATTCCTTAGCATGATAATTAGTAGGGATCTTTAAGCCCCAAATTTTAAGTTATAATGAAAGAATGTATCCTGCTACTTTTGATATTAGACTTAAAACCCTCCCAACCCTTATTAGAAGTGGCCGGTTCATGTGTAGTGCATAACCGAACCTCCCAGCCCTTGGTTCTCGCATGAAAGAGGAAGTCGCAGCTTAATCCTCCCCCGACACCTGCGTGGAACATCTCCCTTGCTTCTTTCGCCGATGATGCCACGTGGAAATCCCTCCAAGGGTGGCACCGAACCTCCCTATGTACTCCCTCTTTATTTACACTCATCTTTCTTCCCCATGGCCTCTTTACTCCATTTGAGGAGAGATGTACCAATCCTTGCTCAAATCTTGGAGTTTCATGCTCCCCCTCAACTCCAAAGATAATTTCATTTCCCCCAAGAGTTTTTCAAGGAATGGAAAGGCTCCTCTTGCTAACAATGTGAGTTTTCCTCGAACTCCATCTGTCTAAATGCTTTAGAAATTTTAAAATTTATTAAAGAATGAAATACAATGGCTATAGTGTTACTTAAATGATGTGTTTGGTTAAAATATTTTATTATAGTGAGTTTTCCTTCTTGTCTTAAATTGATGTCTTAGGATGTTTCGATTCATCCATTCAATGAAGAAATATTTCTATGTAAGTTAAGAAAGCTGAGATTTAAGCTTGTAATAATTTCATTTTAAGTATTAAAAATCCTTAGCATGATAATTAGTAGTGATGTTTAAAAGCCCCAAATTTTTAAGTGATAATGAACGAATGTATCATGTTACCTTTGATATTAGATTTTGTATTCCTTGGTTCAATAAATTTTCCTAAATATGCCATCCCACCAAAGAACTACAAGAAACTCAAAGAACAAAAGAAAAATGAAACTCTCAAATGATGTGAGCTTATGAGTCCCCCCTTAGCTTGAACCATACGATATCTTTACATGCATGGTATAATTTCGAGAAAAACTCGTAGCTAATTTATTCTAAATTTTCTGCATGCATGTTATGTCATAATTTTTATTTTTCTGAAATTTCAAAAGATTTTTGTGTCATTTTCCATAATAACTCTTAGCATGCATGAATAATCTAAATGTGTAAACTATATGAAATTTTCGGAGAGTTTGTACCTATTATCTTGGTAATCTCTAGAATTCATGATTAATTTAATTAAGAAATTTTCTAAATTTATGGAAGATTTGCATGGTAGTCCTCATGTCCTTTTCTTTTAGCAAGCATGTCAAATTAAAAGAATTTTTTATTATCGACACTTCTCTTTATTAGGAGATATTAATTACATTTAGTTGAAGAAGCCCACTTAACTAGGCCCATTTAGTTTTTCTATTGTTATTTCTCTCTCCTCTTTAGTCCCACATTGTGTATAGGGCCTTGCTCTCTCTTCTTCTTGTATATATATATTTGTATTCATTCTTTGTATTCTAAACAAGTGAACATATATACAAGGTGGATTTTTCCTCTCTACATGGTATCAGAGGCAAAGGTCCTCCTTGGGCGGACTCTCCGTTTCTAACCACCTGCGTCGGGCGGTTTCTGCGGTCTCCCTCTCCTATCCGCTTCTCTCCCTGGCCGCTCAGCTTCCAGCGGTCTGTCCCTCAGTTTCCGCTCCCTCTTCCTCTCCGTGGTTCCACCCTCCTCCTTGGGATTCTTATAGCCTCTGTCTGCTCTGTCCTGTGGGGCCCTCTTCTCCCCACTTCTTTATCCTATCCGCTACGGGCTCTCTTCCCGTGCGGTCTGTTCCGGTTTGTCGCTTGAGTGGTAACTCGCGACCTCCTCTCCGGGCTTCTCCTTCCCGCCTCCTCTCTATCCGGGGCTTTGTCCACCTGACCGTGCGGACTTCCCTTTCCGCATTTTGGTCGTGATCTGCTAGGTCGCTGGTGTGACCGCGCGGCCTGCCTCTTCTCGCAGCGGCCTGCCTCTTCTCGGAGCGGCCTGCCTCTTGCCGTTGCATCTTCTCGCCGGTGTCTGCTCTCTTCAATCTGGTCCTCTACGCTACGGCCTTGTTCTCGCCACGGCCTGCCTCTTGCCACAGCGGTCTGGTTCTCGCAGCGGTCTGGTTCTCGCAGCTTCCTTCCCGGCCTCTTCGCTGTTGCTCGCTGCGGCCCCTTTTCTCCTTCCGCTTGAGTGTTGTTACTCGCGGTCTCTTCTCTCCGCTTGAGTGATCTTTACTCGCGGTCTCTTCGTTCTGCCCGCTCGTAGCTTCTGTCTCTGACCGCTGCTGTGCTCAGCCTGACCGTGCGGACTGTTGCCTCCCGCATTTAGGTCGTGGTCCTCTTCTCCTGCTATCCGTGCGGATTGTCTCTGTCTGTTGATCTCTATCCGCCTCTGGTCGCGGCGTCCTCCTGCCGCTGGTATCTTTCCATCGTGACCAGGCGGACTGTCTCTAACCGCTTGCTGTCTCTAGTTGCGCGGACTCTCTCTCTCTTGCCGGTCTGCCTTCCTAGCCGCTTCTCCTCTTTGGGATCTTCTGCTGAATCAACCGGCACGACCATTCCTCCTACAGACCGACCGGTCTCTCTTCCTGACATCCGGGATGAACTTCGTATTACGACTATCTCTCTGACTGGCAAGAAGAATTTTGTTGAATGGGCACATTCTGTTCGCCGGGTCCTGCAGTCCAAGGGGTTTCTTCATCACTTGACCCAGGTGGTTACCGGTACTCCTACTGATGATTGGTTACGTAATGATGGTCGTGTGCAGACATGGATACTTAATTCTCTTGATAGTGAATCCTATCGCCTGGCCATGTACCACGAGACGGCCAAAGGAATGTGGGACGAGCTCCATACCCTTTACTCCGGCAAGGATAGTCTGCACCATCTGTATGACATTATCACTGCTCTCCAGGCCCTCGATAGCAGTGGTACGACCGATCTGACTTCCTTTGTTGCTCAGGCTCGATCTTTGGTCGAGGCATGGATCCAACATCAGCCTCCTACTGGCGACCTTGCTGCCCAATGTGTCCAAAAGGAAGCTGTGGGTATAGCCATGATGATGGCTCGGCTACCCCATCACCTTCAGAGTGTTCGGGCTCACATCCTCTCTTCTAATGTTACTCCGTCCTTCTCAGATGTGTGTTCCATGCTTCTCAAAGTCACCCCGCCTTCGGATGTGTCTGGACCTCCTTCTCCGGTTCTTATCCAGCAGGTACCTCCACCGTTACTGCCTCCTCCCTCCTCTGTCCGTGGAGGCCGCTCTGATTCTCGGGGACGTGGTCGAGGTGGACGGCCTCGACCTAAGTGCTCGTTCTGCGGCAAAGATGGGCATTTTGAAGCCACGTGTTATCGCAAGCATGGTCTCCCTCCTCGTCCGCAGGCCTCTGTTGCTGCCACCGACTCTTCTCCCACTCATCCAGGCCTCGACGAGGTTCGCCTCCAGCTTCAGCATCTTCAGGGCCTGCTCAGCCGTCCGCCAGCCTCAGTTGCCTCCGCTGCCTCCCTCTCCAATGAAGGTATCACCTGCCTTTCCTCTGGCCCGCAATGGATCTTCGACTCGGGTGCTACTCACCACATCACCTCTGGTCGGCCACCTCAGTACTTGTCTTCCCCTCACCCGAAGTACATTATTGTGGCCAATGGCGCCTCCGTCCCTGTCTCTGGATGTGCTGATATCTCTCTCACCCCTTCTCTCCACCTCCGCTCGGCTCTTCATGTTCCGGGCTCTCCGTTCAATTTACTTTCTGTTGGTCGCCTTACTTCTGATTTACATTGCTCAGTGACCTTTACTTCTTCTTCTTGTCTGATACAGGATCAGCAGGCGCGGACTATCATTGGTAAGGGACGACTGCAGAACGGGCTCTACCTTCTTGACGCCTCTCCTACTCTCCTCGCATCTGTATCATCTTCCGATTGGCATCGACGTCTTGGTCATGCTCCTCTACCTGTCCTCCAGAAGGCTCTTCCGGATGTATCTCTTCCTGTTTTTCAATATGAAACATGTATTTTTGGCAAACAGCCACGTGCATCATTTCCTTCTAATTGTACTCGGAGCTCCGCTCCTTTTATTTTAGTACACTCCGATATATGGGGTCCATACAAAATTACTAGTATTTCTGGCTATCGATATTTCGTGACATTTATTGATGATTATTCGCGCATGACGTGGTTGTATCTTCTTCGCGATCGATCTGAGCTTCCCCGCGTCTTCCGAGCATTCATTCTTGAGACTGGTACTCAATTCTCTGCGCCCATTCGCACTATTCGTACCGACAATGCGCGAGAGTACACTGGTCATGACTTCGCGACCCTCTGCTCTGAGTTCGGCATTATCCACCAAACCTCTTGTGCGTATACTCCGCAACAGAATGGTGTCGCCGAGCGCAAGAATCGGCACCTTCTTGATGTGGCTCGGTCCCTTATGATTCAAATGCAGGTTCCCAAACCATACTGGAACTTTGCGCTCTCCACCGTCTGCTTTCTAATCAACCGTCTACCGTCCTCCGTTCTTCAGAATGCCACTCCGTTCAGCCTCCTTTTTCCGTCCACTCCACCTTTCCCTGTGACTCCTCGTATCTTTGGGTGTACTTGCTATGTTCACCATCTCGGCCCTCCTACCGACAAATTGGATCCCCGTGCGGCCAAACATATCTTTGTCGGTTACTCTCGCACTCAGAAGGGGTATATGTGCTATTCGCCTACTACCCGCAAGGTTACCGTCTCTGCAGACGTTACTTTCCGGGAAGATCTTCCCTTCTTCTCTGCTCCGGATATAGTTCCCCTTTCTTCTGCTCCGGATGTTGTTCGTCCTATCATCCCGGTTCCCTGCTCCTCATCCTCGCCTCCTCCTCTTGACCCGGCTCCGGTCCGTCCGACTCCACCTGTTATTCGGGTCTATTCTCGTCGCTCTTCTACTCCCGATGCCCCACTGCAGTCGGCCTTGCCCTCTGATGCTCTGCCACCTGCTGCTCCGGTTCCTGCCTCCACTGCTCATCCGATGGCAAATTACGTCTCTCTCCATCGCCTTTCACCACTGCTTCGCCACTTTGCCACTTCATTATCTTCTGTTTCTATTCCTAACTCTGTGCAGGAGGCGCGACAACATCCTGGCTGGCGGGCTGCCATGGAGGAAGAAATGACGGCCCTTTGGGCCAACCAGACCTGGACCCTGGTCCCTTTACCTCCCGGTCAACACCCGGTTGGATGTAAATGGGTGTTTGTCATCAAACATGCCCCGGATGGCACTATTGCCCGCCTGAAGGCCAGACTGGTGGCCCGTGGCTTTACTCAACAGCAGGGTCTCGATTATGAGAAAACCTTCTCTCCAGTGGCCAAGCTCAACTCCGTTCGTGTGCTTCTCTCCGTAGCTGTACTCGATATCAAGAATGCCTTTCTGAATGGTGATCTTCACGAAACCGTCTACATGCGCCAATTACCCGGGTTTGAGACCACGGGGGAGTCTCATGTGTGTCGTCTAAAGAAGTCCATTTATGGTCTCAAACAATCTCCCCGGGCGTGGTTTGACAAATTCAGTAAGGTGGTTCAGGATATGGGTTTCACTCGGAGCTCTACTGACTTCTCCCTTTTCACCCGACACCGGGCAACGGGAACTGTAATTCTGTTGGTTTATGTTGACGACATCCTACTCACTGGGGATGACTCACAGGGGATCCAAGCGGTCAAACAACATCTGAGCACCGTATTTCAGACCAAAGACCTAGGGCATCTTCGCTACTTCCTCGGTCTTGAGATCGCGCGACGACCGGATGGGCTTGTACTCTCCCAAAGGAAGTACTGTCTCGATCTCCTCAAAGATGCTGGCCAGACAGGTTATAAGCCAGCTAATACACCAATGGAGGCAAATCACAAGCTCTGTGCACATGCCTCTGATAATGATCTGCTTCTCCAGAACCCGGAGTACTATAGACGCCTTGTCGGAAAGTTGATCTACCTAACCGTCACGAGCCCTGACATATCATTTGTTGTTGGGGTTGTCAGTCGTTTCATGCATGCTCCCCGGGTCTCTCATCTCCAGGCTGTTGAACGGATTCTCCGGTACCTTAAGGCAGCTCCGGGTCAAGGGTTTGTTTACAAAACCTCCACCTCGGCTCCAGCATTGGTTGCTTATTCTGATGCCGATTACGCTGGTTCCCTGGACGATCGGCGGTCGACCAGTGGGTTCTGTACTTACTTTGGAGGTCACCTCATTACTTGGAAAAGTAAAAAACAAGCCGTGGTTGCTAGATCGTCCGCAGAAGCTGAATACCGATCTATGACATCAGTTGTTTCTGAACTCACCTGGCTTGAAAGCCTTCTTGCTGACTTGGGAGTAAAACTTCCTTCATCTGCTATTCTCTTCTGTGATAGTCAAGCGGCCATACACATAGCGAAGAATCCGGTGTTTCACGAGCGTACGAAGCATATTGAGGTCGACTGTCACTTCATACGAGAAAAAGTTCAAATGAAGAGACTTGAGTTAAAGCATGTTCCAGGCACTGATCAGGTCGCTGATATTCTCACGAAGGCCCTATCAAGCACCTTGTTCTATCAGTGTTTTTCCAAGCTTGGTGCATATGATCTATACGCTCCAGCTTGCGGGGGAGTGTTGAAGAAGCCCACTTAACTAGGCCCATTTAGTTTTTCTATTGTTATTTCTCTCTCATCTTTAGTCCCACATTGTGTATAGGGCCTTGCTCTCTCTTCTTCTTGTCTATATATTTGTATTCATTCTTTGTATTCTAAACAAGTGAACATATATACAAGGTGGATTTTTCCTCTCTACACATTTAAAATCAGTCTTTTGAGTTATGATGCCAAATAATTGCACACGCATACTTATCTTGTATTAGTGTGTAATAGTCATGTAAATAAGCTTATAGATTATGGAATTTATAAGCTTTTACTTTGATGCATTATATTAAATGATTAAGGTCAAAATAGAATTCTAATTCATGTGAGACATATGAATTAAAATGCCAAACAGAAACCCAGATTGCTGGTTGAGAATTATTTAAGTCCCGATCCAATATTTAAGTAGAACACAAATTGAGAGCAACCAACAACCCTGATTCTTGTTTGAGAATTATTTAAGTCCTGAGAGCATATTAAATCTACTATTTGCGTAGAACACAAATTGGGAGAGCAACCAACAACCCAAATTGTTGTGTGAGAATTATTTAATCCGGAGAGCATATTAAATCTAATATTTGAGTAGAACACAGAAATTGTGAAGCAACCAACGGACCCAATTATCGTTTGAGAATTATTTAAGTCTCGAGAGCATATTAAATCCAATATTTGAGTAGAACACAAAATAGGAGAGCAACCAGTGATCGCAATTGTTTTTTGGAGATTTCTTAGCTTCAGTAGTTTATTAAGTCAATGCTTTAGTCAACTACATAAATTAAGAGACCAACAAGCAATCTACAATAGTGATTGGAGTTAAATAAGCCCTAAAAATATTAAAGAACTCAAATTTTAAACAACACACTTGAATCTAAGGCCCAGCTAGCAATTTAAATACTGTTAGGGATATATTTAAATCACTTAAGGTCTTCCATATCTCTTAGATAACCCCATTTAGTGCACATTAGTGAGGTACCAGCAAAGATTAACTTAAAGAATAATTAATTTTTAGTAAGATGTTAATCAGAAATGTATAAACCGCCTGATTTTGCGTTATAAATAATAAAAGTATCTAAATAAATCACAATACATGCATTTTTGTATTGATCAGAAATGCCTATCTCGCGGTGCTGGTATTATGCGGGGAGTTTAGGGATCCACAAATTATATTTTTTGAATGCATTAATCCTATTTTTAATGGTAATTGAATTGAGAGATAGGCTGTCCACAGTAGTTATATGAGTTGCTTCTACATGAGTGGTGGGACTGTTGGTAGAGCAAGTGTTAAATAAACATAGTTCTGATAATATCTTTTCTAGATATACAAGCAACTCATTCCTATCTAGAAGGAATTTAAATATAACTTTTAAAAAAATAGAGAAATAAACAAGGGAGAACTTGTGTTAAGTAAATTTAGGATTCGTGATAATTTTTCTGCGTACAAGAAAATTAATTCTATGTTTACCATAATCTAAATTCAACATTCCTAAAGTTGAAAGATATACAAGTCAAATGATACTGAAAGTTAAAATATATACAAATCAAATGATACAAAAAATTGAAAGATATACAAATCAAATGATAATGGAAACAGAAACAAATAAATGACTTTTTGGACATAAATTCCTTTGTATATTATTACGTCTTTACAATGTAGAAATGATACAAGTAATATCTTAACCTTTTTGTAAGTGACTTTCTCAATTAAAAACAACATTTTAATTATTTGTACCAGAACTTCTTTCGTTAATTTTGATTCTAGAGATCTTGTTCTCATTGTTTACCTTTCTTGATACTTGATACAATGTTAGATTTCTCAATTTATGGATTTGTAAAGGAATGATTTTTAAGTAATTGATTTGCAGTACAACTGTTGATATCTTTTTCTTTCTTAACAATTTCCTCTTTAATATGCTGTCAATATTTGTAATTGTGCTCTAAATGTTTGTCCTCGTTATCTTTCCCTTAGGAGATCTTGTCTTGAAAGATTTGAGATAAAAAGTTGAGGCGCCGAGTTTGGTGAATCTTCCGGTTATACCCAAAGCTTTCTCGATTGGCACCATAGCATTACAGGTGTTTAACTTCTTTCTTATGAGTACAAAAAAAAAATTTCTATTAATTATCCTATTATTTATGTGCATTTGTCAGTTAATGCAGGTCTTTTTCATCTAAACCCAAGATGCAACTTTGGAATATGAAAAACATTATTTAGAGTAGCGTAAGACTAGAGATAGAGGTAAGTCAGAGAATCATTGATATAGACATGGGTAGGGAGAGATGGATCAAAACTGCGGGAAAAAAATATCTGTCATGTGATAAGTGACTCCAAAGTCAATGAACCGTATAATTGTAAAAGAAGGAACTACATCAACACTAACAATCATCATATATTTATCAGGATACAAATGGTTGAAATTCAAGGTGAAACCTGTCTTTAACCAGATCAAACATGAATAACTGTGCCCCCATCAAGTATAAATTAGTAAACTACGCACATGATCCTAAATTTATCAATTAGCTGATAATACAACCATTACTTCATAAAATAATCAAATACAAACAATAAAGTTTGAAAACAAATACATGGAGTAAGTGTTTAGAAAATAAATAAATAAATAACAGAATGTTAATGTATTCTTTTATCGATATCACTCTGTTAAGCACGAACTAGGGAAGAAGAACTAGAGGAAGAAGAAGAAGATAGAGGTTAGGATTTGGAAGAAGAAGAGAGGGAAATATCTTGAAATAATACTTGCATAATCCCCAAAAGAGAGGGGTCCGGGTATATATAACCCCGGACCCAAGGCCGGCCAACCAAGGGGGCCGGCCGGCCCCCATGGGGCTGAACCAAATGTGGTTCAGCCCCCTTGAGCCGAAATCTTTAAGAAGAGGGGGCTGAACCCATTGGTTCAGCTCCGTTGTTGCCTTGCATACGCCGTTGCCGCCGCTTGTAATGTTGCCCAAATAGCCTAGCCTCGTTCGAAGGCTTAACATTTCCTTCCCCATCAAAAGCCAGCTTGTCCTCAAGGTGGTAATCGGGGTAAAACTCCCGGAACTCCAGCAAGTCCACCCAAGTATTGTGCTCCGCGGAGAGATCCTTCCATTTGACTAACAGCTCTGGACAGTATGCCGTGCCACGACGTTTCCACTTGATCAACAGTACATCTTCCGGAATGAGGCGAAGCTCGCCTCAACTAGTAGCCTCTGGCAGAACGAGAAAGACCGGAACAACATCACCCAGCTTTCGCTTCAACAAGGAGACATGAAAGGTAGGATGAGTCTGTGAGCCCTCGGGCAACGCCAAGGTATACGTAACTGGCCCGACCCGCCGCGTGATCTGAAATGGTCCATAGTAGCGGGGTGCCAGCTTTTGATTTGTCCTCTGTGCCACAGACAACTGCCGGTAAGGGCGAAGTTTGAGGAAAACCTCATCCCCCACCTGGAAATCTCTCTCCGTCCGATGTCGATCTGCCTGTGCCTTCATACGATCCTGCGCCGCCCGAAGATTCTCGCGCAAGGTGGCGAGGGTCCGATCACGTTCACGGAGTGCCCGATCAACTGCTGCCATTGCGGTACTGCCTGGCTCATAACTGCTAAAGGAGGGAGGTGGCCGACCATAGACGACCTCAAAGGGAGTGGGTTTGCTAGCGGAGTGATACGAAGTGTTGAAGCAGTACTCCGCCCAATGTAACCAGCTGGTCCATGTCCTTGCCTCATCCATGATAAAGCAACGCAGGTAAGTTTCCACGCCCCGATTTAAGACCTCCGTCTGTCCATCAGTCTGGGGATGGTGAGCCGTGCTGAAACGTAATGAAGTCCCCTGCAAGCGAAAGAGTTCCGTCCAAAATCTGCCAACAAAAGTAGGGTCCCGATCGGAAATGATCGCCCGGGAAATCCCATGCAATCGAACAATCTCCCGAACAAATAAAGCCGCCACAGACTCGCCTGTGTAAGGGTGGCTCAGAGCAAGGAAGTGCCTATACTTGGACAACTTGTCCACCACCACTAAGATAACTGTTTTACCCTTCGACTTGGGCTGCCCATCGATGAAGTCCATAGAAACCGTATCCCAGATCTGATGCGGAATCTCTAAGGGGGTGAGTAGCCCGACTGGAGAAGTAGTCTCATATTTCTGCCTTTGGCACACATCACATTTCTGCACAAACTCCTGAATGTCACGGCGCATCCCCTTCCAAAACACATTTGCCCGAGCCCGCTGGAGAGTGTGAAGAATACCGGCGTGACCTCCCGTCGGTGACGAATGGAACTCATGCATCATCACCGTCCTCCAAGCTGACTGAGCAGGAATGACCACTCGTCCCTTATAATATAGCCGGTCATTTTGTAAGTGATAACCTGGGGCTACCTCACGAGCCTGCCGCAGGTTCTCCACAATAACCCGTAACTCGGGATCTCGCTGCACCTCTTCCTGAATCTCATCCATCGACTCCAACTGTGGCATACAAATGTGCGCCAAGGCCCCCTCTGGTAAGCGCGATAGTGCGTCAGCTACCCGATTGTCCTTTCCCGGCCGATACTCGATATCATAATCATATCCCAACAACTTTGTGACCCACGTCTGTTGAAGGGGGGAAGAAATCCGCTGCTCCAGAAAGTGCTTCAAGCTCTGATGATCTGTCCGTATTTTAAAACGACGTCCCAGCAGGTATGGCCGCCATAGCGCCACCGCATGAATAACCGCCAACTTCTCCTTTTCATACACCGATAGTCTCAGTGTCCGTGGAGCTAAGGCCTTACTGTAGAAGGCGATCAGCCGTCCCTCTTGCATCAAGACCGCCCTCACTCCCACGCCGGAAGCATCCGTCTCCACCACAAACTCCTTAGTGAAATCCGGAAGTGCAAGCACTGGAGTCGTCGTCATCGCCCTCTTCAGCGCCTGAAAAGCGGTCTCGGCCTCATCCTGCCACGAGAAAGCATCCTTCTGTAGCAGCTGCGTAAGTGGCCGAGCAATCTTCCCATAATCCCGTACAAAACGCCGGTAGTACCCAGTGAGGCCCAAGAACCCCCTCAGCGCCCGAATGGTCAGAGGTCGTGGCCAAGAAATCATACTCTCGATCTTCCGTGGGTCGGCCTTCACCCCGTCAGCTGAAACTAGATGCCCCAAGTACTCCACCTCCTGTTGTCCAAAAGAACACTTGGACCTCTTAGCATATAGCTTATGTTGCCGAAGAGTAGAGAAGACCTGAGCCACATGACGTAGATGATCCTCCCAAGTAGCGCTGTAGATCAGAATGTCATCAAAGAAGATCAAGACGAAGTGTCGCAGGAATGGGCGAAAAATCTCGTTCATATTGGCCTGAAAAGTAGACGGTCCCCCCGTCAATCCATTCACCATCACTAAGAACTCATAGTGGCCGTCATGAGTCCTGAAGGCCGTCTTATGCACGTCCTCCTCCTTCACAAGAATCTGATAATAGCCGGATCGCAAATCCATCTTCGTGAACCGAGTCGCCCCATTCAACTCATCCAACAGTTCCTCTATCACGGGAATCGGAAACTTGTCCTTCACGGTAACACTGTTTAAGGCACGGTAATCTAAGCAAAAACGCCAAGATCCGTCCTTTTTAACCAGAATAATCGGTGCTGAGAAGGAACTGGTACTAGGCCGTATAATGCCTGCATCAAGCATCTCCTTCACACTGCGCTCGATCTCTGCCTTCTGCATGTGGGGATACCTGTAAGGACGAATGTTGGGCGGCTCCGCCCCGGTCTTCAACACAATCTTGTGATCACGGAATCGTGACGGTGGAAGTGTACTCGGCTCCTGGAAGATGTCATCATACTCCTCTACTAACGCCCGCATCTGGTCAGGAACCTCCGTCGGTCTATCCTCGTCAGACCTCACCCCCAACAGAACCGCCATCAGACTATTGGACTCCTCAAGCTGCTGTAGGCTGCGAAGGGAGATCTCTTTGACCGGAGAAGATCTGAGCCCTTTCAAACAGAACTGGCGCTCCCCTTGCAAGAACTCCATCGTCATCTGGTCCCAATCAAAAGTCACCCTCCTCAACTGCTGCAACCACTGCACTCCCAGCACCATATCTGAGCCCCGGATCGGTAAGAGATAGACATCCGTGCACCCCACATAGCCCTGCATCCGAAGCTCCATCGCCTTCAACACTCCCTGGCACTGTAATTTGCTGCCGTCCGCAACCATAACCTGGAACGCAGCTCCTGTGTCAATCACATGCCCCACCTTTTGTGTCACATCTGGATGAATAAAATTATGAGTATTCCCGCTGTCCACCAGAATGGTCACCCTCTCCTGCCGAATCCTTCCCGCCAGCCACATAGTAAGCGAAGGTGGATTGCACCCTTCCATGGCATGTAGGGACACACCCAACTCCGTCAAGTCTAAGTCCCCCCCCCCAGACTCCAACTCCTCCTCCGGAAACACGTCCTCCTCAAGCTGATCCTCCTGATGCAACATAAAGACCTGGACCTTCTGGCACTTGTGACCTGGCGTGAATTTCTCATCACAATTAAAGCAAAAGCCCTTCTCCTTCCGTGCTTGTAACTCGTTCCAAGACAACCGTGTCACCGTCGGTTGGCCGGCCACTGGAGGCTCTCTCCTGGCCGCGGCCGGTGTAGTAGTATGCCTTGCCGTACTGCGGGCTCGTTGCCTATTTAACCTTTCCTCTTGGATGCGCGCCAAGCTGATCGCGTGGTTCAGACTACGGGGCATGTAGGCATGAACCTCATCGCGTAAGTGATCCTTCAGTCCTGATACAAAACAGCTGAGGAGTGTCTTCTCTTCCCACTGTACCCGGTTCGCCAACTTCTCAAACTCCATCCTGTACTCCATCACTGTACCCTTCTGACGTAGCTTCTGCAAAAGCGCCTCAAAGTCTTCAAACTCCAGAGGCCCAAACCGAGCCGTGAAGCCTTCCACAAATTCCTCCAACGGAACATACTCCCGTCCCCGCAAGAACCACTGTGTCCACTGAAAAGCGTCGTCCTCCAGATGGAAGGACGCTAGCTGCACCCACTGAGCCTCTGGCACCTCCTGATAGCTGAAAAACAACTCAGCTTTTTGTACCCACTCCAAAGCGTCGCCCCCATTATACCGAGGGAAATTCATCCGAGTCAACTTGGGAGCCATGTACGGCCTTTGGCCGCGTTCCCCCGCCACGCCTGGAAACTGTTGGAACTGTCCCGCCATTGGAGCCCCATGATGGAAGGCCCCCCTTCTCCCCACTGCACCCCTCTTCCAAAGCCTGGTGGTTGCCCTCTTCCTGTCGGTGGGGGTAACAACCCATCCCGACCTTGCCTCCAAGGAGCGTGCTCGGTAAAAGTCCCACCCCTTCCGTCAACACCAGTTACGAAGCCGCCACCCCTGCCGGCCATTTCCAGGCTTGCCGGCACAAATCCGGCCCTCCCCGTGCTTGCCGCGGGAGGTCCAGCCACTTCGAGGCCACCCCCGGCCATGCTGAAGCCACCCGGCCCAAATCCGCCCCCCCTGATGGCTCGCCGATCCAGATCTGAACCCCACAGGAGCCGCTGCTGCCCATCCGACCCCGCTGGGGCCGCCTGCGAGATTTCCCGCCGCTCCGTAGCTCGCCGGGACAAACCCGACCCCTTGCATGCTCGCCGCCACCGATCCAGCCCAGCCACCGCCGACAACTGCCGATCCGGGCCCTTGCGTGTTCGCTGCTGCCGATCCCGACCAGCCGACGCCGCCAAAGGCCGATCCGGCCCCTTCGTGGTTCGCCGCACCGGATCCAGCCCCTGCCTGGCTCGCAGCAGCAGATCCGAACCCTCCAGCCCCCGATCCGGCACTTCCCGCACCCGATCCACCAAGTGCGGGCATTTCCGGCCTAATTCCTGTAGATCCGCCCGGTTCCTCCTCCGCCACCGCCTTGCCCTTCAAGTTTTGCGCTAATAGCGTGATGATATCGTTCAAGCGGCCGTCGATTCGCTCTTCCAACCTTTGAGTGGACGTTTTGACATTTTCTTCGATGACGGCTACCGAATCGGTAAGCCCCATCAAGTTCTCCTCTAGGGTTTCCAAGCGGCCATTCTTATCTTGCAAGCGTGTAGTCACCATGATGGATGAAAGAATCCTCTGATACCAAATGTTAAGCACGAACTAGGGAAGAAGAACTAGAGGAAGAAGAAGATAGAGGTTAGGGTTTGGAAGAAGAAGAGAGGGAAATACCTTGAAATAATACTTGCATAATCCCCAAAAGAGAGGGGTCCGGGTATATATAACCCCGGACCCAAGGCCGACCAACCAAGGGGGCCGGCCGGCCCCCATGGGGCTGAACCAAATGTGGTTCAGCCCCCTTGAGCCGAAATCTTTAAGAGGGGGCTGAACCCATTGGTTCAGCCCCGTTGTTGCCTTGCATACGCTGTTGCCGCCGCTTGTAATGTTGCCCAAATAGCCTAGCCTCGTCCGGAGGCTTAACACACTCATATGTAGAATCTTTAAAGGATACTCTGTTAAAAAAAATCGTTATTGTCTAAAGATATCAGGTCTTAGTTTCATTCTTTATGGATGTCGGATACAATATAATTTTTTGTACATATGAGGCTAGGATTATACTTGGTCTCTATTTGAGATAGTTGCTACATTTGAGTTCCCACCACTTATCATATCATATCATAGTTATGAGTTATGAATAAAAGTATATAATCAGTTGACTACCACCACTTATTATGTAAACTTGTCTTTCTACATATCATCATCATCATCACAACATACACAAAATTTGAGCATTTTCAAGCATAATCAGGTGTATCCATGAGTATCCGAGTGTATATGGGATTTTAAATTTTAAATTAAAGTTTCCAATACTATCTCGAAAGGATTTTCAATAGTTTCCTGACATCGAAACATTTTAGATACGATACATAAGACCGTTGCAAGTATGTGTTTCCTTGTGAATAAATGAAGTGAACAAAAAAGGTGATGGAATTATAGCTCTTAAATTGGTCGTAGGAAAAGAAACAATTAATGTGATTAGTGCATATGCACGACAAGTAGGATTAAGTGAAACTATTAAAACACATTTTTGAGAATATTTAGATGATTTGGTAAGAGTAATTCTACAAAGTGAAAAGATTTTTCTTGGAGGTGATTTAAATGATCATATAGGGAAGGAAAATGAGCAGTATGCAAACGTTCATGGAGGATTTGAGTATGAAGAAAGAAATGAAAAGGAAGAAACATTTTAGATTTTGTTGTAGCACACGAGCTAGTTGCGACAAATACGTTCTTCATGAAAATGAAAGAACATTTAATTACGTTTATGAACGGACTAAATGCATCACAGTATGACAACTTTATGACTCACAAAATGGATGGATGGATTTGTGATGCATCCCAAAATCTATAATTGATTTAAAATGATTATTTTGTGTTCCTTTTAAAATATTGCGGTGTACTCATGCTGTCGCGGGCTAAGACAAGTGAAAATAAGTCACAGTTTTACGAACCTGCATAAAATGACTAACTTTCCTCGCATTCAACAATAATTGCAAATCATCCACATGCATCTCACAGAGAGAAAGAGCGACAATCGACTTAACAAATTTACGACAAACAGAAGTAGGGTTGAGTTAGAGGAAAGCAAGCTCTGAAAAATTATTAAACTTTTACGCATTCATGAAATTAGACTATTAGTAATTGAAATGCGAGATGCCATGTGAGGTTTACCAAGTTCGAGTGCAACGGAGGGGACCTGCTGGCTGGAGTGGAGTGATTAGGCAGTGGCCACTCGACCCAGTGTTGGTCAACGAAGAGGGCCCTGAAAAGGAGGCCACAAACCGGACTGGAGAAATCCTGGTTCAGCCGGGAGAACTCCCAGAGCTGGTTCGGCAGGCCGCAGAAAATCACAAGGCTGGGAATACAAGTGGAGAAAGGCTTCTGTGGTCGTTGACGCCGCAAGTCCGGCGGTGGTTGGCGTCGGAAAGAAACGAGGGCAACAAGCCTTGACCTCGACAAGGAGTATGGTAGTAGACCACGACAAACTCGTCGGAGCCAAAGGAGGTCGTCGGTGTTGTTGTCGGAGCGAGGGAAGAGGTCGGCGGCGTCCGGGAGATGAATTCGTCAGGGGGAATTTGGCGTGGATGCTACTGATATTACCGGGAGACAGATTTTTTCTTTCTCTGTCCTAATTTCTATCCTGCTGCTTTCCCCTCTCTCACATTGAATATAAAAAAGGTTTTAATGCATTCAATGGGGCTGGCAGCAGTTTCAAGGGAGTGGGGAGGGACTTAACTTAAAGGCTGGAGTTTCAAAAACTGAAGTTTGAAATTGAGATTAATAGTGTTGAAGAGGACCGGCTGTAGGTTTCAAATACCATTGGAAACGACAAAAGATTTGATGGCTAAATTTGAAATTAATATTAATTTTAGATTTAATATTTAAGAATTCTTTTTCTTGCTTGTCTAAATTAACCATAGTCCTAATTTTGACGGATCAATTTATTTAAGATTTTATTGGCCGATCACACCAATAATTCGCGATACAAAACACAACAATACATGAAAAATAAGGGATAATTTGCGCAACATGCGCTACACATTATTTAAATAAAATGCGATAAAATAAAATAAAGATGCACTTCAGGCTGCATTAATTCTCCTGGGATTGAAGGAGCTTGAACCCGACGATATTGTGATGGGACCTGTCACTGAAACTTTCAAACAACGGTCTGAATCATGCACTGCCTCTGCCTCGCCGTGAAAGAGAGTCAAACACAGGGAGGACCCATCATCGCAACACAAGAACTTTTGGCAAACCCTCTTTCTTGAAAGGTATAGAAAATTCATCTCTATTGGAAAAATATAACTCCAGGTGATGAAATCAACCGCAGAGTTATAGTTTTCCAAAATTTCTCGAAAACTGTTAGTCAAAAATTCATGCTAACATGCAATTGCTTAATAAAAATCAGAGTCGGAAGGAGATGGGTACGATAAAATGAGAAAGGAAGTGAGCCAATAAAACAAAAAAAGAGACATGGCCAAAAGGAGGCATGATCAACTTGTGGATTTATTAGAGCATATTGTTTCATACGCACTAGTTCTAGACACCTACAAAAGTCCACAAAACAAAGATCAACTATCGACATATCGTCACCCACAGACATCTGACTAACACCACAAATTTTTAAATCGAGCACAGTTTGTTCATTCAAAATCAATCACAGAAATCCCTTAAACCTTGTGTCCCTATGAGGAAGAAACAATCTAGGGACTGAGTCAATTCTCCTACTGCGACTACGCTTAGAAAGTTTAAATTCAAGCTCACTCATAACTGTAGGATAGTGCAGTGTGAACTAAAAGTGCGATTACCTAAAACAAAATCTACAAGAGGTGGATCAAAAGTGGGATCACCAAAAGTGTGAGCAACATCCAAGTCGAATGTTTCACTAGAACCAAGTGCGCCTTCCTGGAGTAGGGGTCCAGGTAGAAATGCGGCACTAAATAATAGTGGTGTAGTGGTAACTAAGGAAGGTGATGGAGATGATGACGAGGTTCTCCCAGGGGCCCTAGGAACATGACTATTCTTCTGAGGAAGAAGAATAATTTTGCGCATACGATGATCAAAGGAATGAGAATTCCTCACACCATCATGCACGACGCGCCTATCGTACTGTCATGCTCTACCTAACAAGATATGACAGACATCGATGAGGGCAACATCACATAGAACAGAATCCTGATACACATCCCCGATAGAGAACTCTACATGACAACGATGAGTAACGAGCATAGTCATGTGACTATTAACCAAAAATTCGGTGGTGAAACTTGAAAATGGAAATACAGTTTACTTTCAAGACAAATGTTATGGAAAAACTTGTTAATGATCCTTATGTTTATCCTAATGTCACATGAGAAGTTATGTCTTTACATTTGAAGATAAGTGAAAAAAACATACTTGGAGAGTCAAAAGGTCGTGCGTTCTCACATAAAGAATTTTTGTGGTGGGAAGAGAAAGTACAAGATAAAGTGAGAGTTAAGAGAACTAGCAATAAATACTATTCGCTTGTAGGAATGACAAAAAATTAGAAAGATATAAAACCTCCAAGAAAGAAGTTAAAAATGCAGTAAGTGAAACAATAAGTCATGCTTATGAATAATTTTAAAACGACTAGACAACAAAGATGGAGAGCGTGATATATATAAAATTGTCCGAGCTAGAAAGAAAGAGATGAAAGATTTAAGTCAAGTTAAATGCATGAAGGATGATACAAATAAGGTTTTGACGGATGATGTGACTATTAAGGAGAGATGCAAGAAATACTTTTATTAGCTTTACAATTAAAAAAAACAAAAAACTGAGCTTGGAAGAGTTAAGTGAATCAGAGAAGTATAAGAATGTAAGATATTATCTTTGTAGGAGAAAACAGAACCTTTCATATATGTTCACTTGTATCAAATACAAAGAATGAGTACAATATATAGATGAGAGAAAGAGAGAGGAAGGTTCTATACATGATGTGTGACTAAAGAGGAGAGAGAAAAACAATAAAAAATACATAATGGGCCTAGATTAAATGAGCTTCTCTAACACTCCCCCGCAAGCTGGAGCGTATAGGTCATATGCACCCAGCTTGAACAAACACTGGTAAAACAAGGTACTAGATAAAGCCTGAGAATATCAGCAACTTGATCAGTGCCTGGAACGTGTTTTAATTCAAGTTTCTTCATTTGGACTTTCTCTCGAATAAAGTGACAGTCGACCTCGATATGTTTCGTGCGCTCGTGAAACACCGGATTCTTTGCTATGTGTATGGCTGCTTGACTATCACAAAATAGAACAACAGAAGAAGGAAGTTTTACTCCCAGGTCAGTAAGGAGACTTTCAAGCCATGTGAGTTCTGAGACAACCGATGCCATCGATCGGTATTTAGCTTCCGCGAAGGATCGAGCGACCACGACTTGTTTCTTACTTTTCCATGTAATGAGATGACCACCAAAATAAGTACAAAATCCACCGGTTGACCGCCGATCGTCCAAGGAACCAGCATAATCGGCATCAGAATAAGCAATCAATGCATGAGCAGAGTTAGAGGTTTTGTAAACAAGTCCTTGACCCGGAGCTGCCTTAAGGTATCGGAGAATCCGTTCAATCGCCTGGAGATGAGAAACCCGGGGAGCATGCATGAACCGACTGACAACTCCAACAACAAATGATATATCAGGCCTCGTGATCGTTAGGTAGATTAACTTTCCCACAAGACGTCGATAGTATTCCGGATTCTGGAGAAGCAAATCATCATCAGAGGCATGAGCACATAGTTTGTAATTTGCCTCCATCGGGGTATTAGCTGGCTTGCAACCAGATTGGCCAACGTCTTTGAGAAGATCAAGACAATACTTCCGTTGGGAGAGGACAAGCCCATCCGGCCGTCGTGCGACCTCAAGGCCGAGGAAGTACCGAAGATGCCCAAGGTCTTTGGTCTGAAACACGGTGCTCAGATGTTGTTTGACCGCTTGAATCCCCTTTGAGTCATCCCCAGTAAGTAGGATGTCATCAACATAAACCAACAGAAGGACGGTTCTAGTTGCCCGGTGTCGGGTGAATAAGGAGAAGTCTGCAGAACTCCGAGTGAAACCCATGTCCCGAACCACCTTGCTGAACTTGTCAAACCACGTCCGATGGGATTGTTTGAGTCCATAAATGGATTTCTTTAGAAGACACACACGAGACTCCCCCTTGGTCTCAAACCCGGGCGGTTGGCGCATGTAGATGGTTTCCTGAAGATCACCATTCAAGAACGCATTCTTGATATCCAGCTGATGAAGGGGCCAGTGACGAAGCACAACCACGGAAAGTAGGACACGAACGGTGTTGAGCTTGGCCACCGGAGAGAAGGTTTCCTCATAATCAAGGCCCTGCTGCTGAGTGAAGCCACATGTCACCAGGCGGGCCTTCAGACGGTCAACAGTGCCATCCGGAGCATGTTTGATGACGAAAACCCATTTACACCCAATAAGTTGCTGACCGGGAGGTAAAGGAACAAGGACCCAGGTCTGGTTTGCCCAAAGGGCCTTCATTTCTTCGTCCATGGCAGCCCGCCAGCCTGGATGTTGAAGCGCCTCCTGCACAGAGTTAGGGACAGAAACAGAGGATAATGATGTGGCAAAATGAATAAGTGGCGGTGAAAGGCGATGTAGAGAGACATAATTCGCCATTGGATGAGCGGTGGAGGCTGGAGCCGGAGCAACAGGTCACGAAGCAATAGAGGTCGAAGCCGACTGCAGTGGGTCAACGGGATGAGGAGAGCGACGAGAATTGACTCGGATGACAGGTGGTTGTGGACGGACCGGAGGCTGGGCAGGAAGAGGAGATGGTGGGGAACGGGGAACAGAGATAATAGGACGTACGACGGACTCTGGAAGAGGAGCGATATCCAGATCAGAAAAGAATGGAAGATCTTCCCGGATAGTGACGTCCGCAGAAACAGTCATCTTGAGGGTAGTAGGTGAATAACACACATATCCCTTTTGAGTGCGCGAGTAGCCCACAAAGACATGTTTGGCTGCACGGGATCCAACTTGTCGGTAGTGGGGCCGAGGTGGTGAACATAACAAGTACACCCAAAAATTCGGGGAGGAATAGGAAAAGCCGGAGTGGAGGGAAATAAGAGGCCGAATGGAGTAACATTCTCGAGGACAGAGGATGGTAGACGGTTGATAAGAAAACAGGCAGTGGACAGCGCAAAGTTCCAGCATGGTTTAGGAACCTGCATTTGAAGCATTAGGGAGCGAGCCACATCAAGAAGGTGATGATTCTTGCGCTCGGCGACACCATTCTGTTGTGGGCTATAAGCACACGACGTTTGATGAATAATGCCAAACTCAGAGCAGAGGGTCGCTAAGTCATGACCAGTGTACTCGCGCGCATTGTCAGTACGAATAGTTTGAATGGACGCATAGAAAAGTCTCAAGAATGAAGGTCCGGAAGACGCGGGGAAGCTCAGAACGATCGCGAAGGAGATATAACCATATCATGCGAGAATAATCATCAATAAATATAAGAAAGTAACGGTAGCTAGAAATACTAGGAATCTTGTACGGACCCCATATATCGGAGTGTACCAACACAAAAGGAGCAGAGCTCCGAGTACAATGAGAAGGAAAAAATGAACGTGACTGCTTGCCAAAAATACATGTTTCACGCTGAAAAGCAGGAAGAGATATATCCGGGAGAGCCTTCTGGAGGATTGGGAGAGGAGCATGACCAAGACGCCAATGCCAATCTGAAGAAGTGACAGATGCGAGGAGAGTAGGAGAGTCATCAAGAAGGTAGAGCCCGTTCTGCAGTCGCCCCCTACCAATGATAGTCCGCGTCTGCTGATCCTGTATTATAAAAGAAGAAGTAAATGTCACGGAGCAATGCAAGTCAATCGTAAGGCGACCAACAGAAAGTAAATTGAAGGGAGATCTCGAAACATGAAGAGCCGAGCGTAGGATAAGGGAGGAGGCGAGAGAAATATCAGCATAGCCCGAGACGGGGACAGCTACCCCATTGGCCACAGTAATGTACTTCGGGTGATGAGAAGACAAGTACTGAGGTGGTCGAACAGAGGTGATGTGATGAGTGGCACCCGAATCGATGATCCATCGCGTGCCAGTGGAGAGGCAGACGATACCTTCATTGGAGATAGAGGCGGCGGAGGCAACCGAGGCCGGCGGGAGGCTGAGCAGGCCATAAAGATGCTGGAGCGTAAGGTGAACCTCGTCAAGGTCAGTACGAGTGAGAGGAGTCGGTGGCAGCAACAGAGGCCTGCAGACGAGGAGGACGACCATGCTTTTGATAGCACGTGGCTTCAAGATGCCTGTCTTTGCCGCAGAAGGAGCACTTAAGCCGCGACCGACCACCACGGCCACGTCCCCGAGAATCAGACTGGCCCCCACGAGCCGAGGGAGGGAGAGGAAGTAAAGGCCCAGGGGCCTGCTGGAGCAGGGTCGGAGAAGGAGGGCCAAAGAAATCCGGAGGCGGGGAGACCTTGAGAAGCATCGAGCACACATCCGAGAAGGATGGAGTAACAGTAGAGGAGAGAACCTGAGCCCGCACACTATGAAGGTGATGCGGGACTCGATCCATCATCATGACAATACCAATGACTTCCTTCTGGGCACGTTGGGCAGCAAGGTTCAAAGTAGGGGGATGATGGTGGATCCAAGCTTCGGCCAAAGACTGAGCCTTGGCAACAAAGGAGGTGAGATCAGCCGCGCCCCCACTATCTAGAGCCTGAAGAGCCGTGATGATGTCATACAAATGATGGAGACTATCTTTGCCAGAATAAAGGGTATGGAGCTCGTCCCACATGCCCTTGGCCGTCTCGTGGTATATTGCCAGGCGATAAGACTCGCCATCGAGAGAGTTGAGAATACACGTCTGAACACGACCATCATTGCGTACCCAATCGTTAGTGGGAGTACCAACAACAGCCTGAGTCAAGTGATGAAGAAATCCCTTTGACTGGAGGACCCGACGAACAGAGTGAGCCCATTCCACAAAATTTTTCTTGCCGGATAAGGAGATAGTAGTAATCCAGAGTTCATCACGAACATCTGGAAGAGAGGCCGCGCGGGTAGCAGGAGAGTCTGTCTTACCGGTGGAATCAGCGGACGAATTCATCAGAAAATGCGGCTAGGAAAGACGAGGCGACGAACAACCTGGGCGAAATAGGCGAACAGCAGAGGAGACCGCGCAGTCACACCGAACACCAACAATCCAGCGGATTGCGACCAAGATGCGGATAGGGGAGGGAGTCCGCACGGTCGGATTGCGACCAAGATGCGGATAGGGGAGGGAGTCCGCACGGTTGGATTGCGACCAAGATGCGGATAAGGGAGGGAGTCCGCACGGTCAGGTGAGGAGTTGATTGAGAATGAGAGCAGTTCGCGCGGATAAGAACAGGCCGCGACGGATAAGAGTAAGAGTCCAGTCGGACAGGGAACTTCAGCAGGAGGCCGCTCAGTCACACCGAACACCGGCAATTAAGCAGATCGCGACCAAGATGCGGACAGGAGAGGGAGTTCGCACGGTCAGGTGAACAGTAGACAGAGATAGAGAGCAGTCCGTGAGTAGAGCTCGAGCGGATAACGAGGAGAGTCCGCGACTAGCAAGAGAGAGAGGCCGTGGCGGATAGAAGAGCAAGCTGAGCGGCAAGGAGAAGATCGATGCGGATAAAGATGGATAGCAGCGGAAGAAAGAGACGAGCAGGAGATCGCAGCGAGCGATCAATGGAAGAGCGCAGCGGGTAGAGAGGATGAGATCGCTGCGGAAAGGCAGAAGACAAGCCCGCAATGAATAAGAGAGAGGCCACAACGGTTAGGCAGAGGTGGTCCCCACGGGGCAGAGGAGAAGAAGGCTATAAGTAGCCGGAGGGGGGGGGGGTGGTGGATCCACGGGGTGAGAAGAAAGAGAGACAGATAGGAGTTGCGAGACCACAGGAAGCAAGGCGATGAGAAGGAGGCCGCCAATACTGGGAGGCAAGGAGAGAGGGCGGAAGAGAACAGTCGCACGAGGCCGCGCAAGGCAGGCGGTTAGAAATTTTCAGGCCGCCCAAGGAGGACCGTAGCCTCTGATACCATGTAAGAGAAAACAGAACCTTGTATATATGTTCACTTGTATCAAATACAAAGAATGAGTACAAATATATAGATGAGAGAAAAAGAGAGAGGAAGGTCCTATACATGATGTGAGATTAAAGAGGAGAGAGAAAAACAATAAAAAAAAACATAATGGGCCTAGATTAAATGGGCTTCTCTAACAATCTTAAAATTTAAGCATCAGAAGGTAAATGATACGCTGAAGAAGATGAAAAATGGCGAGAAAGTTAGGCCAGATGATATACCCATTGAAGTATAGAAATGTATAGGAAAGGAAGAGATTTTTTGGTTTATCTGTCTCTTCAATAAAATATTGAAGACAAAGAGAATGTCAGACCATTGAAGAGAAAGTGTCTTGATATCTTCATATAAGAACACATGAGATATACAAAATTGTGTCATAACATGAAATTATGAGAACAGGTAATAAAGAGAAGAATAAGATGAGAGACTAACATCTCAGAAAATCAATTTGGATTCATGTCAAGGTGGTCTACCATGGAAGTTATACACCTCTTGAGAAGACTCATTGATAATTATCGTAAAAAAACAAGATTTGCATACGCTATTTATTGATCTGAAGAAGGCTTATGATAGAGTCTTGAGAGATGTCTTCTGAAGAGCCTTAGAAAAGAAATCCGTAATTGTATCTTATATTGACGTAATGAAAGACATTTATTTAATCTTAGTGACGAGAGTGAGGACATCCGGAGGATTAACATTGGAACTTAGTATCACTGATCAAGGGTCATCTTTAAGTCTTATCTCTTTACTCTTGTCTTAGATGAGCTCACAAAACATATCCAACAAATATTACCATGGTGTTTATTGTTTGCAGATGATATTGTTTTGGTCGATTAAACCTATGAAGGTGTAAACACAAAACTTGAATCTTGGCATGCTACTTTAGAGAAGAATGCTTTTAGGTTGAGTAGGACAAAGACAGAGTATATGAGCTTAAATTTAGTAGTGCAAGAAGGATGAATGACTCTGTCATAAAGTTGGGTGATCAAGATATTTCTCGCAGTGAGTATTTTAAATATCTAAGTATGATATTTCAAAAAATGGAGGTATAGATAAAGATGTGACACATAAAATCCAAATAGGTTGGTTGGAGTGGAGATGTGCGTCTGAGATCTTAAGTGATCGTAAAATAACACTAAAACTTAATGACAAGTTTTACCATACTGTAATTAGACCAGCAATGCTCTACTGTTAAAGGCTTGATTGTTGTTGTGGACATACAAGAATGGATAAAATTAGAAATTAGTGTATTAAAGATAAGATGGGAGTTGAACCAATTGCAGAGAAGATACGAGAAGCGTGATTAAGGTGGTTTGGACACGTTCATAGGAGACCATTAAAGGCACCTGTTAGGCATAGTGAGAGTTTAGACACTAGGCATGCTAAACGGGAGAGAGGTAAACCAAAAAAGACTTGGAATAAAACTATAAGGAAAGACATGGTGTACTTAGGCATTAGTGAGATTATGTCTAGAGATAGGGCGCATTGGTGACAAAGGATCCCTATAGACGACCCTACTATGGTGGGATAAAGTCTTGATTGTTGTTGTTGTGTTTACTATTTCCCGTCAATGCTTATTTATAGTGTGTAAAATTTCCATTTACAATGTTTAATTGATAACTTCACCTTCTCATTAATTGATATTTTTCTTGTAGCTTTACTAATTTACCACTTCTGACAAAAATGATAGTTAATTATGTTAAAGATTTAAGTTCGCAATGCATAATTGCTTGTACTGATGATGTATAACTCCCTTTCAAATCTTAATATACCTGGACAATTTCTGCAAATTCTAATTTTTTATTCCTTTATATAGGTTCCTTGGAGAAGCTCAGGAAAAGAACCTATTATTGTTCTGATTGACGACATATTCCTACTTGCTGAGTCTCCTCCTGATGGACATGCTCTTAAGGAAAGACTTGTGATATGTCTTTATCTGCTAATTTGAAAATTCTCTCAATTATTCAAGTATCCTAGCTCCGAAGTTGGATTATTTACTTCAACATGATGAAGCACTAAGAATCAAGAATAACTATTTTGGTGATTGATTTAAAGGAAAAAACTGATGGTTACTGTAATTTTTTTGTAGGATGAAGATATAAAGAGGCTTTTCGAAGAGGACTTCAATCATATAGAGGTGTGCCCCAATATCAATAAAATAGATTTACATATTTTTGGGCATGCATAATGGAAAGCAAAAAATAACTGTTTCATGTACTTAGAGTATTATGTCTTTGTTTATTGTACATGGGTGTTTTGAGTATGCGTTCAATTATGATTTTATGTTTTTATGCAAGTCCACTCCATGTCAACTGCCTCCTAGGACTGGCCTTGTCTTACCAACAGTCGCTCTCTCTATTATCGCCTCGGCTCGACATCAAGACCGTGCAGAAACTCTTACAATTCTTCCGCAACTAACACATCTCATTGCTTGATGCCTCTGCAATTCTTGCCCAGCCTAAGTCACGTGGATTCAGTCATGTAGTACAAGTGTACCACCCATAGTACACTTTTGATGCCACCTGCATTGCATCCTTTATTTTATTTTTGTCTTGTTTTATTTGTGTAGCACATGACTTGACTTGTTTGGTTTCATTATGTTGTGTTGAGTTGTACGCACATGTTATTATCGCTTTTGGGTAATTTTGTAACGCGCATGTTATGAGCGCTTTGGTGTATTTTGTATCGCGCATATCCTTCACACAATTTTGTTTGGCTCGTTGGTGTGACCGGCCAACGAGACCCTAAATGAATTGGTCCGATAGTTTAAGAGATAGGTTAATTAGGGCAAGCAAATTTAATTAGCTATTTTAAAATGTAATGTCTTCTATGCCCATAGCCGGTCCCTCCTCATTTTCCTCTATTTGCCCTTATTAAAAGAGATCCCTTGTTATTTAAAAATCTGCTTTTAGCCAAACCCATCAAAGCAAATGTCTCTCCCGTGCTTATTATAAAGGAAAATCCCCCTGTTAACTGGCGGTTGGAAATTGAACTGAACGAGACTGTATTGTCTTCGTTCGATTCTTCCCCAACACCGCCTCCGTCTCTCCCGTGCTTTCTGCCTCGTCGGAACCTCCAGCGCCTCTGCCGCCTCCTGCGTTCATATCCTCCGACGAAGCCATCTCCAGAGTTCCTCTCCTCTAGTCGAGCAACCCCCTGAAGCCACAGATCCCCTCCCACGTTCATCTTCCCGATGAAGCCACCTCCTGAAGCTCCGCCTGCCACCGACGAGGATGCCAGAGCTCTCCTAGGGCATCGTCGACCTCCCTTGCACCCTCCTTTGGTGGGTTCAGGGATCCTCCGACGTTTTCCCCCACTTCCCATCGGCCCGACCCTCTGCTCCCACACCTACTACTACCTCTAGAGCTCCAACCTGCTCCCAACAATTTGTCTACGACCAGTCACTACTTTTCCCGGCAACCTCCAGACAACCTTATCCCCAGCCGCTCCTTCACCTTCCATAAGACCCCCCCTGCTGGTATACCTCTATGGGGTCAATCCTTCAGTTGCATTTTTTATGCCCATTTCATTTAAACGAATAGTTAATTATGTTGGATCCCTAGTTTGGATTTGGGCTAAGGTTCACTATTAGGATTGTTGACCCACCTTGTATAGTCAGGGTCAAGTTTGTTAGTCCTAGGGTTTAGGCTAGTCATTAGAATCAAACTTCATGGACCAGCCTGCAGTGGACTTCAGGAGACTTAAGACTTAGAAGATTTCAGAGTTCAGCTTATTAGTTCGAAGTTCTTCGAACTCATCTCGACGATCGTCGATTACAGATCGTTGATCGCAGATCGACGAACTCAGAGTTCCTTCTCTGAGTTGAGCTCGACGATATTCGAGCTCAGGTCGACGAATTCTTCCGTCGAGACAGATTCTCTGTTCGACGAACTTAGAGCTCAGAATTAACAAAATTTCCAGATTGATGTTCGCTGAGCTCAGGACGACGAATAGGATTTCTCAGCTCGACGAACTTGGAGCTCAGGTCGACGAAATCTGCCCAGAGGTCGACGAACTCTATTCAAAGTCAGAATGATAAGTTTTTCATATATCTGTCCTTAATTCATTCTATTCTTTGGCAGTAATTCTCTGAATAATTAATGTTTGTATTCTCAAGAATATAACCGTTCATGACAGCATTAATTATGGATTTCATCAGAGTTAATTACTTGCTCATTTTACTGGGATAGTTGGAGAAACTCATTAAAGACCATATTCCAGCCGTTTTAATTCCCAGAATCTCAGCAGTAATCAATGATATTATTTTCAAATTCAAAGACTGAAATTCTCTCAAAAGATATATATAGATCTTTTTGAAAAAGGAAGACAGTCGCTTTTTTACAGATATACAATAACTGATACAGAAAAAAAACACTGTTATCATTCTCACTGGAAATTGAAGAACATCAATACACATATCTTTAGTTTTCTTCAGTTTCTGCTTCAGGCTTCAAAGGGACAACTAATCAACACCAGTCCAAGAAGTTTATGAAGATCTTCATCAAGGCCTACACCCTGAGCAAAGCTCCAGTCTTCCTGAACATTTCAACATCTCAGGGGGAGCTTTGACACCAGCAATCCACTGAAGTCTTCTCTGTTGTTTAGAGAAAAGAGAAGACAACATCACCTTCTTAACCCACTGTATAAAGGATTTATTAACACTCTTCAAAAGTTCTTTGTTGGTTTTTGGACACCTGATCAAAAGCCTAAAGGGTTGTGAGATCTCCCTGCAAATAGATCTTGTGGTGACAGGACACCTGAGCAAAAACCTGTGGTGATAGGGCACCTGAGCAAAAACCTGTGGTGACAGTCATCTGATCAAAATCCTGTTAGTGGATTCCTACTAGGGTGGTAGAAGAGTGGATGTACCCAGATTTGGGAAACTATCATAAATTCTTGTGTTGTCTGTGCGTTCATTTTTCTTTGCTTTGTTGTGCTGTGGTTGTGTAGTTTAGCTTAATTCCTTTTTTATTTTATATAACTACTACTTTCACTAATTTTACTGATAGATTTTAAAAACAGTAAAAAAATTTAAATCACTCTATTAATCCCCCCTAGAGTAAATCAGATTTATCCTCTAACTTTCAATTAGTATCAGAGGGGTGTTCCTTTGGTTTTACAAGCTAGCACTTGAATCAAAAGATCCTAGATAGATCTGACTTTTTCCCTAGTTATTTTGTTTATTATATATCATTGCACAAAATAAGGATTACGCAAGCACCAGACCTCCAATTTGCAATCTGAACAAGTTTGCAATCTGGAAGGCAAGAATTATGCTATATATGAACTCTATTGATGAAGACATACAACTCAATTTTGACAAGTCCACCAGCTCCAGAGGCTACCACTACTGCATCTTCCAGCACACATGCTATTCCACCACCTGAGTGGACAGATGCACAGAAGAAGGTCAAGATAGCAGAGGCCAATGCCATGAACATCTTAGCACAGACTATGTCAGATGACATATTCCAGAAGGTGGCTGAATGCACCTCTGCTAAAGCCATCTAGGACTCTCTCAATCAGATGGTTGCTGGATCTGCAGATAAAAGAAAAGACAGAAGGTCTAATCTCATCTCCCAGTATGAGAACTTCAAGAAGGGAGAATCAGAGTCAGTGGGTGATATGTATAATAGACTTAACTTAATTATCAATGAGCTGAAAACCTTGGACAAGGACATAACCCTGACTGAGATCAATGCCAAGATTCTCTTGTTCTTCCCCAGCTCATGGGATTCCAGGATCTGGACAATCAAGGAGGCCAGAAGCCTGAATTAGATATCTACTGAATCTCTATTGGGAAAGCTCAAATCTTATGAGCAGTTGATGAAGACCAGAGAAGCTGCTGAGCAGAAGATCTCCACACCAGGGAGAAAAGAGCAAAGTATTGCCTTCAAAACAATTGAAAGATCAGAAGCTCCACTGCCAATGATGAGCTTATAGGGCTACTGGCAAGAAGATTCTACAAGATAGCTAGAAAGGATTTCAAAAGAAAGTCATCCAGACAGGATGACAAATCAAGGTATGACAAAACACCTACTAAAGAGATTGTTTGTTTTGGATGCAGGAAACCTGGACACATCATTTCAGAGTTTCCAGAGAATCAGAATAAGGAGAAAAGAAGAGAAAAGGAAACCAAAAGGCACTACAACAAGCCCTCCTCCAGCAAGTACAAAAGAAAGGACAAGAGTTTTGTTGCTGAAACCTGGAGTGATACAGAAGAAGAATCTTCATCTTCCAGCTCAAGTGAAGATGAAGAGGAAGCAAAAGCAAGAGAAGTTTGCTTGATGACTATTAATGCATCAGGCAGCCTGTTTGAAGATGAGCAATCTGAAGAGGAATATGAATCTGAAGAGGATCAGGTAATCTCTTCATTTGATTTTAATTCAGATAGTTTTAGAACTGAATTCAAATTATTATGTAATGATTTAATTAATTCTGAAAAGAAAATCAAACTACTCAGAGATAAGATAACTGAACAAGACAATCTTCTATCAGAAAACATCAAGTTAAAGGATGAACTAACTATTGCAACTGAACAAATCATGTCACTAAAATTAGAATTAGCTGAGGCAAAACAACTTAAAGAATTCCTAAATAGGAGAAACATCAAGCTGATGGACATCACAAGCATAGTAAATGTCAGACTAAATGACAAGCTGTGCTTAGGTGCCTCATCAAGCCAACCTCATCTCCTTCAGAAAAACATTCTATCAACCCCTATAAAATTCATAACAGAAAAGGATAAAGAAAAGCTAGATGAAGATAATCAACCAATTGAAGTCATTCAGAAAACCAAGAAAAAGAGAGAAAAATAAGAAATCTAATAAAAACTATGTTCAATAGTTTTCGTCGAACTCAGACAGACGAAATGCTTACAGTTCGTCAAACTCCGATCGACGAACTCTGAACGCAGAATTCTCTTATAATTATGCGTCGAACTACGATCGACAAAACCAATACAGTTCTTCGAACTGTGATCGACGATTTTGGGGCATAGAAAATGAATACCTTCATTCTCTGAGCGAAGTTCGACGAACTTATCAAGATTCGTCGTTCCCAGTTCAATTTAACAGAAACTTAAATTTTTCTGAAACTTATAATCAACCAAGATCTTTCATTAACCCATTTAATCAGTGGATAATTCCACCAAGAAAATTTCATCCCCTAGGATATAAGAACCAACCTGAATATTCTTATATTTCCAGTTTTAACTATGAAAAGAATCAAGGACCCAAGGTAACTTGGGTCAAGAACATCTAATCTGTTTAAATGCAGGTGAAAGACTATCCCACCACAGAGGAACAGTGGTACCTAGATAGTGACTGTTCAAAGCACATGACTGGCAGCAAGGATAACCTAACCAACTACAAGTCCAAGCTAGGTCCAAAAGTAATATTTGGTGACTCCAACTGTGGCCAAACTAACGGCTATGAGAAGTTAAAATTGGAGCTGTCACTTTCAGGAAGGTAACATATGTACCACATCTGTGTGAGAAGTTGGATGAGTTGACCCTCACCAATGAGGTTGTTGCACATCCTTCTCCACATGTTGTTGAAGACAGTGAAGATGATCTTACTGAGTTTAGTGAAGAGCCAACAACAGCTACTATAATTCCACAAGAGGAATTAATTTCCCAAGTTGTTGCTGAACCAACTCCTCCTACTGAATTAGTCACACTTAGAGATCACCATGCATCTCAAGTGATTGGAGACATATCAGTGGGTGTGCAGATAAGACATCAACTCCACCAAGACTTGATGCATGTCTGCTTCATATCTCAAACTGAGCCTCAATCTATAAAAGATGTTGAGCAAGATCCACACTGGATTATTGCAATGCAAGAGGAGCTCAACCAGTTTGAGAGATGTAGAGTTTGAGATTTAGTTCCAAGACCCAAAGACTACCCAGTCATTGGAACTAAATGGGTATTCAGAAATAAACTAGATGCCTAAGGCATTATCATCAGGAACAAGACAAGGCTAGTGACTCAAAGCTATAGACAAGAGGAAGGCATTGACTATGATAAAACATTTGCTCCTGTTGCAAGGCTTGAGGCTATCAGAATATTCCTTGCATATGCTGTCTACAAAAAGTTCACTGTATACCAAATGGATGTCAAGAGTGCATTCCTCAATTATGAACTTAAAGAAGATGTTTATGTGGAGCAACCACTGGGTTTTATATCTTCAACTCATCTTTCTTATGTTTTTAAATTGCATAAGGCTCTCTATGGTCTAAAGCAAGTCCCAAGAGCATGGTATGAGACCTTAACTAGCTTTCTCCTAGAGCATAATTTTACTAGAGACATTATAGATAAGACTTTATTTACTAAGCATCATAATGATAAAATTCTATTAGTACAAATATATGTAGATGATATTATTTTTTGCTCTACTGATTTCAAACTATGCAAAAGGTTTTCTGACCTTATGCATTCCAAGTTTGAAATGAGTAGCATGAGTGAATTTTCTTACTTCTTTGGTCTCCAAGTGAAGCAATCACCTGATGACATCTTCATATCTCAATCCAAATATGCTAAGAAGCTTATAAAAAGGTTTGGGATGACTGATGCCTCAGCTAAGAAAACACTCATGTCTTCAAATGCTGTGATTCACTCTGATGAACATGGCAAGACTGTTGATCAGAAATTATATAGGAGCATTGTTGGGTCACTGTTGTATCTCACAGCAAGTAGGCCAGACATAATGTTTGCTACATGCCTTTGTGCTAGGTTCCAGGTGAACCCTAAAGAATCTCACCTTATTTTCCTTAAACGAATTTTGAGATATATAAAGGGTTACCCAAATTTAGGACTCTGGTATCCAATTGAGTCAGGATTTGAGTTGACTGGATACTCAGATGCTGACTTTGCTGTATGTAGAGTGGACAGAAAAAGCACATCAGGGACATGTCAGTTCCTTGGTGTTAGGCTAGTGTCCTGGTTTTGCAAAAAGCAGACATCTGTGTCTACTTCAACTGCAGAAGCTGAATACATAGCAACTGACAGTTGTTGTTCACAAATACTGTGGATTCAGAACTAACTCCTAGACTATGGTATCAACTTAAATTATTCAACCTTACTGTGTGATAATACAAGTGCAATTTCCATTGCACAAAATCCGGTGCATCATAGTAGGACAAAACATATATATGTAAGACATCATTTCATTAGAGATTATGTAGACAAAAAGAAAATTAATCTTGTCTTTGTCTCTACTGATTTACAAAGAGCAGACATCTTCACCAAACCTTTGGATGAGAAGAAATATTTGTTCTTTCTTAATCAGCTAGGTATGATAAATGGAGAAGCATTAATTTAATTTTCTATCTGAGGTCTAAGAATTTGTCATAGTTTGTCGAACGGAGATCGACGATCTGAGGACAGTTCTTGAGAAATTCGTCGACCTGAGATCGACGAACTCTCTGTGTTAAGTTATTTTCGTCGACCTAAGATCGACGATCTTGCTTCAGAAAACTATTTGTTGACATGAGAACGATGAAAAGTTTTCCCCTCTTTAGACTGAGATCGACGATATCATTTCTTCATGAAATTTTTGGTCGACCTGAGATCGAAGATTTGTTTTATTTTTCGCTGGACGGAGTCTGCCTCTTCGCATTCTGAAAATCTTATAACTAGGTTTTCTTCGAACTCCATCCCGCGCTTTCTGTTCTCTTGCACTTGATCTCTTTTTCGTTTTGCAGGACAACAATGGCGATTACAGCAAATTCTCTCACAAGCATGAAGTTTGATACTGGCTTTGATATCGACTTCGACTTATTTCGACATTCCGATCAAATCTTTATAGACATACTGCAGTTATGTGAAGATCAACATCTGAAGAAATTCATTACTTCTAGGATCAAACTGCCGGCGACTGACATAAAGGAATGGGTCTTCACTTTAACCTCACCGGATGCAGATACCATTACTGGTACAATTTCAGGAACTCTGGTTACTCTTAACCCTGGTGTGTTATCTGAAATTTTTGGTTTAATAAATGTAGAAGATGATATTGAGTTAGATGGTTCTGAATATGATAATATGCTGAGTAAAATGGGTCACTCTGCAGGAAACCCTAATAAGTTGTTAAAGAAGAACTTATCTGTAGAGCACAAGTTCTTGGCTGATGTAGTGGGAAAGATTTTGTTGGGAAAACATACTGCCCATGACTACATAACCAAGCATCAATTTCTGGTTATGTGTGCTTTGGTAAACAAGAAACAGGTGAACTGAGGAAAGATTTTATTTGAGTTGATTAAAAAAATACAAAGAAAGAGGTTTGTTTTGCGAGGATTCTGGGAATCTTCCTTCAGGAGAAGGCACATGAACTACTAGTCTCCTCAACAGTGTTCATCAATGCCTCAAAGAGGCTTGCATCTGCACTCTTCGGCAAATGGGAGAGGACAATCTCTAAGCCATCCAGGGCTTCCTCCTCTTCCACAGCTTCTGAGAGCACAAGAGCTGTACCAGCCACTCCCCAACCTATAGAAGAAGTTCCCATTCCACCTCCTCCATCCTCAACACTACTTCCAACAACTCCTTCACCTCAACAACCACCTGCCTCACCAATGCATCAACCAACACCCCCTGCATCTCCAGAACACATCACACCACCTTCATCTCAATTACCACATCACCTTGATGACATACCACTTCACAACCTTATGTCACTTCCATCCTTTGACTTACTACCATCATCTCCTCACCATATTCCATCATCTCCAGATGAAATAATGATTGATACTCTACCTCTCACTTCATCCTCCATCATCCAACCATCTGTATCTACTCAGACACCTCCTGAGTTCATGCAATTGGATTCTCCATCCATTTCCAATATCCTGGAGCTCATCAGTCCAATCATCAGGATTCTCATAGCAGAGGCAATTACACCTCTTGCTGATTCCATCTCCTCCCTCTCTGCTCTTTTTGCTGCTGCCCCCTCTGTCCCTTCTTCTAGGGGCCTGGTTTCAGTACCCTCTGAATCCAGGCAGGGGGATATGTTCAATGAAGAAGCAGCAGTAGTTACAGATGCAGTAGCAGCACCAGTTTCAGTATCAGCAGCTCCTGCAGCAGTTGAGATTGAAATGGTTTGTACAAATAGAACAGAAGATCTACCAGATATCATGACTGTTGGTGATTGTATTGTCAATCCCACAGTAGATTTAATTTGTTTATTAAATTCTTTTGATTCTGCATATCTTAATTATTTACCAGAAGTTATTCAAGAGCAGTCCAAGGCTATTGTTTGATATACTTCTCCAATAAGCCCTGAGGTTGTAAAGCAACTAAAGGCAAGTTTTGCAGCCCCTGTGATTTCAGAAATACTAGTTGCTAAAGATGTTTGCAGTCCTCCTCGTATGTGGGTTGAGTCCCCAATGCCAGATTTGGATGATATCTTGTTTGCTGACATGGAAGAAGAAGACATTCAAATTGTTACTGAAAGTGTTGCAGAGCCAGAAATTTCAGAACATGCTCATGCTAAGAAGCAGATCTCTAAGGAAACTGTAAAAGAAATTGATGACCTCTATGATAATCCTCCTGGATCATCAGATGATGATGATAATTTTTCTGATGACTTCTGTCCTAAGAAGACTAAATCTAAGAAGAGAAAAGCTCCTGCCAAGGCTGTTCTTAAGCCTAACCCAACTACTGATACACCCTACTATATCCTGCATAATATTACTCCTTATTCAGGTATGCCTAAGTGGATGTGGCTTTCTAAAAATGAGCAGAAGGGTAGGAAGAAGAGCAGGAGATACTCTCCTCCTCCTTAATGGAACTGGAGAGGACCTCCTCCTCCTCCTCCATCTGCAGGGGCCTCTGTAAATGTCTCTCAAAGATCAACTCCATACACTAAAACATATCAAAGACAAGACAGATCTTCCAAGCCAAATTCTCAGAGCAGCAGACATCATGATCAACAACAGTCTACAAGAAGCAATCCACCTCCAACTACAGAGCAAAAGAGTCCTCCAAAATCTCATGGTGAACCAAAGAAGGACAGCAGTCCTGAAAGACCTGAATCTCCACCAGTTCCTTTTGTTGATCCTGAACAGGAAAATACTGCTAAAATGGCTAGATTTCAAGAACTGATTGGACTCTCTCTGATTAATAAAGCCAAAACAGAAGGCAAAGATCCTTCTCAATATTCTACAATGTCTTCCTACAGGAAAGAAGAATTGAAAAGGTATGATAAAGCTAATCAATTTTTCAATGTTGATGCTTATATGAGTCTACACCCAGAAGCAGTTGTTCCAAGAGCAACTTCATGCAACATCATTGGAGCAGCTGATATGACAATGTCTAAAAGCGAAGCAGTAAATCCCAATAGGGAAATCATCTTCAGGCAACCTTCTGAGAAAGACAAGTCCAAAAATCCTAAATAACTCTTTGATTAGTTTATTTTCCACTGAACTATTTGTGTTAAGTTGTCACAAAGCACTTGTTGTATATATTTGCTAGACTTTTACCTTCTGACAGATATTTGTTGTTTTGCTTTGTGATTGTATTTTATTGTTTGAATAGTGACCTCACCCAAATAGGGGGAGATTGTTGGATCCATAGTTTTGATTTGGGCTAAGGTTCACTATTAAGATTGTTGACCCACCTTGTATAACCAGGGTCAAGTTTGTTAGTCCTAGGGTTTAGGCTAGTCATTAGAATCAAACTTCATGGAACAGCCTGCAGTGGACTTCAGGAGACTCAAGACTTAGAAGATTTCAGAGTTCAGCTTATTAGTTCGAAATTCTTCGAACTCAGCTCGACGATCGCCGATCGCAGATCGACGAACTCAGAGTTCCTTCTCTGAGTTGAGCTCGACGATATTCGAGCTCAGGTCAACGAATTCTTCCCTCAAGACAGATTCTCTGATCGACGAACTTGGAGCTCAGAATTCACAAGATTTTCAGATTGATGTTCACTGAGCTCAGGACAACGAATAGGATTTCTCAGCTCGACGAACTTGGAGCTCAGGTCGACGAAATCTGCCCAGAGGTCGACGAACTCTATTCAGAGTCAGAATGATAAGTTTTCCATATCTCTGTCCTTAATTCATTCTATTTTTTTGGCAGTAATTCTCTGAATAATTAATGTTTATATTCTCAAGAATATAGTCGTTCATGGCAGCATTAATTATGAATTTCATCAGAGTTAATTACTTGCTCATTTTACTGGGACAGTTGGGGAAACTCATTAAAAATCATATTCCAGCCGTTTCAATTCCTAGAATCTCAGCAGCAATCAAGGATATTATTTTCAAATTCAAAGGCTGAAATTCTCTTAGAAGATATATATATATCTTTTTGAAAAAGGAAGACAATCACTTTTTTACAGATATACAATTACTGATACAGAAAAAAGCATTGCTATCATTCTCACAGGAAATTGAAGAAGAACATCAATACATAGATCTTTAGTTTTCTTCAGTTTCTGCTTCAGGCTTCAAAGGGACAACTAATCAACACCAGTCCAAGAAGTTTCTGAAGATCTTCATCAAGGCCTACACCCTGAGCAAAGCTCCAGTCTTCCTGAACATTTCAACATCTCAGAGGGAGCTTTGACACCAGCAATCCACTGAAGTCTTCTCTGTTGTTTAGAGAAAAGAGAAGACAACATCACCTTCTTAACCCACTATATAAAAAGTTTATTAACTCCCTTCAAAAGTTCTTTGTTGGTTTTTGGGCACCTGATCAAAAGCCTAATGGGTTGTGAGATCTCCCTGCAAATAGATCTTGTGATGACATGACACCTGAGCAAAAACCTGTGGTGACAGGGCACCTGAGCAAAAACCTATGGTGGTAGTCACCTGATCAAAAACCTGTTAGTGGATTCCTACCAGGGTTGTAGAAGAGTGGATGTATCCAGATTTGGGGAATCACTATAAATTCTTGTGTTGTCTGTGTGTTCATTTTTCTTTGCTTTGCTGTGTTGTGGTTGTGTAGTTTAGCTTAGTTCCTTTTTCAGTTTATATAACTACTACTTTCACTAATTTTACTGATAGATTTTAAAAATAGTAAAAAGATTTAAATCACTCTATTCACCCCCCTAGAGTAAATCAGATATATCCCCTAACTTTCAAATTATAACTAGCTTGCCCTAATTAATTGTGTCTTCTGAATTGTCGTTATTTTCAAACACGTGCATGCCACTGTTTAATTTCTGCGCCTGTGGAATTGTGAGTCACAACCTTAGTACATGCGTGTGGTAGCTTTGCGAGTGTTTGCGACACCTCGATCGTTATCTGTTTAAAAATAGCCAGCGAAGTTCTCGTGCCTCACATTTATTTTAAAAGGCGCATTTTATTATCGTTAGAAACCACAACCCTAATTTTATATCACATCAGTTTGGTGTGGCTGCTGAGATATCTCACTCCTATCGTGGGATAACCGAGCGTCAGTCGATTTCAAATTTCTAAGTTTAGGATTTTACAAAAAAAATGGATGATTTAGATGCGCGTCTTAAAGATTTGCGGAAAGACATTGCGTTCGTCACTACAGAGAGCACGCAGATTCTGACTGGGTTGTGCACCGATGTACACAATCTTGAGGTAACATTGCACACTCATTATGCTCTTCTTGCATACCTCCCCACTTCACTTCATATAGTGGAGCCCGAGGTTCAGTCTTTCAATAGTATTTCTCGCGTCGTCAATTTCATGACGAGTATCTTGGTCCCACCCACCCCCATCGTGACACTCACTTCGGTCGAGGAGGTTTTTCCTGGCCCCCTGCTCAAGGTAGGAGAGCTTCCTCCTATTTTTATCACCCCTATTGAAGTCGTGACTTCACTTGTCTCCGATATAGCTCCCTCTTCGATCGAGGAGTTCCTTACCGAGCCCCTGCTCTAGGAAGAAGAGTCTTCTCCCACTTTTTTCACGCTAACTGAAGTCGTGGATCCACTAACCTCTAGGACAACACCTATTTTAGCCACCGAGTTTTTTCCTGAGCCCCGCTTTCAGAAGAACTTGTGACGTGTTACTCACCTCAGATGACATATCGTCGCTCTCGTTTCTCCCAGAGGAGGAATTGACTAGTGATGAGCCCCTCGTCTTAGGTGACTTAGACTCGCTCGTGACATGTCCTGACTTTCTTATCCCACTACCCCACAAACTCTTGAGCCCACAGACAATGAGCTTAGTGACCACTCGCTAGTGCCATTAGAGTCACCATCTTATATGGATTTTATTTTTGGTGAGCACGCATTTTGTTCACATCACTTCTCTTTGGTTTTAGGCGCACACGTTGAACCACCACATCTTTATTGTCTGAATCCTGACACTTCTACGTTTAGCAATTTTGAGGGAGTTGAGACGATACTTAGATTTTTTACTCCCCATATGGACACCCTCTTCAAAGATTTTTTATGGAAAATTTTACATGGTAAAATTGGGATATTTTTAAAGTTTTGTAACACGAGCGGAACTTCATTGGGTGAAAATCGGACGATATTCGATTCGGGTCTAGCAGACTTTCGTAGGTGTCTATCTGGCGAGCGTATATTGCGTTGTGAGTTATTGATTCCACAGGTTCACCACGCTTGTTTCCTGCTTTGCTTTCTACCTTGCACTTTTCTCCTGCTTTTCCCCCTACTCGATGTTTGCTCCACTCGCCGCCTCCATCATCTTCTGAAAGCTCTAATAATTACAACTCATTTAAATATTTGGCATGAAATTTTGACTGTTGGATTGCGAGCCTTTTAGGACCTTATAATCTCATGTTTGATTTCATCAACCAGGATTATAAATTTCCAAAGCAGGTTGGTTTCTTGTCTCTTTCGGGGATGAGAGATTACTTTCAGGTTTTGGGTCGCAGCGACAGTTTTCGTATGGCAGGTTACAACATTTCTCTGAGCAACAATTGGATTTTCTACTTGTAGGTCACATTGAGTCTCGACGGGGTCGATCTTTGTCAACCCCGGGAGAATTGATGCAACCTATGTCACATCCTTTATTTTATTTTTGTACTTGATTTATTTGTGTAGCACATGACTTGGCGCGTTTAGTTTCATTATGTCGTGTTGATTTGTACGCGCATGTTATTAGCGCTTTTGGGTAATTTTGTAACGCACATGTTATGATTGCCCTGGTGTATTTTGTATCATGCATATCGTTCGCGCAATTTTGTTTGGCTCGTTGGTGTAACCGGCCAACGAGACCCTAAATGAATTGGTCTGATAGTTTAGGAGAGGTTAATTAGGGCAAACAAATTTAATTAGCTATTTTAAAATGTAATGTCTTCTATGTCTATAGCCGTTCCCTCTTCATTTTCCTCTATTTGCCCTTATTAAAAGAGATCCCTATGTTATTTAAAAAATCTGCCAATAACCAAACCCGTCAGACCCTAACCCTCACTTATTATTAAAGCAAATCCCCCCTGTTAACTGGCGGCATGAAATTGAACTGAACGAGACTATATTGTCTTCATTTGGTTCTTCCCCAACACTGCCTCTGTCTCTCCCGTGCTTTCTGCCTCACCGGAACCTCCAGCGCCTCTGCCGCCTCCTGCGTCCATCTCCTCCGACGAAGCCATCTCCAAAGTTCCTCTCCTCCAGTCAAGCAACCCCCTGAAGCCACCGCCCCCTCCCACGTTCATCTTCCCGACGAAGCCACCTCCTGAAGTTCCACCTGCCATCGACGAGGACGCCATAGCTCTCCTCGGGCATCGTCGACCTCCCTTGCACCCTTCTCCGATGTGTTCAGGGATCCTCCAACGTTTCCCCCACTTCCCGTCGGCCCGGCCCTCTGCTCCCGCACCCACTGCTACTGCCAGAGCTCCAGCCCGCTCCCAACGATTCGCTGCTACCAGTCAGTACTTTTCCTGACAACCTCCAAGCAACTCGATCCATATCTACTCCTTCACCTTACAGGAGACCCCCCCCCCCCTGCTGGTATGCCTCTCTGGGCTCAATCCTTCAGTTGCATTTTTTATGCCCATTTCATTTAAACGAATAGTTAATTATAACGAGCTTGCCCTAATTATTTGTGTCCCCTGAATTGTCGTTATTTCCAAACACGTGCATGCCACCATTTAATTTCTGCGCCTATGGAATTGAGTCACAACGTGAGTACGTGTGTGCAGTAGCTTTGTGAGTGTTTGTGATGCCTCGATCGTTATCTGTTTAAAAATAGCCCGCGAAGTTCTCGTGCGTCGCATTTATTTTAATAGTCGCATTTTATTATCATTAGAAACTACAACCCTAATTTTAGATCACATCAACTTTGATGCCTCAGCCCCTTCTTCTAACCATTATACTATCTACCAAAACTGAATCACCATCGTTTCTTTCTCGATTGGAAAGACCACATAACCTTTTCCTCTGCCGCTTGAGATTCCAAATATTTATGGCAATTCCATGGAGCTATTACAGAAAATGGTCAACTAATTGGACCTACTTAATTCTCAGGAAATAACCGCCAAGGTGTGACACTTAGAGGTTGCTGCGCAACAGTTGGCAACTAGCACATGAGCTAACTTACAGTAGCCAAAGCACCTCACTAGCTCTCGTGTGCTTCACATTTCTTCGGACAATTACCTATCGATCCTTGTTCTTACCCAACATGCCACTCTTACCCTATTGTTCCCGCTTAGCATACCCTGCCCCTTGCTTTAACTACTCAACAGGCCCCTAAAACATCGACTCTCACTGTTCTGTTCCAATATACATCACTCTAGCCACATGCTCCACTATTTCATTCACTCAGCAGTCAAACTACCTGTCATTGATTTCTGGACTTACTACTCCTTTATCTGCACAAGTGACCGCAACATATAACATCCCTCCATAGTTAGCAATGTATAAAGAACCCGACCGACACTTGTGCTATGAAGTAAAACTAGAAAATAATATATAATTGATACAATAACAAGAAAAGATAACATATACAATTAAAGTAAACACTGGAAAGTAACTAGTGATAGGTTCAAAGGAGTATCTCTAAAATTGAACCCCGGAGCCAATTAGGAAATCTAAAATTATCATTGAAATCTTGCAAAATAGACAGTGTCTGATACAATGGAGACAACATGATACATATTAATAATGATTAGATGCCCGCAAAAAAATTCTTAATCAAAAGATAATGTGAAAACTAAGACAACGTAAAAAACCCTCAGTAGATCAACTTAAGCGAACCTCCCATCTATGAGTTTCCTGGAAAGAAAAGACTGATGAGTAAGGATATATTTCTCCCAAGCGATACTAAAGAAAAATACTTAAGGGGAGGATTGAATGGGTCATAGTTCCCCATTTGGTACTTGTATGATCTATTTTGCCATATGAGTATATTAACATGCCTCCATCATTCACCTGAGAAGACACCCCTGTGCCCTGACTTAAGTTTTCACAGGCTTAATGGGATACACACAGTAGATAGCCAAACTTGCTTATAAAGTAGGATATATATATATATATATATATATATATATATATATATATATATATATATATATATATATATATATATATATATATATATTGTGTGTGTGTGTGTGTATAAGCTTCGTGGGAATGATGCCTCTCATCCACAATATTCGTTGGGAAAAGTACCATAACAGACAACTGGCACTTCAAACATCATACAATTCGAGGGTGGTGACACCTTTAATCAATGGCAACCTCTTCATATTTGAAATCATTTAAAAAATTGATATTTTTATTTTATATTCATTAAAATCATAATATTAATGGTAGAATAATTGTGAGATTGTGATTAATTTGATGGTCACTACCAAATATAAGGATTCCCTTAATATATAGTGCACACACAAGCTTAACTAGAGCTGTCACGGTTCCGGTTCGGTTCCGGTTCTACTAAAATCATGAACCGAACCACTAAGGTAACGGTTCTTCAAATTAGAACCAATACCTTATTTGGTTTGACCGGTTCCGGTTCTGGTTCCGGTTCCAGCTTAATTTTTGGAACCGCCGTGTCAACGGTTCCGGTTACGGTTCAACAAGAACCAAAACCAAACCGGCCACTATCGGTTCGGTCCGGTTCCATGCGGTTCGGTCCGGTTCCAATCGGTTCCAACTAAAACCAAAATCAAGTTTGACGGAATGAAATAAAAGCGGGCTACAAAAAGTAAAACTCAAAACAATATCAAAATAAAAATAAATATGTTGCGCACTTCTCGACGGTCTTTTCCGCGATCGGTGGGATAATATCAATTATATTCCTACGCGTGTAGACTTGCCACGAATTCTAGTTGGCTTGCGAACGTCTCATTGGCATGCTCAACCGTAACAACCGCCTACAATTAGTTGCATTTCATGATTACTAATAAATAGTAGTTGTATATCTTCTATATTTTTTAAATAAAATATTTCATATGTAAGTAAAATTGAAAATCACTGCAAAAATTGATTCCAAACCGCACCAATGTCAAACCATACTATACGGTTTTTATGCGGTGAAGTTTTGTTCGGTCCAAAATCGACCCCATTTATTGTGATTGCGGTTTGGGTTCAAACTGCACCAGCTTCACTCGTGATAGTAAGTATAAATATTATAGATAAATTATAAAATTATAACAATATAATAATAATAATAATAAACGGGGTGCGGTTCGGTTCTACTTCGGTCCGGGTCTAAAAATCTTGAAACCGCTTGAGACTTGTATGTTGCGGTTCCGGTTCCGGTTCCGGTCCGGATAATAAAATGTAAGAACCACACCCGGACCAATGTTGTTCACGGTTCCAAAATTCAAACCAGAACCCGAATAATTTGCGAACGGTTCGGTCCGATTCTTTGCGGTTCCGGTTCGGTTCCGGTTCGGTTTGCGGTTTTCGGTTTTAAGTGACAGCTCTAAGCTTAACCAACACGCAGTTCCCCGCGCACAATTTTCGGCCAAAGCTGTCAGTACTTCAGTCGTCTCAATGTTCTCCATCCATAGTGTCCGCAACAATAATCCTTCAATTGCCACATAATTTTCTTCCATATGATATTTTTTTTTCCATGTATATATGCATAGTTTTTTTATTTCTCCCACTTTTATATATTTTAAATTTAATTTTATATTATTTCATTTTAGTTTACTATATTTAATTTGTGTTTATTTTATTTTTACTTCATATTTTGTTTTATTTTATTAGATGAGATCATTAGAGGCACCTGTTAGACATTGTGAGATTTTAGACAATAGACTTGTTAAATGGGGGAAGGATAGACCAAAAAAACGTGGAATGAATCTATAAGGAAAGACCCGCTGTACTTAGGCATTAGTGAGATTATGACTAGAGATAGGGTGCAATGGAGACAAAGAGTCTATAGTCGACCGCACTATGGTTGGATAAAAGCTTGCCTTTTGTTATTTTCTTTTACTAAAAAGTTCATTAATTGATTAATTAAAAATAAAATTTATTAGATGACTTAATGAATTTGATGGTGTTAACACCAAATAGCTATATATGTTCTCTTACATACACACACGTGTGTGTGTATATATGTATGATACCAGCCTAACATGCTTTTAACATTGCTGTAGAATATAACAATCTCCAATATTGTATTCACACCACCATGTTATTGCCACACCAAATATAAAATTTATTATTGGTGTAGAAGAGAAGAATCTTTGGATTATAGTGCCAGAGAGGCAGCCCTAAATGAATATGTATTTCCATTGGAGATTGTTATATTCCCCATCTAATTCTTCCTGAATTCAAACACAAAAAAAGCATTTGTTGAAGTTATGTTCCTGACAGTTCATTGTGGGATTGATCAATTATTTCAACTTCTGATTAGCCTGTGAGATTAGCCTGTTTCAAACTTCTCCTTCTTTGTTCCCGACAGATCACTGTGTTGATGTACTAGCCCTGAATTTGACGATAGTCCCTACAACTAATCATCATTGTGGCATGAGAAATGAGTTAGGGTTTCACTAACTACAAGTAGTTGTCGTTGAAGAGATCTTCCCCCTCCTCATCTTCTCCATCACCATCGAGATCGTCTTCCCTATGTCAACAACATCTTCATCTTCTGCGGAGGAAGCAGATAAGTCTGGCGGAAGCCGATCAGTACTAAAACCTATCAATGAAGGAAATTCTGTGTTTTAAGCTGGGTTTTCGGGATCGGCTTGCAAATCGTGATACATGAAGTAAACCAAGTTCTATCGAGCGCTTGGATGGCTGCTCTTCCGATCTTCTTCCCCTACGACGCTCGATTTCTCTTGTGTGCGGGCGTCGCGAGAACAAAGCGGGTGGGCGATTTCCTTTCGGTTTATGCTTAAAGCTCGATGCGTTAGGATGTTTGTGTGTTTTTAGAAACTTTATTGGTGTGTTAATGGCCTTTTTAGGTGTGCTTTTAACATTGCCTTTTTTTATTTTATATCAATTTAGATTTTTATAATTTATTTAATTTATTTTAAAAGTTTGAATATATGTAGATTTTATATATATATATATATATATATATATATATATATATATATATATATATATATATATTATAGTTGAGGTCAATGTGACAATTGACTGGTTTCCCCCTTGAACCCACTCTTAGTAAAGGGATGGCTATCATATTTTATTTGAGATAAAGAGAGATCATTTTTTAAATATAAGTACCTCAATTTCAAGAAAATAACTCAGATTTTTGATCTCAGCGGTGGTAATCTTATCTCTTTTCACTTAAGTATTATGATCTTCATTACTCACAATAATAATGATTTCATTAACATACAAAATAAAAATAATATTGTGGTCTATAAAGTTATGATTAAAAACTGCATAATGACACAATGGGATTTCTTAAGCCCATAAATAGCTTTCTCGGTCTGTGTTAGAGAATGTTAGAAAAAATCATGCAAAAAAGCCCAACTTGTGTGACCCAATTATAAGCCCACTTAGGCTTCTTGTTTAGTCCCACACCTTTCGTTTGGGATTCCCCCCTCTCTCTCTTCCTATATATTTGTACACATACTTTTAATATAGAATGAATTGAGGCTCTAATAAATTCGGGCAGTTTTTCCTACATGGTATCAGAGCAAAAACGGTCCTTGCTTTCTCTTTTGGGCGGGTAGAATCTTTCTAACCACAACCCTTCTGTGAGCTCCTCTGAGGGGTTTTTCTCTTTCCCTTGGGCGGCTAGAATTATCTCTAAGCGCAACCCCCCCTCTGCGAGCTCCTCTGCTTTTCTTTCCCTCCCCTGCCTTCATTCTTATAGCTCTCTCCGCTGGGTCCCACCTACCTGTCTTCTCTGTGGCATGTCGTGGCTACCCGCTGCTGGTCACGGGCTGTTTGTCTTCGCTATTCGCCGCAGACTGTTTCTTTCTGCCTGCTGCGGACTCGTCTAGTCGCTGCGAGCTGCGGACTCGTCTAGCCGCTGCGATCTGTTTCTCTCTGCTGTTCTTCACGGGCTCTTGTTTGTCGTGGGTTGCCTCTCCGGTTCGCTGCGGACCGCGTCTCTTGTTCGTCGCAGGTTGCCTCTCCGGTTCGCTGAGGTTTGCTTCTCCGGTTCGCCGCGGGTTGCCTCTCCTGTTCGCCGCGGGTTTCTTCTCTCTGCTCGATGCGGTTTGCCTTTGTTTGCCGCAATCTTCCCTTGCCGCGCGCTTCTGCGGCCTCCTGTGTTTGTTGTGACTTGCTTTTTTTGTGGCCTCTTCTATTCGCGCGGGCTGCTGCTCTTGGCGTGGGTTCTCCTTGTCGCCTTTTCTTGCCGCGCGCTTCTGCGACCTGCTTGCTCCAGTTAGCTTATTCTTCCCAGCCTGTTTTTGGGGCGGTTTGACTCATGAATTCAACTGTAGCTTCCTCCCTGCCTGCCCGTGCTACTGCTACTCCTCTTGAACTTCGAGATGAACTTCGGAACACCACCATCCCTCTTCGTGGGAAACAAAATTTTATTGAGTGGGTTCACTCTGTCCACCGTGTTCTGCAAATAAAGGGTCTTCTCCATCACTTGATACGAGTTCCTCCCACTGCTCCCACTGAGGATTGGCTCCTTGATGATGGCCGTGTGCAATTATGGATTCTCAATTCCTTGGACACTGAGCTTTACAAGATGACTATGTATCATGAGACGACACATGCTATGTGGGAGGATCTTCACTCCCTTTACTTTAGCAAGGAAAACCTTCAACATTTGTTTGATATCATTACCGATCTTCAATCTCTTGACCCCGGGGCCACCGGTAACTTGACTTCCTTTGTTGCTCGAGCCAAAACCCTTGTTAAAGCATGGATACAACATCAGCACCCTACTACAGATTTGGTTGCCAAACAGGCACAAAAATAGGTTGTTGGGATTGTCATGATGATGGCTCGAGTTCCACCCCATCTTCATAGTGTTCGGGCTCAGATTTTGTCCTCAGGCGCTACTCTGTCTCCGTTTGACGTTTGCTCAATGCTCCTGAAGGTTACCCCTCCCCCGAATGTTCCTGCAACTTCTATTTCGACTCTCCTCCGGCAACCTCTATCTATTCTTTCCCCTTCTGCTCGTGGTCTACCAGCTCATTGAGGCCGCTATTCTCGGGGACGGGGGCGTGGGGGTCGACCTCTCTTTAAATGCTCTCATTGCAGACGGGATGGTCACCTTGTGTACACCTGCTATCGCAAGCATGGTTTGCCTCCTCATCTTACTGCTTCTACTACCCATGGTTCCGTGGCATACTCAACTCTTACTGCTCTGCATACTCAACTTCAACATATAAGGGGTGGTTATTCGCTCCTCTGGGTCTGTGACATACGTCCCCAACGAAGGTATATCTTGTCTCTCCCACAACTCTTACTGGATTGTGGACTCGGGTGCCACGCATCACACCTCCCCGCAACAACCACCTCAATACTTGAACTCCACTTATCCCAAGTTCATTACAGTGACTAATGGTTATACCACCCCGGTTTCTGGCGTTGTTCATCTGTCTCTTACTCCAGCTCTTTCTTTATCCTCGGTTCTTCATGTTCTAGGATTCCCTTTTAACCCTCTATCTGTTAACCGGCTTACTCAGGACCTTGATTGTTGTGTCATCTTCTCACACTCTTCTTTTGTTGTGAGGATCGACAAACACAGAGTATACTTGGTAGAGGGTGGCTGCCTAATGGGCTATATCTTTTGAACGTTCCACCTACCGTTCTCTCCACCGTCTTTTCTATCGATTGGCATCGCGTCTTGGGCATGCTCCTCTCCAGATTCTCCAAATAGCTCTTCCCGATGTTTCTCTTCATGAGTTTACTTGCGAGTCTTGTATCTTCGGAAAACAATGTCGTGTTTCTTTTTCTCCTTCCTGTACTCGTAGCGATGCTTCTTTCAGTTTAGTGCACTCTGATATCTGGGGATCATATAAGATCCCTAGTGTTTATGGTTATCGTTATTTTGTAATATTTATTGATGATTATTCGCGCGTTACCTGGTTGTACTTCGTGATCGTGCAAAACTCACCTCTATATTCCATGCTTTTCTTATAGAGACTCACACTCAGTTTTCCACTTGTGTAAAAGTTATTCGCACTGATAATACACGCGAGTATACCAGCCGTATCTTCTCGAATTTGTGTATAAAGTTTGGTGTGATACATCAGACTTCGTGTGTATATACTCCTCAACAGAATATCGTGGCGGAGAGGAAAAATCGTCATCTTCTTGAGCTCGCCAGATCTGTAATGTTTTAAATGCAGGTTCCTCCATTATACTGGAACTTTGCTGTTTCTTCTACCTATCATCTCATTAATCGCATGCCCTCATCCATCCTCAACTTTGCAACCCCCTGTACTTTTCTTTTCCCGTCAAAGGCTCTATTTTATCTCCCGCCTCGCGTTTTTGGATGTACATGTTATGCCTATAACCTTGGTCCATCCACTGACAAATTTGCTCCTCGGGCTACAAAATTTATGTTTGTGGGATACTCTCGCACCCAGAAGGGCTATATCTGCTACTTTCCTACAGACGGTAAAATGATTGTTTTTGCTGATGTGACCTTTCTTGAAGACCAACTATTTCACTCCTCCACTATTGATCCTCTTCTTCCTCCTCCTCTACCTCGACTTACGATCCCTGTCACGTCTTCACTTTCCTACAACGGAAGTACTGCCTTGATCTTCTTCAGGATGCGGGCTACTTAGGATGCAAACTTGCGGACACCCCGATGGATGTCAATCACAGGCTCTGCGCTCATGAAATCGACTCTGATCCTTTACTTTTAAATCCAGAGTATTATCGACGTCTTGTTGGAAAGTTGATTTATTTGATGGTTACAAGGCCTGATATCTCGTTCGCAGTTGGAGTTTTTAGTAGATTCATGCATACTCCGTGAACATCACATCTCCAGGTTGTTGAGCGCAATCTCAGATACTTGAAGACTACTCCGGGACAAGGGCTAGTGTACAAATCGTCTTCTTCTTTATTTCTGGTTGGATATTCTGATGCTGACTATGCAGGCTCACTTGATGATCGACGTTTCACTACTGGCTTTTGTACCTACTTTGGAGGAAATCTTATCACCTGGCGTAGCAAGAAACAATCTGTTGTTGCTCTCTCCTCTGTTGAAGCCGAATATCGTGCAATGACGGTTATTGTGCCAGAACTTACCTGGCTTGAGTGTCTTCTCGACAACTTGGGAGTCAAACTATCCTCACCAGCAACTCTATTGCGACAGTCAGGCCGTTATACATATTGCTAAGAATCCTGTGTTTTATTAGCGAACCAAACACATTGAAGTTGACTGTCACTTCGTTCGAGAGAAGGCTCATATGAAGAAATTGGAATTATAGCAAGTTTCTGCTTCTGGGTAAGTTGCTGACATTCTCACCAAGGCGTGTTATCTCGACCAATGCATCACCAGTTTTTGTCTAAGCTTGGTGCTTACGATTTGTACGCTCCAGCTTGCGGGGAAGTGTTAGAGAATGTTAGGAAAAATCACGTAAAAAAAACCCAACTTGTGTGGCCCAATTATAAGCCCACTTAGGTTTCTTGTTTAGTCCCACACCTTTGGTTTGGGATTCCCTCTCTGTCTTCCTATATATTTGTATGCATACTTGTAATGTAGAATGAATTGAGGCTTTAATAAATTCTGACAGTTTTTCCTACAGTCTCTTGTCATTGAGATACCCGAAAATCAAGAGGTGGTACAATATATAATCCCTCCTAAAGATCTTTATGTAAGAAGATATTTTTAACATCTAGTTAATGAGGAGACAACCTTATGAGCATTAATAGAAATAAAAACTCTAGCAAGATTCAACTTACCAGTAGAGCAAATGCATCAAGAAAAATTATATCATCAAATTTGGTAGATTCATTGGCCACTAATCTCGTTTTATATCCTATCAATATTGTCGTATTGGAGACATTTGATTGTATACACCCATCGAGATCCAACAGTATGTCTCCCTGGAGGAACAGGAACAATCACCCAATTTTTTAAAATATTTGATTGTAGAGAAGATGTGAGAAGCGTGATTCAGATAGCTCATACATGTACAAAGGAGGCCATTAGAGGAACCTGTTAGGCGTTGTGAGGGTTTAGACACTAAGCATGTTAAACGGGGAAGGGGTCGTTTAAAAAAGACTTGGACTGAAACTATAAAGAAAGACATGATGTACTTTGACATTAGTGAGACTTTGACTAAAGATAGGGCACAATTGCGATAAATGATCCATATAGCTGACCCCACTAGGGTGGGATAACGGCTCGAGTGTTGTTATTCAAAGTTTCCATCCCAATATCATTCAAGTACTTTGTCACAATCCGTCTCAACAAAAGTTAGAGTGCGCTTCGGGCGGGCCGTGATGCCACAAACATGGGCAAAAAGAAAATCATGTCTGCTAAGGCGAATGCAAAGATACTTGTAATAGATTTAAAATAATTACTTTTAAGTAAGAATTGTTTGATTTTTATGCTAAAGCTTTTAGAGTTTAAAACAGTGAAAATTTTAAATGCATATGTATTTTATAAAATTCACGTTTTTTAGGGAACTACTAAAGATTTCATGCAATTATAATTCAAAAGAGGATGAACATGCAATGATGCTAAGTTCTAATACATATAATATTTATCCTGCCAGTTGTCCATGATTTACTGATCATATTTATTAGATAAAAAATGGCTGACAGTAAAAGATATGAAACATAAATATAGAACCTGACACATCGGGAAGATCAATTTATGAAAACAGAAGTTGGATGCAAAACGGGCTCAAAAACCTGGCGGCGCAGTACGAACGTCAAAGCAATTCCAAAACAAAAGAAAAAGCCTAGGAACATTGAAATAATCAGGTCAACAAAGTAAAGTACAGAACAGTAGAACATAAATATACAAGTACCAATTTTCAGGAAGCGATGCTGCCAAAACAGATAAGTAAGTGATTCAATAGAAATCACTAGAATCAAGAGACTACTCCGGAGAATAACATATATTTGATCATACAATATCATAAGTTGTAATCATTGAAGAGTGTATGTGTTTTCTTGTGGGTGCGCATGATTCACACTCAGTCCAAAGGCAAGTTTTATCAGAAAAACTTCCTACTTATCGTGGTCGTTGTCAAGGGCCAGGCCCGGCTCAAGGAGGCTAAGTGGGTCCCGACTGGCACCGTGAAGGCTGCAACCCAAGTGATCCCAACACATTTCAATGTTTGTTTATGATATTATGAGTTATATGATTCATACTTTAGATATTTTAGCAGAAACAAATTCACTTAAAAGTGAAAGATCAGATGAAGAATTGACTTTACTGAAGACTTACAAGCAGACAAGCATAAGATTCGATGACATAAGAAAAATAGATAGTGTACTTTATGTTTGCGGGTTCAAGCATTCATGAGTGATACGATTACAATACTCTATTTTTCTGGACACCAAATATTTATTTAGATTGACTCTTTCCAAAGACACGATTATCTCCCAAGTAAACTGCGTTTGAGCTGAACAGTTAATATAAAATCACAAATCATCAATTTGATTGCTAACCCTAAATCGTTATATTCGTGACACTTGTCGTTCATGCCCAATAATCACCTATTCGTCGAATTACATATCAGATGAGAAGATTAATCATCTAAGTGGCTTTCAAATAAGGTCTTTTACGATCACAAATATAAGTCATTGCAAACATTTTAAATATATTATAATCTTAAACTATTAACTTGTCATATATGCATTCAAGTTTTAGATTCATTTGACAGAACAATATATTCATGAATGAAGTCATGTAATTATAAGAGCAGAGACATTAAATTAAACTCATTGATTGCAAGAGAGAGGGATCTCTACTTGCCTTAAGAAAGCTGAAATTAGCGGCGATGGTTAAGCAGCGTAAGCAAAAATAGAAACTCTATTTGAACCTGTTTAAGAACAATGAAATTGACAATGACCTAATAAGAAAAACAATGCTAGTACGGGCAATTTATCTATCGCAAGACTCAAACAAGAGCTGGGTTTAGAAATTTACCTCTCTTAATAGTGAGGGTGGAAGAGATTACCACGCGAATAATGAAACATGGCGGCGCTTGGGCTTGGGGAAACCCTAATTCGGAGAGGGTTTTGCATGATTCCACCAAATGAATCGAAAACCTATGCCGGGGATCAAAATGATTCTTGGTTAGGCGATTATAAGATGGAAATAAACATGCATCACAGTTATTTTAGTAAAACAAAAACCAGACAAATTTATAAGAAAACCAAAAATTTGAATGAAGTGGGAGAAGAGAATCTTACCACAAGGAGATCAAAACGGAGCCCAAGGAGGAGGTGGAGGAAACCCTAGACGATCTTCTTGAAAATCAATGGACAAATCGAAGAAGGTTCGGAGGAATAAGGGTTGATGTTGCCTCCCTAGGAGTAGGAAGAACCTCTGGCTCTGGAGAGGAGATGAAGCAGTTGGCGGCTTGAGGAATTGTTGTCAACGACCTGAGATGGAGAAGCCGCAGGAGGCTGTCGACCCTAACAAAGGAGGTGTCGGCATGAGGTGAGGGAGAAGAATGGGTCGGCGACTTTAGGAGAATAAGCAGGAGGAGGCAACAACCTGAGATGGAGGGTGAGAAGCAGTCGACGGCGAGCAGGAGGCACGAGATCGGGAGTCGACGCTGGAAAAAATCCCGGTTGTGGCTTGCGGGTGTCGGGTTTACGGAAATCCCTAGGTCGACCGGTTACGGGATCAGGGGAAATAAGAGGGGCTGGCTCTGTTTAGGAGGAGGGGAACCTAATTACAAAATTGCCATTATGATTTAAATTTAAACTTTCGTTTTGTTTTTAATATGGGTTGTTACATTCTCCCTTACTTAGGAGTTAGGAAGTTTCGTCCCGAAACTTACTGAGAATTCTCTGAAATAGGGCAAAAATGATAAAGATTCGGATGACACACATCTCAACAAGACTTTCAAATCGAGGCATGGAAGCTGACTATGAATGTAGAGAAACAAAAATGAGAACAAGCGTGAAGGCTTATCAAAATCATGAGAAAAATTACAGATACTTACAACGCATAACAGATTCAAGTTTCCAAGAGAACTCTTCAGACTTAGCGGGTTCGGTCATATACAAAAGATTGACTTCAGGAAGCACAAGAATGTCTTCAATTAGCTCTAAATTGAGCGGCAAGACACGATAATCCGAGAGCGAAAAGATCTTGCACGAAGGGAAGACGAAATATCAAAGAGGAAAACAAACTGAATGACAATTGAGTATCGACAAAAGCGAGTCACCATAGGGATGGAAGAGCACAAAATAACGCTGAAGTAATTCAGCAGAACCATTTACAAGAAGACTCATTTCTCGCTGACACTCAGAAGCTATCTAAAAGGAGATACAGGAGGACCGAATAAGATTATTAGTCGAGCAAAACAGGAAGGCTGAATACGAATATCGGAGACTTGAAACTAAATACTCTAACATATTTCCTGCTGCCAGGTACATAAATCATGTAATAATTACAGTATTTTTATTAGACAACTCTAGGTAATTTTCATGCAAATGCAACCATGAGGTCATGTGCGAAGTCAAGCAAATAGTAAAACCATGTGTGTACAATCATTATTATTGTTCTTAGTTTAACACTCTGATTTATGATATGAATGCAAATGAATTGATACACATGTCATGTTAAGCGCTCATATCACTTAACATGTCATGTATATTATGATTCTAATGCCAACGCACTTGAAAATATTAAACCGCTCATACAATTTAATATTCACAAACAGTATATATCTTAGTGGAAATTCATATGCACAAAAATATTAAGTTTGCCCATAACCTCTTAACATTCGTGTGCATACTACTCATGCTTATGAGTGAGTGTATGCGTGTTTCAACCGCGAATAACAAATAATGACAAGTTGAGTGAAGAAATGATATATGTTTATATATTTTTATATAATATAATTTCAAAATATGTGAAGTTTAGAAAATATTTTATCTTTAAAAGCTAACCTCATTCTGATACCAACTGTCACGACCCGTCTCAACAAAAGTCAGAGTGCGCTTTGAGCGGGCCGTGATGCCACATGCATGGGCAGAAAGAAAACCATGTCTGCTAAGACGGATGTAGAGATACTGATAATAAGTTTAAAATAATTACTTTTAAGTAAAAATAGTTTGATTTTTATGCGGAAGTTTTTAAAGTTTAAAACAATGAGAATTTTAAATGCACATGTATTTTGTAAAATTCATGTTTTTCAGGGAACTGCTACAAATTTCATGCAATTATGATTCAAAAGAGTATGAACATGCAAATGATGTTAAGTTCTAGTATATATAATATTTATTTAGCAGTTGCCCATGATTTACTGATCATATTTATTACATAAAAGAAACGTCTGACAGTAAAAAATGAAACATAAGCATAGAACCTGACACGACGGGAAGATCAATCTCTGAAAACAGAAGCTGGATGCAAAACGGGCTCAGGAACCTGACGGCGCAACACGAACGCTAAGGGAATTCCAAAACAAAAGGAAAAACCTCAGAATATTGAAATAATCAGGTGAGCAAAGTAAAGTACAGAATAGTAAAAACATAAATATACAAGTACCCATTTTCATGAAGTTACCAAAACAGATAAGTAAATGAGTCAATAGAAATAACTAGAATTAAGAGACTACTTCAGAGAATAATAATATATATTTGATAATACAATATCATAATTTGTAATCAATGAAGAGTGTAGGTGTTTTCTTGTGGGTGCGCATGATTCACACTCAGTCCAAAGCCAAGTCTTATAAGAAAAACTTTCTACTTGTCGTGGTCGTTGTCACGGCCCAGGCTCGACTCAAGGAGGCTTAGTGGGTCCCGACTGGCACCGTGAAGGCTGCAACCCAAGTGACTCCAACACATTTCAATGTTTTCTTATGATATTATGAGTTATATGATTCAACTTTAGAGATTTTAGCAAAAACGAATTCACTTAAAAGTGAAAGATCAGATGAAGAACTGACTTTACTCAAGACTTATAACCAGACAGACATAAAGAATAAGATTCAATGACAAAAGAAAACTAGATAGTGAACTTTTTTTTGCGGGTTCAAGCATTCATGAGTGATACGATTACAATACGCTATTTTTCTGGACACCAAATGTTCATTTAGATTGACTCATTTCAAGACACGATTATCTCCCTAGTAAACATGCGTTTGATCTGAACATTTAATATAAAATCACAAATCATTAATTTAATTGTTAACCAGAAATCGTTACATTTATTATTGTGACACTTGTTGCTCATGCCCAATAATCTACTATTCCTCGAATTACATATCAGATAATAAGATTAATCATCTAAGTGACTTCCAAATATGGTCATTCACGATCACAAACACAAGTCATTACAAACATTTTAAATATATTATAACCTCAAACTATTTACTTGTCATATATACATTCAAGTTCTAGATTTATTTGGCAGAACAACATATTCACGAATGAAGTCATGTAATTATAAGAGCAGAGACATTAAATTAAACTCAAAGATTGCAAGAGAGAGGGATCTCTACTTGGCTTAAGGAAGCTGAAATTGGCGGCGATGGCTAAGCGGCTAGGCGGCGTAAGCAAAAAACAGAAACCCTATTTGAACATGTTTAAGAACATTGAAATTGACAATGAACTAATAAGAAACACAATGATAGCACGAGCAATTTATCTATCGCAAGACTCAAACAAGAGCAGGGTTTAGAAATTTACCTCCGTCAACAGTGAGGGGAGAAGAGATTACCACGCGAAGAAGGAGACTTGGCGGCTCTTGGGCTTGGGGAAACCCTAATTCGGAGAGGGTTTTGCATGATTCCACCAACTGAATCGAAAAATGGCATCGGGGATCAAAATAATTCATGGTTAGGCGATTATAAGATGGAAATAAACATGGATCACAGTTATTTGAGCAAAACAAAAACCAGACAAATTATAAGAAAACCCAAAATCTGAATGAAGGGGGAGAAGAGAGAATCTTACCACAAGGAGATCAAAACGGAGCCCAAGGAGGAGGTGGAGGAAACCCTAGACGATCTTCTTGAAGTTCAATGGCCAAATCGAAGAAGGTTCGGAGGAATAAGGGTTGATGTTGCCTCGCTAGGAGGAGGAATAACCTCTGGCTATGGAGAGGAGATAAAGCAGTTGGTGGCCCGAGGAATTGCTGTGGATGACCTGAGAAGGAGAAGTCGCAGGAGGTTGTCGTCCCTAACAAAAGAGGTGACAGCATGAGGAGAAGGAGAAGAATGGGTCGGCGGCTTTGGAAGAATAAGCAGGAGGAGGGAGCGCATTTGATGTTATGGACCCCGCTCATTCACGGGCCTAATCATGTCGGTCGAGCCCACAACATGGGCCGCGGCCCTGCATACCCAACCCTCCTCCGCACGTGTTCTCGGTGCGACGAGGTGTTGAGGCCGGGTCTCGAACCCTTTACCTCCTTGATAAGTGGCACTTAACGCTTGCCCTCATCAGCAACTAATCCGCGACTCAGTTGGTGATGAGGGCAAGCGTTAAGTGCCTTTTATCAAGGAGGTAAAGGGTTCGAGACCCGGCCTCAACACCCTGCCGCACCGAGAACACGTGCGGAGAAGGGCTGGGTATGCAGAGCCGCGACCCATGTTTTGTGCTCGACCGACGAGATTAGGCCCATGAATGAGCGGTCCATAATAGTAGCCTGCATCATGAAGAAGGTCAAGACAATACTTCCTTTGTGAAAGGACAAGTCCATCAGGTCGTCTTGCAACCTCAAGTCCAAGGAAGTACCAAAGAGTTCCCAGATATTTAGTTTGAAAAACGGAGTTTTAAGTGTTGTTTGATTTGTTATATCCCTGTGGAGTCATCACTAGTAATTAAGATATCATCTACATAAACTAGGAGAATGACAGTCCCGGTTGATGGATGTTGAGTGAAAAAAGAGAAGTCAGTTGAGCTCCGCTTGAATCCAACTTCGCAAACAACCTTACTGAATTTGTCAAATCAAGCCCGGGAAGACTGTTTGAGTCCATAAATTGATTTTTCGAGACGACACACATGAGATTCCCATGTGATCTCAAACTCGGGAGGTTGGTGCCTGTAGAACGTCTCGAGAAGTTCGTCGTTCAGGAAAGTATTTTTGACATCCAGCTGATTGAGGGGCCAGTGGAGATGAACAACTAAGGAGATCAGGACCCGAACAGAGTTTAACTTGGCGACATGAGAGAAAGTTTCATTATAATCAAGACCTTGTTATTGAGTGAAACCCAGATCCACAAGCCGGGCTTTGAGGCGTTCAAATGTCTCGTCCGGAGCATGTTTGATTATAAATACCCACTTACAACTAACACAAGACTGTCTTGGAGGAAGGGGGACCAGATCCCAAGTCCGGTTCGCCCAAAGGGCAGTCATTTCATCATCCATAGTCGAGCGCCACTCTGAGTGTTTAAGAGCCTCCTGCACAGAGTTAGGTATGGAGATGGAGGATAGAGAGAGAGCAAACTTGAGGAGAGGTGGAGAGAGGCGATGTAGAGACACATAATTCGCCAGGGGATGAGCCGTAAAGGTTGATGCTTGATCGACAGGCCGCAAGATAGCATTGGTGGAAGGTATCTGTTGTAGGGCTCCAGAATTCGGAGTACCACGAGTATATACACGAAGGAGGGGTGATTTTGGTGGGATGGGTTCTGGTTGTGGGGTGGGAATGGAGGGGGGTAGAAAAGACGTGACGGGAACGGTTGGACGAGATTAGGGAGGAGGAAGAGTATAAGCAGATGGTGATAAGTGGAATGGTTGGTCCTCAAGAAAGGTGACATCTGCCGAGACGACCACTTTGTCAGCGGTTGGAGAATAACACACATAGCCTATTTGAGTCTGAGAGTATCCCACAAATATACATTTGCTGGCATAAGGGGTAAACTTATCCGTGGGTGGACCAAGGTTATGTACATAACATGTGCATCCAAACACACGAGGCGTGAGGGTAAATGGGGATCTGGAAGGAAACAAGAGACTAAACGGAGTGACAAAGTCGATCATGGAGGAGGGCATGCGATTGATGAGATGACATGCTGCAGACACCGCAAAGTTCCAGTATAGTGTGAGATGCTGCAGACATGCTGATGACATGCTGCAGACACCGTAAAGTTCCAGTATCATGGAGGAGGGCATGCGATTGATGAGTGACAAAGATGATTTTTTTCGTTCGGCCACTCCATTTTGTTGGAGTATACGCACACGACATTTGGTGGATAATGTCAAACTCAGTACATAGATTAGAGAATGTCCGGCCAGTGTATTTGCGAGTGTTATCAATGCGAATGATATTTAAAAGAGAGGAGAACTGAGTACGTGTTTCAATAATAAAAACACGAAATGTAGATGTAAGTTCAGCACGATCACGGAATAATATAACCAAGTTAAACGAGAGTAATCGTCAATAAAAGTAACAAAGTAATGATAATCAAACATACTAGGGATTTTATAGGGTCCCCAAACATCAGAGTATACTAAAGATAGATGAGTATCACTCCAAGTACAAGCGGGACTAAATGAAGTACGATGCAGTTTTCCAAAGATACATGATTCACAAGTAAACTCATGCAGGGAGACATCCAGAAGAGGTTTCTTGAGAATCTGGAGTGGGACATGCCCAAGACGACGATGCCAATCAACAAAGGAGACGACAAAGAGAGCAGAAAGGGGGACATCTAGGAGATAGAACCCATTAGACAGCAGCCCTTTACCAATGATATTCTGCGTTTGCCGATCCTGCACAACAAAGGTAGAAGATGAGAATGTAACACAACAATTAAGGTCCTGAGTAAGACGGCTAACAAAAAACAGGTTAAATGGTGATCCCGGAACATGAAGAACCGAAGACAGAGAGAGTGGGTGTGAGTGGTATATCAGCAACGCCAGACATTGGGGTGGTTTCACCATTGGCCACGGTGATGAACTTGGGATGTGCAGACAACAAGTATTTGGGTGGTCTCTAAGAAGTAATATGGTGCGTGGCACCTGAATCCACAATCTAGTGGGATCTCTGGGAGAGACAAAATATACATTCATTGGAGATCGACACAACGGATCCAGATGAGCGAGTAATCACCTCTTGGAGATGTTGGAGTTGGGTGCGGAGAGCATTGATGTCATTACGAGTGGAGGAAGCAGAATTCGTTGCGGTAGCAGTGAGAGGAGGCTCAGTTGTAGTAGATGCAGCAAGATGTGGAGGCAGACCATGTTTGCGATAGCAAGTGGTCTCAAGGTGACCATCCCGATCGCAATAAGTGCATTTAAAGGAGGATCTTCCAGCATGTCCTCGTCCCCGAGACGTATTGCGACCCCCACGAGCCGAGGAACCACGAGCAGAAGGGACTGGTGTAGGTAGCTTTAGAAGAGCCAGAGAGATTCACAGGAGCATCCGGTGACGGGGTAACCTTCATAAGCATAAAGTAAACATCTGACAAAGAGGGAGTTATAGAGGAAGAGAGAATATGAGCCCGAACACTATACAGATGAGAAGGAACACGAACCATCATCATGGCAATCCCGACCGCTTCTTTCTGGGCACGTTGGGTGACCAAATCTTGTGGTAGGGGGCTGATGTTGTACGCAGGCCTCAACAAGGGTCTTGGCCTTGTCAACAAATGAGGTCATATCATCTGGTGCCCCAGGATCAAGGGTTTGAAGATCAGAGATGATGTTGAACAAGTGCTGAAAACTGTTCTGGACAGAATAGAGGAAGTAGAGCTCCTCCCACATTCCTTAGCCGTTTCATGATATATGACCATCATGTATGGCTCGGTGTCCATGGAGTTGAGAAGCCATGATTGGACCCGACCGTCATCACAGATCCACTCATCGGTGGGTGCAGTAGGAGTAACATGTGTCAGATGATGAAGAAGGACTTTCGTCTGCAACACACGGCGAACAGAGTGCACCCGTTCCACAAAGTTCCGCTTCACGCTGAGGGAGATGGTGGTAATCCGGAGTTCATCATGAAGTTCAGGAATGGGAGCAGCAACACGAGCTGGAAGAGTGGAAACAGTATTGGAATCCATCGAGCAGCCCTGGTGAATAGAGAAGGCAAGCGACTAAGACACGCGCATACTGTGCGATTAAGACATGCGACTAGAGGAGCTTGCTGCGGATAGATACCGCGTGCAGAGTAGCAGGACAAGTCGTAGGGGAGCATGCAACGGACAGAGGTGTTGCAACCAGAGTAGCTCAAAGCGGTTAGAAAGAGCGGGCTAAAGAGAGAAGAGCAAGAGAGTGGAGCTGCGGCCAGAAGAGCACGCAACAAGCAAAGCTCGCATTGGCTAGACGAGATCGCAGCGGGCAGGGGCGCAGCGGTATAGACGAGATCACAGCGGGCAGAGGCGCAACGGTTTAGGTGAGATCGCAACGGTCAGAGGTCGCAACGAACAGTCCGCTGAGACGCCAGGAGAGGCCGCTGAGAAGAGGATGAGCAGGAGCCGCAACGGGAAGACAACAGTCCGTGGGGGCAGCGAGAAGAGGCAAACCATAAGTGCAAGTGGAAGCCACGTGAGAGAAAAGGCCGGGGGTAGAAGAAGGGAGACCACGAGAAAGAGGGAACGATGGTTAAAAAAAAGTTAACAGCTCAGATGAGTTTTTGAGGAACCCAAAGCAGGAAAATAGGTGACCGATCGCTCTGATACCATATAGAGAGGCACAAAAATAGGAAGAAAATAATTGTATTCTTCAATAATCTATAAACTACAAGAGTGTGTACATATATATAGGAAGAGAGAGAGAGAGAGAGATTCTCCATCTAAAGATGTGAGACTAAACAAGAAAGCTAAGTGGGCTTATAATTGGGCAAACTTATTGGGCTTTTACACAGTTTCCCTTAACATTCTCTAACATGTTCAAAAGTCATGTTAGTCAATATATCGAAAAAAACAGATATGTCGGTCTATATTTTGGAAAAAATATACAAAATAAATTATAAGACTAACGCAAATGGAAAAATATATATTTAATTGAAATAAACATACATAATATAATACATATATTTGATTTAAACATGTAACATTAGTCTGCCAAGATAACATAAAATAAAATAGCTACTAATATGTTCAAAAATCATGTCGATCGGTTTATCGAAAAAAAATAGATGTCGATTTATATTTTGCAAAAGAATTAATCTATTTTTTATGAAAATAATATCATTTTACCTCTTCTTGAAGCTTTGCCTCAACTTCTAAATTTTCTACATCATCTCATTCCCATTCTATCAAATTCTCTTTTGGTGGGACGTAGCTTCTGCAAGCGGCATAAAAGTGTCCATACTAACCACATTTGTAGCAAGGACCAATTGGTCTTGCTTCAATTACACCTTTACTCTTATTGTTTATGTTCGCCCCTTGAATGAGAGGACGATTATTAGCCTGTTCAGCACGCCAAAAAGTGTTGCCAGTGCGTGGGGGATTATTTTAAAGTGCTTGATTCGATGTTCATCCTACCGTACTTATATTAGGTCAAACTGCTTCAAATCTTTGATTGGCATATCGTTTTTTTATGAAGTGTTTATGGCCACATTTAGCCGTATCTTGTTACATTTCTGAAATTCACAGCTGTTTTTCTTATTTATGTTCTTTTAGTATACTAAATTAATGAAATTCATATTTACTTTTTTTTCCTTAGCTGTTATTTGGAAATTTGTGTAAAATTTTATACTTTAAGATATTCTAACTATTGTCAATGAAATCTAATATTTCTTTGTTATTATTTACGAATTTTGTTTGAATCTGTAACTGTTGCTACTGGATCTGAAGTTATTTTTCTTAACATCATAAATGAGATTATTTACCTCTTTAAAGATCCCGATCGAAAGGGGTAGCCTCAAAAGTGTTTGGCTTGAATGTGAATATTAAGATATGTATGTATGGGAGGGAAGGGAAAACATTTGATAGTGGCAATAAAATGATAGTAGGACATCTATTGTTTGGTTTATCGTGAGGGAAGGGGAGAGGATGTGGAACAGAATAAGTGGTAGAGGGTCTCGTTTTGTCGTAAGGAAATCCTAGTTGAGTGAGATTGGTGGAATGTCGTGAAGGCCTAGGAATGATGCAATACACATGCAATTATATTTTGATGATTAGTAGCTGTTAGAAAAGCCCATGTAATTAGCCCATTATTGGGCCCATTATTTATTGTTTTCTTTCTTCTCTTCTTTTAGTCCCACATCATGTATAGGATATCTTCTCTCCTTCTCTCTCCTTTATATATGTATTCTCTCTTTGTATTTGGATATACAAGCAATACATACAAGTTTTGAGCTCCTTCAACATGGTATCAGAGCGAACTGTTCGGGCCATGCGGTCTCCCCTTTTCTAACCGCCCGACCCGTCTTCCCCCTATCCGCTCCCCCCCCTGCGGCTTCTCCCTCTACTCGCTCCGGGTAGCGAGTTCGTTTTTCCCTTGCGGTTACTGTGTTTGCTAACCGCGGCTTGCCCTCGAGTCTCCTCCTCTCGTGGATCAACCCTTCCTCCTATATTTATAGCCTTTCTCTTCTCCTCACCCGTGGCCCCCCCGCGCGGTCTGCATCTCTCTACCCGCTGCCCGCTGCCCTCTCGCCGCGCGGTCTGCATCTCCTTGCCGCTCGAGTAATCCTACTCGCGGCCTCTTTGTTTTCGCGCGGCTTTCCTCTTCTCGCAGCAGCCCGCGTGCCTCTCCGCTTGCAGACTCTCTTCTTTAATCGCTGCGATCTCCTGCTCGCCACTTCTTTCCGCGTCTGTCCGCCAAGGCTTTTCTCTCTTTCCTGTCGCGGTCTCCTCCTGCTATCCGCTCGCGCTCTCCTCGCGGACTGCTCTTCTTCTCGCCCGGCTTGGATTATCTCTCGCCCGGCTCCTCTTCTCGCCCGGCTTGGCTTATCTCTTCTCGCAGCGCGATCTGTTTCCCTCTCGCCGCGGTCTGCCCTTCCTCTCGCCGCGGTCTGCCTCTCCGCTGCGGTCTTCTCCTCTACCCGTGCGGGTTGTGTGCCTGGTTCCCCTTCTCTCCTGTTCTCCTCTCCGGCGGTCTCCTTATCTACCCGTGCGGTTATCATGGGCTCTTCTGTCGATTCAACCGGCCAGCAGGCTACTGCTTCTGATGACCGCCCACCGTCTCTGATGAAGTGTGGTACCTGGACACAGGAGCGAGCAACCACATGTGTGGAGATAAGGAGATGTTCTCTAACCTTGAACCCAGTGGGGGTGAAGTTAGCTTCGGGGATGCTTCGAAGATTTCTTTGGAAGGAAAGGGCCTAGTTGTAGTGAAACTGAACGGGGAGAGAGTACACCTGAATGATGTGTACTATGTGCCAGGGTTGAAGACCAACATCTTAAGCATTGGGCAGTTAGTGGAGAGAGGCTACTGTGTGCAGATGAAGGATGAGTCTCTGACAATGAAGAATGATCAAGGGAAGGAGGGAAGTCCTGGAGAGCAAGGCGGCAACTTGAACTGGTTCACTCGGACATTGCGGGTCCGTTTGAGACCACCTCAATAGGCGGAAGCAAGTACTACATCACCTTCACGGATGACTATAGTCGGAAGTGTTGGGTGTATTTTCTGAAAGAGAAGTCTGAGGCCCTTGACAAGTTCAGGGAGTTCAAAGCGATGGCCGAGAAGGAGAGTGGGCAACCATTGAAGGTGCTTAGGACAGATCGAGTTGGGGAGTACACCTCGAGGCTGTTCGATAGTTTCTGCAAGGAGAATGAGATATCACACCAGCTGACGGCGGCGTACTCACCGCAGCAGAACGGAGTGGCAGAGAGGAAGAATCTCACCATCATGAACATGGCGAGAAGCATGGTGAAGGAGAAGGGGCTACCTAAGATGTTCTGGGCGGAAGGAGTGCAATGTGCGGTGTATCTACTGAACAGATGCCCCACAAAGAGTGTGAAGTTCAAGACGCCGTTTGAAGCATGGAGTGGCTGGAAGCCGAGTGTGAAGCACCTAAGGGTCTTCGGGTGTGTAGCTCATACTCACATCCCGGACCAGAGGAGGAAGAAGCTCAAAGACAGGAGCGAGAAGTGCATCTTCGTGGGCTATGCTCCGGAGAGCAAGGCGTACAAGTTTTACAACCCGGTGACTGGGAAGGCCATAGTCTCGAGGGATGTGGTGTTTGAAGAAGACAGCTGTTGGAGCTGGGATGAGGAGACAAGGAACATGAAGGGGATGTTCTTTGAAGATGAAGAGGAAGGTGGTCATGAAGCGGAAGCTGAGGTTGGTGGAGCTGAGCCACCATCACCACCAAGTGGAAGTTCAGGGGGAGCTTCCACCTCCTACTCAAGAGGGGAAAGTTCATGTGGAGGCAATTCTGGAGGAGGAAGCGGGAGCCGGAGTGACTCCGAGAGTCCACCACTCAAGATGAAGGGGTTGGGGGAGCTCTATGAGGAGACGGTCCCAATTCATGCTAACTATTCATTATATTGTCTCTTAGCAGATTGCGAGCCACGGTCCTATGAGGAAGCTGCCCAGGAGAAATCTTGGAAAATGGCAATGGATGTTGAGATAGCATCTATCAAGAAGAACGATACTTGGAGGCTGGTTGATCCACCCGCAGGCCACAAACCCCTCAGGGTGAAGTGGGTCAATAAAGTAAAGAAGAACAAGGATGGAGCTGTGGAGAAGCACAAGGCTAGACTCGTGGTGAAGGGCTACAGGCAAGTTCAAGGAGTGGACTACGACGAGGTCTATGCCCCAGTGGCGAGGATTGACACCATCAGGTTGATCATCGCACTAACAGCTCATTATGGGTGGACAATCATGCAAATGGATGCGGTGGCGGCGTACTTGAATGACTACCTGGAGGAGGATGTGTACATCGAGTAGCCTCCGGGGTATGTTGTGAAGGGCCAGGAGAAGAAAGTGTGCAAGTTGAGAAAAGCATTGTACGGGCTGAAGCAAGGGGCAAGTGCTTGGAATGGGAGGATAGATACATTCCTCCAAAAGCATGGCTACGTGAAGTGCCCATATGAGTATGCTCTCTACATGAAGGTGGAGAAGAGCGGGGATATCATAATCCTATGTCTATATGTGGACGACATGATATTCACCGGGAGCAACCCTGCGATGTTTGAAGAATTCAAGAGGCTGATGAAGGAGGAGTTCGAGATGACGGACTTGGGAGAGCTGAGCTACTTCTTGGGAGTTGAGGTACAGCAGAGAGAAGATGAGATCTTCATCGCGCAGAAGAAGTACGCGGAGGAGATCTTGAAGAAGTTTAGGATGGAGAATAGCAAGCCTATCTTCACTCCTGCGGACCCTGGAACAAAGCTGAGGAAGGATTCCGAAGAGGAAGGAGTGGACCCAACTATGTTCAAGAGCCTGGTCGGAAGTCTAAGGTACCTGACTTTCACTAGGCCGGACATCATGTATGCGGTCGGGGTAGTAAGCAGGCACATGGAGGAACCCAAGCAGGACCACTTCACAGCAGCGAAGAGGATCCTGAGGTATGTGAACGGGACTCGGGACCATGGCTTGAAGTATTCATCTGCGGGAGAGTTGAAGTTAGTCGGCTACTCGGATAGCGACTATGGAGGCGATGTGAATGACCGGAAGAGCACTTCCGGATATGCGTTCAATATGGGAACCGCGGCGTTCTCATGGAGTTCTAAGAAGCAGGCTACTATAGCCTTATCATCTTGCGAGGCGGAGTACATTGCAGCGGCATCATGCGCTTGCCAAGCCATCTGGTTACGGAACCTTCTGGAGGAGTTGCATCATGCGCAGGAAGGGCCAACGACAGTATTAGTGGATAATATGTCTGCTATCCAACTCGCAAAGAACCCAGTGTTGCATGGGAGGAGCAAGCATATCGAGACGAGGTACCACTTCCTTCGCGAGCAGGTGGAGCTGAAGACAGTTGAAGTTGTGTATTGCCCCACCGGTGAGCAGGTTGCGGACATATTCACCAAGGCGCTAAAGGCGGAGACATTTGTGAAGCTCAAAGGCAAGCTCGGCATGTGCTGCCAAGCTTGAGGGGGAGTTTGTTGGTTTGAGCTGGTGTTGACCCGGTCAACTTGCTCATTTTGTTTTATACATGTTTTTTTATTATTGTGTCAAGTATGGCGGAGGAGAGAGAGAGAGCATTTATGGTGGATGCAGAGTTGGCCACGTGGAGATTTTGTATTGGTCTGTATTGCCTATATATAGACTTGTACATTTTGTTTTTATGTGCTGAATGAAAAAGGATTTCTTCCCCTTTATTGACTCCCGCAGGAGAGAGAAGCGAGAGAGAGAAAGTGAAGTAGCGGGAGAGAGAGGTAAAGCGAGAGATAGAGAGAGAGAGTGGAGCAGCGAGATAGAGAGAGAGATTGGCTGAGAGAGGTATTTAAAAAAGGTGAAAGCAGGTGAGAGAAGATAGAGAGAGAGTTAAAATAGTTGGTTTTGTTCTTCTTCCCAAGTGTGTCAGGCGAGAGATAAAGTTCCCGCAAGAACCATTTTTTCTCGCCAGTCACAGTTTTCTCCCCGAGGCCTCTCGCCGGCCAGCTAGCCGCAGATCTCGCTGGAGTTGGTCTCGCCGAAGTGCCTCGTGTAGTTTCTTGCGTGTACTCGCCAGGAAGCTCGCCGGAAGCTTCTCGCCGAAGCTCTCGCCATCACTGTTCTCGCCTGGGAAATCATCTCGCCGCCATCATCTCGCCTAGGTGGAGCTCCCGCCGGGAGTACTGCTGCAAGCCGGAGCTGTGTCGATCTCGCCGTGGGTTTTGTCTGGAGTTGATCGTGCGAGTGGATTGAAACTTTGATCTCACCGAAGAGGAGGATCTCGCCAGTCGTTGATCTCGCCAGTTGAATTATTTTGGAGTTTAGCAAGAGAGAGGTCTCGACCAGATTTCCAACAGATGTTTGGGAGGCTCGACAAAGGGAGAATTGTGGCTGTGAGGGTGCGGTTGGTGCAGATGCGGGCAGGAGAAGGCTAGCGACATCAATTAAGGGCGCTGGGAATGTAGAAAGCAGCGGTTCCATGCCAGACCAGCAGTTTTATGGCATAGGGATAGGGTTCTGCAGTAGATTTGGGTGCTGGGAATGGGGACAACAGCGCTTACAGTCCCGACAACAGTTTTCGGATGCAGGGACTAGGTTCGACAGCGAATCGGGTACATGGCTGTAGTATTTTGTTGGTCTTGACGGTGGTTGGCAGGAAGCGAAAATTTGGACATTGGGAATTAGGATTTATTAGGGGTGGTTATGGCCTTCAAGGAGTGGGCTGCAGCAGTTATGAGCAGTTTAGGGTGGTTAGGTGGTGGTTATGTGGTAGTTAAATGAGTCGTGGAACCATGGGAGGGAGTTATGATGGTTTAATGGAGTGGGAATGGCAGTTATGGGCAGTGCGATGAAGGGAAAATGTAGTTTCTTTGGCTTCAACACCTAGGTTCCACAAAATCGGCACCGGGGGATGACTACTTGTGCTTGAAATTTGTCCAAAATTTTTGCGATTCCGAATTCAGCCCCCAATGGAAAAGTTGCTTAGGGCAACCACCATGGATGGTCTAGATTTTTTTGGACCTAAATGTTGCTATTTGAATTTTGAACCACTTGAATTACCATCTGTTTGGAACCTGAGTTTTGACATTAAAGAGGTCATTAATAGTTTCAGAATCTGATTGTTGTTCAACTTGTGTGTACCAGTGAAAATTATTTACTGCTTTTAATATTTTGCTAAGTTTTGATATCCTTAATGACACTTGTGTACTTTATAGATGTTGCTGTTTGTGGCATGTCTCCATTTTTCTATTTCATCAAAAGTGTATTTTAAGTTAATATTCTGATTTTTCAGGTACCCAATAGTGGTTCGTGGTTGGACTGGGTTTTTCCAAGCACTCGTAGAAATCTTAAAATTACTGTTCGCAATGTGCGTATCAGATACCAGGATTCTGTTAGAGATGCATCCTTGGTAGCATCCGGGGACACATCTTAATGGGCCGTTGTTTTTGGGTTGCCTTGTGCACTTTTATTTACCGTATGTTTTTTTTACTTTCTGCATGTTTTTTTACTTTCTGCATGTTTTTTTTACTTTCTGCATGTTTTTTTTACTTTCTGCATGCTTATTTTGTTACTTTTTGAGTGTTTGGGTTTGATGTTTGGATGTAAGAATGAATTCTATTTCAAAAATTATTAAGTTGTATTATGTTTAAAATGCTTTTTATCCGGGTGATCTCTCTGTTTTTTTTACTTTCCTACTTCATAGAATTATAATAGCCAACGTTGGCCCAGTTTGGTATTGCTGATTTGCTCCGTTTCTTTTTTGCGAAACCTGAGTTCCACCTTTTATGTTGTTTTGGAGAGTTGATTTCGAAATCTCATTTTTTTTTAAATAAGACAATTATAGGTCAAATTTCAGATGGAGGCTGAACTCCATTTTCGAACTCCCTTTCTAACAGAAAATAATTAGGCACAGGCATCATACATGGAGAGCCGTGCGGAAGGTTGCATCTCACCCGTCCATCGACCTGTTTTTTCCAAGCACACATTCCAGCCGCAGGATTGTGCACCGGGCGGTGTACCCTCCCGCACGATGGGAAGATGCGCTACCTGTACGCAAAAGTTGCTTCTTTGTAAAAGCTTTTGTATCAGCACCAACTCTTCCAAACGGAGCTGTAATATCTCAGTTTCATTATTCCGAGATAGCGATTGGATAATTAAAATGTCTTGACACTATAATTTGAAATCCTATTTAGGGTCTGTTTGGGAAGGCTTTTCAGAAAGGAGAAGGAGCGGTGGCAAAAGGATGGTAGGAAAATGAGCTTTTGGAAAATGTCTATTAGAAAAGGAGAACTGTTTGGGTGAACTTCTTTTGCAGAGCTTTTCAAAAAGGAGAAACACTTTATAAATCGTTTGACAAATCTTCGTTGCGGTAACTTTTTTTATTAAAAATGTGCGTCCGGGGGAAAACGCGCAATTATTTCGCCGGGGCAGGTTTTTTTCGCCCTGGAGCGAATTTTTCGCCGGGTGGTGGTTTTTCTCGTCCTGGCGTGAATTTTTTAGGGTGAATTTTTCGCCCGAGCGCGATACTTTCGCGCGGGGACGATATTTTCACATGGGCGCCGATTTTTCGGCCAAACCCTATATTTTCGGCCGGGTAACAATTTTTCGGTCGGGTGCCAATTTTTCGGACGAACGCAAATTTTTTGAACGGGCGCGAATTTTCCGGATGAGCACGAATTTTTTCGGATGACGACAAATTTTTCGGACGGGCACTAATTTTTCGATTAGGCGGGAAAATTTCGCCTGAACGCGAATTTTTTGCACGGAAGAGAATTTTTCGCACGGACGCGATATTTCCGCTCGAAAGCGAAAAAATAGCTTACAAGCGAAAAAAATACACGACCGGGCAAAAAAATCACGAACGGGCAAAAAATCACGTCGAGGCGAAAAATTCGCTACGGGGCGAAAGAAATAGTACCCGGTGGAAAAACTGCTCCCGATCAAAAAAATCGCGTCCGGGCGAAAAAATGGCGACCGGGCGAAAAAAACGCATGCGGGAGAAAAAAACGCCCGCGGGAGAAAAAAACGCCCGCGGGAGAAAAATCACGCGATGTCGAAAAAATCGCGCCGGTGTAAAAAAATCGCGCCCGGGCAAAAAAATCGCGTCGGTGCAAAAAAATAAGTCCGGGCGAAAAAAGCGCGTCCGGGCAAAAAAAGCGCGTCCAGGCAAAAAAATCGCGCTCGGGCAAAAAATCGGCTCGGGTGAAAAAAATCGTGCAACGAAAAAAAATGGCACCCGGATGAAAAAAACGCACCCGAGCGAAAAAATCACGCCGGACGAAAAACCGGCTCGGGCGAAAAATACACGCTCGGGGGAAAAAAAATCATGCACGGGCAAAAAACCGCACTCGGGCGAAAAAAACTCACCCGGGTCAAAAACCGCGCGCTCGAGCAAAAAATTCCAGCCCGGGCGAAAAATGCCAAGCAGTGCGAAAAATGCTAGCTCAGGCGAAAAATCCGCGCCCGGGCGAAAAATTCGCGCCCGGGCGAAAAATTCTTCCACGGGCGAAAAATTCGCGCCGGGCAAAAAAAACACCCGGGCAAAAAAATTACGCTCGGGAAAAAAATCGCGCTAAGACAAAAATCAAGTTGTAGATTTTTTTAAGAGATAAATGTTTTTGGATGAGAAAGTGTTTTTCGAAAAGGTTGAAAAGTAGGTGACATGTGACTTTTCCAAAAGATGAGCAAATGTAGTTTTTTGCGGTAGCTTTTCCCACCGATAGACAATCCAAACGATCTATTAAGTGTGGTAGCGTTTTCCAGAAAACGAAAAGGAGCTAAAAAGCCCTCCCAAACAGGCCCTTATTATCCCACGTTGCTAGAGTAGTGCTAGACGTGCTTTCAATATATCTTTATTAGGGAGGGAGGGAGGGAGGGAGGGAGAGAGACGGGGCAAAAAGGAGGGGCCCGGTGGGTATATTAAGATTGAGAGAGAGGAGAGAGATTAATATTAGGAGGATAATATTAACATACAAGTATTTACGCACGGTTGAAGCCCGTGCAGAGGCGGGCAAAGCGCACCTAGTGGAGGCAGAAGGCCGCCCGAGAGCATCTTTGCACCGGCGTAGCCCGTGCGAAGTTGCTAGTGTGTGTACACACACATATATAGGGTTTGGAGAGTATACACTCGAGCTAAAACAAGAAAAAATAGCGTGAGTTCTGTTTTTTGGGATTTTGAGCCTCAAATGTTTCTCATTTGAAAATGTGATCGATATGAAAGTTTTAGATCTCACCGAGATCTACAACTTTCATGAGGATCACTTTTTGATTTGAAACAGTTTAGGCTCCTGATTTGGGCCCCGAAAAAAGTCATGCCCGCAATGAGTCGTCTGTATAGATTTCGTCGTGATTTTTTTTCGGGGCCCAAATCGGGTGTCTAAACGGCTTCAAATCAAAAAGTGATCAATCAGCATTCTTCTTTGCTGACTTTGTTTTCTATACTCGTAGCTCCTCCGTCGACTACTGCAGGCGAGACTCTAGATGTCGTTTCTCTGCGAGCAACTCCATTGGTCGCCCTCAAAGCTCGACATCAGCCTCGATCCGGGCACACCGTTCGGATCAACGTCGGTCCTAAAAAGGGGCCAGATTAATATTAGGAGGATAATATTAACATACAAGTATTTACACACGGTTGAAGCCCGTGCAGAGGCGGGCAAAGCACACCTAGTGGAGGCGGAAGGCCGCCCGAGAGCATCTTTGCACCGGCGTAGCCCGTGCGAAATTGCTAGTGTGTACACACACATATATAGGGTTTGGAGAGTATACACTCGAGCTAAAACAAGAAAAAATGGCGTGAGTTCTGTTTTTTGGGATTTTGAGCCTCAAATGTTTCTCATTTGAAAATGTGATCTATATGAAAGTTTTAGATCTCATCGAGATCTACAACTTTCATGAGGATCACTTTTTGATTTGAAGCCGTTTAGGCTCCCGATTTAGGCCCCGAAAAAAGTCATGCCCGCAATGAGTCGTCTGTACAGATTTCGTCGTGATTTTTTTCGGGGCCCAAATCGGGTGCCTAAACGGCTTCAAATCAAAAAGTGATCAATCATCATTCTTCTTTGCTGACATTGTTTTCTATACTCGTAGCTCCTCCGTCGACTACTGCAGGCGAGACTCTAGATGTCGTTTCTCTGCGAGCAACTCCATTGGTCGCCCTCAAAGCTCGACATCAGCCTCGATCCGGGCACACCGTTCGGATCAACGTCGGTCCTAAAAAAGGGCCAGAAAAACCTGTCCCTGAGGCGAGGAGAAAGGATCCCCCGACGACGAAGACCTCGCAACCTGGGGCGAGCAAAACCCCTCCCTCTGCAACCACCTTGTCGCTACCGGTGACGAGCACTCCTTTGTCGCCGCCTCCTCCTCCGGCCAGTCCATCTCGTCCGAGGGCGAGCAATCCTCTTCTTCTACTGTTGTCTCCTCCGGCGAGCTCATTACAACCGAGGGAGAGCACTTCTCTACCTCCACTGTCGATCAACGAAGCTCGCCCTAAAACCTGCCCTGAAACCATGATTCCTCAGATCCCTCCAGAGAGCTCGACGCGAGATCTAGAAAGAAGGCGACCGAGATACTTCCCGCCGAGGACTGGAGGTCGCAGACAGGGGCAGGCCGCCGAGCATCCGGGAAGCTTGTTGTCGGGCTAGTGAGAATCATCTCGCCCCAACCAGTCCCCTCGCGATCTTGATCCCCTCGGCAAGGTAGCTCGTCTACTGCTGACTTAATCTGACTGTTGATATTGGCTTCCAACTGATTCAGTGACTTCTTCTTGTCTTGATAGGTCGCCCTGCTATCCCTAGAGCAACTTTCATCGACGCCCTCGGGCTCTCTGCTCACGGATACTGGCATGTCGCCGTCTGCGCGTACATCGAGCTGGAGGCCAAGTTCGACCAACTCGCCATCTGTGAGGCTCATTGCCGAATCTCGGCATTGGAGGTGTGGATGACGAAGATGGTGGAGCTGTAGGACCGGCTGTCGGCTTATGAGGCGCGTTTCCTCATGATCGACGAGCTGGATCAGTGAATATCGATGACAGATCATCGCCTACATCTGCATCATGAGGAGCTGACCAGCATGCGAGAGAGCATGGGAACGGCCAGACGATTGTCCACGGAGTTATCTGGCTAGAGATGCATGAGATCAAGGCTCCTGGAGGTGTGCAATCTCAAATTCCTGAAGTTCAGCCCATTTATAATTTTTCCACTATCGCGCAGCGGTAGCGTAATATCGCCTGCGATATATCCAATGGGTGACATGTGTCCTACTCTGTAATAACCGCGTCGAAATGCTGGAGGTCGTGTACGGTCGTGGGACTATCGCGCTGCAATTGCACGATATCGCCAGATGGTATCTCTGATAATGTGCATCGTGGTAACCGTTCTGAATCGTGGCCTACGTCATGGCTGACGTCATCACGCTAACGTGGGGCAGTAGTAACTGTCGTCTGCGATAGCTCAACTTTGTAAAAATTGATGTATGTCTCCCATCCAAAATTATCAGAGTGTTGTACCTGTTATATCTGCACACCATAAACACACTATGATCAAATACATTTGAGATTTGTTATTTTCAAATCGAGTGTGGAACGCATGCTCCGACACTAACGTCTCTAAGATTCCGTTATTCAAACCTCTTCTTGAATTAATTCTGCTTGAAGTCGCAAAATTAATTCTATTAAGAAATTTAGTCAACATAACGTTGAGTTCTAATAGAAGCAACATCGAATTCGGACTATCTGCAGGATTAACTCTATAGTCGATGTTCTGTCGATATGATGTCAAAGTATGCGTCGAATTCCAGTTGAAGTTGCTTTGACTTCTAGTCGAAATTGCGTTGACTTCTAGTCGACGCATGTTGGCAATTTATGACTTTTCTCTTAAATTCATTATGTCTTTCTTACGTCCTTTCTTTCATTGACATCCTAGAACTTCTAAGACTAAATTACCCTTACTATACATCACGAGTAATAAACTTAGGATGTAAAATCACTTAAAATAATTTGTTAAGATAAATCATAAGGGTTTTCCTAACAGCTGACCAGCTGCCCCACTTGCCCCCTATCGCATACCTGCTGTGTTGAAGCCAAAAACCGTCCTCAACGAGAGTTCGGACCTGGGGGTGTAACTAGCGCCTACTTCTCTCAAACCCAAACCCTTGACTAGTAACAAAGAATCAGGAACTGACCCTTAGCCTCAGCTGGGAGGTCCCTCCACTAACCCGAAAGATCTCTGAGCGCTTCCCCTCCAAAGCCAGAAGCTGGGCTAGCAGCACCTCAGAAAGCACTGAAGGGATTTTACAAATGATCAAAGCTTGCCTTCTGAAGAACGCCATGAGTCTATTTATAGGTTTTTAGTATCTGGTCTGCCAAAAGCATAATTTAGCTACCTTGAAATCACTGAAATATCCTGGGCTGGTCTGCCAACAGTCAAATTTTGCTGTTCTGAGGAGCTAAATGCAGATCCAAGATCACCCAGGTATTTTCACCAAAGGGTACCCATGTCATTTCACCTCTGGGCTCTCCCTGGTGGAATCCTTTTCTCTAATACTGTGGGCTTCCCGCTTATCATGAGCGGGGCCCTTCCCGCCTATCCCGGCGGGAGCGAAAAGACCAAGGCGTGCTGAGAACGTTGAGTGGAAGGACCTTACTCAATGCCAAGGACTGGAAAGGCGGCAAGAGCGTTGAGTGGAAAGACCTCACTCAACGCCAAAGCCCGAGCGAGAACCTTTTCCGCACACCTTGGGCGAGAACCCCTTCCACCCATTCTTCTTGTCTGACCCAATTTGCTTAATGCTAGCCCAAGGCTAACTCAATCCCGATCCAACGGGCATTTAGGTCCAACCCAGCGAATATGGCGTTGTACACAATCCCCGCTCTTTGCGAACAAGCCCTGCGCTCGAAAAGACACATCCAACCCCTAATATTCGCTGGTCGCTTGCTGACCTAGAGGAGAATCTTTTGTGGTCCCCATAATAGTTATATATATATATATGTCGCCGGGTTCATCCTCAGGTCACCACTATCGCTTTTGTCCTCAGCCTAAGCTCCCGCGAGGTTTCGAAGATGCATGCCAAACGTACCGAGAAGCCACTTTCATAGGAGCTGCAAGAGCGTCTCGCCACTACTCAAGCGAAAGACCGCGCCAACTGAGCCGGGGTTTCCCCTTGGATAATGGGCAAGAGGCTGGACGACAAGCCCTCTGAGAGACCAGCCAACGAGACCTCCCGCCCGAAGAAAAAGAAGGCCAAGTTGGTCAGGCGAGACCGCTCAAAAGAGAACCAAGCCTCGCCTACCCCGACCCCTAACCGCGACGAGAACCCTTCTTCCCTGCTGGAGGTACTATCCTCGCCTCGCCCATTGGCGCAAACTGTTAAAGAACGGGGTTGAGCACTGATGTATTGCTCTTCTCGCAGGGGGAGGTTCCGAAAGACGTCACCGATTTTCCACTGACAGATGCCGAGACGACCCACCTTCTCAACGAGGGCCCGCCGTCAGTCTCGGGGGCCGCTCCTCCGATCACCTCGGCCGATCCCCCAAGAATTCCTGGTGTTTATCCATTTTGCTGGCTCGGCTTCCACTTTAGATGATCTGTTTCTCCTTTTCGCTGGCCTTGCCTCTCGCAACACTTGCTCCGGGGAGCCTGAACCTTTTTGACCATAGGCCAAGGGTTCTCTCCCCCAAGGATCCTGTCAACCTGGTGGTTGATCCCGCCCTCCCGGCCAGAGGGGTTGCCACGAATCATTAGTACCTGTGCCGGGATCCCAGACCCCGGCGAGAGGGGGCGCCTCTGTTCCCCCTGACTCAGACCGAGACCGTGGAGCGCAGGTCGTTTCGTCCCGGGCGGGGAAAGCCGCTTCACCTTCTCTTTGGGAAGAGTCCTGAGGGGCGGCTCGGCCCTTCTCGCCGATCGACGGCGGAAAGCCCCCGCTGTACCTCAGGTATACGAGAACCTACTATTTTACCTTTCGCTCCTCTGATCTGACAAACTATCCTCCAGGTTCAAAGGAGAAAGGGGCGGAGGCTGAAGAAGAAGAAGAAGATGAAGACGAAGAAGAAGACGGGGAAGACTCTCCCCTCTCCTCCTCTTGCAAGATGGAGGATTTTCTTGAGGCCTACGGGAGTGGCAAGACGCGGAGGCAGAGGATTGCGACGATCCTATCAAAGCTCGTGCGACAGCAGCGAGCCAACTCCGCAGTTGTGAAGAGAATCCACAGGATGATGGAGCGGCGGCTGGCGATTGTCGAGCGGGACTACACCCACCTCATTGGCGAGATGGATCACCAGGACACGCTTACTGCCGAGACCTCCCCAGGAAGATACATCGCGTGGATTCGAGATCAGCTTCGCCTGGCCAACCTGGGGCTGACCGCCTTGACGGCCTTATTCAATCCATGAGTGCCTCCAAGGTAGGGTAGATGAGTTCGGGGTCGTTGGCGGTGGGAGCAGTACTGAGCCCTGCGGGGCTCGCCTCCTCTTTACCCAACCTCCCAGCCTACCCTTCTCGCTTTGTACCTTTGTATTATATGTGAAACATTTATCATTATTATTTGATGGCTCTCGCCCGGCGAGAGCTCTATTATGTTTGAATATTTTTGGTTACACACGTTTTTGAAGTTCTCGCGATCACCCTGCCGAAATGGACTCTCGCGCCCTACTTGCTACCTTTTATCTGTTGCAGCTTCGTTCTTACCCGGGATCCTTCCCGGAGGCTCTCGCCTTCTGCAGGTTTGGTAAGCGTTTGGCAAGGCGGAGCGAAGTACGAAGAATCAAAAAGTTGGGGTTCGTTGACTGTATTCCCGCTGCTTTCGATAAAACCCCATAATTACTGAATCTTCCTATAAATTGGCTGGTCCACCGATCGCATTTACTCCACTCCGACTTCAGATCCTTGCTTTTCTCTTCCTCTACTTTCGCTGCTCTCCGCAACTTCTAGGCTCCCTCCAACTACCTTCTCTTCCCTTTTCTCTCTTACTCTTCTCGCTCTTACTCTAAGATGTCAGGCGAGGGTGAAGGTCGTTCTAATTGCGCGCAAGCCTCTTTGGACCACATCTTCCCGCCTTATCGATTGACCAAAGACGAATACCTCTCGCTAGTCGGCAACTTCATTCCCCCAAGATTCGTTGCGCGAAACCCTGTGAATGATGATAGGGTCAACTTCACGCCGGTTGGGGAGCTTGCCATCCCCTTGGAGCATTTTGTGGTGGGCTTCCGCCTCCCCCTCTGACCTGAGGTGCGCCAGACTCTCCGCTACTACGGGGTGGTCCTGACACAACTCAATCCTAACTTCGTCGTGATCCTGATGGCCTTCATCTGCTACATGTGGGAGGAGAGGATTGAGTTCAACCTATCCATCTTCTGGAAGCTGTTCAACTTTCGCGCCAAAGGGGAGTGGTCTTCTTCTCAGGCCAGCTGGTGAAGACCAGCAGTCTCGCCAACAAAAACCACCACTAGGGCCAGAGGTTTTTTTTCGTTTCCGGCAACTTCGGCAATATCCCCCTTGCACCGATTCAGTATGACGACGCGACCTACAAACCTCCCGTTCTCGGGGAGCGCGAGGGAGCCCTCGTCGAGTTCTTCGGGACCAAGATCTTTGACGCCCCATTTCTTCGGCGAAACCTGGAATCCCTTTTTCCAGTTCCTCCCGGCGAAGATATCATTTCAGTCTAACCTTGCAACCCTTTGCTTTGAAGTATTGAGCCAACAGATATGCCTTTCATAGGTGAACGGGAAATTCCACCCACCAACCGTTTGATGAGGCTAAGGATTACACCAGCGCCCTAGCTCTCGCCAAATCCGCCGCCCAGGCCTGCCGGAAGGAGCCCGGCTCCCCATCCGTGCCCAACAGCTGGAATCGGAAGCCCAACTCCTCTCCCCCTTCTCCCCCAAAGAAGAGGATAAGCGCGGCGGATAAGGGCAAGTCTGTCGCTGAGACCCTGACCGAGATCCTTCCCGCTGCTGGCGAAGCGAATGCCGCGGGGGAAGCTGCCGAGAACCCTGCTGAGGTCCCAGACACGCTAGTTCCCAAGGGGCATCAAAACATTGGTATTGGCGGGAAGTTTCTTGACGCAGATGGACATCCCTTGCTACAGTGGGACCCAGAAGCCAACCGGGTCTCAATCTCCTCAGTTCTAGCCAACTGGTCAGAGCGAGACACGGTCACCGGCGAGGCCTTCGTGCTAGGCTTCAGACTGTACAACCGAGAGGATGCTCGCGCGTTAGACAAGGAGGTCACTAGATATCTCGTCTATGACATCGCCAAAGCCCAAATGCAGGCGATTTTGCTCGCGCACAAGACTGCACGCCAAGGAATCACCCTGGAGTGTAACCTCATCGACGCGATCAAATCGAGGGAAGCTGCCGTTGCTGAGACGGCCACCCTGAAGGCTGACTTGGTTGCCTCCCAGCATCTCCTCGCCCTTCGCCCAACGACTAAGGTATACAAGACCCTTCAACATCTCTCGATCTCTTAGTATATATACATATTTTTCGCTTAACAAGATCTTCTCGCAGGATTCCGCGCAAGCTCAGTCATTCCGCGCAAGGGTGGCCGACCTAGAATGCGAGAACCAGCTGCTGAAAGCTGAGATAAAGCGTCTACAGGAGGCCCTGGCCCTGACCCGACCTTCGCTGGATGAGAGGATCGAGCACCGCCATTACTCGGCATACGAGATGGATGTAATTATTAAAGAAAACATGCAAGCCTCGACGAAGATGGTGATCGAGGTGCTGCGGGAGTCGGGCCTTTTGAACGAAGGGTACGAGATCCTTACGGCGCGAGGGATCTTGCCCTGGTTATTTGAGCCCATCCCCAAGCCCGCGGGAGAGGACGACTCTCCGGTCAAAGACGCGCTGGAGCTTGGCCTGAATGACGAGTCTGGCGGTAGCTCCACTGGCGAGCCTTCGGCTACACCCCCAGCGAAGCCTCAAGCGGGACCTCCAGCGGGACCTCCGACAAAAACTCCAGTGGCCCGGCCTAATCGACATCTCGCCCCTCTCCCTAGCTTATTTTATTTCGAACTTGTAATTTTCTTCTGATTTTTCTTGAAATGGGCGAGACCCCCTGTAAGTTTTTTGGGTTACTTGTATATATGACAGTCCTTTTCTATTGCCAAAATGTCTCTTTTTTCCCTCTTTTTTTTGAAATTCATTGAGTGGTCACTGCCATAAAGGCTTTTGCGGAGAGGCACTTGCCGAGAGGGTCTCGCCCCCTGGAGCCTTTCGCCAAACTTTCCCTACCCTTATTTCAAGTTGGTTGCACGCGCTTTGGCACCCTTTCATACACCTTAGGCCTTTCCGACGATAACCTTCGCCCATTCATAACGTAGACAAACTTCTCCAAGAAATGGTGCGACGAGTGGTCATGCCGAGAAGCCTTTTCCGAAAGGCCATGCGCCGAGAGACCATGAGTTTCCCTTCCTCAACTTGGAGCTAGAGTTGTCTGTCTGAAAGCCTGCTAGTGAGCTTCTTTGCAATGTTTATTATGGGCCCCACTGTCCCGTCAGTTAGTTAAGAGCCTGACAGTGGGAGTGACCCTGATTTGGCTATTCTTCCCTTTCATCCTGTTAACAGGTGAACCCTCCAGCCCGACCAGCTTGATGGGAGCCTGGTCGGCTGGCCCCTTCCGGTGTCAGCTATAGTCACAAATTCTCTCTCTCCTCAAGCGAGCCTTCGGCCCTGCCGGCTAGTGAGAGACCGAGCCATGGGATCCTCTGGGAGTCTTGCCGACTACCATCCTTATTCCCTTACCCCCCAAGCGAGCCTACGACCCTGCCAACTAGTGGGAGCCTGACAACGGGTCTACTCGAGGCCGAGGGCGCCTTCCAGCCCTGCCAGCCAATGAGAGCCTGAGCAGCGGGATTCTCTCGGGGTCTTGCCTACTATCATCCTCTTTTCCTTTCCCCCCCAAGCGAGCCTACGACCCTGTTAGCTAGTGAGAGCCTAGATATTGGGTCTACCCGGGGCCGAGTGCGCCTCCCAGCCCTGCCAGCTAATGAGAGCCTGAGCAGCGGGATCCTCTCGGGGTCTTGCCTACTATCATCCTCTTTTCCTTTCCCCCCAAGCGAGCCTATGACCCTGCCAACTAGTGAGAGCCTGACATCGAGTCTACTCGGGGCCGTCGAAACCAAAAACACATCACAACCTGCCAAGAAACAATTCTTAAATAATATATTACAAAGGTATACACAAGTCGACCCTTCATATGGGAAAAAGCGTTTCAAATCATCGCCGCTCCAAGCATGACTCAAGGATACCCCTTCCACATTCTGGAGGTGGTACCCCCTGATCCCAGCGCCTTTTCTACGGTGTAGGGTCCTTCCCAATTGGGGTTCAGCTTTCCAACAGCAGCTGACCTCCCTGCAGCGTCAACTTTCTTCAGGACTAGATCTCCTTCAGTGAATTGTTTGATCCGTACGTGCTTGTCAAAATACTTTGCCATCCACTGCTTGACCTCCTCCTGCCTGACGGCGGACACGTTGCGAAGTTCCTCTACCATGTCCAATGAGAGTCATAGCTCTCCTTCATTTTCTTCTCTCCATGCCTCGTCTCCTTTGCTAGCGGCTGCAACTCTCGGGTATCGAACCTCAAACTCAACGGGCAGGACTGCCTCGCACCCATGCGAGAGCTTGAAGGGGGTCTCTCTGATGGCCGTGTTTAGGATCGTCCTCAAGGCCCACAACACTGAGGGGAGTTGCTCCACCCAGCTCCCCCTTAAGTTCTCTACCTTCTTTTTAAGCAAGTTCACAATGATTTTGTTTGCCGCCTCCAACTGACTGTTGCTCTATGGGTGGTGGACGGAGGAAAACTTGAGGTTTATCCCCAGCTGGGTGCAGAAGCTGATGAACTCTTCGCTGGAGAACTGGGGGCCGTTGTCTGTGACTATGGCCTGAGGCAACCCATATCGGCATATGATCTCTCCCCAAACAAAATTCTGGATGACTTGGGAGGTCACCTTGACCTCTAGCCATTTTGAGAAGTAGTCAACCATGACTAGGAGGAACCTTCTCTGCCCGCTTGCTGGAGGGAAAGGTCCAACTAAGTCCATTCCCCAGATGGCGAAAGGTCATGATGTCGTGATGCTTCAGAGCCTTTGAGCAGGCAAGAGTTGGAGGGGGGCGTATAGTTGACACTTCTGGCACCTCCTTGCGAACTCAGCCGTGTCTTTCCTCAGGGATGGCCAAAAGTATCCCTGCCTGACCACCCTTGCTTCTAAGGTTCGCCCCCTGAGTGACTTCCACACTCGCCTGAAATCACTTCCTCTAAAATCCGAGGGATTTCTTCCTCCGCCACGCATCTCGCTAGGAGCACTGACAATATATTTTGATGCAGCCCCCTTCATGCATTAGATAATGAGCCGCCTTGTGCCTGAAGCCCCTTGCATCCTTGGTCCCTTTGGGAAGCTTGCCGGTAGAAAAAAAAGGTTATGAAGAGGTCCACCCACGAGGGTCGCCGATCCACTTCCATCAATTCCCCCTCATCAATCGTTGGTCGGAACAGCTCAGTCAGGTTCCCCCCTGGGTCCTGACTTAGCCAATCGATCGGCTGCTACGCTCTCCTCCCTGGGGGACATGCTTGATCGAGAACGTCCAGAACCCACCGACTATCACCCTTACCTTGGATAAATACTTCATGAGGGTAGGCTCTCGGGCTTCATACTCACCCCCAATCTGCGACGCCACCACCAGCGAATCTGTGAACACTTCTATATCATGTACGCCGAGTTCCTTAACCAACCGCAACCCGACTATGACGGCCTTATATTCTGCTTGATAGTTCGTGACCGTGAAGTGCAGCACCACCACTTGCTCTATGATGACCCCTTGAGGGCTTACCACTACCACCCCTGCCCCGAGGGAATGCTTCCCCGAAGCTCCGTCAACCAACATCTTCCAAGCCTCCCGCGTCCGTGGCTCCTCACCCCCGGCTTCAATGATGTAGTTGGCCAGGAAATCTGCCACTACCTATGCCTTGATGGAAAGCCTCTGCACAAATGAGATGTCGAACTCACTGAGATAGATGGGCCACTTGGCTAGCCGTACCGAGTGCTCCACCCCTTCAAAAATCTTACGCAGGGGATGGTCCATCACCACCTGGATTGAGTGGGCCTGAAAATAAGGCCTAAGCTTCCTCGCCGAGACGATCTGGGAGAAAGCTAGCTTTTCTAGGATGGGATAGCAGAGCTCCGCCTTCTTCATGATCCTGCTAACATAGTAGATTGGTAATTGCTTCTTTCCCTCCTCCCTGACCAACACGGAACTCACAGCCTCTACTCCTACCCCAAGATACAAGGTTAGGTCCTCCCTCTCCTTCGGGCTCTAAATGAGCGGCGCTTGGGAAAGTTGAACCTTCAATTCCTGGAAGGCCTCGTCACATTCCCCGGTCCACTCGAACTTCTGGTTTCCTCGTAGCGTCTTAAAGAACGGTGAATATTTCTCCCCGGCCCGAGAGAGAAATTCTACTTAGCCTGACGAGCTTGCCCGTCAGACGCTGAACCTCTTTAGCATTGCGTGGGGATTCAAGCTCCATGACGGCCTTCACCTTATTCGGGTTAGGCTCGACCCCCGCCGGGGTTAGAAGATGTCCAAGGAACTTGCCTTGGCTTGCCCCGAAGACACACTTCTGGGGGTTTAGCCTCATCTTGAACTTTCGCAGGGTCACGAACGTCTCCTCCAATTCAAGTAGGTGTGAACCCCCATCCCTACTCTTTACCATGAGGTCGTCAACGTAGACCTCGAGGTTCTTACCCCTTTGACCTTGGAAAACCCGATCCATCATGCGCTAGTAGGTTTCCCCTGCATTCTTAAGCCCAAAGGGCATCATTTTGTAGTTGAAGCATCCTTCCCTGGTAATGAAGGAAACATCCTTGACATCGGTGGGATTCATCCAAACCTGAAAAAGCATCCAAAAAGCTCATAACAGAAAAACCAACGGCTGAATAAACCAGCGCGTTGATCCGAGGCAGGGGGTAGCAATCCTTAGTGCATGATTTATTTAATAAAGAAAAGTCCACACACATACGCCACCTTCCATCCCCCTTTTTTACCATTACCACATTGGAGACCCAGCCTGTATACTGGATCTCCGAGATGAAACCTGCATCGAGAAGCTTCTTGACCTCCTCGCGGATGGGCTCCTCTAGCTTGGTGGCGATGGTCCTCATCTTCTGGCAGATCGGATGTGTCTTGGGGTCCAAGTTCAGACGGTAGCAAGCCACATCTGCATCAATGCCCGACATGTTAGTCGTGCTCCAAGCAAAGACGTCGACGTTCTTTTGGATGCACTCCCACATACTTTCCTAGTCTTCAAGGCTCAGGACACTGCTGACCCTTACCCTCTCCGTCCTCCCTGCCTTGGTGATGACCTCCATCTCCACGACTTCTTCTGATGGCTCCAGCCGGGCGCGCTCCCTGCCAGCTCTCTCCTCCTCTTCATGCCCAAAATTTTCCTCACCTCCTGCCTTCTCAATTTCCATCGCCCCCAACTGGCTCTTCCCCAACCACTCCACTTCTTCACCCCTCTGGGCCTCACCCCCCGCTTCTCCCTCTTCCCTTTGCTCCCCTGCAGTGTTCTCTCCAGATTTACCTAGGCTCAACCCTGCCATCTCCTTCTCCAGCTTCTTCTGCCTCCGCCATCCAGGAAATGGTGTTGACAGCAGTCATGTAGCACTACCTCGCCACCTTTGGATCCCCCCTGATCCGGACCTGCACTCCTCTACTGTTGAAATTCAAACATTGATGGAACAAGGAGGGGACGCAACGGAAGTCGCTGATGAGGGGGCGCCCAAAGATCGCATTGTAGCTGCTTGGAGCATCCACGATGACAAACTGACAGTTCCTTGACCCCCCCAACGTCACATGAAGCCCCACCCCTCCTTCTACTTCCTTCCTCTCCCCTGAGAACCCAAACAATGGCCCGTCCGAGGCTAGCACTATCCAAGCCTCCAACTTTATCTCGTCGAAGGCCTTCTTGAAGATCATATTTACGGGGCTCCCGTTGTCTACCAAGATCTGGGAGACCGTGAAATTTTCTACCATAGTCTGGATCACCAAGGCGTCACAGAATGGGTCCTCATAGTCTGACATATCCCTCGATGAGAAGGTGATCCTTTCCTCTTCCTGGGGGGGGGGGGGTCTGGGAATTCAAGGCGACACTCATTCGATACATGGTCTGGAAGCTCCCCTTACGGGCGACTTCGATCCCCACTCCTCCATGGATTACCTCGATCCCTCCTCGGGCCCCACATCTGCCCGGCCTTCGCATATATCCTCTCTTCCTCTTGGCTGAACCTCCTCAATCCTTATGGGCTGCTGCTGCTGGTCCTGCCCCTTGCCCCTCATCTCCAAAAACTCTGGGCAGGTGGCCGTTGCATGACCCCCCCTCCTGGTGGAAGTCACAAAAAGGAAACTCCACCCTGCCTTCTCTCCTCCTTGCTCCTCCCCGAGCTCCTCTCCTTCCCCCTCTTCCTCTCACGATGTTCATGGCCTCCTACTGTGGCGGGAGGGGGGCCCACTGCCCCTGCCTCCAGGCCGGCTAGTTGAACCTCCTTTGCTCGTGGAAGTTATCTCCTGGTGGTGACCTTCTTGGGGCCTCTAGCCCAACCGGTTGTTTGGCTCCCTACGCCCCCACCCTTGGGGATGACCCTTATGCCCCTGGCCTTTGGGCTCTTCCCTTCTCCTCTCCTCCCTCTGCTCCCTCTGCCTCCAGGCTCTTTCACATCCTCCTCCGCCAACTTGGCCAACTTCTTGGCAAACGCCGGATTGGCTGCATCAATCTCCATCTCCTTCGCCGCCCTCTCCACCAGCTCTTCAAAGGAGAGGGGGGAACTCTCTTCAAATCCATGCTAAAGAAACTGGACCTCAATCCCAAGGTGAAGGCAAGCATCACCGTGTACCATGACATCTCTTGGACTTGCAGAATCTCCTCCTGGAACCTATCGAAATAGCATCCCAACATTTCCTCCGGCTTCTGCTTGATGGAGAACAAGTACTCCGTTGTCTTCTTCCTCTTCTTTGACATCGAGAACCTTAACAAGAACCCCCAACGCAAATCCTCAAAACAGTAGATTGAACTTGCAGGAAACTGGTGGAACCAATCCCTGGCCTTCTCCTTCAGAGTGATGGCGAAGAGCCTACACTTGAAGGCATCCGAAATTTGCCTTATGGAGACGACATCTTCGAACCACTGCACGTGTTGCGTGGGGTCGTACCTGCCCATGTAGTATGACATGTCTGGCTCCCAGAACCCCTCTGAAACCAGAGTCGAGATGATGAGCTCACTGAAATGGATCCCTCCCGCTCCCTGCCGAGTGGGCTCCTCCCGTTGCCTCGGCTCGTTAGCCCTATCGACGCTGGTATGCCCGGGGAACAGCTCCCGCCCGGCGAGACCCCTCTCCGCAACCTCCGTCGGAACCTCCTTCCCGGGACGTTGCCCGAGAGCGTTCTTGCCTAGAGACGAAACGGCTGCCACCGGGGCCTGAGGTGTGGCCCACTCGCTCCTTGCCGAGAAGGCCAAATGGATGGTCTGCAATACTTCCCGCCTGAAGTCCTCCAACATCCCCCTCATCACCTAGCCTTCTCGGGAGGGGGAACCTCCCGACCTAGCTCCTTCCCCTTTGTTCCCAGCCATGAGACTTAGCTTGGAATTTTCTTGTACCAGCTATGGTCCACGCTCACCACACCAGAAATGTTGAAGCCAAAAACCGGCCTCAACGAGAGTTCAGACCCGGGGGTGTAGTTAGCGCCTACTTATCCCAAACCCAAACCTCTAACTATTAACAAAGAATCAGGAACTGACCCTTAGCCTCAGCTGGGAGTTCCCTCTACTAACTCAGAAGATCTCTGAGCGCTTCCCAGCCAAAAGATGGGCTAAGAGCACCTCAGAAAGCACTGAAGGGATTTTAGAAATGATCAAAGCTTGCCTTATGAGGAACTCCATGGATCTATTTATAGGTTTTTAGTATCCGGTCTGCCAAAATCATAATTTTGCTATCTTGAAATCACTGAAATACCCTAGGCTGGTCTGCAAATAGCCAAAATCTGTTGTTTTGAGGAGCTAAATGCAGATCCAAGATCACCCAGGTAATTTCACCCAAGGGTACCCAAGTCATTTCACCTCTGGGCTCTCCCTGGCGGAAGCCTTTTCGTTAGTACTGCGGGCTTCCCTCTTATCACAAGCAGGACCCTTCCCACCTATCCTGGCGGGAGCGAAAAAATCAAGGGGTGTTGAGAGCGTTGAGTGGAAGGACCTTACTCAATGCCAAGGCCTGGAAAGGCGGCGAGAGCGTTGAGTGTAAAGACCTCACTCAACGCCAAAGCCCGGGCGAGAACACTTTCCGCACACCTTGGGCGAGAACCCCTTCCGCCCATTCTTCTTGTCTGACCAAATTTGCTTAATTCTATCCCAAGGCTAACTCAATCTCGACCCAATGGGCATTTAGGTCCCACCCAACGAATATGGGGTTGTGCATACTGCTTTGGGCGAGTGCGAGCCTGCTTGCCCTACTCGCCGCTTGCCTGGTCCTGAGGTCTCATTAACACCTCAAACTTCTCTGGTGAACCCACTCGGCAAACACGTGTTGAACAAAACGAATGAAAGCACACTACGATGCGCCAACCACGAAAAGAATTGAAGTGACACACAGTTCGGAAACTATCAAGATCCCTCGTCTAACATTGTATGAAGGATCTTCACTTCACAAAACTGACGTCGAGCCATTCCAAGGCACCAACGCTCCTACAAAGCGCTACAAACATAAAATGACTTCTCGAGCAAAGAATCATGGTCCCAAGGAAAAAGGTTAAGTCAAAAAATTTCGCGCTCATCGTGTCGAGGGCCATGACTCGCAAACATTTGAGTGCATTTGATAGTGTTCCCCCTAAGTTTTCCTGAATCGAGTCGTAGGAGGCTGATCATCCGTATGAGAAGGAGCACACACAAGCTCAACCGGCCCAAGCACGAGCCCACTCCCCTCTACAACGCGCGGGAGCAGGGGCGACACGACCCTCTAGAAAACTATAAAAGGTCCCCCAGACCCTCATTAGAAGGCAAGCAACTCCAGAGGTTAGAGAGAACTCTGAGGTTTTCCGATGAGGGCATGAGACATAGATCATTCCTTTTCTTGGAATTCGCTCTTCTCCCTCTCTAAGCCGCTTAGCGCCCAACACTCAACTCTTAGCACTCTATGCTCCACGTCAAGCGCTCGCATGGTTGCGTCTGTGAGCACATGAGAAGATGACAGAAGAATACTCTCTAGTATGCTCACCTCCAGGCTTTGCTGACTCCAAAGCTTCAAGGACTCTGCTATTTTCTCCAAAAAGACGCTCATCCAAGCCCCGAGGACTTAGCTAATTTTCTATTCTAGATGAAGGCACAGAGAAGCTCTCTAGAGGTCATCCTCGTCAAAGCTCCTTGGACTTAGATTATTTTTCTTGTGCAACCACGGGGTCGTAGGAGGCGACTCAAAGAAAGGTGCTGAGTTAGGGGCGAGAGGATTACAGAGGCAAGTAGGACCATAAGGTTGTTGAAGTAGGTTACCGGGCGGTCTGGCGTTCTGTCTTGGAAGATTGAAGACCGCACGGTCTGGCGGTTTCCCTTCAGCGGTTTGGTTGTTGTGCAGTTGTTGTCTGGAGTCCGAGCGGTCTAGCTGTTTGTCTCTGGCGGCTTGGAGACCGGGCGGTCTAGCGGTCTCCCATGGCAATCTTTCCTTCCTCTCTGGTGGTATCCTAGCGGTTAGCCCTTCCGTCTAACCACGCGGCTTGTGCGGCTTGTTTCTATATAGACCGCTTAGTCCTGTAATTTTTTAGTCCCACATCTCTTATTTGTATTCTCTCTTCTCTCCTCCATTCTATAAAAGGGAGGTCATACCTTTGTAATAGATACCTTTTTCAGATAATAAAATTTCTGTTATACCACTTCCTGTTTGTTCTTGTTCGTTTCTTACATGGTATCAGAGGACTCGATCTACTCCTCCTGATTCTGTGTACCTTCTCTGACCGCGCGACCTGTTTGCGCGACTTGCTTCTTCTTCTCGCGACCTGTCCTCGCGACTTGTTTCTTCCGCCTATTTGCGCCCTGTTCGCGCGACTTCTTTCTCTCCTTGCCGTTGGCCTTTGTGTGTGCGGCCTCTTCTTCTCTCCGTGACCTGTGCTTAGTCGTCGCGACCTCTTCTTTAGTTGCCGCGACCTATCGCTGCGACCTGTTTGTCTTCTCTTTCTTCTGTTCACGCGGGCTGCTTTTTAGTCGCTCGACTTCTTTCCCTCTGCTTGGTTCCGCGGCTTGGTCGTGGCCTTTCTGGCCGCTGGTGTCTGTCATCGTGACCGCCGCAGATCTATTTCTCCTAACCGTTGTGATTTATCCCTGTTCGCGTGACTTGTTTCCTAACCGCACGGTTTGTTTCCTAACCGCGCGGCTTCCTATTATTTTCTACTATGTCTCTTTCTGATGCTTCTACTACCACCACTCCTGTCGCTAATCTGGCTCCGCCTCTTCCTCCTACTCCTTCCGGGAACCTTGGCATCGTTTCGAAACTTGTCGGCTCAAACTACCCGGATTGGAGCGTCTTCTTCAACTCTCTCCTTCGCTTGCAACGCAAACGCCACCATCTCGTTGATGACCCTCCTCCCACCACTTCATCTCTCTTTGATGACTGGGATGCGAGTGATGCACTTATGCGTACTTGGCTCGCTAATAGTCTCTCCGATGAATGCCTTCCCGTCATCCGTCATGATGAGATGGTCAAGGCCGCTTGGCTTCATCTTGCCGCTCTGTACTCAAAGGGGGCTCAGACGTCCCGCATCTATACATTGTATGCGAACCTCTTTGCCCGTCCTACAATGTCTCCTGCTGCTGCCTACCAACAGGTTCAGGCTCTTGGGGCTGAGATTCTTCAGAATCGCCCATTTTCTGCGGATTTGGCTCAACAACACAAGCATTTCCAGGAGCTTCTGGTTGTGTGTTATCTGCTCTGGCTTCCTGATACTTATGATATGATCCGCCAGCAAATTCTGGTTGAGGCAGAATCTCCCTTAGATGCCACTACTGCCCGCATCACCGCTGTCACCTCCCTCCTTTAGCGCCCGCTTATGTCCGCTCCTTCTCCACCGGACAACTATGCTCACCAAAGTCAGCGGAGTGGCTCTGGTAGCCGCAGTCACCAGTCTAGCGGACGTGCTCCTTCTCGCTACCTTTGCTCTCACTGTGGCCGCACCGGCCACACTGTGAATCGCTGCTGGATGAAGCATCCCCATCTTCGCCCCTCGGGTGACTCTTTCACCTACTCTTCCAAGCTGTCTGCCTCCGTGGTCACATCATAAGGTAGTGCCCACGTGGTGACTCAAGGTAAATGGCTTATCGACTCTGGTGCGACAAATCACATGACGGGCAATCCTCAGTGCTTCTCTCTCCTTGAACAGCATGATCGGTTGCCTCCTGTTCTCGTTGCAGACGGTTGTCCCTCCCCGGTTCATGGGTCGGGAGTGGTTCATGTTACTCCGTCTCTTCGCCTAGCGGACACTCTCTATGTGCCCAAATTTCCGTGCAATTTATTGTCGGTTACCTCTTTATGCAAGCAGCTTCATTGCTCTGTGACTTTTACTCCGACTTCTTATTCTTTTCAGGATCCGAGCTCCCAACGGACGATTACTACTGGGACTGAGAGCGGCGGACTCTACTTCCTCGACAATGTTTCCGTCTTGTCCGCCTTCTTCTCCTCTTCTATGGATCTTCTCGAGTGGCATCTCCGCCTCGGTCATCCTCCTCCACGACTTATACATCAGCTTCTGCCCCACCTCCCTCCTTCCAGTACTCCTCTCAACTGCGACGCTTGTCAGCTTGGCAAGCATCACCGTTCCTCCTTCCCGTCAAAGCAAGGTCGGGGCTCTAACAATCTGTTTGATCTAGTCCACTCCGATGTCTGGGGCCCTGCTCCTACCTTCACCATTGGTCGGGGTAGTTCTTATTTTGTAACTTTTATTGATGATTTTTCTAGATGTACTTGGGTGTATCTCTTACGAGATCGCTCTGAACTTTTGGATGTATGGATCTCTTTTTATCAATTAATTAAAACTCAGTTTTGTGTTTGTATTAAAACATTTCGCTCAGACAATGCTAAAGAATATCTGAGTCATGCGTTTACATCTTTCTGTGTGCAACATGACATTATTCATCAGACTAGCTGTGTTTATACCTCCCAGCAAAATGGGGTGGCGAAACGCAAAAACCGTCATCTCCTCGATGTCGTTCGTACCTTGATGACCCAGATGCATGTTCCTCGCTCCTATTGGGGCTATGATGTTCTCCTTGCCTGCTACCTCATCAATCGCATTCCCTCCACGGTTCTCCACGGGAAAACCTCATTCTCCATTCTGTATCCGGGCAAGGAGCCTTTCCCTCTCCCTCTCCGTATCTTTGGGTGCACTGCCTTTGTGCATGCACCATCTGCCACCCGAGATAAGCTCTCCCCTCGCTCCACCAAATGTGTCTTTCTGGGGTACTCCCCCACTCAGAAAGGATATTGTTGCTTTGACCCCGTTCTTCATAAGCAATTTGTCTCTGCTGACATCACCTTCTTTGAGAATGCCTCCTACTTCTTGGATGAATCCTCTCCTCTCCCCCCAGCTTCTGACACTCCTGCTATTCTCTTCATTCCCTTGTCTCCTACTGCGATCTCAACCACTACACTGTCTCCATCCACTCCTCTCCCTCCGCCTCTCTCTCCCTCTTCTCCGCCACCGTCTCCCTCATCTCCACCGCCATCGCTCTCTACTCCCGGGCCAGCTCTCTCTTCCACGGATGCTCCGGATGCCGAGGGACCCGCCGACCTGGATCTTCCTGTAGCTCTTCGCAAAGGGGTGCAGACGTGTACTCTACACCCCCTTGCTGTTGTTGTTTCATATAATCGCCTTACCTCTTATCGCAGGGCCTTTGCTCTGGCTATCTCTGCCACTGCCACACCCCGTTCCTACCAGGAGTCCCTTGCTATTCCTCATTGGAAGATGACCATGGATGAGGAAATGATGACCATAACTGAGCGGGGTACCTGGACTCTTGTTCCTCCTCCCTTCGGCACTGATGTTGTTGGCTGTCGCTGGGTATTTGTGGTAAAATTTGGCCCAGACGGCACTGTGGATCGTTATAAGGACCGCCTTGTTGCTAAGGGCTTTACTCAGACCTATGTGGTTGATTACTTTGACACCTTCTCTCCCGTAGCTCGTCTCAGCACTATCCGGGTCCTACTTTCTGTGGTTGTCAATAGAGATTGGCCGATTTCTCAGCTGGATGTCAAGATTGCCTTCCTGTATGGTGATCTTTAAGAGGCCGTCTACCTAGAGAAACCTCCTGGGTATGTTGCTCAGGGGCAGACACGGGTATGCCGACTAAAGAAGGCCATCTATGGACTCAAGCAGAGCCCTCGAGCTTGGTTTTAAAAGTTCAGCGACATTGTGGTGGCCATTGGTTTTACACGAAGCTATGCCGATCACTCGCTATTCATTCGCAAAACCTCCTCGGGACTGGTGGTTCTTGCTGTGTACGTCGATGATATTCTTCTCACTAGCGATGACCAGGAAGGGGTAGCCTTGACAAAGCAGCATCTTCGTCAACATCTGGTCACGAAAGATATGAGATCTCTGAAGTACTTTTTGGGGATTGAAATCTCTCGGAAGCCCAACTCCTTAGTCATCTCCCAACGTAAGTATATTATTGATCTATTAAAAGAGGCAGGATTGACTAGAGCAAAACCTGCCCGATGCCCCATGACAACTGGAGAAGACAAAACCTGGACAGATGATTCGCCTCCTCTTTCAGATATTACGCGATACAGGCATTTGGTTGGTAAGCTCATATATCTCACAGTGACCAGGCCCAACATTTCCTATGTTGTGGGCAAGGTTAGTCAATTCATGCAAGTGCCTAGAGAATGCCATCTACAGTCCGCCTTGTGGATCTAGGAGTATGTCAAAGCAGCACCTGAGAAAGGATTACTCTTTTAGAAGAATGATCATCTGAGGGTTGAAGCATACTCAGATGCGAGTTACGCTGATGACAAAGGGGATTGCAAGTCAACCTCGGGTTTTTGCACCTTTATTGGGGGAAATCTGGTGAGCTGGAAGAGCAAGAAGCAGTCTGTCATTTCCAGGTCTAGTGCAAAAGCAGAGTATCATAGTATGGCTTCGACCACTTGCGAGTTAAAGTGGTTACGGGTGCTCATGATGGATCTAGGAGAGGTCTATAATCATCTTCTACCTATGTTCTGTGATAACAAGATGGCCATATACATCTCCAAAAATCCGGTCTTTCATGAAAGAACCAAGCACATTGAGGTCGACTGTCATTTCATTCGTGAAGATATTTTGAAGGAACAAATTTGCACTCCCTTTGTCACTTCTGATAAAGAGTTGGCTGACATCTTCACCAAGCCAGTATCCGCCTCGTTTCTTCATATTTGCTACAAGCTGGGCATGATCGATATATATATTCTCCAGCTTGAGGGGGAGTGTTGAAGTAGGTGACCGGGCGGTCTGGTGGTCTGTCTTGGCGGATTGAAGACTGCGCGGTCTTGCGGTTTCCCTTCAGTAGTTTGGTTGCTGTGCAGTTGCTGTCTGGAGTCCGAGCGGTCTAGCTGTTTGTCTCTGGAGGCTTGGAGACCGGGCGGTCTAGGGGTCTCCCATGGCGATCTCTCCTCCCTCTCTGGTGGTAGCCGAGCAGTTAGCCCTTTCGTCTAACCGCATGGCTTGTGCGGCTTGTTTCTGTATAGACCGCTTGGTCCTGTAATTTTTTAGTCCCACATCTCTTATTTGTATTCTCTCTTCTCTCCTCCATTCTATAAAAGGGAGGTCATACCTTTGTAATAGATACCTTTTTCAGATAATAAAATTTATGTTATACCACTTCCGGTTTTGTCTTGTTCGTTTCTTACAAAGGTTAACTCACCGGTACTCCGAAAAGGAAGAACATAATAGGCGAGACAGGAGCAGCGGAGCAGGCAAGAGGGCTCTCGCGGCATATGTTGACCTCTTGTGGCGAGTCTTCTCTCGCGACGTATGTTGGCCTCTTGTGGCGAGACGGCTCTCGCAGCATATGTTGACCTCTTATAGCAAGACGGAGTACTCGCGAGGCGGGGAACTCGCGCGACGAGCTGATAGGTTCCTCTCGCCCGCCAGATATTTTCTCACTCGCCATATGGGAAAAAGGCGTTTTTACTTTCCTACCCCCAAGTGGGGGTTTTACTCTTTTACCCCAGGTAATTTTCCCCTTTTGCCCTTTGGGGTCTGCGTATAACCCTTCAGAATAGTGAAGTTTGGCTGTTCGTAGATCCAGCCCAGGATATTTTGGTAATTTCAGGTCGGTTCAGTTTGGTTATTGGCAGGTCAAACTCAGAGGCTTATAAATAGATCGGTAAGGTGCCTTGAGGAAGAAGAGGGAAAAAATAGAGAGAGAGAAGAAGAGGGTGTTGGTTTGCTTATCCTTCTTCCTCCAAGACACCTAGCTCAACACTAGCTAGGGAGGGGAAGAACTTCTAATTCTTCTGGGTGAGAGGTGGGACCTCCAAGATGATTCCCACGGTCTGTTTCTAGTTCCAAGACTCACGTCGGGAAGGGGGTTCAGGAAGGGTAGGTGTGAGCTGCAACTTTAGGTATGAACTCTAGGTGAAGTCGGGCTTCTGGATTCAACATTTTTGGTGCGGTGAGCGTGGACTACAGCCTACACAGAAGAATCTCGAACTACTTCATGACGGAAAATCTCGGAGAAGGATACGGGGACGGGTCCTAAAACTCGGGAGGATTTGTAGGAAGAGAAGAATTCATGGTGTCCATTAGAGACATCATGGACATGTTGCAGGGGATCTCGCGGTGAGGCGACTGCTCGACTCCTTTAACTCAAGCGTCCACTCTCGCGCATTAAGACGAGCTCGTCTCGACAAGGATTGGAGAGGATGCCCCTGGGGTGGGGTGGGGTGGGGGGGGACCTGGAAGGAAAAGGTGGTGGAAGCGGGCGAGACCTGGCTGGTTGGGAGTTGTTCCCTAGCCCTGCGAGTGTTGTCTCGCCAGGAGACGTCATTGTGCGGGTGGAGACGGCGAGACCCGTGGCAAGAGGGTCCCCTTTATGCGAGTTGATCCTTTCAGCTTCAGTCCTAGAGGGGTTCAGGGAGCCCGAAATGACCTACTTTGTGGGAAAAGACGACCCTCTCCAGCACTTGCAATGGTTCGAAGATGCGGTCTCCATCAAGCAAATGACGGACGCGTTCAAGTGCCGTCTTTTCGCCATCACCTTGAAAGATAAAGTTAGGGACTGTTTCATCAACTTCCAACGGGATCAATCTATGGATTCGAAGACCTGAGTAGAAGTTTCCAGTTGCGTTTCTCAACCTCGAAGAAAAGGAAGAAGAATCCCGAGTCAATTTTTCTGATCGGACAGAAGGCGGATGAATCCCTGGCCCAGTACGTGGATAGGATCCAGGAAGAAATCTTGGATATTCAGGAGGTTCTAGGATTTTCTTTCCAAATGGCTTTCACCGTTGGACTGCGGGAGGGTTTCTTCAAGATGAGCCTAACTCGAAAGGCACCACTGTCATTTGAAGGGTTAATGGAGAAGGCAACAAAAGAGATAGCGATGGAGGCAGCAAACCCGGCATTTGCCAGAAAGCTATCAAGGTTGACAGAGGCCGAGTCAAGAGAGCCGGGAGGGGCAAGACAAAAAGAAGGAAGAAGGAGGGAGGAGCCGAGGGCGTTGGCATATCAGGATTTGGGTTGGAGGCAACAAGGAGGCCCTTATCAAGGGCAAGGAAGAGGTTTTCCCCAAGGGGGAAGGAACTACCAAGGAGGACCAGGAAGATTCAACCAATAGGGGTGAGGATATGGTCCTAGACCACCCCTACCCCTGCCTCAGCAAGATATGGCCATCGACCGAGGGAGAGGAAGGGGAAGAGAAAAAGGGAGAGCAGGAATTGGAGCTGGAAGAAGGAGGAATCCCCAGGAGGGGAGACAGGAGGAGGAGGTAGCGTTGCCATATTGTGACTTCCATGAGGAGGAGGGTCACGCAACGGCTACCTGCCCAGAATTTCTGGAGATGAAGAGAGCAAGGGGAGCAGGGGAACAACAGCTACCAGTGCAAATAGTGGAGATGACTGGGACCGAGGATTAGGACCAGTGTATAGATCGAGCTGATATGGGAGATTGAGGTGGGATCAGAGTGATCCATGAGGGAGTGGGGATTGAGGCTACCCGTAAGGCAAGTCTTCATACCATGTACCGTCGGAGTGTAGCCTCGACATCACAATCCCCTCCCCCGGATGATAAAATCAACTTCGCTCAGAAGGACATGCCAGACAACGAAGATCCCTTTTGTGATGCGTTAGTGATCTGGACCGCCATTGAAAACTTCACGATATCGCGGATCCTTGTCAATAATGGAAGTTCAGTGAACGTCATCTTCAAGAAAACATTCAATGAGATGAGGGTGGAGGCTCAAAGGGTGTTGGCAGCAGATGGTCCGTTGTTCGAATTCTCGGGAGAAAGGAAGGAAGTCGAGGGGGGAGTAGGACTCTAGGTGTGTTGGAACCCCAGTTTGGATTTGGGCTAGGTTCACTATTAGATTTGTTGACCCAACATGTATAGCCAAGGGTCATTTGTTAGTTTTAGGGTTAAGGTTAGTCACATTAGGTTAACCTGCCTTAAGAAGACTTCAGAGACTTCAGACTTTAGAGACAGAAGACTTCAAGGAAATGCAGTTAAAAAGATTTCAGAAATTCAGTTCGACGATAGCTGAACTCAGCTCGAAGATCGTCGATCTCAGATCGACGAACTCAGAGTTCCTTCTCTGAGTTGAGCTCGACGAAATTCCAGCTAAGATCGACGATCTCTGATCTCATATCAGAAGTTTAGCTCGATGAAAGTCTTTCTCTGGTCGACGAACTTGGAGCTCAGATTGACAGTTCATTTTCAGATCAATGATCGTTGAGCTCAGCTCGACGAAGGAGAATTTTCAGCTGGACGAACTTGGAGTTCAGGTCGATGAAATTATTCCTGAGTTCGACTATTTCCTTCCAGGTTTTGTTCGACGTTTTTCCTTTACAGTTTCTCAGATCAACTATCATTTTAAATTCGATTATATTAAGGCAGTAATACTCTAATAATTAATGCTCATATTCTCAAGAATATAGCCATTCCATGACAACATTAATTATGATCTTCACAGAGTTATTACTTGGCTTATTTCAATGAGATAGTTGGGGAAATTCATTAAATACAAATTCTAGCCGTTCAACTCCCAGAATTTTGGCAGTCAGTCAAGGAAAGGAATTCGAATTTCAAAGACCAAAAATCTGCAAGGAATATATAAGGTTTATCTTTTCAGACAGAAAAAAAATAGTAACCTGTGACGGAAAGATTATTCTACAGAAAACTGAAAGAAGAACAGCTCTCTTAAAAAATAAAGTTCTTCATCAGCTTTTGCTTCAGTACTTTCAAGAGACAATCCATCAATATCTGTCTAAAAGCTTCCTGAAGATTTTTCAAGCATTCTGAAGGCCTACACCCTGAGCAAAGCTCTCTTTCTCCTGAACAATTCTACATCTCAGGGGGAGCTTTGACAACAACATCAATCCACTAGTCTTATCAGAACTTTGAGATAGAGAAGACAATATCAATTTTCTTTTTTACTTTCCCGTGTACAGGGGTTTAACTCCCTTCAATAGTTAGTCTTTGGTTGTTAAGTCTCCTGATCAAAGGACTTAGTTTGGTTTTTGGGCACCTAGTCAAAAGCTCAAAGGGTTGCTAGATCTCTCTTGAAAATAGATCTTGTGGTGACAGGGCACCTGAGCAAAAACCTGTGATGGCAGGGCACCTGATCAAAAACCTGTAGTGGATCCCTACCAGGGTGGTAGAAGAGTGGATGTACCCAAGTTTTAGGGGAACCACACTAAAATCTTTGTGGCGTCTGGTTGCTCTACTTGTTGTTTTTCTGTGCTGTGATTTTTTTGTTTTATTTCTGTCTTCTATATATAGTTATCACTTATTTTAATCCCAAATAAAAATTTATCAAAAGTTTTTAAAACTCTATTCACCCCCCTCTAGAGTTAGTGTGATCTATCCCTTCACTTTCAATTGGTATCAAAGGTGTAAGGTTGTTTGGTTTCACAGGCTAACACTTGAACCAAAAGATTTTTGATAGATCCCATTTACTCTAGTGTCCTTTTACATCATGGCACAAAATAAGGAGTACTCAAGAACCAGACCTCCAGTGTGCAATCTTAACAAGTTTGCACTTTGAAAGGCAAGGATTAGGCTGTATATGAATTCAATTGATGAAAACATTTATAACTCTATCTTGACAGGTCCCCCTACTCCTTCTACAACAACCAGTACAAGCACTAGTGTTGTTCCCCCACATGAGTGGACTGATGCACAGAAGAAAGCTAAGGTGCAGATGCTAGAGCTATGAACATCTTAGCTCAAACTATGTTTGATGATATATTTCAAAAAGTGGTTGAATGCACATCAGCAAAGGCCATTTGGGATTACCTCAACCAAATGATAGCAGGATCTGCTGATGAAAGGAAAGATAGGAGATCACATCTAATCTCTCAATATGAGAATTTCAAGAAATAAGAAGCAGAATCAGTTGTTGACATGTACAACAGAATCAGCCTCATAATCAATGAGCTGAAAACTCTGGACAAGGACATCTCATTAATAGAGATAAATGACAAGATTCTTATGTGCTTCCCCAACACATAGTATTCTAGGATCTGACCAATCAAGGAGGCCAGAAGCCTAAATGAGATTTCTACTGAGTCATTATTAGGCAAGCTCAAGTCTTATGAGTAGCTTATTAAGACCAGAGAAGCAACTGAACAAAAGAATCCTACCTCAAGAAGGAAGGAGCAAAGTATTGCCTTCATGGCATCTGAGGATTCAGAAGCACTACCTGCCAATAAAGAGCCAATGAGTCTATTAGCTAGAAGATTCTACAAAATGGCTAAGAAGGACTTCAGAAGAAGGTCAACCAGAAATGAGGACAAGCCCAGGTATGACAAGACACCTACCAAGGAAATTATCTGTTATGGATGCAGGAAGCCAGGACATATTCTCCCAGAATGTTTATAGGCTCAGAAGAAGGACAAGAGAAAAGAGAAAGAATCTAAGAAGTACTCCAGCAAGCCCTCCTACAACAAATACAAGAATAAGAAGGAGAGAGGCTTTGTAGCTGAGACCTGGAGTGACTCAGAAGAAGAAACTTCTTCTAGTTCTAGTGAGGATGAAGAAGAGGCTAAAGTAAGAGAGATCTACTTGATGATAATTGATTCATCATGCAGTCACTCAGGAGCTGAAGAATCAGCAGAAGAATGTGAATCAGAAGAGGACCAGGTAATAGCTTCTTTTGATTTCACTTTTGATGAATTTAAAACTGAATTCAAACTTTTATGTAATAACTTAATTAAATCTGAGAAGGAAATCAAACTTCTCAGAGAAAAACAAATTGAATATGACAATCTGTTTTCTAAAAACATCAAACTAAAAGTTGAATTAGACTTAGCTTCAGAACAAATTATTTCATTACAAATTAAACTAAATGAGGCAAAACAATTTGAAGAATCCCTTAATGGGAGAAGTATCAAATTGATGGACATTAAAAGCACAGTGAATGCTAGATTAAATAGCAAACTGGGCTTGGGTGCTTCATCAAGTCAGCCTCCTATTCTTTAGAAAAATATTTTATCAACTCCCATAAAATTCATCTCTGCTAAAGAAAAAGGAAAAGAAGTTTTACAAATTATAGATAAAAATACTGAAATTTTACCAAAAAACAAATCAAAGAAACATAAAAAATCTCATAAAAATAATGTTCAACAAAATTCGTCGAACTCAGATCGACGAAATAAGTATTATGCGTCCAACGACGATCGACGAACTCTGAACCCAGAAATTGGGTATGATTACTCAACAATGGGTACTCGATGAAATCAATATATTTTGTTGAACAGAGATTGACGATCGTGGAACGCAGACCATGAGTATTATCATTATGTGAACCGAGATTGACGAAATCAATACTTTTCGTCGAACTCAGATCAACGTACTCAACTAAATTCGTCGACCTCAATTTTTCAAAATAGAAATTTTAATTTTTATCAAACTATTAATCAAAAACCAAAATTTGTTAACCCCTTTTCTCAATGGATAATGCCACAAAGAAAATTTCACCCCTTAGGATATAAAAACCAACCAGAATTCTCTTTTATTTCCAGTTATAAATTTGAGAAGAATCAAGGATCCAAGGTTACCTGGGTCAAGAACACCTAATCTATTTTCTTGCAGGTGATGGACTATCCTACCACAGAGCAACAATGGTACTTAGATAGTGGATGTTCAAAGCATATGACAGACAATAAGGGAAATCTAACAGACTACAAATCAAAGCTTGGACCAAAGGTGATCTTTAGAGACTCTAACTGTGGCCAAACAAAAGGATATGAAAATGTTAAAGTTGGAACTGTCACCTTCAGGAAAGTAGCCTATGTGAGTGGTCTCAAGCATAACCTGATATCCATAAGTCAGTTATGTGATGAAGGTTACCACGTAACCTTTAACAAGTCTTTATGCATTATTTCTTCTAATTCAAAGGAAATTGTTTTAACAGGAACTAGAATAGACAACATATATGTAGTAAATTTTAAGTCAGCTAGTTCAGAGATTTGCTTATTTAATCAAATTAGTAATTATTGGGTATTGTATCCACAATTACCTGGATTTGAGGAAGCTTCCTATCAAAGCTAAGATGAATTCACTATGTATTTGATGAATTTCTTCTAGTTGTGCTTGCAGTTATTCCATGCTAAGTACACACCAATGTCAGGGTGCAGTGGGTCAATATACACGGGTCTGTGCAACGTAATCCCTCGTTGAGCAGATCAGTGTGTTGGCCTACGTGTACTCTCTCTATTGGGGTGTACTTAATTTCAAGTACAGGGCTATGATAAAGCAAGAGCAGACAAGGAGCAAGGATGGGCCAAAGACCATCTCACGGGTTGAAAGACGAGAATCGTCTAAGTGTAAATCGTTGAGAATCACTAAGTGATTTTCACCAATTCGTCGAGAATCACCAGTGATTCTCGACGAGTCGTCGAGAATCACTAGTTGATTCTTGCCGGGTTGGGCCGGCTGTCTCGACGCAGTCAGAAAAATCATCTAAGGCAGAATCATCGAGAATCACCAAGTGATTCTCGCCGATTCGTCGAGAATGACTTTGCATTCTCGACGAGTCGGCGAGAATCCAAGGTGATTCCCACCGATTCTCCCCGGCCTCTATAACCTGTGTAGCAAGAATTCTCTAAGTAGAATTCGGCGAGAATCGTAAGTGATTCTCGCCGATTCGTCGAGAATCACTCACGATTCTCGCCGAATTTGACTTGGGTATTTTTTCGACTCTGTCTGGACCGGTCCACGACATCTGCGGGATTTTGAACCGGACTTTGGTCTTACTGCTGGTGGGGACCACAACGGTCATCTCTTGACCTAGTGTATAAATACTCTGTATTTGTGAACAGTAAACACACGGATTACAGATCGAAGAAAAACAAGCCACCGTCAAGCCCTAGATCGGAAGCGAGCTCGGCCGACCTTCTCCGCCTCACGCTAGTTGCTCGCCACCGTTGATCGGAATTTTAGTTACCTCTCCCGACGATAGAAGCCTAGTCGGGCACAGCGTCTCACGCGTCTATCCAGAGATCTTTTGTCTCTTGATTTGTGATCGGGAAACCTTTCGCATCCTAATCGATCGAGACGATCAATCCTAGTGTGACCGTTGGAAGACCTTGCCGACTTTGCTAAGAAGATTGGATCTACATAGCATCACCGCCTCTCTTGTTGAAGCCGTCAATCTAGAGAAGATTCTCTCCAAGAAAGATCTAGGGTTGTGGACTTTTCGTTGCCTACAAGAACAAGTAGTCTAACAAAAAGGGACACCTGGATCTTCACGTTGTTTGTATTTCTTACAAGCTATTTTTCATTCTTTGTAAAGGACCGATTGGTCTCTAGTTGTAGGGTTGGGTGCAACCCGTGTTGTGGGAGTGTTGACTCCTACGTGTGGAAGGGTTCCTTCCGTTAGTGCAAGGATTGGATTTCAATCCTGTTGGTGAAGTGACCGAGTCGTCCCTGGTTGGGAGATAGGTCAAAGGGGGAAAGTGGACGTACCTAAATCGGGGAACCACTATAAATTGCTTGTGTACTTTCTATGTTGTGGTGTTTTATTTTCTTGTGCAGGTAAAACTTTAATACCGCAGATACGCTGCAAAGACACCTATTCCCCCCCATAGGTGTAAGTAGTTGACACTAAGTGGACTTTCAAGTGGTATCAGAGGCAGGTTACTCATCAAAGGGGTTAACACCTCGAGTAAGTTCCTGCATCTAGTGTCAACAAGAAGATCAGACTCAAGCATGGAGTTGGATTATGATGTCCCTCCTCTAAGACTCCCCTCTTGTACAAAGGAGTACTATCCTGTATGGAAGATGAGAGTACTATTTCATCTGGAGGCCATCGACCCTCGAGCATCACTCATTCTAGAAGAGGGTCCCTTCATTCCCATGAAGGCCTCCTGCTCTGGAAAGGATATGCAGATCACCAAGAAGACTACTGAAATGTCTGAGATTGAATTCTCTCTTTTCAACTTGGATAAAATGATTCGTAAAATCATCCTGGATGTCTGGACTGGACCTTCCCGGTCAAGACTTGAAAAGTGTAAGACGGCCAAGTCCTTGTGGCAAACTATATCAGACCTCATGGAGGGATCAAACAGAACAGGGATAAGTCGTCAGCAAGAGGATGAGGCATATATAGGGGTCAGTATTTCTGAAGAAGAAAGTGATGACCAATTTCTCAGTATCAGGGCTCCTGTGTCCTTATCAGAGACTGAGGAGGAAGTTGATGAAGACTACATAGCTGAAGATGACTCAGCTGCCCCGGTCAGTCCTAACACTATTCCTGATCAGCTAAGTCAGGACCAGGTAACTTCTTCACCTTGCCCCTCTCTTCCTCATGTTCCTGAAGACAGGAATATTTTGGATGATTGTCCTCCAGAAAATCCTGATGCCCTGAAGAGTGTCCTTCAGAAAAGCAACCTGATTGTTGAGGAGCAAGCTCAGAAGATTGCTCGGCTGAAGATCTTATTGGTTCTCCAATTGGCATCCAATAAGGTTAAGGACTCTAAAATCTCAGATCTAAAGAGTAGTCTAGAGAATGAGAAGAGGATAATATCCAACTTTTCCAAGGTTGATTCTCTCAAAAGAAAGGAAGAAAATGGGTGGATCTCCCGGATTATCAATTCATGGAGAAAAGGGGAAATGGTATTTAGACCCCCCACTCCAGAAAGGAAGGGTACTCATCATGCCTACAGGTATGATCACAGGAACAACCGTGGTCACTGCAAGGGTGATCTGCCCTCATGTGGAAACACCCATAATGCAAGGGCTGTCATGGCCACCCTTGAGAGAATGCCTAAGGCTCGTTCTGAACCCTTTGTATTCTCGGCCACAGCCCCAACTCTGCATGAATCTGCTGATATCAGCTCTCACTGCGCCTCTCACCACCCTAGGACACAAAAAAGGGGGGTTAGAAGTCATGCAGTTAGTGCTCATTGGGCCTCTGATAGGGTGCTGACTGAAAGGAAGGCACCACCTCCCAGGCCTCATGACGCTCACTACATGCCTTCCTTCCACCCTTCCAAGTGTCACGATGGAAGAGGCCATTTTGAGAACAAATCCGGATTTATCCCGTTTAGACCTAGGTCCTTGACTACCTCAGTCACCGGTTCAGGTCACAAACGGCGGTACAACATTCATGAATGTTGGTGTTGTGGCAAAGTGGGTCATTTTGCCATAGATTGTTGGCACAACCCTTCTGTGTCAAAGGCAAGGGGACTTCCACATCCTCGAGGCAATGTTAGTCCTCCCTCCAGGATCCCTGAGGGGAGGCATCCCAATTATTATGCTGACAGGAACCTAGGACCCAATACTTATTGGGTTCCTAAGGCAAGATAACTCTTTCCTGCAGGGTGGTCTAGGTTCCCACAATCCTGACGGGAACTGGACAGGAGATGCTCCAAAATTGACGTGGATAAAGTGTCGAGAATGGGAGCAGTGCCATCATTACAGGCACATGCATACTGACCTCCTGATGTAACCTGTGCTGATGATTTGAATGTTACGTCTTGTTATCACAGGTAATTGCAATTAGCCCAAATGTTTGAGCCATATCGCATAAATAATTCCATATATGTATATATGTATGTTGACATATCCACACTTAATAATGAATTCAACTCGTCTGAAATTAGATGGTCTTATAGAAAAAGTATTCGCGTATGCTCATTCACCTTGGGAAGGAGTATATGTGTGAGATAACCTTTACTTCTACTAGTAGAGATTAGTTTGAAATTTTTTGGGGGGATAAGTCCGCCTCCGAAAATTGAAAAGATACATCATGAAGAGTCACTGAACATGATCTCTGACATCAAGATTATTGCACTTATCCATCTAGAAATGACCGGTGAAATTGGCAAAGCCACTGTCATGATGTCAAGTAAATCCTAGTTGATGTGCCTCCTAAGCCATGTAGTTGGCAATCCCTTTAGTGGATGTAGAAGCAAGTATGCCTCCTGAGCCCTTCCAACCCTTGACAAAAACGTTATGTTGGAATATAGGCGATACTCGTCATATCAAATCACATACTCATCAAATTACAAGTCTCGCCGAATTGTCAAATCTCGCTGAGATATTTAAACCGGGGGAGCCATTCGGCGGGAATAGGTTAGTCGACAATACCCTCCTTAAACCCGACGATACCCTCCGACCCTTCGTATTCCGACCCTACTCTTCCCGATGATATTACTCTTCCCGACGATACCCCACGCTGGAATCATCTCAAACCTACTCTTCCCGACGATACCCTCCGACCCTTCGTATTCCGCCGTTCACCGTTTCGCCGAGACCCCGCGCTGGAATCACCGTCTCTCTCACCTCCCGGCGACCTTCTCCTGCGTAACTCCAAAGACCGACGCCTTCTGCCGATCGCCACAGCTCCGCGTCTCAGGCGTCCTCGAGTGTTCCGTCGTGAAGAAGCCGGAACTTTCTCTGCCTCTCCCCACTAGGTAATCTCTATATTGTCCCTTTCCGTGACTTGAGCTTGGTTAGATTTTGCTCTCACTCTCGTGGTTTCGGAGATCCTTAGACTTGAAGTTGGTATTCTCCTTCCTCCTAGGTTTACTATGGCCCCACGGACTACTGCAGGCCTGGTCACTGGATGTGAGCTAGTGAGAACCGGGTTCTCCCAGGCCTCGGATGAGTTCCAGAACATAATCATCATGCTTGAAGAAGCGGGCCTGACGTTCGTGCTGGAGCACCCGTGCAAGATCTTGGACAATGAAGTATTGGAGTTCTTTTCAACGGCAAAGCTCCGTCATGAAGACACCTCCATCAAAAGCAAGGTTGCCGGGAAGAAAATCAAGTTATCCGCCAGGAAACTGACCCAATGCCTGCGGCTATCCAGTAGTGAAGAGGAAGATTACCTGGAGGAAGAGGATATAGCAAGGACCCTATCCTTCTGTGGATTGGACAGATGGACCAGGTCAATCAAAAGGAAAGATATGAACGAGGAAGGAAAGTTGCTGTCTGATATTGTTGGGAAGGCTCTAATCTGCAAACCTGGATCCCACGACCATATTTCTGGGGAAATGTTCAAAACTCTGGTGACAATCGTATGCCGAAAGCGGTTCAACTGGGGAGCCATGCTTTTTGACAGGATTAAAGACACACTCCGAACCCCCAGCTTTGGCAGAATCATTAGCATTTATCTGAATCAACTGGACGGAGACACATTCGACATGAGCAAGGGAGTGCCTCTGCACTACTTAAAAAGGATGGATGCTAGCATATTCGACCGATGGGAACGTCGAATAGGGCAGGCTGCCAGGGAAATAGACCAAGAGGCAGCATCTCCAGCTGTGGACACCAGTGCTCCTGCTCATTCTATGGCAGCACCCAGTGAAGTTCCTAATGCCCTGATTGCAGGAACTGAGGAAGAGCCTGTAACCGGTTCTGCAAACATCTTATCTGATATTTCTCTGATAGCTAAAGAGGCTGTGGAGATGGTGGCAGATGAAGTAGCAGATGATGAGGAGGTTGAGAACGATGAGGAAGCTCTTATCGACGATGATCTGGGAGATGAGGTGGCTGATGAGGAGGAGGAGGAAGAAGTAGAAGAAGATGTGCATAACTCTGCCGATAAGCATGATCACTTGGAGACTGAGATAGAGGAAGAAGTACCAGAGAATGAGAAAGCAGCAGATTCTCAGGAGGATGCTGAGGTTCCATCTGAGGAACAAGCTCCTAAGCGGTCAGATGCAAGGATGGAGGGGGAGCAATCCTTTGTTTGTGGACTCCATACTACTATCCAGCTCTCCCAGTGCTTCTACGGGGGAGCCTGACCAGGGTCTGCCTGCAGCTCCTCCACTTCAAGCAAACATAGCAAATCACACTGTCAATTTTGTCCAAGGTATGCTAGATGAGCTCAAGGATACGTTTGAGAAATCCCACAACAAAGTGCTAAAGAGACTGCGGGACTCTGAGGATCTCATGCTTAAGAATGTGGTTCAGATCAACCACAAACTAGATATGATGGAGATGAAATTTGATGAAAAATATACAGAGGCAGACACAGCCGTTTCTCTTCTCATGAAAGGACTGAAGAAGAATACTGACGACCTGACAGTAGTCAATAAAAATGTTCATGTTGTGGCACAGACCATACAAAAATTTGATGCCAACATGGTAACGCTGAACGCAAATCAAAAATCTCTGCTGGACGAATTCAGTAAAACCGTGAAGCACATTGATGCATCTCTGCATTCCTATACAAACTCTATAGCCGCCGAAGCCAAAAAGGGGGAGGAAGCGTATAACGCTAAGATGGCAGGGCTTCAAGAGTTAGTACTTCTAAACTTCGATCAGACCAATAGGTATGCCTTTCAAAACTAACACATCATAACTACACCTTTAATCAACTTAATAAATAATAATTGACAAATACAAATTCGATAATTCGAATAGGTACATGTTTGAAACGGCCCACTGGCTGGTAACAGAAGCATCGGGAATACATGTCCCTGTTGCTCCACCTGAGGATGAAGGCCGTGTTGGTACTACTGAGGGTGATATAAGGACTGAAGAAGTACAACTGGGCGAAGTCGAGTTGAAGAAAGCTGCGGAGAGGGCTGAAAGAAGAAGCTGGTTTGACCAAGATGCCTTAGCAAAAGCCAAAGGAAAAAGGCAAATCAAAGAAGGAACTTCAAAGGAAACACCAGCTGAAAAGAAGATCAGATTGTCGGAGGAGGATGTGAGAAACGAAATATGGAGTCCTGTATCAAAGAGTATCATCTTGGACACCTTTGCATTACTACAAGGAGGGCAAGTCAAAAGGAATGACGTATATAGCCAATACGAGTGGGAGCAGCACAAAATGTATGAAGCCAAAAGAAACTTGTTCTTCAGAAGCAACACTGTGGCAAACAAAGCTCCCCCTCCGAGATACTATCCTAAGCCCAAGGAGTATTTTGAGCGACAAAGCAAAAAATTCTTAGCTCAGTAACTCAAAGAAGGCATAGCTAAGGACAAAGATTTGTAGGATGTTAGCTCTTGTGGTTATCTCATTTAAACTTTTGATTAAGTAAACTGTAAACATTTATGTGTGGATATTCACATTTATATATTCATGTGTGTGGTTTATTAATTGACTCTCACATTAGTATGATTACGTTTGTTGTTCACTCTTCTAGTTTATGCATATTTTATCTGGAATGTTGAAATTTATCTTAGCTTAGTAGGATTTTGGCTTCGTCAAATAGGGGGAGATTGTTGGGTATTGTATCCACAATTACCTGGATTTGAGGAAGCCTCCTATCAAAGCTAAGATGAATTCACTATGTATTTGATGAATTTCTTCTAGTTGTGCTTGCAATTATTCCATGCTAAGTACACACCAATGTCAGGGTGCAGTGGGTCAATATACACGGGTCTGTGCAACGTAATCCCTCGTTGAGCAGATCAGTGTGTTGGCCTACGTGTACTCTCTCTATTGGGGTGTACTTAATTTCAAGTACAGGGCTATGATAAAGCAAGAGCAGACAAGGAGCAAGGATGGGCCAAAGACCATCTCACGGGTTGAAAGACGAGAATCGTCTAAGTGTAAATCGTCGAGAATCACTAAGTGATTCTCACCAATTCGTCGAGAATCACCAGTGATTCTCGACGAGTCGTCGAGAATCACTAGTTGATTCTTGCCGGGTTGGGCCGGCTGTCTCGACGCAGTCAGAAAAATCATCTAAGGCAGAATCGTCGAGAATCACCAAGTGATTCTCGCCGATTCGTCGAGAATGACTTTGCATTCTCGACGAGTCGGCGAGAATCCAAGGTGATTCCCACCGATTCTCCCCGACCTCTATAACTTGTGCAGTAAGAATTCTCTAAGTAGAATTCGGCGAGAATCGTAAGTGATTCTCGCCGATTCGTCGAGAATCACTCACGATTCTCGCCGAATTTGACTTGGGTATTTTTCCGACTCTGTCTGGACCGATCCACGACATCTGCGGGATTTTGAACCGGACTTTGGTCTTACTGCTGGTGGGGCCCACAACGGTCATCTCTTGACCTAGTGTATAAATACTCTGTATTTGTGAACAGTAAACACACGGATTACAGATCGAAGAAAAACAAGCCGCCGTCAAGCCCTAGATCGGAAGCGAGCTCGGCCGACCTTCTCCGCCTCACGCTAGTTGCTCGCCACCGTTGATCGGACTTTTAGTTACCTCTCCCGGCGACAGAAGCCTAGTCGGGCACAACGTCTCACGCGTCTATCCAGAGATCTTTTGTCTCTTGAATTGTGATCGGGAGACCTTTCCCATCTGAATCGATCGAGACGATCGATCCTAGTGTGACCGTTGGAAGACCTTGCCGACTTTGCTAAGAAGATTGGATCTACATAGCATCACCGCCTCTCTTGTTGAAGTCGTCGATCTAGAGAAGATTCGGTTGGGATTTGTCTCCACAATACCTCAGATTTGTAGATGGTCAGACCTTGAACTAAGATGAATTAAGGTGTATTTGATGCTGTGTTTAAGTTGTATGTGTGCAGGTCCTTAATGCCAAGTGTAGACCAATGTCAGTCTATAATGGGTCACCAAACACAGGACCATACAATGTAATCCCTCATTGTGTGATCCAAAGTGTTGGCCCATGTATAGCCTCTCTATTGGGATACACTTCCTACATGCACTTGAAATGGTGGACTCAAGTATTGAAGTATGTCTTTTAGAAGAAATTTTTCTAAGTCCACATACTCGAGTAGTACCCTTCATATACTCGAGTAAGTGACTTAGTACTCGAGTAGATCCTTGGACATACTCGTGTAGACTCTATATACTCGTGTAGGTAAGTTTATACTCGAGTAGATAGTCAGTCACTCGAGTAGATCATTTCTTATACTCGAGTAAATCCTTCTGTTCTTCCCATTTCAGAAATATTCTAAGTCCACATACTCGAGTAGTTCCCTATATACTCGAGTAAGTGACTCTGTACTCGAGTAGTTATTTTTCATACTCGAGTAAGTCAATGTTTACTCGAGTAGTTGTTCTAAGATACTCGAGTAGTTCATTTTTCCCCTCACTCGAGTAGTTCTCCTAATATACTCGAGTAGTTCTTTTTCTCTCACTCGAGTATCTGCAACTCTTGTACTCGAGTATTTATTCACACTTTATCTGAAATTTTTCTAAGTGCTTTCACTCGAGTATCTACTCTCATACTCGAGTAGTTCGTTAATCACTCGAGTATTGATCTCTGGATCACTCGAGTAGTTTTCTCTTCTCTTACTCGAGTATGCCAATCCTTTTCACTCGAGTATATAACTTCTCTTAATCGAGTATGCCAATCTTTTCCACTCGAGTATATACCATCTGATACTCGAGTATGCATCTTCTATGACTCGAGTATGTCGGTTCAAATCTTTCCTGAAATTCTCTAAGTCAATATCGCTGGTCATTTCGATTTGATCCTTTCTGATAAGTCCACGTGTCATCATTAATGATTCTTATGACCGTTGGAGTCTACCTATAAATAGGTCACTTCAGATTTGACTATAATCAATTCCTTCAGAGATTATTATTTTAAGAAAGAGAAAGAGAACAATCCCGTGAACCCTAATTCTTCAAGTCGCTGCCGCCGCCATTAACGTTCACGGAAGAAGCTCTGGATCGATGATCTCCGATCTCTGTTTGCAACCCTGATTCTTCAGCGATCCAGACGCAAGTAAATCACTCGATCTCGCCGCGCTTTAAAGATTCTAGATCAACTCTCTCGATCGAGGTGATTCAGTCTTTCAGATTTGTGGATCTCTCTCAAGTCGTCTTCAACTTTTCTGATCAAGCCAAAGTTCTTAAGGAAGAAGACTGTCAAGATCCAGATCTGAGATCATTATTGTTTGTATTCTTTTTAAAACAAATTATTGTGTAGGAGATTTTTCTCCGAGACTTGTAGGAAGTTTTATCTTCCGAGTGTAGATCCATTTTGGGATCGAGTTTTTGTAGGAACGTTGTTCCGAGGTGTAGGATCGTTTTGATCCGAGATAGTGGAGTAGCCAAGTCTAGTGGTTTACTAGATTGGTGAGGAAAGTGGACGTACCCAAGGTTGGGGAACCACTATAAATCTTTTGTCGTCTGTGATTGCTTGGTATTGTGCTGTGCTGGTTCCTTAATTTTTTATTCCGCAAATAGACGCACATCTCACCTATTCACCCCCCCTCTAGGTGATTTAGGTAAACAACTTCCTCTCTCAATTGGTATCAGAGGGGGAGGTTGATCGTTAAGAGGTTAACACCTTGATCTGATCCTACCCGAGTTGTCTTTTGAGAAATATCAAGCATGAGTAAGACTAAAGATTTTGCCAAGCTTCCCATTTGCACCAAGAATAATTTTCCTATGTGGAAGGAAAGAGTTAGGTTCTTCATGGAAGCTGTGGATCCTCGGATCTTCATGATTGTTGAAGAAGGTCCGCATGTTCCTATGGTTGCCTCTACTATAGACTCATCCAAACAAGTTCCTAAGAAGCTGATGGACTTGGATAAAGACGAGATTGCACTTGTCTCACTCGATAAGAAAGCCAAAAATATAATAGCAAGTGCAGTCGATGACTCAATGCTGCAGAATCTCATCCATTGCAAATCTGCCAAGGAGATGTGTCAATCCCTGGTGACTCTGATGGAAGGCACTGAAGAAGTGAGGGATGATCGGAGATCCCTTCTGAATCAAAAGTATGAAGCCTTCCGGCAAGGTCACAAGGAAGCCATAGCTGACACGTTCGAGAACTTTTTCAAGATAGTGAACGGCCTAAGAGTTTATGGCCGAGTCTTCACCAACGAAGAACTGAATGACAAATTCCTAAGATCCCTAACCAAGGAATGGGATAACAAGGTATGCGCCATTCGGGAGTTCAGAAGGTTAGCCGAGACGGACCCGCAAAATCTGTTCGGAAAGCTAATGTCCTATGAGCTTCAAATCAATTCTAGAAAAGCTGAAGAAGAGATGAGCAGGTCCGGATCCAAAGAGAAGTCTGTTGCTCTGAAGGCAGACAGCTCAAGGAAGATTAAGGCTAGCTCTCCTGCCCCAGCTTCTGAAGCTGATGATGAAGATTCTTCTGAACCAAGCTCTTCTGGCTCGGAGCTATCTGAAGGAGAGTTTTCTCTACTCTCAAGGCAGTTCAAGAAATTTTTGAACAAAAAGAAGCAATGGAATGGCAAGGATGCCTCATATAGAAGATCACGCAATGATGGTGATCGTCAGAAAAAGAGCTCAAGCAGCCACGACAGGTATGGCTCGAAACCGAATAAACATTATTCCACTGATATTGTTTGTTATTGCTGCAACAAGCCAGGTCACGTCATTGTGGATTGCCCCCATAAGAAGAAAGAGGGCGGCAAGAAAGAAGACAAGAAGTCCTACAACAGGAAGAGGACAGAAAAGAGTTTGTTAGCTAAGAAGAGCAAAACTCTCAGTGACTCCGACTCATCCGAGTCAAGTGCAGAAGAGGAAGAAGCTTACTTTGGGCTAATGGCTCTAACAGACGATGAGCAAGTCCCCCAGTTCACTGGGGAGGTAAAATCTCACACCCCTCTTTCGGACTCTGATGATGACAATGAACCAGAGGGCTATCCCTCTGAGGATGAATCAGAACTCATGATACAATATCAGGAGTTACTCAAGGCTTACGACAAATGTCGCCAAGTCGTGAAAACTCAAGCTAGGGAGATAAAATCTCTAAAAGCTTCAGAGAGCAACCTTAGAGAAGAAGTTTCTAAGACTGACTCTCTCAAGGATGACTTCGATAAATCTATCGAAGAATACATCAAGGCTCTCGGGCACCTTGACCTTAAAGAGAAAATCATCAAGGAATTGGAAGAACAACTCTTGGCTGAGAAGAAGCTTGTAGAAAGCTTCTCGAAGCCTAAGACTGTGCTTCCTATGATTGCTGAATTCTCAGCTAAGGCAAGTGGTGCCGGTCTAGGCCACAAAGGAGCTCCTAGTAAATCTTCTAGGAGAAACAAGGCCAAGAGGAGAAATAAGGCGGCCAAGAAGGCCTCTGCCGAAGAGAAAGGGAAAGCTCCCTTGGAGCCAGTCACGTTCAAGAAAGTCATCTTTCCTACGAACGATCTTGACTACGAATCCACCTATGGTCACTTTAGCAGGCCTATCCTTGAGAAGCCTAAGACAAGATACCATGGGTGGACTCGCCTTCGCAACTTTGGTGAGAGCGTTTTCAAGGAACCTTATGAGGAGATTCAACTTCAGAGCTATGGACCTTATGTTCATGGTCATAATATTAAGAAGGCACCCAAAGTGAAAGTTGTTGTAGAAAAGCCGAGGATGGAAAAGACTTCATGCACGTGCCATCATCATGAAGCCTCCACATCTAAAAATGCTGCCCCTGTTAGACCTCCTCTCGAGGTAGTCAAGCAGGAGAAGATGAGGCAAAGATACAACAAATTTGACTGTTGGTGCTGTGGTAGAGTTGGTCACTTTGCCATCGATTGCTGGTTCAATCCTAAAAATGCTGCAACCCCTAAAGTTAGCAATGTGAGAGTGACCACTCATGAGGCTAATACTCGTAGGGGGAGTATTCTAACTCGAGACCAAGGACCCAAACTTGTTTGGGTTCCTAAGGCTAAATGATTGTAATTGCAGGTATGTCCAAAGGCCACCAAAATGCCAATCTGGTACTTGGACAGTGGATGTTCTCGGCATATGACCGGGACAAGGAGCCTACTAAAGAATTACACCTCAGTCTGCAACGGACCAAAGGTCATCTTTGGAGGTTCAGATCGAGGAATCACTAAAGGCTATGGTATGATTTCTAATGCTAGCGTATCCTTTTCGGATGTAGCCTATGTTGAAGGATTGGAACACAATCTCATTAGCATAAGCCAACTATGCGACAAAGGATACATAGTTGAATTTCATGCTGACAAGTGTTTGATAAAATCGGTTAACAATATGTAAACTATTTTATCAGGCACTCGAAGCAGAAATATTTTCTGTTTAAATTTTATTTGTATAGACTCCTCGACACCAGTGTGTCTTTTGGCAAAAAGTAGTGCATCTCTTGCTGACCAATGGCACAAGAGACTAGCACATATTAATTTCAAAACTATTAATAAATTATTCTCTCAAAACTTAGTGCGTGATGCACCTAATGTCAAGTGCGTTACGGACAGTCCTTGTCACGCTTGTATCAAAGGCAAGCAAACAAGAAGTTTGTTTAAAAGCATAATAGGCAAGGATTCCAATAGAAGTTTGCAGCTTCTCCATATGGACTTGTTTGGTCCACTGCAGGTTAGAAGTTTGGGAGGTAAGGAATATACGTTGGTTATTGTGGATGATTACTCGCGCTTTGCGTGGGTATTCTTTCTGAAACACAAGTCAGATACCTTCGGTATTTTCACTAATTTTGTGAGGCAGATCCAGAATGAATACAACTGTTCCGTAGTCAAAATCAGAAGTGACAATGGAACGGAATTCAAATCTGGAGCCATGACAGAATTTTGTGAAAGTCAAGGTATCTTTCATGAGTTTTCCTCTCCTTGCACTCCACAGCAAAATGGAGTAGCTGAGAGAAGGAACAGAACACTCATAGAGGCTTGTCGGACCATGTTGAGTGATGCCTCACTTCCGGAGTATTTCTGGGCTGAAGCCGTCAACACCGCTTGTCACGTGCAAAATCGAGCACTCATCAACAAGAACCATGATAAGACTCCTTACGAACTTCTAAAAGGCAGGCAACCAACCATTTCATACTTTAGAATCTTTGGCTGTAAGTGCTTCGTACTTAACAATGGCAAGTATCACACTACCAAGTTTTGCGAGAAAAGCTTTGAAGGTATTTTTGTAGGATATAGTAGCCATAGTAAGGCTTATAGAGTATTCAATAGAAAAACTCTGGTGGTCGAAGAGTCGATACATCTTGTATTTGATGAGACGAGTCTGTTGCAAAGCAACTCGTCTAGTGTGCCTATTGTAGATGCAGGTACAAAGTTGAAAGAACTTAGCTTGGATGAACCTATTGAAGATAAAGATGAGACGTTCATCAAGATCCCCTCTACAACCACTATTGGAGAGGTAGATGATCAAGATGAAGAAGACATCCCAGCTGAAGATGCAACTCCAGTGGCTGAAGAGATCCCAGATGCAAGGACTTTAGAGTTCAGACACTTGAAGGATCATCCTGTTGACCAAATAATAGGAGATCCTCGGGATGGCGTCAGAACTCGTCGAGGTACAACTAACGAGAATTTACACTTAAGTTTTCTCTCACAGGTTGAACCAAAGAAATTTGAGGAAGCCAACTCCGACGCATCCTGGATTCTAGCCATGGAAGAAGAATTGAATCAGTTCAAACGATGCAAAGTTTGGACACTTGTTCCTAGACCCAAGCATAAGAACGTCATCGGGACAAAATGGGTCTACCGGAACAAGATGGATGAAGATGGAACTATTATAAAGAATAAAGCCAAACTTGTCGCCAAGGGATATCGTCAAGAAGAAGGAATCGACTTCGACCAGACTTATGCTCCAGTAGCGAGACTGGAAGCGATCAGGTTATTTCTTGCCTACGCTGCACTTAAGGGCTTTACCGTCTATCAAATGGACGTTAAGTCCGCCTTCCTAAATGGTGACATAAAGGAAGAGGTGTATGTAGAGCAACCGCCAGGTTTTGTTGATTCAACCTTTCCTAACTATGTTTATTTACTGCAAAAAGCACTATATGGTCTTAAACAAGCTCCTCGAGCTTGGTATGAGACGCTGTCTACCTTTCTTCTTGAGAACAAGTTCACTAGAGGAACGATAGACAAGACATTATTTCTTAGGGAAATAAAAGGCAAGATTTTGCTAGTGCAAATCTATGTCGATGACATTATTTTCGGCTCCACAGACAACAACCTCTTCAAGAAGTTTTCTAAACTTATGCAAGGGAAGTTTGAAATGAGCAGTATGGGAGAGCTGAAGTATTTCTTAGGGCTTCAAGTGAAACAATCTGAGGATGGAATTTTCATCTCACAGACCAAGTTCACCAAAGAGCTGCTTAAGAAATTCGGAATGGAGAATGCAACCTCTATGAGGACTCCAATGGCCTCAGCTATGTCTCTGGACAAGGACGAGAAAGGGAAACCTTTTGATGAAACCAAGTACAGAAGCATAATTGGGTCCTTGCTCTACCTTACTGCGAGTAGACCAGATATAATGTTCTCAACATGTGTATGTGCTAGATTTCAGGTGAACTCTAAGGAATCTCACTACATCGCTGCAAAGCGAATCCTGAGATACCTCAAAGGCACACCAAATCTTGGCTTATGGTACCCAAGAAGTAATGATAGTGAACTAATTGGTTTTTCAGATGCAGATTTTGCAGGTAGCAAAGATGACAGGAAAAGCACTTCCGGGACTTGCCAATTTCTCGGAAGGAGACTTATTTCCTGGAGCAGTAAGAAGCAGAACTGTGTAGCCATCTCAACGGCTGAATCAGAATACATCTCTGCAGGCAGCTGTTGTGCACAGCTTTTATGGATCAAGAATCAATTTGAAGACTACAACATGAAGTTCCAGAACATTCCTTTGTTTTGCGACTCATCCAGCGCTATAGCAATAGCCAACAACCCAGTCTCCCACAGCCGGACCAAGCACATAGAGCTTCGTTATCATTTCATCCGGGAGCATGTGGAGAATGGAGACATAGATCTACAATATGTCTCCACAGACAGGCAAGTGGCAGATATATTCACGAAGCCGCTGGACGAGTCCAAGTTCTCGTTCTTCAAAACGGAACTCGGACTGCTCAACAAAGAGGAATAGTGATGGTGGATTCACAGACAGGCTCAGAGTTGAAGATATCGGTGGCAGTAAATCTCTCCCAAGAAAATTATATTTCAAAGTGATATACTCGAGTACATAGAGATATATACACGGGTAAACGGACATACACGAGTGCCAAAATTGACATACTCGAGTAGTTGGTAACCTACTCGTGTATGTTACTTGATCTACTCGTGTATACTCCATTTCATACTCGTGTATGGCGAAACCTACTCGAGTATACGGAAATCAGAAATTTGAAAATCTCCTTTTTCTTCTATTCGCACCAAAGTGTTTGGCGCTCCATATCAGGTATGATTTTATTTTCAGTACTCCTCCTTAAACCTAATTAGGGTCATATATATATTTAGAAAAATCAGAAATCCTTTCCACTTCTCATTTCACTCGAGTAGCCGCCGTCCCTTCATCTTCCAGAATAGTTGCAGAGTTTTGTCTTCCTCCCTTCTTTTTCCCTTCGTACTCCAGAATCGCTGATGGCTCCCTCCTCCAAGATTGGAATCGGCTCCGAACTCGTGACAGATGGTATTGCAGATATTTCAGATGACTTCAAAAATTTACTGATTCTCTTGGACACCGCCAGATTGTCCTTCGTTCTTCAAGAACCCTGCCGTCTTCTGCTTCCTGAGGTTGAAGAATTTTACAGAAATCTGAAGGTTAGACATAATGGCACAATTCTGAAATCAAAGGTAAAAGGACTTGAGATTCGGTTGGATAAAACTTCAGTCGCCACTCTGCTTCGGATGCCCGTGGTTGACGAAGAAGACGACCTAGAAAAGGAAGATGCCGACTGTACTTCCCTATTCTGTGGTCGAGATCCTGAAGGTGGAGGTGAAACCTTGAATCGGTCTTTGTTCAATTCAGAAGGCAAGTTTCTAGTTGATGTCATCGCCAAAATACTATGGTGCAAGACATACTCCATAAGAGATATATCCCAAAATTTATTCGACGTTATGCAAGCCATAGTCTGCAGGAAGAAATTCCAGTTCGGAATGATGATACTGGATAAGATCCGAGAGAGCGTAAAACATCCAAGTTATGCTAGGATTATCTCACTCCTCCTCCATGAGATTAATCCTACAGTGTTTGACTTATCCAAAGGGACTCCTCTTCACCACATGAAGAAAGTTTCCATCTCTTCCATACAGAGGTATGACATCAAGATCCTGAATTCTGCCCAAACTTCAAAGGCTGATGCCATCTCAGAAACTCACCAAGAAACCAGTTTACCTGAAGACAGGACTCCATCTCCTCCTCTACATCAAACTACTGCTACCTCTGGTGCAATAGTTGAGGGGGAGCCTGCCTCTTCTCTTCCTCAGCATCAAGTTTCTTCAGAATCAGTGATTCCAGAACTAGCAGAGGTAAGAGTTTCTACTCCTCCAGTCTCTCCTCCTCCAGCAGATTCTCAATCAGCAATTCCTGACTCAGAGATTCCAGATACAACAGCTTTACTGTCTATAGCTGAAGATATAAACAGATTCATTGATGAGCTCAGCTCAGATGCTCCTCTTTTTCAGAGTGGATCAGCTGCCAAGTCTCCCATTCAGTCCCCAGTTCCATCTCCTGTACAGACTCCAGTTCAGACTCCAGCTCAGACTCCAGTCCAGTCTCCTGCCAAGTCTCCTGACAGTGAGCCCATCAAATCTGATCATATTCTCTTGTCTGATGATGAGGAAATGTCTCCAGATCCTATGGAGCCACCTCTGAAGACTTTGGATTTCTCCATGCCATCTTTCCTAAATACAGAAGAAACTGTTGAAATAGAATCTTTCAAGAGAGCTGCAAGCTCAATAGTTCTTACAGAAATTCCTCCTTGGACTCCTCCTGCTCCTGCTCCTTCAGTTCCTGCACCAACCTCAGCCCCTTCTACCTCAGATATAGTCAGTAAGATTGAACAGTTGCTCCTTACACAGAGAAAGTACTTTGATGAATCTCTAGCATCAGTCAATAACAAAGTCACTACTTTTGAACAAGAGATGAGTAGAGGCCTTGCAGAAATCCAGGCCAATACTGATGAGCTAAAAAGATTGTTCCTGCTAGGTGGCAAGGCCATAGATCACACTATCACAAGCATAGGTGAACTGAGAAATCAACAAGAAACTGTTGCCAATAATCAGATCCAGTTGGACAAGCATGCTGAGGCCAATCTTATGAAAATCTGTGAAGAAGTTGGCAAGTTCAGGGATGAAGCTATAGCTCAGCTATCTGTAGATATCACCAAGGGGGAGAAGATCGTAAAAGAACAAGTGGAAAAACTATCTGAGCAAGCTCAAGCAGTTGTAAAAGAACAAGTTAAAACACTATCTAACCAAGCTCAAGCTACTGTGGATGGTCTTGTAAAAGAAATGAAAGCAGATATTCTCTCCCAGCTCCAGTCTGTGAAATTCTATACCTATGACACTGCTGTTTGGCTGCACAACATGAATTTCCCTAATGCCCAGCTCAACCCTGCCATCATTCCACACTTCTTGAATCCTCTTGAAGCACAACCTCCTGCAGATGCTCCAGCCCAGGCAGCCATCCCAGAAGGTGTGCCAGCCTTCTCACCTAGACCTGAGGGTGATGTGACTGAGCCCCCTCTCACCTATACTGATTTGTGGCAAGATGAAATTCCAGCTCCAAGGAAGAAGAGAAAATATGGTGAAGGTGCTTCTGCCAGTCGTTCTGCACCCAATAGAGATCCTGCCCTAGCTTCTGAAAGCAGACCACCAATTATTCATTCTGAAGTTTGGAGTCCAACCTCCAAATCCCTAATCCTTGATACCCTGAAATTGGTTACAGATCTTGGTGAGAACAGAGACCAGTTTTACAGTCATTCAGAATGGAAAGCCTATGAAGTGTCCCAAATCAAAATCAGACTTCATGACAGGAATTGGGGACACAATAATCCAGCTGCTCCTCCTAGGCCCAGAACTTACTTTCCCAAGCCTTTCAGTTACCTAGAGAGGCAAGAGCTGAAGAGAGAAAGGATGCATAAGGAAGGACCCTCTTGAGTAAAGAGAATGTTGAAATGGATTCCTTTTGTTAAAAACAATTCTATATATATATTTGATTCTGATTATGGCTATTTCATTAATTATCCTGCTTTAGCTTATTTTTTTTCAAGTATATGTGTATTGTTCTTTTTACTCGGAATAATTCACCTTAGTATAGAGAATGCTGACATCTACAAATAGGGGGAGATTGTTGGGATTTGTCTCCACAATACCTCAGATTTGTAGATGGTCAGACCTTGAACTAAGATGAATTAAGGTGTATTTGATGCTGTGTTTAAGTTGTATGTGTGCAGGTCCTTAATGCCAAGTGTAGACCAATGTCAGTCTATAATGGGTCACCAAACACAGGACCATACAATGTAATCCCTCATTGTGTGATCCAAAGTGTTGGCCCATGTATAGCCTCTCTATTGGGATACACTTCCTACATGCACTTGAAATGGTGGACTCAAGTATTGAAGTATGTCTTTTAGAAGAAATTTTTCTAAGTCCACATACTCGAGTAGTACCCTTCATATACTCGAGTAAGTGACTTAGTACTCGAGTAGATCCTTGGACATACTCGTGTAGACTCTATATACTCGTGTAGGTAAGTTTATACTCGAGTAGATAGTCAGTCACTCGAGTAGATCATTTCTTATACTCGAGTAAATCCTTCTGTTCTTCCCATTTCAGAAATATTCTAAGTCCACATACTCGAGTAGTTCCCTATATACTCGAGTAAGTGACTCTGTACTCGAGTAGTTATTTTTCATACTCGAGTAAGTCAATGTTTACTCGAGTAGTTGTTCTAAGATACTCGAGTAGTTCATTTTTCCCCTCACTCGAGTAGTTCTCCTAATATACTCGAGTAGTTCTTTTTCTCTCACTCGAGTATCTGCAACTCTTGTACTCGAGTATTTATTCACACTTTATCTGAAATTTTTCTAAGTGCTTTCACTCGAGTATCTACTCTCATACTCGAGTAGTTCGTTAATCACTCGAGTATTGATCTCTGGATCACTCGAGTAGTTTTCTCTTCTCTTACTCGAGTATGTCAATCCTTTTCACTCGAGTATATAACTTCTCTTACTCGAGTATGCCAATCTTTTCCACTCGAGTATATACAATCTGATACTCGAGTATGTATCTTCTATGACTCGAGTATGTCGGTTCAAATCTTTCCTGAAATTCTCTAAGTCAATATCGCTGGTCATTTCGATTTGATCCTTTCTGATAAGTCCACGTGTCATCATTAATGATTCTTATGACCGTTGGAGTCTACCTATAAATAGGTCACTTCAGATTTGACTATAATCAATTCCTTCAGAGATTATTATTTTAAGAAAGAGAAAGAGAACAATCCCGTGAACCCTAATTCTTCAAGTCGCCGCCGTCGCCATTAACGTTCACGGAAGAAGCTCTGGATCGACGATCTCCGATCTCTGTTTGCAACCCTGATTCTTCAGCGATCCAGACACAAGTAAATCACTCGATCTCGCCGCGCTTTAAAGATTCTAGATCAACTCTCTCGATCGAGGTGATTCAGTCTTTCAGATTTGTGGATCTCTCTCAAGTCGTCTTCAACTTTTCTGATCAAGCCAAAGTTCTTAAGGAAGAAGACTGTCAAGATCCAGATCTGAGATCATTATTGTTTGTATTCTTTTTAAAACAAATTATTGTGTAGGAGATTTTTCTCCGAGACTTGTAGGAAGTTTTATCTTCCGAGTGTAGATCCATTTTGGGATCGATTTTTTGTAGGAACGTTGTTCCGAGGTGTAGGATCGTTTTGATCCGAGATAGTGGAGTAGCCAAGTCTAGTGGTTTACTAGATTGGTGAGGAAAGTGGACGTACCCAAGGTTGGGGAACCACTATAAATCTTTTGTCGTCTGTGATTGCTTGGTATTGTGCTGTGCTGGTTCCTTAATTTTTTATTCCGCAAATAGACGCACATCTCACCTATTCACCCCCCCTCTAGGTGATTTAGGTAGACAACTTCCTCTCTCAGATTCTCTCCAAGAAAGATCTAGGGTTGTGGACTTTTCGTTGCCTACAAGAACAAGTAGTCTAATGAAAAGGGACACCTGGATCTTCACGTTGTTTGTATTTCTTACAAGCTATTTTTCATTCTTTGTAAAGGACCGATTGGTCTCTAGTTGTAGGGTTGGGTGCAACCCGTGTTGTGGGAGTGTTGACTCCTACGTGTGGAAGGGTTCCTTCCGTTAGTGCAAGGATTGGCTTTCAATCCTATTGGTGAAGTGACCGAGTCATCCCTGGTTGGGAGATAGGTCGAAGGGGGAAAGTGGACGTACCCAAATCGGGGAACCACTATAAATTGCTTGTGTACTTTCTATGTTGTGGTGTTTTATTTTCTTGTGCAGGTAAAACTTTAATTCCGCAGATACGCTGCAAAGACACCTATTCCCCCCCCATAGGTGTAAGTAGTTGACACTAAGTGGACTTTCAGTAATACAAATGAATTATGGCATAAAAGACTAGGACATGTAAATTTAAGAAACATTACTAAACTATCTAGGGACAACCTTGTTAGAGGATTGCCTTCTGGCCCCTACAAGAAGGAAAGTCTTTGTAGAGCTTGTCAATTAGGCAAACAAACTAAAAATAGTTTTAAATCAATTAATAAGAGTGATTCACCTGAATCTTATATTTACTTCACATGGATCTTTTTGGACTCATTACTATACAAAGTCTGGGAGGGAAATCTTACACTTTAGTTATTGTAGATGACTTCTCTAGATTTACTTGGGTGTTCTTTCTGAGAAACAAGTCAGATAAATTTAAAGTTCTTACAGAGTTTCTTAGGAGCATAAAGATTGAGTACTCTACTCTAGTTGCGTTAATCGGAAGTGATCATGGCAATGAGTTTGAATCTCTTCTTATGCAAGAATTCTGTGAGAAGGAAGATATCAGACATTGCTTCTCTACTCCTAGAACTCCTCAACAAAATGGGATAGCAGAAAGGAAAAATAGAACCCTTATTGAAGCTGCAGGGACATTGCTTGCAGATGCTTACTTGCCCCTATCCTTTTATGTAGAGGTTGTAAGCATAACAAATTATGTTCTGAATAGAAGTTTAATACATAAACTTAAGGGTAAGACTCCCTATGAATTGCTTAAAGGGAAGCAACCTAAAATAGATTATTTTAGAGTATTTGGTTGTAGATGTTACATTCACAATAATAACATGAAATATCTTAGAAAGTTTGAAGCCAAAGCTGCAGAGGGAATTTTTCTTGGATATTCCCAAGTCAGCAAGGTCTATAGGGTATTTAATAAATCAACCTTAAAAATAGAAGAATCTGTACATATATCTTTTGATGAAGCTAACATGTTTATAAGGAGAAGGATTCTTCTACCAGAGATACTTTGAAGGTACCCCTTTTGTGTGAGAAATTGGATGACTTAAACCTCACCCAAGAGGTTACATTACATCCTTCTCTATAGGTTGATGAAGAGAGTGAAGAAGAAATTATTGGAACAGTTCAACCAACAATAGCTAACCTAATTCCACAAAAGGAATTAATTCCCCAAACTGTTGATGAACCAACTCCTCCTACTGATCTTGTCACACTTAGAGATCATCTCATATCTCAAGTGATTGGAGACATATCAGTTGGTGTGCAAACAAGGCATCAAATCAACCAAGATTTGATGCATGCTTGCTTCATATCTCAGATTGAACCTCAATCCATAAAAGATGCAGAGCAAGATCACCACTAGATTATTGTAATGCAAGAGGAGCTCAATCAATTTGAGAGGTGCAGAGTTTGGAATTTAGTTCCAAGACCCAAAGACTACCCAGTCATTGGAACTAAATGGGTTTTCATGAACAAATTGGATGTACAAGGAGCTATTGTAAGGAACAAAGCAAGATTGGTAGCTCAAGGCTATTCTTAGGAGGAAGGAATTGATTATGATCAGACCTTTGCCCCTGTTGCAAGGATGAAAGCTATCAGGATATTTCTTGCCTATGCAGCATACAAGAAATTCAAAGTCTACCAAATGGATGTCAAGAGTGACTTTCTCAATGGTGAACTCAAAGAGGAAGTCTATGCGGAGCAACAACCAAGTTTTATCTCTCCAACTCATCCCTCTTTTGTTTTTAAGTTGCATAAAGCTCTCTATGGTTTAAAGCATGCTCCAAGAGCTTGGTATGAGACCCTAGCTAGCTTTCTTTTAGAGCATAAGTTCACTAGGGGCATTGTAGATAGAACTTTATTTTTTATGCATCATAAAAATAAAATTTTGTTAGTACAAATATATGTACATGACATCATTTTTGGCTATATTAATTCCAAACTATGCAAAAGGTTTTCTAACCTGATGCATTCTAAATTTGAAATGAGTAACATGGGTGAGATTTCCTACTTCCTTGGTCTCCAAGTGAAGCAATCCCCTTATGACATTTTTATCTCCCAATCTAAATATGTTAAGGAGCTAGTTAAGAGATTTGGGATGTCTGATACCTCAGCTATGAACACCAATGACTTCCAATGCTGTGATTGATTCTAATGAACAGGGCAACCAGTTGATCCGAAAACATATAGGGCTATTGTTGAGTCCTTATTGTATCTCACAGCTAGTAGGCCAGATATAATGTTTGCTACATGTCTTTGTGCTAGGTTCCAAGTGAACCCTAAAGAATCTCATCTTATTTTACTAAAAAGAATTTTGAGATATATAAAGGGTTGTCCAAATCTAGGACTTTGGTATCCAACTTAGTCAGAATTTTAATTAACTAGATTCGCATATGCTGACTTTGCTGGATGTAGAGTTGACAGGAAAAGGACATCAGGAACATGTCAGTTCTTTGGTGATAGGCTTGTGTCTTGGTTTTGTAAGAAACAAACATCTGTGTCAACTTCAACTGCTGAAGCTGAATATATAGAAGCTGGCAGTTATTGTTCACAAATTTTGTGGATTCAAAACCAACTCTTGGATTATGGTTTCAATCTAAATAATTCAACTATATTTTGTGATAGTACTAGTATAATTTCTATTGCACAAAATCCAGTGCATCATAGTAGGACCAAACATATAGAAATTAGGCATCATTTCATTAGAGATTGTGTGGACAAAAAGAAAATTAATCTTGTCTTTATCTCTACTGATTTACAAAGAGCAGACATCTTCACCAAACCGTTGGATGAAAAGAAACATTTGTTCTTCTTGAATCAACAAGGTATGATTAATAGAGAAGTTTAATTTGATTTCTGTCCAAGGTTGAAGAATTGATTACATTTCATCGAACGGAGATCGACGATCTGTGAACTCTTCTTGAGAATTTTCGTCGACCTGAGTTCGACGAAATCTCTTTGTGAAGTCATTTTCGTCGAACGGAGATCGACGATCTTGCTTCAGAAAATATTTCGTCGACTTGAGAATGACGAACTATTTTCCCCCTCTTCAAACTGAGGTCGACGCTATTATTTCCTCATGGAATTTTTTCGTCGACCTGAGTTCGAAGCTTTTCTTTTTTGCAAGATGGAGTTCGTCGTTTCACCTTCTAAAAACTTATAAAAGGGTTTTCATCAAACTCCATCCCGTGCTTTCCAGTTCTTTTGCACTTGATCTTTTGCTCTTGCAGGTAATGGCGATTTCGGCGGCGACTCTCTCCGGAATGAAATTCGATGCCGGCTTCGATATTGATATCGATTCCTTCAGCCATTCGGATCAATTCTTCCAGAACATCCTACAGCTTTTTGAGACTCAGCAGTTACGGAAACTTATGACAACCAGGATCAAACTTCTAGTAACAGAGATTAAAGAATGGGTTTTCACTGCAAAGATTCAGGAAACTCCAGTTCTTGTTGGAACGATTTCAGGACACCAAGTTCCTCTCTCTCCAGAAATTTTGACTGAAGTTTTTGAGTTTGTTAATGGTATAGATGAAATAGATTTATCTAGCAGTGAATTTTATGAAATGATAGACAGGTTAGGTCATACTACAGGAAACCCTAACCACCTCCTTAAGAAAAATCAATCTATAGAATATAGATTCTCGGCAGATGTTGGAAAAGTGTTGTTAGGAAAACACTCTGCTCATGATCATATTTCCAGGCAACAATTTCATCTGATGTGTGTCTTAGTTAACAAGAAGTCAGTGAACTGGGGAGTAATTCTGTTTGAGTTAATCAAGAAGAAAATCAATAAGAAGGATGTTAGTTTTGGAAGGATTCTGGGAATTTTTCTCCAAGCAAAGGTTCCAGAGTTATTGGTCTCCCAGACCATTTTCATTAATGCCTCAAAGAGGCTTACCTCTGCCTTATTTGGCAGATGGGAGAGGACTATCCCTAAGCCATCCAGGGCTTCCTCTTCCAGGGTTGCTTCAGAGGACACAAGGGCTGAAACAGCCACTTCTCCAACCCCAGAAGAAGCTCCTGCTCCTCCTCCATCTCCACCTCATTCAATATTTCCTTCATGAACTCCACTTCAACAACATTCTACCTCCACTCCTCAAGTCTCACCATCACCATCACCAATCCATATTTCTGAGGATACACCACCATCTCCACCTCCTCAATCTCCAATTCCATCTCATCTTGATGACATTCCATCCACCTCTACCCAACCAAATTTCAATCTACTATCATCTCCATCTCCTAAACCATCTCCATAAATTCACCTCTTCAGGATCAATTGCCATATTCCATCCTTCAATCCAATCTTCCATCCAACACTCCATTTACATTCCAAGAATTCCAACAAACAGACTTCCCTCAAGCTTTCTCTGTCTTTTCAAATTATGGTTACCAATCCACCTATATACCATCTACTCCTGAACCCCTCTATCTAAATTTCTCTGACATTGCTAAAGATCTTCTTCAATTCATCACTCTGTCTCTTAAGAAGCCAATAAATGAGGCTGTTGCCCCTCTTTCTGCTTCTATCTCTCTTTTATCTGCTCAACTTGCTTCCTCCTGCTCCGTCCCTTCTTATTCTAGAGGCCTGGGTTCAGAACTCTATGAAACCAGGCAAGCGGAGATGTTCTATGAATAAGCTCCTCCAACAGCAGCAACAACAGATATTCCAGAAATTCCAGAAATTCCAGAGATTATTGAAATTCTTGATGATGATTCCGAGATGTTTTGTTTAGCAGAAGAGCCAGTTGATACAACAATAAATATTATTGGAGACTTCATTATAAATCCCTCAGTTGACATTCTTTCTTTGTTTCATTCTTTTGATATAGTTTATAGCAGTAATATACCAGTTGTTGATACAGCTTATGTTTCTTCTAAAGCCATAGTCTGCTATACAACACCTATTAGTCCTGTAGTTTTGGAGCAACTAAGGACAAGTTTCTCAGTTAGTGAAAATGATATAGAAACAGAAAACTCAGAGCCAAAGGCTTTTTCTCCTCCAACTTTTGGCTGGGTTGAGTCTCCCATGCCAGATCTTGATGAACTTATGTTTCAAGATATGGACACAGATGTTATAGAACCAGAAGTTCATGTATAGCCTCAGGCTGAATCCATACAACCAAAAGCTCATCCAATATTTTCTGATGAAATGCTTAAACAAATCAATGCTCTTTATGATAATCCTGCTAATGTATCTAATGATGATGATGAAGAAGAATCAGATGAATCAGAAGATTCTAGTTCTAAAAAGAGAAAATTCAAGAAGAAAGTTCCACCCAAGGCTGCTCCTAAACCCTCTCCCACTGCTAACACTCCCTATTATATTCTGCACAACATTCCTCTAACTCCAGACATGCCCAACTGGATGAGATATTCAAAGAATGAGATGAAAGCAAGGAAGAAGAGCAGGAGATACTCTCATCCACCTTAATTCAGGAGAGGTCCTCCTCCTCCTCCTCTTGCAGCAAGATCAGTAGGAAGTGTTTCTCAAGTTCAAAAGTCTACATCCTCTCATTCCAAACCTTCTTACAATAAACAATAACACAACTCCAGCAGCAGAAAACAACAATAGTATCAGAAGCAAAGTAGACAACAGAAGACATCTGAAAGATATTTGCAAGATAAAGCAAGCCCAAAAAAGGCTACTATCTCCAGTTTGTGATCCAAAAATGGACCCCAATTCTAGAATGGCCAGATTCAAGGAAAATATAGCTCTCTCTCAGATCAAAAAAGCCAGGGAAGAAGGAGAAGATACTTCTCAGTTTATAACCATGTCTTCTTACAGAAAGAAAGAACTTGATAAATATCAGGTACAAAAACTTTTCAATGTTGATTCTTATATGCATTTACATCCAGAAGCTGTAGTGCCCAGAGCTGCAACAGTAAAGATTCTTGGGGCTCAAGACATGAAGATGACCCAAAGAGAAGCAGAAGACCGAAAAAGGATAATGGTTTTCACAAAACCTGCTTTAGTTCCCTCTACTGATGATTCAAAGAAAAACTCTTATTCTTCTGATTTTTGCTTGTTGAACTTTATTATTGTTGTATTATATCCAAAGCACATTTGTTCATATCTGCTAAATGTTTTAAAATTCTGTCAGATATTTTTATTGCTTTGTGATTTTTTGTTTTCTGTCTTGTATAGTGACCTCACCCAAATAGGGGGAGATTGTTGGAACCCCAGTTTGGATTTGGGCTAGATTCACTATTAGGTTTGTTGACCCAACATGTATAGCCTAGGTTCATTTGTTAGTTCTAGGGTTAAGGTTAGTCACATTAGGTTAACCCGCCTTTAGAGACTCCAGACTTTAGAGACAAAAGACTTCAAGGAAATGCAGTTAAAAAGATTTCAGAAATTCAGTTCGACGATAGCTGAACTCAGCTCGACGATCATTGATCTCAGATTGACGAACTCAGTGTTCCTTCTCTGAGTTAAGCTCGAAGAAAGTCTAGCTTAGATCGACGATCTCTGATCTCATATCAGAAGTTTAGCTCGACGAAAGTCTTTCTTTGGTCGACGAACTTGGAGCTCAGATTGACAGTTCATTTTCAGATCAATGATCGCTGAGCTCAGCTCGACGAAAGAGAATTCTCAGCTGGATGAACTTGGAGTTCAGGTCGACGAAATTATTCCTGAGTTCGACTATTTCCTTCCAGGTTCTGTTCGACGTTTTTCCTTTGTAGTTTCTCAGATCGAGTATCATTTCAAATTCGATTATATTAAGACAGTAATACTCTGATAATTAATGCTCATATTCTCAGAATATAGCCATTTCATGGCAGCATTAATTATGGTCTTCACAGAGTTATTACTTGGCTTATTTCAATGAGACAGTTAAGGAAATTCATTAAAGACAAATTCTAGCCATTCAACTCCCAGAATTTCGGCAGTCTGTCAAGGAAAGGAATTCATATTTCAAAGACCAAAAATCTGCAAGGAATATATAAGTTTTATCTTTTCAGACAGAACAAAACAGTAACCTGTGATAGAAAGATTATTCTATAGAAAACTGAAAGAAGAACAACTCTCTTAAAAAATCAAGTTCTTCATCAGCTTTTGCTTTAGTACTTTCAAGAGACAATCCATCAATATCTGTCTAAAAGCGTCCTGAAGATTTTCAAGCATTCTGAAGGCCTATACCCTGAGAAAAGCTCTCTTTCTCCTGAACAATTCTACATCTCAGGGGGAGCTTTGACAATAATAGCAATCCACTAGTCTTCTCAGAACTTTGAGAAAGAGAAGACAATATCAATTTTCTTTTTTACTTTCCTGTGTACATGGTTTTAACTCCCTTCAAAAGTTAGTCTTTGGTTGTTAAGTCTCCTAATTAAAAGACTTAGTTTGGTTTTTGGGCACCTGGTCAAAAGCTCAAAGGGTTGTTAGATCTCCCTTGAAAATAGATCTTGTGTTAACAGGGCACCTGAGCAAAAACTTATAGTGGCAGGGCACCTGATCAAAAACCATGTACCCAAGTAATAGGGGAACCACTATAAAATCTTTGTGTTGTCTGGTTGCTCTACTTATTGTTTTTTTGTGATGTGATTTTCATGTTTTATTTCTGCCTTTCTATATATAGTTATCACTTATTTTAATCCACAATAAAATTTAATCAAAAGTTTTTAAAACTCTATTCACCCCCCCCCCTCTAGAGTTAGTGTGATCTATCCCTTCACTTTCAAGGTGACTCTGGGGGGCTGTCCAAGAATTGTCGTTTCTTCAAAGTAGACGCCCCAAGCAGTTACGGGCGCCCTTTGATCAGTGCCTTTAGGTGTGTCCCTTCATCTTTTCACCAATGCCTGAAGCTCAATGCCGGGGGGACCCAGGTCAGAGTTTGAGGAGATCTGAAAGCAGCCAAAGAGTGTTTTGTGATGGAAGTGAATACCATTTCTTGGCAAGGAGAGGTCGAGGAAATGGAGAAGAGGATGGAACGATGGGAGCGGGAGGTCGGAGGAAAGGTAGGGGAGGAGGAGGAGAAGAAAGGGGTGGAAGGAGAAGTGGGGATAGAGAGAGGCATTGTGGTGGAGCTGGAAAGGTAGGAGAGAAGGAAGGAGGGGGAGAGCAGGGATGGGAAGAAGAGATGGAGGCAAAGGAGGAGAAAGAGGAGATGGAGGTGGAAGGGGCGAAGAAAAATAAAGGAGAGAGTAAAGAGAAAAGAAAGATAAAGGAAGTGGGGGAATCATCCAGGATAGAAGTTCGGCCAGAGAAGAGGGGAATTTCATTGTTAGAAGAGAGAATCCCAACCGATGAAGAGGTGGAGAAGTTTCTAAGAGAGGTGGCTATGGCCATTGCGGAGCGCGAGGCCGTAGATCGTGAAGCCAGGGAATGGGAGGAGATGTTGAGGGAGTAGGAGAAAGAGTAAGAGCCATCAAGACTGAAGGCGGCAGTGGAGGTGCTAGATATGGAGATCCTCACCAGGGAAGGGAGGAAAGAGAAGATAAAATTTAGTGGGGAGCTCAGTCCCGAATATCAGGAGGAGATCAGGGCATACATGCAGAGGAACGTCGACATCTTTGCCTGGAGTGCAGCTAACTTGTCGGGGGTTGACACGGACGTGACATGCCACCATCTCAACCTCGACCCTAATGCTCGTCCAATACAACAAAAGAAGAGAGCCATCGCCACCAAGATGGTCGGGCCTATCAGAGAAGAGGTAGAAAAGCTGCTCAAGACGGGATTCATATCTGCAAGCAAGTATCCGAGTGGGTGAGTAATATTGTAATGGTAAAGAAGGGAGAGGGGAAATGGAGGATGTGTGTAGACTTTTCCCTTTTAAATGAAGCATGCCCTAAGGATTGTTATCCTCTTCCTCGAATCGATGCACTGGTTGACTCAGCCGTCAGTTTTTCACTAATTAGTTTTTTAGATACATTTTCAGGGTACCATCAAATACGCATGCACCCGCCGGACATCAAGGATATCACCTTTGTCACGGAGGATGGGTGCTTCTGCTTCAACATGATTCCCTTTGGATTAAAGAATGCAGGAGCAACTTATCAAAGAATGATGGACCGAATCTTCCGAGAGTAGAAGTGGCGGAACCTCGAGGTTTATGTGGATGACCTGATGATCAAGAGCCGAAACCTCAGGTCCCACGTACTAGATCTAGAGGAAACTTTTAAAACTATAAGGAAATACAAGATGAGACTCAACCCCCTGAAGTGTGTCTTCGGGGCTAACCGAGAAAAATTCTTAGAACATATCCTTACCCCATCAGGATTGGAGCCCAATCCAGATAAGGTGAGGGAAATCTTAGAATTAGAATCTTCGAAGAATGCCAAGGAAGTCCAATGTCTCACCGGCAAGCTGGTCGGGTTAAGCAGATTCCTCTCTCGGGCTGGGGAGAAGTGCTCGCCTGTCTTCCGAGCACTAAGAGGGGCAAGAAATTTGAATGGACCACTGAATGCGAAGAAGATTTTCAAGATTTAAAACAACAACTCACCCAGGCACAACTACTCTAAGGGCCAAAAGAAGGAGACGGTTTGTTCTTGTACCTAGGAGTGGGGGCCGGGGTAGTAAGTTCAGTTCTTGTACGAGAAGAAGGAAAAAGGCAGTTCTCGATCTATTACGTGAGCAGGGTCCTAAAGAAGGCGGAACTCAAATGACCTATCCTTGAAAAGCTGGCATTCGCTCTCATCATATTAGCCAAGAAGCTCAGGCCATACTTTCAGGCTCACTCAATTCAGGTGGTGACAGATCATCCTCTCCGCCGTATCCTGGAAGGGGTGGAGCATTCTGGGAGGTTGGCCAAATTGTCGATAGAGCTCAGTAAGTTTGACCTCGCTTTTACTCCTCGACTGGCCATCAAAGCGCAAGCAGTTGCTGATTTCCTAGCAGATTACGTAGTTTAGGTCGGAGAAGCTAAAGCACCTCTTCTAGCTTCCTGGGAGATGCTAGTAGATGGAGCATCTGGAAAAAGTTCTTTTGGAGGAGGGATGATCTTGGTGAGTCCCGAAGGGACCAGAATTGAGCAAGCTCTGAAGATTCACTTCACAATCACTAACAATCAAGCAGAATATGAGGCGATTATCGCAGGGCTCAAGCTAGCCCGGGAGCTTGGAATACAAGACATTAAAGTCTCCAGAGACTCTATGGTGGTAACGGGACATATCAAAGGAGAATTTGAAGCAAGGGAACCCACCCACCAGTTGTATCTGATGAAGGTCAAAGGCATCATCGGGCGGTTCCGTATCTTTTCAATTCAACACATCTGAGAGGGGAAAGTGCTCAGGCTGACCTGCTCGCCAAGTACGGCCCTCGGGACGGAGGAACGGTGATAGAACTCTTCAGTCCATCCATATAAGAAGGAGAATTGATGGAAGTGGACCAGCAAGGGTCTTGGATGGATCCCTTCATTATCTTTTTTACCTCGGGACATCTTCCCGAGAGAGACCTCGATAAGAAGCAGATCAGGTATAAATCGGTATACTACCTGCTGAAGGATGAAACATTATACTGAAAGACACTATCGGGTTTGTTGGCTCGATGTGTATTTGTAAATGTTTGCTTTAGGATAAAGAATGACCTAGAGGCGGGTGAATAAGTCCAATTTAAACTATGGCTACCCCTTTAAATATTAAGAGTTATACTTTCTTTATGTTGATTAACGCAGTCAGATAAACAAGATAATCTTAATAGCAATTTAAAAACTATCACAGCACAGCAATCAGCAATCACAGAACAATGCATACAGATTTATAGTGGTTCCCCAATTTATGGGTACATACACTTTCCCCCTTCGCCTATCTAGCAATGAACTAGATTCAGCCAAACTCCTTCTCCTTCTTTTACTCAGATCCTCAGATCTTACAGCTCAGAGCCCAGTTGGCTCCTACAACTCAGACTATACAAGTCATACCACTCAGATCACCAAGATCCTACACCTCAAGTTCTTCCCAAAAACTCTACCTCAGAATGAATCCACACTCCTACTCCTCAGGCAAATCCTACACTACAACTCAGAGAAATACCTACTTCTCCTACCTCAGTCAATCTCATCCCTACCTCAGCCTTTATAATACAGGCTTACAACTTATAGAGAATGATTCTCCTACACTTAGATCTACAGGTAGATCTTACACAATTAATGAAGGTAAAAGAAATAGATTCAGAAAATGTCACCCAGCAAGAGAGAAATGAGTGAACTTCTTGATCTGATCCTGATGAGTTTGCTTCCTTTGATCTTGTCAAGATAAATCTGACCCAACCCTTCATAGCTTTTCAAAGCTTCTTGAAGTTGAAATTAAGGTAGATTTAGGCTGGAGAATGTTTAAGATGATTCTTGATCTGGCTTCTCTATACCTTCTAAATTATAGCTGATGTTTCTAAGACCTGTCTTCGCCAAATTGTTCTTGTTACTTTTTCTGAAGAGTTGATCCCCTTAAATAGACTCTGATAGGAGTAACTGGATGATCCGGTTAATAACTGATATCTGACAGTTCTGACAGTTGTTAGTACCTCCGTCTTGATTTCTGTACTTAGGAAACAAATCTGCTTGAAGTGTTGAAACTTGTCTGTTGAATGTGTCGACACAAGTCTTTGATTTCGACACTGCTCTTGTAGTGTTGTCGACATACTTCTGAATGTGTCTACACAGCCCTTGAACTTGTCTCGACACAACTTATGTAGAATGTGTCGACACTAGTCCTGAGTGTCGACACAACTTGCTTATAGTCTTGACTCAGCTTGTGAAGTGTGTCGACACTAGTCCTGAGTGTCGACACAGTTGTCTTCAGTCTCGACACTTCTTATATAGAGTGTGTCGACACTTATCCTTAGTATCAACACAACTTCTCTTTGTCTCGACACAACTTGTTCAGTGTGTGTTGACACTAATCCTGAGTGTCTCGACACATTGTACTTAGCTTTATTTTCCTGCACACATGAACTTACATCCATCAAATATAACTATGTGTATATCATTGAGCTGAAAGGACTTCTTCAAATCAAGTACAATGTGACCAATGTACTCAACAATCTCACCCTATTTGGAGAAGTCATAACCCCAATTCAATGATATACAACATGATACCAAAATATAATGATAAAGACGTTAAAAATACTGTGCAATACTATATGTGAAATACCACAGATAAAAACACATATTGAAAAACAATAATGCTGATCAGAAGATAAAATAAACAATTTATATCCTAATTAACAACACATGAAATATTGAATAAGCCCAGATTTTCATTAATTGTTTATCACAAGGTTTACTGCTACAAGCTTTGGTTACACAATAGTTACAGATCAAGTTTTTTATATGAAATTTTAAAACTAAGAACATCATAAGGCAGCTCTGGTTCTTTGATAACTATGACTTTTCCAGATTGTATCTTTGCTTTCACCTCAGGCACCTTGTCAGCAGCAACCTCTTTTCCTTTATCATTCTTAGCTTTAGCTTTTGCGATTTATTCTTCTTTCAGCCTTTGCCTTTCAAAATAATGGTATGGCTTTGGGAAATATTTGCTGGGCTCAATTGACTTAGTAGGAAGCTTTCCTTTCTTCAGATCATATCTAAACTTCTGGATAACTTGCTGTTGCTTAAGATGTTTGTCCCATTCATGTTCATTGTACCATTTGCCCCTATCCGTGACATTAGCATTTACAGCCTTCCATGCAGTAAGAATTATTGATCTGGAGGTTGAACTCCATTGCTCAAAATCTGGTCTAGTCTCAGCTTGTTCTCTAAACCTTTTCTTCGATATTTGGGCATCTATCTCCGGAGTAGTAGAAGACTTGTCCACTTTCTTACAGATTACATTCTGATCTAAACCATGAGGAGGACTGTACATATATTGGACAGTTTCTTTGATAAACTCAAAAGTAGCTTGTGTTGCAGGGTGATTATACATGGTTTGCTCATGATCATAAATTCCAGCAGTATGAGGTGCTTCAAGTTGAGGTGGTTGACAACCAGACTCAGCAGTTTGATCTCCATCATACCATAGGGGAGGAAAGCCTAAAGTGTCTCTGATATTGTTTGATATCCAGGTAGCATGTTCAGAACTGGCCTTAATCATTACCCTCTCCCCCTTTATGACTTCTCTTTCAATATGATCCCTTAAATCATTTTTGTGAAATCTCACTTGACCATCTAGATAATTAATTCCTGATGTTACTGTGTTCTTAACTCTTAGGAAATTGTTGTCCAAACTCTTATCAGAAGTCTTGATGTCCTTAAGTAGAGATTTTGAATGATTTTTCAGTTTGGTATCTATATCTGTGGCAGTGGAATTAAGTTTTGTTTCCAAAGTAGTGGTTTGATTCTTTATTTCTCCCAATGTTGTATCATGGATAACTATCATATTTTCATTTATTCTATTCTGATTCTCAAGGACATAGCCTTGCTTGATTTCCATATCAGCCTCTAGTGTTTGGCTTCCTGTTGTTGTTTGGCTAGGTAGACAACAACATTTGCTCCTTTCTCAAAGAACTCAGTCATATCTTTATTTAATAAGTTTACTTGAAATCTTATTAACTTGATGTCTTGTGCTAGCTGAAATTGCAACTCCTTGTTGCTTTCATCCACATACTTTTCTAGGTCTTGTCTTTGTTTATCAAACATGATCTGTAGTTGAACTAGCAGGGAGCTTGAATCCATTACAGGAGCTGATGGTGGTCCATATTTAAGATACTTCTTGTAACTCTAACTTCTTTTTCTTAACTCAGATAGTTTTATTTTCTTAAGTTGTGAAGCTTCCTCTTCCTCAGAATCTGATGAGCTGACCATCTCAATAGAGTTTTGCTAATTTGTACTTTCAATATTTGTATTAAGACTTTCAAAAGGAACATCTGCATGCTAATTTTCAGCATCAGAAACCTCAATCTGGGAATTTTCAGCTATCTCCCCTGGATGTTAGATACCTTAGACAAAAGAATTTCTTCTTCATTCTCTCTTGGAATCTCATCCTCCATCTCTTTTTTAGACATTTCATGTTCAGGATCTTTTGATTTTTCTAGGTCCTGTACAACATCTATTATAATAGTAGTAGCTGTATCCATTGGCAATTCACAGAGGTTCTCCCCCTCAATTTGTTATTTTTCTGGAATGTTCTCCCCCTGCATCTATACACTAGTTCCAGGTAAGTACCTTGGAGATCTGCCTCGTTCTTCCACAGAGTCCTTATCAAAACTGAAGTTCACCTCTTCTTTAGAATCACTAGAGGATAAAATTTCCTCTACCACAGATTTCTTGCCTGTTACCTCATTTATCCTTTTAGGTTCTGGTGTCTCTTTAGACAAGACTCTGTCCCATCTATGAAAGACTTAATTTAAGAGCCTAAACACCTAGTGGGGTGGGGTGGGGTGAATAGGTTCTAATTTTCCTTTAATATTTTAGGAAATTTAAACAGATCTTGCTGGGCACAAACAAAATAGAACACAACATAGAATATTCACAGCACAGAGAACACCAGATTTATAGTGGTTCCCAAAGATATGGGTACGCCCACTTTCTCCCTTCGCCTATCCAGTAGAGTACTGGATTCAACCTAACTTTTTCCTCTTTCTCAGATCCAAAGATCCTACAACTCAGAACCAAAATGGTTCCTACACCTCAGACTTTTGCAAGTCCTACCTCAGATCCAGAATCCTACCTCAGGTCTCAGCCCTTATTTCTAGGCTTATAACTCAGACTTCATAAGTCCTACAACTCAGGCTCACAGCCCTACCTCAGCCTTTATAATTATAGTCTTACAACTCAGATCTACAACAGATCCTACAAGAATTTGTGTAATAAAAGAGATACAAAATATATCACCAGATAGATCCCTCTATAGATGTTCTTCTTGATCAGTTCTTGATCTTCAGTCTCAACCAGACTTAGCCGTTTCAAAGCTTCTTGATAGAATAAAATAGGGTTGGAATATACTTGATGTAGAAGTTGATCCACTGTCAGCTCCTTCCTTGAATTCAGAATGAGATCTGAATCTTCTCTACAGACTGTTCTGGATCTTCCTTCTTAAAGGGTTTCCCCTTTTCTTATTGTGAATTTTATCTCTCGTAGTTGATGGCCTTCACTATGTGTTCTCTGTTTGTTGTTAAGGATCAGCCCTTTATATAGAGATTCCTCATGGTTACCGGCTGATCCAGTTTTTAACAACCTTCTGACAGTTCTGACAAAGGTGTCAGACCTGTTGGTAATGACAGCTGTCGACTCACCAGTCATGGCAGTTGATTCGTTAGTGACTTAACAACTCAGCATGATCCATTCAGCAATCTTCTCCACAGGTGTCGACATAAGTATACTAAGTGTCGACACAAGTCTTGATAATGTCGACACAGTACTTTATGTATTAACATAGTCATTCTTCTGCTTCTCGACACTGTGTCGACACAAGTCCAGTATGTCGACACAACTGCTCCTGGTCTCGACATAACTGTTGCAGACAGATGGCGTTGAGTGTATGTCCAGCTGTTGACACAAGTCTTCAGACCCAGTATAACTATTGACGTAAAATGGCGTTGTGTGTGTATCTAGCTGTTGCTGTAAGACGGCGTTGAGTGTGTGTCTAGCTGTCGACACACACCTTCTTCAGGTGTCAACACAATTCCTGAGTGTCGACACATACCTTTTTTCTGGTTTCGACATAACTCCTGAGTGTCGACACAGCCTCTTCTTTAGATGTCGACACAATTCCTACCTTAGGTGTCGACACAATTCTAGGTGTCGACACAACTACTTCTTTAGGTGTCGACACAGCTTCTTCTTTAGGTGTCGACACAATTCCTACCTTAGGTGTCGACACAATTCTGGGTGTCGACACAACTACTTCTTTAGGTGTCGACACAATGCCTGGGTGTCAACACAGCTTTGCTTTTAGTGTCGACACTTGTACTTAGAATATTTTTTCTTCTACTTCTTAAACTTGCACAAGGAAACTTAAAACATCCATCAAATACATATTGATGTATATCATTGACTAAGATGAGGCTTTTCCAAATCTGGTACATACTTCCAGTGTACCCAACAATCTTCCCCTATTTGGATAAGTCATAACCCTTAGTCAAAGATATACACCTCTCATGACAAAACACATAAGACATAGATGATGTACATACACTCCAGTGCAAGTCAACATTCAAACAATGTAAACAATCTAAAATAAACAATAAAACTTAATTTATTAAGCAGAAAAGATTTGTTTTACATGTTTTCTCTCAGAGCAAAAATCAAAAAGTTGCATTGTTTCTTATCATAAGCCTATTTATCCTAAGATTTGCTAGGCTCCCTTATTACAATGCCTTGACCAGACTTTATCTTTGCCTTCACAGCTGGTTCTGTATCTTCAGCATGCTTCTTTCCTTTAAGATCATTTTTCTTTAGTTCTTCAGCTCTTATTCTTTGCCTTTCAAAGTAGTGAAAGGGCTTAGGAAAATACTTGTTGGGCTCTATAGAATTTGCAGGTAGCTTCCCAGCTTTTGCACTCCTCCTGTGCTGAAGAATGGCTTCCTGTTTAGCTTGATATTTAATGCACTCCTACTTTGAGTACCACTTACCCCTATCATGGGTCTTGTCCTTAACAACCTTCCATGCAGTCAGAATGATGTTCCTTGATGTAGGGCTCCATTGCTCAAAGTCTGGCTTTAACTTAGCCTGTTCTCTGAATCTCTTCTTAGATAGCAATTCTTCCCTTTGAGCTTCTTTGGCAGCCTCTGACATTTCAACTTTCTCAATAACCACCTTATGTGCCTCTTATGGAGGGCTGTACGTTTTCTACACTTGTTCACGAACCATCTCAAAATTAACAGGAGGATATATAACCTGAGCAACTTCTGGCTGATCTCCTTCAATATATGCAGGTTGTATTCCAGATTCAGCCATATTATTATCATCACATAAAGGAGGGAAGCCAAGAGTAGCTCTGATGGTATTTGAAACCCATTTGGCATGCTCAAAACTAGCTTGGACTAACAACCTCTCCCCCTTTATGACTTCTCTCTCCACATGATCTCTGAGATCATTCTTGTGGAACCTGACTTGACCCTCCAAATGGTCAATTCCTTCTTTATAGTAGACTCCAAAATTATGGATTTGAGTTGTGATGACTTTCTGTGCATCCTCAATTGCAGTTTTTACTGCAGCAATATCTGTCTGGATCTGTTTGGAGACTTCAATCTTCACAGCAGCTAGATCATCCTGTACTTGTTTGGAAACTTCAGTTTTCACAGAGGCAAATATCTCTTTAATTTTGGTAAGGATCTCATAATAGGAATCCTTGAGATTCTCATTTGATCTAAATTGATTTTCCAAGATGTACCCTTGCTTTATGAAAATTTCCTCAATCTCAGTCTTGATAAGCTGTTGTTGCTCAACCAAATACACAATTGCATGGCCCCCTTTCTCAAAGCATTCTGTCATTATTTTCTTGTGCAGATTTACTTCAAATATGATTGACTTGATGTCCTGAGCTAGCTGAAATTGCAGCTCTTTATGAGTTTCATCCACATACTTTTCCAGAGATGTCCTTTGTTCATCTAGTTTAACTTGTAATCGGACCATTAGAGAACTGAAGTCCATACTTGGAACTGGAGGTGGCGTGGCTGTTTGTAAAGCCCTCTTATAGCCAGAGCTTCTCTTCTTCATTACAACAAGTTTCCTTTTCTTAGCCAACTTGGCTTTTTCATCATCAGAAGATGAACTTTATATTACAACAGTCTCTTTGTTGACAGTATTCTTCAGCAATTCCTCCCCCTCAGTCTCTGGTAGTTCTTTGTCCTGTGGTTGTTGCTCCCCCTCAGTCCTTACTGCTGGTGAGTCAGGGAACAACTCCTCCAAGGTTACCTCTTGCCCAATCTGAGCAGTATCCTTCATATGCACCTAAGGTGCCTCTTCCTCTACATGCAGTAGTGCTTCCTTATTTATATCAAAGACTATATTCATCACAGTATCAACTGCTAATTCACTGTCTAGTGTAGCAACATCATTTACTCCCTCTTGACCAGGCAGATCAGTTAGTATAGTGTCTTGTACTGCTGATGCAGGGTCTTCTTCCCCTGGAGTAGAGATTCTTTATTGCTCTGGGAGCATACTACAGTCCACTTGTCCTTATGCATCTTGTTGTTGTTGCATGTCTTCATTAGAACTGAAGACCACCTCTTCTTCTGAATCACTAGACGATTCTTCCTGTGGAACAACTTTTTTCTTCTTCTGTATTGTTTTGGTCTATTTTTGAGGAGTATCGACCTCCTTAGTCAACACCCTATCCCATCTTGCCAGAATCCTGGTGTCCATTCTTCTCATATGATTGATTTTTGTAATAGGAAGTTGGCTCATTACTTATGGTATTACATATGATATGTATAGACTCAGAATTCTCCCTAGGTTCGGTTTCTTGATACCTTCACGTAACTTGTCAAATACTATGGTTGTCCAATCAGTCTTAAGCTTGAAGATGATCCTGGTCATCAGGTGGAACATGGTGGCTGAGATTCTGTCATGTCCACTTGTTTTGCACAGTATGACCTTTCCTACAATCTCAGAAAGGAACTTCCCTTGTGAATTCATCCCTTTTCGGTTGATAGATGATCCTATCTCAGTATTTGGGTTTAACCCACACCATATTAAGGCCTCCTCGATCATAGATGACTGTACGTCATCTTCTTCCTTAACCTTTGGGAGTTGGAGTGCTTTTCGGATTAGTTTCAAGGTAATTTTCACTCGGGTATCTTGAACAGTAGCTTTCATCTTCTTCCCGTCTGCTTCTGTAGTTACAGAAGAATAAAATTCCAGAACTTCTTTCTTCCATATCTTTGTTGGTTCTGAGACCAAGAATTCCAAACCATTGTCTGAAATTAGGGCAATTACTCCCTGAATCTCCGGTGGTGCAGTCGTGAACCCACCATGGACCAGCTCATATCCTTCGTTCACCTTGTCTTCTGGATGAGGCGCCATTATCGGAAGAGAGAGATGGACGTGAAAAGGAAAGATGATTCTCGTTGACAGAGGGTGCATAGCCAGGAAATCAGAAAGCGTAGTTGACTAGATTTTGGCTTCACTTATTTATAGTCTAAGTGTAAAGGGGAGTTCAAAAGATGCGTCTTAGCACTAGGACTAGTCGACAAAATCTTATATGTGTCGACAGACTAGGTCTAGGTCTCGACAATACTGAGGTTTTGTCGACAAATGTATGTGGCGACATACTTATGTCAGTATTGACATAAATGTCGACATGTCTTGACACAGAGTGTCGACTTTGATTTTTTTTTGTCGACATAAAAACCAGCTAACTGAAAGTCTCGACATAGTTGTGTCGACACCAACTCTTGTGTGTCGACACAAAAGTCCTCTAGTTATATGGTCTCAACATAGTTGTGTCGACACCTATTCTTTAGTCGACACATATATTATTTTTGTGTCGACACATCCATTTTCTTTGTCGACACAACATACTGAGAGTGTCGACACAAGGTCTGCTTGTGTCGACACAAACTTGGTACATAGCCAAATTTCCTATGAAAACTTGAGCTTACATGTACTGCAAAAGGTAGCTTGTGCTAACCTAATCTAGATTCAACATACCTAATTCAATTTTAAAATAATTGAATTTAGTTTCATCCAGAGGTTTTGTAAAAATATCAGCAATTTGATTATTTGTTTTTCACAAACTCTAGACTAATATCTTCTTTTTCTACATGTTCTCTGATGAAATGGAATTTAATTTCTATATGCTTTGTTCTACTGTGTGATACAGAATTCTTAGCAATAGAAATAACACTATTAGAATCACAGAACAGTGAAATTCTACTTACCTTGATGTCATAATCTTCTAGTTGGTGCTTTATCCACAATAGTTGTGCACAACAGTTGCCTGCAGCTACATATTCTGACTCAGCTGTTGATATAGCTACACTGGTCTGCTTTTTGCTGCACCATGACACCAGTCTTCCTCCTAGGAATTGACAGGTTCCTGTAGTACTTTTCCTGTCTTCTTTGCATCTTGCAAAATCTGCATCTGAGAAACCAGTTAGTGTGAAATCTCTATTCTTAGGGTACCAAAGACCTAGATTAGGTGTGCCCTTGAGATATCTCAAAATCCTTTTAACTGCAGTATAATGAGATTCCTTAGGGCAAGCTTGGTACCTGGCACAGACACATATTGCATACATGATATCAAGTCTACTAGCAGTCAAGTAGAATAGGGAGCCAATTATCCCTCTATACAAAGACTCATCAACAGGTTTCCCTGCCTCATCTTTGCCTATAAGCATACTTGTTCCCATTGGAGTTTTCATGGTGGAAGCTGAGTCCATTCCATACTTTTTAATCAACTCCTTAGTGAACTTAGACTGAGATATGGATAGTCAATTATCAGTCTGTCTCACTTGAAGTCCCAAAAAGAACTTCAGTTCACCCATATTGTAACACCCCCGAAACTCAAAAGAGGGACAAGTGACATTCTAAGCCAAGTCTGGGTTTTGGAGCAGGTGTCACGGGCGTGTCACGGGCGTGACATGGGCGTGTCACGTGCGTGTTCGGCCACGGGTCATGTGGTCGACGTTTTGACGATCGGCGATCGTTGAGTTGAGGCACACGGCCTGGGACACGGGCGTGTCCCAGGGCGTGTCTCACTTGAGAGTTTTCTGAGTCATGTACACGGGCACAGACATGGGCATGTCACATGTGACACGGGCGTGTCGGGCGCCGTGTCGCAGGTCGTGTCCTCCTCGGGAAATGAGTGTTGGTCATTGCACACGGGCGTGATACGGGTCGTGACACGGCCATGTCGCATGCGACACGGGCATGTCGGAGGCCGTGTTGAATGCCATGTGCTGGTTATCGCGTCGGTCGAGACGGCGAATGGGTGACACGGCCATGCACACGGCTGTGTTGCAACCCGTGTTCGGCCCAGATTTTGTAATATTGGGCTGAATCGCAGCCGTTCGATTTCTTGATTTAGGATCCGACGGCTCAGGGCTGTTGCTGGTGTGTTATATCCGGGAATAGGGCTTGGAAACCCTTATTCCCTTTGAGTTTTATCTCTCTAAAAGTTAGAGAGAAGGGAGAGCAAGGAGGAGGAAGAAGGCCAAGATCCGGTCACCGGCGGGGCTTCGGAGCTCCAAATCACGATCCGAGTCCGGATCCGCGAAGGCGAGGCTGATACGGTGCTTTCCATGTGGCTAGATCGTCATGGTGCCGAGGAAAAGCGCAAGGGTAACGATTATCTTCTTGAGCATGTGAAGCTCTTCTTCTTTTGCATGGGAAAACCCTTCTCCCACGAGTGAGCGACGAGATTGCGGTATTCCTTGGGGTAGATATGTAAAGTCCCCCTTGTTAGAGTTCGGAATCGTAGTACGGACATAGGCATGATGTGTGAAGCCTACCCGGACGTGTTGGTCCGGATCGGTGATGATTTGCTATGCATTGTTGGCCGGAGAAGACTCCGAGCGTTATATTTGTTTTTGGGTTGCTATGCGGTAGTATGCATCAGGGAATCTGGGGGATTAACCCCGAGGTGCACCCGCAAATCTGGACGGAAACGCATTTCTATCATATCGGTGGCCTGGGAGCCAACCAGGTACATAGCGGGGCTATGTACCATGTTTGATCGTTATTTGGGGCTGGGGAAGCTTAGTCTGCGTCAAAGGCCTAATGACAATGGCGGGGTGAGCAACGGGCTGGTGTACCCCTAACCGCTCCACCTGCTCGGTTAAAGCGACCTAAAGTTTTACGTGCGACTTACCGAGGTTTGGAGATCGAGTCTAGGCTGCGGCTGAGAAGACTAAATGCTCACAAGATTGCCACCATGGGGTGGTGGTGGAGTCGAGGACCGGACGAGGTTCGGACTGGCTTCGCCGAGTAAGTGCCCTAAGAGTACGGGGTGTACGGCCCTGTGAGCGTGCACCTGTGATGTGATGCTTATTTTGCTATGTTGCTTGTTTTGCTAACAAGTGCAGGGAAGAAGCTTTGCCCCCCCTGTTTGGGGGCAGAGTCGTTATAATTTGGTCAGCATAGCTGACCGTTGCCTTTGTTTACCACCGTGCGGTGGATTGTTGCTTGCAGGTGCTGCGGAGCCGAGAGGTAAATAGCGGGCTAAAGCCCAAGTTGCTGTGCTGGCCCTCGAAGGCCAAGTTTTGAGTGTTTTCCTTTTTGTACTCATGTGTGACCGGCCTGCGTGGCGAGATTTGGAAGACACTTTTTATTAAGCAAACTCTTGTAAGGCTTTAAGGCCAATATCCGTGTATTAAATATTCCTTATTTTTAGTTGCGTGAACATTCATGTTGGCAGGGTTCTTAATTGTGCAACTTAATAATTGCTTCCGCTAGGTGCTGTGTAGGACGTTGTGATTGGTTGAATGGTTTCAATGCGTAACCAACCGGTCTGTCCGTAGTATATGGCGTCGGGCCCCGGCCGGACCTACTGCTATATACTATGTGATGGATAGGGGTGTTACACATACTGCCCATTTCAAACTTCTCTTTCATAAGTTTGGCAAACTTCCTGCAAAGGTTGTTCTCAGTAGATCCAAAGATAATGTCATCAACATATATCTGGACTAAGATTATCTTGCCTTTGGATTCCCTATAGAATAGAGTTTTATCTATCTTTCCCCTTAAGAATTTATTCTCAATAAGGAAAGCAGACAAGGTTTCATACTAAGCCCTGAGGGCTTGTTTCAAACCATATAGGGCTTTCCTAAGCCTATATACATAATTAAGACAGTGAGGATCTACAAAACCTGAGGGTTGTTCAACATAGACTTCCTCTTTCAATTCACCATTTAGAAATGCTGACTTCACATCCATCTAAAATACCTTGAATCCTTGATAGGCTGCATAGGCCAGGAACATCCTTATAGCCTCCAGTCTTGCTACTGGGGCAAAGGTTTGATCAAAGTCTATTCCTTCCTCTTGTCTGTAGCCTTTTGCTACCAGCCTGACCTTGTTCTTGATGATTGTTCCATTTTCATCAAGTTTGTTTCTGTAAATCCACTTGGTTCCTATGATATTGTGATCCTTAGGTTTAGGAACCAGTTCCCAGACTTTGCATCTCCTGAATTGATTCAGCTCTTCTTGCATTGCATCAACCCAGTTAGCATCTAACATTGCTTCTTTAAACTTTTCGGGTTCTATTTAAGGTAAAAAGCTAGAACACAAAACTGTGTTCATGCTCTTGCTCCTTGTTAGAACACCTTGACTTGCATCTCCAATTATCTGGTGAGCTGGATGATCCTTTAGGTGTCTTCTTGCTGGAGGAAACCTGTTTACCTCATGACCTTCTTCATTTTCCTCCACCTGATGCTCCTCATTTTCTTCTGCTTCTAGTGTGTTTTGTTCTCCCCCTGGACAACGTGCATCATCCATCCTAGCAGGAGCTTCATCATTGATGGTCATCCTGTCCAGCCTATCTCTTAGACCTATAGAACTAACTGAAACACTAGACAATTCATTGTTAATCAATCTAGACTCATCAAAAACAACATAAACTGACTCTTCTACAACCTGGGTAGTCAAGTTGTAGATCCTGTATGGCCTACTATTGTTGATGTACCCAACAAATATCCCTTTTAGGGATTTGGCAGCAAACTTTGTTTGGTAGTGCTTACCATACACTAGGGCATAACACTTACTACCAAAGATTTTGAAATAAGAAATGTTTGGTTTTCTGTCTTTAAAAATCTGATAGGGAGTCAACTTAAGTTTCTTATTGATGGATGCTCTATTGAGAACATGACAAGCAGTATTTATTGCCTCAGCCCAAAAATATTCAGGGAGAGTAGTGTCACTGAGTAGAGTTCTACCAGCCTCAATGAGTGTTCTATTCTTTCTTTCAGCAATTCCATTTTGCTGAGGTGTTCTAGGTGAGGAGAACTCCTGATGAATCCCAAGTTCTTCATAGAATTTTGTCATACATTCAGACTGAAATTCAGTTTTATGGTCACTTCTGATTTTGACCACAGAATAGTTAAATTCATTCTGAACTTGTCTAACAAAAGTCTGGAAAATACTAGGGGTTTCAGATTTCTGCCTTAAGAAGAATACCCATGTGTATCTAGAATAGTCATCCACAACAACTAATATTTATTCTTTCCTACCAAGACTTTGAACTGGCATAGGACCAAACAAATCCAAATGCAAGAGATATAAACATCTCAATGAATCTTTGGTATCTAGTGCTGGAAAAGAGGACTTGGTCTGTTTGCCCTTTTGGCAAGCTGAACACACTCCCTCTTTCATGCACTTGACATGAGGACCATTCCTCACCAACCCCATACTGAACAGCAGTCCTATGGACTTATAGTTCAGATGAGCTAGCCTCTTATGCCATTTGACACATAGTGAGGCTGTCTCATCTGCAACTAAGCAAATAGTTGAGTTGTTTAACTTACAATCTAGGTTAAGACAATAAACATTTCCTCTCCTAGTGCCAGTCAAAATGATCTATTGATCACTTGTCCTTTTAATTTGGCACACCCTTTGTGAAAGAAGATGTCATAACCTAGATCACTAAGCTGACTTATGTTTATCAGGTTGTGTTTTAGACCCTTCACATAAGCTACTTTAGTGATAGTAATTGAGTCACTAGAGATGTTACCAAATCCTTTGATGACTCCTTTTTCTGATCCACCAAAGATGACTTTGGGACCATTCTCTATGGGTATAAAGTCCCTCAGCATTCTTCTTGTTCCATTCATATGTCTGAAACAGCCACTATCCAAGTACCATATAGGGGTATGGTCACTTGGATTCACCTGCAACAAATAAAGGATTACTTATCCTTAGAACCCAAGTTATTTTTGGGTCCTAGGTTCTTGTTAGTCTTGGAAACAACAGGTTTACCTATAGATTTTCCGATAGGTAAACTACTCTTGGTTTTAGCACTTATGTTAAACCAACAGTCCAAGGCAAAGTGGCCTACCTTTCCACAACACCAACACTCAAATCTGTTATACCTTTTCTTAGGTACAGACTTCACAGTCATATTGCCAACAGTCTTTTTGAGTGTGAGTGCAGGAGCAGTAAACCCCATGAATTCCTTTTGAATCTGATGGGCTTGCCTATAGAGTGGCCTCTTGGCATTTGCATACTTGCCAAGGTGAACTCCATACTCACAGTGACCATGAGTAGTTTCATGATCATACATGTTTGTAGGTTACACTACCTTCCTAAAGAAAATAGAAGCCTTAGGGGCTAGTGGCTGAACTGGGTCCTTACCTTTTCCATGTGGATTGGTGGCCCTTATTTTTCCCTTAAAACCTAGACCAGTCTTCCCTTTTTGTGAGATGAAATTGTCTATTAAGGGTAAGACAGATTTTGGTTTGGAGAATTTAGCCACTAGCTGCTATTCTTTCTGAAGTTTTACCTCCAGATTCTTGATATGATTTTCCTTGAAAGAGATTGTGCCTATCTGAATAATAGTAATATTTTTCAGTTTGGCAACCTCATTCAATTTTAGATCCAACAACTTTGCTGAATCTGCTGCAGCTAGCTTAAGAGACTCAATCTCCTTGGTCTGCTCTTTGACAAGAAGTTTGCTTCTCTTTAGAGCTTGCAACAATCCACCATACTCATTAATGAGTTGGTGTACATCCCCTTCAGACTCAGAACCATCAACATCTCTTGATGCTGATGCTTCTGATTCTGATCCAGTAAAATAATCAGATGTTATAGGAGATTTATATACCTTACTAGGACCAGCTTGATCCAGGCACTGATCATGTTCTGTTAGGGCCATCAGCCCTCTGCAGTAGTATTCTTCCACTCCATTTATGGAGTCCAGCATTTGAAGAAATTTTATCTCCTTAGAATCCTCTTTAGTTGAGAATAACCCAACATATGCTTCAGCCTCCTCTTCTTCTCCTGATTCAGATGATGAAGAATCTGTCCAGGTTTTCTGCTTTTGGGCAACAAAAGATTTTTCTTTTTTGCCTTTCATTTATTGCTTCTTCTTGTCTTTTGATTCATCCCTCTTTTCTGGACAGTCTGCTATAATATGTCCTTGCCTGTTGCAACAATAGCACACAATCTTAGAATTAGATTGTTTAATAGGTTTAGAAGCATACCTGTCTTCCTTAGGAGTTTTCCTTTTCTTGTAGTACTCATCCTTTGAACAGGATGAAGAAGGCCTGGTTCTCCACTTTTTCTTCTTCATGAATCTTTGGAACTGCCTTGTGAATGCTGCAAATTCCTCATCTGAGGTGTGACTGTCTGATGAAGTGTTGTTAGGAATCCCTTCTTCTTCCTCAGCACTCCTTCTGGGAGGAGAAGGAGATTTTCTCCTGCCCTTTCTTGTGCCTTCAGCTTTGAAGGCAACTGACTTTTCCTTGTGTTCAGATCTGCTGCTCTTGTCTTCCTCCTTCCTGGCTATAAGCTGTATTTCATATGAAAGCAGCTTCCCAAATAGCGTGGGAGGAGGTGTGTGTGCCAGCTTGGCCACTTCTCTGATGGCACAAATCCTAGTGTCTCAATCCTTTGTCAGAGATCTCAGAAATTTGTCATTCAGTTCATAAGTGCTGAAGACTCTTCCATAAGTCATCAGCTCATTTACAATCCTGAAGAATTTCTTGTAGCATTCAGCTATGCTGTCATTCTTGGCTTGCCTAAATCTTTCATACTCCTAATTCAGCATAGATTTTCTTTCTTCTCTGACTTCTTCTGTTCCCTCCATGTAGACAATAAGAGTGTCCCACATTTCTTTGGAGGTTTTGCAATGCACTAGATTCTGAAAGGTGGCATCATCTATGACACTTAAAATGATATTCTGTGCCCTTTTGTCTAGAGTTGCCAGGATGATTTCATCCTTAGTCATCTCTGAATAACTCTTAGGAGTCTTCATATTTGCATCCAGTGTTGATACCTTCATTGGAATAAAGGGTCCTTCTTGTACTGTGATGTAAATTCTTGGATCAGAAGCTTCCATAAACAATCTGACCCTCTCCTTTCATATGCCAAAACATTCCTTCTTGCAGATAGGTAGTTTCATTGATCAAAACTCTTTTTGGTTCTCACTTGAACCCATTCTTGAATTCTGAAAATTGCCTAGGAGATTTACTCAGACTGTTAAGTCAATCCTTGAGTAACCTCCCTCTGATATCACTTGAAAGACTTAATTCAAGAGCCTAAACACCTAGAGGGGGGGGGGTGAATAGGTTCTAATTTTTCCTTTAATATTTTAGGCAATTTAAACAGATCTTGCTTAGCACAAAGAAAATAGAACACAACACATAATATTCACAACACAGAGAACACCAGATTTATAGTGGTTTCCCAAGATATGAGTACGTCCACTTTCCCCCTTCGCCTATCCAGTAGAGTACTTGATTCAGCCTAACTTCTTCCTCTTTCTCAGATCCAAAGATCCTAAAACTCAGAACCAAAATGGTTCCTACACCTCAGACTTTTGGAAGTACTACCTCAGATCCTTCCCAGAATCCTACCTCAGGCCTCAGCCCTACCTCAGCCCTTATTTCTAGGCTTACAACTCAGACTTCACAAGTCCTACAACTTAGGCTTACAGCCCTACCTCAGCCTTTATAATTATAGGCTTACAGCTCAGATCTACAACAGATCCTACAATAATTTGTGTAATAAAAGAGATACTAAAGATATCACCAGATAGATCCCTCTATTGATGTTCTTCTTGATCAGTTCTTGATCTTCAGTCCCAACCAAACTTAGTCATTTCAAAGCTTCTTGATAGAATAAAATAAGGTTGGACTGTACTCTATGTAGAAGTTGATCCACTGTCAGCTCCTTCCTTGAATTCAGAATGAGATCTGAATCTTCTCTATAGACTATTCTTGATCTGCCTTCTTAAAGGGCTTCCCCTTTTCTTGTTGTGAATTTTATCTCTCGTAGTTGATGGCCTTCACTGTGTGTTCTCTGTTTGTTGTTAAGGATCAGCCCTTTATATAGAGATTCCTCATGGTTATCGGCTGATCCGGTTTGTAACAAACTTCTGACAGTTCTGACAAAGTTGTCAGACCTATTGGTAATGACAGTTGTCAACCCACCAGTCATGACAGTTGATTCCTTAGTGACTTAACAACTCAGCATGATCCATTCAACAATCTGCTCCACAGGTGTCGACACAAGTAGACTAAGTGTCGACACAAGTCTTGATAATGTCGACACAGTACTTCATGTGTTGACATAGTCATTCTTCTGCTTCTCGACACATCTTCTATTTGTATGTGTCGACACAAGTCCTGTGTGTCGACACAACTGCTCCTGGTCTCGACATAACTGTTGCAGACAGATGGAGTTGAGTGTATGCCCAGCTGTCGACACAAGTCTTCAGACCCAGTATAATTGTTGACATAAAATGGCGTTGAGTGTGTGTCTAGTTGTTGCTGTAAGACGGCATTGAGTATGTGTCTAGCTGTCGACACACACCTTCTTCAGGTGTCGACACAATTCCTGAGTGTCGACACATGCCTTTCTTCTGGTGTCGACATAACTCCTGAGTGTCGACACAGCCTTTTCTTTAGATGTCGACATAATTCCTGCCTTAGGTGTCGACACAATTCTGGGTGTCGACACAACTACTTCTTTAGGTGTCGACACAGCCTCTACTTTAGGTGTCGACACAATTCTTGTCTTAGGTGTCGACACAATTCTGGGTGTCGACACAACTACTTCTTTAGGTGTCGACACAATGTCTTAGTGTCGACACAACTTTGCTTCTAGTGTCGACACTTGTACTTAGAATATTTTTTCTTCCACTTCTTAAACCTGCATAAGGAAACTTAAAACATCCATCAAATACATATTGATGTATATCATTGACTAAGATGAGGCTTCTCCAAATCTGGTACATACTTCTAGTGTACCCAACAATCTAGACAGAATTCTCAGGTCTATTTTCCTTATATGATTTATCTTAGATCCATTTTTCTGATTGATACTATCTGGAATGACCTTTACCAGATACAAACTAATTATCCTGCCTATATTGGGCTTCTGAATCCCTTCTGCAATTTTATCAAAGATCTCCCTGTTCTTGTCAGTTGTGATTCTGAAGATAATCCTTATCATCAGGCTAAACATAAATTTAGAAATCATGTCATGTGCTCCAGTCTTGCAGAGGAGCATCTTTCCAACTATTTCAGATAGAAATTTTCCTTGGGAATTCATTCCCTTCCTGTTTAAGGAATTGCCAAATCTAGTGGTTGGAGCTAGTCCACACCATTCTAAGGCCTCAACAGTCTTGCTTGAATCCAGTTCATCTTCCTGTGCAGTTCTTGGAATATGAAAGACTTTAGCCAGTCTTTTGATTGTGACCTTTACTCTTGCTCCATCAACACTAGATTTAATCTTGCCTGACTTAGGGTTTAGTGAGGCATTAGAGTAGAATTCAGATTCCTCTCTCTTCCATATATTGGTTGGTTCTGAAAGTAGATATTCCATACCTTCCTCATTGACAAGGTCAATCACATTCTTTATATTTTCTGGAGCGGAGACGAAGGTGTTGCGCACCAGTTCATATCCCGCATTTATGTTGTCGTCCATCTTGGGTGCCATCCTTGTTGAAAGAGCTTGAGTTTGAGAGGAGTCGACTATGGATTTCTAGGTCTCGACACATAGCGATCAGTCTCTCAAGATTTCTGGTAAGTGAAGTCGACAAATCCTTATACCTCCTATTTATAGTAACTATCTTTTGAAGGTGAAAAGACGCGCTGCATTTAGTAATTTTCTAACAATTGGGAAATATCTAGTGTCGACATGGAAAACCTATTCTGTCGATATGTGTCGACTTAAGTCGACACAAGGTTCATGTCTCTCGACTCAGACCTCAAGGTCTCGACAACCTTATGTCTCGACATACTTTCGCTAATCAGTGTCGATACACTGTCAAGTGTCTCGACACACAACTACTTATAGTGTCGACACACATTCTGGTGTCTCGACATAATACTACCTATAGTGTTGACACATATTGTGGTGTCTCGACAAAATTCTTTGACTTAGACAAAATTTGTGTTCTGAATATAATTTCTTGACTTAGATTAGGTTTTTCTTGGTTATTTAGATTTGTAGACCTGGTTAGTCATTTTTTTAAGAGTTGTACAAACTTTTGTTGTTACTAATTATAAATATTTATTCAATGTTCAACATGCCTAGTTCAAATTTAAAGTAATTGAACTTGCTTTCATCTAGGGGTTTTGTAAAAATGTCAGCAACTTGTCTTTCTATTAGAGTATACTATAAGCTTATATTTTTTTCAACATTCTCTCTAAGAAAGTGATATCTAATTTCTACATGTTTAGTTCTACTGTGTGAAATAAGATTATTAACAATAGAAATTGCGCCAGTAGAATCACAAAACATAACAGATTTACTTAGCTGTACATTGTAGTCCAGTAGTTGATGTTGAATCCACAGCAACTGAGCACATCAGCTCCCAGCAGATATGTACTCAGATTCTATTGTAGAGATTGCAACACTTGTTTGCTTTTTGTTACTCCAACTTATAAGTCTTTTCCCTAGAAACTGGCAAGTTCCAGAAGTACTTTTTCTATCTTCATTACACCCTGCAAAAATTGCATCTGTGTACTCTGTGAGTTCAAAATCACTATTCCTAGGATACCAAAGCCCAAGATTGGGTGTGCCCTTAAGATATCTCAATATTCTCTTTACAACAGTATAATGAGACTCTTTGAGGCATGCTTGGTACCTAGCATAGACACATGTTGAGAACATAATATCTGGCCTACTAGCAGTCAAATACATGAGAGATCCAATGATGCCTCTATACAAGGTTTCATAAACTGATTTCCCAGATTCATCCGTGTGTAGTGACACAAAAGAACCCATTAGTGTTCTCATGGTAGAAGAATTCTCCATACCATATCTCTTAATCAACTCCTTAGTGAACTTAGATTGAGAGATGAATATTCCATCCTCTGATTGTCTAACTTGGAATCTCAAGAAGAACTTTAGCTCACCCATGCTGCTCATTTCAAACTTGGCTTGCATAAGCCTTGCAAATTTACTACACATCTTCTTATTAGTAGACCCAAAGATTATGTCATCTACATAAATCTAGACTAGGATGCTTGATTCTTTGATGTCCCTACGAAATAGTGTCTTGTCTATCTTTCCTATAGAGAACTTATTCTCTATAAGAAAGGTAGATAGAGTCTCATACCAGGCTCTAGGTGCCTTGTGCAATCTGAAAATATAGGTGTTGTGTTTAGGGTTAACAAAACCTGGTGGCTGCTCTACATAGAATTCCTCCTTCAGTGTACCATTGAGGAATGCTTACTGTACATCCATCTGGTAGATCTTGTATCCTTTGAATGATGCATAAGCTAAAAACAACCTTATGGCTTCTAGCCTAGCTACAGGTGCAAAGGTTTGGTCAAAGTCTAACCCTTCCTCTTGTCTATATCCTTTAGCAACTAATCTAGGTTTGTTCTTGACTATAACCCCATACTCATCTAATTTATTTCTGTAAATCCACTTAGTGCCTATGACATTATGATCACTAGGTCTAGGAACTAGACTCCAAACTTTGCATCGCTCAAATTGATTGAGCTCTTTTTGCATATCCATAATCCAGTTGGGGTCTGAATTGGCTTCTTCAAACCTTTTAGGTTCTACCTGAGAGAGAAAACTAGAGTATAGAACCTCATTATAATGTCTACTTCTAATAGTTACTCCTAATCTGGCATCACCTATTATTTGATCAATAGGATGATCTCTAAGGTGTCTAACTGCTACTGGTAGGTGCCTACCATTACCTAGTTCTGTAGGAGGATTAGGATGATTCTCTTCCTCCCCCTAGGTAGTTACAGTATCTTCTATAGCAATTTCTATATTATCTCTAATGTGTAACTCTAGATTTGGCGAGTCACTTATTTTTAGCTTTTCCATTCTAGAGTCTACAATACCTAGACCAGAGTTGTTAGAGATCTCATTAAATAAAATATATGATTCATCAAAAACTACATTAATAGATTCTTCTACAATTTGATGTTTCAAGTTGTAGATCATGTATGCTTTGCTATGAAGACTATACACTACAAAGATTCTTTCATAGGATTTCTTTGAGAACTTGGTTAGATAAGTTTTCCCATTGTCCAAAACATAACACTTACTACCAAAAATTTTGAAGTAGGACAGATTTGGTTTTCTGCCTTTCATTAGTTCATAGGGAGTCTTGTTGTGATTCTTGTTGATCAATTCTCTATTCTGAACATAGCATGTTGTGTTTACAGCCTCAGCCCAGAAATATTATAGGAGAGATGTATCACTCAACATTATTCTAGCTCCCTCAATAAGAGTTCTATTTTTCCTCTCAGCAACTCCATTTTGCTGTAGTATTCTTGGAGAGGAGAACTCCTGAAAGATTCCTAGTTCCTTACAGAAATTTGTCATCTTTTCAGATTGAAATTATGTACCATGTTCAATTCTAAGTTTACCACAGAACATCTCATCTCATTCTAAATTTGTTTGACAAAATCAGCAAGGATGTCTTGTGTTTCAGACTTTCTCCTTCAGTAGAATACCCAAGCAAACCTAGAGTGATCATCCATAATCACATAGGTATAAGACTTCCTACCCAAACTAAGAATTTGCATAGGACCAAATAGATCCATATGAAGTAAGTACAGACACCTCTCAGTATCTTTGGACTGAATGCTCTTAAAGGAAACTTTTGTCTGTTTGTATTTTTGACATGCAGGACATAAGCCTTCTTTGGAACATTTGAGTTGTGGACTATTTCAAACTAAGTCCATAGAGAATAGTTTACTCATAGCTTTGTAGTTTAAGTGAGACAACCTCTTGTGTCACTGTACACACAAAGAGTCTTTTTCACTAGCTATAAGGCATACAAGTGATTTTTCATTTATACTTAAGAAGTTTAGAAAATAAATGTTCCCACTCTTAGTTCCTGACAAGATGATCTCTTGATCACTTGAATTTCTTATCAAACACTTGTCATTGTGGAAAAAAAAATTAATACCCTATATCACAAAGCTGACTTATGCTTATCAGATTGTGGTTCAATCCTTCCACATAATCCACTTTAGTGATGGTAACAAAGCCATTAGAAATGTTACCATATCCCTTGGTAAGTCCTTTCTCTGACCCTCCAAAGATGACTTTTGGTCCATTCCTAACTAGAGTGTAATCTCTTAGTAAACTCCTTGATCCAGCAATGTGCCTGGAAAAGTCACTATCCAAGTACCATAATGGCCTACCTTTGGTACTTGGCTCCACCTGCAAACATAGATTTAGTTCTCCTTAGGCACCCAAATATTTTTGGGGCCTTGGTTCCTGTTAGGCTTTGCTGTGTGAAACACAGCAGGCTTTCTAAATAAAGCTGGTTGAATCTTATATGAAGGTGTTGTTGGATTATACCAACAATCTAGGGCAAAATGCCCAATGTTGGAACCCTAATTCTGATTTGGGCAAGGATTACTATTAGGATGATTAGATTGACCCATCATGTATAGTCAAGGGTCATAGGATTATTTCCAGGGCCATTCCTTCACAAGACTTAGAGACAGAAGATTTCGGAGAAATTCAGATTTGGCAAAGGCAGCAATTCAGTTCGACGATAGTCGAACTCAGCTCGACGATCGTTGATCTAAGATCGACAAACTCAGAGCTCCTTATCTGATTTGAGATCGACGAAAGCTGAGCTCAGTTCGACGATCTTCAACCTCAGCTATGCCAACTCGACGATCTCCAAGCTCAGCTCGACGAAATTGGAACTTAGGTCGAAGAATATGAAGAATCAAGCTCGACGATCTCCAGGCTCTAGTCGACGATCTATAGGCTGAGCTCGACATTTTTCTGTGCAGTTATTTTAGGCAGTTGCGTATTTCCATAAGGAGAATTAATCTCAGGCCAATCTATCCGAAGGAAATATATTCAAATGAGATTAAATTCAGGCAGTTATGGATCCAACATTTAATGTAATATATTCCAATAAATATAGCCGTTTAGAGGCAGCATTAAATGTGGATTATTTCCCAAGGAAAGTTTACTTTATCAAGGAATGCTCCAGCTATTGATTTCATATATGTGAAATCTGCTCAGCCATTCAGAAGTAGAGAGAAGAAATTTTTCAATCTCAAGGATATACATCCAGGCTATATGGTGTGATAGAGATTCACACAGAGTTCTTCATCATCAGCTTCAGGCTTTCAAGGGATAACTATTCAATATCAGTCCAGAAAGATTCTGAAGAGCAAGCATTCTGAAGAACAAGCAAAGCTTCCATTCTCCTGAACCATTCTCCATCTCAGGGGAGCTTTGACCACATCAACAAAATCCACTAGTCTTCTCTCAGATTATTGACAGAGAAGAACATCATCTTTATTTCCATTCACTGTGTAAAGGGTTTTTAACTCCCTTCAAAAGTTATCTTTTGGTTGTCAAGTTTCCTGATCAAAAGACTTGGATTGGTTTTTGGGCACCTGGTCAAAAGCTCAAAGGGTTGCTAGATCTCCCTTGAAATAGATCTTGTGGTGACAGGGTACCTGAGCAAAAACCTATGGTGGCAGGGCACCTGATCAAAAACCTGTAGTGGATTCCTACCAGGGTGGTAGAAGAGTGTATGTACCCAAGTTTAGGAGAACCACTATAAAATCTTTGTGTCATCTGGGTTGCTCTATTCTTTTATCTACTGTGCTGTGATTGTCTTTGTTTTTATTTCTCTTTATACATATAGATATTACTTACTTTAATTCCGCTAAAAAACTAATCAAGTTTTTTTTAAACTCTATTCACCCCCCTCTAGAGTTAAAACAGATCTATCCCTCACTTTCAATTGGTATCAAAGGAAAGGTTGTTTGGTTTCACAGGCTAACACCTAAACCAAAAGATACTTGATAGATCTTATTATCTCTAGTGTCTGTTTTATATCATAGTACAAAATAAAGAATACTCAAGCACCAGACCTCCAGTGTGCAACCTGAATATGTTTGCACTTTAGCAGGCAAGGATTAGATTATATATGAATTTCATTGATGAAGATATCTATAATTTTATTTTGACAGGCCCCCTACTCCTTATGCAACATCTACAAGCACAAGTGCAGTTCCACCACCTGAGTGGACTGATGCTCAGAAGAAATTTAAGATAGCTGATGTAAAAGCTATGAACATTTTAGCCCAATCAATATCTGATGACATTTTTCAGGAAGTTGCTGAATGCTCTTCAGCAAAGGATATATGGAACTCCCTCACAGCAATGGTTGCAAAAACATGTAGTGAATCAGATTCAAAAACTTCATCCTGTACAACTGAAGATGAAGAAGAATCAAGAGCAAGAGAATTCTGTCTGATGATAATCAATGCATCCTGCAGCAACTCGGAAGCTGCTGATTCAGAAAGAGATAATTCAAATGATGAATCCATTACAGAAGAAGATCAGGTAATCTCTTCTTTTGACTTTTCTTCTGATCATTTCAAAACTGATTTTAAATTATTATGTGATGATTTAATTATGTTTGAGAAGGAAATCAAACTTCTCAAAGAGAAATTAATTGAATTTGAAAATATTTTTTTTATGAAAACTTAAAACTTAAAGAAGAATTAAAAACTGCTAATAATCAAATACTTTCTTTAGAAAACAAATTAAAAGAGGCCAAACAATTTGATGAATCCCTAAATGGGAGAAGTATAAAATTAATGAATATCATCAACACAGTAAATGCTAAGCTAAATTGTAAATTAGGCTTAGGAGCTTCATCTAGTCAACCACATATCCTTAAGAAAAACATTTTATCAACCCCTATTAAATTTATATCAGAAAAGGGCAAGGAAAAATTAGAAGATAACAACCAGCAAACAAAAGTAATTCAGAATCCTAAACATAAATAAAAGAGAAATAAAAATTCACATAAAAATACTGTTCAACAAAATTCATCGAACCGAGATCGACGAAATCAGTATTTTGCGTCGAACGGCGATCGACGAACTCTGAACCTAGAATTTGGGTATGATTACTCAATGTTAGAAACCAGGTCGGGGTAGACTACAACATCCACCAGTCCTGGCCGACTGTAGTCGAATGGCAAGGCATCCCTAACCAAATCTTCCGGGGTCCCACTTTTCAGGGTAAAGGTCGGGTAGGTTGTTCAGGATCGGACCGGTGGATTTTGTTGGTGACCCCGGGAGATTTGGTTGGGGATGCCTTGCCATTCGGCTGTAGTTGGCCAGGACCGGTCGATGTTGTAGTCTACCCCAGCTTGGTTTCTAACACTCAAGATAGGGTGCTCGACGAAATCAATATGTTTCATCGAAAAGAGATCGACGATCGTGGAATGCAGAAAATGAGCATTATCATTCTCTGAACCGAGATCGACGACATCAATACTTTTTATCGACCTCATCTCGACGAACTCAACTAAATTCGTCGAACTCAAATTTTCAAAACAAAAAATTTAATTTATTTCAAAAATATAATCAAACACAGAAATTCATGAATCCTTTTACTCAATGGATCATCCCTCCTAGGAGATATCATCCATTAGGCTATAAGGATCAACCTGATTATTCTTATATTTCTAGTTATTCTTATGAAAGAAAATCAGGATCCAAGGTAATCTGGGTCAAGAACACCTAACCTTTATTTTAAGGAAAAGGAAATCTGAGCAAAAAGGGAAGCTGAAGATTCTACCAGAGAGCATTCTTTCACCAAACATCTTCAGTTCTTCCATCTGCAGCTCCTCAGAAAGATTCTCTTTTTTTTGTTTATATCTTTGAATCTTTGTAGTTTACAAAATTTCTCAAAGCATCCTTGTACATCTGCTGAAGATTTATAATTCAGTCAGATTTCTTTATGCTTATTGTTCTGTTTTTGTAAATAGTATCCTCACCCAAATAGGGGGAGATTGTTGGAACCCTAGTTCTGATTTAGGCAAGGATTACTATTAGGATGATTAGATTGACCCATCATGTATAGTCATGGGTCATATGATTATTTCCAGGGCCATTCCTTCAGAAGACTTAAAGACAGAAGATTCCAGAGAAATTCAAATTTAGCAAAGGCAGCAATTCAGTTCGACGATAGTCGAACTCAGCTCGACGATCATTGATCTAAGATCGATGAACTCAGAGCTCCTTCTCTGAGTTGAGCTCGATGAAAGCTGAGCTCAGTTCGACGATCTTCAACCTCAGCTCTGCCAACTCAGGTCGACGACAACCAAGCTAAGCTCGACGATCTCCGAGCTCAGCTCGATGAAATTGGAACTCAGGTCGAAGAATATGAAGAATCAAGCTCGACCATCTCAAGGCTCTGGTCGACGATTTATAGGCTGAGCTCGACATTTTTCTGTGTAGTTATTTTAGGCAGTTACGTATTTCCATAAGGAGAATTAATCTCAGACCAATCTCTCTAAAGGCAATATATTCAAATGAGATTAAATTCAGGCAGTTATGGATCCAGCATTTAATGCAATATATTCCAATAAATAAGCCGTTTAGAGGCAGCATTAAATGTGGATTATTTCCCAAGGAAAGTTTCCTTTCTCAAGGAATTCTCCAGCTACTGATTTCATATATGTGAAATCTGTCCAGCCATTCAGAAGCAGAGAGAAGAAATTTTTCAATCTCAAGGATACACATCCAGGCTACATGGTGTGACAGAGATTCACACAGAGTTCTTCATCATCAGCTTCAGGCTTTCAAGGGACAACTATTCAATATCAGTCTAGAAAGATTCTAAAGAACAAGCAATCTGAAGGCCTATACCCTGAAGCAAAGCTTCCATTCTCCTGAACCATTCTTCATCTCAGGGGGAGCTTTGACTACATCAACAAAATCCACTAGTCTTCTCTCAGATTGTTGACAAAGGAGAACATCATCTTTATTTCCATTCATTGTGTAAAGGGTTTTTAACTCCCTTCAAAAGTTATCTTTTGGTTGTCAAGTCTCCTGATCAAAAGACTTGGTATGGTTTTTGGGCACGTGGTCAAAAGCTCAAAGGGTTGCTAGATCTCCCTTGAAATAGATCTTGTGGTGATAGTGCACCTGAGCAAAAGCCTATGGTGGCAGGGCACCTGATCAAAAACCTATAATAGATTCCTACCAGGGTTGTAGAAGAGTGGATGTACCCAAGTTTAGGGGAACCACTATAAAATCTTTGTGTCGTCTAGGTTGCTCTATACTTTTATCTGCTATGATATGATTGTCTTTGTTTTTATTTCTCTCTATACATATAGATATCATTTACTTTAATTCCTCTATAAAAACTAATCAAGTTTTTTTTAATACTTTATTCACCCCCCCTCTAGAGTTAAGACAGATCTATCTCTCACTTTCACTCAACCTTCCTACAGCACCAACACTCAAATCGGTTGTATCTTTTCTTTGGTTGCACATTTGAGGTTGTTCTTTTGTGCAACACAGAATTGTCATCCAACTTCCAAGGTAGTGGTGCAAAATTCACACCATTACCTTTCTGATTTATGTGAGATGCACTGGGACTAGTTCCAAGAATTTCTTGGCTTCTTAGATTGATTACCTTTTGTGGTGGTTTTAGGCCTATATTGCCTTTAGATGTCTGATCCTTCCAACAAGGCTCTTTATTGACCTTACTGGTAGAGCACTCAGACCCAATGTGTCTAGGAACACATGATCTCAAGCATCTGTTAGAAGGCTGATACTTGACTGGTTGCCAACTGGACCACTTGGAGCTTTACTCTTGGGTACATACTTTTTTTTAAACTTTTTGTTCTTACCATATCCTACACCACTTCTAAATTGTGCAGAAAAGGTATCTATGATAGGTAGCACTGACTTATGTTTTGAGAATTGAGTCAGGAGTTGTCTTTCCTGGGTAAGCTTTGCTTCAAGGTCCTTGACAGTCTTGACCTGTTCTACTATTACCTCTATCTGGCTATCTATCTTGTTAGTTAGTTCTATAAGTTTCAGTTTTTGTAGGTCCAACTTTATGTTGGCCCTTTCCAACTGAAAAGATAGTCCTCTCAAGGATTCTAATTCTTTAGTCTGATCCTTAGCAAGTTATTTGCTTGCAATCAAGGTCTTTAGTAACTTCTCATATATGTTGATAAGGGAGTTAAAATCAGCTTCAATGTCTTAATCATGTTCTTTATTATTAGAGGAGTATGAACATAATTTATTTTTTGATGCAGAAAAAGAATCTGAGGCTAAACTATGAGAGATTGATTTTACCTAGCAGGATTTGAAGAATCCTTATCTTCTTCTCCTGGTTGGGTCTCCTCAATAGCAATCAGGCCCATGAGAGCCTCCTCTGCTTCTGATTCTGATGAATCATACTCACTGTCAGACAATGTCAACTGTCTTTTTGCCAAGTGGCTTTTGTCAGCCTTCTTGTGTTGTCCATCTTTCAAGTTCTCTGCCTTTTTCTCCTTTCTTTTTGCTGGACAATCAGCTATGACATGCCCTTTTCTGTTGCAACAATAACACACTATATTAGTCTTAATATATTTATTTTGTGAAGACCCATACCTGTCCCCAGATTTCTTCTTCCTGGGTTTCTCTGAATGATTGGTTTTCTTGAGAGAAGAGTCTCTAGCTAGACCCTTTCAGCTGCCCTGCCTTCTTCTCCTCAACATCTTCTTGAACTGTCTAGAGAAGAGAGACAGTTCCTCCTTAGTCAGGTATCCTCCTGATGAGGAAGATTCTGAACACTCAAAAGTTTGTTCCAGTCTTTCTGTGAGTGTTGACGTCTCTCTGGCTTTTCTGGATGACTCAGCCTTTAGGGCCAAGGTCTTTTCTCTACTGTGTGCTCTAGCTGAATCTTCTTCAGACTTCCTGAGATTGAGTTGTAACTCATGTGAGAACAGCTTGCCAAATAGGGTCTGGGGGTCTATGTTGGCTAAGTTCCCCATTTCTCTTATGGCACAGATCTTGATGTCATATTCCTTCTTCAGGGACCTCAAGATCTTATCATTAAGTTCATAGTTAGTAAAACTTTTGTCGTAAGTCCTCAGGTTGTTCACAATTCTGAAGAACTTTTCAAAACATTCAGCCACTGAGTCTTTCTTATCCTATCTGAAGGCTTCATACGGTTGGTTTAGCAGAGATTTCCTATCATCTTTGACCTCATCAGTTCCTTCCATGTAGACAATCAGAGACTGCCACATTTCTTTGGCTGTCTTGAAATGAATCAGATTTTGAAAAGTGGAATCATCTATTGTACTGACTATAATATTTTGTGTCCTTTTGCCCATAGAGGCCAGAATGATTTCATCCTTATCTATCTCCATGTAAGTCTTGGGTTTCCTTATGTTTGAATCAAGAACTGACACTTTCCTGGGAATGAAAGGTCCTTCAATCACTGTGATGTATATTCTTAGATCTGTTGCCTCCATGAATAATTTGACTCTCTTCTTCCATATTCCAAAGTTTTATTTGGAGCAGACAGGGAGCTTAATGGAATTGTTTTCCCTCTTAGCCATGATATATCTTTCTCTGCAATCCTTTGGATTCTCACTAGGCTGTTATGACTTTTTTCAGTGAACCTCAATCTGATACCAATTGTAAATGTTTGTTTTAGGATAGAGAATGACCTAGAGGAGGGTGAATAGGTCCAATTTAAACTATGACTACCCCTTTAAATATTCAGAGTTATACTTTCTTTATGTTGATTAACACAGTCAGATAAACAAGATAATCTTAACAGTAATTTAAAAACTATCACAGTATAGCAATCAACAATCACAACATAATGCACACAGATTTATAGTGGTTCCCCAATTTAAGGGTACATCCACTTTCCCTCTTTGCCTATCTAGCAATGAACTAGATTCGGTCAAACTCCTCCTTCTTTTACTCAGATTCTCAGATCTTACAGCTCAGATCCCAGCTGGCTCCTATAACTCAGACTATACAAGTCATACCACTCAGATCACCAAGATCTTACACCTCAAGTTCTTCCCAAGAACTCTACCTCAGAATGAATCCACACTCCTACTCCTCAGGCAAATCCTGCCCTACAAGTCAAAGAAATACCTACTTCTCCTACCTCAGGCAATCTCAGCCCTACCTCAGCCTTTATAATACAGGCTTACAACTTATAGAGAATGATTCTTCTACACTCAGATCTACAGGTAGATCTTACACAATTAATGAAGGTAAAAGAAATTGATTTAGAAAATGTCACCCAGCAAGAGAGAAATAAGTGACAGCTTCTTGATCTTATCCTGATGAGTTTGCTTCCTTTGATTTTGTCAAGATAGATCTGATCCACCCTTCTTAGCTTTTCAAAGCTTCTTGAAGTTGAAATTAGGGTAGATCTAGGCTGGAGAATGCTGAAGATGATTCTTGATATGGCTTCTCTCCACCTTCTAAATTATAGATGATGCTTCTAAGATCTGTCTTCACCAAATTGTTCTTGTTACTTTTTCTGAAGAGTTGATCCCTTTAAATAGACTCTGGTAGGAGTAACCGGCTGATCCGGTTAATAACTGACATCTAATAGTTCTGAAAGTTGTCAGTACCTCTGTCTTGATTTCTGTACTTAGGAAACAAATCTGCTTGAAGTGTTGAAACTCGTCTATTGAATGTGTCGACACAAGTCCTGGGTGTCTACACTGCTCTTGTAGTGGTGTCGACATACTTCTGAATGTGTCGACACAACCCTTCAACTTGTCTCGACACAACTTATGTAGAATGTGTCGACACTAGTCCTGAGTGTTGACACAGCTTGCTTTCAGTCATGACTTAGCTTGTGAAGTGTGTCGACACTAGTCTTGAGTGTCGACACAGTTATCTTAAGTCTCGATACTACTTGTATAGAGTGTGTCGACACTTGTCCTTAGTATCAACACAGCTTCTCTTTGTCTCGACACAACTTGTTCAGTGTGTGTTGACACTAGTCATGAGTGTCTCGAAACTATTGTACTTAGCTTTATTTTCCTACACACATGAACTTAACATTCATCAAACATAACTATGTGTATATCATTAAGCTGAAAGGACTTCTCCAAATCAAGTACATTGTGACCAATGTACTCAACAGTATCTGAGGGAGAGATTCCAAGAGTTCTAGAAGAAATTCATTCGGGAGAATGTGGGAGTCACTCAGGAAGTCGGACCTTGGAGGGGAGAGTGTTGAGGCAAGGCTACTTCTGGCCTACCCTCAGGAAGGATGCGGAAGAATTCGTGAAGAGAAGTAAAAAGTGTCGGGAGTTCTCTCCTCTCCAACTCATTCCCGCCCAGAGATTACGTACAATCACGGCTCCTTGGCCCTTCGCCATATGGGGACTAGATTTGGTGGGTCCTTTTCCCCAAGCTAGTGGCCAAAGTAAGTTTCTGCTGGTCATGGTGGATTACTTTTCAAAGTGGCTAGAGGTGAAGGCGTTGGCTAAGGTGACGTCACAAGTGTTCAAAAATTTCATATGGGGAGAGATCATTTTTCGGCATGGGCTTCTATTGGCCATCGTCACTGATAATGGGCCACAATTTGCTAGCAGGGAATTCATGGACTTCTGTGTACAGCTGGGCATATACCTCCATTTTGCCTTAGTTCATCATCCTCGAAGCAATGGACAGGTGGAAGCGGCAAACAAGATTATCATGAATCTTTTAAAGAAGAAGGTGTAAAAATTGAGGGGAAGTTGGGTAGAACATCTCCCTTCAGTTCTCTGGGCTTTGAGGACCACGCCAAACACTGCCACGGGAGAGACTCCATTTAAACTCTCCCATGGCTCGGAGGTCGTTATACCTATAGAGTTCGAGGTCGAATATCCAAGAGTAGCGATTGCGAAGAAAGGAGAGACTAAGGATGGCGGGAAGAGAATGAGGAGTAGAAGCTCTCTCTTAATCTGTTGGAAGAGCTCAAGGAATTAGCATCGATCCGGCAGGAAGAAGTCAAGCACCGGATGGCGAGATATTTTGATAAACATATAAGGGTCAAGCAGTTCCAAAAGGGTGATTTGGTCCTCAAAAAAGTAGACGCGGCAGGAAGAGGAGCCTTAGTGGGAAAAATCAATTCCAATTGGGAAGGCCCCTTTGTGGTAAAGAAGGTCCTGAAGTCAGGAGGGTACCACCTCCAGGATGTGGACGGGGTACCCCTCGATCGTGCCCGAAGCGTTGACGACTTAAAAATATTCTATCCTTAACATTTCTTCATTTTTCAATACTTATAAATTAGTTGTGATTTTCTGATATAATGGAATCCCAGGTGTCTTCTTTCATGTCATGAGAGTGAAACGGATGAATGGTAAGGCCCCGAGAAGGCCCACTAACCAGACTCTCATCAAGTTGGCAGGACTGTAGGCTCACTCAGTGGCAGGATGAATGGCAAGGCCCCGAGAAGACCCGCTGACCAGGCTCTCATCAAGCTGACAGGACTGTAGGTTCACTCGGTGGAAGGATGAGTGGCAAGGCCCTGAGAAGACCCGCTGACCAGGCTCTCATCAAGCTGGCAGGGTTGTAGGCTCACTCGACGGCAGGATGAATGGCAAGGTCCCGAGAAGACCCGCTGACCAGGCTCTCATCAAGTTGGCAGAACTGTAGGCTCACTCGGTGGCAGGATGAATGGCAAGGCCCCGAGAAGACCCGCTGACCAGACTCTCATCAAGCTGGCAGGACTGTAGGCTCACTCGGTGGCAGGATGAATGGCAAGGCCCGAGAAGATCCACTGACCAGACTCTCATCAAGCTGGCAGGACTGTAGGCTCACTCGATGGCAGGATGAATGATAAGGACCCGAGAAGACCCGCTGACCAGGCTCTCATCAAGCTGACAGGACTGTAGGCTCACTCGGTGGCAGGATGAATGACAAGACCCCGAGAAGACCTGCTGACCAGGCTCTCATCAAGCTGGCATGACTGTTGGCTCACTTGGTGGCTGGGTAAATGGTGAGATCCCTCAAAGAAAAATATCTATATTTATCAGAGAACGAAGAAAGTTTGCAAAAAAACAAAAAACTTCTATGGGAAGAAGAGGTTTGTGCAATACAAATGAAGATGGGCATCTCCAACCAGTGCTCGGTGAAGAGGGTCTCGCCCATAATGAGTAGGCACTCGCTGGCAAAAGAAAGGTCTCGCCTAAAAAATTGAAGACGGGTGACTTCCAATAAAAGAGCGGGTTAAACTCCGGGGTCTGCTCGCGCAGGATTTGTCTCGAGGCGAGACACGGGAGGAATCCAAACGGTCTCGCGCACGGAAGGGGCGAAGAGAAGTCTAATGACTCGTGCCCTAAACCAATTCTCAAGTGAGATGACAAGTAGCTCTACCTCACGAGTAGAAACAGAGTAGAGGGTCGTCGGCAATAAATAAAGCAAAATAAAGTAAATTAAAAGGAACGTAAGGCGAGAGAAGATGACAAAAATTTCCTTTACATTTGGTCATTGTTCATTACAAAATAAAGAAAGGGGAGTACTTTCCCATGAAGAAATACTTCAAAATCTCATAAAAAAAGTACAAGTAGAGGGACGAAGCAAAAAAAGAGAGGGGGGAGGAGTCCCAGGTCTTGCCGGCGCCTCTTCAGTCATCTTCGCTGGAAGTGGAATCCTTGTCTGCCTCGCCATAAAGGTGTGGCACGAGGTCACGGGAAGTGACAAATTCGACGTCTTCTTTAACAACTCTCAGCTCCTTCATCATCTTTAGAACAAGCTCAGTCGTCTTAACGTTGGCGTCCCGATAGATATCGTCGACCTCATCAAATGAGTAATGAGAGGGCGGGGGAGCTTGGAGTGGTCCCGAGCGAGAGGGAGGAAGAATGCTGTCCAGAAGATTAGCATTCTGGGCTTTTAAGTTCTTATTCTCCTCTTCCAAGGTACTTATGCGCAAGCGCATCCGATCCGCCATCTCGGCATCCTACAAGAAGCCTATCAATTAACAAAAAGCATACACGAGAGAGAGACTGGTCAAAGATAAAATTAAAAGGCTTACCACGCCGCCCTGGCTCTTTACGAGAAGATTATCAGCAAGTTCCAGCCTCTTCTCGATGTCATCCGACTTCTCTCGCTCCTCCGCCAGGCTTGCCTCGGCCTCCTTCCATTTCTTGTTGTTAAAAACAAGGCGGCGTGAGACTCGGTGCGAGAGCTCCAAGGCGCGAAACTGAGCTCGAGCTGAGTCCATGATAAGGTATCGCGAGGAGTCCTTGTCAAAAGGATCTGTTTCAGGACCACCATAGAGTCCATAGCCGAGGGAAAAGGCGTGGCTGGTGGGAGGGTCCTGTTCCTTCCATGAGAGAAGGAGGGTAGATATCGACACCTGATTCGCATCCTTTTCCCACATCAGGACTGGGTCGCCGACATCATCTTTTACCACGGGGCCCATATTGAAATTTTGATGCGAGGAGGGCGGTGGGCGTCTGGAGTAGGAAACTTCGCGAGACGGAGATTCAGTGGGTTGAGCTGAAGTGTTGGAGGGTCGGTCGAATAGTACCGTCTCACGAGACGGTGAGACAACTTGTTGGCGAGGTGATTGTGAACCTTCTACGGAGATGGGGCTCAGGGTTCCCGACATCATTCTCTTCTCTTACGGGACTATCACCTTTTTTTCTTTTGGGAACATCACAATCTTTTTTATTTTCTTCTTGGGGCTGTGCCGAGGAGCAGTGGCATCATCTCCAAGTCTCTTCTTGGAGGCGGGGGCCAATGACTCTTTCGCCGCCTCGGCCTCCATGCTGGCGAGGGCGAGAGCTTTTGACGGCCCAACACTGCTCAAATAAGGAGGATGGTTGGGATATTTCGCTCTCCTGAACAAGCAACTCTATGGTTAGAGATAACAAAACGAAGGGATGATAAACATAAGGTTAAAGAAGCGTGAGTGTACCTTCGTTGGGAAACACAGGAGGGAGCAAGTAAAGGTCCCGCCTTAAGAAGTTGACCTCGAAATTCTTTCCTATGAAAATATTGCAGAGGTCTTTATCCGCGCCTCCGACCTTGGGAGTCGTGTAGTACATCTCGGCGGGCCACATTGGTGTGAGTGGAACACCTCCCAGATTTCCGTGGATGAAGACGAAGTGGGTGAGCCAGTGGTGATTCTTGTTCGGGGTCTCGCACACCTTCAGGCCCTGTCCCGTGAAGTACGAGACGTCGTCGTGGTTTGCGTGGTAGATAAATAGCTTGCGGAAGACGTTAAGGCTGAACTCGATGTGCTCGCGGCGCATGTAGCTAGCAAACGCAACTAAACCGAGATGGCGTTCGGGTTTAGTTGTGCGGGGACGACTCCGAAATATTTCAATACCTGTTTAACCTCTGGCCAGAGCGGAAGTCTCAGCCCTGACTCGAAGTGCGAGACAGGGAAGACGAGTTTGCTGGGGTAGAATGTGTTGATCGACTCGCCGACCTTTGGAGGCTGCGACTCGAACCCCTCCACCATGAAATCGCGGATGAAGCAGTCGTAGTCCTCCTCAGAGATCCTGCCATGAGGAAAGTCATGGTCAGCAAATCTTCTGCCGCACTGGCTGCGTCCCTCAACCTCCTCAGTCTTTTTCTTTCCCATGATAGGCGAGACGATAAGGGCTAGAGGAGGTGGAGAAGGAGTGGCGAGAGTAAATAGTTAGAGAAAGGAAGTGATAAGTCTGGATCTAAGATGCAGTAGGAGAGGGAAGCACAAGCATGAGTCATTTCGATTGGGGGGGGGGGTATTTATAGTAGATAGTGAAAGCGGAAAGATGGGCGGGGAAAATATAAAGGGGGAAGTTGAAGAGATTGGCTGACGATTCGTTCTCTCTCCTGACCTTGAAGCACGATGCCCCGCGAGGATTTTTTCAACAAGCCAAAACAAAAAAAAGAGACAAAAATTAACATAGTTATAATATGCAAACCCAGCATGAAAGAAGTGAACATGATAATATTAGTAATAATAATTTCGCACGAGGCGAACATCATGTCCACAAGGTTTAAATGTCGAATTGAAAAAGACGGAAAATTACTAAAAGCAGCAGAATTACAAGGTATAAATAAATAGGCGAGACGAGGTGGAGGTTCTTTAGTTCTTGTGCCATTTCCAACGCCCTCCACCGCGAGACCCCACACATGGGGGCCGACTGGGGACATGAAAGGCGTGAGCGGCTTCAAGACCACGGTGCGCGAGATGAAGGTGCTTGTCGACCTCATTTATGATAGCATGGGGGTCGGTCTCGTCTATCTCGATTCCAGCATCGATCTCGGAGGAGAGGTGAGCGCATTCAATTTCTAGCCAATCAATGTGCCTGTCGGCGGCCTGCTTGTCCAGTCCCATCTCGCGGATAATATGTATGTACCCTCAAAACATCTCTGCCGTCCTGCGCTTCATCTCCACCGGATCCATGGGATCGCCCAGATAGTCTTCTATCTCATCTGGGTGAGGAGGTGGCGAGAAGGCGGGCAGCCCAGAGAAGTCCTTTGTTGCCGAGTCGATCGGGGTACCTACGTAGAAAGAAGCCAAGGATCAGGATGAGGGGTGTTCTCACAAGAAGGCTTGGAAGCCGCGAGTTACACGAATAAAAGGTTTAGTCTAGTGGTCTCAAACACACCAGGTAGGGGAATGAAAGTCTATACGAAGCGAAAGGGAAAGTTCAGTTCATTTACCCGGGTTGTAGGAGGTCCCTGCGAGTCGCGAGAGATCGTCATTCTTTACAGCAGGAGGGGTGGATCGCTGAGGCGAGTCGGAGTCTTGATGATGGATGTCGGTAATATCAGGCGGATTCGCAGGCTGGGGATGATAGGCGTGATCTCCCTGAAGAAGCATTAAGTGAATAGATGAGAAGATAAAAAAAGGAAAGATAGAGGAGGGGCAGGAGCCAAAAAATCACTTGTCCCTCCTCGAAGGACACGGGAGGAGGTGCACAGACTCCCAAGGATGCCGGAGTGGTCCCATTGATTGAGAAGGGGGCCAATGGTTTTCATCTTTTTCAGGCGAGATGACAAAGGTAAAGGAGTAGCCGAGTAGGGGTGCGAGCCAAAACTGGGGCCAGAGCAGCCACATTAGCTTTGTTTTGTTTACGGACCATCACGATACATTTGCGAAAGCTCTGACTATGAGACATGACGACAGTAGAAGAGGTGAAGGAAGAGATGAGGGGGGGGGGGGAATCTCCACACTAGGATAGGTGTCACATATTTATAGGCCCCAGAGGGGGGCCCCACAAAACATTCCCTCATAAATGAATTTTGACATCGCGAGCCTCAGTTGGACTTTCTTTCCGAGCTTGAGGCAACCTCAAAAAGAGCGGAGATTGTGTACAATCTCGGGCTCGCAGGAGGCGACTCAAAGAAAGGTGCTGAGTTAGGGGAGAGAGGATTGCAAAGGCGAGTAGGACCATAGGGTTAACTCACCGGTACTCCAAAAAGGCAGAACATAATAGATGAGACGGGAGCAGCGAAGCAAGAGAGAGGGCTCTCGTGGCGTATGTTGACCTCTTGTGGCGAGACGGCTCTCGCGGTGTATGTTGGCCTCTTGTCGCGAGACGGCTCTCGCAGCGTATGCTGGCCTCTTGTGGCGAGACGGCTCTCGCGACGTATGCTGGCCTCTTGTGGCGAGATGGCTCTCGCGACGTATGCTGATATCTTGTAGTGAGACAGAGTACTCGCGAGGCGGGGCACTCGCGAGGCGAGCGGATAGGTTCCTCTCGCCTGCCAGATATTTTCTCACTCGCCATATGGGAAAAAGGCTTTTTTACTTTCCTACCCCCAATTGGGGGTTTTACTCTTTTACCCAAGGTAGTTTTCCCCATTTGCCCTTTGGGGTCTGCGTATAACCCTTCAGAACAGCGGAGTTTGGCTGTTGGCAGACCCAACCCAGGGTATTTTGGTAATTTCAGGTCGGTTCAGTTTGGTTATTGACATGTCAAACTCAGAGGCCTATAAATAGACCGATAAGATGCCTTGAGGAAGAAGAGGGAAAAATAGAGAGAGAGAAGAAGAGGGTGCTGGTTAGCTTATCCTTCTTCCTCCAAGACACCTAGCTCAACACTGGCTAGAGAGGGGAAGAACTTCTAATTCTTCCAGATAAGAGGTGGGATCTCCAAGATGAAGCCCACGATCTGTTTCTAGTTCCAAGACTCACGTCGAGAAGGGGGTTCGGGAAGAGTAAGTGTGAGCTGCAACTTTAGGTCTGAACTCTAGGTGAAGTCGGGCTTCTGGCTTCAACATTCCTACTCTTCCTGCACTTAAAGCTTATAACGGAGAGGTGACCTGTACGTCACCCTCCGAGAAGATTCCCAATGTTTGTAACCTCGAACTGTATAGTGGATTTTGACCCGGCATAGATCCGACCACATGAATTTTCACCATTTTCGGGTTTTCCACGGTAAAAAAAAGTCTGTTGTCATTGTTGTTGTTTTTCATTGACTGTTTGCACGTCAGGTCCAACTCCGAGCTAAGACGATTTGATTCTCTGGATCGGGGAAAAACCGGGTAACGCGTAACAAAGCTAAATAGTGAATTTTGGCCCGCACAGATCTGGTCGTGAGATTTTACACCTTTTTCGGGCTTTCCCCGGTAAAAAAAGTCGCTTGTCATTGTTGTTTTGTTTTCACTTGATTGTTTGAGCGTCCAACCCGATTCAAAGTAAAGGCGGTCCGAATCTCTGTACCGGAGGTTAAACTGGCGACCGGCAGCAACAAGAAATTAATAATTAATAATTAATAATTATATTAAATTATTAATCTAATAGTATTTAAATTGCAAGCCAACAGACCCCTCCCCCTGGTATGGCACATGCCTGTCTGTTCTTTTGGCAACGACGAGCCGATCTTCTGAAACGAATAAAACAAGGAACAGTAGTTTTAAAAATATGTATAACGCTTGACAAAATATACAAGTCATTAAACTCTTTTGAGTTTTCCGGCCGATGGCTTCTAAACTCTCCTTCCCCGATGGCTTCTATAAATGCAAGACTGTTTCAAATTGCTTGTGGAAATCCTAAAAGGAAAAACACTTGGGATATAGAGAGAGGGAGAGGAGAGAGAGAGAATCCATTAATGGCTTCGAAGCTCTCTTTCTTCATCGCAGTGGCCGTACTTCCGGCGATTGTGTCCGTTGAAGCAACCAACTTTCTGGTCGGTGAAGACGACGGCTGGAGTCTCGGAGTGAACTTCGCCGAATGGGCTGAAGGCAAGCAGTTCAAAGTTGGGGACACGCTCGGTAAAACAATCCTTCTTTTATAGTTTTATCCCACCATTTGCTCGTGTTTTACAAGTTGCATTTCGTTTGTCACTTTGCTTTTTTCCTTCCCATTTGCATTTAGTTTGTCACTTTGCACTTCAGGCTTATATTTAAAGAGTATTTTTGGTCCAACTGAGGTCAAGATTTCTTAAATTCAAGGGTTATACCGGAAGGATTTAGGAGCGCTGAAAAGAACTCGGGTGTATATGTCTATTGGTAAGGCGGGATGAAAATATTCATGATTACAATGCCCTATGATGCAAAGTGCCAAAATAAATACAGATGAGGGGAGGGGGTGCAAAGAACCATATTTTAAATTTTAGAATGTAATGTGCCAAAAAATAGCTTTAAAAAACACAAACACTATTTTCGCTCATATGTAACTAAAATGCTATTTTATGCCTAATTCAAATGCAAAGAGAGAGTTCTATGCAAGAACATTATTTTGCCTTCATCTCTAATGAGTCTATCTCCAACCTTCGCCACTCAACCGATCCAGACAAGCCAAAACATTGCTTTCCCGTGCCACTATTGTTATAACAGTACTCTCTTCGCATATCGTCCGCTATTTTGGATTTTGCGTAACATATTTTTTAAAGGGGCGATAAGCTGCGGGAGTACTGTCATTATTGGGGCTCTGGAAACCCCTACACAAATTTGCTGCAATTAATACCATGCTTCAAGAATAACCGTTATTACCATTGCTCATTGTTCTCTGTGAGTCTGATTTCAAAGAAACTACACACTTTTTATGTTGTAATAATAGATTAAGGTAAAGTTTTCAAAGAAACTTCATATTTGTATGTTGTAATAATAGATTTAGGTAAGGTTTTCTAAGAAACTACACATTTTTATGTTGTAAACTTGCAATAATAGATTAAGGTAAAGTTTTTTTATTATTCACAATCTAACCGTTTGGCAATTTGAGACTGAAGAAATCTGAAATTTTGAATCTTGCAGTTTTTCAGTACAAAGCCGTGGAACACGACGTGTTTAGCGTTAGTGAGTCTGATTTCAACTCATGCACGGCGCCGGTGAGCATCCAACATCTCCTACCCGACACTTATGAAATCACTTTAACTAGCCCCGGAAGAAAGTGGTACATATGTGGCAAGGGAAACCATTGCCAATCAGGAATGAAGCTTTCCATTGACGTCATTGCAGAAACCGACGCTCCTTCTCCATCTCCTGCTGGAGAAGAAGGAAATTCGGCCGCCGTGATTGCTTATCCGTATGGGGTGATAGTGCTCGTTGCTTCTTTGGCAATGGTGATTATGCATTAATAATCTAGACTGAGGCTCAGTTTGGCATGGTGGGGGCGGTCGTAAATGTATGGGTTAAATCGTCATTCGTTGAGGACCACCTAACAAACATCATTCATTCGAATGACAATTTAACCCCAAACGGAGCCTGAATCAGATAAACTCGTCCTAGTTTAAACAAAATATTGTTTCTAATTATTACATTATGTTTTTTTGGTCATGTTCTTTATTATGTGATGTAAGGAAGGTGTGCTTTCCACTAATTCTTTATGGAAATAAAATATTTGATGCCATACAAAGAAGGATTGATGTACAAATTGTAAGTTTTAATTCTAGATTGAGTTTTACTGGTTTTACATGTGAAGAGGAGGGGGACGCAGAAAAAAATTAAAAAAAAACAGATAATATCCATGCCTTCTTCAATGGATCCATATGGGTATAAACCGTAGAGGATTATTCTGGATACAACACTTAATACGGTACAACCAACAATTAGATTAAATGTGACAGCCAAATGCATTTTCAATGTTACGGTTGTGACTTATTGGAAGAGGGCAGATTTGATTTCTTCACACGACTTCTAAATCTTCGTTGTTCTTCACTCTGAGCTTTTCCCTGAGATCAACGAAGCGTTTTCTTGGCATTGGCTTTGTCTTGATATATGCTAGTTGTTCTGGGGTGAGGCGGTACTCCAGCTCAATCATCTTCTTCTCGACTACTTCTCTGATGACGTGAAAATGTATATCAATGTGTTTACTTCTCGCATGAATGGAGGGGTTTTTCGCCAGTGCGATGGCGGATATGTAGTCACAGAGGAGTTTTTCAAGTTTCTCTTTATTCACGGAGTTTTATCACTTTCTCTCTATTCTTCTTCTTCATCTCTGAATATTACACTTTTTACTTTTTGCAGTCATAGTTCTTTGCACGCCACTGAGTTGAGGGCCATGAATTTAGCTTCGAAGGTGGAGAGGGCCAAGGTTTGTTGCTTTCTGAATTTTTCAAGAAATGGGGTTGAATTCAAAACAGAAGACGAGCCCACTTGTGCTATTTTTGTCTTCAATATTACCCGCCAAGACAGAATCACTATAGATGATTATCTTTGCATTCTCTTCCTGTTTGAATTAAAGTCCTTGTGTCTTAGTTCCCTTCAAGTAGCGTAATATTTTATTTGCTGCGGCGAAAAAATTCTTAGAGGAATTGCTTTCAAACTTGGCAAGGATGTTGTTGGAATTTGCAATGTCGAGCCTAGTAGTGTTTGTGAGTGTTGCAGTCCGCGACTGCGCTCCTGATAGACCGGACTAACTAGACCGTCTTAGCCCTCAGAGCAGTCGGATACGCAAACAATCATAGAAATTCATCACAGATGAGACAAACTTTTTTACGTGGAAAACCTTCTGAATAGGGTGAAAAATCACGGTCGGGACTGTGCCGACATGAACTCCACTAGATTGGTTGGGGTTACAATGCTTCTTTGGCAGAATCTAGGGTGACAGGCCGCACTTCATTACAACTTGAGGGGAAGAGAAAGGGATGGCGTTCAGCGTGTGGGAGATTCCTTGCACGCTTCTGGACGATTGTATGCTGACTGCAGGGCTGGAACTGCGGGTGCTCTGCTGGATGCATGCTCTGGATTCTTGTGGCTGCGGACGGAGAACGAGCAATTTCCTACGAACCCTGATGTGCGCGGAGGAGATTGCGAGCAAACTTTGACTTGGAGGCGAGCGTGGGGGTGGCAGACCTTTGCCATAGCGACGAGCACGGTAGCAGCGGACCTACAGAGAGAGAAAAGCTAGAGAGAAAGAGATTCCGTAGAGATCCCTCCTTCCCAGTTGGAGAAATGATAAAGATCAGGGATCTATTTATAGGCTTGGAGAGGTGCGGCCTAGTAATTTCCCTTAGTAACCACCGGACTGACCAACAAAAAGACCAGAAAGTGATCATGCGGATTACCATTTTTAGGAAAATATCGAGCCCGCCCCTGGGACCAAAATAGGCTCCCACGGACTCGAGAACGGCTGAACGGGAAATGGGGATTGTTACGCACGGTAACCACCCCCAACTGCCCACTTAGTGGGCGGTTACGGGCGGTAGTTGTAACGACCTGTCCCATCTATAAGCGTGGCATCGATATAGGGTTGCAGCCCATGCCACTCCAACCCATCTCTGGCCTGTTTCAGCTCATATGGTGAAGAGGACTGTTGGATGAGTGCCTTATCTAGGTGGCGCAGGGATCAAATCCTCGCCACAACAACCCATTGTTGCTGAGAAACAGGCACAGTGATGGGTTGGGTTTGCACGGGCTGCAGTCCTCTGTAGCGGTGTCGCGCTTATAGATGGGTCGGGCCGTTACTTATAATTACACTTTTTTGTAATGGCCCGACCCTTCTATAAGCACGGCACTGATACAGGGCTGTAGCACATGCCACTCCAACCCATCTTTGACATGTTTCTTAGCACGGTGGGTTGTTGAGAATGTGGGGATTCGAACCCGCTCCTCCTTAACAGTTAAAAGTAGCGAGCAAACGACTAGAGTAGCGAACAAACGACTAGAAAACAAGCCAGAACTTTGAATAATTGAAATTTTTATTATCCAAAAAGATATCATTTACAAAGATATGACCTACCTTTTATAGAATGGAGGAGAGAGGATAGAATACAAACTAACAATATGGGACTAAAGCTATACAACAGTTCCGAGCGGCTAGAACAACAGACCGGAACAAGCCGCGCGGTTAGACAATATTCTAACCGCCCGGCAATACCAGAAGCAGGAGAGAGATGCGGTTGGAGACCGTTAGAGCGCCCGGTTTCCAAGCCGCCGGAGATGAACCGTCAGACCGCTAGACACCACAACAATAGTCTGGATATCAACCCGCTGGACACAAACCGCCAGACCGCCCGGTCTACAACTCGCCAGGCTCAAACCGCCAGACCGCCTGGTCTCATACTTCGACACTCCCCCTCAAGCTGGAGCATAGATATCAATCATGCCCAGGTTGTCACAGATATGGAAAAAGGAAGTAGAAACCGGCTTGGTGAAGATATCTGCCAACTCTTTGTCGGAGGTGACGAACGGAGTGCAAATCTGTCTCTTCAAGACCTCTTCTCGGATGAAATGGCAGTCGACCTCTATATGTTTCGTTCTCTCATGGAAGACCAGATTTTTGGATATGTATATAGCGGCCTTGTTGTCATAGAACATAGGCAGAGGATAGTCGTATACCTCTCCTAGGTCAAGCATGAGAGCCCGCAACCATTTTAACTCACACGTGATTGACGCCATACTCCGGTATTCGGCTTCTGCACTGGACCTTGAGACAACAGACTGCTTCTTGCTCTTCCAGCTCACAAGATTACCTCCAACAAATGTGCAAAAACCCGATGTAGATTTACGGTCACCTTTATCATCCGCATAGCTTGAGTCTGAGTAGGCTTCAACTCTCAGATGACCACGCTTCTGAAAGAGTAGCCCTTTTCCTGGTGCTGCTTTGACATATTCTAGTATCTTCAAGGCAGACTGAAGATGACATTCCCTGGGAGCTTGCATGAACTGACTGACCTTGCCTACAGCATAGGCGATGTCGGGTCTGGTCACCGTGAGATAAATGAGTTTGCCCACCAGACGTCTATACCTGGTGGCATCGGATATAAGAGGTGAGTCATCTGTCCAGGTTTTGTCCTCTCTAGTGGCCATGCGATACCTGGCCGGTTTGGCACCGGTCAATCCTGCCTCTTGTAGAAGATCAAGAGCATACTTCCGTTGGGAGAGAACCAACGAGTCAGGCTTCCGATAGATTTCTATCCCCAAAAAATATTTCGGGGAGCCCATATCCTTCGTGACTAAGTGTTGACGGAGGTGTTTCTTTGTCAAGTCCACCCCAGCCTGGTCATCGCCGGTAAGAAGAATATCATCCACATACACCGCCAAAACCACAAGGCCCGATGCGGTTTTGCGAATAAACAATGAGTGATCGGCTGACCTTCTTGTAAAGCCAATGGCAGCCACAATGCCACTAAACTTGTCGAACCATGCCCGAGGGCTCTGCTTTAGGCCGTAGATAGCCTTCTTCAACTGGCATACTCGTGTCTCCCCCTGAGCAACATACCCAGGAGGTTGCTCTATATAGACATCCTCCTGAAGATCCCCATACAGAAAAGCATTCTTGACATTAAGCTGGGAAATAACCCACTCCCTGTTGACGACCACTGAAAGAAGAACCCGGATGGTGCTGAGGCGAGCAACCGGGGAGAAAGTATCAAAGTAGTCAACTCCATAAATCTGAGTAAAGCCTTTGGCCACCAGCCGGGCTTTGTAACGATCCACAGTGCCGTCGGGGCGAAACTTCACAACGAACACCCAGCGGCAGCCAACCACATCAATACCTATCGGTGGAGGAACAAGGGTCCAGGTACCCCTTTCATTAAGAGTGGCGATTTCCTCATCCATGGCAGATTTCCAATGAGGAATAACAAGAGCCTCTTGGTAAGTGCGGGGAGTTGTAGTAGCCGAGATAGCCAAAGCAAAGCACCTGCGAGAGGGAGTAAGCCGATCATAGGAAATAACAGCCGCAAGCGGGTGTTGGGTACACGCCCGCACCCCTTTGTGAAGAGCAATGGGAAGATCCAGGTCGTCTTGTGCCTCAGGGACCGGAGTGTCCGTGGCGGAGAAAGCTTGCCCGGGACTAGAGAGAGATGGCTGCGGAGAAGAAGGTGGGGGTATAATAGAGAGAGAAGGAGACGGAGGAGGAGATGATATAGGAGGGGAGACGTCGATCTGTGTGGAAGGATCACTGAGAGATGGTGGAGAGTAAGAGACCGCAGGAGGAAGCGGGGATGGGGAAGAAAAGTAGGACGCATTTTCGAAGAAGGTGACGTCCGCGGAAACAAACTGTTTGTGCAGAACGGGGTCAAAACAACAATAGCCTTTTTGAGTGGTTGAATATCCCAAAAAGACACATTTTGTGGAACGGGGGGAAAGCTTGTCACGAGTAGCAGACGGAGCATGCACAAAGGCCGTACACCCAAAGATACGGAGAGGAAGAGGAAAGGGTTCCTTGCCCGGGTAGAGAATGGAGAAGGGGGTCTTGCCGTGGAGAACCGAAGAGGGAATGTGATTGATGAGATAGCAGGCAAGAAGAACAGCATAGCCCCAGTAGGAGCGAGGCACCTGCATCTGCGTCATTAGAGTGCGAGCAATATCAAGGAGGTGACGATTTTTACGCTCCGCCACCCCATTTTGTTGGGAGGTGTAAACACAGCTGGTCTGATGAATAAGACCATGTTGCATACAAAAAGAGGAAAACTCATGACTGAGATATTCTTTTGCATTATCAGAGCGCAGCACTTTAATAGATAAAGAAAACTGAGTTTGAATCATATAGTAAAAAGATTGTCATACAGATAATAGTTCAGAGCGATCTTTTAAAAGATACACACAGGTACATCTAGAGAAATCATCAATAAAGGTTACAAAGTAAGAACTACCCCGACCAATGGTGAGAGTAGGAGCAGGACCCCAGACATCAGAATGAATGAGATCAAAAGGGCGGGAGGAACCATGACCTTGCTTCGGCGGGAAGGAGGAGCGATGATGTTTGCCAAGATGACACGCATCACAGTTGAGCGGAGGACTGGTCTGAGGTAAGTGGGGAAGAAGCTGACGAAGAATCCGAGGAGGAGGATGTCCAAGGCGAAGATGCCATTGAAGCAGATCAGTAGACGTGGAAGAGAAGACGGACAGAGCGGAAACATTGTCGAGGAAGTAGAGGCCGCCACTCTCAGTCCCAGTAGCAATCGTCCGTTGGGTCCTCAGGTCCTGAAAACAATAAGAAGTAGGAGTAAATAATACAGAGCACTGAAGTTGCTTGCATAAAGTAGTAACCGAGAGCAAATTGCAAGGGAACTTCGGGACATAGAGAGTGTCCACTAAGCGAAGCGACGAAGTGACTTGAACCATGCCCGTCCCGTGAACCGGGGAAGGGGAACCATCCGTAACAAGAACCGGGGGTAACCGATCATGCGTCTCTAGGAGAGAGAAGCAATGAGGGTTTCCGGTCATGTGATTTGTAGCACCAGAGTCAATCAGCCATTTACCTTGGGTAACGACGTGTGCACTACCTGAGGTCGTGGCCACAGAAGCAGACGGCCGAGAGGAGGCGGAGGTTGAGGAAGAAGTATCACCGGAAGGATGAAGATGAGGATGTTTCTGCCAGCAGCGGTCAACAGAGTGGCCGGTACGACCACAGTGAGAGCAGAGAAACCTTGACGGACTGCGCGTGCCAGACTGGCTGCGGCCACTATTGCCACCCCGCTGAGCCTGGTGAGCATAGGAGTCCTGTGGAGGAGGGGAGGACAACAGAGGACGTTGGAGCAGGGAAGTGACAGCGGCGATGCGAGCTGCGGTGGCATCTAAGGTGGGAGAGTCTGCTTCGCCCAAGATCTGCTGGCGGATCATATCAAATGACTCAGGGAGTCGTAGAAGATAACAAACAACCAGGAGTTCCTGGAAGTGTTTGTGCTGCTCGGCCAAGTCCGCGGAGAAAGGGCGATTCTGGAGGATTTCAGCTCCAAGAGCCTGAACTTGCTGATAAGCCGCAGCAGGAGACATGGAAGGGCGAGCGAAGAGATCCGCATAGAGAGTATAAATGCGGGATGTCTGAGCCCCCTTCGAGTAGAGAGCAGCAAGGTGAAGCCACGCGGTCTTAACCGTCTCATCATGGCGTATGACAGGAAGACATTCATCAGAGAGGCTGTTAGCCAACCACGTGCGGACAAGCGCATCACTGGCATCCCAGTCATCAAATTCAGCAGAGTCTGGAGGAGGAGGGTCATCGGTGAGATGATGACGTTTGCGCTGAGAGCGAAGAAGAAAGGTGAAAGAAACGCTCCAATCCGGATAGTTGGAGCCAACAAGTTTAGAAACCGTGCCAAGGTTGCCAGAGGAAGTAGGATGCGGAGCCGGAGTGGCGATAGGAGTAGTGGTAGTGGAGGTTTCAGAAAGAACCATAGAGAAAATAACGAGAAGTCGCGCGGTTAAAAAGACAAGCCGCGCGGATAGGAAGAAGAGGGGTTGCGGCGGTCACAATGTCAGACACTAGCGGCTAGAGAAGCCACGACCAAGCCGCAGATCCAAGCAGGGAAAGAAGTCGAACGGCTAAAAGATAGTCCGCGCGAACAGAAGGGAGGAACAAACAAGGCGAATAAGGCAGCAGGTCGCAGCGATCAAAGTAACAGGTCGATGTGACCGACAGGTAGGACAGGGCGCAAGCAGGCGGAAGAGACAAGCCGCGCGGACAGGGCGCAAGCAGGCGGAAGGGACAAACCGCGAGAACAGGTCGCGAGAATCAGCAGGAGAAGATCGAGTCCTTTGATACCAAGTTAAAAGTAGCGAGCAAACGACTAGAGTAGCGAACAAACGACTAGAAAACAAGCCAGAACTTTGAATAATTGAAATTTTTATTATCCAAAAAGATATCATTTACAAAGGTATGACCTCCCTTTTATAGAATGGAGGAGAGAGGATAGAATACAAACTAACAATATGGTACTAAAGCTATACAACAGTTCCGAGCGGCTAGAACAACAGACCGGAACAAGCCGTGCGGTTAGACAATATTCTAACCGCCCGGCAATACCAAAAGCAGGAGAGAGATGCGGTTGGAGACCGTTAGACCGCCCGGTTTCCAAGCCGCCGGAGATGAACCGTCAGACCGCTAGACACCACAGCAACAGTCTGGATATCAACCCGCCAGACACAAACCGCCAGACCGCCCGGTCTACAACCCGCTAGGCTCAAACTGCCAGACCGCCTGGTCTCATACTTCGACATTAACAAGGCACCTTCAACAGCCCTCATTACCAAGTGAGCTCCTTAACAAGGCACCTTCAACAGCCCTCATCACTAACGTCCCTCAGCTCAGTTGGTGATGAGGGCTGTTGAAGGTGCCTTATGAAGGAGGAGCGGGTTCAAATCCTCGCATTCTCAACAAACCACTGTGTTGAGAAATAGGCCGAAGATGGGTTGGAGTGGCATGGGCTACAGCTCTGTATCGGTGTCTCGCTTATAGATGGGTCGGGCCGTTACATCGGCCGCCCCCTATGGGGGCGCGGGAGTGGGTGGCCGACCTATTGGGGCCAGCCAATGCCCCCAACTGGCCTCCCACCGGCCAGCCAAAGGGGGCGGCCGACCCTAGGATGTCGGGCAACCCCTCAGCCGCCAAAACAGCAGGCGGCCGAAGGGGAGGCGATCGGTACCTTGAGGGCCGGTGCCTCCGCGGCCGACCTTGTCGTAGGCGGCCAGAAAGAAAGGGGCGGTTGGCCCCTTGGCGGACAGCGCCTCCTCGGTCGACCTTGCCGTAGGCGGACAGGGAGAAATGGGGCAACCGGCCCCTCGGGGGCCATCGCCTCCCTGGACGACCTTGTCGTAGGCGGTCGGGGAGAAAAGGGGGGCCGACCCCTCGGGGGTCGGCACCTCCCTGACCGGCCTTGCCATAGGCGGCTGGGGAGATGCGGAGGTCGGCTCCTCGGGGGCCGGCGCCTCCCCGGCCGGCCTTGCCGTAGGCAATAGGGGATAAAAGGGGTGGCCGATGCTAAGGCCACCGACCAGCCGCGAGGAGGCCGACGCGTAGGATCCTAAGTGGAGGTTGGCGATCCCGCGTGTGGGAGTTAGGATCTCGCATACGGGAGTTAGGATCCTACGTACGGGAGTTAGGATCCTGCGTGCGGGAGTTAGGATCCCGTGCACGGTGGTTACGATCTGGTGTGTGGTGTTCATGGAGTGGATCAGATGTTGTGATTGCACGCGAAGTGATTTGAACCGTAACCCCCCACTTCGTTAGTGGAGGGAGTGGATGTTTTGGGTATGTGCAACCAGGTTTGCATATAAATTGAGTACGACCCCAACAAATGCCCCCCAAAGCCTGCGGAGTTCGAATTTCAGGTGAGGAGTGTGGGGCTTTTCTTCATTGTGCAGATCTTCAACATCGATGGCAGAGAAGAATAATGAAAACGAGAGGGGGTGACCGAGTCCGGAAAGGTACGCCAATGAGCGTGCAGAGGCAAGGGAGAGAAGGGGTGCATGCATACGCGAGCGCACTTGTGAGCGCTCCCTGGGCACTCGCGCGAAGGAGCTCGGGCCGCGCGCGCAAGCGCATCTATGCGCACGCGTATGCGGGTGTGTGTTATGCGTGTGTGCTCACCAATAGGCACTCATGCCACGCGTATGCGCGCACGCACTCGAGCTAGCGCGTGCGCGCCTGGGCTAGGTGCGTTGTGCTTGGGCCGAGCGCGCGCACATGCTCGGGCCTTGCACGAGCGCGCTTGGCCGCGTGCGCGTGCTCGGGGCCGTGTGCGCCCGTGCGTGTGTGCTTCAAGCAGCATGCGCACACACGGGTGGGCTGTGCGCGCGCAGTTGGGATGTGCGTGCGTGCCTCATTATGGTACTTGCTCCCAACGTGGGACTTTGATTTCTGCGGCACGTCGTTTCTTTTCCTTGAACATCTTCAAGGATTGGTGTGAGGTGCGCGCCGACTGCGGTGGTCGGGTTGATATCTTCAGAAACAAACGCTGGCTAGAGTTTGGGAGACGGGTGGACCGACGCCATGGGAATACTTCGTACGGATATATCCGCAATTACTGGGAGCTACCAGAGCTTTGGAATGCACTTCCTGATCGTTGTCGCAGGGTGAAGGGGTGCGAGCGTGAATTTATTCAGGTGCTGCGATTTTCTGAGCCCCGAGAGATAGCGAATCGTCTCTTTAATGTTTCATCTTTTGTGGAGGAAAAGCACCTATTGTTATGCAGCTTTTCGGCTGATGCGTAGCATTCTGTTGCGGTTCCGTTTGTCCGTGACCGGAATAGGAAGATGATAATTGAAATTTGTGGCAATTCAGCGGCCGAGCGTCACCCTTCGAGGCGGTTGGACGCTCGCTTGGATATGGCTCCGTACTCTTCTAGGATTAAGGCGACTATGCCTGCTGACTCTGACATTGAGATTTTGGACTTTGCTTCCCCCCCAAGTTCCTGAGATGGCTTCCGTGCTGCACCCGGGGAATGGGAGGCCCGTGTTATCTTCGAGGACGATTATGGTGGTAAGGGAGTAGTTCCTCGTGTCGATTTTGTCAAATTTCTTTGATTTTCTCTAACTTATTATTTTTTTGTTGCAGACCGGCATTCATTCCAGCATTGACCCCTCATGGGATGATCTTCTGGAAAGCTTGAAGGACAACTACCGGTCCCTTCAGGAGAAGTGTCGAGTGATGGAGGGATCCTGCCTTGATCTGAGGGGGACGAGAGATCATGATATCTCTCTTTCGCTAGTTTGAGGCAGAGAAGAAAGCTGAGATGACGTAACTGCGAGAGGAGCTTCAGGAGGAGAAGACTTTGGCAGAGAAGACAACACGACTTTTGAAGGGTATGCAAGAGGAGAACGCTCTTCTTCAGTCAGAGCGGTCTTCTCTAAAGTCTGAGGTAGAGTGCCTTTCTTCGGAGGAGCGCTTGGCTTAGCTGAGAGCAGTGGGGGTTGTAGAGTACATGGAGTATATTGACTTTATGAGAGATCATTGCTTGCTCTCTGAGGAGATTCATGAGGAGGTATGGACGCAGGAGGTCGAACCAAACATAGCAAAGATGTGGGAGGTGGCCTTCCTTCATGGTATATCAAAGGCCCTTAGGATGGTGTCCCGTAAGCGGGGGTGTGATGCCACTAATTTGGGCTTTGAGGATTTGTCCTAGGACGAACTTTTGATGTTTATGACGAGGAGTAGTCCTTCATACTTGAGTTTCTTGTATGATTTGTACTTGTTAGCCCTTCAGTCCTACTGGTGTACTTATTTTGTTGTAGCTTTGAATTTCCTGTTTTGTCTTGTTATTTTACTGATTTTTGTTGCTCAACGCATATTGATGAAGATTTTCTATAGTTTTAAAAATAATTCCAAACTAAAATCTCAAATACGCAAGTGTACCTATCGAAATATAATATAGAAAATGTCGTATTAGACTCGGGGCTTGTTGAGTATTCCTACTCACGCAAATTAATATTATTTTATCTAAATATAAAAAGAGGATAATTTAAACTAAATGAAGAAAAATGAAAATAAATCACTTGATCAAGACTCCCTTTGAACTCAATTAAACTTCTATAAAATGCAAACTTTTAATTACCTACTTCGACCGCGGAGGTTCCCAAAGTATAAAAGCGTCTCTCTCGAGCTCATGCTTTTGACTAAACTTAGGTTGATCGATTAAGACCTCTCGGCCAGTCGAAACCCCTAAGCTTGTTTTATGCGGTGAACCCCACTATTGGATTTGACTCCAATCCGGCAGATTTATATCGTCCTCTCTCGAGGAGTGCATGCAACTCCTTTTATCTTTGAGCGATCTACTCGTATCTGCAACCTCTCGATCATTTAAGATACGGATCTAGAATCGAAGAACATATCCGTGAAATATGAATTCGACACAAAATAATTCAAAGATAAATCAATAGTGATAAATAAAGAGTTTGACAAAAAGAATTTTATTCACTTTAAAAATTCATCATGATCAAGTGCTAATGAAATTAGCTACTTGACATGATGTAAAACTTACATGAAAAGAAAGGAAAGTAAGACATGATTGCTAAAAGGAAATTACTTGAAATTTAAAATAACTTAAAGCAAAAACTATTCTATGTAAAAGAGAAGTACATGAAAGAAATTCATAAAAATAGAAAACTAAGCTACTGAAACTAGTCCTAGATGCCTCCCTAGCTCCCCCCAAGCTTCTAGCTCGATCTAGAATTTATAGGAATTTTTCTGAAAGGTCATGCCCCTCGGTCACGCCCGTGACCTAGGGCGTGTAAGGCTTTGAAACCGCTGTCTTGAAAGCCCGGGAACGTTGGAGAAAAACTGCCACAATTCACCGTTCTACGGGTCACGCCCCTAGGTCACGCCCGTGATCTAGGGCGTGTCTATACTGTTACTAGAAACGGAGGGAACTGGAAACTGTTGGATCTAGTGGCCAACCTTAGAGGGGGGGGGGGTGAATAAGGTTGTACGAGTTAAATGAAAATTTGATTTATTTTTGTCCAGAAAAACTAGTTTTGGAAGCTACCGCGGGGCGTTAGGTTGCTAACGTGCGGTGGTAGGTCACAGACCTTGTTTTCCTGGGTAAATTCCTCCTTGGAGATCTATGCACACTTGAGAGAATTACAGGCTAACAATCACCACGTGATAAGCATAGAAAACAAACAGAAAATGTTATTTCATTCAAACTTGATCAACAACTATTTTTACAAATACAACAACATGATCTCCATGACGCCGGAGATCGGAGACGGTGAAAATAAAATCTCTTTTTGTTTTCTATACCGACTCACTATCCGGACTAGTTGGCTCTCTCCCTTTCCCTCTAAGAAAGGTCTTCGAGCCTGCTCTTCACCTCCACACAAGGAAGGGTCTTAGAGCCCACTCTTCACCTCCACACAAGGAAGGATCTTAGAGGCCACTCTTCACCTCCATATAAGGGAGGGTCTTAGAGCCCACTCTTCACCTCCACACAAGGGAGGGTCTTAGAGCCCCGCTAGATCCTCCGATCTAGACGTCCCAAATCCCGGGATGATTTACCGCAAAATCCTTCCCGGATTCCGACGACACTCTCCAGTCGATTTTCCTCACCGACAACTAGACAAAAAGAGTTTAAAGTAAAATACAAGGAATAAGAGAAAACTCCCCTCTAACTAGAACCCTTGATATTGATGACAATTCGCTTGCAAACATTTGATCTTTGTGGCTTGAGAGTCTTCCTCTTTGATGTTCTTCAGATCCGTGAAGGTGTGCGCTTGATGAGAGTTTTTTGTAGTGAGGAACCTTCACGTGAAACTTAGGACGAAGGCTTCTAGATCATCATGTTGGTAGCCTTTAATCCATGCGCATGAATTCCTTTTGATTTCCTCTAAAGAACTCTCCTCCTCAATAAGTTGGGATGACCCCTTTCTTCCCTTTAGAAGGCTAGGGCGAACTCCCCTTTCAAATTTCTTGAAAAACCATCGCAAGAAACTCAAGTTCGGGCTATTTTAAATAGAGAGAGTTGTGCAGGAAGTTACAGCGGGGAGGTAACTAGTTACAGTGCGGCGGTAACTTCCAGAGAACAAAATCCCTCCTTTTCTTTGTGTGCTTGCAACTGAACAACTCCTCGTAGTCGTTGCTGTGCTTGGCTTGCCAGATATCTTTGTGCTTGCAACCAATCGACTCTCCGTATTCGTTGTCGTTCTTGGCTCGCCGGAGTTCTTCGTGCGCGAACGGGAGGGAGATGCCTTTCTTCCTTTTAGGCAAAAATGATCGGAATAGACGCAAGGAGGCGGCTGAAATCTCGAGTGCAAGAACATGATCAAATACAATCGGGGATTTGATATTCTCAAATACAAGGAATGTGAAACATCGGTTCCAACAAACTCCCCCTTTTGATATTATCAAATCCCGTTCATGAGAAATAATACATGAGATGGAGTGCATATAGAAAATAGGAATTATACGCTAACATCATGTTGTAGTATATGTGAGGCTCTACACATTCGACTTGCTCCCCCTATCTATTTATAACTCCCCCTATCTATGTGCACACAATTTAACCATGCTCCCCCTACATTTAACCTCTCCTAACCCGTGATGTATACTCACGACCAAACTCATGAACCAATGTATTCTCCCCCTTTGATAATATCAAAAGGGCGGGCAAAGGCCCCCACGACATGCAGGATGAAAAATAGGAGGAATTATGACGATGTAGACAAAAAACAGATAGTGCACACACATAGTAAGTTGTGAAAAGAAAAGTATAGAGGGGACCCAAAACTAAAATCAAATCAGAGAATTGGAGATGGGCGGGTCATAGAATAGAGTAGGATAGAGAAAAATACATTTCAGAAAGTATATGGATTGGACGACACAGATTAAATTTGGCACATAACAAGTAAGACTACAATGCTACGAGAGTTATAGAGTAGATCGCATGTAAACATTGTAACTGTCACAAGTGTAAATCGTGTGCTAGTACATATGTTCTCAAAGCATATAGTGTCGTGTCTGTCCAATTCTTATGCATGGAAGCATTAGATAGGGTAATGACATGTACGTGTAGCATCAACAAAGAGAAAACACTAAGTAGAAATATCATATTTTACATGTTTTATCTCGATCTTATAAAAATGTTAACCCAAGAGAAATAAAGTGAACAATCACGTCACATACCAATTTATGTGATACCAAGACTAGAACTAAGCACTAAGCTTAAGTTATAGTCTACGCACAAGATCTAAATGACTCTTTGAACCAAGGTGCTCATCCTCATAATGATCATAAAGACTTATCAGGAGGAGTGAGTAGTGCTTGGGGGGGGGGGGGTCCTTGACATGACTTTTGATAACTTGCATAGTTTTTTTTAGTTTTCTTTGAGCTATCACTTTTATATAAAAAAAATTTTATGAGTTCAAAAGAGCCCCGAGTCAATCAAAATCTATCTACCTAGATAGATATACTTTAACTTGTACACATAAGACCTTAGCACTAGAGATTTGTCCCCAATGTTATAATCTTTATATTAGCACAAATGTATCGTGACATTGATTATTCAAGGTATTTCTAGCGTGTTAAGATACAATGTCATGAGTTATAGCATGTAAGCATAGTATTTGTACATGAGTGCTCCGTCTAGGGATGTGTGAATAGTGTGTCTCCATGGCCGTATCTAAATCCTCACACATACCTAGAGGCATAGTCAACGGACACTAACACATTTTGTCGCACTCAGTAGTAAAGCACCTAAAGATTCGACACACCATGACCGGGGACAATGTTCACATGGAGTAACAATTCTAGCTCAAACATTGTATATACTCGTTATAGCCTAAGTTCAGGTCATGTGTGTTCGTAAAGAAATGAACGGTCCATAATTTTTTGTTTTAAATATTTTTAAAACTATTACACAACATAAACAAAGCAAATAAAACAAGATAAACATGTTTTTATTTTATTTTTTTGTTTTTAGTTTTTTTAAAATAAACATACCAAGCAATAAACACATAAAGAGATATACAAGCTTTTTGTTCTTTTAAATTATTTTATAATTATATATATATATATAATACTTGTGTTTTTCTAAAAACATGAAGGCTCAAAAATATATATGATGCAAACACAAGATAGCCTGATAGAATATTGTGTATAAATATAACGTACATGATAAGTGAAATAATGTTCATGCAGTGGATATGTGAATCCTAAGTCTGCCCAAAAATCTGATATCTAAGCTATATGTCTACACCCTAGCCCTGTACTAAGTGACAGATGTGCATGAGGAGCTGCATAAATGTCGTAGGGTGGGGTGTTAATCCCATGTGCACACAGAAGAACCCGCTCAACCTAACACTCTTTCCCCCAGTGCCACACAAGGACCTACTAGAACCCTCCCCGATTAGGGACAAGACGTGGTTTACAGATTAGCGTTTCTAAAGTACACACACCTACGCCCCCGCTATTGTGAGACATACATAATAGGTGAATGACCGCAAGCATACTAAGATAGCATGATAGATTTATGATAAAAGGTAAATTATGGCCACTTTGAAATGATATGACTTATATTCCAATTTGTTCTGTTAGATTGATTTATCGTTAATTTCAATATGAGAAAGTCATATAGCAAAAATATATCTAAAGTGTTCATGGCATGTTGGCTTAAGAAAAAAAAAATACAAATGCAAAGATAAACAAATGCAAAAACAAAATACAAAAAAAAAATAGCGAAAACAGAAAAAAAAACATTAAGCATATCGTGAAGAGATTATCGAGTACTTTTCATTTAATTAGTTTCTACTTCACGCAATTGATGGATACTAATGGATAAGAGATTTAGGTATCCAAAAGGAGTCAAGAGTGATGGTTCCTTTGGGTACCCAAATATAGCGTGATACACCTTGGGGAGATGATAGTGAATGAGACCTTTTGAGTGAAATGGGTGTGTTATTTTGAATGATGGACCTCCATTCATACTTTGGTTTAGTGTTATTTTTATGTTGCAAATTTCCTTTTTGATTTCTATGAGTCCTTATGTGATGAGCTTCAGTTGAACAATCTTGCATTTGAGGTTCGGATATGTTGAAATTGTTCTCTGAGTTAAGATTATGTTGCTTTAGGTAAAGACTCATATTATATTGATTCTTTGAAGGAAATTTACATATATTTGATTTTAAATTGGGAGTGACTTGAGGTTGCAAATGAAGATGATTTTTCTGTTTTGGAATTTCATTTACACGCACTTGAAGTTTTCTACTCCCGTTGATTGACTTAGTTATTATATGGCAATTCATATTCAACATGCTTTCGGGTTTTGCTTGAAAGTTTGGAGTTATATTTTGTGAGTGTTTAATCATAATTTCCTTAAGCATGTTGATCTTTGTAATGAATTCTTTATTTTTAATTTTAAGATTATGTCTAGATTTTTTATACGTGAGTGTGCTATTTTTAAGAGTGGAGACTACAGATTCAATATCAGATTCATACTTATTTTTGTATTCCTCAAAAGTCTCATCCATCTCTTTAATTTCATTTTTATAATTCTTGCATCCTGCACAATCACTTTTCAACTATGAGTTTTCTAAACATAATTTATCATTTTGTTCTTTAGCAAAACGAAACTCTTGTTCAAGAAACTTATATTTTTCTTTTAATTCATTATAATCTATACAAGGTGTAAAAATGTTATCTAAAGAGCAGTTGGGAGGACAAGTCACATCACAATAGGGTTCTACATTAAGTTGTGCTTTTAAAATTTTGTTATCTAGTCGTAGGTTTGAATTAATTTTTTTAAACTTCTTAATTCTACGTCGAGCACACGCAATGTAGAGATAGATTTATAATCAGAAAGGGAATTTGACTTCCTTACAGAGCTCTTGGATGAGGCAAGATTGATGTATAGAGTTTCTTTGACTTCTCCATGTGTTTCCTCATCCATTGTTAAGATTTCATCTTCCCTTTCCATCGACGTGGTCGTCTCGTCTTCCTCCAAGAGCAAGTCTCCATTTGGTTCTTCACGTGGATCCATGAGAAATTGCTCAGATTAATTACCTAAAGAAAGAGAACTATAAGTTAGCTCAATAAAATTCCATATATCATAAGCAGTGGGAAGCGCATAAATTAGTTGAAAATATCTTGACCAAGCCCACAAAATAGACTATTCATAGCTTTGGAATTTAAATGACATTCATGCTTATTTAAATTGTTTGGGGGCTTGTTATACGTCATGTTCCAAACTTCAATATCTAATGATATAAGGAAATTTCTCAATAGCATTCTCCATTCGTTATAGTTCAATCCTATAAAAAGAGGTGGGGAAAACAAATTTTTAGTGTACAATTTTTCATCCTCACTAGTCGATTCAAGATCAGGGTTGGCCATTATTCCCGGTGGTGAAACTGATTTGGAATAACCTCCTCTAATACCACTTGTTGGATCTAGTGTCCAACCTTAGAGGGGGGGGGGGGTGAATAAGGTTGTACGAGTTAAATGAAAATTTGAATTATTTTTGTTCAGAAAAACTAGTTCTGGAAGCTACCGCGGGGCGTTAGGTTGCTAACGAGCGGCGGTAGGTCACAGACCTTATTTTCCTGGGCAAATTCCTCCTTGGAGATCTATGCACACTTGAGAGAATTACAGGCTAACAATCACCGCGTGATAAGTATAGAAAACAAACAGAAAATGTTATTTCATTCAAACTGGATCAACAACTATTTTTACAATTACAAAACATGATCTCCATGACGCCGAAGATCGGAGGCGGTGAAAATAAAATCTCTTTTTGTTTTCTATACCGACCCACTACCCGGACCGGTTGGCTCTCTCCCTTTGCCTTTAAGAAAGGTCTTCGAGCCTGCTCTTCACCTCCACACAAGGAAGGGTCTTAGAGCCCACTCTTCACCTCCACACAAGGGAGGGTCTTAGACCCCACTCTTCACCTCCACATAAGGGAGGGTCTTAGAGCCCACGCTTCACCTCCACATAAGGGAGGGTCTTAGAGACCCGCTAGATCCTCCAATCTAGACGTCCCAAATCCCGGGATGATTTACCGCGGAATCCTTCCCGGATTCCGACGACACTCTCTGGTCGATTTTACTCATCGACAACTAGACAAAAAGAGTTTAAAGTAAAATACAAGGAATAAGAGAAAACTCCCCTCTAACTAGAACCCTTGATATTGAAGACGATTCGCTTGCAAAGGCTCGATCTTTGTGGCTTGAGAGTCTTCCTCTTCTATGTTCTTCAGATCCGTGAAGGTGTGCACTTGATGATAGTTTTTTGTAGCGAGGAACCTTCACGTGAAACTTAGGACGAAGGCTTCTAGATCAACATGTTGGTAGCCTTTAATCCGTGTACATGAATTCCTATTGATTTCCTCTGAAGAACTCTCCTCCTCAATAAGTTGGGATGACCCCTTTCTTCCCTTTAGACGGCTAGGGCGAACTCCCCTTTCAAATTTCGTGAAAAACCATCGCAAGAAACTCAAGTTCAGGCTATTTTAAATGGAGAGAGCTGTGCAGGAAGTTACAACAGGGCGGTAACTAGTTACAGCGCGGCGGTAACTTCCAAAGAACAAAATCCCTCCTTTTCTTTGTGTGCTTGCAACTAAATAACTCCTCGTAGTCGTTGCAGTCCTTGGCTCGTCGGATATCTTTGTGCTTGCAACCAATCGACTCTTCGTAGTCGTTGTCGTTCTTGGCTCGCCAGAGTTCTTCATGCGCGAATGGGAGGGAGATGACTTTCTTCCTTTTAGACAGAAATGATCGGAATAGACGCAAGGAGGCGGCAAAAAACTCGATTGCAGGAACTTCTGTCTAACTTTCGTCTCGATTTCCTTATTCAGTCAGGGCACAGAAACCAAGGCGGTCTTTTATTCGTCTTCATGAAAATAGGCTATCGCCGGCGGTAAGACTAGCACCTGCGATAGTGTCTCGCGCTTCTTGTGCCAACTGTCCTCCAAATCTGGAAAATAATCTTTTGAAACGATCTTTTTCCTTTTCATTTGAACTAGCGCTCGCAGTAGAGCCTACCGCCGCACGGTAACATAGGATGCTATGTTCCTGAAAAGGCAACACCCGTTTGACAAGGCTAGCGTCGTGCGGTAGGTGCTACCGCCGAAATCTTCCAGAGCGCTAAGTCCAAATAAATCATCGAGTTAGCGCCTACGATAGTACTAATGCCTGCCGGTAGCCCCTCTCGACGTACTGCCTTTGAAAACTCCTCGAGAGCTAGCGCGGCGCGGTAGAGCTAGCGCCGAAACCATCCAGAGCGCTAGGTCCAAATTAATTAATTTGTTAGCGCCTGTGATAGTACTAACGCCTGACGATACCCCCTCTCGACGTTTTGCCTTCGAAGCTTCTCGAGAGTTAGCGCAGTGCGGTAGTGCTGGCGCATGGCGGTATCCCAGTGTCTCGAGTCTCGACACTTCTTCTCTCGACATTCGTCGACTGGCTAGCGCGGCGCATTAGTCCTAGCGCCCGACGGTAGCATCCATATGAGCCTTCTCTATTGCTTGCATCTAACAACCTGCACACTCTATCAACATACATCATGATCAAATACAACCGGGGATTTGATATTCTCAAACACAAGGAATGTGAAACATCGGTTCCAACAGAAACGACGAGAATTAAACTCTGGCTATTGCGAGAAGTCACGCCCTAGGTCACGCCCGTGACCTAGGGTGTGTAAGCTGAAAACCGACTGGATCTGAAACTTGCGACATTAAGCGCGACACGCCTGAATGTCACGCCTACTATCACGCCCGTGACCCAAAGGTCACGCTCGTGACCGGGGCATGTTGGCCGAAAATGGTCTGGAACTTACTTCTGGCCTTCGTCTGCTGGTTACGCCTACTGGTCACGCCCGTGAACTAATGGTCACACCCGTGACTTGGGCGTATAACTTTAATTCTACGTGGAATGTACTCTGGAGCTTCCTTTATGGGTCACGGCCACCTGTCACGCCCGTGACCTGAGGGTCACTCCCGTGTCTGGGGCGTGTTCTTTATATTTTTCCAGCTTTTCTTCGTTTCATCTCCTGATCAGTTCTATAAGCTCCAATTTGCTATTAGCAACCCAGATTAACCTGTAATAAGAAAACAAAGGAATTAATACAAATATTAATAAAAACTAAATGAAATATAACTATTTATTAAATAAAAACTATATAAAAACTACTATAAATAATGACTTACCAAATACCTTCATACTTAATCTTTTGCTATTCCAGAGCAAAACTATGAGAAGTACTTATAAGAAGTTAATATAATTTTTAATTAAACTAAAAATTTATTAAATCAAAAGAAAGCTAAAAGAAAATTTTAGTGATTTAAAATTAAGTCATAAAATATGAAATTAAATGCGAAGAGCCAAATATATTTTGCAAAATTTTCTCATATAAATTAATTTGACTTCAAAATTGAGTAGTTAGCATACAAATTTAGATTTAGAATTATTAACACTTTTTTAACTAAAAAGAAACTTAAAGGAAAATTTAAACTACTATTTATGCTATCTTAGAATTTTAATTTAATTCTAAAGCAATTATATTGGGTATTGGGTTTTGAGAAAAAAGAAATTGAAGAGGTTTTGGATCGGGGGTGATGAATTTTATTCTCTCATCTCACAAAATTTTTTTCTCTTTTCTTTCTTTGATATTTGCATATGTTTACCAAGAAAATGATGAATTTTATTCTCTCATTTTCCATGACATGTGAATAAATATTATTTTTCTCTCTTCAAAAACAAAAATAAAATAGAAGTAATGAATTTTATTCTCTTACTCCTTTTATTTGGGGATTGCATATGTGTACCAAAGAATTGTTAATTCCCATGACATATGATTTAACAAAATAAAAATAAAAATTGCATATGTGTACCAAAGGATAATGAATTTTATCCTCTTATCCCTATGACATATGATCTAACAAAAAAGTTAAAAATAAGGGAAAGATTAGCAAATTTTTTAGAGTAAATTAAAATAGTTAGAGAGCAACTATAGTAAATTAAAATTTTCTAAGAATCTCAAAGTATAAGTGATTATAATTAGAATCTAGAAATTGTTAAACTAAACACTATAAAATTGAAACTAATTAGAATTAAGAGAAAAAGAAGTAAATAAGGCTGTCTGAACAAAGTAAATTCATAAATTTATTTCTCAAAACTAAATCACTAAAAATTAAATTTAACTAACAATGATGAAATAAAAGATTAGAAAATAAAAAATTATAAGAATTCTTATAAATTAACTCAAAATTATTTTCCGAAAATCACAAAATATTAAGTTGGGATTTTTTTATATATATTTTTTGAATTTTCTTTTAAAATAAAATCCTAATTTTTTTGTTATTCTTGGACTTTCCAAGGGCTACCCAGTGACGGGTTCGCAATGTACTAGGCAGTTTTGTGGGATGAAAACCCAACACGACCCTTTCCAAGAAATTTAATTTTGATTTTCTATTTTTTTCTATTTTTGATTAAAGATGATAAGAAAACAAATTTTTTTATAAAAAATATTTTTTAATTAAAAATAATAAAGCAGACTCCACCCCCATACTTAAAAATAAACATTGTCCCCAATGTTTATATGTCAAGTAGGAGGGGGTAAACAAAAAGAACTAAATTAAAAATGGTTAGAAATAAAAAAAAACACGAAATTAAGGATAAACAAGGGGTGTCTCCCAAAAACGCTTTTCTTTTTCCCGTCTTTAAGCTAGATGATTTTGGTTAAGAAAACGGAAAATAAAAATATAAATGAAAGGGCAACTCCCTTAATTCAAGCTTGGGTGAATACGTTGAAGACGCTCGGTCAGCTACTCCTCCGCTTGATTTTTGATTTTTCTTGTTGTGGCTGGCTTGAAAATGTAAATTAAAATCACTTATCCATACCTGAGGTATTTTAAATTTTTGTAGAGGAGCGACAAATGGATCATGAACGACATTTAATTGCAACGGCTCCACTTCTACATGAAAATCGTTAGTGTAAGAAAAATATAAAATAAGCGTTTCAGACGAATTTTCGCAAGGAGGAGGTTCTTGCAGAACTATATGTATAAGTTCAGGTTATTTATTTTCTAAAATAAAATTATTATTTGAATTTTCATTTATAAAATTATTAGGCTCAAAATTTTCATGAATTTGAATTTTTAAATAATTATAAGTGGAAATTGAAAATTCATGATGAGGAGAAAATTTGGGAAAAATAAGAGAAGAAACATGTTCGTCTTCTATTTCACCCGGTGTGCCCATAATTTTATAAATTTTTTGATATAATAATTCTTCTTTTCTCCTCCGAATATGACACCAAGGAGGCACATGAAAATTCATTCTCTACCACAGGTGAAATTTTCAAAGAAGGAGAAAAATTATTAGAACAAAGAAATAATTTCTTCTAAATTCTGGGAAGGAGGATCAACTAGAAATTGTGTAAAGTCCCCAAAATTAGAAGAAGATGTGTGCTCTGTGATAAAAGAAAAATAAAAATTCGGATCTAAATAATTATTCTCATAACTCGGGGAAATTCCTGGCTGATCTTGCGAACAAGGAAAATTAATATCCGAGGTGAAAGAAAGATTATTTAAATTTGAAAAAGTATTCTCGTTAAGACTTGAAAAAGTATTTTTATGAATATTAGGTAAATTGGAAAAATTATTTTCATGAAAATATAAAAAATAATTAGCATTAAAGTGTGAATAATTATTAATTGAAAAATTATTTTCATAAATTTTTTTTTATAATAATAATAATAACAATTTTAACTTTGATAAGGAGCACCACAATAATAACAAAAACTTTGGCGCTTTTTTGCGGCTTCCAAAAGATTAACTTTTTGTGTAAGCTCGGCAATTGTAGCGGCCAATTGTGATAACATTCTTTTTGTAAATAGAAAATAAAACAACCGACACTTAATAGAATGGAATTTGAAAAAGAAAGTGAATATGGGTAGAGAAGGAGAATGATAAAATTAATACAATTCGCGCTTTCAAAATATCAACAAAAATTTCCCCGGCAATAGTGCCAAAATCTTGATAAAGATTTTCTATAGTTTTAAAAATAATTCCAAACTAAAATCCCAAATAGGCAAGTGTACCTATCGAAATATAGTATAGGAAATGTTGTATTAGACTAGGGGCTTGTTGAGTACTCCTACTCACGCAAATTAATATTATTTTATCTAAATATAAAAAGAAGTTAATTTAAACTAAATGAAGAAAAATGAAAATAAATCACTTGATCAAGACTCCCTTTGAACTCAAATAAACTTCTATAAAATACAAACTTTTAATTACCTACTTCGACCGTGGAGATTCCCAAATTACAAAAGTATCTCTCTCGAGCTCATGCTTTTGACTAAACTTAGGTTGATCGATTAAGACCTCTCGGCTAGTCGAAAGCCCTAAGCTTGCTTTATGCGGTGAACCCCACTATTGGATTTGACTCCAATCCGGTAGATTTATGTCGTCCTCTCTCGAGGAGTGCATACAACTCCTTTTATCTTTGAGCGATCTGCTCGTATCCGCAACCTCTCGGTCATTTAAGATACAGATCTAGGATCGAAGAACATATCCGCGAAATATGAATTCGACACAAAATAATTCAAAGATAAATCGATAGTGATAAATAAAGAGTTTGACAAAAAGAATTTTATTCACTTTCAAAGTTCATCATGAAAAAATGCTAATGAAATTAGCTACTTGACATGATGTAAAACTTTCATGAAAAGAAAGTAAAGTAAGACATAATTGCTAAAAGAAAATTACTTGAAATTGAAAATAACTTAAAGCAAAAACTATTCTATGTAAAAGAGAATTACATGAAAGAAATGAATAAAAACAGAAAACTAAGCTACTGAAACTACTCCTAGATGCCTCCCTAGCTCCCCCCAAGCTTCTGACTCGATCTGGAATTTATAGGAATTTTTCTGGAAGGTCACGCCCCTCGGTCATGCCCGTGACCTAGGGCGTGTAAGGCTCGGAAATCGCTGTCTTGAAAGCCCAGGAACGTTGGAGTAAAACTGCCACAATTCGTCGTTCTGCGGGTCACGCCCCTAGGTCACGCCCGTGACCTAGGGTGTGTCTATAATGTTACTGGAAACGACGAGAATTAAACTCTGGCTGTTGCGAGAAGTCACGCCCCTAGGTCACGCCCGTGACCTAGGGCGTTTAAGCCGAAAACAGGCTTGATCTGAAACTGGCGAAATTAAGCGCAGTACGCTTGGATGTCACGCCTGCTGTCACGCCCGTGACCCAAAGGTCACGCCCGTGACTAGGGCATGTAGACCGAAAATGGTCTGGAACTGACTTCTGGCCTCCGTCTGTTGGTCACTCCCGTAACCTATTGGTCACGCACGTGACTTGGGCGTGTAACTTTAATCCAACGTGGAATGTACTCTGGAGCTTCCTTTTTGGGTCACGGCAACCTGTCACACCCGTTACCTGAGGGTCACGCCCGTGTCCGGGGCGTGTTCTTGAGATTTTTACAGACTTTCTCCGTTTCATCTCCTGATCAGTTCTACAAGCTCCAATTTGCTATTAACAGTACAGATTAACCTGTAATAAGAAAACAAAGAAATTAATACAAATATTAATAAAAACTAAATAGAAACATAACTATTTATTAAATAAAAACTATATAAAATTACTATAAATAATGACTTATCACATATTTTGTTATTTTGTGTTATGGTGTCGTACGAACAACTATGAGTTGTACTTTCGAAGCTGGCGACCGGAGGTTGTGTAAGACCCCCCTCCCCTCGGTTCACGAAAACTGACACAAACAAGGGGATCCTACCGCACACCGTCGCCAACATACAACATTGAAGGAGCAACAGAGGCACACCCATCTCCATCATCTCCCTTCAGTTTCCCCCTGTCGCATACTAACGATGATGTTAAGCGAACAACAATATATACCAAAGTAAGGGGAAGTAGTTTCCCGACGGAAGACACCACTAACGGGTGCACCTTATTACGGAAAGTGGGATGCATAGTGTCATAGTGGAAGATTACCCTTCATAGAAACTTCATACCCGATACCTAATCAAACCTTCTCCTTCTGGGAGATGTCCTTTATCCGCACATGTCACCTGTGCAAATGACAAATCATTAGAACCACGTATAGAAAACAATCCCTAATAGCATCAAGTGTAGTAGTATTTTTAAGGGTGGTAGATATGGAATTTCTATTTTGGGTCGAGGAGGTCTTCCCATGACCACCGCCTACCTACTCTGTATCACCCTGTATACTGTCTCAGACCCACGTAGTTCTATAGCTTCACACGAGTTGTCTTCCCAGACCGTCCACCATACAGGTTGCCTTAGAGTGAAACTCGTCAGCCATCTGATATTTTCTCCTAGCACATTTCCTGAAGGCACATTTCGAAGGTACAATATATTCCTTAAGGAATCACATCTCGAGGCACAACTTTTTTCCGTAGGAATAGTAACTCGGAGGCACATCTCATTTCTCTAGGAACAATATCTCGGAGGCACAACTTATTCCCGTAGGAATAGTATCTCAGAGGCAACAACCTATTCCCGTAGGAATAGTATCACAGAGGTAATAATTTATTCTCGTTGGAATAGTATCTCAGAGGCACATCTCATTCCCGTAGGAACAATATCTCGGTGGCACAACACATTCCTGTAAGAATAGTATCTCAGAGGCAACAACCTATTCCTGTAGGAATACCATCACAGAGGTAATAATTTATTCTCACAGGAATAGTATCTCGGAGGCACATCCCATTCTTGTAAGAACAATATCTCGGAGGCACAACTTATTCATGTAAGAATAGTATATCAGAGGAAACAACTTATTCCCGCAGGAATAGTATCTCGGAGGCACATCTCTTTCCCGTATGAGCAATATCTCAGGGCACAACTTATTCCCGTAGGGATAATATCTCAGATGCAATAACTTATTCCCGTAGGAATAGTATCTCGGAGGCACATCTCATTCCCGTAGGAATAATATCTCGGGGCACAACTTCTTCCCGTAGGAATAGTATCTCAGAGGCAATAACTTATTCCCGTATGAATAACATCTCATGGCACATTTTTCGAATGCTCAATCTAGCATAGTGTATGAACTATAAACATTACGTCGTTTAAAGCTTCGTAAGACAAAACCAACCAACATCTAGTTAACTAGGGATTGAGTCAAAGGCTGGAGGCTTATCCTGCTCAACAACCTTATAACCCAGAAATATAGCTATGTGGCTATAATAAGCCCCAATTCTTAGCTCGACTCATCATGAGTCGCGGCCTCTTGGGCTACACAACAATTTGGCTATAGGAATTCATACTTATTCAGAAGAAAATCTTGTGCTTTAAAATCGACAATTCGGCAAACACCGAACGATTTGTCAAGTGATTAAGGTGTCGACCTCAATCACATGCTCTACTTTATTAAGAGATTCGATCGGGTCCCGCACTATTCAGATTTGACCTTGATGAAATTTCTCATCACCAAGTCAACTATGAATCAAGAGCGAAACCAATTAAAGATCCTTACGCCCCAACTCATCTGCACTGCTCTACTGACAAGAGTGGCGGTCTATTTCAGCATTATTTATAGAAATACTGAAATAAAAAGCCTAAACTTCAATCTGTCCGCTTTGCTCGAAGAGTGGCGGTAAGTTCGACAATTAAAGGCTCTAAAAAAGTAAAATCCTAAACCTCGATCTGTCCGCTCTGCTCGAAAAGTGGCAGCCAGTCCGGCAATTAAAGGTTGTACTAAAATAAAAGCCTAAACCTCGATCTATCTACTCTGCTCGAATAGTGGCGTCCAGTTCGACAATTAAAGGCTGTACAAAAATAAAAGCCTAAACATCGATCTGTCTGCTCTGCTCGAAAAGTGGCGGCTAGTTCGACATTATTTAAATGTTGTACTGATATAAAAGTCTAGTCCTCGATCTGTCCGCTCTGCTCGAAGAGTGGCGGCTAGTTCGGCAATTAAAGGTTGTACTGAAATAAAAGCCTAAACCTCAATTTGTTCGCTCTACTCGAAGAGTGGCGGCCATTTCCGCAATTAAAGGCTGTACAAAAATAAAAGCCTAAACCTCGATCTGTCCGCTCTGCTCGAAGTGTGGCGATCAGTTCGACAATTAAAGGCTGTACTGAAATAAAAGCCTAAACCTCGATCTGTCTGCTCTGCTCGAAGAGTGGCGGCCAGTTTGACAATTAAAGGCCGTATCTAAACATAGCGCCATTTCAACTTTACGTTTTCTTTGTAAGGGCTCTCCTTGTTCTCCCTCGCTGTCTATGTATTTATTTGACAATTTCCATTTTCGACTGAGAGCCACTCAAGTTGGGTCTTCTCAAGCAACCCAAGCAATAGTTATATTTTGTTCACCCCACCGCCGACCGGTTGCCGGGGCGGCGCACCGTCTGTCTCCGTCGGCGTAGACTGGGTAAATGTGGAGGGGAGGTGAGAGTAAATTCAAAAGATGGAGGGGTGCAACCTGTAATTATGCAAACTCACATGGGATATTTGAATTATTAATAGCATATTAGATCTCTTGTATGTGATCGGATAATTATATGTCTATATATTTATTTAAGATTTTTACAACCCAACAGATCCCATGCATTGGGTCAGATCCCATACATATAAGTATATATATGTTTATATATATATATATATATATATATATGTTTATATATATATATATATATATATATATATATATATATATATATATATATATATATATATATACATTTATAAAAGCATTGCCTCGGTGCCTCCTGTACATTTAGGCTTCGTTTGATTGAGCGGTGGCGGGAGGAGCCGTCGGGTCCAGACGGAGGGGTCGAACCAGAGAGGGGTGGCGAGGTTTGAAAAGCTCCATTTTGGCGGCTTTTCCTCTGTCCGGCGGGTGCAAATGGAGCAAACGCCGTCGGCGCCCGTTTGTTTACCCGCTGTCCGGCAGCGTTTGCTCCAAATGGAGGCGGCGAAACACCGAACCAAACGAAGCCTTAGACAAAGCACGACTTGTAGCATATACGACGGTGAACCCGTCGGCCCTCCTCCGCCGCCACCTCCTGGACGGCGAATCGTCGCGCCATCGCATCTTTATATTATCAAATTAATTCATGATATGTGCAACTTTATAGACAATGACAACGAGATATATATATATATCTACTATTATATGAAAACTAATCTTTGGTGAAACATTGCAAATATCTCTATATTGTCCTTATAGTTGTATTCATAATTACACAATTATACAGAACTTTATATTAGTATATTATAAAGACAATATTCTACAGCTTTACAATATTAAAATAAAAATAAATAAAAACACTAGATACCCTAAACCTATTGTCTCTAGTTAGGAATGATAAGAGAAGGGTTAATGTTTTAACGTTAAAATATAATTTGTTTTACAAAATAAAAATTGTATTCTTAATTTATATTTTTTTACGGTCATTTTGAGTACTCATATGTATATGTTGCGGGTCGGGCGGAGCAAGCTGCGGACGGGCGAAGCCCGCCGGGAGCGGGCAAAGCCCGCCATCGCCGGTCAGGTACTGTCGCGCAAGGCCATAGGGGCGGAGCCCCGTGTCGGGCACTCGTATATATATATTTATACACACACACACATATATATATGTGTGTGTGTGGTTGTGTGTGTGTGTATAAATATATATTTATATAAGTGCTCAAACTGTTAAACAGGCGACCATGCATAGTTCACAGTGACGCCGCAGATTCCCACAGTCGGCGGTCAGCCGCCAGCCTGGAGCGCCACCGCCTCCGTCAGTCTCGTCGGAGGCATGTTCTTCTCCGACGGTGGTCCGGTGGCCTGGTGCCGCAGCCAACCGCCGGAAGGAGTTAAAACAGAGCCTATTAAGCTCTCGGACACCGCCGGAGCTCTGCTCTCTAGCGATGCAACTGCCTGAGACTCTTCCTGTGAGGGTTGCCAGACCCTCTCTGGTATTGCAGCGCTCCCTATTATGCTTGGACGAGCCTGGGAGGATTTTCCCCAGCCTTGTGAGGTTGGGTGGCGGAAACAGGGGTGGTGCTAGCGTTGTCTCTGTCGCCTTCTTCTCCAGCGTCGGTGATCTCCCGAACCAGGATGGCTGGTTTCTTTTCTGCTGGGGGGGGGGGGTGAAGTTCTGGAGGTCCTGCCTCTCACTAAAGCTTTGTGAGGTTTATATAACCAAGCCGTGAACACCTCCCTACCTCCCTCCCTCCCTCTCTCGCGCTCTCTCTCTCTCTCCCTCCCTCTCTCTCTCTCCCTATCTGAGCAGCCTGTGCGGACAGGACTGACGGTTAGCCAGGTCGGCAATAGTGTTGCAGTCGGCTTTTTCTCTGGCGGCCTAGGCGGTCTATTCGCGCGGTCTGTGTAGACAGAGGAGGCGACTTGCCAGGTCGGGTTGTGTTCAACCGGCAGTTGGTTCCTAGGAAGTAACTGGGCGGATTGGATTACTATCCGCAGAGCTCGCCAAGACTGGCGAGGTGCAGACTTGGTTGAAGTTCAAAGGAGGGGTTAGACTGACTTACTTTAGAGGGGGGGGGGGGGGTGAATAGAGTATTTAAATTTTTTTGGCAGTTTTTCTTTTTATATATCAGAGTGAAAATAAGTGATACCAAATATAATAATAGAAGGAAAAATAAGCTAAGCTATTCTAACTATCACAACCACATCAAGAACAAAAATAGAAAATGAGCAACTAGACAATACAAGAAGATTTTATAGTGGTTCCCCTAAACTTGGGTACATCCACTCTTCTACCACCATGGTAGGAATCCACTAGCAGGTTTTTATCAGGTGACTGCCACCACAATATCTATTTGCAAGGAGATATTATAACCCTTTAGGCTTTTGATCAGGTGCCCAAAACAAACCCAAGTCTTTTGATCAGGAGACTTGACAACCAAGAGCTAACTTTTGAAGGGAGTTAAAACCCTTTTACAAGAGGTGAGAGGAGGTGATGGTGTCTTCTCTTTCTCTAATCAACAGAGAAGACTAGTGTATCTTTGATGTTGACAAAGCTCCCCCTGAGATGTTGATGGTTCAGGAAGACTGGAGCTTTGCTTTAGGGTGTAGGTCTTCAGCCTTGTCTGAAGGCAGTCCTGGAACTTTTCTGACTGAATAAATCTTTGTTGTCCTAAATGTTCCTAGAAGTGAAGCTTGAAGAAGACTCTTGATTGTGCTGATTGTTCTTCTTCAGTCTTCAGACTTGACAAGGTGAAACACATAGAATTTTCTGCACTGTGAGAGAGAGAGTTCTGTGAAGTTTAGTCTATCTCAGTGATGTATATTTTTTTTCTGTAAGTTCTGGTGGTTCCTTTTATGTATTTTTCTAAAAGACAAAAATCTCTTTTTATATCCTCAGTCAATAATTTCTTCTTTGAAATTTGAATTACTACCTTAATTGATGGCTGATCTGGAGAATACAAATGGCTGGAATATATCATTAATGAGTTTCCCCAACTGTCCCTTAATAAAATAATCAAGTAAACATCCTGATGAATTCCATAATTAATGTTGTCAATAACGGCTATATTCAGAGGAATATGAGCATTAATTACTCATGAATAATACTACTATTAATATAGAAATAAAGGAACAGAAGGAAGAAAACTTCTCATTTTGGAACTGGACAGATATCGTCGATCACTGAACAGAATTCGTCGATCTGAGATCCAAGATCATCGACCTAAGAATTCCAGTCCATCGACTTGAGCTCTACGAACTGCGTGCTGAGAATGACTTGCCAAATCTGTACTCTGAGTTCATCAAGCTGAGATTCTGTCTGACGAAAAATGATCGTCGACCTGAGCTCGAATATTGTCGAGCTCAGCTTAGAAAAATAACTCTGAGTTCGTCGATCTGAGGCCGGCGTTCATCGAGCTGAGTTCGAAGAACTTCGAATTGATCAAACTGTTCTCTGAAAACTTCTAAGTCTGAGTCTTCTGAGTTCCTTTGCTGGCTGGTCCAAGAAGGTTGAACTTAATGACTTAGCCTACACTCTAGGACTACTAGACTTGACCCTGACTATACAAGGTGGGTCAAACTCAACCTAAATTAGTGAACCTAGCCCAAATCCAACTAGTGATCTGAAAGACTTTATTTCAAGAGCCTATACACCTAGAGGGGGGTAAATAGGTTCTAATCTTTTTGTGTCTTTTTAATTTTTTAGACAAACAGTTATATGACTTCTTTCAGCACAGATTAATCAATCTACAGAAAATAAACACATCACAGCAAATACCAGATTTATAGTGGTTCCCCAAGATATGGGTACATCCACTTTCCCCCTTCGCCTATCCAGCAGATAACTGGATTCAGCCTAACTTCCTTCCACTGGCTCAGATCCGCAGTTCTTACAATCTCAGAACCAAAGATGGTTCCTACACCTCAGACTTTACACAAGTCCTATTTCAGATTCTTCCCCAGAATCCTACCTCAGGCCTCAGCCCTACCTCAACCTTTATAATTAAGCTTACAAACCAGACTTTCCACAAGTCCTATCTCAGGTACACAACCCTACCTCAGCCTTTATAATTTTAGGCTTACAATCTCAGATCTAACAGTAGATCCTACGAGAATTTGTGTGTAAAGCGTAACTGAAAACTTCACCAGCTAGATTTCTCTGTTGATGTTGTCTTATTGATTAGTTCTTGTATAGACTGATCCTTCTGATCCAACCTAACTTAGCTTTTCAAAGCTTCTTGATTAGAACAAAATAAGGTGGATCTTCTCTTGATGTTGAAGTTGATCCTCAGTCAGCTTATTCTGTAAATTCAAATTGAACTCTGAATCTTTCTTACAGACAGCCCTTGATATGTCTGAATTCTTCTTATTCATTCTTGTCTGTCGTTTCTTATCTGTATCTTATATAGAGCTTGCTCCATGGTTACCGGCTGATCCGGTTCATAACAAACTTCTGACAGTTCTGACAGTTGTGTCAGACCGGCTAGTTATGACAGCTGTCAAGTCACCAGTCACGTCACCAGGTTCTTCAATGTCTTTTCAACTCAGCACATAACACTCAGCAGACTGCTTCACACGTGTTGACACATATAGACTAAGTGTCGACATAAGTCTTCATGGTGTTGACAGAATTACTCCAAGTGTCGACACAGTCATACTTCTGCTTCTCGATACTGTTTTTGTTGTATGTGTCGACACAAGTCCTGTGTGTCGACACAACAGCTTCTTATCTCGACATTTCTGTTGCAGACAGTTGGCATTGAGTGTTTGTCAAATGGCATTGAGTGTGTGTCGACACAAGTCCTGTGTGTCGACACAATTACTTCGAAACTCGACACAGCCTTTTGAGAGTTGGTGTGTCGACACAAGTCCTGTGTGTCGACACAATTGATTCAGGTGTCGACATATCTCCTGAGTGTCGACACAGTTTTAGTTTTAAGTGTCGACACAAATCCTTCTTCAGATGTCGACACAATTCTGGATGTCGACACAGCTGCTTCTTTGGGTGTCCACATAGCTTTGAGTGTCGACACAGCTTCTTCATAAGTGTCGACACAGCTTCTAGGTATCGACACAACTTCTTTACAAGTGTCGACAAAATTTTCCTGTGTGTCGACACAGCTTGCCTGAGTGTCGACACAAGTTCCCTGAGTGTCGACACAGTTTCTTCACAAGTGTCGACACTTGTACTTAGAAAATTTTTCTTCAAATTCTTAAACCTGCACAATGAAACTCAAACTTCTATCAAATACAAATTGATGCATATCATTGACTAAGTTGATGCTTCTCCAAATCTGGTACACATTTTCTAATGTACCCAACAATCTCCCCCTATTTGGAGAAGTCATAATCCTTAGTCAAAGATATACATCTCTTAAGATAAAACAAAATTGTAATAGATGTAAAAACATTTCAGAGCAGGTTATCACATAATCATTGTAAACAACAAACACTTAATACTGAAACAGATTTCATTAATCAGTAAAACTTTGGTTTACATGAATTTCTCATAGAACAAAAGAAACAAAATAGTATAATGTTCTATTACAAAAACCTAGCAATCCTATTACTGACTAGGCTCCTTAATAACTATTTCTTTGCCAGACTTAATTTTAGCCTGCATAGAAGGTTCAGCATCCTCAACTGGCTTTTTCTCTTTTAAAGCTTTCTTCTTTAATTCTTCAGCCTTGATCTTCTGTCTTTCAAAATAGTGGAAAGGTTTAGGGAAGTACTTGCTTGGCTCTTGAGCATTAGCAGGTAGCTTCCCAGCCTTAACACTTCTTCTATGTTGAAGAATTGCTTCTTGTCCTGCTTGATATGTATTCCACTCTTGCTCTGAATACCACTTACCCCTATCATGGGTTTTATCCTTTACAGCTTTCCAGGCAGTAAGTATGATGTTTCTATAAGTTGGGCTCCATTGCTCAAAATCTGGCTTCGGCTCAGCCTGCTCTCTGAATCTCTTCTTGGAAAGTTGAGCTTCCTTTTGAGCTTCTAATGCAGCTTCTGACATTTCAACCTTTTCCAGAACTACATTTTGTGCCTCTGGTGGAGGACTATACATTTTCAGCACTTCTTCTTGAACCATCTCAAAATCAGCTGGGGGGTAGATCATCTGAGAAACTTCAGGCTGGTCTCCTTAAAAATATGCAGATTATATCCCAGACTCTGCTACATTATCATCATCACAAAGAGGAGGATATCCAAGAGTAGCTCTAATGCTATTGGAAGTCCATTTAGTATGGTCAAAGCTGGTTTTGACTAGTAATCTCTCCCCTTTTATGACTTCTCTTGTAATATGATCCCTCAAATCTTCTTTCTAGAATCTAACTTGATCAGCTATATATTCAGTTCCCTCCTTAAAATAAACTCTGAATTTTGTAAAGAAAGTTTTAATTTTCTCCTGAGAATCTTGAAATGTGGCTTTGACAGTAGATATGTCTTCCTGGATTTGCTTGGAGATGTCAGCTTTCAGAGCAGTGGTAGAATCAATGAGCTTAGTTAATATTGCATGATGTGAATCCTTGAGATTTTCATTCATCCTTAACTGATTCTCCATTACATATCCCTGCTTCACTTCAATTTCATCCACTTTATCTTAGATATCTTGCTGTTGCGTGGCCAGGAACAGCACAACATTACCTCCTTTATGGAAGCAATCTGTCCTCTCCTTCTTATTTTGATTCACTTCAAATCTAATGGATTTGATGTCCTGGGCCAATTGAAACTTTAACTCCTTATGAGTTTCATCCACTTATTTCTCTATAGACTGTCTTTGATTATCCAGTTTTATTTGCATCTGGACCAGTAAAGAACTGAAGACCATACTTGATGTAGATGGTGTTGTTCCAATTTATAAAGCCTTCTTGTATCCAGAACTCTTTTTCTTTAAAACAGTTAGCTTCCTTTTCTTAGCCAATATGGCTTCTTCATCTTCAGAAGATTCAGTTGTACTTTTAATCTTAACAGTATTCTTTTCAGCTGGGGCATCCTCCTCAGTATCCTTTGATAACTCCCCTCAGTCCTTGGAATATCTTTTCCTTTCTCAATATGCTCCCCCTCAGTCCTATTTGGAGGAGGATTAGGAAACAATTCTTCTAAGGTGAATTCCTATTGTATCTATACAGAAGGAATAAGAGTAGTTTTTAAAGTACTACTTAAAAGACTAATACCACTTGAAAGATTTTTGTGTAAACAAAAGTGTCCCCTAGAATAATTTTTGAGGAGAATCCCATCATATATCACTAGATTGTGGAGAACATACTTACTGACTCATTTTGAGCATCTGTCTTATCAGTTTCTTCAGCTATAGTGTTGATTTCATATACTACATCCATGATTGTTGTCTAGGACAACATCATCTGAAAGTGGGAACAAGATTTATCTCAACTCTAGAGGGGGGGGGGGGTGAATAGAGTTTATTTAAAGTAAATTCACAATTTTAAACTAACAAAACTTTTAAGATTTAACTTATATATAGGTGTAAGGTGCCTGCTATAGAATTAATAAGACAGTAAAAAAGAAGAGCACAGCACACAGCAAAGAAAACACACAAGCAAACCAAAAAACACAAGGAGCTATAGTGGTTCCCCAAAAACCTGGGTACATCCACTCTTCTACCACCCTTGGTAGGAATCCACTGCAGGAAGGGTTGATCAGGTGTCCTGGCACCAATGAGCTTTTGATAAGGTGCTCAAAAACCAAACTAGATTTTTTGATCAGGTGTCTTGCCACCACTGAGTTTTGACAAGGTTCTCAGAACCAGAATCAAAACTTTTGAAGGGATTTTTGAAAACCCTTTTATAGAGGGAAAGGGAAAAGAAAAAGAGTGAAGTTGTCTTCTCTGTCTCAATCAAAGAGAGAAGCACAAGTAGATTTGTGTTGTCAAAGCTCCCCCTGAGATGTTGACTAGTTCAGGAGTGGAAGCTTTGCTTCAGGGTGATAGGTCTTCAGAAGCTTCAGATCTCCAGCAGAAGATGGTTTCAGCAGATGCTGAAAGATGAGTTGTCTGAAGTCCTTGAGATGAAGCTAAGATCACTTTTTCAGTATGCCAAAATGTTCAACTGATTCTCCAGGGTTGATTACTTGAGTTTTCTTGTGTTGATCAGACTGTCCTGAGAATCACTTGTTCTTTTTCTTTCTTATCTGTGTATATCACTATCTCTGTATTTGTCTATGTATGTGTATCTAAATCTGTGTATTAGAGAAAAGAAGAGAAGCAATTTTTATTCTCTGAAGATTCTATATCCAAGATAGCCGTTAACTGACATTAAATGCCTTCCATAAAATTTTGTCTTCTAGAGGAAAGTCCAATAAAACATTCTCAAAAAGAATTCCTTGAAACTTGCTCCAGAATAAATGAAAACGGCTGGCAGATCTCTTGACATAAATGCTGAGAGAATTTGAAAAACATTCTAAAGTCTGACTGAATTTGAATCCTCAAAAACGTCGATCTCTCAAGAAAAACGTCGATCTGAGCTAGAAGATTGTTGAGCTGAGCTCAGAGACTGAAAATGATCATCAGACATAAAACATCGAACTTAGCTCGAAGATCGTCAAACTGAGCTCGAAGATCGTCAACCGGAGTTCGATGATTTAACATAGTTGAGCTCAGAGATGGTCGAACGGAGTTCGACGTTTCGTCGAACTGAGCTCGACGAAAATTGTCTTAGACTTGGCTCTATTTCCTTGATCTTGGAATGGTCCTGGGGGCAGCTTCAAACCTAAGTTCTAAGCCCTAGACTCATTCTAATGTTGACCTTTCCAACTATACATCTAGGTCAAGCTGGTTTCCTAAGAAAAACATAGTGATCCTTACCCAAATTAGTAATAGGGTGTTCCAACAATCTCCCCCTATTTGGGTTAGGATTACTATTTACATATTTCAGAAATAAAAACTACAATCAACATATAGAAGAGCAACAAACTAAAACAAAATAGCAGAGAAGCAATCATAGCAGCAATCAAATGGAATTTCAGCAAATGTTCAGAGAGATTGTGTTGTCTGCTTACAGAAATTATTTCTTTTTTACTTCCTTTCTTAAATATAATTTCTCTGTTAGGATTAAGGGCTTCCTTCTTTGACCTTCTATCATCATCTGCACTTAAGGAGGTTTGAGCTCTTGGCCTGGGAACCACAGCCTCAGGATGCAACTTCATGTAGTCCACTGGGTCAAAGAATTTTCTTGAAGAATACCTTTCCAGTTCAGCTTTTCTTTGATCTGATAGAGTAGTAATATTAGAGGTGTCTTTCCCTTGTTCTCTGGCTTTCTTCAACTGATCTAAGGCAGCCAGTTCTTTCATCCTTGCAGTCCATGACAATGGATTGTTCTCTGGATCTTCAAAAGGCACTGCAGGCTCATATCTATTGACATTTTCTAAAGCAATAGGAGTTCTAGTCTCAACTTTTTCTCTGAGTTTGTAAGGGAAAGGACCTTGAGCAGAGTCCATGTGTCTTTGTCCTTCCCTTGCATGAAATCTATGTTCTCTTTGACTTCCTCTATACTGTCCCCTTCTGGACTGATAACCCCTTTGGTATTGCCCCCTAGGATGGTATCTTTGAGAGGACTGGGAGGAACTTTGCTTAGAAGCTGGGGTTTGAGAAGCTGAGCCTCCACCTGACCCTGAATCTGGAGGAGGAGGAGGAGGAGGCTGAAACTGAGAAGATCCCTTTTCATATATATCCAACTTCCTTCTTTTCTTCATAGTTTTTAATTGATTTTTGGAATACTGCATCTAGGGCTCAGAGATGGGACATTCATGCAGAATATAGTATGGAATGTCATTTGAATCTTTAGCTTGAGCAGGAGGAACCTTCATCATGGTCTTGCTTCTGGCCTTCCTTTTCTTGGCAATAGTATTAGAAGAGTCATCAGATTCAGTGTGAAACTGATCACTGTCTGAACTTTGAGGTCTATCATATAAGTCATCAATACTCTTTATATACTTTTCTTGTTGTTTTACTTGATCAGGGGTCAGAGCAGGAGCAGTAGCAGCAGCAGTAGGAATTGGAGAAGCAGTAGGGGCAGAAGTAACAGAGGCAGCAGGTTCAGATCCTTCCAGATATATAGCAAGTTCTTTAGCAGCAGTATCCTCAACAACAGAAATCATGTCAATATCTTCTGATATAATTGTAGAAACAGCAGCAGCAACAGAACTAAAAGCATCAACATCCACAGCCTTGAAAGAATTGACATATGAGGCAATTAGGCTGGGATCACATACAGAGATAGGCACAATGGACTTAGTGAGGTCTTTAGCTTGATGCACTGGCAGAGAACTGAAATAAACAGAATCAAATATAGAAAGCAGACTCTGAAGGTCCACTGCAAAAACAAAAGCAGGACTTGAACCTTCAGCAGCCTCAGGCACATCCAATGCTTCATAAGGCATCTCCCCCTGCCTGGGTTCAGTGGAAACTGAATCAAGGCACCCAGATGAAGGGATTGCCTAGGAGGAGAGGAAGGAAGAAAACTTAGTAGACAGCTCCTAAACATGTTTCAGGAGTGGAGCCAAGGAGGTCTCCAGCAGTGAGGTTAGCCTGGGGGCTAGCAACACATAGAGCTTGTCTGCCAGGGCTGAAAGATCTACATGCTCAAGATTGGCATGAGCAGAGGTAGGAGTTGAAGAGACTGGAATGAGGGTGGCTGGAGCTGATGTAATGGAGAGTGTGGAGATAGGAGGTGTAGGGATGGATGGCTCTGAAGGAGGAATAGTGGAGATAGATGTTACTGAGGTGGAGATGGATGAGATGGAAGAGGTAAAGGATGGGGTGAAGGATGGTTGAGAAAGTATGTCTTGAAGAAGTTGTTGGTAAGAGGATGTAGAGGGAAGCTCAGGAGGAGTGGGAGGAGAATCATCCATGAAGGAGTCATCTATAAGAGAAAATGATGGAGTGGTGAAAGATGGATAAGAGAACAAAGGGTGGAATTGTTCTGAGGTAGAGGCTGGAGGAGGTGAAATTGGTGAAGAGATTGTAATGGGGGATGAGATGATAGAGGTTGAGATTGGTGAAGAAGTTGAGGTGGTGACTGGGATAGAAACAGCTTGAGTAGGAGAAGAAGAAACATGCAATTCTTCTGCTGGGGCAGATACCTTAAGAGGAGTGACTGATATAGTCCTGGTGCCTGAAGCAAGTGGTGCTGCAGCAGCCCTGCTGGGGTTGATGATCTGCCTGTCCCATCTGCTGAAGAGGGCACAGGTAAGCCTCTTGGATGCATTGATGTACATCCCACTAGAGGTCAGCAGTTCAGGGCACCTGGAGTGCAGGTAAACCCCTAATATCCTCCCATAGCTTACACAGCTTTTGTTCAGCTTCTTCTTGATCAGATTGAAAAAGATGGATCCCCAATCTAAATGTTTCTTGTCAACCAATGCTCCCATTAAACAGAATTGGTATCTTGATATTGTATCATGGGCTGAGTGCTTTTCCAGAAGCACTTTTCCAACCACATCAGCCAGAAATTGGAATTCAATGGAAAGGTTCATTTTCAGCAGTTTGTTAGGGTTCACAATAGTATGACTCATTCTATCCAGCATAGAATCATACTCTTCTCCAGACAAATCTATGGAGTCATCTCCAGTACTAAGGAGGAAAACCTCTGTTAGAAGGGCTGCGGACAACGGTACCTAAGTCCCTTTGATTGAGCCGATTACAGAATTCTCATTCTCATTCGTGGCGGTAAAACACCATTCCTTTATCTCTTCTGCTGCAATCTTCATTCTGGTGGACATGATCTGAAACAGTTGCTGTTCTCGAAAAAGGTTTAGAATATCCTTGAATCTCTGATCACTTCCATCGAAAGAATTCATATCAATGTCGAAACCTGTATCAAATTTCATCTTTGAAATATCAGCACTTGACACAACCATCTGTACCTGCAAAGATGAAACAAACACGACACGTGTAGAAGGTTTGGAGGGAAAGAGTTGCAGAGAGTATGAAAGCGTAAATGACGAGCGGCGGCCGAAAAATGATTTTATATTAGGGTTCGACGCGAAAAAGGAAGGATCGTCGATCTCCGTTCGACGATCAGAACTCCTGATGGAAGCTGAAAGGGCTTCAATATCGTAGATCTCAGTTCGACGATCTAGGGAGAACGTCGAGCCCAGGTCGACGATCGAAGGCCTGAAAGAGATAGTGTACAACTATATGACACGCTCTAAACTCAGGTCGATGTTTTTGGGAAAATGTCGATCTCCGTTCGACGCTTTCTGGGAAAACGTCGAGCTCCGTTCGACGCTTTTTAGGGAAAACGTCGAGCGTAGTTCAGAGTCAGAAAACTATCCTACAGACACAAAAAGTGGGTTTTTAGCCTAGTCTTGGTCTGTTTTTAGATTTACAAAATCTTGGAGTTTATTTTAAACAGCCTCCATCTAGCATTCCTAACTGATTGAGGAAGAAGTTATGCTTCTTTTCATCCAAAGGCTTGGTGAAAATATCTCCCCTTTGCAAATCAGTTGGGATGTATTCAAGTTCAATTTTGTTTTTCTCAACATTATCCCTTAGAAAATGATGCCTAATTTCTATGTGTTTTGTCCTACTATGGAGGACTGGATTTTGTGCAATGGAAATAACACTGGTGTTATCACAAAATATTTTAGACTTCTCTAAGTTGTAACCATAGTCTAGGAGTTGGTTTTGTATCCACAATATTTGTGAACAACAACTGCCTGCAGCCATGTATTCAGCTTCAGTAGTTGAGGTTGACACAGATGTTTGTTTCTTACAATACCATGAGACAAGTCTATCACCAAGAAACTGACAAGTTCCACTGGTGCTTTTCCTGTCTATTCTGCATACAGCATAATCAGCATCTGAAAATCTAGTTAAGTCAAATGCTGAATCTTTTGGATACCAGAGTCCAAGATTTGGACAGCTTTTAACATACCTAAGAATCCTCTTTACTAAAGTTAAGTGTGACTCTCTAGGGCTGACTTGGAATCTAGCACATATACATATAGCAAATATTATGTCAGGCCTACTGGCTGTAAGGTATAATAGAGAGCCAATCATTGCTCTATATATTGTCTGATCAACTGGTTTCCCATGTTCATCAGTATCCAATATAGCATTGGTAGGCATGGGTGTTTTCATACATGATGCATCAGACATCCCAAATTTCTTAACCAATTCTTTTGCATACTTGGTTTGAGAAATAAACATGCCTTCAGCATGTTGTTTGACTTGCAATCCTAAGAAGAAGGATAGCTCACCCATGCTACTCATTTCAAATTTAGAGTGCATAAGCTTGGAAAACTTTTTGCACAAATTTGAATCAGTAGACCCAAATATAATATCATCTACATAAATTTGTACTAGTAGGGTATGAGACTTATGGGTTCTAATAAAAAGAGTTTGGTCTACTCTCCCCCTAACAAAATAATTCTTCAGCAGAAAGCATGCTAGAGTCTCATACCATGCTCTAGGAGCTTGCTTGAGACCATATAATGCTTTGTGTAGTTTAAAAACATAATCTGGATGAGTTAGAGAGATAAAACCTGGAGGTTGTCTGACATAGACTTCTTCTTTGATCTTGCCATTGAGAAAAGAACTCTTCACATCCATTTGATAGACTTTGAATCCCTTATGAGCAGCATAAGCCAGGAAGATTCTTATGGCCTCTAACCTTGCAACAAGTGCAAAGGTTTGGTCATAGTCTATCCCCTCTTCTTGAGAATATCCTTGAGCAACTAGCCTTGCCTTGTTCCTTACAATAATTCCTTGATCATCCAGCTTATTTCTGAACACTCATTTTGTTCCAACAATTGAATGATCCTTTAGCTTAGGCACTAGTTCCCAAACTTTGTTTCTTTCAAATTGATGCAACTCCTCTTGCATTGCAATGATCCAGTGTGGATCTTGCTCTGCATCTTGAATGGTTTGAGGTTCAATTTGAGAGAGAAAGCAAGTGTGCATCAGGTTTTGATTGACCTGATTTCTGGTTTGCACACCAGCTGAGATGTCTCCAATCACTTGGGAGATTGGATGATCTTTTGGTGTTACTAGATCAACAGGGGGTGTTGATTGTTCACTAACCTGTGTTATTGTTTCCTCTTGTGGGACAACAACTGGCTCTTCAAGAAGATTTTCTTCCAGATGTGGAGCAGCTTCTTCATCTTCACTACTTTCATCCTTTTGAGTGACTTGTAATCTGTCCAATTCTTCAGCTAGAGAATGCACCTGCAAATGTTCTATGGTAGAAGTATTCTTCTCCTTGAAAGACATATTAGTTTCATCAAAGGAAATGTGGACAGATTCTTCTATTTTTAGAGTAGTTTTATTATAAACCCTATAAGCTTTACTGATCATGGAGTATCCCAGAAACACTCCTTCATCAGCTTTTGCTTGAAATTTTGCTAAATATTTCTTGTCATTATTGTGAATATAACAAGTGCAACCAAAAACTTTAAAATAGTCTACTTTAGGTTTCTTCCCTTTGAGCAATTCATAGGGAGTCTTGCCCTTCAGTTTATGTATTAGACTTCTATTCAACACATAATTGGAGGTGTTCACTGCCTCAGCCCAAAAGGATAGAGGTAGGTGAGCATCTGTCAATAATGTAGTTACAGATTTAATAAGGGTTCTATTTTTCCTTTCAGCTACCCCATTTTGTTGAGGAGTTCTAGGAGCTGAGAAAGTATGCCTGATCCCTTCACTTTGATAGAACTCTTGCATGAGAAGAGAATCAAACTCTGTCCCATGATCACTTCTGATCAGGGCAATGTAAGTGTTGAACTCAATCTGAATGCATTTGAAAAACTCTGTCAAACACTTAAAGTTATCAGACTTCTTCCTCAGAAAGAATACCCATGTAAATCTTGAGAAGTCATCTACAATCACTAAAGTATAGGATTTCCCTCCTAAGCTTTGTACTGTAATGGGTCCAAAGAGATCCATGTGTACCAGATACAAAATCCTAGGTGAATCACTCTTGTTAATTGATTTAAAGCTATTTTTAGTTTGCTTGCCTAATTGACAAGCCTTGTAGAGTCCTTCCTTCTTGTAGGGGCCAGAAGGCAGTCCTCTGACAAGGTTGTCCTTGGATAGCCTAGTAATGGTTCTAAGGTTAACATGTCCTAGTCTCTTATGCCATAGAATATTAGGTCTAGATATGGAATTAAACAGGCAAATATCTACCTTAGATGAATGAAAGTCTACTAAGTAAATATTACTTTCCTGTTACCTGTCAACACAGTTGTGTTTCTTCTGACTTGATCTTGCATATTTATTTGTTGAAAGTCACTTGATATCCTTCATCACACAGCTGACTAATGCTTATCAGGTTGTTCTTGAGTCCTTCAACATAGGCTACTTTCTTGAAGGTGACTGTCCCAATTTGGACTGCACCATATCCTTTTGTAGTTCCAAAGTTTGAATCACCAAAAATTACTTTGGGTCCAAGCTTGGCTTTAAAGGATGTGAAGTTGTCCTTATTCCCTATCATGTGCTTTGAGCACCCACTATCCAGATACCATAGCTGGTTTGATGTTGGATAGGTCTTCACCTGCACATAAACAGCTTATATGTTTTTGACCCAGTTTACCTTGGGCCTAGGTTGATATCCCTTAAATTCAGAAATAAAAGACATCCCAGGTTGATTCTTATAACCTTCAGGATGGTATCTCCTAGGATGTATTATCCATTCAGTGTAAGGATTAAAGCATTGGGATGAAGCACTTCTAGGATTGAATCGAGATTTGCCTCTGAAAGAAGGTTCAAAGTTCTGAACTCCGTTCGACGATCGTCGATCTGGGTTCGACGATCTTGGGTAAAATCATCGAGCTCCGTTCGAAGATCGACTGTGAGGGAGTTCCGAGTTCAGGAATCGTTGAGCTGAGTTCGACGTTTCAGCCTGAGATCGTCGATCTCTGTTCGACGATCGTCGACCTCTGCTCGACGTTTTCTGTTGAACTTTGCTTTTCTTAGGTAAATCTGAATTCATCCTAGCTACCTCTACAACACCCTTCCCTTTATCAGAAATAAATTTGATTGGGGTTGTTAATACTATGGGTTGGATAGATGAAGCACCCAAGCCCAGTGTACTGTTTAATCTTGAGTTCACTGTGCTTGTGATGTCCATTAATTTGATACTTCTCCCATTGAGGGATTCTTCAAATTGCTTGGCCTTGGATAGTTCACTCTTCAGTAAAGCTATCTCCTCTCTATAGCATTCTAACTCTTCAGAGAGTTTGAGGTTCTCTGATTTTAAAGTGCTATACTCAGATAGTTGTTTTCTGAGGGAAGTGATTTCCTTCTCAGACTCCAACAGATCTAGGCATAGTACTTTAAACTCATGTTTAAAGTCCTCAGAACTGAAATCAAATGAATTGATTACCTGATCTTCTTCTAGTTGAGCTTCTGAATCTGATTCTGACTCTTCTGCTTCTGAATCTGTTTGAGAGGCATTGATAGCCATCATGTAAAATTCCTTTTCATCAGCATCATCCTCATCATCACTGGAGCTGGATGAGGCTTCAGAGTCCTCTTCAATTTCACTCCATGTCTCAGCAATAAATCCCTTCCTTGTATGTTTGTTCTTGTTGGAGGAGGGTTTGTCTGAGCTGTTCTTTCTGAAGTCTTTCTCCTTTCTTCTTTCTCTTCTATCTTTCTTGTCCTTGTTCTTGTTTTCTGGACAGTCAGGCACAATATGGCCTGGTTTCCTACAACCAAAACATATAATTTCTTTATTGTATTTGATTTATCATACCTTGGCTTATCATGTCCCTTGTATGATCTTTTTTTGAAGTCTTTTCTGGCCATCTTGTAGAATCTTTTGGCCAGTAGACTTAGGAGCTCATCATTTCCTGTAGCTTTATCTTCAGGCTCCTCTTCTGTAGCTTTGAAGGCTATGGTCTTCTCTTTCCTTGTGACTGGAGAAGTAGCATTTTGTTCTTCTTCTATATTTTTAATGAGCAGCTCGTAAGATTTGAGCTTGCCCAGGAGAGATTCAGTGGTAATCTCATTTAGACTTCTGGCATCTTTGATTGGCCAGATTCTTGAATCCCAAGTGCTGGGCAAGCACATTAGGATTTTGTCATTCAGCTCAGTCAATGAGACTTCTTTATCCAGAGTCTTTAACTCATTGACAATCAGACTTAGTCTATTGTACATGTGAGCCACTGATTTAGCTTCTCCCTTTTTGAAATTCTCATATTGGCTTATAAGATGGGATCTCCTGTCTTTCCTTTCATCAGCAGATCCTGAGACAATTTAAGAGAGCTTATCCCAAATTCCTTTGGCTGAGTTGTATTCAGCTACCTTCTGAAATATCTCATCAGACATTGTCTGAGCTAAGATGTTCATGGCCTTGGCATCTGCAGTCTTCCACTTCTTTATTTCAGCATCTGTTCCTAAAGGAGGTGGAACAACATTTGTACTTGAGCTTGCTGGTGGACTTGGGCACACTGTCAAAACAAAATTAAATATGTCTTCATCAATAGAGTTCATGTAAAGTCTAATCTTTGCTTTCCAAAGTGCAAACTTGGATAGATTGCACACTAGAGGCCTGGTGCTTGCATAATCTTTATTCTGTGCCATGTCTTTATATAAAATTAAATATAATGAAAATAACCCTCTTAAAAGATTGATCTTATCAAGGATCTTTTGGTTCAGGTGTTAGCATGTATGAACAACCAACCTCCCTCTGATACCAATTGAAAGTGGGAACAAGATCTATCTCAACTCTTGAGGGGGGGGGGGGGGGGGGGGGTGAATAGAGTTTATTTAAAGTAAATTCACAATTTTAAACTAGCAAAACTTTTAAGATTTAACTTATATATAGGTGTAAGGTGCCTGCTATAGAATTAACAAGACAGTAAAAAGAAGAGCACAACACACAGCAAAGAAAACACACAAGCAAACCAGAAAACACAAGGAGCTATAGTGGTTCCCCAAAAACCTGGGTACATCCACTCTTCTACCACCCTTGGTAGGAATCCACTACAGGAAGGGTTGATCAGGTGTCCTGGCACCAATGAGCTTTTGATAAGGTGCTCAAAAACCAAACTAGATTTTTTGATCAGGTGCCTTGCCACCACTGAGTTTTGACAAGGTTCTCAGAACCAGAATCAAAACTTTTGAAGTGAGTTTTGAAAACCCTTTTACAGAGGGAAAGGGAAAAGAAAAAGAGTGAAGTTGTCTTCTCTGTCTCAATCAAAGAGAGAAGCACAAGTGGATTTGTGTTGTTAAAGCTCCCCCTGAGATGTTGACTAGTTCAGGAGTGGAAGCTTTGCTTCAGGGTGATAGGTCTTCAGAAGCTTCAAATCTCCAGCAGAAGATGGTTTCAGCAGATGTTGAAAAATGAGTTGTCTGAAGTCCTTGAGATGAAGCTAAGATCACTTTTTCAGTATGCCAAAATGTTCAACTGATTCTCCAGGGTTGATTACTTGAGTTTTCTTGTGTTGATCAGACTGTCCTGAGAATCACTTGTTCTTTTTCTTTCTTATCCGTGTATATCACTATCTCTGTATCTGTCTATGTATGTGTATCTAAATCTGTGTATTAGAGAAAAGAAGAGAAGCAGTTTTTATTCTCTGAAGATTCTATGTCCAAGATAGCCGTTAACAGACATTAAATGCCTTCCATAAAATTTTGTCTTCTAGAGGAAAGTCCAATAAAACATTCTCAAAAAGAATTCCTTGAAACTTGCTCCAGAATAAATGAAAACGGCTGGCAGATCTCTTGATATAAATGCTGAGAGAATTTGAAAAACATTCCAAAGTCTGACTGAATTTGAATCCTCAAAAACGTCGATCTCTCAAGAAAAACGTCGATCTGAGCTAGAAGATCGTTGAGCTGAGCTCAGAGACTGAAAATGATCATCAGACAGAAAATTTCGAACTGAGCTCGAAGATCGTCAAACTGAGCTCGAAGATTGTCGACCGGAGTTCGATGATTTAACATAGTTGAGCTTAGAGATCGTCGAACGGAGTTCGACGTTTTGTCGAACTGAGCTCGACGAAAATTGTCTTAGACTTGGCTCTATTTCCTTGATCTTGGAATGGTCCTGGGGGCAGCTTCAAACCTAAGTTCTAAGCCCTAGACTCATTCTAATGTTGACCTTTCCAACTATACATCTAGGTCAAACTGGTTTCCTAAGAAAAACATAGTGATCCTTACCCAAATTAGTAATAGGGTGTTCCAACATCATCAATACCTCCCCCTTGGGCAGGCATCTCAGTTTCTTGTTCTAAGTTTTATCCCCTTGGAGTGGAGTCAACTTGTTGCTCCTGGGGCTCACTGTCCTTTACTTGATCATGAGCATCCTGTTGATGCTGGTCTTCATCAGAACTAAAGACCACTTCCTCCTCAGAATCACTGGAGGAGTCAGCCTGTACAACCACTTTCTTTTTCTTCTTGTCTTTCTTAGTTTGCTCCTTAGGAGCAGGGACTTCCTTGGTCAGAACTCTATCCCATCTTGACAGTATCCTCACATCCATTTTCCTCATGTGATTTATCTTAGAGCCATTTGCTTGTTTCAGAACATCTGGAATTACTGATGTTAAGCATAAACTGAGGATCCTTCCCAATTTAGGTTTCTTAATTCCTTTTTGTATTTTATTAAACACCACTGCTTCCCAGTTAGTGTTTATCTTGAATATAACCCTTACCATAAGATTGAATATGTGGGAAGAATACCTATCATGTCCACTAGTCTTGCAGATAATCACTTTGCCCACAACTTCTAAAAGAAATTTTCCTTGGGAATTCATCCCTTTTCTATTGATAGATGATCCAATCTTAATATTGGGACTCAGTCCACACCAGCTTAAAGCTTCAATTATCTGGGAAGGAGTTATTTCGTCTGTATCCTTGATCAAAGGAAGATGTAGTGCTTTCCTAATAGATTTCAATGTGAGCTTCACCAAGGTATCTTGAATAGATGCGTTGATTTTCTTTCCTTCTGTGTCCACAGTAGCGGTTGTGTAGAACTCTATGACTTCCTTTTTCCAAATTTTGGTCGGTTCAGAGACCAAAAATTCTAATCCATTTTCAGAAATTAGGGCAATAACTCCCTGAATTTCATCAGAAGCTGTCATGAAACCTTCACAAACCAGTTCATAACCTTCATTAACCTTATCTTCTTGGTGTGGCGCCATTGACGTAAGTGCTAGAGGAGAAGAGAAGAGAAGGTCTATGTCGACAGAAGGTGTAGAGTCAAAAATTCTGATATCGTAGTCGACCAGATTTTGAATTCACCTATTTATAGTACTTGTGTCAAGGACAGGTCAAACGACGGGCCTAAGTCAACAAGTCAGTTTTCGTGTCGACAAACAAATGAACTAGGTCTTGACAAAACTTAAGTTGAGTCGACACAACTATGTGTCAACATACTAATGTCTAAGTCGACAAAACGTATTTTAAGTCGACACATTTATGTGTCGACATACTTGAGTCAATGTCGACATACTTGCGTCTGTGTCGACACTGACCACTTTAGTCTCGATAGAGTTGTGTCGACGCCAACTTCAGTGTGTCGACACAAAAATCCTCTTGACATATGGTCTCAACAAGGTTGTGTCTACACCTATTCTTCTGTCGACACAGATACTATTTCTGTGTCGACACATCCTTTTTCTGTGTCAACACAACATACTGAGTGTGTCGACACAACTTACTTGTGTCGACACAAACTTTGTACTTAGCCAAATTTCAATAGAAATTTGGTGCTTACATATGCTACTTATGGAAACTTGTGCTAACCTATTCTAGGTTCAACAAACCTAATTCAATTTTGAAATTATTGAATTTAGTTTCATCCAGAGGTTTTGTAAAAATATCAGCTATTTGATTATCAGTTTTCATAAACTCTAGGCTAATATTTTACTTCTCTACATGTTCTCTAATAAAATGAAACTTAATTTCTATATGCTTGGTCCTACTGTGTGATACAGGATTCTTAACAATAGAAATAACACTTGTAGAATCACAAAATAGTGGAATTCTACTTACTTGGATGTCATAATCTTCTAGTTGATGCTTTATCCACATCAATTATGCACAGCAGCTACCTGCAGTTATATACTCTGATTCAGCTATTGATATAGCTACACTGGTTTGCTTCTTGCTGCTCCATGATACCAGCCTCCCACCAAGGAATTGACAGGTTCTTGTGGTACTTTTTTTGTCTTCTTTGCATCCAGCAAAATTTGCATATGAGAAACCAGTTAATAGAAAATCTCTATTCTTAGGGTACCAAAGGCCTAGATTAGGTGTGCCCTTAAGATATCTCAATATTCTCTTAACTGCAGTATAATGAGATTCCTTATGGCATGCTTGATACCTAGCACAGACACATGTTGCATACATGATGTCAGGTCTACTAGCAGTCAAGTATAGTAGGGAGCCAATTATCCCTCTATACAAAGACTAATCAATAGGTTTCCCTGCTTCATCTTTGCATATAGTCATACTTGTTCCCATTGGAGTTTTCATAGTAGAAGCTGAGTCCAAACCATACTTCTTAATCAACTCCTTGGTGAACTAAGACTGGGATATGGACAATCCACTCTCAGTCTGTCTAACTTGAAGTCTCAAGAAGAACTTCAGCTCACCCATACTGCTCATCTCAAACTTCCCTTGCATAAGTTTGGCAAACTTCCTACAAAGGCTGTTTTCAATAGAACCAAAGATAATGTCATCCACATATATTTGGACTAGTATTATCTTGCCTTTTGATTCCCTATAGAATAGAGTTTTGTATATCTTTCCTCTAGAGAATTTATTCTCAATAAGGAAGGCAGACAAGGTTTCATACCAAGCCCTTGGAGCTTGTTTCAAACCATATAGAGCTTTCCTAAGCCTATATACATAATCAGGAAAGTGAGAGTCTACAAAACCTGAGGGTTGTTCTACATAGACTTCTTCTTTTAAATCACCATTATGAAATGCTGATTTCACATCCATCTGATATACTTTGAACCCTTGAAAGGCAGCATAGGCCAAGAATAGCCTTATAGCCTCCATCCTTGCCACTGGAGCAAAGGTTTGATCAAAATCAATACCTTCCTCTTGCCTGTAACCTTTTGCTACCAGTCTAGCCTTGTTCTTGACTATAGTGCCATTCTCATCAAGCTTGTTCCTATAGATCCACTTAGTTCTTATTATGTTGTGATCCTTAGGTTTTGGCACCAGTTCCCAGACCTTACACCTTTTGAACTGACTGAGCTCTTCTTGCATTACATCAATGCAGTTGGTGTCTTGCATTGCTTCTTCAATCTTCCTGGGTTCTATCTGAGACAGGAAGCTAGAACATAGAAATGTGTTCATGCTCCTGCTCCTTGTTAGAACACCCTGACTTGCATTACCAATAATCTGGTGAGTTGGATGATCCTTCAGGTGTCTCCTTGCTGGAGGAATTCTGTCAACATTATGGCTATCTCCAGTTTCCTCATCTTGATGCTCCACATTTTCTTCTTCACCCAAAGGGACTTGGTATCCCCCTGGATAGCTGGCATCTTTATCCTCATCCAGTTTAGCAGGAACATATTCATTGATGGTCAGCTTGTCTAGCTTATTTGTTAGACCTGTAGAACTAACTGAAGAACTAGACAATTCACTGTTAATAAACATTGACTCATCAAATATAACATGCACAGATTCTTCTACAACTTGAGTAGTCAAGTTGTAGATTCTGTATGCTCTACTTTGGTTGCTGTACCCAACAAATATCCCTTCTAGGGATTTGGTAGCAAACTTAGTTTGGTAGTGTTTACCATTAACTAGTACAAAACACTTACTACCAAAGATTCTGAAATAAGATATGTTTAGTTTTTTGACTTTCAAAATCTGTTAGGGAGTCATCTTGTGTTTCTTGTTGATGGAGGCCCTATTGAGCATATGACATGCAGTATTTACTATCTCAGCCCAGAAGTATTCAAGGAGAGTAGTGTCATTCAGTAGAGTTCTACTGGCCTCAATTAGAGTCCTATTCTTTCTTTCAGCAACACCATTTTGCTGAGGAGTTCTAGGTGAAGAGAATTCCTGATGAATCCCAAGTTCTTCACAGAATTTTGTTATACATTCAGACTAAAATTCAGTTCCATGGTCACTTCTGATTTTGGCCACTGAACTGTTATATTCATTCTGTATTTGTCTGACAAAAGTCTGGAAAATAATTGGGGTTTCAGATTTCTACCTCAAGAAGAAAACCCATATAAATCTAGAATAGTCATCCACAACAACAAGTGTGTATGCTTTCCTACCAAGACTATGAACTGGCATAGGACCAAATAAATCCATATGCATGAGATACAAACATCTCTTTGAATCTTTGATGTCAAGTGACTGAAAAGAGGACTTAGTCTGCTTGCCTTTTTGGCAAGCTGAACACACACCCTCTTTTATGCACTTAACTTGAGGACCATTCCTCACTAATCCCATGCTGAACAGTAGTCCTATTGACTTATAGTTCAGATGAGCTAGCCTCTTGTGTCATTTGACACATAGAGAAGCTTTCTCTCCTGCAACCAAACAAATAGGTGAGTTGTTAGACTCACAATCTAGGTTAAAGCAATACACATTTCCTTTCCTAGTGCTAGTCAAAATGATCTCTTGTTCACTTGACCTTTTTACTAGGCACTCCCCTTTGAGGAAAGAAATATCATAACCTAGATCACTAAGTTGACTTATGCTAATCAGGTTATATTTTAGACCCTTTACATAAGCCACTTTAGTGATTGTAATTGAATCACAAGATATATTACCAAATCCTTTGATGATTCCCTTTTCTGATCCACCAAAGATAACTTTTGGTCCATTCTTTATGGACACATAGTCCCTCAACATTCTTCTTGTTCCAGTCATGTGTCTGGAATAACCACTATCCAAGTACCATATAGGGGTATGGTCACTTGGATTCACCTGCAACAAATAAAGAATCACTTACCCTTAGAGCCCAACTTGCTAGTGGGTCCTAGGTCCTTGTTAGTTTGAAATACTATAACTGATCTAACAGGAATCCTACTTTTGGTTTCAACACTTGAGTTAAACCAGCAATCCATGGCAAAGTGGCCCACCTTGCCACAACACCAACACTCAAACATATTATACCTTTTCATAGGTACATGTTTTCTTACTTTATTGCCAGTAGACTTATTAAGTGTTGGTGCTGGAACAACATTCTTCAAGTACTCCTCTTGAATATGATGGGCATGCATATAGATTGGTCTATTGATATTTGCACCCTTGCTCATGAAATTTTCATGCTCACAGTGACCATGTGTAATATCATGATCATACCTGTTAGTAGAATTCACTACCTTCTTTAAGAAAATAGGGAGATTAACAGCTAGAGGCTGAACTATGGCTTTACCTTTTCTATGAGAATTGGTAGCCCTAGTTCTTCCCTTAAAGCCTAGACCAGTCTTCCTTTTTTGTGAAACAAAATTATCTATCAAAGGTAAGTCTGATTTTGGCTTGGGGAATTTAGCCACTAGCTCTCTCTCTTGCTGAAGTTTTACCTCCAATTTCTTGATATGATTCTCTTTGAATGAGATTGTGCCCATCTGATTAACTGTAATGTTTTTCAATTTGGCAACCTCATTCAGTTTTTGATCCAGTATTTTTGCTGAATCTACTACAGCCAGCTTAAGAGATTCAATCTCGTTGGACTGCTCTTTAACAAGAAACTTGCTCTTCTTTAGAGCATGCAACAATCCACCATACTCATTAATGAGTTGGTGAACATCCCCCTCAGACTCAGATCCATCCACTTCTTTTGAAGCGGATGCTTCTGATTCTGATCTAGTAAAGTAATTTGAGACTAGGTGAGAATTGTTTACCTTACTTGGTCCAGGCTGATCCTGGCACTTATCTTCTTCAGATTGAGCCATCAACCCTTTACAGTAATATTCTTCCACTCCATTTATGGAGTCCAGCATCTGTAGGAATTCTAGTTCCCTAGAATCCTCTTCTGTTGAGAAGAGTCCAACATATGCTTCTGCCTATTCTTCTCCAGATTCTGAAGATGAATAGTCTCTCCAACTCTTCTCCTTCTGATCCACTAGAGACTTCTCCTTCTTGCCTTTGACCAACTGCTTCTTCTTGTCCTTTGAATCCTTTCTTTTGTCAGGACAGTCAGCTATGACATGCCCAGACCTGTTGCAGCAATAACACAAAATCTTAGAATTAGATTGTTTACCATGTTTAGAAGCATACCTATCCTCCTTAGGTGTTTTCTTCTTCCTATAGTATTCATCCTTGGAATAGGATGTTGATGAAGGCCTGGTTCTCCATTTATTTTTCTTCATAAACCTTTGGAATTGTCTTGTGAATGCAGCAAAGTCTTCATCAGATGTATGACTATCTGATGTACTTATTTCAGGAACTCCTTCTTCTGCTTCAGTACTCCTTCTAGGTGGAGAAGGAGATTTTCTCTTACCCTTCCTTGAGCCCTCAGCCTTGAAGGCTACTGAATTTTCTTTATGTTCAGATCTGCTTCCCTTCTCTTCCTCTTTCCTAGCAGTAAGCTGCATTTCATATGAAAGTAGTTTTCCAAAAAGTGTAGGTGGAGGTGTGTCAGCCAGTTTGGCCACTTCCCTGATGACACATATCTTAGTGTCCCAATCCTTTGTTAGGTACCTAAGAAACTTATCATTCAGTTCATAAGTATTGAAGACTCTTCCATATGTCATCAGTTCATTCACTATTCTGAAAAACTTTTTATAACATTCAGCTATGCTGTCAGTTTTAGTCTGCCTAAAGCTCACATACTCCTGATTCAGTATAGACTTTCTGTCCTCTCTGACTTCTTCTGTGCCTTCCATATAGACAATCAATGTATCCCACATTTCTTTGGAAATTTTACAGTGCACAAGATTCTGGAATGTGCATCATCTATGACACTTACAATTATATTCTGAGCTCTTTTATCTAATGTAGCCAAGATGATTTCATCCTTAGTCATCTCTGAATAACTCTTTGGAGTTTGAATGCTTGCATCAAGAACTGATACCTTCATTAGGATGAAGGGGCCTTCCTGTACTATGATATAAATTCTTGGATCAGATGCTTCCATAAATAGCCTGACCCTTTCTTTTCAAATGCCAAAAGATTCTTTCCTGCATATGGGCAATTTCATAGATCCAAATTCCTTTTGATTTTCACTTGAACCCATTCTTGTTATCTATTATTTGCCTTGGAGAAATCCTCTGACTATTAGGTCAAATTTTGAGGAACCTCCCTCTGATACCACTTGAAATACTTTATTTCAAGAGCCTATACACCTAGAGGGGGGGGGGGTGGGGGTGAATAGGTTCTAATCTTTTTGTGTCTTTTTAATTTTTTAGGCAAACAGTTATATGACTTCTTTCAGCACAGATTAATCAATCTACAGAAATAAACACATCACAGCAAACACCAGATTTATAGTGGTTCCCCAAGGTATGGGTACACCCACTTTCCCCCTTCGCCTATCCAGCAGATAACTGGATTCAGCCTAACTTCCTTCCACTGGCTCGGATCCGCAGATCTTATAATCTCAGAACCAAAGATGGTTCCTACACCTCAGACTTTACACAAGCCCTACCTCAGATTCTTCCCCAGAATCCTACCTCAGGCCTCAGCCATACCTCAGCCTTTATAATTAGGCTTACAACTCAGACTTTCCACAAGTCCTACCTCAGGCACAAAGCCCTACCTCAGCATTTATAATTTTAGGCTTACAATCTCAGATCTAACAGTAGATCCTACAAGAATTTGTGAGTAAAGCGTAACTAAAAACTTCACCAGCTAGATTTCTCTGTTGATGTTGTCTTCTTGATCAGTTCTTGTATAGACTGATCCTTCTGATCCAACCTAACATAGCTTTTCAAAACTTCTTGATTAGAACAAAATAAGGTGGATCTTCTCTTGATGTTGAAGTTGATCCTCAGTCAGCTTCTTCTGTAAATTCAGATTGAACTCTGAATCTTTCTTGTAGACAGACCTTTATCTGTCTGAATTCTTCTTATTCATTCCTGTCTATCGTTTCCGATCTGTCTCTTATATAGAGCTTGCTCCATGGTTACCGGCTGATCCGGTTCATAACAAACTTCTGACAGTTCTGATAGTGGTGTAAGACCGGCTAGTTATGACAGCTGTTAAGTCACCAGTCACGTCACCAGGTTCTTCAATGACTTTTCAACTCAGCATACAACACTCAGTAGACTGCTTCACATGTGTCGACACATATAGACTAAGTGTCGACACAAGTCTTCATGGTGTCGACACAATTACTCCAAGTGTCGACACAGTCATACTTCTTCTTCTCGATACTGTTTTTGTTGTATGTGTCGACACAAGTTCTATATGTCGACACAAGTTCTGTGTGTCGACACAGCAGCTTCTTGTCTCGACATTTCTGTTGCAGATAGTTAGCGTTGAGTGTTTGTCAAATGGAATTGAGTGTGTGTCGACACAAGTCCTGTGTGTTGACACAATTACTTCTTAACTCGACACAGCCTTTTGAGAGTTGGTGTGTCGACACAAGTTTTGTATGTCAACACAATTGCTTCAGGTGTCGACATATCTTCTGAGTGTCGACACATTTTCAGTTTTAAGTGTCGACACAAATCCTTCTTCAGATGTCGACACAATTCTGGATGTTGACACATCTGCTTCTTTGGGTGTCGACATAGCTTTGAGTGTCGACACAGCTTCTTCATAAGTGTCGACACAGCTTCTGGGTGTCGACACAACTTCTTTACAAGTGTCGACATAATTTGCCTGTGTGTCGACACAGCTTGCCTGAGTGTCGACACAAGTTCTCTGAGTGTCGACACAGTTTCTTCACAAGTATCGACACTTGTACTTAGAAAATTTTTCTTCAAATTCTTAAACCTACACAATGAAACTCAAACTTCTATCAAATACAAATTGATGCATATCATTGACTAAGTTGATGCTTCTCCAAATCTGGTACATATTTTCCAATGTGCCCAATAGGATCCAACAATCTCCCCCTATTTGGGTGAGGTTACTAAGTATAATGCATAAGAAAAGAAAATACAAACATACAAAATGAAAGAAAATATCTGATAGAATGAGAAACAATTCAGCAGATAGAAAGAATATCCACAGAGAATAAAAATAATTTTTAGAGCCTGTTTGGAGGAGGTGCAGAAGAAGATTTAGTGAACACTATTATTCTGAGAGGGTCTTCTGCTTCTTGCTTAGACATCTTCAGGTCTTGAGCTCCCAAAAGAGTTATAGTAGAAGCTCTAGGCACAATAACTTCTGGGTGAACCTGCATATAAGCATTTGGATCAAATAGTTCTTTGTCTACCTCAAACTTTTCAAGCTCTTTCTATTTGAAGGAAGAAATAGTTGTAAATTATGATGGATATGTTCCTTCTGTCTTTGCCTTGTTTATTTGAGATAAGCTTATCAGTTCATGGAATCTAGCCATCCTGAAATTTGGATCAAGCTCTGATTCATATCTTGGATCAGCTGAATAATCCTGAGCAGTCCTTTGAGGCTTTCTGAAAATAACAGACTGTTGCTGATAATTTGTTGAAGGATAATTCTTTACAGATTTTTTTGCAAAATAGGAATTTGGTGGTCTGCATTCACTGTATTTTCTAGCAGAAATGGAAGATTGTCTTTGAGCTAGTTTGGAAGATTGTCTTGAGTAATAAGGAGCTAGTTTAGAATATTGTCTTGAATACTGATAATGAGCTGGCTTGATAGGTTGAGAAGCACTGGAGGTAGACCTGACAAGATTTCTTGAAGCTCCTGCAGCAGGAGGAGGAGGAGGAGGTGGATCTTTCTTGAATTTCTTCACTGGAGAAGATCCAAACCTCTTCTTCTTCTGTGCTTTAGCCTGGTACCTAGACAGTCTCATCCAATGAGGAGTTGTTGGAGTAAGAGGAATGTTGTGCAGAATATAATATGGATCATCATTATATGGATTGAGCTTGGGAATAGCCTTTCCTAGAGCTTTCCTCTTCTTTGATTTGGATCTATTGGAAGTATCAGAATCAGAATCATCTTTTGAATCCTCATCATCATCAGATGATTTAGGAGGATTATCATATAAATCATCTATTTCTTCTAATGTTTGCTTTGAAATCTGTTTATCTGCTTGAGGAGGAGCTGGAGGTAGAATAACTGCAGAAGGAACAATAATCTTTGTAATCAGCTGAGAATCTTCTAAATCTTTATCAGTCAGAAGAAAATTATTCAAATTAGGATCATTTTGCATCTATTCAATCTCTAGTGCAACATCCTATGAAATTAGATCATCTAGACTTGGTATTGGACTATCATCCATTACATAGGTTGGGCCAGCAGGTTCCACAACCATGTTAGTAGCAAACCATGCCTGAATGGCCTGAAGAGTTTTTGTACTAACTGGAGCTGTATAGCAAATAATATCTGTGCAGTACTTGGGAGAAACAAATAAAAGAATGTTTCTATATAAGAGGTCAAAAGAATCTAGAACTAACTTCAGTTCACCTGTTGTAGAAATGGAACAGTCTTCAGAAAGAATAACCAAGGATTCTACTGTATCTGCATCTGGTATATCAGTATCAACAATATTTACTACTGTTGTTGCTATTGTTGTTGGATCTACTTCTTCATTGAGCATCTCCCCCTGCCTGGTTTAAGTAGGTACTGGAGTCAGGCCCACAACTGAAGAAGGAGGGACAGAGGGGGCATAAAGTTGGGCAGCTAGAGAAGAAATGGAAGCAGCAAGAGGTGAAATAGCCTCTGCTATGAGTTATTTTAGAAGAGGTGTAATTAATTGCAGAAGAGATGAAATGGGGAAGGAATCTATATCCATGAATTCATGAGGGGTTTGAGTGGATACAGATGGATTGAAGGAGGATGATGATGGATGAGAGGGTAAGGAATCTGGCATGGGCTCATCGTGAGGTGATGGAGTATTGAAGAGGGATGACATCAGTTCAAAAGATGGTAAGGAAGATCTGTTGTGAAGGGGAATATCAGTAAGATGTGGGGGAAGGGGAGACAGAGGAGGAGTAATATGCTATGGTGTAGTAGCATGCACTGGAGATTGAATTGGTGATTGTTGATATTCAAGGGATTGATGTGGTGAAGGAGAATGGACTGTAGTATGAACTAGTGAAGAAATATGGATTGGGGAAGCAGGAGGTGTTGGTTGTTGTTCTTGAGATGTGGAAGGATGCTGGAAGGTTATTGAGGGAGTTTGAATAAGAGGAGGTGGAGGGGGAATGGAAACATCCTCAGTAGGGTGGAGAGTGGCTGGAGCATCCCTTGTACCCTCAGAAGGTCTGGAAGAGGAAGCCTTGGATGGCTTAGAGATATTCCTCTCCCACCTGCCAAATAAGGCACAGGTAAGCCTCTTGGAAGCATTAATGAATATGGTCGGGGAGACCAGTGATTCAACAGCCTTGGCCTGAAGGAAGATTCTCAGTATTCTTCCAAAACACACTTCTTTCCTGATGTTTCTCTTCTTAATCAACTCAAACATGATTTTGGCCCAGTTCACGGCCTTCTTGTTCACCACTACGCACATCACTAGAAACTATTGTCTAGTAATGTAATCATGGGCAGTGTGCTTGCCCAGCAGTACTTTTCCTACAGCGTCTGCCAAAAACTTATAGTCTGCAGATAGATATTTCTTTAACAGTTTGTTAGGGGTGTATCCAGAATAACCCATTCGAATCAACATCTCATCGAATTCAGTAGTGTCGATTTCTAATTCCTCTTCTCCATTCAGTAAACCAAAAATTTCAGTAAGAACATCAGGGGTAAGTGGAATGGCGTTACCTAATATTGTCCCGATCAACGTATCAGTATCTGGAGTCGATAGAGTGAAGACCCATTCTCTGATTTATGTAGCCGCAATCTTAATCATGGTAGTCATCAGTCTCTTCAACAGTAAATCTTCAAACAATTTTAGGATGTCAAGGAAGATCTGGTCCGAGTGTTGGAATGACTCTAAATCTATGTCGAAACAAATGTCGAATTTCATAGTTGCAAGAGTGCTTGCTGGAATCACCATGATCACATGCAACAAAGAAATAGAGAGATCAAGTGCAAGGGAACTGAAAGCGTGGGATGGAGCTCGAAGAAATCCTAGATATAAGGTTTTTAAGAATATGAAATGACAAACTCCGTCCTGCGAAAAAGAAAAATTCTTTGATCTGAGGTCGACGAAATATTTTATCGACAAAAGAGTTCGCCTATCTCAGTCTGAAGAAGGGAAAACTCTTCGTGGTCTTCAGGTCGGTGAAAAATTTCTGAAGCCAGATTGTCAATCTTCGGTTGACGAAAATGACTTACATAGAGAGTTCATTGATCTTCGGTCGACGAATTTTCTCAAGAACTTTTCTCAGTTCGTCGATCTTAGGTCGACGAACTGTGGCAAATTCTTCGACCACTGACAGAAAGTTAAATTAAAGCTTATTCATTAATCATACCAAGCTGATTTAGAAAGAACATATGGTTTCTTTCATCCAAGGGTTTGGTGAAGACGTCTGCTCTTTACAAATCAGTGTAGATATAGACAAGATTAATTTTCTTTTTGTCCACACACTCTTTAATGAAATGATGCCTTATCTCTATATGCTTAGTTCTACTTTGATGAACTGGATTCTGAGCAGTAGAAATTGCACTTGTATTATCACAGAGTAAGGTTGAATTATTTAAGTTGTATCCATAGTCTAGAAGTTTGTTTTAAATACACAACAACTGTGGACAACAACTGCCAGCTGCTATGTACTCAGCTTCTATTGTTGATGTAGACACAGATGTTTGATTTTTTCAAAACCAGGAGATAAGTATAGCACCAAGGAACTGGCATGTTCCTGATGTGCTTTTCCCGTCCACTCGATATCCAGCAAAGTCAGCATCTGAGTATCCAGTCAACTCAAATTCTGACTCAGTTTGATACCAGAGTCTTAGATTTGGACAACCCTTTATATATCTTAAAATTCTTTTAAGGAAAATAAGATGAGATTCTTTAGGGTTCACTTGGAACCTAGCACAAAGGCATGCAGCAAACATTGTCTGACCTACTTGCTGTGAGATACAATAGGGAACCAACAATGCCCCTGTATAATTTCTGATCAATAGGCTTTCCATGTTCATCAGAGTCAACCACAATATTAATAGCCATGGGTGTTTTCTTTGCTGAGGCATCTGACATCCCAAACCTTTTGATTAGCTCCTTATCATACTTGGATTGGGATATGAAGATGCCATCAGGCAATCGCTTCACTTGGAGACTAAGGAAGTATGAAAGTTCAACCATACTACTCATCTCAAACTTTGAATGTATAAGGTCAGAAAACCTTTTGCATAGTTTGGGATCAGTTAAGCCAAATATAATATTATCTATATAAATTTGTCCTAACAAGATTTTATCTTTATGATGCTTAATAAAAAGAGTCCTATCTACCATTTCTTTAGAAAATTTATGCTCTAACAAGAAGCTAGCTAAGGTCTCATACCAAGCTCTTGGAGCTTGCTTTAGACCATAGAGAGCTTTATACAATTTGAAGACATGAGAGGGATTAGTTGGAGAGATAAAACCTGGTGGTTGCTCCACATATACTTCCTCTTTGAGTTCACCATTCAGAAATGCACTCTTGACATCCATTTGATAGACTTTAAACTTTTTGAAGGCAGCATATGCAATGAAGATTCTTATAGCCACAAGCTTTGCAATAGGGGCAAATGTCTGATCATAGTCAATGTCTTTCTCTTGCCTATAGCCTTGAGCTACTAGCCTTGCCATGTTCCATATGATAGTGCCCTGGGCATCAAGTTTATTTCTGAATACCCACTTAGTTCCAATGACTAGGTAGTCTTTGGGTCTTGGAACTAAGTCCCAAACTCTACATCTCACAAACTGGTTGAGCTCCTCTTGCATATCAATGATCTAGTGTGGATCTTGCTCAGCATCTTTGATGGATTGGGGCTCAATTTGAGATATGAAGCAGGCATGCATCACATCCTGGTGGAGTTGATGCCTTGTCTGCACACCTACTGATATGTCTCATATTACTTGAGATATAAGATGATCTCTAAGTATGACATAATCAGTTGGTGGAGTTAGTTTAACAACAGCTTGGGGAGTTAATTCCTCTGGTGGAATTACGTTAGCTGTTGTTGGCTCTCCATTAAAGTCAGTATCTTCATCATCACTTTCTTCAGCAGTATATGGAGAAGGATGTATAACAGCCTCATTGGTGAGGGTCAACTCATCCAGCTTCTCATACATGTTAGATACCTGCAAGGTTTCACTAGTAGAAGCTATCTTCTCCTTGTACAACATGTTAGTCTCATCAAAAGAGATGCGAACAGACTCTTCCATTTTCATGGTTGATTTATTATATACCCTATAAGCTTTGCTTACTTGGGAATATCCAAGGAAAATTCTAACTTCAGCTTTGGCTTCAAACTTTCTAATGTACTTCTTGTTATTGTTATAGATGTAACAGACATAACCAAATACTCTAAAATAGTCTACTTTTGGTTTCTTCCCTTTGAGTAGTTCATAGGGGGTCTTGCCCTTAAGTTTGTGTATCAAACTCCTGTTCAGGACATAGTTTGCTGTGCTCACAGCCTCTGTCCAAAAGGATAGGGGCAGGTGAGCATCTGTAATTACTGTGCCTTCAGCTTCAATGAGTGTTTTGATTTTCCTTTCAGCTACCCCATTTTGTTGAGGAGTTCTTGGAGCAGAGATATAATGCATAATACCTTCCTTCTCACAGAACTCTTGTATAAGAAGAGACTCAAACTTAGTACCATGATCACTCTTAATCAATGCAACTGGAGTAGAGTACTCAATCTGTATGCTCTTGAGAAAATCTATAAGAACCTTGAAGTTATCTGACTTATATCTCAAGAACACCCAAGTGAACCTTGAGAAGTCATCAACAATCACTAAGGTATAAGACTTTCCTCCTAGGCTTTGTACAACAATGGGTCCAAAAAGATCCATGTGGAGCAAATACAAAATCCTAGGTGAATCACTCTTGTTAAGTGACTTGAAACTATTTTTAGTTTGCTTGCCTAACTGACAAGCCCTACAAAGGCTTTCCTCTTATAGGGATAAGAAGGCAATCCTCTAACAAGGTTATATTTAGATAACCTAGCAAAGTTTTTTAAGTTAACATGTCATAATATCCTATGCCAAAGTTCATTGCAGTTATTAGTTTGGTTAAATAAACAAATTTCTTTTTTTGTTGATTTGAAATTAACTATATAGATATTTCCTACTCTAGAGCCAGTTAAAACAGTTATATTGTCAGCAGAGGAAATAATGCAAGAGGATTTATCAAATGATACCTGAAACCCTTCATCACAGAATTGACTGATGGAAATCAGGTTGTGCTTTAATCCACTTACATAAGCTACTTTCTTGAATGTGACCACTCCAATATTTACATCTCCATAGCCTTTAGTCTGGCCACAGTTGGAGTCACAAAAAATAACTTTAGAACCTAGCTTGGACTTGTAGTTGAATAGATTGTCCTTGCTGCCAGTTATATATTTTGAACAACCACTATCCAGATACCACTATTCCTCTATGGTAGGATAGTCTCTCACCTGCACAAAAGCAGGTTAGATATTCTTGACCCAGGTTACCTTGGGTCCTTATTGATTTACATAATTAAAGCTAAAGATGTATTAATACTCATGTTTATTTTTATAGCCTAAGGGATGATATTTTCTTGGTGGAATTATCCATTGGTTAAAAGGATTAATGTTTTGTCTAGGTTGATTAAAAATCTTGTAGGAATTGAAATTTCTGTTATGATAAACTTGGGTCGATGAATTCTGGTATGTTCGTCGAGCTGAGGTCGACGAACGGGGATGAGTTCGTCGAAACCACTCAGAGAATGAAAGTATTCATTTTCTAGGCCCCAATTTCGTCGATATCTGGTCGACGAATCATATTGGTTTCGTCGATCACAGTTCAAAAAATAGTTATAGTCGAATTTTGCGTTCGGAGTTCGTCGACTTGATTTCGATGAACTGGACACATTTCGTCGATCTGAGCTCGATGAAATCTACTGAACTTTGTTATTGTTAAGAATTTTCTTATTCTTTCTTCTTTTCTTACTCTTTTGTTTTAATACAATTTGTTTATCATGATTCTCTTCTATTTTCTCTTTACCCTTTTCAGAAACAAATTTTATGGGGGTGGTTAAAATGTTTTTCTGAATAAGTAGGGGTTGGCTTGAAGAAGCACCTAAGCCCAGCTTGCCATTAAGTCTGACATTCACTATGCTTGTGATGTTAATCAACTTGATGCTTCTCCCATTCAGGGATTCTTCAAGTTGCCTAGCCTCAAATAATTCAGTCTTTAATTTAATGATTTGTTCATTAGCTAAGGTGATTTCATCCTTTAATTTATTGTTTCTGATAGTAGGTTTTCTTGTTCATTTTTTTACTCTCTAAGTTGTTTAATTACTTTTTCAGAGTTAATTAAATCAAGACATAAAGATTTAAATTCAATTTTAAATTCTTCTGAGTCAAAATCAAAAGAAGATAATACCTGATCCTCTTCAGATAGAGGTTCTTCAGTGTCTGATTGGTTAGCTTCAGAATGGGTGCTTGATGCATCAATAGCATTCAAGCATATTTCCTTTGACTTTGCTTCCTCTTCATCTTCACTAGAGCTGGAAGATGAAGATTATTCTTCAGTGTCACTCCAGATTTCAGCAATGAAACCTTTCTCCTTCCTTTTATGCTTGCTAGAGGAAGGCTTGTTGTAATGTTGTTTCCTGATCTCCTTTTCTCTTCTTTTATCTTTCTTTTGAGTCTCTGGGCACTCTGAAATGGACTGTCCAGGCTTCCTGCAGCCAAAACAAACTACTTCTTTAGTTGGTGTTTTGTCATACCTAGGTTTGTCATCTTGCTTTGATGACTTTCTTCTAAAGTCCCTCTTGCCCATTTTGAAAAATCTCTTGGCTAAGAGACTTAGGAATTCTTCATTGATAGTTGGGGCTTCTGAATCTTCAGTAGCTTTGAATGATATATTTTTCTCCTTTCTCCCAGATGAAGGAGTCCTTTGTTCTGCAGCTTCTCTTGACTTAATCAGTTGCTCATAAGATTTGAGTTTACCCAATAGAGATTAAGTGGAATCTCATTAAGGCTTCCGGCTTCCTTGATAGGACAGATTCTAGAATCCCATGAGTTAGGGAAGCATATGAGGATTTTTTTCATTCACTTCTATAAGAGTGATGTCCTTGTCCAATGTCTTCAGCTCATTGATTATTGAGCTTAATCTGTTATACATATCACCAATAGTCTCTGACTCATCCTTCTTGAAGTTCTAATATTGAGAGATGAGGTTCGATCTCCTATCCTTTCTCTCATCAGCAGAACCAACTACCATATGTTTAAGAGAATCCCAAATAGCCTTAGCTGATGTGCATTCAGCCACCTTCTGGAAGATGTCATCAGACATAGTCTGAGCCAGAATATTCATGGCCTTTGCATCAACAATCTTGGCCTTTTTCTGAGAATCTGTCCACTCAGGTGGTGGAATAGCTTGTGTGCTTGATGTTGAGGTGGATGCAGTCACTGGAGCAGGAGGTCTTGTCAAAATGGAATTAAAAATGTCCTCATCAATAGAGTTCATATAAAGTTTGATTCTTGCCTTCCAGATGGCAAACTTATTTAAGTTGCATACTGGAGGTCTGGTGCTTGCATAATCCTTGTTCTGTGCCATGCTATAAGAAATAGGCTAGATAAATTTAGATCTAAGAAGGATCTGTTGGTTCAAGTGTTACCTTGTTCAACCAAGAGAATAACCCTCTGATACCAATTGAAAGGAGGGGTTAGATCTGACTTACTCTAGAGGGGGGGGGGGGTGAATAGAGTATTTAAAAATTCTTGGCAGTTTTTCTTTTTATATATCAGAGTGAAAATAAGTGATACCAAATATAATAATAGAAGGAAAAACAAGCTAAGTTATTCTAACTATCACAGCCACAGCAAGAATAAAAACAGAAAATGAGCAACCAGACAACACAAGAATATTTTATAGTGGTTCTCCTAAACTTGGGTACATCTACTCTTCTACCACCCTGGTAGGAATCCACTAGCAGCTTTTGATCAGGTGACTGCCACCATAATATCTATTTGCAGGAAGATATTGCAACCCTTTAGGCTTTTGATCAGGTGCCCAAAAACCAACCCAACTCTTTTGATCAGGAGACTTAATAACCAAGAGCTAACTTTTGAAGGGAGTTAAAACCCTTTTACAAGAGGTGAGAGGAGGTGATGGTGTCTTCTCTTTCTCTAATCAACAGAGAAGACTAGTGTATCTTTGATGTTGACAAAGCTCCCCCTAAGATGTTTATGGTTCAGGAAGACTGGAGCTTTGCTTCAGGGTGTAGGTCTTTAGCCTTGTCTGAAGGCATTCCTGGAACTTTTTTGACTGAATAAATCTTTGTTGTCCTAAATGTTCCTGGAAGTGAAGCTTGAAGAAGACTCTTGATTATGATGATTGTTCTTCTTATGTCTTCAGACTTGACAAGGTGAAACACAGAGAATTTTCTGCACTGTGAGAGAGAGAGTTCTATGAAGATTAGTCTATCTCAGTGCTGTATATTTTTTCTGTAAGTTCTGGTGGTTCCTTCTATGTATTTGTCTAAAAGACAAAAATCTCTTTTTATATCCTCAGTCAATAATTTCATCTTTGAAATTTGAATTACTGCCTCAATTACTGGCTGATCTGGAGAATACAAACGGCTGGAATATATCATTAATGAGTTTCCCCAATTGTCCCTTAATAAAATAAGCAAGTAAACATCCTGATGAATGTCATAATTAATGCTGCCAATAACGGCTATATTTAGAGGAATATGAGCATTAATTACTCAGGAATAATACTGCTATTAATATAGAAATAAAGGAACAGAAGGAAGAAAACTTCTCATTTTGGAACTGGACAGATATCATCGATCACTGAACAGAATTCGTCGACTTGAGATCCAGGATCGTCGACCTAAGAATTCCAGTTCGTCGACCTGAGCTCTGCAAACTGTGTACTGAGAATGACTTGCCAAATCTGTACTTTGAGTTCGTCGAGCTGAGATTCTGTCTGAAGAAAACTGATCATCGACCTGAGCTCGAATATCGTCGAGCTTAGCTCAGAGAAATAACTCTGAGTTCGTCAATCTGAGGTCGACGTTCGTCGATCTGAGGTCGACGTTCGTCGATCTGAGGTCGACATTCATCAATCTAAGTTTGAAGAATTTTGAACTGATCAAACTGTTCTCTGAAAACTTCTAAGTCTGAGTCTTCTGAGGTCCTTTGCTGGCTGGTCCAAGAAGGTTGAACTTAATGACTTAGCCTACACTCTAGGACTACTAGACTTGACTATGGCTATATAAGGTGGGTCATACTAAGCCTAAATTAGTGAACTTAGCCCAAATCCAACTAGGGATCCAAAAGAAGTTCGCGGAGTTCGGGTTGTTGACTGGACCAGAGCTCGGGAGATCGGCATGGCGTGTGCCTTGGTCTAGCTCTGGTGTCGGGGTTGGTGGTAACCGCGGAGTTCGTCGGTTTGAGCGGACTGGTGCCAGAGTTCGCCGGGTTGTGCGGGATGGCTCAGTCTGGTAGGTCGCGTGGTCTGTGCGGACTAATATTCCTGTCTACCGAGTTTGGCAGCAGTCAGCCTTGTCTGCTTTGGCTGCGAAATCGGGATAGGTAGACTGGAGTGGTGTCCGCAGGCGCGAGTGGTCTGAAGCTATGTCCGTAGGTGGGCGGACTGGGGCGGATCTCGCAGAGTTCGCATGTATGGCGATCAATTCTGGCTGGGCCTTGGCGATAAGACGAGTTGGCTTAGTGCCCGACCTTGATGGTGTTATCTTGGCAGGCTGGCTATTGATAGTCTTTGATTTCAAGGATAGCTAAATCAACTAGAGGGGGGTGAATAGGTTTCTTAGTTCTTAGTGACTATCTTTTATTTTCCTTGAGTTGGATGCTTTATTAGGTTATTAAATTCTGCTTTCAAGACATGCAACCTGTAATAAGCCCACACAGAGAAAACACACAAGGCACACACAAGATTTATAGTGGTTCCCCTAACAAGGGTACATCCACTTTCCCTCCCACCTATCCAACTATCTTGTTGGACTAGGCACTTCTCCAAAACTCTGCTCCAAAGAGCTTACACCTCAGATCCCTCAGGATCTCTCAGTCTCCTCCAAGACTTACAACTCAGCCACAAGTGCCTATAACTCAGTGATCAGCAGATCCCTACCTCAGGCCAAAGACCCTACACTCAGGCTGGGAGGACAACCCTACCTTAGATCCACTAGAGATCCTACCTCAGAGAGAATGACTCTCCTATAATCTCAGAAACAAAGTGCCTACCTCAGATCTGCACCTAGATCCTATCTCAGGCACAAGTGCCCTATACCTCAGTGAGAATGGCTCACCTACCTCAGACTTGAAACCAAGTCCTACAGCTTAGATTCTTAACAGAATCCAACCTCAAAGCAAATTTTCTCCTACCACTCAGATCCAAAAGGATCCTACGAGATGGAAGTGAGTTAGTGAGATGATTGGATACAAGAGAAATTTCTCTGTGCCAATCTACCTGAACTGAGATAGACTCAGCCCAACATTGACTCCATGATTATATTTCCTAAGTCTATTTTTACCTGAACTGAGATATACTCAGTCCTAACTTCTTCTTCACAACACTAGGAATTTTTCTTGCTGGGACTGAGAAGTGACTGCAGCAACACTTGCTGCTACCTGAGCTGTGAGAATCCCAGCCCAACTTCTTCTCAGTAATAAAGATGTAGATCTTGCTTTGGCTTGTGCTAGAAGCAACTTGCAGAAAACTGTTCTGCTTCTTCTTTCTTTCCTTGGCTGAGGAGATTCAGCCCTAACTTCCTCTTCACAGCCTCCAGTAAATGTTCTTCAGGGTTGTACAGCTGGATCTGTGAAGAACTTGCTGGTGCATATGGAAAATGACACAAACTATCCTGTTTTCTTCCTTCAAAAATTTTCTCTAATCTTGCTGATGTCGATGGAGAATACAATCAGCTAACTTGCTTAGCATTCAGACTTGCTATCTTGAGCTGCATGTTCTTCAGTCACATCAACAATGGCGATGAAGAAGAACAACACTAACTGCTCCTTTTTCTGTAAAAAGCTTCTCCTTTTATTGATTGCAACCCAATGACACTTTTAGCTGTGGGCCCCACGCCATTGATGGGCAGCTGCAACCTTGCTTTAACGACAACTGTCATATAGTAGCTATACGACGCCTTTTGGCTTGTACTATAGCTTTCCCGCTGTCGATTTGAATAATGTTGACTTGTTTACTTGCTGACGTCAGCGCCTGTGGACTTGTCAAAATCGAGCATCAGTAGAATGGGCATTGAGTGAATGAGCTTCACTCAATGCCAAGGCACTTAGATAGAATTCTGTCTATCTAGGCGTTGACAGCATTGAGTGAGCAAGCCTCACTCAATGCTTTTGCCTTAGCTTATTCTTTAGCCTTTTCTACATGCTTGGCGTTGAGAGCATTGAGTGACCATGCCTCACTCAACGCCTCATGCCTTAGCCATGCTTTCTGTAATTTAGGCGTTGAGGGCGTTGAGTGACCACACCTCACTCAATGTCTTATTCCTTAGCCATGATTACTGTAATTTAGGCGTTGAGAGCATTGAGTGACCATACCTCACTCAACGCCTTATGTCTTAGTCATTTTCCTACTTCTTCAGCATCTTAAGCATTGAGAGCGTTGAGTGAGCACTCACTCAACGCTTTTTGCCTTAAACAGATTTTCTGAATTATGGCATTAAGAGCGTTGAGTGAGCATGTCTCACTCAACGCTTTCTGCCTTAGCCAGATTTCTCTACTCCTTAGCGTTGAGTGGGTATGCTCCACTCAATGCATTTGGACTTAGCCAAATTTCTCTGTCTGAAAGTCCAAGTTCTGACTGAATGATGGTCAGTCAACGCTTTATCATATGGCGCTGAGTGAGCTTGCCTCACTCAATACTTATGGACTTAGTCAAATATCAACACAGTTTTTCTATGGCTGTGACTTACAAGGCAATACTCAACGAATATAGAGTATGACATTGAGTGATTGATACTCACTTAACGCACGTGGACTTAGCAACTTTTCTTCATATTTCTTCTTAGGCTTTTACTGCATTAGCATGTCTCACAGCCTTTGGATGTATGGCATTAAGTGAGTTGACTTCACTCAATGCCTGTTGACTTAGCCACTCTCTCAGCATGCTACTACTTTGGCTTTGACTGTATAGGCTCCACTCAGTGCTATAAGTCATCTGGCGTTGAGTGAGTAACATTCACTCAATGACTGTGGACTTAGACAGATTTCTGTCTATCCACATCTTAGGTAAGTGTTTACCTGACTTAACCACTTAGGCTACCTTTCCCATCATTATTGTTAGGACATCCTGCAATCACTAAACTTGAGTACAAGTTAGATCACCACATGTGAATACATTGTTTGTTATGCTTTCTTCAAATCCAGGACATTGGGATCAATGGACCCAACAACTATCTCACATAGTTGCAGTGGTCTGGTTGTGTATCCGCGGCTTGACGGATACACTTGGTGCTCGTCGCGAGGGTGGGCGGTTATATTTTCAGCTAGGGTGGTGAACACACTCCTCTCCGCACATATAAATAGGACCTCCTGTCACATCAATTTATATCCAATTGAATAGTAAGTGAACTTGCGGATAGTTGCTGCAGTTAGGATTTTGTATCCGCGCAGTTTGAGGAGGTTAACCGGTTTGTACTGTACAGGTTTTGCGGGTAGCGCTGGAAAACCAGGGACTTGGTTTTTATTGCGGTCAGGGATAGTGTGGACTCCGCAGATAGCAACCAGCGGTTAAATAGCAGGTCGCGGTATGCGACTTGGCAGTCTCTCTTCTACAACTAGTTTCCCAGTTCAATAAGCTATCCAGTCTGGCATCTTTGTTCAGTTCGGCAGCAGTTCGCGCGGTCTGGCGGTTAGCAACCATGCGGTTAGGCAGCTTGCAGATCGGCGGTTAGATTTCAGCATTGGAATAACGGGCAGTCCGCGCGTCAAGATTGTGGTTTGGCAATCTATCGGTTTGAGCGGACTCCATAGCGGTTAGCAGCAGGGTCGGCGAATACTCTTGTAGTTCGCACAACTTGTTTTCTCTGCCATGTAATTTGCTTCTATCAGGTATGTCGGCAAATCATGTCTCTCCATGTATATATCGCCTTATAAAGATTTTTTTGATATTACAAGTTTCTTGTTCTTCTATTTGCATTTGGTTATTTGGACCCGGATAGGTTGAGTGTTCCTGCTCCTGCTTTCCCATTTCCGCTATCTCAAATTTTTTACATGGTATTAGAGGGAATAGAGGCCTGAGCAGCGAATCATCCGACAGTTTGCTTCATTGCTGATGGGAGTCTAAGTAAACAGGGTCAGTGCAATGGAAGGTGGTATGGCAAGAGGTCTTGTAATTGTGTTGCTTGCATTGACTAACTTCAAGAAGTGGAAGTCATGTATGGAAAGCTATCTTTTGGGTGAGGACCTTTGGCAGGTCGTCTGTGATGATGAAAGGCAAGAGGTGGATACTGATGCTGGCAATGCTGGAGCGGTGAGAGCTTGGAGGAAGAAAAATGTGAAAGTAGAGTTTACTCTCAAGCGGGCTATCTCATCGGAACTCTTCGACCACATTATCAGATGTTTCTTTGCTGCAGAGATTTGGACTTCCCTTGATTTGTTGTTTAACAAGAAGAATATAGCTCGAATACAGTTCCTGGAGAATGAGTTGGCGGGAGCTAGTTAAGGAAATTTGTCCATCTCATCGTTCTTCCTAAAGATGAAGAACTTATGCACTGAGATTTCAGCGTTGGACCCTGATGAGCCTATTTCGGAGGCGAAGCTGAAGAGGCACATAATTCGCGGTTTGTGGAAGGGATATGTGGCCTTTGTCACTTTTGTTCAAGGCTGGGCCAATCAGCCTTCTTTGCTGGAGTTGGAGAACCTGCTAGCTTCCCAGGAGAGCTTAGCAAATCAGATGGCTGGAGTCAGTCTCTAGAGGAGATGGTAAGGTGCTCTTCTCTGGGGGAAAAAAAGAGATGGGACAAGACGAAAAAGTCGGTTGCTGGTGATGGACCTTCTACTTCATATCAGTAAGAGGAGAGGTATGCTCCTGGGCTTGATGGGAAGAGGAAGGAAGGGCCAATGTACTATAAATGCAACCAGCCTGGCCACTTCAAGAAGGACTGCAAGGTTATCTTTCAGTCAGCGAACGTCACTCATATAGGTAGAAGGGATAAGAACTTGGTTGTGGCTTCAACAAGTTCTTATGTTGATCGGATGAGGGCCAATGATAGTGCAGCTATTTGGCATGAAAGGCTAGGATATGTCGAGATGGACAAGTTGAAAGCAATGGCGGAAAGGAGCCTTGTGAAAGGCTTGTATAGGTTGTCATCCTTCGGCGACAGTCATGTTTGTGTGGGATGTCAACACGGTGAGGCTTATCGCTTCACATTTGATAAGTCACAGACAGGGTGTTCTCAACCATTGGAGTGCATCCATGGTGAGCTGTTGGGATCGACCGTCACCGCCAGTCTTGGAGGTAGCAGGTATATGCTGGTGTTGATTGATGACTATATAAGGTACACTTGGGTGTACTTTATGTAGGAGAAGTCGAACGCGTTCCATTTGTTAGTGGAGTTTAAGAAGCTTGTGGAGGGCCAGCTTGGTCTATGGATCAAGAAGTTAAGAATGGTCAAAGGAGGTGAATTTGATTCAACCGTGTTCTCTAACTTTTGCAGGAAGCACAAAATCCGGAGAGAGCTTTCTTATGGGCATACTCCACAATAAAGTGGAGTAGCAGATCAGAAGATCCATAATTTAATGGAGAGCTGCAAGTGTTGGCTTCATGTCAAAGGCATTATTAAGATCTTTTGGGCGGAAGGGATGGCCTGCGCGGCGTATGTCATCAATCGGATGCCTCTGAGTCCAATCAACATAAAGTCTCCAGTTGAGCTGATGTCCAAGGAGAAGCCCAGCATGGAACACCTCCAAGTGTTCGGGTTGACCTGTTATGTACATGTCCCGGATGCTCTCAAGACAGAGTTGGATGTGAAGATGAGGAAGCTTGTCTTCGTGGGCTATGATGAGCAGAAGAAGGGATGGAGGAGTATAGATCCTGCGACGAAGAGGTTCATCATGTCCAAAGACATTGTCTTCGATGAACTGACGCCATATGGAGGTAGCTCATCTGTGGAGCTAAAGGAGAGCAAGTCAGACAGTGGGCAGAAGGAGGCTGCTGAAGATCTTCGGTTGGAGCTTCCTGTGTCACCAGGAGCTCTAGGTTATTCTAGCTCCAGGGCAGAGATGTCGGGTTCAGGAAGCAGGGGGAGCGATGCTTCAGGTGCTTCTAGTTCAGGAAGCAGGGGGAGCAATGCTCCAGGTGCTTCTAGTTCTATGGTGGTTGCTTCTTGTTCAGGAAGTAAGGGGAGTGATACTTCAAGTTTTCCCGGGATCAGAGCTGGTTCAGAGATACATTGGAAGTTGTTAGCTGTGATCAGGCTCTTCGGAGGTCGAAGAGGATCACCAACCCACCAGTTCGATATTGCGAAGGAAATGCGGTGAGCTCGGTCTCTTGTTTCTTTGCAGGCCCTCAGATCAAGCGAGAGCCTTCTAGCTTTGAAGGCACCACTAGAGTCAAGGAGGGGGAAAGCGCCAAGGATGAGGAGATGACTGCCCTCAGGGGTAACGAGGCTTGTGACCTTGTGCCCAAGGTTGGTGTTACTCTTGTGACATACAAGTGGGTGTTGAAGCTGGAAAAGAAGGTGGAGGGAAGCATGACTCCTTTTTGGAGGTGCTGGAGAGATCCCTTATGGTTTGGGATATGTGGAGCGAGGACTTTGTCATGGACATCTTCTCGATGTCGCTATCAGAGAGGCCATGTTTTCAGTTATGGGGACTGTTGGGGTTGGTCACCACTTCTCACTTCAAGGGGAGTGTTGAAAATCATGAAGTGAAAGTGGTGGACTGGGCGACCTATCCGAGCGGCCTGTGTGGACAGGACTAGCGATTAGCCAGGTCAGCAATAGTGATCCAGTCGGATTTTGCTCTGGCAGCCTCGGCGGTCTGTGCAGACAGAGGAGGCGGCTTGCCCGGTCAGGTTTTGTTAACCCGGCAGTTGGTTCATAGGAAGAAACCAGGCGGATAGGATTGCTATCCGCAGAGCTTGCCAAGACTGGTGAGGTGCGGACTCGGTTGAAGTTCATGGAGTCCGGGTTGTGGAATAGACCAGAGTTCGGGAGATCGGCATGGTGTGTTCCTTGGTCTAGCTCTGGTGGCACGGCTGGTGGTAACCGCAAAGTTTGCGGTTTGAGCGGACTGGTGCCGGAATTTGCCGAGTTGTGCGAGATGGCTCAGCCTGGGAGGTCGCGTGGTCTGCGTGGACTGATATTCCTGTCCGCCGAGTTTGGCAGCAGTCAGCCTTGTCTTCTTTGGCTGCGAACTCGGGGTATGCATACTGGAGTGGTGTCCGCAGGCTCTAGCGGTCTGAAGCTATGTCCACAGGTGGGCGGACTGATGTGGATCTCGTAGAGTTCTCCTGTATGGCGATCAAGTCTGGTTAGGCCTTGGCTACAAGGAGAGTTGGCTTGGTGTCCGACCTTGATGGTGCTATATTAGTGGGTTGTCTATCTAGCATAGTCACGGCGGTTTGGTTGTGTATCCGCGGCTTGGCAGATAAACTTGGTGCTCGCCGCGAGATGGAGCGGTTATCCTATCAGCTAGGACGGTGAACACACTCCTCTCCACACCTATAAATAGGACCCCCTGTCACATCAATTTATATCCAACTGAACAGTAAGTGAACTCGCGGATAGTTGTTACTGTTAGGATTTTGTATCCGCGTGGTTTGAGTAGGTTGATCGTTTTGTGTTATGCAGGTTGTGCGAATAGCATTGGAAAACCAGGAACTTGGTTCTGACCGTGGTCAGGGATAGTGTGGACTCCGCGGATAATAACCAGCTTTTAAACAATAGGTCACGGTTTGCAACTTGGCAGTCTCTCTTCTGCAACTAGTTTCCCAGTTCAATAAGCTGTCCGGTCTGGCGGCTTGGTTCAGTTCGGCAGTACTTCGTGCGGTCTGACGGCTTGCAACTGTGCGGTTAGGCGGCTTGCAGATCAGCAGTTAGAGTTCAGCATTGGAATAACGGGCAGTCGGCGCGACAAGATTGCGGTTTGGCGATCTATCGATTTGAGCGGACTCCGTAGCGGTTAGCAGTAGAGTCGGTGGGTACTCTTGTAGTCTGCGCGGCTTGTTTTCTCTGCCTTGTAATTTGCTTTCATCGGGTACATCGGCGAATCATGTCTCAACATGTATACATCGCCTTGTAAAGATTTTTTTGTAGTACAAGTTTCTTGTTCTTCTATTTACATCTGGTTATTTAGACCCGGATAGGTTGAGTGTTCCTGCGCCTTATTTCCTGTTTTCTGCTATCTCAAATTTTTACAATCTGATCAATATAAGAACTTGTTGAAGCCACAATCAAGTTCTCATCCCTTCTCCCTATATGAGCGACGTTCGCCGACTGAAAGATAACCTTGCAGTCCTTCTTGAAGTGGCCAGGCAGGTTACAACAATAGTACCTTGGCCCTTACTTCCTCTTCCCATCAAGCCTAGGAGCATACCTCTCCTCTTATTGATATGAAGTAGAAGGACAATCACCAGTAGCCGACTTCTTCTTCTTGTCCCATCTTCTTTTCTTTCTTAAGAAGAGCGCCTCACCATCTCCTCCAGAGACAGTGACTCCAACCATCTGACTTGCTAAGTGTTAGAAGTAGCGAACAAGCGACTAAAGTAGTGAACAAACAACTAGAAAACAAGTCGGAACTTTGAATAATTAAAAGTTTTATTATCCAAAAAGATATCATTTAACAAAGGTATGATCTCCCTTTTATAGAATGGAGGAGAGAGAGGAGAGAGTACAAACTAACAATGTGGGACTAAAGCTATAAAAAAATCTGGGCGGCTAGAACAACAGACCGGAACAGGTCGCACGGTTAGACAATGTTCTAACCGATCGGCAATACCAGAAGCAAGAGAGAGATGCGGTAGGAGACCGCTAGACCGCCCGGTTTCCAAGCCGCCGGAGATAAACTGCCAGACCGCCGGACTACAAACAGCAACAGCTTGGATATCGATCCGCTGGAGAGTAACTGCCAGACCGCGCGGTCAACAACCCGCCAGGCTCAAATCGCTAGACCGACCGGTCTCATACTCCAACACTTCCCCTCAAGCTGGAGCATAGATATCAATCATGCCCAGTTTGTCACAAATGTGGGAGAAGGAAGTAGAAACCGGCTTGGTGAAGATATCTGCCAAATCATTGTCGGAGGTGACGAATGAAGTGCAAACTTGTCTCTTCAAGACCTCTTCTCGGATGAAATGGCAGTCGACTTCTATATGTTTCGTTCTCTCATGGAAGACCGGATTTTTGGATATGTATATAGCGGCCTTGTTGTCACAGAACATAGGAAGAGGATAGTCGTAGACCTCTCCTAGGTCAAGCATGAGAGCCCGCAACCATTTTAACTCACACATGGTTGACGCCATACTCCGGTATTCGGCTTCTGCACTGGACCTTGAGACAACAGACTGCTTCTTACTCTTCCAGCTCACAAGATTACCTCCAACAAATATGCAAAAACCTGATGTAGATTTACGGTCACCTTTATCATCCGCATAGCTTGAGTCTGAGTAGGCTTCAACTCTCAGATGACCATGCTTCTGAAAGAGTAGCCCTTTTCCTGATGCTGCTTTGACATACTCTAGTATCTTCAAGGTAGACTGAAGATGACATTCCCTGGGAGCTTGCATGAACTGACTGACCTTGCCTACAACATAGGCGATGTCGGGTCTGGTCACCGTGAGAAAAATGAGTTTGCCCACCAGACGTCTATACCTTGTGGCATCGGATATAAGAGGTGAGTCCTCTGTCCATGTTTTGTCCTCTCTAGTGTCCATGGGATACCGTGTCGGTGTGGCACCGGTCAATCCTGCCTCTTGTAGAAGATCAAGAGCATACTTCCGTTGGGAGAGAACCAACGAGTCGGGCTTCCGAGATATTTCTATCCCAAAAAAATATTTCGGGGAGCCCATATCCTTCGTGACTAGGTGTTGACGGAGGTGTTTCTTTATCAAGTCCACCCCAGCCTGGTCATCGCCGGTAAGAAGAATATCATCCACATACACCGCCAAAACCACAAGGCCCGATGCGGTTTTGCGAATAAACAATGAGTGATCGGCCGAACTTCTTGTAAAGACAATGGCAGCCACAATGCCACTAAACTTGTCAAATCATGCCCGAGGGCTCTGTTTTAGGCCGTAGATGGCCTTCTTCAACTGGCATACTCGTGTCTCCCCCTGAGCAACATACCCAGGAGGTTGCTCCATGTAGACGTCCTCCTGAAGATCCCCATAGAGAAATGCATTCTTGACATCAAGCTGGGAAATAGCCCACTCCCTGTTGACAGCCACAGAAAGAAGAACCCGGATGGTACTGAGGCGAGCAACCGGGGAGAAAGTATCAAAATAATCAACTCCATGAGTCTGAGTAAAGCCTTTGGCCACCAGCCGGGCTTTGTAACGATCCACAATGCCGTCTGGGCGATACTTCACAACGAACACCCAGCAGAAGCCAACCAAATCAGTACCTACCGGTGGAGGAACAAGGGTCCAGGTACCCCTTTCAGTAAGAGTGACGATGTCCTCATCCATGGAAGATTTCCAATGAGGAATAACAAGAGCCTTCTGGTAAGTGCGGGGAGTGGTAACAGCCGAGATAGCCAAAGCAAAGCACCTACGAGAAGGAGTAAGCCGATCATAGGAACAAAAACCATAAGCGGGTGTTGGGTACACGCCCGCACCCCTTTGTGAAGAGCAATGGGAAGATCCAGGTCGTCTCGTGCCTCAGGGACCGGAGCGTCCGTGGCGGAGAAAGCTGGACAGGGACTAGAGAGAGACGACTACGAAGAAGGAGGGGGTATAATAGAGAGAGGAGGAGACGGAGGAGGAGATGATATAGGAGGGGAGACGTCGATATGTGTGGAAGGAATACAGAGAGATGGTGGAGAGTCAGAGACAGCAGGAGGAAGTGGGGATTGAGAAGAAAAGTAGGATGCATTTTCGAAGAAGGTGACGTCCGCAGAAACAAACTGTTTGCGCAGAACGGGGTCAAAGAAACAATAGCCTTTTTGAGTGGTCGAGTATCCCAAAAAGACACACTTTGTGGAATGGAGGGAAAGCTTGTCACGGATAGCAGACGGAGCATGCACAAAAGTAGTACATCCAAAGATATAGAGAGGAAGAGGAAAGGCTTCCTTGCCCGAGTAAAGAATAGAGAAGGTGGTTTTGCCGTGGAGAACCGAAGAGGGAATGCAATTGATGAGATAGCAGGCAAGAAGAACAGCATAGCCCCAGTAGGAGCGAGGCACATGCATCTGCGTCAATAGAGTGCGAGCGATATCGAGGAGATGACGGTTTTTACGCTCCGCCACCCCATTTTGCTGGGAGGTGTAAACACAGCTGGTCTGATTAATAAGACCATGTTGCATACAAAAAGACGAAAAATCATGACTGAGATATTCTTTAGCATTATCAGAGCATAGTACTTTAATAGAAATAGCAAACTGAGTTTTAATCATATTATAAAAGGATTGCCATACAGATAAGAGTTCAGAGCGATCTTTTAATAGATACACCCAGGTACATCTAGAGAAATCATCAATAAAAGTTACAAAGTAAGAACAACCCCGACCAACGGTGAGAGTAGGAGCAGGACCCCAGACATCAGAATGAATGAGATCAAAAGGGCGGGAGGAACCACGGCCTTGCTTCGGCGGGAAGGAGGAGCGGTGATGTTTGGCAAGCTGACACACATCACAGTTGAGTGGAGGACTGGTCTGAGATAAGTGGGGAAGAAGCTGACGAAGAATCCGAGGAGGAGGATGTCCAAGGAGAAGATGCCATTGAAGCAGATCGGTAGACGAGGAAGAGAAGGCAGACAGAGCGAAAACATTGTCGAGGAAGTAGAGGCCGCCGCTCTCAGTCCCAGTAGCAATCATCCGTTGGGTCCTCTGGTCCATAAAACAACAAGAAGTCGGAGTAAATAATACAGAGCACTGAAGTTGCTTGCATAAAGTAGTAACTGATAGCAAATAGCAAGGCAACTTCGGGACATAGAGAGTGTCCGCTAAGTGAAGCGACGGGGTGACTTGAACTATGCCCGTCCCGTGAAACGGGGAAGGCTAATAATCCGCAACAAGAACCGGGGGTAACCGATCATGCGTTTCTAGGAGAGAGAAGCATTGAGGGTTTCTGGTGATGTGATTTGTAGCACCAGAGTCAATCAGCCATTTACCTTGGGTAACGATGTGTGCACTACCTGAGGTCATGTCCACAGAAGCAGATGGCCGAGAGGAGGCGGAGGTTGAGGAAGAAGTATCACCGGAGGGACGAAGATAAGGATGTTTCTGCCAGCAGCGGTCAACAGAGTGGCCGGTACGACAACAGTGAGAGCAGAGGAACCTTGACGGACTGCGCGTGCCAGATTGGCTGCGGCCACTATTGCCACCCCGCTGAACTTGGTGAGCATAGGAGTCCTGTGGAGGAGGGGAGGACAACAGAGGACGCTGGAGCAGCAAAGTAACAACGACAATGCGAGCCGCGGTGGCATCCAAGGTGGGAGACTCTGCTTCTCCCAAGATTGCTGGCGGATCATATCAAAAGACTCGGGGAGCCGTAGAAGATAACAAACAACCAGGAGTTCCTAGAAGTGTTTGTGCTGCTCGGCCAAGTCCGCGGACAAGGGGCGATTCTTGAGGATTTCGGCGCCAAGAGCCTGAACTTGCTGATAAGCTGCAGCAGGAGACATGGAAGGGAGAGCAAAGAGATCCGCATAGAGAGTATAAATGCAGGATGTCTGGGCCCCCTTCGAGTAGAGAGCAGCAAGGTTAAGCCATGCGGTCTTGACCATCTCATCATGGCGTATGATAGGAAGGCATTCATCGGAGAGGCTGTTAGCCAACCAAGTGCAGACAAGCGCATCACTGGCATCCCAGTCATCAAATTGATCAGAGTCTGGAGGAGGAGGGTCATCGGTGAGGTGATGACGTTTGCGCTGAGAGCGAAGGAGAAAGGTGAAAGAAACGCTCAAATCCGGATAGTTGGAGCCAACAAGTTTAGAAACCGTGCCAAGGTTTCCAGAGGGAGTAGGAGGCGGAGCCGGAGTGGCGATAGGAGTGGTGGTAGTTGAGGTTTCAGAAAGGGCCATAGGAGAAATCAACGAGAAGCCGTGCGGTTAGAATACAAGCCGCACGGATAGGAAGAAGAAGGGTTGCAGCGGTCACGATGTTAAACACCAGCAGCAAGAGAAGCCACGACCAAGCCGCAGATCCAAGCAGGGAAAGAAGTCGAACGGCTAGAAGATAGCCCGTGCGAACAGAAGAGAGGAACAAACAAGGCGAATAAGGCAGCAGGTCGCGACGAACAAAGTAATAGGTCGCGGCGACTGAAAGGCAGGTAAAAGGAGGCCGCGCGGACAGGGCACAAGCAGGCGGAAGAGACAAGCCGCGAGAATAGGTCGTGAGAGGAAGAGGCAAGCCGCGCGGACAGGGCGGACAGAATCAGGAGGAGAAGATCGAGTCCTCTGATACCATGTTAGAAGTAGCGAACAAGCGACTAAAGTAGCGAACAAACGACTAGAAAACAAGTTGGAACTTTGAATAATTGAAAGTTTTATTATCCAAAAAGATATCATTTACAAAGGTATGACCTCCCTTTTATAGAATGGAAGAGAGAGTACAAACTAACAATGTGGGACTAAAGCTATACAAAAAATCTGGGAGGCTAGAACAATAGACCGGAACATTCCGCGCGGTTAGACAATGTTCTAACCGCTCGGCAATACCAGAAGAGAAGAGAGATGTGGTAGGAGATCGCTAGACCGCCCAGTTTCCAAGCCGCCGGAGATAAACCGCCAGACCGCCGGACTACAAACAGCAACAGCCTGGATATCGAACCGCTGGAGAGTAACCGCCAGACCGCGCAGTCTACAACCCTCCAAGCTCAAACCGCAAGACCGCCCGGTCTCATACTCCAACACTAAGCTCTCCTGCGAAGCCAGTAGGTTCTCCAGCTCCAGCAAAAACGATTGATTGGCCCAACCTTGAACGGAAGTGACAAAGGCCACATATTCCTTCTGCAAACTGCGGATTATGTGTCTCTTCAGCTTCGCCTCCAAAATAGGCTCATTAGGGTCCAACGCTGAAATCTTACCGCATAAGTTCTTCATCTTCAGGAAGAACGACGAGATGGACAAATTTCCTTAAGTATCTCCCGCTAACTCATTTTCTAGGAACTGTAGTCGAGCTACATTCTTCCTATTGAACAACCCATCAAGGGAATTCCAAATCTCTGCAGCAGACCGACATCCGATGATTTGGTCGAAGAGTTCCGATGAGATAGCCCACTTAAGAGTAAACTCTGCTTTCGCATTTGTCTTCCTCCAAGCTCTCACCGCTCCAGCATTGCCAGCATCAGCAGCCACCTCTTGCATTTCATCACCACAGACGACCTCCCAAAGGTCCTCACCCAAAAGATAGCTTTCCATACATGACTTCCACTTCTTGAAGTTAGTAAATGTAAGCAACTCAATTCCAAGACCTCTTTCCCTACCACCTTCCATTGCACTAACCCTGGTTACTTAGACTCCCAGAAGCAATGAAGCAAACTGCCTGATGATTCGCTGCTCAGGCCTCTGTTCCCTCTGATACTATGTAAAATTTGAGATAGCGAAAACGGGAAACCAGGCGCAGGAACACTCAACCTATCCGGGTCCAAATAACTATATGCAAATAGAAGAACAAGAAACTTGTACTATCAAAAAATATTTACAAGGCAATGTATACATAGCGAGACATGATTTGTCGATGTACTCGATGGGGAAAAAAATAAAAGGCAGAGCAAAAAAGCCTCGCGGACTACAAGAGTAACCGCCGACCCTGCTGTTAATCGCTACGGAGTCTGCTCAAACTGACAGATCGCCAAAACACAATCTAGTCACACAGACTGCCCGTTATTCCAATGCTGAACTCTAACCGCCGATCGGCAAGCCGCCTAACTACACGATTGCTAGCCTCCAGATCGTGCGAGTTGCTGCTGAACTGAACCAAGCCACCTGATGTGGACAACTTATTGAATTGTTAACCGTTGGTTGCTATCCGCTGAGTTCGCACTGTCCCTGACCACGGTCAGAACCAATTCCCTAGCTTTCTAGTGCTACCCGCACAACCTGCACAATACAAACCAGTCAACCTCCTCAAACCATGAAGATATAAAATCCTAACTGCAGCAACTATCCGCTAGTTCACTTATTGTTCAGTTGGATATTAATTGATGTGATAGGGGGTCTTTTTTATAGGCGCGGAGAGGAGTGTGATCACCTCCCTAACTGATAGGATAACCGCCCATCTCGCGGCGAGTACCAAGTGTATCTACCAAGCTGCGGATACACAACCACCAGACCGCCGCAACAAGGCACGATAGAGAGTCCACCAAGGTGGCGCCACCAAGGCCGGACATCAAGCCAATCTGCCTTATCACCAAGTCCTAGACAGACTTCACCATACAGGCAGACTCTGCGAATACTGCCCCAGTTCGCCCACCTGCGAATAGCTCCAGTCCGCAAGCGCTAGCGGACAGTCCTCCAGTCCGCATACTTGAGCCCGCAGCCAAAGCCTACAAGGCTGGCAATTGCCGAACTCGACGAACAGAGGCATCAGTCTGCACAACCCCGACACCAGTCCGCTCTAATCGGCGAAATATGTGATTTCCACCAACCACGCCACAAGAGCTAGACCAAGACACACGCCATGCAAATATCCCGAGCTCTGGTCTAGTCCGCAACTCGGACTCCGCGAACTTCAACCGAGTCCGCACCTCGCCATTCTTCGTGAGCTCTGCGTATAATAATCCTATCCGCCCGATTACTTCATGGGAACCAACTGCCGATTGAACACCACCTGGCCTGGAAAGCTACCTCCTCTATCCGCATTGACCGCGCGAATATACCTCATATGCTGCCAGAGCAAAAGCCGACTACAACACTATTGCCGACCTAACTAACCGCCAATCTTGTCCGCACAGGCCGCTCGGATAGGTCGCCCAGTCAACCACTTTCACTTCATGATTTTCAACACCTCCTCCCCTTCCTTCTCTCTCTCTCCCTCTCTCTCTCTCTCTCTCTCTTACTGAAGTTGAGGTTCAACCAACTAGAGTTGGCCTGGGCAGCTGGTAGCATTTGGTTGGGGGAGTACCACTGTACTTAGCTGGGAAATCAGAATTCAACACACAGATTTTGGTTTTGTTGAATTGGGGGAGGGGTTCGAGCGGCTAAGCTTGAGCCAAGTGAAAAGTGTGGGAGTGTGGGTTTTGTTTAGACTAACTTGGGCTTGCTGAATTCCCACCCTTAGAATCAACTCCACATCATCACCTGAATTGGGCATTTGGTGGAGTGTGGTTGAGGGGTTTATAAATATGAAAATCTTATTTTGGAGATGGTTTGACCAAGTCAATTCAAAATGGGTTTTCCCCATATATATCAAAGTCCACATAGGTTTGTATCGTGGAGTGTCAAGTTGATGTCGATGCATTGGAGTTGAAATCAAGCGTTTACTTATCTCGAGGTGTCAAATAATTTTACGAGTTTTATTTTTATTTAACCAATCAAACGATATCAAAATTCAATGAAATGAGTCTTGTTTCACTCGTACTGACTGTACAAGTCTAATGAGACTGACATGAGTCAATTCAGGGCTCGTTTGCTTAATATTGTAAAAAGGCATTCTGACGGCGCACAACATCACTAAAAATAGTTGTTTTCACCAAATGACCTCGGATCGAGACAAAATAAGATCTGATGCACTCGTATTGACTATACAAGCTCAATGCATCTGACGAACGTCGATTCATGGCACATATGCTCAATATTTTAACGTGGCGTAGTTGCGACGTGTAGCACTACTAAAAAGGTCATTTTCACAAACAACATTGGATTGAGATAAAACGAGTTCCAGTGCACTCGTACAGACTATACGAGTCCAATACAACTGATAGAGGTCGATTCAAAGCACGTATGCTCGATATTTTAGCACGTTATCCTTAACCATGTAGCGTAGGTCAGGTCGTAGTTTTCCAGGACCCGGTCCAAACCCCTTCCTGGGTTCAATTGAACCGTCTAGACCCCCTTTTTGAAGGCAGGATGCTACAGGGCGGGCCTCTGATTGCCCTATTTCTTTATTCTAAGGTGAAGAGCGGGTGCTTTGGGTTGGATACGCCTGGTACCGGGCTTTCAGAGCCGGTAATGTTGCTAGGTGAGGCAGTGAAGACCCTCAATCCTGGCCCACTATGAGGGAGGCACGTCCTGGTGGCGTCGCAACCTACTACAGGAGAAGGGTGGACCTTCGATCGCAGGCAGTGAGAGTTTTAAGGAGTTGGGAGCCCAGAAGAAACAGCGAAGTTAGGAAACTTGCGGACTGCTGGTGAACACGAGGGGACAGGCCCTGGCGATGCCATGACCTATTACAGGAGAAGGGAGAACCTTTGATATCAGGCAGAGAGGCCACAAGGGCTGGGGCCCCTAAAGAAACGGAAAAGTTCAAAAACTTGCAGACCGCTGGTGAACACGAGGGGGGCAGGCCCTGCCAATGCCATGACCTATTATGGTAGAAGGGAGAACCTTCGATCACAAGCAGAGAGGCCACAAGGGCTAGGGCCCCTGAAGAAATGACGAAGTTTGGAAACTTGTAGACCGCCGGCGAATACGAGGGGGTAGGCCCTGGCGATGAACTAAACTTGATGTGTAGATGAATGTTGATGATAGCTGTGCGGGGGTAGACGAACGTTCCTTGCCTGGGGTGAAGTTGTTAAAGATAGCATGTCAGCGCCACTTCCTGATTTCCCCTAACGACACCTACTCCAGCGGGTGTAATAAACTTCATGGCGAGATGAGGAATTGAGGATATAGCTCCGAATACGGTCTGGAGTGGTCGTCCGAAGATCGCGTTAGATGGAGATTTTGAAACCACTGCCGCGAACTCAACATGTGTGTTACCTGTCGCGGGAATTCTCCTAAAGTGACCAGGAGTGTGATCGTTCCTTCGACCGGGACTTTCCCTCCACTGAAACTGTAATCGAGCCCGTGGCCGGCTGCAACCTCTCTTTGGGAATTTACATTCTGCAAAGGGATGGCATTAATAGAATGTTTACCGAGCTTCCATTGTCAACTAATATTCGTTTGACATAGAAGGCAAGATTCCCAATTTCTGCGGTGATGACCAACGGGTCTTGGTGGGGTACGAGCAGTCCTTTCATATCTTCTTCTCCAAAACTAATCTTCTCTGTGGTCTGGACTTTCTGTCCCTACTGTGTGATAGAATTTACGACGAGGAAGGGGGAGCCGGCTATGGTTTCCACCAATCCAACCCCTTGTCATCCCCCTTGTGCTTCTTGACGTGCGGGTGGTTGCTCCCTTCTTTGCTGAGCTTGGCAATTTCCTGTCTAATCCTGCAGGAATCTGCCTAGGATGCCCTGCTGAATGAGACTTTTGATCTCATACTTGATCCTTACACACTCATCAGTAGAATGTCCCATTCCTTTATGGAACTCATAGTACTTGCTCTGATCTTCCCTCCTGATGGGAGCTTCCCGTAGCTTTCATAATGATGGGTCATCTTGGATGACATAGAGTACATTTACGCGCGAGGTATTGAGCAGTGCGTACTCCTGGTACCTCTTAGGTAGGTGATCCTCGCGATGATCCCGCTAGTAGAAGTTCATCTTGCATTCTTCTCAATGCCCTGGGATAGGTTCCTCTCTCTTCCTCTTGGCTCCTCCATCGAACTATTTTCGATGTGCTTCAATCGCTTCATCGGCCGTAATCTGGACTTCTACTCCGTGTGCCAGGTCCGAATAAATATGGATTGTTTCTCTCATTAAGGCAGAATAGAACCCACCTGGCTGGAGCCCCCCCGAGGAAGACTCCGAGCAAGAGCTCTGGGTATACCCCCGAAATCTGTATGGCATCCAGAGTGAACCTTCGGATGAAATCCTTGATGGTTTTCCCCTCGCTCTGGTAGATTCTGGAGAAATGAGATGGGTCCTTCGCGATGCGGCGGTTTGTTATGAACTTGTCTAGGAAGTGCTGGGTGAGCTGTGCGAAGTTCCAGATGGTCCCCTCTCTGAGCGAGTGGTACCAGGTTCTTGAAATCCCCTTAAGATTGGCGGGTAAGACCTGACAAAGAAGCAGATCGGGCGCATTAAAGATGCGGAGGATTGTAGTGAAATGGTTTACATGTTCTAAGGTATCCTCTGTTCCATCGTATGACTCGAATCTTGAGAGTTTAAAACCCGCTGGGACCGGGTGTGCCAGCACTTTTGGCTCTAGAGGTGACCCATTCCTCATCAGGAGGTGAACCTATGCTGCCATACGACCTACATGACCGAACTCTTCTTCAAACAACTCTCTGACTTCTTCTCTGGTCATTCCCCGTGCTACGTTCCCGGGCCCCTGCCCACTAGGGGAGACAAAGAAGTCCATTTTCGGTGGCCCTTGCTTGGCGGATGTGGTGCTCTGTACTATCTTCTTACAAGGACTCAGAGTCCTCCTCTCTTTTCGCTCTCTGCTCATTAGCTGGTGGCAGGGGTATGTTTTCTGGAGCAAGAACTCCTACGGGTTCTTGAGCAGCGGCGAGGCCTCTAAGAAGGGAGAGAACCTCTACGTGGTGCTCCTCCATACGGGTGACTCTTCTTGCTAGTAGAAGTTCTTGCTCCTCTTCTTGCTACGGTGGCGGCCTCTTCTTGCTACGGTGCATTGATGAGTGAGTGAGATTGGGCAAAGTCATCGCGCCCCCGATCAGCCGACCCTCCAGTCGTCCGGGTGCTCCTCCTAGCCATATCCTTCTTTTTTCTGGTGTTGTAGCGCAAGGTGTGGTTTCTTCCAAATCTTCCCTAGATTCCTAGGAACGTTTTCCCACAGAAATCGCCAAGCTATTGCGGTTCACGACCGCACTACTGATAGACCGGACTAATTAGACAATCTTAGCCCTCAGAGCGGTCGCTCTCCTCTAAATGGGGTGAAAAACTACGGTCGATACTGTGCTGACAGGAACTCCGCTAGATCAGTTGAGGTTACAATGCTTCTTTAAAAATATCGAGGGCAACGGGTTGCACCACGTTACAAATTAAGGGGGAGAGAAAGGGACGATGTTAGGCGTGCAGGAGAGCGCTTACGCGCTTTTGGACGATCGTAGGCTGACTGCAGGGTTGGAACTGCGGGTACTCTGCTGGAGGCATGATCAGGATTCTGGTGGCTGCAGAGAACGAATGAGCAATTTCCTCCCTGATATGCGTGAAGGAGGTTGCGAACGGACGTTGACTTGGAGGCGAGCACGGGGATGGTGGTCCTTTGTCGTAGTGGCGAGCACTGTTGTAGCAGACCTTCAGAGAGAGAAAATAAGAGAGAAAAAGCTAGAGATAGAGAAAGAGATTCTGTAGAGATCCCTCCTTCCCAGTTGGAGAAATGAGAAGGATCAGGGGTCTATTTATAAGCTTGGAGAGGGCAACTTGCTAATTTCCCTTTGTTACCAATACATGGACCAATAGGAAGGCCCGAAAGTGATCACGCGGATTGCCATTTTCAGGAAAATACCAAGCCCACCCCTGGGAAAAAAATAGGCCCGCCCAAACTCGAGAATGGCTGAATGGGAAACTAGGGTGGTTACGTATGGTAACCACCAGTTGGAAACCCAGTTTGGATTTGGGCTAGGTTAACTATTAGGTTTGTTGACCCAACTTGTATAGCCTAGGGTAATTTATTAGTTCTAGGTTTAAGGTTAGTCACATTAGGTTAGATTATTGAAACCTGCCTTCAGAAGACTTCAGAGACTCAAGACTTTAGAGACAAGACAGTTTAAAGATTGCAGAAAAAGTCGCTCGATGATAGCTGAACTCAGCTCGACGATCATCGATCTCAGATCGATGAACTCAGAGTTCCTTATCTGAGCTAAGCTCGACGAAAGTCTAGCTGAGATCGACGATCTCTGATCCCACATCAGAACTTCAGATTGATGAAGGACTATCTCAGCTTGACGAACTTGGAGCTCAGTTTTGGCAAGTACCTTTTCAGCTCGATGTTCTCGGAGCTCAGCTCGACGAAAGAGAATTCTCAGCTCGACGATCTTGGAGCTCAGCTTGACGAAATATTTGTTGAGTTCGACTAATTTATCCCAGGTTCAGTTCCACTAATTCTTTGATGATTTCAGTTTGATTAAGGCAGATGAATTTAAAATTATATTATAATATGTCTGTAATGCTCTGATAATTAATGCACAATATTCTTTTGAAAATAGCCATTCTATGGCAGCATTAATTATGGTCTTCACAGAGTTAATAGTTGGCTTATTTTACTGGAATAGTTGGGGACACTCATTAAAGAAAAATTCTATCCAGTCAACTCCCAAAATTTCTGCAGTCAGTCAAGGAAAGGAATTCAAAATTCAAAGGCTGAAATCTATAAGGGATATATCAGGATTATTTTTCAAGATAGCAACAAGATAGTAAGATGTGACAAAAAGAATAATTTACAGAAAATTTAAAGAAGAATATCTCTCATACAACTCAAGTTCTTCATCAGTTTTTGCTTCAGGGCTTTCAAGAGACAATCCATCAACATCTGTCTAAAAGCTTTCTGAAGATCAACAAGCAATCTGAAGGCCTACACTCTGAGCAAAGCTTCTATTCTCCTGAACTATTCTACATCTCAGGGGGAGTTTTGACAACAACACCAATCCACTAGTCTTCTCAGAACATTGAGAAAGAGAAGACAATATCAAATTTCTTTTTACCTTACTATAAAAGGGTTTTTTAACTCTCTTCAAAAGTTATCCCTTTGGTTGTTAAGTCACCTGATCAAAAGACTTAGTTTAGTTTTTGAGCACCTGGTCAAAAGCTCAAAGGGTTTTTAGATCTCCCTTGAAAATAGATCTTATGGTGGTAGGGCATCTAATCAAAAACCTGTAGTGGATTCCTACCAGGGTGGTAGAAGAGTGGATGTACCCAAGTTTTAGGGGAACCACTATAAAATCTTTGTGTCATCTGGTTGCTCTATTTGTTTATTTTGTGCTGTAATTTTCTGTGTTTTATTTCTGCCTATTTATATATAGATATCACTTATTTTAATTCGCTATAAAAATTAATCAAAAGATTTTTAATAATATATTCACCCCCCCCCCTCTAGAATTAGTGTGATCTATCCCTTCACTTTCAATTTGTATCATAGGGTGAAGTTATTTGGTTTCACATGTTAACACCTGAACCAAAAGATCTTTGATAGATCCCATTTACTCTAGTGTCTTTTTATATCATGGCACAAAATAAGGAATACTCAAGCACCAGACCTCCAGTGTGTAATCTTAACAAGTTTGCACTTTGGAAGGCAAGGATTAGACTTTATATGAATTCAATTGATGAATACATTTATAATTTTATTTTGGCAGGTCCCCCTACACCAACTGCAACAACAAGCACAAGTGCAGTTCCACCACCTGAGTGGACTGATGCTCAAAAGAAGGCCAAGATTGTTGATGCTAAGGCAATGAATATTCTGGCCCAAACCATGTCTGATGACATATTTCAGAAGGTTGCTGAGTGTACTTCAGCAAAGGCCATTTGGGACTCACTAAATGCAATGGTAGCAGGATCTGCTGATGAAAGGAAAGATAGGAGATCACATATGATCTCTCAATATGAGAATTTCAAGAAATAAGAAGCAGAATCTGTAGCTGACATGTACAATAGACTCAGCCTCATAATTAATGAGCTGAAAACTCTGGACAAGGACATCTCATTAACGGAGATAAATGACAATATTCTTATGTGCTACCCTAGCACATGAGACTCTAGGATCTGGCCAATCAAGGAGGACAGAAGCCTAAATGATATTTCTACTGAGTAATTATTAGGCAAGCTCAAGTCTTATGAGCAGCTTATCAAAAACCAGGGGAAGAGCTAAACAAAAGACTTCTAACCTCAGGAAGGAAGAGCAAAGTATTGCCTTCATGGCCATTTGAGGAATCAGAAGCACTACTTGCCAATGAAGATCTATTGAGTCTCTTGGCTAAGAGATTCTACAAGAAGGCTAGGAAGGACTTCAGAAGAAAGTCTTCCAAAAATGAAGACAAACCCAGGTATGACAAGACTCCTACTAAGGAAATTGTTTCCTATTGATGCAGGAAGCCAGGACACATTCTCCCAGAATGTCCAGAGGCTCAAAAGAAGGGCAAGAGAAAAGAGAAAGAGTCTAAGAAGCACTCCAACAAGCCCTCCTCCAACAAATACAAGAAGAAGAAGGAGAAGAATTTGTGGCTGAGACCTGGAGTGACTCATAAGAAGAAACTGCATCCAGTTCTAGTGAGGATGAAGAAGAGGCAAAAGCCAGAGAGATATGCTTGATGGCAATTGATGCATCATGCAGCCACTCAGAAGTTGAAGAATCAGCAACAGAATCTGAATCAGAAGAGGACCAGGTAATAACTTCTTTTGATTTCACTTCTGATCAATTTAAAACTGAATTCATACTCCTATGCTCAGATTTAATTAAATCTGAGAAGGAAATCAAACTTCTCAGAAAAAAAACAAATTGAATATGACAATCTTTTTTCTGAAAACATCAAACTGAAAGATAATCAGACTTAGCTTCTAAACAAATTATTTCATTAAAAACTAAAATAAATGAGGCTAAAGAATTTGAAAAATCTCTTAATGGGAGAAACATCAAATTGATGAATATCACAAACACAGTCCATGCCAGGCTTAATGAAAAACTGTGCTTGGGAGCTTCATCAAGTCAGGCACCTCTTCTTAAGAAAAACATTCTTTCTACCCCTGTTAAATTCATATCTGAAAAAGGCAAAGAAAAATTAGAAGATAACAACCAACAAATTGAAGTGTTTCAAAAACCTAAACAAAAGAAAAAGAAAAATTTCAATAAAAACAATGTTTAATATTTTTCATCAAACCAAGATCGACGAAATGTATATGGTTCGTCGAACTCAGATCGACGAACTATGAATGCAGATTTTTATATAACTATTCTTCTAACTGCGATCGACGAAATCAATATGGTTCGTCGAACCGCGATCGACGAAATTACTACAATTTGTCGAACCCAGAAAATTATAACAGAAACCTAAATTCTTTTAGAAATTTTAATCAACCTAGATCTTTTATTAATCCCTTTACCCAGTGGATAATTCCACATAGAAGATTTCACCCCTTAGGTTATAAAAATCAAATAGAATTCTCTTTCATTTCCAGTTATAAATTTGAGAAGAATCAAGGACCCAAGGTTACCTGGGTCAAGAACACCTAATCTATTTTCATGCAGGTGATGGACAATCCTACCACAGAGCAACAATGGTACTTGGATAGTGGGTGTTCAAAACATATGACAGGCAGCAAGGGAAATCTAACTGATTACAAGTCAAAGCTTTGACCAAATATGATCTTTGGAGACTCCAACTGTGTCCAAACAAAAGGATATGGGAATGTCAAAGTTGGAGCTGTCACCTTCAGGAAGGTAACTTATGTGAGTGGTCTCAAGCATAAACTGATATCCATAAGCCAATTATGTAATGAAGGTTATCAAGTATCATTTAATTAATCTTGTTGTATTATTACTTCTGATAATAACAAAATTGTTTTAACTAGACTTAGAAAAGACAACATATATATAGTAAATTTTAAGTCTTCTATTTCAGAAATTTGTTTATTTAATCAGATTAGTAATACAAATGACTTATGGCATAAAATACTATGACATATAAATTTAAAAATATTGCTGAACTATCTAGGAACAACTTTGTTAGAGGATTTCCTTCTGGCCCCTACAAGAAGGGAAGTCTCTGCAGGGCTTGTCAATTAGGCAAGCAAACTAAAAATAGTTTTAAATCAATTAATATTAGTGATTTACCCAGAATCTTGTATTTGCTACATATGGATCTTTTTGTACCCATTGCTGTACAAAGTTTGGGAGGGAAATCTTACAGTCTTTCTTACGAGCATAAAGATTGAGTACTCTACTCCAGTTGCATTAATCAGAAGTGATCATGGTATTGAGTTTGAATCTCTTCTTATGCAATAATTCTGTGAAAAGGAAGGTATCAGACATTGCTTCTCTGCTCCTAGAACTCCTCGAAAAAATGGGGTAGCAGAAAGGAAAAAATAGAACCCTTTTTGAAGTTGTAGGGACATTACTTGGAGATGCTTACTTGCCCCTATCCTTTTGGGAAGAGGTTGTAAGAACAACAAATAATGTTCTGAATAGAAGTTTAATACATAAACTTAAGGGTAAGACTCCCAATGAATTGCTTAAAAGGAAGCAACATAAAAAAAATTATTTTACAGTATTTGGTTGTACATGTTACATTCACAATAATAATAAGAAACATCTTAGAAAGTTTGAAGTCAAAGCTGCAGAGGGAATATTTCTTGGATATTCCCAAGTCAGGAAGGCTTATAGGATATTTAACAAATCAACCTTAAAATGGAAGAATCTGTACATATATCTTTTGATGAAGCTAATATGTGTTACAAGGAGAAATATTCTTCTACTAGAGATATATTATAGGTACCCCTTCTTTGTGAGAAATTAGATGACTTAAACCTCACCTAAGAGGTTATATTGCATCCTTCTAACAGATTGATGAAGAGAGTGAAGAAGAAATTGATGAAACAGTTGAACCAACAATAGCTAACTGTTGGGTACACTGAAAAATATGTACCCGATTTGGAGAAGCCTCATCTTACTTAATGATATACATCAATTTGTATTTGATGGATGGTTGAGTTTCATTGTGCAGGTGTAAGGTTTGCAAGAAATTTTTCTAAGTACAAGAGTCAACACTTGTGAAGAATTGTGTCGACACTCAGAAGTTGTGTCGACACAAGAAGCAAAGTTGTGTCGACACCTAGAAGTTGTGTCGACACTAGAAGCAAAGCTGTGTCGACACACAGGCATTGTGTTGACACCTGAAGAAGAAGTTGTGTCGACACCCAGAATTGTGTCGACACTTAAGGTAGGAATTGTGTAAACACCTAAAAAGCAGAAGCTGTGTCGACATCTAGGAGTTATGTCAACATCAGAAGAAAGGCATGTGTCGACACTTAGGAATTGTGTCGACACCTGAAGAAGGTTTGTGCCGACAGCTAGACACACACTCAACGCCATCTTACAACAACAACTATTCTGAGTCTGAAGGCTTGTGTTGACACACAGGACTTGTGTCGACACACACTCAATGACAGTTGGACATACTCTCAACGCCGTTTGTTTGCAGCAGTTATGTCAAGACCAGAAGCAGTTGTGTCGACACACAGGACTTGTGTCGACACACACTCAACGACAGCTAGACATACACTCAACGCCATCTGTCTGCAGCAGTTATGTCAAGACCAGGAGCAGTTGTGTCAACATATAGGACTTGTGTCGACACATACAAATAGAAGATGTGTCGAGTAGCAGAAGAATGACTATGTCAACATATGGAGTGTTGTGTCAACATCACCAAGACTTGTGCCGACACTTAGTTTATTTGTGTTGACACATATTAAGCAGATTGATGAGTGGATCGTGTTGAGTTATTTAGTCTCTAAGTAATCAACTACCATGACTGGTGGGTCGATAGTTGTCATTACTAATAGGTCTGACACCTTTGTCAGAACTGTCAGAAGGTTGTTACAAACCGGATCAGTTGGTAATCAGGAGAAATCTCTATATAAAGGATTGATCCGTGACAACTTAAGAACAACAGATACAGAGATAAGAAAGTGAATTATCTAAAGAGAGAATTCAACAACAAGAAAAGGGGAGACCCTTAAGAAGGCAGATTCTGAACAGTCTGCAGAGAAGATTCAGATCTTATTCTGAATTCAAGGAAGGAGCTGACAGGAGATCAACTTCTACATCAAGAGGAGTTCAACCTTATTTTGTTCTATCAAGAAGCTTTGAAACAGCTAAGTCAGGTTGGATCTGAAGTTTCAGTTTATTCAAGAACTGATCAAGAAGCTCACACCTATAGAGTGATCTATCTGGTGATATTTTTGTATCTTTTAAATAGTAAATTACTTGTAGGATCTTTTATTAGATCTGAGTTGTAAGCCTATAATTATAAAGACTGAGGTACGGCTGAGTGCCTAAGGTGTAGGACTTGTGAAAGTCTGAGTTGTAAGCCTAGTAATAAAGGCTGAGGTAGGCCTGAGGTAGTATTCTTGGGAAGAATCTGAGGAAGGACTTGTGTAATTCTGAGGTGTAGGAACTATCTGGTTCTGAGTTATAAGATCTTGGATCTGAGAAAGTGAAAGGGAGTTGGGCTGAATTCAGTTCTTTACTAGATAGGCGAAGGGGGAAAGTGGATGTACCCATACCTTAGGTAACCACTATAAATCTGGTGTTTGTTGTGCTGTGATTTATGTTCTGAGAATTGTATGTTTTGTACTGTGTTATACTAGTTAATTTGCCTGAATTATAAAAGAAAATTGGAACCTATTCACTCCCCCCTCTAGGTGTTTTGGCTCTTGAAATAAGTCTTTCAAGTGGTATCAGAGGGAGGTTGCTCAAAGATTGACCTAACAGTCTGAGTGAATCTTCAAAGCAATTAACAGATTTCAAGAATGGGCTCAAATGAGAATCAAAAGGAGTTTGGATCTATGAAACTGCCTATCTGCAGGAAAGAATGCTTTGGTATATGGAAGGAAACGGTCAGGTTGTTCAAGGAAGCATCTGATCCAAGAATCTACATCACAGTTCAAGAAGGCCCCTTCATTCCAATGAAGGTATCAGTTCTGGATGAAAATATTAGAACCCCAAAGATTATTCTGAAATGACAAAGGATGAGATCATCCTGGAAACACTAGATAAAAGTGCACAGAAAATTATTGTAAGTATCATAGATGATGCCACCTTTCAGAATCTGGTACACTATAAAACCTCCAAGGAAATGTGGGACACCTTGATTGTCTACATGGAGGGAATAGAAGAAGTTAGAGAGGACAGGAAGTCTATGCTGAATCAAGAATATGAGAGCTTTAGACAAGCCAAGACTGACAGCATAACTGAATGTTACAAAAAATTCTTTAGGAGAATTAATGAGCTGATGACATATGGAAGAGTCTTCAGCACATATGAACTAAATGACAAGTTTCTCAGGTCCCTGACAAAGGACTGAGACACAAAGATTTGTGTCATCAGAGAGGTGGCCAAGCTTGCTGATACACCTCCTCCTACACTGTTTGGAAAGCTGCTATCATATGAAATACAGCTCACTGCCAGAAAGGAGGAAGAGAAGAGCAGCAGGTCTGAGTACAAGGATAAGTCAGTTGCCTTCAAGGCCGAAGGCACAAGAAGGGGCAGGAGAAAATCTCCTTCTCCACCCATAAGGAGTGCTGAGTCAGAAGAAGGAATTCCTGACAACAGTACATCAAATAGCCACACCTCTGATGAGAACTTTGCTGCTTTTACAAGGAAATTCCAAAGGTTCATGAAAAAGAAGAAGTGGAGAACCAGGCCATCTTCATCCTTTTTTATGGATGAGTATTACAAGAAAAAGAAGACTCCCAAGGAGGACACGTATGCCTCAAAATCTAGTAAACAAACTAATTTTAAGATTGTTTGCTATTGTTGCAACAGGCCAGGGCATGTCATTGCTAACTGTCCAGACAAGAGCACTGAATCTAAGGACAAGAAGAAGCATCAAGTGAAAGGCAAGAAGGAGAAATCCTTTGTTGCTCAAAAGCAAAAAAGTAAGACAGACTCTTCATCTTCAGGATCAGGAGAAGATGATGCAGAAGCATATGTTGAGTTGTTATTAACAGAAGAGGATTCTAGGGAACTAGAATTCCGACAAATGCTGGACTCCATAAATGGAGGGGAAGAACATTACTGTAGAGGGCAGATGGCTCAGTCAGAAAATGATCAGTGCTAGGATCAGCCTGGTCAGAGCAAGGTATACAGTTCTCCCTCAGCTTCTGATTATTTCACTGGATCAGAATCAGAAGCATCTGTATCAAAAGATGTGGATGGTTCTGAGTCTGAAGGGGATGTACACCAACTCATTGATGAGTATGGTGGGTTATTGTAAGCTCTAAAGAGAAACAAGCTTCTTATCAAGGAGCAGGCCAAGGAGATTGAATCTCTTAAGCAGGCAGCATCAAAATCAACCAAGCTGATTGATTTGAAACTGAAAGAGGTTTCCAAACTGAAGAACATAACTGTAATTCAGATGGGCACAATCTCTTTCAAGGAGAATCATATCAAGAATCTAGAGGCAAGACTCTAGAAAGAAAGAGAGTTAGTGGCTAAATTCTCTAATCCAAAATCTGTCTTGCCCTTAATAGACAATTTCATTCCTCAGAAAGTAAAGACTGGTCTAGGTTTTAAGGGAATAACTAGGGCCACCAATTCCAATGGGAAAAGTAAGGCCCCAGTTCAGCCACTAGCCTCTAAGCCCCCTATTTTCTTTAGGAAGGAGATACAACCTACAAATAGGCATGATCATGAAATTACTCATGGTCACTGTGAGTATGGCAATCACATTGGCAAGTGTGCAAATGCCAGTAGGCCACTCTATAGGCAAGCCCATCAAATTAAAAAGGAATTCTTGGGGTTTGTTGCTCCTGCACCTACACTTAACAGGACTACTGGCAACAAGGTTGTGAAGTCTGTACCTCAGAGAAGGTACAACAGATTTGAGTGTTGGTGTTGTGGCAAGGTAGACCACTTTGCTATGGATTGCTGGTTTAACACAAGTGTTAAAATAAAGAATATTTTACCTTTTAGAAAAGTTGTAGGTAAACATGATAATTTTCAAACTAACAAGAACCTAAGACCCAAAACTAATTTGGGTTCTAAGGATGAGTGATTCCTTATTTGATGCAGGAGAATCCAAGTGGCCATACCCCTATATCATACTTGGATAGTGGATATTCTAGACACATGACTGGAATAAGAAGAATGTTGAGGGATTATGAACCCATAGAGAATGGTCCCAAAGACATCTTTGGTGGATCAAAAAAAGGAGTCATCAAAAGATTTGGTAACATTTCTAGTGACTAAATTAATATCACTAAAGTGGCTTATGTGAAGGGTCTAAAACATAACCTGATTAGCATAAGTCAACTTAGTGATCTAGGTTATGACATCTCTTTCCATAAAGGGGAGTGCCAAATTAAGAGGTCAAGTGATCAAGAGATCATTTTGACTGGCACTAGGAGAGGGAATGTATATTATCTTAACCTAGATTATAAGTATAACAACTCACCCATTTGCTTAGTTATAGGTGAGAAAGCTTCACTATGTGTCAAATGGCATAAGAGGTTAGCTCATCTGAACTATAAGTTTATAGGACTGCTGTTTAGCATGGGTTTAGTGAAGAATGGTCCTCAAGTCAAGTGCATTAAAGAGGGAGTGTGTTCAGCTTTCCAAAAGGGCAAACAAACCAAGTTCTCTTTTCCTGCACTAGATACCAAAGATTCATTGAGATGTTTATATCTCTTACATATGGACTTATTTGGTCCTATGCCAGTTCATAGTCTTGGTAGGAAAGTATACACACTAGTTATTGTGGATGACTATTCTAGATACACATGGGTTTTCTTCTTGAGGCAGAAATCTAAAACCCCTAGTGTTTTCCAGACTTTTGTTAGACAAATTCAGAATGAATTTAATAGTTCAGTGGTCAAAATCAGAAGTGATCATGGAACTGAATTTCAGTCTGAATACATGACAAAATTCTGTTAAGAATTTGGGATTCATCAAGAGTTCTCCTCACCTAGAACACCTCAACAAAATGGAATTACTGAAAGAAAAAATAGAACTCTTATTGAGGAAGGTAGAACTCTACTCAGTGACACCACTCTCCCTGAATATTTCTATGCTGAGGTAGTAAATACTGCTTGTCATGTTCTCAATAGAGCATCCATAAATAAGAAACATAAGTTGACTCCCTACCAGATTTTGAAAGGCAGAAAACCAAACATTTCTTACTTCAGAATCTTTGGTAGCAAGTGTTATGTCCTAGTTAATGGTAAGCACTACCAAACTAAGTTTGCTTCCAAATCCCTAGAAGGGATATTTGTTGGGTACAACAATAATAGTAGGGCTTACATGATCTACAACTTGACTACCCAAGTTATAGAAGAGTCAGTCCATGTTGTTTTTGACGAGTCTAGATTGATTAATAATGAATTTTCTAGTTCTTCAGTTAGTTCTACAGGTCTAACAGACAGGCTTGACAAGATTACCATCAATGATGAATCTCCTTCTAGGATGCATGATGGAAAAGATGCATGTTGTCCAGGGGGAGAACAAATCTCACTGGATGATGAAGACAATGAGGAGCATCAGGTGGAGGAAAATGAAGAAGGCCATGAGGTTGATAGGTTTCCTCCAGCTAAAAGACACTTAAAGGATCATCCAGCTCACAAGATAATTGGTGATGCAAGTCAAGGTGTTCTAACAAGGAGCAAAAGCATGAACACAGTTCTATGTTCTAGCTTCTTGTCTCAAATATAACCCAAAAAGTTTGAAGAAGCCATGCTAGACACAAACTGGATTGATGCTATACAAGAAGAGCTTAATCAATTCAGAAGGTGCAAAGTCTGGAAACTGGTTCCTAAACCAAAGGATCACAACATTATAGGAACTAAGTGGATCTACAAAAACAAACTTTATGAGAATGACACTATAATCAAGAACAAGGCCAGACTGGTAGCCAAAGGCTACAGGCAAGGGGAAGGGATTGACTTTGATCAAACCTTTGCCCCAGTGATAAGGCTGGAGGCTATAAGATTATTCTTGGCCTATGTTGCCTATCAAGGATTCAAGGTATATCAGATGGATGTAAAGTAAGCATTTCTGAATGGTGACTTAAAAGAAGAAGTCTATGTTGAGCAACCCTCAGGTTTTGTAGATTCTCATTATCCTAATTATGTATATAGGCTTAGGAAAGCTCTATATGGTTTGAAACAAGCCCCTAGGGCTTGGTATGGAACCTTGTCTACTTTTCTTATTGAGAATAAATTCTCTAGAGGAAAGATAGACAAAACTCTATTCTTTAGAGAATCTAAAGGCAAGATAATCCTAGTCCAGATATATGTTGATGACATTATCTTTGGATCTACTAAAAATAACCTTTGTAGAAAGTTTGCCAAACTTATGCAAGGGAAGTTTGAGATGAGCAGTATGGGTGAGCTGAAGTTCTTCTTGGGACTTCAAGTAAGACAGACTGATGATGGATTGTCCATATCTCAATCTAAGTTCCCCAAGGAGTTGATTAAGAAATATGGAATGGACTCAGCCTCCACCATGAAAACTCCAATGGGAACAAGTATGCCTATAGGCAAAGTTGAGACAGAGAAACCTGTTGATGAGTCTTTATATAAAGGGATAATTTGCTCCCTACTCTACTTGACTGCTAGTAGACCTGACATCATGTATGCTACATATGTCTGTGCTAGGTACCAAGCTTGGCCAAAGGAATCTCATTATACTGTAGTTAAGAGAATTTTGAGATATCTTAAGGGCACACCTAATCTAGGTCTTTGGTACCCTAAGAATAGAGATTTCATACTAACAGGATTCTCAGATACAGACTTTGCAGGATGCAAAGAAGATAGGAAGAGTACTACAGGAACCTGTCAATTCCTAGGTGGAAGGTTGGTGTCATGGTGCAGCAAGAAGCAGACTAGTGTAGCTATATCAACAGCTGAGTCTGAATATGTAGCTGCAGGCAGTTGTTGTGCACAATTATTGTGGATAAAGCACCAACTTGAAGATTATGACATCAAGGTAAGTAGTATTCCACTGTTTTGTGATTCTACAAGTGATATTTATATTGCTAAGAATCATGTATCTCATAGTAGAACCAAACATATAGAAATTAAGTTTCATTTTATAAAAGAACATGTGGATAAGGAAGATATTGATCTAGAATTTGTAAACACAAATAATCAAATTGCTGATATTTTTACAAAACCTCTGGATGAAACTAAATTTAATTATTTTAAAATTGAATTAGGTATGTTGAACCTAGAGTAGGTCAGCACAAGCATTCCCTAGTAGATTATGTAAGCAAAATATTTCTCAGGAAATTTGTTTAAGTACAAAGTTTGTGTCGACACAAAAAAAATTGTGTCGACACACTCGTATGTTGTGTCGACAAAGAAAGGAGGTGTCGACACAAACAGTCTTGTGTCGACAGAAGAATAGGTGTCGACACAACTATGTTGAAGACTTTAAGTTAGCTGATTTTTGTGTCGACACACAAAAATCAATGTCGACACTGTGTCGAGACATAACCAGTCCATATCGACTTGAATATGTATGTGACACATATACGTGTCGACTAAACCTAAGTATGTTGAGATAGTATTATTACTAAGGCGATCTTTTGAACTCCCCTTTTCATTTCAATTGGTGCAATCAAGGAAGATAAAGTGAACGAAGGTATGAGCTTGTTCGTGGTGGTTTCACGACATCACAGAAATTAAGGGTGTAATTACCTAATTTCAGAAATTGGTTGGAGTTCTTGGTCTCAACCGACGAGATTTGGAAGAGGAAGTCATGGAATTTATTCATCTGCAACTGTGGACACAGACTTAAAAAGATCAAAGCCA